>CM066034.1:70257983-71562683 GCA_033557465.1 Ichthyophis bannanicus
CCCGAGTGGAGTGAGTCCAGAGAGTTGACGGCACCGGCTTCTCCTGAAGAATATAAGCTGCTTCAATGGCCCACCATAGTGGACTTCGAGGCTGTGAAACCTCGTCGAGGACCCGCAAACAGAACAAAGAGATGATCCGTCTTACGAAAGGAATTTGTCACCTTCATATAGCGGTAAAGAATTCTCTTAAGGTCTACTGCTCGAAGATCCCGATGACGCCCCGAGCATTGCTCCTTTGAAAAAGAAGAGGTTGATTGATATGAAAAGGTGTAAGGACTTTCAGTAAGAAAGAAGGAACCGTCCGTAGAGAAACACCCTCCTCAGAGAAGGAGAGATAGGGATCTCGACAAGACAGAGCCTGAAGCTCAGAGATTCGTCGTGCCGAGGTGATGGCCACTAGGAACACCGTCTTAAGGGTTAAATCCCGAAGAATACACCCCTTAAGAGGTTCAAAAGGTCGAGCAACAAGCGCTCTGAGGATGAGAGTGAGATCCCAGGAAGGAACCACTGGACATACTGGGGGCCATAAAATCCTGACCCCTTTAAGGAAGCGTGCCACATCCAAATGTGATGCAAGAGAACGCCCAGATATCGGCTCATGAAAACACGTTAGGGCTGACACTTGTACCCGTAGGGTCCCGAGTGGTAAGCCTTTATCAAGACCATCTTGCAAGAAGGCGAGAACCTCTGGGATCCTGCAACACCAGTGAGAGGCCTGGCGCTGAGAACACCATGATTCAAACAGACGCCACACGCGAGCGTAGGCCAAAGACGTCGAAGATTGACCCGCGCTGAGAAGTGTCGCCACCACCTTAGGCGAATAACCTTTATGAGCTAACCTGCGGCGTTCAAGAGCCATGCCATAAGCGAGTAAGGAGCCGGGTCTTCCATGGTGATTGGTCCCTGCTGCAGAAGGCCAGAGGAAGCTACCAGTCACAGAGGAGGTGCCCGAGATAATCTGATGAGGTCCGCATAACCACGGTCTTCGAGGCCAGTCTGGAGCCACTAGGATCACCGGTCCTTGATGTTCCCTGACTCGCTGGAGAACTTTCCCAATCATGGACCATGGTGGAAACACGTACAGGAGGATGTGTTTGGGCCATGTTTGTGCTAGGGTATCTATGCCGTGCGTTCCGTTGTCCCTCCACCGACTGCAGAAGATCGGTGCTTTGGTATTAGATGCCGAGGCCATGAGATCTACCGACGGCCGGCCCCATCTTCGAACTATTGACTGAAAGGGTTCGGTGGTGAGTGCCCACTCTCTGGGATCCAGAGTATGTCAGCTGAGGAAGTTGGCTTTGACGTTGCTCGTTCCTGCGATATGCTGTGCCGAAATTGCCTGAAGATGCCTCTCCGCCCATTTCTCTAGACACCCCTGGACATTTTGTGCCCCCTTGGCGGTTGAGATACGCCACTGTCATCGCACTGTTGGACAGTACCCGCACCGCTTGATGTTGGAGAAGAGGCTGAAAACACCGCAAGGCTAGCCGCACTGCCCGTGTTTCGAGGCGATTGATGGTCCAGTGAGCTTCTCGAAGGGATCAAGTTCCCTGCGCTGTGTGAGAACCGCAGTGCGCTCCCCAACCGGAGAGACTGCCATTGGTCGTCACCAATATCCAGCATGGAGCCTCTAAGGGTACTCCCCGGAAGAGATTGTGCGGAGACAGCCACCAGCGGAGGCTGTGTCTGATCGACGGTAGAAGCAGTAGATGGATCTGATAGTCCTCCGACACCGGCGACCAACGAGAAAGGAGCGCCTTCTGCAGACCGCGTATGTGTGTCCTGGCCCAAGGAACCAGGTCGATGGTAGCTGCCATGGATCCAAGTAGTTGAAGGTAGCCCCAAGTCCGAGGCAAATCTTGACACAGAAATAGGTTGAGCTGAGATGAGAGCTTCTGAAAGCGCTCTTGCGTTAGAAATACTCATCCCCAGCGGGTGTCGAATCGCGCCCCAAGATAGTCGATTAGTTGAGAAGGCTGGAGACAGCTTTTGGCGCGATTGATCACCCACCCCAAGTCTTCTAGGAAGGCTACTACGAGGGAGATGGTCTTGCGAGCTTCCGGCAGCGAGTCTGCCTGAACAAGCCAGTCGTCCAGGTAGGGGTGAACTCGGATTCCTCATTTGCGCAAGGCTGCCGCCACCACTACCATTATTTTGGAGAAGGTACAAGGAGCGGAAGCGAGCCCAAACGGCATTGCTTGGAACTGAAAATGTTGCCCGAGAACTGCGAAACGAAGAAACCACTGATGTTCGACCCAAATGGGAATATGAAAATACGCTTCTGCGAGATCGAGAGATGCCAGAAACTTGCCTTTGCGTACCGCTTGAATTACCGAGCGGAGTGTTTCCATCTGGAAATGAGGCACTCAAAGGCTGCGATTTACCCCTTTGAGGTCTAGAATCGGACAAAAAGAACCATCCTTCTTGGGCACCCTGAAATAGATTGAATATCGACCGGACAAATAGTGTTCAAGAGAAGATGCTGAAGGGTGGCCTGAATGATCAGTCTTTTCTGGGGCGATCCCCCTGGAGAAACCAGAAAGGCATCGCGAATAGGTCGACAACATTCGAGGGAATAACCCCGGGAAATACTGTCGAGGACCCACTGATCGGAGGTGATTTGTGCCCACTTTTGAGAAAACATAGCCAACCGACCTCCTACTGGTGGTAAGGCCTCGTGTGGGCCGCTCGTCCCGTCAGCAGGAAGAGCGCGTGGTCCCTGAAAACTTTCCTGTACCGGAGTAGGAGTCTGTGCCTTTGGAGTAAGATGTGGAAATATTTCTTTATGGAAAGAGTGGAACAGTCTCCCAGTGGAGGTAGTAGAGATAGTATCTGAATTTCAAGAAAGTGTGGGACCAACATAGAAGATCTCTAAAGGAAAAAAAAGGACTATAGTAGTTGGAATGGAAGGGCAGACTGGATAGACCATATGGTCTTTTTCTGCTGTCACGTTTCAGGTTTGTAATCATTGTTTTTATTGCTCATGAAATATGGATATCATGGGTAAAACAGTGGGTGTTACATTTCTTCTGGCTTATACCTTTTTTTTATACATTATGTCCTAAATATATGTAATCTCACCATAATTTGTCTTGAATGGGAGATGTGATTATTTAAGGTGAAATTAGACTTACCTGCTAATTGTTGTTCCTTTAGGAACTCTAGTCCAGTCCCGGAACCATAGAGTTAACAACCTCCACCAGCAGCTTTGGAGACTGAAAGATGTCATCGCTTTGATGTCACTGGTATAAATAGGCAAGGACTGCCCCCTTCCACCAGTACCTATTGACAAAGCAGACTCAGCAGAGCATCAAATAAGTAGTTAAACAATTAACAAAAGGAACTAGGAACACCAGGCAGAACATTGCCTGTCTTTTTTTTTTTCTCGGAAAGAATAAGCGTATTCCCCCGCCACAGGAGAACCCCACCCCCGAGCAAAGGAAGTTGTGCTGCGAAAAAGGGCTCCCACTACGCCTCCACTGAGAGACTACCCAAGGGCCCGGACTACCTAGTGGCCCACCGAAACTTCAGGCTGAACTACCGCTGAATATCTGGGGAGGGATCCGGGACTGGACTAGAGTTCCTAAAGGAACAACAATTAGCAGGTAAGTCTAATTTCACCTTCCTTTACGGCCCTCTAGTCCAGTCCCAGAACCATAGAGGATGTAACAGAGCAGTTAATCTCAACGGGAGGGACCAGCTAGCCCAGCCTGAAGCACAGCTGAGCCAAAACGGCCATCTCCCGCTTCCTGCACATCAAGCCTGTAGTGCTTAGCAAACGAATATAATGACGACCATGTCGCCGCCCTACAAATGTCCGCTACAGGAACCAAACTAAACTCCGCCCAAGACGCTGCCTGCACCCTAGTCGAATGAGCACGGAGACCCTCCGGAATCGCTTTACCGTTCAAAACATATGCCGACGCTATGGCCTCCTTCAACCACTGCGAAATGGACGCCTTAGCCGCCGTCTCCCCCTTCCGAGCACCCCCAAAGGTCACAAACAACCGATCCGACTTCCGGAAGGGAGCAGTCTCGCGGAGGTATCTCTTCAATGTGCGACAAACATCTAGATGGTGCAACTTGCCCCCCGATTTATCTTTCTGTTCCTTGGAAAACACTGGCAACGACACGACCTGGTTAAGATGAAACAGGGAAACCACCTTCGGCAAGAACACCGTCACCGTCCGCAACACCAACTTATGATTAAAAAATGATAAGTACGGTTCCTTACAGGACAACGCTTGCAATTCAGAAATCCGTCTCGCAGAGCAAATGGCCACTAGAAACACCGTTTTCAACGTCAGATCCTTTATCGACGCCCTGTCCAGCGGCTCAAAAGGTGCCCCAGTCAGGGCCTCCAACACCAAGTTCAGATCCCACGCCGGAACCAACCTACACTGCGGCGGCCGCATGAGCAAGACCACTCGCAGAAATCGTCTGACATCACTGTGCGCCCCCAACAAATGACCTTGTATCTTACCGCGATAACAAGAAATCGCTGCCAACTGAACCCGCAAGGAGCTGGCTGATAGGCCCTTTACCACACCATCCTGCAAGAAGGAAAGGACATGCGATACCGACGCCTGCAACGGCCGCAGGTTCCGCCCCGAACACCAGGCTTCAAAAATGTGCCATACCCGGATGTACGCCAACGAAGTAGAGCATCTGCGCGCCTTCAGCAAAGTAGTAATGACCGCTGCGGAATACCCCTTGGCCGTCAGCCGCGCCCTTTCAAGAGCCATGCCGTAAGCGAGAATCAATGTACCTAGGGCATGCGTAACGGCCCCTGCCGCAAAACGTCCTCCCGGCCCAGGAGTCTCCACGGCCTGTCCGCCAACAGCCTCACTAAATCCGCGTACCAGGGCCTTCGGGGCCAATCGGGTGCTATTAGGACCACTAGGCCCCTGTGCCTTTCTATACGCTGGACTACTCGGCCTACCAGCGCCCAAGGTGGGAAGACATAGAGAAGGCTCCCTTCCGGCCACCTCTGGGCTAACGTGTCGAGACCCTCTGACATCCGTTCTCGTCGTCTGCTGAAAAACCGCTCCACCTGGGCCGACTCGAAGGTTGCCATCAGATCCATGAGAGGAACTCCCCAACGCTGAACTAGGAGTGCAAAGACGGCTGGATGCAGCATCCACTCTCCTGGATCCACTCTGCGACAACTCAGGAAATCCGCTTCGACATTGTCCACTCCGGCCACGTGTTGCGCCGACAGACCCTTCAGGTTCCCTTCGGCCCAACTCAGAAGGAGACCAGCCTCCTCTTCCAGCGACACACTTTGTGTGCCGCCTTGCCGATTGATATAAGCTACGGTTGTTGCATTGTCCGATAACACACGCACCGCCTCCTGCCGCAGGCTGTTCTGAAACTGCTGGAGGCCCAACAACACCGCCCTCATCTCCAACCTGTTGATGGGCCACTCTCTCACAACCAGAGACCACTGCCCCTGGGCAAAGTGTCCCTCGCAATGCGCTCCCCATCCTAGAAGACTCGCATCTGTCGTCAGAAGCCTCCAGGAAGGAGGCTCCAGCGGAACACCTGCTTCCAAATTCTCCATCCGTAACCACCAGAGCAGCTCCCGACATACCTCCTGAGGGCAAACCAACCGCTGGGACAACGCATCCCTCTGATGAGACCAACGCCGGAGCAGGGAGCTCTGCAATGGCCGCATATGGAACCTGGCCCACGGCACCACCTCGACTGTGGCCGCCATCGTCCCGAGCACCTGCAGGTATTGCCACGCCATCGGCGCCGGCCTTGACAGAAACTCTCTCACGAGCGCTCGCAGCTTCTGCGCCCGGAGGACCGGGAGAAATACCGCTGCCTGACCCATCTCGAAACGGGCCCCGAGGTACTCCAGGGACTGCGAGGGCACTAACCGGCTCTTTGCAAAGTTGATCACCCAACCAAGGCTCTCCAAAATTTGAACTACGCGCGCGGTAGCCATGGCACTCTCCTCTTGAGACTTTGCTCGAATCAACCAGTCGTCCAAGTACAGATGCACCAGCACTCCCTCCTTGCGGAGCGCTGCCGCTACGACAACCATGATCTTTGTAAACGTTCGCGGCGCCGGCGCCAGACCGAAAGGCATAGCTTGAAACTGAAAATGTCCCATGGGAACCGCAAACCTCAGAAACGTTTGATGCTCCTGCCGAATAGGGATGTGAAGGTACGCCTCCGTGAGGTCCAGCGAAGTCAGGAATTCTCCTGCCCGAACCGCCACAATCACCGAGCGTAACGTTTCCATACGGAAGTGGGTCACCCTGAGACACCGATTTACCCGCTTTAAATCTAGAATTGGCCGAAAGGAGCCCTCTTTCTTTGGCACCACAAAATAAATGGAGTATCGACCGCACCGGCACTGATCCGACGGGACGGGCACCACCGCCTCGAGTTGCAGAAGCCGCTGCAAAGTTTCGGAGACCACCTGCACCTTGTGAGGAGACCGGCAAGGCGACTGGACAAAGGAATCTAACACGGGACGATGGAGCTCTAGGGCATAACCTTCCCGCATGACCTCCAACACCCACTGGTCTGAGGTAATTTGGGTCCAGGCAGGGTAGAAATCCCGCAACCGTCCTCCCACGGGCACTACCGCCACCTGAGTCCGCCTCATCTCACTGGGACTTTTTAGTGTTTGAGGATTGGAAAGGCGCGAAGCCTCTACCCGCCCCCCCTGAAGCCCCGAAAGCCCTGGCCCCGCGCCGGAAACCTCCCCCGCTGAGGCTGGCTAAAACGAGAGGACCGAAACCTCCGAAACTCTCTGGGGGCCCCCCGGGATGCCAAGGCCCCCCGTGGCTGCTTTGGCTTATCCTCCGGCAGACGGCCGCCCTTGGATTCCCCGAGGTCCTTGACTAACTTTTCTAAATCTTCCCCAAACAAAAGCTTACCCCTAAAAGGAAGCTTGCTGAGGCAAGCCTTGGATGAAGCGTCTGCCGACCAGTTACGCAACCAAAGATATCGTTGCGCCGCTACCACCGATGCCATGCTCCTAGCCAGGCCTCGGATGAGGTCATAATGAATGTCCGCCAAATAAGCGGTACCCGACTCCAGCCGCGCAACTTCGTCTACTTGCTCCACCTGCAACCTCTGCGACCATTGCAAACAGCCTCTCGCCACCCACGCTCCTGCTATAGAGGCTTGCAATGAAAGGGCCGAGACATCGAACACCTGCTTTAGTAACGAATCCAACTTTCTGTCCTGCATATCCTTCAATGCCGCCGCACCTTCAACCGGGATCATGGTCTTTTTAGTGACTGCCGATACTGCCGCATCTACCTTAGGCGAGCGAAAAAGCTCCCTGTCCTGGTCAGAAAGCGGATAGAGGCGAGCTAAAGCCCTCGAACCTCACAGGGCCGCCTCCGGCAAGTCCCATTCTTCCTGAATCATCTTGCGAAAGACCCTATGAATGGGAAGACCTTTTGGGACTGACGTACCACCTGCAATAACGGATCCTCCAACGCTTCCTCCGGCAGAGGCTCCGCGGATGGCATATTGAGCGTCTTCAAAGTCTCGGAGATCAGAGCTGGGAGCTCTTCCCACCGGAACACCTGGACCACTCTACTCTGCTGCTCCGAGTCTGGCAACTCCCCCTCTTCTAACTCTTCTTCCGAGGCCTCCGCCAAGTCCCCCGCCTCCTCATCCAAACCAGACGGCGGACTGTCTTCTACTAACACCTTCCCTTTCTTAGCCGAAGCAGACTCCTCCTCCGGGCGATCCAGCGGCCTCGTCCGCTTCCGCCCCCGCGGGCCCTGAGGAGGAGCCGCCAACGGCTGCAGCAAAGCCAAAGCCCGCTGCATAAGGGCAAAGAAATCCGGCGGAATCCTGGGGAGGTCAGACCCCTGGCTCGGAGCCAGCTGCCACTCAGGGTCCACAGCCGAGGATGGTCCCGCTACTGGTTCCGCAGGCGCCAAAACTGGAGGCAGGACCACTTCCTCCTCCGGCAGAGCCTCCCCTTGCTCCCGAGGGGATTCTTCCAGCGGCTTCTCCATGAGCGCTGCCCCCACTGTGCAGGCTCTACATACCCCCGAGTCTAACACTTCTCCACGCCGAATGCCACACACCAAGCAGTGTGGCTTGGCAGGCATCCTCTCTGCCAGGAGGAACACTGAGATTGCCACACTCAGCCACCAACCCCAGCGTTACACTTTATGAATCTTTATGTCCCAAATGCAAAGGTTCCCCTGACTCTGCACCAACGATTTAAACTTCTCTCTTTTTTTTTTTTTACTACAATCCTACTGCCGAGCTACCTAGTCCTAATCTCTGGAGACTTTCCCAAAACGAGGGAGAGAAGCGCCCAAAACCGCCTGCCAGAAACTTAAACAAGAAACTCGCCGCTCACAAAATGGCCGCCGGCATCGAGCTTCCCGCCCGGAGACATGCGGCCCTGCTAAAGGCACGCTGCCCGATCAAGCTCCCTTACAGAAGCCGAGGAAGAGGCCCAATTTCCCCGTCAGTCCTGCCCGGAACAAACACTGAACTGCCAAATGCAACTCACCGCATCAAAGAAAGGGGGGCCGGGAGCACCGCCACCGCCGGAGCTCAGCCTTTCCCGCGGCTTTGGCTCCGGCAATCAAGGACAGCTGACTAATGCCGCTTGCTGCGTTGCTGCTGCTTTCACTGCCTTCCACCTGTTCCTCACCCTTCTCTTTGCGGGTTCGGGAACAGGGAGGCCCCAAAACTCGCAGGCTGCCCTGCTGCTCGTTTTTTTTCAATGGGGAGTAAGTACCCGGGGGGAGGGAGGGGGAGACAGAGAAAGAGAATCCAGCCGAAACAAGTAGGATCCCTTCCTGCAGCAGCACTTCAGCTAGAAAAGAAAAAACAAACCCAGGGTAAATAAAATGTATAAGGTAAAATCTAAATTTAAAGGGTACAAAATTCAAAAAACTCTGCTTATTTGCGCTAACTGAGCCCAGTCCCAGGCTCAGACCTCTCTCCAACTGCTTGGAGACTGAAAGTACTGGTGGAAGGGGGCAGTCCTTGCCTATTTATACCAGTGACATCAAAGCGATGACATCTTTCAGTCTCCAAAGCTGCTGGTGGAGGTTGTTAACTCTATGGTTCCGGGACTGGACTAGAGGACCGTAAAGGAATCACCCTTGCTCTGCTCCGAATTCAAAGTCCTTACTATCATCCACAAAGCTCTTATCAACGCCTCCTCTGAGCATCTCCATACACTCATCAGACATCCAAATTCCAACAGACCATGCAGACAAACTACACTTAATCTTCTCCTCCTCCCACCCCAGACTTGTAAGAGATCACAGCGTGCCCATATGACAGCCTTTGAAATATATGTTCCCACCCTCTGGAATTCTCTACCCCCTACACTACGGTGCATCCAATCCCATATGGCCTTCAAAAAACATCTAAAAACACACCTTTTTGAAGAGTACTATGGATCATCTCCTATAATTGACTGCCAACACGAACATCTTCCACTCTCACTCTCTGCACTCTCACCCCCCATAACCATCTAACACCAATCAGAACAACCTACTTTTCACTACTGCACATGCCCCTTTGTTTACTTAATCAATGTAAAATAAGCTCGCTGTCCAAGTAGCCCACAATTAACATCACAAGCTCATTGTACATAAGTTATTATGTTATAACAACCCTGCATGCTCCCCCCATCCCTCTGTCACTGCTGTTCTATATTAACATGTTAAATGCGATTTTGCATGCCCTTTGTTACTGCTAACTGTATTATGTTCAATGTAAACCGTTTTGACTGGTAGAAAAACGGTATATTAAAACCAGTTAAATTGTAGTTTGTTTCCATCATTTTTACCTTTTGCCATAACTGAGATTTTCAAGATCTGTATTTTATTTTTCTTAACCTCTTTAGGCTAATACATTTTATCCTTCTTGATTATTTGTAGTCACCACACATTTAACAATGTAACACTCAGGGGCCATTTTCAAAATCGATTTCCATGAATAAACATTTTGAAACTGCCCCCTCCCCCCTTCCCTGTATCAGAAAAGAATTAGCATGAGTGGGTTGGTTGATCGGTTGGCTAAACTATGTGCTGGGATTTCATTTCGAAATCCCGGTATATTTTTCACCCCATGTATTTCGTATGTGCAAAGTATACTGGGTAAAAATATTGTGGCATTGGAAGTTTCCATTTGAAAATCAGTTTGTAGGGCCCGTTGGCAGTACTAGATGTACCAGTGCAAAATGTCCTTATTAGTAACCTAGTAGATAACAAGAAAAAAAAAGATATGGCCTATCCAGTGTGCTCAGTATTTCTGGTCCTTACTACCAAGAAATTGACCACCTGGAAGAATATCGCTCCTTATCCATGTCAGTTTGTTTTGTCTATTGCACTCCACCTTAGCGATGCATGCAAGACCCACTTTTCATAACTTTTTTGTTTAATATTGTATTATGCTTTGTCTATTTTATATTTATTTCTTGTGTTGTGAACAGACCATGCCATCACTTACCTAAGTCCAAGTGCATACCCAGAAGGAATCTAAGAGGTTTGGGCACCACGACAGTGGTGTTTCCGAAATTGGTGAAATAGACCATAAGTAGGGGAAGAGAAGCCATAGTGGGAAGAAGCAGCTTGTGTCGCCACCGTAGATTCAATACGTCGTCTGCAAAACCCAAAAATATCATACAACAGATGGCGAGTAAGGAACCGATGAGAGCCACAAACTGCAAAAGGAAAAATCCACAAAAAAGCAGTCAGAGCCACAGTTATACTACATAAAAGGATACCAGTACTGAGGAAGTAGTGGGATTAGTGTAGTTCCTGTGGCTATAACCACCTTTGTGGGTGTGGTGTGGTGTGGTGTGGTGACTTTAGCATTTCCATTGTCCAAGTCGAGTTTGTGCTGTAACTGCTAAAGGCTAATACTCCAAGCCCATAATTCACCTCCAATAAGAATCCTTGCTCTGCATTCCCTCTATCCACTAAATACAGACACACCTCATCGTCAACCATTACGCACCTCATGGTGTGGGAACACCTTGCACTGCTCCCCTATAAAACAGCTCAGGAATGGAACAGGGATGAAACAGAAGAGAATAATAAGAAACACAGCGCCACTGATCACACCTTGCGATTCTGGACTGCAATGACAAAAACAATACAATTATTCAGTCATAATTCTATGACTAAGTGCTTTCATTATACAGATATGGTGACAGGGAGCTGGGCTCTAGTACACAGCAGGAATTCATTCCCTAGAGCAGTCGTTCTCAATCCTGTCCCCAGGACAACCACAATGAATATGCATGAGATAGATTTGCATATAATGGAGGCAGTGCATGCAAATCTCTCTCAAGCATATTCATTGTGGTTATCCTGAAAACCTGATTGGCTAGGTGTGAGTATTTCTTAAGACCTCTGACAAACGCCCCTGATTGAAACACCAGCAACTACAGGTCTGATATTCAGCTAGCCTGACCAGCATCTAAAAGTTAAGTGCTGGTACTTAACTTTCTCCAGGAACAAGCAGGAAGTCAGTCCTCATATATGGGTGACATCGATGCCGAGGGAGCCCTGCGTGGAAGCATCTCCCCAGCTTTCAAAGAAAGCCTTTTGGAGATGCCACCACGCATGCGTGGTCCCCTTCCCACCCAAGGGTGCCATCTTGCTCAGTCTCCCTTTTTCTGCAGAGCCCTACAGACGTTTGTCTTGTCTCTCTGGAAAAAAGTTGATTTTTCTCATACATTTTGTACCTATTCTGGCTTGCACCGCCTCAGGGCCCTGCTGCTCCGCTTTCGTGCCTTTTTCCAACTGCTGGCTGCGTCGAGAGTCTTCGATCTCACTGGGGTCCTTTTTGCCCCAACGACCACCGGTTTTAAGAAATGTGATCGGTGTTCCAGGAACATTTCCCTCACCGACACTCAGGACTGTTGCTTCTCCAGGACCAAGCAGGAAGTCAGTCCTCACATATGGGTGTCATCGGCGCCGATGAAGCCCCAGCGGAGCATTTCCCCAGCTTTCTATGAAAGCCTTTGGGAATGCAGGCACGCATGCGCGGTTCCCGTCCCGCCTAAAGGTGCCATCTTACCTCAGTCTCTTTTTTTTCAGAGAAGCCCACCAGACGTGTGTCCTGTCATCCCGGATAAAAGTTGATTTTTTCTTCGGCGATCCTCGCTGTTTTTTCTCCCGGTTCGATGCCGGTTCCCCTCCCGCCGGATTCGGTACACCGGTATCGAGCCCGATTCTTCTTTTCGGTTTTTGCCCTTCGTGGCTGGCGTTCACGCCCTTTTTTGTTTTTTCCCTGGAAGGCCGGTCCTTTGACCTCGCGGGGACTCTTTTTTTCCCCGATGGCTTCCAGCGGTTTCAAGAAGTGTGATCGGTGTAAGAAATTAATGTTTCTCACCGACACACACGACTGCTGCCTTCGGTGCCTCGGTCCTGATCACGACCCTAAGTCGTGTGGACCATGTGGGAAGATGTCTTCCAAGGCACTCCACAGTCGCCAGCAGCAGAAAGAAAACCTTTCTCGGACTCGGCCTCCGGCCGGGTACGGACCTCGTCTGAGGCCTCGACATCTCGGGATTCGGATCCCGAGCGCCGTCGGAGCTCCTCGGACAGGGGGTCCCCCGACCGGGAACGCAAGAGGAAGGAGCGGCTCGCGAGGGCGTCGTCAGAGGAGGTCCCTGGCTCCTCGAAGGCCAGGTCTAAGACCCCCGACCGTCGCCCCGGGCCCGTGGAACAAGAGAAGCCTGCCAAAGTTCCTCGTGTGGAGCCGGAGTCTGCTGGACACGTAAGCCTCGTAGTCCTCGAGGAATCTCCTCCCAGAGAGCCGACATCTGGCCCGGCGCCGCCGGGGCCCGAGTCGGTGGCTGCTGCGTCTCCCAAGCTGAGTCTCAGGAATGACAGCCTTGGAGAGCAGATTGTCTGCCTTCATGGAGCAGCAGCGGGCACTGATGGCCAGCCTGTCTGGCGCATCTGCCCCGACCACTGGGACATCGACTTCGAAGTCGACCCCGGAGACCGAGCCGATACTCGAGTCCATCATGGCTTGAAGTCGACCTCGGTCGCGGTCTCCCTCGACCTCCCGCTCGGGACCGAGTGTGTCGATGCCGGTGCCTCCGGCGTCGGGGCGGGTGCTCCAGGGCCCCGCGGGGTCGGACCCTGACTCCTCGTCGGACGAGTCCGCCTGGGAGACGGAGGATGAGGAGTCCCCCGATATGTTCAAGACTCGGTGCGTCCCGTTGGACTCACCACAGTCTGAGCCCCCGGAGTAGATCCCCTCCGGAGGATACTTGGTTCTCGGAGTTCGTCCGGGATATGGCCACTGCCTTGGCTATTCCGGCGGACCCTGAGGAAGAGCCTCGAGCCTCGAGCTCGAGGCCCTGCAGTATGACTCTCCTCCGAAGGAGGCCTTTACTGTCCCAGTTCCTCCGATGCTGGAATGGCTCCTCTTCAGGATGTGGGAGGCACCGGACTCTGCGCCGGTTCTAAGCAAGCGAGTCGACTCGATCTATCGACTCAGGAAGAGCCCTGGCTTTCAAAAGGCACAGCTACCACACCATTCCATGGTTGTGGAATCGGCCATGCATCGTCTGAAGAGCCAGAAGATGCACTCCGCGGTGCCCCCGGCAGGGAGGCCCGGAACCTCGATGGTGTCGGTAGAAAGTGCTTCCAGGGCTCGATGCTTGCTTGCCGTGTCCAGTCTTACCAGCTGTACATGGGCATGTACTTGCGGGACCTGGCCAAGGAGTTGGCCGAGTTCTCTGCTGGACTCTCCGGGGAACCCTTGCAGAGATTCAAGTCCTTGTCCTTGGGGATTGCTCGAAGTTCATGTCCCGTGCTGCCTACGATGGCTTCGAGGCTTCGGCCCGAGTTGCGGCAACCGGCATTGCGGCTCGAAGCCAGGCATGGCTGCAGTCATCGGACCTCGAGCCATGGGTTCAGGACAAGTTGGTTGATGTCCCTTGCCGAGGTGAAAACCTTTTTGGCAAGCCCATGACCGAGAAGGCCGCCCAGCTCGAAACAGAGCACCTTACATGGACAAGGCTGTCTAGGAAGACCTCTGCCCCTTCTCCTAAAAAGAAGGGCTCAGGTAAAAAGCCCTTTTACCCGAGGAAGGGCACTGCCTACAAACAGTACCCTCAATATCAGGCTGCCCAGGCTGCACCCCAGGGTCAGCAAGCCAAGGGGCAGGGTAATGGGCCCCGTAGGCAGAGGACCCCCAAGCCTCAGGCCCCTGCTACCACTCAGCAGGGTGGGGTTTTTTGACTCCTTGAGCGTAGCCTCTCCTCCACTGCTCTCCCAACCCTGCACAGGAGGTCGCCTCGCCCTCTTTGCCCACCAGTGGCCCCTTATCACCGGGGACAGTTGGGTGCTGGAGATAGTCCACAGGGGCTATGCACTGCATTTTCACCAACTGCCTCCTCCATACTTTCCAGGGGAGCCTCCAAGGCCTCCGCTGCACAAAGACCTTCTCCTTCAAGAGCTTCAAGGTCTGTTGGTGGACAGGGCGGTGGAGCCTGTGCCTCCCCACTTGCAAGGTCACGGATTCTACTCCAGGTATTTCCTGGTGCCCAAAAGAATCGGTGGCCTTCGACCCATTCTGGACCTCAGGAACCTCAACAAGTTCCTAGAGAAATAAAAGTTCAAGATGCTTACTCTTGGAACACTTCTGCCCTACTTCCAGCAGGGAGATTGGCTATGCTCCTTAGATCTAAAGGATGCGTACACTCACATCCTCATTCATCCAGACCACAGAAAGTACCTCAGGTTCATTGTGGGAGGAAACCATTATTAGTAGAGAGTACTGCCTTTTGGCCTCACCTCCGCTCCCAGGGTCTTTACCAAATGCCTGGCAGTGGTGGCGGCCTACCTGAGAAATCAGGGAATCTTTGTCTTCCCCTATCTGGACGACTGGCTCATCAGGGGTCAGACCTGCCAGGAGGCCAAACAAGCCACCCTCAGAACTATTGCTCTTCTTCAAAGCCTGGGGTTTGTAATAAACTTTGCAAAGTCCACTTTGCTCCCCTCCCAGAACTTGGAGTTCATAGGAGCAAGGCTGGACTCTCTGCTGGCAAAGGCTTTCTTGCCAGCAGACAGAGCCCAAAGATTGATAGCCTTGGCAAATCAGTTTCTCAGCAGGTCACTGGTCTCCGCCAGACTCTGCCTGAGGCTGCTTGGCCACATGGCTTCGGCAGTGCATGTGACCCCCAAAGCCAGGCTCCATATGAGGCCTGCACAGTGGTGCCTTCGGACTCAGTGGTCACAGGCAGCCTCAGGGACAGGATAAGGGTGTCCAGACAATTTCTGAACTCCCTCAACTGGTGGCTGCACCCACCCAATCTACTAAAGGGGGTGCCTTTTCAGATTTATTGGTACACGGTGGTACTGACCACAGATGCCTCCCTGCAGGGCTGGGGAGCTCATTGTCTAGGCAAGTGCACCCAGGGCCTGTGGTCTCCTTGGGCAGCTGCACAGCAGATCAATCTCCTCAAACTCAGAGCTATTCGATTAGCACTCAAAGCTTTCTCTCCTACCCTGGCTCATCAATCTGTCCTGGTTCAGACAGACAACCAAGTAGCCATGTTTTATGTGAACAAACAGGGTAGGACTGGGTCCAGAATCCTTTGTCGGGAGGCTCAGGACCTTTGTTCATTTGCCCTCAAGCATAACGTGCTCCTCAAGGCTGTGTACCTTCCAGGCCAGGACAACTACCTGGCTGACAGATTAAGCAGAATTCTGCAGCCCCACGAGTGGCAGCTGCATCCTTCAGTAGTTCAAAAGATCTTCCTAAAATGGGGTCTCCCTTTGGTAGATCTCTTTGCCAGCCCAATGATCAAGCAACTGCCAAAGTTCTGCTGCAGGCAACCGCATCCTCTGAGAATAGCAGCAGATGCTTTTCCGATTCCATTGTCTCAGGGCCTTCTGTATGCGTTTCCTCCCACGCCCTTGGTGGCCCGAACTCTGTTCAAGATTCTTCAGGACAAGGCCTCGGTCCTGCTGGTGGCTCCCAGGTGGCCGAGACAGCCTTGGTTTCCACTTCTGCTTCAGCTGGCAGTGGATCCCCCACTGCCTCTTGTGTTGCAACCCAACCTTCTCTCACAGGAGCAGGGTTCCCTTCTGCACCCCAATCTCAAAGCTCTCAATTTGATGGCCTGGAGGCTGCAAGGGTAGTTTTGGCTCCCTGGGGCCTACCTCAGGAAGTTGAGGAGGTTGTCCTAGCCTCTAGGAAACAGTCCACTAGGAAAACCTATGCTCTTAAATGGAAAAGGTTTTCTGTGTGGTGTCAACTACGTACAGAGGATCCTTTCTCCTGTACTGTGCCAGTTGTGCTTCAGTACTTACTGCACTTATCAAATCAGGGACTTAAGTCCAATTCTGTTCGGGTCCACCTCTCAGCTCTAGCAGCTCACCACTCACTGGTGGAGGGACATTCTCTGTTGGGTCACCCCTTGGTGTCCCGCTTTCTCAGGGGCTTGCTTTTACTCAAGCTTCCAATCCGTCCTCCTGCCCATGAGTGGGAGTTGAATGTGGTCTTGCAGCAACTGACTCGCCCACCTTTTGAGCCCATGGCTACTTGCCCACTACGCTTCCTCTCCTGGAAGACACTCTTCCTGATAGCCCTTACTTCGGCTAGGCAAGTGAGTGAGCTTCAGGCCCTGGTCTGTGATAAGCCTTACACCAGGATTTATCGGAACAGGGTAGTCCTCAGGACACATCCAAAAGTTCCTCCCAAAGGTTGTCTCCTCTTTCCACCTCAATCAGGAGGTGGTTCTTCCAACATTCTTCCCTAGGCCTCATGCAAGCCAGGCTGAAGCAGTTCTGCATACCCTGGACTGTAGGAGGGCCTTATCCTTCTACCTTGACCGTACGCAGGGGCATAGAAGGGCTACTCAGTTCTTCGTTTCTTTTGACCCTAATAAGTTGGGGTTGGCTGTGTCCAAGCGTACCTTGTCCGTCTGGGTGGCTGACTGTATCACCTGGGCTTACAAGGCGGCTGACCTTCCTTTGCAGGGTCGGGTTACAGCCCACCGTGTCAAGGCAATGGCTGCCTCAGTGGCTCATCTCCGCTCTGTGCCCGTGGTAGGCATCTGCAGGGCTGCAACTTGGTCTTCAAGCCAGACGTTTGCGGCCCATTACTGTCTGGAGAGGGAGTCCCGTAGGGACAGTGCTTTTGGCCAGGCAGTACTCCGGAATCTCTTTGAGGTTTAGGCAACTCCAGCCCTCTGTTGGGCTACGAGTGGAGGTTGTGTCCTTGAAAAGCCTTTCTTTGCTGCTGAGACTAGAGGGAGTACTCTTGTTCAGCCTGGGTTCCTCGGTAGCCCAGAGCTAGGGAGTCACCCATATGTGAGGACTGACTTCCTGCTTGGTCCTGGAGAAAGAGTAGTTACTCACCTGTAACAGGTATTCTCCAGGAGCAGCAGGAATCAGTCCTCACAACCCTCCCTCCTCCCCTTGGAGTTGCAGTTGTACATAGCTAAGAACAGCACACAAAAAATGAAAAATAAACTATGTCATTTGACTGAGGTAAGATGGCACCTTTAGGCGGGAAGGGAACCACGCATGCGTGCCTGCATTCCCAAAGGCTTTCATAGAAAGCTGGGGAAATGCTCCGCTGCAGCTTCATCGGCGCCGATGACACCCATATGTGATGACTGATTCCTGATGCTCCTGGAGAACACCTGTTACAGGTGAGTAACTACTCTTTCTGCTGTCTGGGCACCGACCATGACCCAGAGGAATGCTTCCTGTGTAAGAAGATGTCTACAAAGGCCATCCAGAGCCGCCAGCTTAAGCAAGACAACATCTTCCACAAGGCAGACTCGACCCCGGTATCCCCGGTAGCCTTGCACTCAAAGGCCCCACACGGATCCTTGGAGTCGCATAAGGCCCCCACGGTTTCAGAGCGGGCTCGCAGACATTCCAAGCAGGGGTCCCCGGAGTGAGAGCGTAAGAAGAAAAAGAAGACCTCAAGGGCCTCATCCTGGGAGGCGGACAAGCATGGGAAATCCCGGGCACGGTCCCTCAGCCCCTGACGGACCTCTGAGGAGTTGGAGCGGGAGCACCTCCGAAAGGTACCCAGGACTGAGGGCGAGGTCTCCGGTGATGGATCCTGGTCTCCCGAGAGCCGTCTCTTTGAGAATCCACTCTCTTCCGCGACACCCGACCCAGTCACCCCGGCGTCGGTGTCAATGGCTGTCACCCCCAAGTGGGAAGCTCGTATTCCGCCACTGAAGCGCAGCATTTCTGCATTCATTGCCCCCCAGCAGGCATCCATGTCTGGCCCCACTGGTGCTCACCCCGAGACTGCAGGGACCTTGATGTTGAGGACTCCCCGGGCCGCCAAAGCAATCCGTGAGAGCCAGATGCCTTGGACAGATCCTCTGTGAGGGTCTCGTTCTCGCTCCTGATCCTCGGGGGCAAGATTCTCGCAGGCGAATACCTCTAGCTCCAGCCATGCCTCGGGATACCGAAGACTGGTGCCGACAACACCCTTGGAGCCATCAGGTCGAGTCTTACTCGGACTACTCCAATTTGGAGTCCGATATCGAGACATCTCCAGAGACCTGGGCCCACCGAGATCTCCCCTTGGACCTGTCTCCACCAGCCACGAGGCGCTGATCCTTGCCCGAGGACACGTCATTCCTCGAGTTCGTCAGGAACATAACTCGGGCGCATTCCCTCACTCCCAAGTCGGAGGAGGACTCCCGTACAGAGAAGCTAAACATCCTCCAGTACAAGGCATCACCAAAGGAGATCCTGACGGTCCCCATCCCTTCCATTCTCAGCCAGCTCCTTCTCAGGATGTGAGAAGCTCTGGCATCTGTTCCAATCGGCAGCCGATGCCTGGATACGATGTACTTGGTTCAGCGATGGCCAGGCTTCCGAAAGGCGCAAATCCCCCACACCTCCATGGTGGTCGAGTTGGTCATGCGCCGGCAGAAGATCCATAAGACGCACTTATCGGTGCCCCCGGGCAGGGAGTCCCACACCCTCATGCAGAAATGCAACCAAAGCTTGATGTTGGCATGCTGTATACAAACTTACCAACTTTACATCGGCATGTTCCTCTGAGACCTGGCTAAGAAAACTCAGGGGCTTTGCGGCTGGCCTCAATGGAGATTACCTCCAGAGCTTCTAGACTCTTACGAAGTCTGTCAGAGAGTGTTCCAAGTATGTCCTGAGCCACTTACAATGGCTTCAGATCCAGCATGAGGGTTGCTGCCGCTGGCATCGGTGCCAGGCCTGGCTCCAATTATCGGACCTCGGGCAATGGGTACGAGAGAAACTCCTTGATGTCTCTTGCCTCGGGCAGCAACCCTGGCAAACTGATGGAGGACAAGGCAGCCAAAATTGAGACAGAGTATGATCTCCATGAACGAGTCTTCACATATGGGTATCGTCGGTACCGACGGAGCCTGCGCGGGAACGCTCCCCAGCGTCCAGTAGGAAAGCTTTTGGGAGCATCCCACAGCGCCTGCGCGCTGCCTTCCCGCCTTTCCTAACCGCCTCTCTCCAGTTCTACTTTTCCGCGGAGCCAGCAGGTCGTGTTTCCTGTCACCGCTGAAGAATTTCTTACTTTCTTTTATTTCTTTAGTCGCGTGTCTGCCCTCTCGACTCTGGACCGGTACCGCCGGTCTTTCTTTCTTTATTCTAAAAAAACCCCCAAACTACTGTTTTCTTACTTCAGTGCATTTTTCTTTCTGTGGCATATAGGCCTGGAGAATTTTTTTTCCTCATGGAAAAGCCCGCCTCCGGGTTCAAAAAGTGCATGAAGTGCAGTGGCACTATTTCTGTCACTGACACCCATGACTGGTGTCTAAAATGTTTAGGTCCTGACCATTCCATTGCGGACTGTGAGTCCTGTTTCATGATGTCTAAAAGAGGTTTACAGAATCGAGCAGCCAAGCTCAGTACCCTGTTTCCCTCTGATGCAGCTTCTGTGGCATCGACGTCTTCCAGGGCTTCTTCTTCCTCCCATGGATCTCAGGTAACCAAACTCAAATCCAGCCGGTCCTCGAAGAGTAGATCTCCCTCTACGTATCGAGATGCCTCCGGGCTTGCTCTCGAGGAATCCACACCGGCAAAATTACCCCGGCGGGAGGCTCCGGCTTCCAAAGCTTTGTCTATGGGGTCACAGGTTGACATCGATGGCTCGACCTGTTACAATGTTCTGGGGTACCGGCGGTTCCCACCGGTACCGACATCCAGACATTGGTGGCGTCGATGGATCAGAATATTCTGACCATGCAGCGTGCCATCACGGCATTCGTACAAGCTGCGACGCCTTCGGTACCGCAACAAACCCCGTTGTCGGTACCGATTCCGGTACCGGATCCGATATCGGTTCCGCTGCTGGTACCGCTTGCATCGACGTCGACGGTACACTGTCCTGTGATGCCCATCGGTACCGAATCGGTACCGATTACTCCCGATGTCGATACCCCCCGGTACACGTATCGGGCTCTGCGAGAGCATCCAGACAGACGATACTTCGATTCCTCTGAGGACTCTGAGGCCTCTATCGAAGCATCGGGGATCCTTCCTCAGGAACCTTCTTCTCCAAAAAGGAGAATGTCTCCTCCAGAAGACTTGTCTTTTCAAGACTTCATCAGGGAGGTGGCCAAGGGCCTTTCCATCTCAGTGGCCTCTGAGACAGAGCCTAGAGCCAAAAAATTAGATATTTTACAATATCCTAAGGCTCCTAAAGAGGCAGCCACTTTACCAATATATGAGATTCTTTATGATCACATGTTGGGCATATGGGAGACTCCTCTTACCACCTCCCCTCATTCTCGTAGGTTGGACACCATGTATCGTGTTCCTCCTTGTCCTGGTTTTCATAAGACTCAGCTTCCAGGTTAAATTTTTGTGCGCCACATAACGACACTCGGAGTTATATACTTTAAAATTTGACTACGCGTCAGAATACAGTATGTACACCACATTGATTTTAATCAAATTAAATGAAAATAGACGATTACTAAATGAAGCAGGAAATTTCTAGTAATTACAATCATAACTTTTAAATTTTAAGACATCTCTGTTGTTTTCTATCAGAATCAGAGCCGTAATTTTTGTGCGCTCTGTTGTAAAGTATGTGCGCTCGCGCACACGCGCACAGCTTAGAGGGAACAGTGGCTAAGACCCATCGTGGACTTGAGAAACCTGAACAAATTCCTGGTGCTAGAGAAATTCAAGATGCTCTCCCTTGGAATATTGCTGCCTTACCTCCAGCATGGAGATTGGCTATGCTCCTTGGACCTGAAGGATGCCTATACCCACATCCTCATCCATCCATCACAGGCAGTATCTAAGATCCGTGGTCGGGGGCGACCACTACCAGTACAGGGTACTTCCCTTCAGCCTAGCTGTGGTGGCCACCTATCTTTGTCTCCAGGGGGCCTTCATCTTTCCATACCTAGACGACTGGCTAGTAAGAGGGGACACAGCCTCAGAGACGCTACAGGCCACAAAAGCTGCACCATCAAGGTCCTACAACATCTGGGATTCATGATAAATCACCCAAAATCCCATCTCACTCCAACACAAGACTTGGAGTTCATAGGGGCTCGGCTGGACACTCTCCAGGTCAAGGCTTTCCTCTCCTTGGATGGGGCGGATTGCCTCATGGCCCTAGCAGCCGAGGTACAGCACCACCACACAGTCTCAGTGCGGTCCATACTTCACTTTCTCGGCCACATGGCCTCTACAGGCCATGTGGTCCCCAACGCCCACCTCCACATGCGGGCGGCTCAGTGGTGCCTCCACTCGTAATGGACCCAGGCCACGGGCAGGCTCCAGGACATAGTTTCTGTCCCGTCAGCTGGTGGTGTCACTCAGCTGTTGGCAGGCTACTCAGAACCTGCACCAGGGAATTCCCTTCCAAGTCCTGAGCCCCCAGAGGGTCCTCATGACAGATTCTTCCCTACGGGGCTGGGATGCCCATGCGAGGAGCTGCGCACCCAGGGGATATGGTCACCTGAGGAAAGCCAGCAGCAGGTCAACCTGCTGGAGCTCAGGGCCGTCTTCCTGGCGCTAAAAACCTTCCAGCACCACCTACAGCACCAATCAGTGCTAGTCCAGATGGACAATCAGGTCACGATATTCTACCTGAACAAACAAGGTGGCACAGGCTCCTACTGCCTATGCCAGGAGGCAGTAATCCTCTGCTCGTATGCGACCAGACAGGGTATGCTCCTCCGGGCAACATACCTTCCGGGCCAGGACAACATCCTGGTGGACAGACTTAGCAGGGTCCTCCAACCACATGAGTGGCAACTGGACCCAGGGGTGGCACAGCGGCTGTTCAGATTGTGGGGCACCCTGAGCCTCGACCTCTTTGCCAGCCCAGTCAACGCTCAGCTACCATGTTTCTGCTGCCTGCACACACACCCGGAACGGGTATTTTATTTATTTTATTTTATTTAACAATTTTTCTATATCGCCTTTTCATTTAATCAAGGTGGTTTATATTAACTTCAACTTTTACAAAGAACTTGCAATTGTAAACAGTAACATCAAACTTCAAAAACTTAAATGTTCTTTTGTAACATCATACTTCAAGATTTAAATAATCTCATAAGTGTTTTATGTAAACGAAGGGGAGGGTTAGATGGGATTTCTGAACCTAAACTTATATACATCATAGTAAGAGTAATGGGAGGGGGAATGGTGCAGATAGCTTAGCTTGTGTAAATCGGCTTGTGGAGTGGAATGGTCATGGTACCGTGTAATGATTAGTGTGATGGGGGGTCTTTATTGAATTGTTCAATGAATAGGGTGGTTTTGAGTAACTTCCGCAAATCTTTTATATCATTTGTGGATCTTAGCTTTTCAGGGAGAGCATTCCAAATAGCAGGGGGTAGCAAGAGAGAAAGCCCTCATGGATGAGGATTTATTGGTTCTTGTGAATAGACTAGGGGTTGGTATGGTGTTTTTAGTGCTGTTTCTGTCCGGTCTTTTGCTTGCTTTGGTTCCAATGAGCTCTTGTATTCCTGCTGACAAGTTATTTTTGATCTTGAAGATGGTGAGTGCTGATTTATATTTTGCTCGTGAAGAGATTGGCAGCCAGTGCAGATCATGTAGTATGGGAGTTATATGGTCTTGTAATGAAGCACCAGCAATAATACAGGCAGCAGTGTTCTAGACTATTTGAAGGGGTCGAGTGGATTGTTTAGGTAGCAGTGGATACCTTTCTCATCTCGTGGTTGGGGGGTCTGCTGTATGCCTTCCCTCCCACACCACTGGTAGTGTGGACCCTCTTCAAGGTCCAGCGAGACATGGCTTCCGTGATTCTGGTGTCCTCGAGGTGACCCAAACAGCCTTGGTTTCCCTCTACTGCTCCATCTCTTGATGGAGCCCCCAGTCCCTTTCGGGAGCTCCCTGGGACTTTTGACCCAGGAAAAGGGCTCGATCCTCCACCCCAACCTGGAATTCTTGTCTCTCACAGCATGGCTCCTGAATGAGTCGCTTTAGCACCCCTCAACCTCCCCAGGGAGGTAGAGGAAATCCTCCTGGCCTCTTGCAAGGACTCCACAAGACAGACCTATGCCTTCAAGTGGCGCAGATTCTCCTTATGGTGCACGGAGCACCAGGTGAACCCATTCTCCTATCCGGTGCACACGGTGCTGCAATACTTGCTCCACCTCTCGCAGTCCGGGTTTAAGTCCAACTTCGTCCAGGTGCACCTGAGTGCACTCTCCACAAACCATCACTCCATAGAGGGCAAGCCTCTTTCCGTACAGCCCCTGGTTACTTGATTCATGTGATGCTTACTGCTCACTAAGCCTCCCATCCATCTGCCCCCCGGTGAAATGGGATCTCAATGTGGTCCTAGCGTAGCTTACCAAGCCATCCTTTGAGCCCTTGGCTACCTGCCATTTGCGCTACCTGTCCTGGAAGGTGTCCTTCCTGGTGGCACTCACCTCTGCTGCAGAGTCAGTTAGCTTTAGGCCTTGGTGGTCGAGCCACCCTATACCAGGTATTACAAGAACAGGGTCATGCTCTATACCCACCCGAATTCCTGCCGAAGGTGGTATCTGATTTCCACCTCAACCAGGAGGTGGTACTTTCCCTCTTCTTTTCTCAGCCTCATGCCGACAAGGCATTGGCCGTTCTCCACATTATGGACTGCAAAAAGGCCCTGAACTTCTACCTGCAGCACACTTAGGACCATTGCAAAGCCTCTCAGCTTTTCGTTTCATATGACTCCAGTCATCTGGGGGAGGATGTCACCAAGCGGACTCTGTCCATCTGGGTGGCTGACTGCATCGCCTTCACCCACAACCAGGCTGGGCTGCCGTTAGAGTACTGGATCAGGGCTATGGCAGCCTCCATTCTGAGCCTACGCTCTGTTCCTATGGCAGACATCTGCCAGCTGCCAGCTGGTCCTCCGTTCACACTTTTGCAGTTCATTACTGCCTGGAGAGGAAGTCCTGATGGGACAGTGCTTTTGGCCAGGCCGTACTCTGTAATCTGTTCAGGGTTTAGGCAATTCTCCAGAAACAAGCAGGAAGTCAGTCCTCACATACGGGTGACATCGGCGCCGATGGAGTCCGCACAGAGCATTTCCCTAGCTTTCACAGAAAGCCTTTGGGAATGCTACCACGCTTGTGTGGTCCCCTTCCTGCCCAAGGGTGCCTTCTTGCTCAGTGTCCTTTTTTCCGCGGAGCCCAACAGACGCTCGTCCTGTTTCCCTGGAAAAATCCTCTAAAAATTATCCTTCAAAGTTGTTTTTTCCTGGTTTGCATACAGGTT
Source organism: Ichthyophis bannanicus (assembly GCA_033557465.1). Lineage (NCBI taxonomy): Eukaryota > Metazoa > Chordata > Amphibia > Gymnophiona > Ichthyophiidae > Ichthyophis > Ichthyophis bannanicus. The sequence continues at coordinate 70,282,697 of CM066034.1, forward strand.
CCTCTTCCCAGCGCCGTTCTCGGTTCTTCCCTTCTTTTTTGACAAGGCTTGCCTTGACCGGCATTCACACCCTTTTTTGCAAAAGGGTCGTTAACCCCAGCCAGGTGTCTCCCACCATGCCTCCCGGTGGGTTCAAAAAGTGTGACCGCTGCAGTCAAACCTTATCTGTTACAGACATCCACAACTGCTGCTTGCACTGCTTCGGCCCAGCCACAACAGTACCACCTGCGACCTGTGCCAGGTCATGACTCTGAGAACCAACAAGAAAAGGTCGGAGTTGCAGAAGAGGCTGTTCCCACAGTCTGACTCAGCCCCAGCTTCCCCAATGCTGAGCTCAAAGATGAGCACCTCCCATGAAGCCTGGGCATCTTCGGGGTCCCGCAGCAGTGGCTCCTCCATAAAGACCCCGGACAGAAAAAGAAAAAATCTTCGAGACCAGTCGAGGTTCCACCGGTGAAACCTGGTAAGGTCCCGCAGCAGGATTCGGGCGACTCCGAGCAATGCCACCTTAAAATCTCTAAGAGGGAGTCCTCTGCCAGCGGCGACCGTACGAGACTGTGAACCTCATTGAGAATGCACTCACAAGTGTGCCGGCGTCAGGCTAGAGGTCCTCGGTGCCATGCTGACAGCTGAAGAACCTTCTGGCATAAAGTCCAGAATGGCGGCCCTGGATCAGAATATCTTTGCAGCAGGCGATGATGTCTGGTTCGTCCACATCATCTGCACTGACAACCGGGTCTCCGACTGCAGGGGGGGAGTCCCCGGGCATCGAACCAGGCTTCGGGCGAGTCCTCAGCACAGATTGAGGTCCCAGTCCCGATCCTCAGGGGTCTGGTCCTCTCCCTGACCCGAGATCCACCGGGGGATCCTGATTCCTTGGGGCCAGCCTCAAGGCACTGGAGTCCCGAGCCTCGGAGTTCTTGACACCCTCTGGCACTGACTGGGAAACAGACGTCGAGGCCTCCCTGAGATCTCTCGACACCGAGATGTCCTTTCGGAGCCATCTCCCCAGGAGCCCCAGCACCATTCCCCACCTGAAGACGTGGCCTTCCACGACTTTGTCTGGGACATGGCCCGAGCCCTCTCTGTCCCGAATGAATCAGAAGAGGGCCCGTGCAACGAAGAACTGGAGATCCTCCAGTATGAGTCCCCACCAAAGGAGACTCTCATGGTGCTGGTACAGCCCATCCTCGAGCAGCTGCTCCTGCGGATGTGGGAGACCCCAGCCTCAGTGGCAGTGGTCAGCCAATGCTTTGACACCATCTGTCGCATCAAGAAGGCTTCCAAAAGTTCCAACTCCCGCACAACTCCATGGTCGTGGAGTCATCTATGCAAAAGCTTAAGAGCCAGAAGAATTACTCTTTTGTTCCCCTGGGCAGAGAGGCCCAAGCCCTCGACACCCTTGGGTGCAAGTGCTTCCAGGGATCCATGCTGGGCTATTGGATACAGGCCTATGAGTTGTACATAGGCATGTACCTCAAGGGCCTCATCCAAGAACTAGCGGGCTTTGCCGCAGGCCTTGCCTGGGAACCCCTCCAGAGGTTCCAGGCCCTGACAGCTGGGATCTGTGACTGTTCAACTATCTCTCGCCGCTTATGATGGCTTTGAATAAGCAGCCTGGGTAGCAGCAGCGGGCATCGGAGCACGGCACAAGGCCTGGTTGCAGACCTCCAACCTTGAGCAATAGGTGCAAGAGAAATTGCTTGACGTCCCCTGTACTGGAGAAAACTGTTTAGCAAGCCCAAGGCTGACAAGGCGGCCGAGATAGAGGCAGAGGTCGTGACCAGGCAGAGGCTCTCGAGGAAAACCTCGACCCTTCCCTGGAAGAAACTGTCTGGGAAAAGACTACCTTTCCCATGGAAAAAGGGGTCTTTTCACCAGGGCCAATACCAACCCTTCTCAGGACCAGGGCCATGGGCAGAGGAAGCCAAAGGCTCAGAATCCTCAACACCTGTTCCCACCCAGCCTGGAGGAAGCTCCGACTTCCCGGGCAGGGCCTCCTCTCCCCTGGGAGACCCTCTCCAGCCCCAGGGGGCCACCTGGCATTCTTTGCCCACAGGTGAGCCAGGGTCACCACAGACCAGTGGGTCCTACAAGTGGTGAAGGAGGGCTATCTCCTCAGGTTCCAAACACCCCCAGGGTTCTTCCCAAGAGAGCCGGTGTGGCCTCTTCTTCACCAGACCTTGCTCTTCTCAGAGCTCGCAGGCTTGCTCAAGGACAGGGTGGCAGAACCTGTACCCAGGCATTTGTGGGCAAAGGGGTTCTACTCCAGGTACTTCCTTGTCCCCAAAAGAACTGGGGGCCTCAGGCCCATACTAGACCTGTGAAACCTGAACAAGTTTCTGGTGAGAGAGAAGTTCAAGATGCTCTCCCTTGGAACTCTGCTGCCCTACCTCCACCAGGGAGATTGGCTGTGCTCCTTAGACCTAAAGGATGCATACACCCACATCCTGATCTACCCCTCCCACAGATAGTACCTAAGGTTCATGGGAGAGGAGAACACTATCAGTACAGGGTACTTCCATTTGGTCTGGCCTCCTCGTCAAGAGTTTTTACAAAGTGCCTGGCAGTTGTGGCTGCCTATGTGCGCCTACAAGGGGCCTTCGTCTTCCCCTATCTGGACAACTGGCTCATCAGGGACAGCATGGACCCAGAGGCCAGCCAGGCCACAGGGCGAACAATCTGCCTCCTGCAGCACCCAGGGTTCGTCATCAACTACCCCAAATCCCACCTCTCTCCAGATCAGAACCTGGAGTTCATAGGTGCCCAGTTGGACGCGCTGCAGGTCAAGGCCTTCCTACCAAAGGAAAGGATACTTTGCCTTGTACAGCCGGCGGGAGAAGTGCAGAGGCATCGATCAGTACCGGCTCACCTCCTTCTCCATCTACTGGGCCATCTGGCCTCAACGGTCCACATCATGCTCCTAGCCTGTTTGCACATATGGGCAGCCCAGTGGTGCCTCCGCTCCCAGTGGGCTCAGGCCACTGGCGGGTTGCGGAACAGGGTCGGGGTCACCCGCCAATTGGCAGACTCCCTCAACTGGTGGCAATCACTATGCCACCTCTGAGCAGGGATGCAATTTCAGGTGCCTGCACCACTGAGGGTCCTGACCATGGACGCCTCCCTCCTGGGTTGGGGGGCACACTGCGGAGCCCTCCACACTCAAGGCAGCTGGTCGCAGGAGGAATCGCTCTTACAGATCAACCACCTGGAACTAAGAGCCATCTTCCTGGCCTTGTGGACATTTTGCCACCTCCTGTGCAACCGTCCTGAGCAGATCCAGACAGACAACCAGGTTGCCATGTTTTATGTAAACAAACAGGGGGGCACAGGTTTGTACTCCCTCTGCCAGGAGGCGATGGCTCTCCTCTCCTTTATAATGTGCCATGGAATGCTCTTACGGGCAGTATACCTTCAAGGTCAGGCCAATTGCTTGGCGGACAAACTTAGCAGAGTCTTACGACCACATGAATGGTGTCTGAACCCCAGGGTGGCGCAAAGACTCTTCCACCTCTAGGGCAAGCCTGGGATAGATCTGTTTGCCTCCCCAGACAACATGCAGCTGCCCCACTTCTGCTCATGCCAACCACATCTGGGAAGAGTGGTAGCGGATGCCTTCCTGATCCCGTGGTCCGAGGGCCTCCTCTATGCCATCCCACCGACTCCTCTAGTGGCCAAGACTCTCTTCAAGGTCCAGAGTGAGCAGGCATCAGTGATCCTGATCGCCCCCAGATGGGTCCGGCAACCCTGGTTCCCTCTGCTGCTCTCCTTGTTAGTGGCACTCCCAGTTTCACTGGGTCAGGATCTGATCTCCTGTCCCAGGAGGCGGGCTCCCTCCTGCACCCCAACCTGGGGTCGCTAGTGTCAATGGCGTGGTTGCTGAAAAGGTAGTACTGGCTCCTTTCAGTCTCCCAGGGGAAGTTGAGGAGATCCTGCTGGCCTCCCAAAAACCCTCTACCGGACGAGCGTACGCCTTCAAATGAAGAAGATTCTTTGTCTGGTGTGCAGACAGAGAGGAGAACCCTTTCTCCTACCACATGCAAATAGTGCTACAGTACTTACTGCACCTTTTGCATGCTAGCCTGAGGTTAAACTCTGTGAGGGTACATCTGTGTGCCACAGCCGTTCACCATCACCCTATAGAGGGGAAATCCCTCTCAAACCAGCCCCTGGTCTCCAGGTTCCTCCGGGGCCTCCTGCGGCAGAATGGGACCTTAATGTGGTGCTTTCCCAACTCACCAGACTGCCATTTGAGCCCCTGGCCACCTGCCATTTGTGATACCTATCCTGGAAGGTGTTTTTTCTGATGGCCATCACATCCGCTCGGAGAATGAGTGAACTCCAGGCCTTGGTAGTGGATCTGCCATATACAAGGTTCTACAAGAACAGGGTAGTGGCTCCACACACACCCCAAATTCCTCCTCAAAGTGGTATTTTCTTTTCACCTCAACCAGGAGGTGGTCCTTCCCACCTTTTTCCCATGGCCCCACACCGGCAGGGAGGAACTCATATTGTATACGCTAGACTGTAAGCGGGCCTGATCCTTCTACCTGCAGCGGATCCAGGCCCATCACAAAGTTCCTCAGCTCTTTGTGTCATATAACCCCAGTAGACTGGGGCTCCCAGTTACGAAGCAAACTCTGTCCACTTGGGTGGCGGACTGCATTGCCCTTGCCTATTAACGAGCGGGCCTCTCCCTTGAGCAGGAGATCACTGCACATCGCGTGCGGGCTATGGCTATGTCAGTGGCCAACCTCCGCTCACTGTTGGTGAAGGAAATCTGCAGGGTTGCCACATGGTCTTTGATTCATACATTTGTAGCTTGTTACTGCCTGGAGAGCGAATCCCGCAGGGACAGTGCCTTTAAGCATGCAGTACTCTGTAATATTTTTGGGGTGTAGGCAACTCCTGCCCTCCAACTCTTCTGTGTTCAGGCTACCGGAGTGATGATGTCGCTGCATGCGCGGGTCTTGCAGAGTCTCTCTGTTGAGACTCACCTTCTGCAACTTATGGCTATCCTTTGGGTTGCCGGTAGTGCTGTTGTGGTTCGGTCCCCGGCAGCCTGGAGCTAGGGAGTCTCATATGTGAGGACTGACTTCCTGCTTGTTCCTGGAGAAAGCGTAGATCTCCAGGAACAAGCAGGAATGAGTCTTCACATATGGGTATCGTCGGTACCAACGGAGCCTGCGCGGGAACGCTCTCCAGCCTCCAATAAGAAAGCTTTTGGGAGCATCCCACAGCGCCTGCGTGCTGCCTTCCCCAACTGCCTCTCTCCAGTTCTTCTTTTCCGCGGAGCCAGCAGGTCGTGTTCCTGTCACCGCAGAAGTTCTTTATTTTTTCTTAATTCTTTTGTGTCGTGTCTGCCTTCTTCGACGTCGGTCTTTTCTTTTCTTTCTTTCAAAAAAACCCAAAAAAACCCCAAATTTATCTTTTCTTCACTGTGCATTTTTAGTTTTTGGGCCTTAGGCCTAAAAATTGTTTTCCTCATGGAGAAGCCCGCCTCCGGGTTCAAAAAGTGCACAAAATGTGGCGGTACTATTTCTGTCACCGACACCCATGACTGGTGTCTAAAATGTTTGGGGCCTGACCATTCCATCACGGATTGTATGTCCTGTACCATGATGTCTAAAAGAGGTCGGCAGAACCGAGCAGCCAAGCTCAGTACCCTGTTTCCCTCTGATGCAGCTTCGGTGGCATCGACGTCTTCCAGGGCTTCTTCTTCCTCCCATGGATCTCAGGTAACCAAGCATAAATCTAGCCGGTCCTCGAAGGGTAGATCTCCCTCCAAGCATCGAGATGCCTCCAGGCTTGCCCTCGAGGATTCCGCACCGGCAAAATTACCCCGGCGGGAAGCTCCGGCTTCCAAAGCGTTATCTATGGGGTCACAGGTTGACATCGATGGCTCGGCCTCGACAGATCACCTGTTGCCGTGTTCTGGGGTACCAGTAGCTCCCACTGGTACCGACATCCAGACATTGGTGGCGTCGATGGATCAGAAGATTCTGGCCATGCAGCGCACCCTGTCGGCATTCATACAGGCTGCGACGCCTCCGGTACCGCAACAATCCCCGTTGTCAGTACCGGCTCCGACACCGGCATCACTCCCGGTGCCGGTACCGATTGCATCGGCTTCGGTGTCGACTGCAACGGTACCCTGTCCTATGATGCCCATCGGTACCGAACCGGTACCGGTTACTCCCGATACCGATCCTACTCGGTACGACTATCGGGCTCTACAGGAGCATCCAGACAGGCGATACTTCGATTCCTCTGAAGACTCAGATGACTCTGAGGGTTCTGTCGAGGCATCGATACTTCTTCCTCAGGAGCCTTCTTCTCCTAAACGAAGAATGTCTCCTCCAGAAGACGTGTCTTTTCAAGACTTCATTAGGGAAGCGGCTAGGGGCCTCTCCATCACAGTGGCCCCTGAGTCAGAACCCAGAGCCAAGGAGTTAGATATTTTACAATATCCTAAAACTCCTAAAGAGGCAGCTACTTTACCTATCCATGAGATTCTGTATGATCTCATGTTGAGGATGTGGGAGACACCTCTTACCACCTCTCCTCATTCTCGCAGGCTAGACACCATGTATCGTGTCCCTCCTTGTCCTGGCTTCCACAAGACTCAGCTTCCTCACCACTCTATTGTGGTAGAGTCTGCCATGAGAAAAATAAAGAGTGCAAAGAGACACTCATCTAATCCTCCAGGGCGTGAATGCAGGACCCTAGATGCTTTTGGCCGAAGGGTTTTCCAAGCTTCTATGCTAGCTGCCAGGATCAACTCCTATAGTCTCTATATAAGGATGTTTCTAAAAGAAGTCACAGATCATCTGCAGACTTTAACCCCTTTTATTTCAGAGGATAAAAGGCAGGAGTTTCTCACTTGGCTCAAACATGCCTCCAAATTTTCCAACCGTGCAGCCTTTGACTCTTGAGTGTGTAAGCAGAGCTTCGGCTATTGCCATAGGGGCACGCAGAATTGCTTGCTACAAGCTTCTGATTTGGAGCTCTGGGTACAAGATGAATTAGGGAATATCCCTTGTACAGGTGAAAACCTTTTTGGTAAGGATTGGCAAGCAAAGGCCATTCAGATGGATGCTGAAAACTCTGCTTTGGATCGACTTTCAAAGTCTACCTCTGCTCCTGTTAAGAAAAGATTGTTCAAAAAGACATCTTTTTCCAAAAAGGGAAGATACTATCCTTCTTATAGTCAGCAGGCATCTTCTGCAGGTCGTTTTGCTGCAAAGCGTCAGCAACCACCTAAACAGGCCAAATCAAAGGCTGCTAGGCCTGCCATGACCCAGCAGCCTCAGCCTCCTCAGGGCCTTTGACTTGCAACTAGAGAACTTAGCCTTTCTGGCTCTGGAAGAACCAGAGCCCCTTACCATTCCAGGAAGGTTGACTTACTTTGCTCCCAGATGGGAACAAATTACAGCAGAGCAATGGATACTCTCTATCATAAGGGAAGGGTACAAGCTTCATTTCTTAAGCCTTCCCCCTCACACCATATTGAAACAGTTCAATTCTCCAACATCTCTCCTCGACCTTCTGGGTCAGGAGATTGCCACCCTTCTTGCCCAAGGGGCAATAGAAGAAGTACCTCTTCTTCAGCAAGGCACAGGGTTCTACTCCCCTTATTTTCTTATTCCAAAGAAAACAGGGGGCTACAGACCCATCTTAGATCTCAGAGAATTTAACAAATTTCTAGTCAAGGAGAAATTCAAGATGATTTCTCTCGGTGCTCTGCTTCCATACCTTCAGAGTCAAGACTGGCTTTGTTCTCTAGATCTCAAGGATGCGTACACCCATGTCCTCATCCATCCAACACACAGAATGTTCCTTCAGTTCCTTTTTGGAGAAAAGCACTACCAATACAGGGTGCTTCCTTTCGGTCTGGCCTCCGCACCAAGGGTGTTCACAAAATGCATGGCAGTAGTAGCTGCATTTCTACGCACCCTGGGAATATTCGTTTTCCCATATCTGGGCAACTGGATCATTCGAGCTCCCTCTCAGTCAGAGGCCAAGACTTTTCTAACCTGCACAATGCGTGTCCGTCAGTATTTGGGACTGGTAATAAACATCCCAAATCCAATCTCACCCCTACTCAATCTCTGGAGTTTATAGGGGCTGTCCTGGATACCACAACTGCAAGGGCCTATCTTCCTCAGGCTCGTTGCCTACGCTTGGTGCAGTTAGCCTCCCAAATACAGTTAAAGTCCCATTTAACTGCTCGGGAAATGTTACAACTCTTAGGCCACATGGCATCCACCGTGCATGTGGTTCCATATGCTCGCCTTCACATGAGGGCAGCTCAATGGACTTTGTCCACCCAATGGACTCAGGCATCAGGTTGCCTGTCAGACAAAATAGCAAACTCCAGTCACCTTTTTTGGTCTCTCCAGTGGTGGAAGTCCTCTCAAAACCTGTTGCTGGGGTCCCCTTTTCAGCAGTCACTTCCCCAAGCAACCCTTACAACAGATGCCTCTCCAATGGGTTGGGGAGCTCATCTGCAAGATCTCTCCACCCAGGGCATCTGGTCTCCACAGGAGACTTCTCTACACATCAATCTCTTGGAACTCAGAGCAATTTTCTTAGCTCTCAGAGTGTTCCACTCCCTGCTCAGCTACAGGACAGTCCTCATCCACATGGACATCCAAGTAGCCATGTTCTATGTGAACAAGCAGGGAGGGACTGGCTCTCTGTCGCTTTGCAACAAAGCTTTGCGACTGTGGGCCTTCGCCAGAGAGCATCAGATTCATCTTATGGCAGTATATCTTCCAGGCGGTCAAAGCTCTTGGGCAGACAGACTCAGTCGAGTTCTGCTTCCACACGAGTGGTCCCTCCACATGGACCAGGTAGCCAGGATTTTTTGAATTTGGGGAACCCCGGACATAGACCTCTTTGCAAGTCCGTGGAATGCCAAACTTCCCCGGTTCTTTTCTAGAATTCCGTGTCAGGGAGTTCAGGCCAAGGATGCCTTCCTTCTTCACTGGAGTCAAGACTTCCTTTATGCCTTCCCACCCATTCCCCTAATTCCCAAAACACTTTTCAAGCTTCAGAGAGACCGAGGTTCCATGATCCTCATAGCACCACATTGGCCACGCCAAGTGTGGTACCCTCTACTTCTGCATCTCTCTCAAGCTCCCTCCCTGGAATTGGGGTCTGCACCAGATCTTCTATCCCAGGAAGACGGAACGTTGTGGCACCCAAACCCCCAGTCTCTCCATCTCAGGGCCTGGTTGCTGAAGGCCTAGACCTTCAAGTTTTTCATCTCTCTCAGCAAGTCAGAGATATTCTTCATGCTTCTAGAAAGCCTTCCACTAGACGTCCTTATGCTTTCAAATGGAAAAGATTTACCATTTGGTGTTCAGAGAAGGGTCTTAACCCTCTTGCAATACCTCTGAATTCTTTACTAGAGTATCTTCTGCATCTATCCCATGCAGGCCTTAAAACGAATTCAGTAAGAGTCCATTTGAGTGCTATTGCAGCGTCCCTCAATGGACAGCCTATTTCCTCTCATCCTCTTATAGCAAGATTCATGAGAGGCCTTCTTTTAACTAAACCTCCCATTAGACCACCTCCAGTGGCATGGGACTTAAATCTGTTTCTTGGCCAGCTTATGAAGCCACCCTTTGAACCTTTAGCCACCACCTCCTTGAAATTTCTTTCTTGGAAGGTTATCTTTCTCATTGCAGTTACCTCAGCACGTCGCATCAGTGAGTTGCAAGCCTTGGTGGCTAATCCTCCTTATACAAGGTTCCATCATGATAAGGTAGTCCTCAGGACCAATCCACACTTTATGCCCAAAGTGGTCTCGCCTTTTCATCTGAATCAAGAGGTATACTTACCTGTCTTTTTTCCAGGACCTCATGCATCAAGTGCAGAGAGGAATCTTCATACATTGGATTGTAAAAGAGCTCTCGTCTTTTACTTACAAAGAACACAGCAACATAGAAAGTCTTCTCAACTCTTTGTTGCTTTTGATCCTTCCCATTTAGGACTTCCAGTTTCTAAGAGAACACTGTCCAACTGGATTGCTCAGTGTATTTCTTTCGCCTACCAGAGTAGGAACCTTTCTCTGGAAGGCCATGTCACAGCTCACAATGTGAGCGCCATGGCAGCCTCAATGGCTCATCTAAACTCTGTGTCCATCGACCAGATCTGTCGAGCGGCCACCTGGGCCTCGGTTCATACCTTCACAGCCCATTACTGTTTGGACAAGGACTCCCGCCGGGATGCCTCGTTTGGTCAGGCTGTTCTCAAACACCTGTTCCATTCCTAATCAACTCCTACCCACCTACCCATGTTGGATGCCAGAGATCCATGGGGGGAGGTGGAGCCCTTTTCAAGGACACACAACTCTGGGGTCTCTCCCTGGCATCTGCAGCTAGGGAGTCCCCATATGTGAAGGCTCATTCCTGCTTGTTCCTGGAGATAGCACAGTTACTTACCTGTAACAGGTGATCTCTGGGAACAGCAGGAATAAGTCTTCACAACCCACCCACCTCCCCTAGGAGTTGTATCTCTCTATCTATCTTTCCTTCCCTCTCTCTCGCTCAGCTTTAAAACTCGAACTGGAGAGAGGCTGTTGGGAAAGGCAGCACGCAGGTGCTGTGGGATGCTCCCAAAAGCTTTCTTATTGGACGCTGGGGAGCGTTCCCGTGCAGGCTCCGTCTGTACCGACGATACCCATATGTGAAGATTTATTCCTGCTGTTCTCAGAGATCACCTGTTAACAAGTAAGTAACTGTGCTTTACTCACCTGTTAACAGGTGTTCTCCAGGGACAGCAGGAATCAGTCCGCACAACTCTCCCTCCTTCCCTTGGAGTTGCTGTTCAATTTTTGGCCATCTTCTTTTGTCAGCTCTAGCTATGTCATCTGACTGAGCAAGATGGCACCTTTGGGCGTGAAGGGGACCATGCATGCATGGTGGCATCTCCCATAGGCTTTCTTTGAAAGCTGGGGAGATGCTTCCATGCAGGGCTCCATCTGAACATCACCCATATGTGAGGACTGATTCCCTCTGTCCCTGAAGAACACCTGCTACAGGTAATTACGCTTTATTTCTACATTCGGTGGCACTATCAGTTTAACTAATACTGCTTAAAAAATATATATGATTGTTGACTCTGCTGATGATTAAATGTATAACTTATTTGTCCAACAGCTGAATATCATCACTAAATGTCCAGATACTGGTACTGCTTTTATCTCACCCTGATACCAACCCTCCTGTCTATGGCTAAATCTGGTTGTTTAGCAAATTAAATGCTCTGGGGTTGATATTCAGCCTCTGTAGTCAGTGCTTTTAAAGCGCAGGCCCGACACTGAAATTAGGCTATCATTGACTATCCAATCCTATCTGGTGTTTGGCATTGCATATGCAGGTTCGCCAGTGATTGCAGCAGCTTTGTAGTCAGTGGTGATATTCAGACGCTAACAGGATAGCTACACCACATAAAGTTAGGATTGCCATTGACCTGTCTTATGCAGTTTAACTAGCCAGTTAGCAGCTGAAATATCTCTTTTGAATAATGAGCCCTCTGTTTTTATATGTATAAATGAGTTGTGTTCTCTACCCACCAGCAAACTAATTTTGAATATAACCTCCCTAGTGACTGGTAAGTAGGGTTGCCAACTGGCTCCAGATTTGCTTTACAGGCTTGATCCAGTCCTAGGTTTATATGTCCCTGCACGCAATGGAGTAAACCCAGGACTGGATCAAGCCCATTGGGCACAGCTGGAGCCAGTTGGCAACCCTATTGGTAAGGAGGGTGTTTATTTTTGAGTGGGGGAGCAGAGAAAGCTTTAATCAGTCACACTGGAAAGCAAGAAAAGATGGACTTAGTGATTTATGAAAACAGCACTAACAAATAACAAGATGGAAGTTACTATTTCCTTACAAGAATGATTTTTTTCGAATGAGACTCAGCAAATGGTATGCTGGAACAGAAGCTTGTATATTATTATGTTAATTTTTGCAGTCTTTTTTATTTTTGCTGTATTCTCTGGTGCCCCTTTCGATGTGTTGGGACTGGTTCAGGAAAAGCTGCCCAAGTGTTCAGACAGCATGGTGAATATCCACCTCATGTCTCCGCTTCTGTTCTACTGTCTTGGAAATATAACCCGGAGACAGTGGCCGAAGTCTGTGCACATTATAAGCATTTAAGAATCTAATTTTTTTCTGAGAAAGTGGCGACATTTTTGACCAAATGTATAAGAGTTTTGTATCGGTAGAGCTCCAAAAAAACTACAGGAAGTAACAATAGGCCGAACTTAAACTTTACTCACATTTGTTGTTTGGTAGTTTTATTCATATCAATCCCAAAAAGTTTCGCAGCTATAAAATGATCCCTGAAGGCTGGTATAAAAGTCACAGTGGCCAAAAAGCCAAGAACAGACCCAGCTAAATTGATCAGCAGTGGTAATGCTGGCAGAACCCACATCTCTGCTCAATTTCTAGCACAAAAATACGTAACGACAAATTGCAGTTATCCAGGAATTATCTGTGTTTAGTTTGGATTATACGAACGAGACATGACGGTTTCGCTATCCCTCCTGCTTCCTGTAGTAGTGCAGTTGTCAAAATCTGCCCGTGCAGAAAACTCCTCCATATGGGCTGCAGCCTGCCTCCATGCTTCTAGCTAAACGAAGGAAACACATATGAAAATCACGCACTCAACCTTAAAAGGAGTATAACAAAAAGATAAACTAGCCCTAACTCCTGTTCAGCTACCGATTACGTTCGGAAATTACACACCGGTACATCACGACATGACGATCGAACTCGATGCTTCACGTTGCTTGCCTTCTAATTGGTGGAAGCCTGTGTTTGGGCGGAAACTTGCTCTTCCCCAAACCAAAAATGGCCACGGTCTGGATCACGTGAGTACAGAGTACTTTATTGGCAGAGATGACATGGGAGAGTCCAGAACGTAGACTTACAGGAGTTCGGCTGGTTACGTCCACGTTCTACGCATGCCAGCAGCTAAGCATTGTTTCTTGAATTGTGCAAATGTGTATAGTTGCTTTTGACACATGATGAGCTTATGGTTGCCAAACTGCATAGCGTTTGTTTAATCTATTATCTAGTTGAATTTAGGGGTATGTTTACTAAACCGGGCTAACGGTTAACCCGGGCTATCTGCCACTAGGTCCCATATTATTCAATGGGACTTAGTTGCAGATAGCCCGGGTTCATCGTTAGCCCGGTTTAGTAAACATACCTCTTAGTGTTTAGAGTTCTACTGTTTGTGGTAAATCGTGATACTTTAAAAGTCAACGAAAGATGTAGTGCACGACTCCACATCTGAAGGAAGAACCTGTTTCTTTTGGAAAGATCATATACGGTACTATTAACTTTTTTTGTCCCCCCCCCCCCCCTCCCCAAAGGTATAAAAACTCGCAAATATTGCAGGTTCTTTTGCCAAAACCATTAGCTCACCCTGTACTATTTTTTGCACAGTCCTGTCTTTACATTTCTATTGTTAAGCATTTTGGAAACGGTCATGGTAAGATGACAATCTAAAAGAGAGAAGTTTTGCAGGCAAATCTAGGACACTTATCCGATTGGGGGGGGGGGGGGGGAGAAGCACCTTAGTTCTAGGTCTGGGCAACAAGGCATGGAGGAAGGAAGAATTATTACCTTGCTCCCCCATCCATCCCATGATAGCAACGATATCACTTCCAAGCAGACATTTTGACAGAGAAGTAGAAACAATGATGCATTACCATTCTACTAGGCAAGATATACCGCTTTAGAAACAGAAAAATGACGACAGATAAAGACCACATGGCCTGTCTAGTCTGTCCTTCCATATCAACAGTCCCCTTTTTTCCTTTAGAGATCCTCTGTGTTTGTCCCATGCCCTTTTGAATCTAGACACTGTCCTCATCTCTACCACCTCCACTGGGAGACTATTCCACGGATTTACCACTCTTTCTGTAAAAAAAATATTTCCGCATATTACTCCTGAGTCTATCCCCTTTCACCTTCATCCTCTGTCCTGTCGTAGCAAAGCTTACTTTCAATCGAAAGAGGCTCTCCTCCTGTGCATTGATGCCACAGAGGTATTTAAATGTCTCAATCATATCACCTCTATCCCTTCTTTCCTCTAAAGTATACATATTAAGCTACTTAAGTATGTCCTCATATGCTTTATAACGAAGACCACTAACCATTTTAGTAGCTAACCTCTGCACGGATTCCAGCCTGTTTATATCATTTTGAAGGTGCAGTCTCAAGAATTGCACACAATACTCCAAATGAGGTCGCACCAAAGATTTATACAGAGGCACTATCACCTCCTTTCTTCTGCTGCCATTCCTCTCCCTATGCACCCAAACATCCTTCTAGCTTTTGCCGTTGTTTTTTCTACCTGTTTAGCTACTTTAAGATTAAACACAATCACACCTAAGTCCTGGTCTTCTTTTGTGGACAGAAGTACTTCACCCCCTATACTATATCGCTCGCTTGGATTTCTGCTGCTCAAATGCATGACCTTGCATTTTTTAACATTAAATCTCAGCTGCCAAATTCTAGACTATTCTTCAAGCTTAGTTAGATCCCTCCTGATGTTATCTACACCTTCCTGGGTGTCTACTCTATTGCAGATTTTGGTATCATCCGCAAAGAGTCAAACCTTACCCAACAGCCCTTCTGCAATATCACTAACAAAGATGTTAAAAAGAATCAGACCCAGGACAGATCCCTGGGGTATCTCACTGGTAACCTCCTTCTCCTCAGAGTGCGCTGCATTTACCTGTACCCTTTGTCACCCCCCACTCAACCAATTTCTATCCCAAGCAGTAACTTTAGAGTCCATAGACAGAGAGGTACATAGTCGAGACCTGCAGGGATATAGTACTGAAGTCCCACCTCCAGTCTGGCAGCATCCCTGTTGCCATGGAGGAGAGAGGTCACGTGACAGGAGAGCATCACCCTGGTGTGGCAGGAAGTGATCCTGTAGCTAGGACCTATCCTCCAGGTGATGTAAAGCCATCTCACACCGAGGAGGTTTCTCCAGGGCCATGTGCCCACGAGGGAAGGGTTAGGACAGCCATTATAGTTGGTGATTCGATCATTAGGAATGTAGATAGCTGGGTGGCTGGTGGACATGAGGATCGCCTGGTAACTTGCCTACCTGGTTTGAAGGTAGTGGACCTCACGCGCCACCTAGACAAGGTCTTAGATAGTGCTGGGGAGGAGTCTGCTGTCTTGGTACATGTCAGTGCCAATGGCATAGGCAAGTGTGGTAGGGAGGTTCTGGAAGCTAAATTTAGGCTTTTAGGTAGGAAGTTGAAATTCAGAACTTCCAGGTTAGCATTCTACAAAATGCTTCCCGTTCCATGCTCAGGACTCAAAAGGCAGGCAGAGCTCTGGAGTCTCAATGCGTGGATGAGATGATGGTGCAAGGATGAGGGTTTTGGATTTGTTAGGAACTAGGGAACATTCTGGGGAAAGGAGGGTCTCTTCTGAAGGGATGGGCTTCACCTTAACCGGGACGGAACCAGGCTGCTGGCATTAACCTTTAAAAAGGAGATAGAGCAGCTTTTAAACTAGATAATAGGGGAAAGCCGACAGACGCCCAAGAGCACATGGTTTGGAACAATGTATCTTTGAAGGATACTAGCAAAAGAATGAAGTTAGGGCATGTCAGCAGAGAGGTTCCAATAAAAACAAATGTAGCACAAATGCCCTTGAGTACAGAGCAGACAGAGTTTAAAGATTCAAAATTATCCCTGTCTACCGATAGACAGATTAATATGAATAAAATAAGCCTCTAAAATGCTTTGTATGCAAATTCTAGAAATTTAAAAAATAAGATAGTGTAACGGGTCTGCTCCTTGTTGGTCACTCCAGGCCAGGGAGGTCCCGACCCCTCATCTGCGTTGTGCTGCTTCAGCTGGCTGGAATCCAGGGGAATAAAACTCACAACCGGACACAGAAGGAAAGGTGTGCAAGTTTATTCCAACGTTAGAAGTGCAGTACAACTTTTATACAGTAGCAAAAACATATATACGTCATAAACCCATCCCAGCAGCATAGCCCTGCACCTGCTATTGCTAATTAGCAATCGTACAAACTGGTACCTGTCTCTGTGAAGATCACTGAAAGTTGTCTTAGCACAACACATTCCTTTCTGTCTAGGTATTCACAGATGGGCCTCATGGCCCCTCTGTACACAAGAAACTGATTTCCCCTTACAATTCCCCCCTTTGGGCCTGTATAGGCCCACTAGAAGAACAGCCTAACAATCTACTACAAAATAACTAAACAGGCATTATTAACGGAATATCTGTACGCGGCAGCTCAGGTACATCAGCCACCGTACAAGCAGGAGTATAGGAATACATAAAGGTAGTAGAGCTCTGCAGGGCCTTGCGACAACAGCCAAGAATAAATGAGAATACACAACTGCAAATAAGCAATACACCACAACCTATTAACAAAGCAATAAGTAATCCTTTGAAGCCCCCACCTAAACCCTGAAACCACTTAACCACCCCCCCCCACACATTGCCGAAGTCCAGGCCTCCCTGGAAATCAGCCAAGTTCAAATCTGACAGGGTTTTAATTTTTTTCATAGCATTTAATACAAAAACAGTGTGGTTCGCGATCACCGTACAACAGCTAGTTTCATTCAAAAAAGTACATGCCCCCCGCCCCCTCAGCAGCCAAAATCAAATCCAAGTCCTAGAAGAAGTCAAACACGCAACCGAGTCAGTACCCCAAATGAATACAAGCACACACGCAAGGATACAACAAACAGAGCTCTCTCCATGGCTGCTCCAACAATATGGAACAATCTACCGGACGATCTAAGGGCAACTCCAGACCTCAAAGACTTCAGAAAACAACTGAAAACCATGCTGTTCATAGAGCACTATGGTCACATCACATAACCTAAGAGAATGGATAACAGCATTCCAATCCTCTTAAACAACTGTATGTATATAAAATGTGTTTTTAGCACCACTGTAAATAGCCCACCTTGTACATAGCTCAAACAAATCAAGCACCCAACACCGCCATCACACAACCAAGTTTCATCCTCACTGCATGTACAACACACACACTTTACCTGATTGCTTGCTGTGATACCACCTTGATTATTAAGATAAGGCGGTTTAGAAATACTGTTAAATAAATAAATAAATAAATAAATAAATATTCTGTAATGTCATTTGAGTATTTTGTTCCAAAGATTCAGCTAACCTGGAAATAGATTCAGTAACAGAACGCATCTGAACATGCAACAGACATTGCAAGCGTCTAATAGCCATACCTAGTTCAGCAGTGATAGCAGGAGTTTGAAAGATCGGGATCCAGGAGGTCCAGCTAAGGGCATCTAATCAGGTTTTAGTCAAAGGATAAGTAGAATTTATATATTGATAGGAAGCCTGTATGGCTTCATCCTCTGAGTCCTCAGGCTTCCAGGGATTAACATTTCTCTTAAACCGTTTATGGTGGGATACATTAAGAGGAATTAAAGCAGAATAGGAAGTTATTTTAACCACCGCACAAGGTGACAAAGAAAGATTAAAAGATTGGTATAAAAACCCAGAACACAAAAAGTAGTGTCCGGCCAAAGCAGGGGCTGATGGAGTATCTTTATCCCACGGAAAATGTTCAAAGGCATGATTATACATAGTTTTTGACTTACTCATCCTCCAAGAGCTTGCTGGAAGATAACAGGATAACCAAGGACTAAAATGAGTAGAGCTGCGCTGATCATATATTATAGACCCTTCAAAGCCACGATTCATTTTAATAGCTGCAATAGCAGAAGATTCTTGAAAATTAGCTGATGAAATGACCCTAGTAGTGCTAGTAATATTCCTTAAGGAGGCAGAGGCATTATGGGTGAAAGGCAACCAGAGAGGCAATAAAGCTCCTGCTCGAACTATATACTTACGCTCAATCGGGAAGTAAGTGAGGTTACAACGACTGGAAAGAGGGGAGGGGGTAGAAGAAGCAATATCATAACACAATAAAAACTTCATAGATTCTGGGACAGATACCAACATGGGAACAGGGTCACCCATATTATTAGCCGCCCAAGTATCAGCACAGTCTGTGGGAACATAGCAGGAAGCATTATAAGTGGGGTTATCCATACAAGGATTGGGACTAATAATTTCATGCAAAGTAAGAGGGTGCACTACTACTGGAGTCGTGTGCACACTTAAGGGAAGCGGAGTACATATAATACAATCTCCAGTACCGTAATCTTCCATAAATTCTCTGAAGGCAACCCCCGCTTGCTGCGAAGTACAGTCAGATCAGTCTGATTCAAAAAAGTCAAGCCCCCCCCCTTGGCTCCACCGGGGGCATATAGGATCCGGTTTGATTGCTTCGCTTCTGTCCTTGGATGAGCGCCCTCAATTGTCCATCAGGATGTAAACCTTCGATAAGAAGCACAATGATAATAGAGATTCCCGATAGAAAACACACGGGTCCCCACGGAGCAGGCTTGACAGCAATCATTGTGAACAGCTCGGCTCAATCCCCGTCAACTGCGCTGATCTCTTCAGGTGCCGTCTTCACACGAGACGCGTGGACCCAGGTGGGATGTTGATCTGTCAGCACAGCAGTTCTGGTCACGGCCAGCACCTCCTCTGGTTTACCGAAGGGCGGATCCCACTGTCCTGCCTTATGGAACAGCTTCACCAGGACCCGATCTCCAGGGCGGAAAGGATGTGTTGGTTTTGTAGAGGGACAGGGTAAAAACTGATAAACCTGTTCAGATACCTCACATAAATATTTAGCTAATTGCATAGCATACTCTTCCTGTGCAATAAGCAAATCATCAGCCGTAATTACTGCTCCCTCTGGCCATTTCCACGGTAAAGGGAAGGGGCGTCCCATTAAAATTTCAAACGGAGAAAACCCAGAAGCTCCAGGAGTAAGTCTAATTTCTGCTAATACTGCCGGTAAATAAGTAGGCCATTTACCAGGAGCATGTTCAGTTGCCTTTTTTAATTTCTCTTTTATAGTGCGATTCATTCGCTCCACTATTCCCGAGGACTGGGGATAGTAAGGAACATGGAATTTCCAGTCAATAGCAAACATTTGAGTAATATGCTGTAACACTTTAGAGATGAACGCTGAGCCTTGATCAGAATCTATTGACAGGGGACACCCAAACCGGGGGATGACTTCTTTACATAAAATTTTGGCCACCGTTCTAGCATCCTCCTTGGTAGTGGGAAAGACTTCAGGCCACTTAGAAAACCGATCTACAATCACTAACAAAAATATCCGAAGCCCCCAGCAGACCTAGGCATACAGGTAAAATCCACCTGCAGGGCTTGGAAAGGGCCCTGCGGCGGGGGCAGATGCTGCAGTTGTCCAATTGCTTTTCCCTGCTGTATATTGTTCCTAGCACATGTTAAACATTGACTTAATTGTACTTCTACCAGCTGGGGCAAATCTCTACACACAAACACTTCTTGTAGTTCTTTTAACACTCTTTTCCTATTTTTGTGACCCACCCCATGGACCTGGCTAACAATGTTCCCTGTAATTTTCTGTAGGCTGTGTGCGCATAAAATATCAGCTGTGCAGCTTTTGAAGGAAGGTTAAATTTTTGTGCGCCACATAATGACACTCGGAGTTATATACTTTAAAATTTGACTACACGTCAGAATACAGTATGTACACCACATTGATTGTACTAGAAAATAGGGTGGAATTTGTGAAAGCCATAAATACACAACAACTTTTAAATTTTAAGATGTCTGTGTTGTTTTTTATCAGAATCAGAACCGTAATTTTTGTGCGCTCTGTTGTAAAGTATGTGTGCTCGCTCGGCGAGGTGTGTGCGCGCGCACACGCGCACAGCTTAGAGGGAACAGTGCTGGCTAATTAAAAGTGGGGCAGCGGCCTTTGGCAATCCCCTACGACTACCCCCTCTTTCTTGCCAAATTTGTGCTGAATTTAAGCACATATTATGTTGTTCCCAATAGGCTAAGTCCTCAGGATCAGCTGCTGCTTGTAAATGGTGAAAAGGGAAAGAATGCTCAAGAGGAGAAACATAGAATCCCGACAACAAAGGGTCTCCTGCAATAGGCGGGGCTGGTGTCCTATTCCCAAGATCAGTAAAAGAATGCAAACGGTCACTCTCTGCCTGAGCACACTGTTTAGCGGCTAAATCTGCGAGAGAATTTCCTTGCAAAACAAAAGATGTATCATATCTATGTGCAGCATATTTAATAACAGCCACTTCCTTCGGTTTACACAGAGCCTGCAACAATTCGTTCACCAACTGTGCATGTGAAATGGGCTTACCGTCTGCAGCTTTCCATCCCCGGCGTCTCCCCCATAGCAGGCCAAAATCATGAACTACGACATAAGCATATCTGGAATCTGTATAGATATTAATACGTTTATCAGCAAATAATTCACAGGCCCTAGTAAGCGCTACCAATTCAGCAGCTTGTGCAGAACCATAAGGTAATAACTGAGCTTCATGCAAAATATTCGGGAGTTCTACAATAGCATAAGAGGCAATATAAACATTGTCTGCAGGGCGGACACAGCTCCCGTCTACAAATATGTGTGGGGCATCGGGGAGCGGGAAGGAGGACAGATCAGGACGTACTGACGTCTCAAAGTTAATCAGTTTCAAACAATCATGCTTTTCCGGGGGCTGCTCAGAATCATCTACTGGGCGCATTAGAGCCTGTAGCGCCAGCATAGGGGTGAAGGCAGGAGACTGCTGCTTAACAGTCAACCCATCAGTGGTAGTCAAAATAACCTCATAACCACTCAAACGCTGAGCGGTCATGTGCTGAGTAGTGAGATTTTTCAAAACCTTCAATACAGAATGGGCAGATAACAAAGTAGTCTCATGTGACAGGGTAATGGGAGTTACCAGCTGCACGGCAATTGCCGAAGCAGCCAAGGCTCGCAGGCATGCAGGCATACCCTGTACCTGAAGGGGCAATTTTTTAGAGAGGTAAGCGACTGGGCGCATTCCTCCCCCATGATCTTGAGCCAAAATGGCTGCCATTGTTCCCCCTTCTTCTCTTACATAAAGATAAAACATTTTTCCATAGTCCGGCAGTCCCAAAGTGGGAGCTGAGATCAACAACTTTTTTAAAGTGGCAAAGGCAGAGAACATTTCCTCAGTCCATTCAATAGATGCAGAACCAGGCAATTGCAGTGTAGCCCTTCTCAAAATAGAATCCCAATAAGCACAGTCTGGGATCCAAGCACGACAGAAGGAGACCAGTCCTAAAAATGCCAACATTTGGGTAACTGTTGAGGGAGGAGTCAGATTCATAATTGCTTGTACGCGGGCGGGAGAGAGCGCCCGATTGCCAGGGGACAGCACAAACCCCAAATAAGTGACTCGATCACAGCACCACTGCAGCTTTTTCAGAGAGGCTTTATGTCCATGAGAGGCAAGGTGGCAGAGCAGAGATACAGAGTCTGTAGCACATTCATGACATGTCTTAGAACACAATAACAAATCATCCATATACTGGAGAAGAGTGGAGGAACAAGGCGGATGCCACATTTCAATTGATGCTTTAAGAACGAGGGAATATGCTGCTGGGGAATCAATATATCCCTGCGGCAGCCGAGTCCAGGTATATTGTCTGCCTGCATGCATAAAAGCCATCAACGGCTGAGTTTGGGCGTCGACGGGGACGCTAAAAAAGGCGTTGGCCAAATCTATTACAGTGAAACATTTAGCATCTACTGGGATAAGGGTTAACAATCCAGCAATATCCGGCATCACTGGGGCTAATGGAACAACCAATTGATTTACAGCCCGAAGGTCCTGGGTAAAATGGAACCCCTCCCCCTTGGGGACGGGATTCACTGGCGTATTGAAAGGAGATACAGTGGGAACAACTATCCCTGCGGTCACAAACTCAGTAATCATGGATCGTAAAGCTTCATCTTTTGCACTAGACAAAGGATACTGCCTAACACAAACAACTGCCGTGGGATTTTTTAATTTGGCAATATAAGGGGTACATGGAACTAACCCAGCATCGGTAGGAGAGGAGGCCCATAATGAAGGAGGGACCTGCTCCAGCAGCTGTATCAACATTCTCCTGCGACAAGTTCAAAAGATAAGGGGAAAATAGAGAAAAAGTGCCATCAGCAGCACTGACTGTAGTAGCCTCTAACTTGCATAACAAGTCTCTCCCTAGCAAACTAACTGGGCAAGAAGGAATTATAGTAAAACAATGCGTAAACAATGGGGACTTTTGCCCTAGGGGCGTAATGGGTAACGGGGGGTAATCCAAGTGGGGGTTGAGGTTCCATTAATCCCTATTGAGGCAGGACCTGGTGTCAGAGACTCTTTCCAAATAGAAGCATGCAACGTAGAACAAGTAGCTCCTGTGTCTATAACAAAGGACACAGGGCGGCCCCCAATCAACAAAGAACAACAGGGGGGGTCCTTCCATTTCTCTGTTAACTGTACCCAGGTCGGAACCATCGCCTCAGGGCAGCCCTAGGCATGACCTGTGGGAGGCTGCCATGTAATTGGAATGAGTGGGGCTGGAGCTGCGGGGGCTCTGGAGCCAGGCACTGCAGGCGCCGAAGCCACCGGAGGGGGGGTGGGAGGAAAAGACATGGCTGCTGCATACGGACACTCATTCTTCCAATGTCCCTGCTGCTTACAATTAAAACATACCTGATTACAGGGCATACCACCATTCCATCGACCCCCCACCTGGCCTCTCCCCCTCCCCCTAAAGCCCCCACCTCGTCCTGGAAAGGAGCCCTGATTCCCCCATCCTCCATAACCGGCCCCCCCTCTCCACTCACCTGGAGGGCAGGGCTGCTGCCATGCGTGCGACATCTGCGCCTTCCCTCTGTCTCTCTGGCTCTCAACTCCAGCAAAGCATCCCGCCGCTTCTTTGGACAAAATCACTTTCTCTAACTTCACTGGCGACATATCAAACCACTCATCAACCATCTGCTTTATTGCAACCTGTACCTCGGGCCGCATGGCCCCTAACAACGTCTGTATATACATAGAAGCCATCAAACCATCAGCAGGAATAGCTAATCCTGCTTCTTCTTTCCAACATTTCCTGAATCTTCGCACAAACTGAGACACACCTTCTCCTGAGTCCTGCTGACAGGCAATTGAAGCTGCTAAATTCTGCTTAGCGCCAAACAATCGCTCAAACTCTTTCTGCACTTCCCCCCACATATCCTTAACAGCTTGCGGGTGGAGCAAGGCACGAGCAGCAATATCGGGGAAAGTGAATGGATCCTCTAAGATTTTCACTTTAGAAAAGTCAAATGGGGTTTCCTCATCATATCGCAACACCCCCTCAATAATCAACCGATAATCCTGTGCCGTACACTGCAAACCCCTTGTCATACGCTGTAAGTATTGAACAGTAGCTGCGGGAGCCTTCATAGGATTCGGGGCAGATTGCAAAATAGAAGATAAAACATTAGAATCTAGGGGCTTAATTACCACCTGCTCATCAATAGTTAAGAAAGGAAGCTGTAACTTGCCCTCCCCAGACAAAGAGGGAAGGGGCTCTTGCTTCACCTCCAGCAAAGGAGGAGAAGATGCAGCTGGGACAGAAACAAAAGGACTCCCGGGGTGATGAGGAGTTAAAATGGGGGGTGGAGGAGAAGAAATAATAGGTGAGGAAGTACAGGAACCCTGACTGCCTACCCCCATTCCATCAAAAAAATTTTTAAGATGAAAAAGGGATTCCTGCAACTGACGGGCTTCCTGCGACCAACACAGGCAAGAATCACCCTCCTGTCTGTCCTCAGACGGAGGGGTCCTTAACAACCCACCATCTCTCAAGCGTGCACTGTCAGCCAACACAGGCGAACCTGACCCCTCTTGACAGGCTCGCCGGTGCTCCCTGCGCAGTTGCTGTATTGCCACCTGATTAAAACACTGAAGCACGGGATCCTGAGAATTAGGGAGAAGAACAGGCAGTGTACCCTTCCTTGGCAGCACAGAGCCAGAGGCTGTAACCCCCCCCCCCCCACCCCAGCTGCCAGAACCAAATCCTCCAGGGACGCATCGTCCTCCAGAGAGGAAAGAACAGGATATAAACCAGACGCGGCAGACAGATACGGAGGAGGAGGATGGGCAGACTCAGGGGGAAGGGGGGCAGATGGTGCTACAGAAACAGAAGTTAGAGATGGAGTACCCTGAGACTTTTCAGCAGGGGCAGAAAGGGGGCTAGACGGCTCCACAGAGCGAGACGGTCCATTATAGTAAGGAGCTAACTGCAGCCACACATTTCCACACTCCTTCATATAAGATTTAGGCCATTTGGGATCACCGGAATAAAAAGGAAAAGCTTTCTTGTCCCCTAAACACAATCCCCTGATCATGTCCAAATGCCAGGCAGAAAAACTGCCCTCCCGGGGAAAGGGGTGAGCTGCGGAGACTCTCCGTCCACCCAGCCATATTATCCACCCAGGGATCAGTATAATAGCCCCCTGCAATGGCATCTCAGAGACGTGGAAGGAGGACAACCAGTGGGACACTCTGATACCTGGGTACAAACTATATCATAATGATAGAGCAGATCAAATTGGTGGAGGGGCTGCGCCTATGTTAGAGAGGGCATTGAGTCACAAAGGATTAAAGTTTTGCAGGAAACAAAATTCACTGTAGGATCTCTATGGATTAAAATTCCATGTAAAAAGGGGAAGGTGATGGCAGTGGGGATGTACTATCGACCGCCTGGCCAGAATGAACAAATAGATGATGAAATGCTCAAAGAAATCAGGGAAGCTAACAAAAGTTACAATACAGTAATGGATGATTTCAATTACTCTGGTATCGACTGGGTCAGTGTCACGGCAGGACATGCTAGGGAGATAAAGTTTCTAGATGAAATAAATGACTGCTTCTCCAGGACCAAGCAGGAAGCAGTCCTCACATATGGGTGACTTCGGCACCGACGGAGCCCTCGTGCGTAGCATTTCCCCAGCTTTCAAAGAAAGCCTTCGGGAATTGCAGCACGCATGCGCGGTCCTCTTCCCGCCCAAAGGTGCCATCTTGCTCAGTCTTCTTTTTTCCGCGGAGCCCGATGGACGTAGTTCGTTTTTCCCCGAGGAAAAAGTTGATTTCCCTGTTTTTTCTCTTTTTTTCTTCAGTTCGACGCCAGATCCTTTTCCCACCTTGGCCCGATACGCCGGTATCGAGTCCACTCTCTCTTTTTCATTTTTTGTCCTTTGTGACTAGTGTTCGCGCCATTTTTCTTTTTTCACAGGCAGCCCGGTCTTTTGACCTCGCAGGGGCCCTTTTTCCCCCGATGGCTACCAGCGGGTTTAAAAAGTGTGATCGGTGTAAGAAACTTATGTCTCTTACCGACACACATGACTGCTGCCTCCGCTGCCTCGGACCCGATCATGACCCGATGATCTGTGGTCCGTGTGGCAAAATGTCCTCGAAGGCGGTGAGGAGTCGGCAGCACCAGAAGGATAGGATCTTCTCTGACTCCGCGTCCGGATGGGCCCGGACCTCGTCAGAGACCTCGACGTCTCGGGACTCCGGCCCCGAGCAGCGTCGGGGTTCCTCTGAGCGGGGGTGTCCTTCGTGGGAACATTGCAGGAAGAAGTAACCCGCGAGGGCGGCATCGGTGGATGCCCCTGGTTCCTCGAGGGCCAGGTCACATAGCCCCGATAGCCGTCCCGGGTCTTTGGAGTCGGAGAGGCCTGCCAAACATCCTCGTATCGAGATGGAGTCTCCTGGACACGTGAGTGCTGTAGTCCTCGTGGACTCTCCTCCAGGGGAGCCGACGTCGGGCCCGACGCTGTCGGGGCCTGAGTCGGGGGCTGCTGGGTCTCCTGAGCTCGGACTCAGGTTGACGGCCTTGGAGAGCAGCCTCGCTGCCTTCATGGAACAGCAGCGGGCATTGATTGCCGGTCTCACCGGTGCATCTGCCCCGACCACCGGGACCTCAACGTCCAAGTCGACCCCGGAGGCTGAGCCGATCCTTGAGTCCATGCGGGCTCGAGTCGATCCTCGGCCACGGTCTCCCTCGGCCTCCCGTTCGGGACCGAGGTCATCGATGCCGGTACCCTCGGCGTCGGGGCGGATGGCATCGGTGCCCGCCCGACCGGAGCCGCTCGATTCCTCCTCCGAGGAATCGGGCTGGGAGATGGAGGACGAAGAGTCACCCGACACTTATCGGACTCGGTGTGTCCCATCGGACTCGCCGGAGTGCGAACCTCGGAGACGATCCCCACCGGAGGATACCCGGTTCTCGGACTTCGTGCGGGATATGGCCAAGGCCTTGGCCTTCCCCGCGGATCCCGAGGAGGAGCCTCGAGCTGAGGAGCTCGAGGCCCTCCAGTATGACTCTCCCCCGAAGGAGGCCTTTACTGTACCGGTTCCTCCGATGCTGGAGCAGCTGCTCTTCCGCATGTGGGAGACCCCGGCCTCGACGCCGGTGTTAAGCAAGCGGGTCGATTCCATCTATTGAGTCCGCAAGAGCCCCGGGTTCCAAAAGGCACAATTACCGCACCACTCCATGGTTGTGGAATCGGCCATGCATCGACTGAAAAGTCAGAAGATGCACTCCTCGGTGCCTTCCGGTCGGGAGGCCCGGAACCTGGATGCCCTCGGTAAGAAGTGCTTCCAGGGCTCTATGCTTGCTTGCCGTGTCCAGACTTACCAGCTCTACATGGGCATGTATCTCCGAGACCTGGCAAAGGAGATTGCCGGGTTCTCTGCTGGTCTCTCCGAGGAACCTTTGCAGCGGTTCCAAGCCTTGTCCACTGGTATTCGAGAGTGCTCGAAGTTTATCTTTCGAGCAGCCTACGATGGCTTCGAGGCTTCGGCCCGAGTAGCCAGGACCGGCATCGGTGCCCGCTGACAGGCTTGGCTACAGTCATCCGACCTCGAGCCATGGGTGCAGGACAAGTTGGTTGATGTCCCCTGCCGAGGTGAAAACCTCTTTGGCAAGCCCATGGCTGAAAAGGCTGCAGAACCCGAGACCGAGACTCTGACCAGGACTAGACTGTCCAGAAAAACGTCTGCTCCTTCTCAGAAGAAGAAGGGGAAAAAAGACCTTTTACCCAAGGAAGTCATCTGCCTATAAACCATACACTCATTATCAGGCCTCTGCAGCTCCTCAACAGGGTCAGCAGGCCAAGGGGCAGGGTCAAGGGCCCCGTAGGCAGAAGGCCCCCAAGCCACCAACACCGGCCCCTGCTCAGCAGGGTGGGGGGTTTTGACTCAGTAAGCATAGCCTCTTCTCCTCAGCTGACTCACATCAGCACAGGAGGCCGGCTGGCCCACTTTGCCCACAGGTGGTCAGCCGTCACATCAGATGCCTGGGTGCTCCATATAGTCCAGAAGGGCTATCTTCTTCATTTTCACCAGGTACCTCCCTCCTATTTTCCAGGGGAGCCTCCAAGACTCCCTCTACACAGGGACCTACTCCTTCAGGAGTTAGCAAGTCTGCTAAAGGAACAGGCTGTGGAACTGGTGCCCCACCACCTGAGAGGTCACGGCTTTTATTCCAGGTACTTTCTAGTACCAAAAAGAACAGGAGGCCTCAGACCCATCCTAGACTTGCGCAACCTCAACAAGTTCCTGGAGAGGGAAAAGTTCAAGATGCTTACCCTTGGAATCCTGCTGCCCTACGTCCAGCAGGGAGATTGGCTATGCTCCTTAGATCTAAAGGATGCTTATACTCACATCCTTATTCATCCAGACCACAGACAGTATCTCAGATTTGTTGTGGGGGGAAACCACTACCAGTACAGAGTACTTCCCTTTGGCCTAGCCTCTGTTCCCAAGGTGTTCACCAAGTGCCTGGCGGTGGTGGCGGCCTACCTGAGGCTTCAAGGTCTTTTTGTGTTTCCATACCTGGACGACTGGCTCATAAGGGGCCAATCTTCCCAGGAAGCCAGTCAAGCCACCCTTCGCACTGTGGCTCTGCTTCAGCACTTGGAGTTTGTCATAAACTTCACAAAGTCCACTTTGCTCCCGTCCCAGAACTTGGAATTCATAGAAGCACGGCTAGACACTCTTCAGGCGAGGGCTTTTCTGCCAGTGGACAGAGCCCACAGGTTGATGGATCTAGCCAGGCAGTTTCACAGCAATTCCCTGGTCTCCGCCAGGCAATTCCTGAGACTTCTCGGCCATATGGCTTCCACGGTTCATGTCACCCCCCAATGCCCGCCTGCACATGCGGCCTGCTCAGTGGAGCCTTCGCACTCAGTGGCATCAGGCCACAGGGAGCTTTGCAGACTCGGTGAGAGTATCCACCCTGCTCGTCTCCTCTCTACAGTGGTGGCTTCATCTTCTGAATCTGGTATTCGGAGGGGATTTTCAATCCCCTCCGCATTCTCGAGTGCTGACGACAGATGCGTCTCTTCTAGGTTGGGGAGCACATTGCCAAGGGGCATGTACTCAGGGTCTCTGGACTCCTTGGGAGGCTGCTCAGCAGATAAACTTCCTGGAGCTACGGGCGATCCGCCTAGCTCTGAGAGCCTTCTCCCACCTCACGTCTCACCAGTCTGTACTGGTCCATATGGACAATCAAGTTGCCATGTTCTACGTGAACAAACAGGGAGGCACAGGCTCCTTCCTTCTCTGTCAGGAGGCACAATGGCTGTGCTCTTGGGCCGTCAATCACGGAATCCTCCTCAAGGCTGTCTACCTCCCCGGTCAAGAAAATTACCTGGCGGACAGACTGAGCAGGATCCTGCAACCCCACGAATGGAGATTGAATCCATTGGTGGTTCAGCAGATCTTTCTCAGGTGGGGCCTCCCCACCATGGATCTCTTCGCCAGTCCTCTGAACCGGCAACTCCCGAGATTCTGTTCCAGACAACCGCATCCTCTCAGAGTAGCAGCGGATGCCTTTCTGATTCCGTGGTCCCAAGGCCTACTATATGCGTTTCCTCCCACGCTACTAGTGTCTCGGACACTGTTCAAGGTCCTCAAGGACAGGGCCTCCATGATTCTGATAGCCCCCAGGTGGCCGAGGCAGCCCTGGTTCCCACTCCTGTTGCAACTGGCGGTGGACACTCCCCTGCCTCTGGGGATTCAACACGATCTCCTGTCTCAGGACCAGGGGTCTCTCTTGCACCCCAACCTCCAGTCCCTTCATCTGATGGCCTGGCTGCTGAAAGGGTAGTCCTGGCTCCCCTACTCCTGCCTAGAGAGGTGGAAGACGTAGTCTTAGCCTCTCATCGGCAATCCACCAGGAAATCCTACGCTCTTAAGTGGCGTAGATTCTCCACTTGGTGTGCTCAGCACAGCGAGAATCCCTTCTCGTGCTTGGTAGCGGTAGTATTGCAGTATTTGCTTTACCTCTCCAATCTAGGCCTTAAGTCCAACTCTGTCAGGGTTCACCTCAGTGCTCTCTCAGCGCACCACTCACCGGTGGACGGGAGGCCTCTTTCCAACCACACTTTGGTGGCTTGTTTTCTCAGAGGCCTCCTCCTGCTTAAGCCTCCTTTGCGTCCACCAGCCCCTGAGTGGGATCTGAATGTGGTCTTACAGCGGCTTACTTGTCCGCCATTTGAACCTATGGCTACCTGCCCTCTTCTTTTTCTCTCCTGGAAAACCTTGTTTCTGGTAGCTCTTACCTCTGCTAGGCAAGTGAGTGAACTTCAGGCACTAGTGTCTGATCCCCCTTACACTAGGTTCTACAGGAATAGGGTAGTCTTACGGACTCACCCGAAGTTTCTTCCTAAGGTTGTCTCCCCTTTTCACCTCAATCAGGAGGTGGTTCTTCCGACCTTCTTTCTCAGGCCGCATGCCAACCGGGCTGAAATGGTCCTGCATACCCTGGACTGTAGGAGGGCATTATCCTTCTACCTCGACCATACGCAGGAGCACCGGAGGGCTGTTCAGCTCTTCGTTTCTTTTGACCCCAATAAGTTGGGGCTACCTGTCTCCAAGCGTACTTTGTCCATATGGGTCGCTGACTGTATCGCCTGGGCTTATGGGGCAGCCAGCCTCTCGTTGGAGGGTCGAGTCACGGCTCATCGTGTCAGGGTGAAGGCTGCGTCAGTGGCTCATCTCCGCTCTGTTCCGTTGGCAGACATCTGCCGGGCCACTACTTGGTCTTCAAGCCAGACTTTTGCGGCCCATTACTGCCTTGAGAGAGAGTCCCGCAGAGACAGTGCTTTCGGACAGGCAGTACTCCATAATCTCTTTGGGGTTTAGGCAACTCCTACCCTCCGGCCCTGGTGTTGGGCTACCGGTCGGGGGCGTTCTCAGAGAAGATTCCTTCCTTACGTACTGACGAGCTAGAGGGAGCTCATTTTTTCAGCTTGAGGTCTCCGGTAGCCTTAAGCTGGGGAGTCTCATATGTGAGGACTGACTTCCTGCTTGGTCCTGGAGAAAGAGTAGTTCTCCAGGACCAAGCAGGAAGTCAGTCCTCACTTATGGGTGACGTCGGCGCCGACGGAGCCCTCGCGGAGCAATTTTCCCCAGCTTTCAAAGAAAGCCTTTGGGAATTGCAGCGCGCATGCGCGGTCGTCTTCCCGCCCGAGGGTGCCATCTTAGCCAGTCTTCTTTTTTCCGCGGAGCCCTACAGACGTCCCCGTCTTGTCCCCGCGAAAAAGTTGATTTTCTTCTTTGTTTTATCCTTTTTTCTTTCGGTTCGACGCCGATCGTTTTGCCCGCCCGGACTCGCGACGCCGGTCTCGAGTCCGCTTGCTTTTTTCGGTTTTTCTGACTTAGTCAGCTTTCGTTTTCGGTTTCCCTGGCAGCCCGGTCCTTTGACCTCGCAGGGGCCCTTTTTCCCCCGATGGCTGCCAGTGGGTTTAAGCGGTGTGGTCGGTGTGACCGAAATATGTCACTAACCGACACACACGACTTTTGCCTCCGCTGCCTGGGCCCGGATCATGAGGAACTGATCTGTGGGCCCTGCAGCAAACTGTCCTCAAAGGCGTTGAGGAGTCGGCGGCATCAGCGTGAGAGAATCTTCGCTGACCCCAGCCGTACCCGGACCTCGTCGGAGGCCTCCGCGTCGAAAGGCTCCAGCTCGGACCGTCGCCGGAGCTCCTCCGACCGGGGTTCTCCCTCCGGGGACCATCGTCGGAAGGAAAAACCCGCGAGGGCGGCGTCGGTGGACGCTCCTGGTTCCGCGAGGGCCAGGTCGCATAGCCCCGACAGCCGCCCCGGGTCCTTGGAGAAGGAACACATCCCGAAGCGACCTCGCCTGGAGTCGGAGATGCCTGCCCGGGTAAGTCCTGTGGTCCTTCTGGACTCGCCTCCGCGACAGCCGACGTCGGGCCCGACGCCGTCGGGGCCCGAGTCGGGGGCTGCTGGGTCACCTGAGCTCGGACTCAGGTTGACGGCCTTGGAGAGCAGACTGTCTGCCTTCATGGACCAGCAGCGGGCACTGCTCGCTGGCCTCGCTGGCGCCGCTGCCCTGACCGCCGGGACGTTGACGTCCAAGTCGACCCCGGAGACCGAGCCGATCCTCGAGTCAATGAGAACTCGAGTCGATCCTCGGTCGAGGTCACCCTCGGCCTCCCGTTCGGGACCGAGGTCGCCGACGCCGACTCCCTCGACGTCGGGACGGCTGGCGCCGCACCCTGCCCGGGCCGACCCCACCGAGTCCTCGTCGGAGTCGGTCTGGGAGTCTGAGGAGGAAGAGTCACCTGATTCTTTCCGGACTCGGTGTGTCCCATCGGACTCACCGGGGTCCGAGCCTCGGAAGCAGTCCCCCCCGGAGGATGCCCGGTTCTCGGACTTCGTTAGGGATATGGCCAAGGCTTTGGCCTTCCCTGCGGATCCCGAGGAGGAGCCTCGAGCCGAAGAGCTCGACGCCCTCCAGTATGACTCTCCCGCGAGGGAGCACTTTACTGTGCCGGTTCCTCCTATGCTGGAACGACTACTCTTCCGCATGTGGGAGAGTCCGGCCTCCTCGCCGGTCCTGAGCAAGCGGGTCGATTCTATCTATCGGGTCCGCAAGAGCCCTGGCTTTCAGAAGGCACAGCTGCCACACCATTCCATGGTAGTGGAATCGGCCATGCATCGTCTTAAGAGCCAGAAGATGCACTCCTCGGTGCCTCCTGGAAGGGAGGCCCGTAACCTGGATGGCCTTGGCAAGAAGTGCTTCCAGGGCTCTATGCTCGCATGTCGTGTCCAGACTTACCAGCTCTACATGGGCATGTATCTCCGGGATCTGGCTAAAGAGCTAGCCGGATTCTCCGCTGGTCTCTCCGAGGAGCCCTTGCGGAGGTTCCTAGCCTTGTCCACGGGCATTCGGGAATGCTCAAAGTTCATGTCCCGAGCAGCCTATGATGGCTTTGAGGCCTCGGCTAGAGTGGCCGCAGCCGGCATCGGTGCCCGCCGACAGGCTTGGCTTCAGTCGTCGGACCTTGAGCCCTGGGTACAGGACAAGTTGGTCGATGTCCCCTGCCGAGGCGAAAACCTCTTTGGCAAGCCCATGGCGGAAAAGGCTGCACAAATTGAGACTGAGACTCTCACCAGGACCAGGCTTTCTAGGAAGACCTCCGCCCCTTCCCAGAAAAAGAAGGGCTCGGGAAAAAAGTCCTTTTACCCGAGGAAGGCGGCTGCCTACAAACAGTACCCCCATTATCAGGCCCCTGCAGCTCCCCAACAGGGCCAGCAGGCCAAGGGACGGGGTAACGGGTCCCGTAGGCAGCAAGCCCCCAAGCCTGCACCACCAGCCCCTGCTCAGCAGGGTGGGGTTTTTTGACTCGCTCAGCATAGCCTCTCCCCCCCCGCTGGTTCCTCCCAGCACCTGAGGCCGGCTGGTTCACTTCGCCCACAGGTGGTCCAGCATCACCGCAGATGCCTGGGTACTTCAGGTCGTGCGAGAAGGCTACCTTCTCCACTTCCATCAGGTCCCTCCCTCCTATTTTCCGGGAGAACCTTCGCGCCCCCCTCTGCACAGGGAGTTGCTCCTTCAGGAGTTAGCAGGTCTTCTGCAGGAACAGGCGGTGGAACCGGTGCCCCACCACCTGAGAGGTCAAGGCTTTTATTCAAGGTATTTTCTGATACCAAAGAGAAAAGGGGGCCTCAGACCCATCCTGGACTTGCGCAACCTCAACAAGTTCCTTGTGCGGGAGAAGTTCAAAATGCTTACCCTTGGAATCCTTCTGCCCTACCTCCAGCAGGGAGATTGGCTATGCTCCTTGGATCTAAAGGATGCCTACACGCACATCCTCATCCACCCAAGCCACCGCCAATACCTAAGGTTTGTGGTGGCAGGAAATCATTACCAGTACAGAGTACTGCCCTTTGGCCTATCCTCCGCACCGCGAGTCTTCACAAAATGTCTCGCGGTCGTGGCGGCCCATCTCCGGCTTCACGGCCTCTATGTCTTTCCGTACCTCGACGACTGGCTCATCAGAGCAGCGTCCGCTCAGGAGGTCACCAACGCCACGTGCCGCACGGTGACTCTGCTGCAGCACGTTGGCTTTGTTATAAACATCGCAAAGTCCACTTTGCTCCCCTCACAGGATCTCGAGTTCATCGGCGCAAGGCTGCACACTCCTCGGGCACGAGCGTACCTACCGCTCGACAGGGCTCAACGGCTCATGGACCTAGCCGACCGCTTTCGCAGCCAGCCCCTGGTCTCCGCCAGGCGCTTCCTGAGACTGCTCGGCCATATGGCTTCCACCGTCCATGTGACCCCCAATGCCCGCCTGAATATGCGGTCTGCTCAATGGTGTCTCCGCCAGCAGTGGCGACAAGCCACAGGCGGCCTGGCAGACCTAGTGCGCGTCTCCGAGCCGCTGCTCTCGTCTCTCCGGTGGTGGCTCCGGCAGCCGAACCTGATATTCGGAATGCCTTTCCAGTCACCTCAGCCGACCCGGGTGCTGACCACCGATGCATCCCTCCTGGGCTGGGGAGCACATTGCCAAGAGGCACGTACTCAGGGCCTCTGGACCACGTGGGAGTCTGCTCAGCAGATCAACTTCCTGGAGCTCAGGGCGATCCGCCTAGCTCTCAAGGCCTTCTCCCACCTGACTTCCCAACAGTCCGTCCTTGTCCAGACGGACAATCAAGTTGCCATGTTCTACGTGAACAAGCAGGGGGGCACGGGCTCCTTCCTCCTCTGCCGGGAGGCACAGAAGCTCTGCTCTTGGGCCGTCAGTCACGGCATTCTCCTCAAGGCAGTTTATCTCCCGGGCCAAGAAAATTGCCTTGCAGACAAACTCAGCAGGGTCCTCCAGCCGCACGAGTGGCGTCTGGATCCCTTGGTAGTTCAGAAGCTCTTCCTCAAGTGGGGTCTCCCCACGGTGGATCTCTTTGCCAGTCCTCACAACCGGCAGCTTCCTCGCTTCTGCTCTCGTCAGCCACACCCCCTTCGGGTTGCGGCGGACGCCTTTCTGATCTCGTGGTCGGGGAGCCTTCTGTACGCTTTCCCTCCCGTCCCGCTGGTCTCTCGGACTCTTTTCAAGGTTCTCCGAGACAAAGCCTTCATGATCCTGGTGGCCCCTCGCTGGCCCAGGCAGCCGTGGTTTCCGCTCCTGCTGCAACTGGCGGTGGAGGATCCAATCCCTCTGGGGGTACAACCGGATCTCCTCACTCAGGATCAGGGGTCCCTTCTGCACCCCAACCTCAGGTCTCTCAACCTCATGGCCTGGCTGCTGAGAGGGTAGTCCTTGCTCCCCTTCTCCTGCCGGCGGAGGTGGAGGAGGTCGTCTTGGCTTCGCGACGGCCTTCTACCCGCAAATGCTACGCCCTTAAATGGCGTCGCTTTGCAGTCTGGTGTACCCAACAGTCTCAGGATCCCTTCTCCTGCCCGGTGTCGGTGATCTTGCAGTACTTGCTGCACCTCTCTAATCTGGGACTTAAGTCCAACTCCGTCAAAGTTCACCTCAGTGCTCTTTCAGCACATCATGTGCCAGTGGACGGCAGACCTCTCTCCAATGACCCTCTCGTAGCGAGGTTTCTCCGAGGTCTCCTTCTACTTAAACCACCTCTGCGCCCGCCAGCGCCTGACTGGGACCTGAATGTGGTTTTGCAGCGGATCACCTGTCCGCCTTTTGAACCTATGGCTACCTGTTCTCTCCCGTTTTCGGTCTTGGAAAACACTGTTCTTGATAGCCCTCACTTCCGCTAGACGCGTAAGTGAATTGCAGGCCCTCGTGTCTGATCCCCCTTACACTAGGTTCTACAAGAATAGGGTAGTCCTACGGACTCACCCAAAATTTCTGCCTAAAGTGGTCTCCCCTTTTCACATCAATCAGGAGGTGGTACTTCCAACCTTCTTTCCCAGACGACACTCCAGCCGAGCTGAAACGGTCCTCCATACCCTGGACTGTAGAAGGGCATTGAACTTCTACCTTGACCGTACGCGGGAGCACCGTAAAGCTGCTCAGCTTTTTGTGTCTTTTGACCCCAATAGATTGGGGCTCCCGGTCTCCAAGCGTACTCTGTCCATCTGGGTTGCGGACTGTATCTCTTGGGCTTATGGGGCAGCCGGACTCTCCTTAGAAAGTCGAGTCACGGCTCATTGCGTTCGGGCTAAGGCCACGTCAGTGGCTTACCTCCGCTCTGTTCCGCTGGCAGACATCTGCCGGGCCGCTACTTGGTCTTCAAGCCAGACTTTTGCGGTCCATTACTGTCTCGAGAGGGAGTCCCGTAGGGACAGTGCTTTCGGACAGGCAGTCCTCCGTAATCTCTTTGAGGTCTGAGCAACTCCTACCCTCCATCCCGGATGTGGGCTACCGGTGGGTGATAATTCAGCGAAGATTCTGTCCTTCTGTGCTGCTGAGCTAGAGGGAGCTCATTTTTGTGCTTAGGGTCTCCGGTAGCCTTGAGCTTGGGAGTCCCATAAGTGAGGACTGACTTCCTGCTTGGTCCTGGAGAAAGCGTAGTTACTCACCTGTAACAGGTGTTCTCCAGGAGCAGCAGGAATCAGTCCTCACTACCCTCCCTCCTCCCCTTGGAGTTGCAATCGTCTGCTTATGTTCTTTTTGCAAATTTTTATGCTGTCTTTTTTAGCTATGTCATCTGACTGGCTAAGATGGCACCCTCGGGCGGGAAGACGACCGCGCATGCGCGCTGCAATTCCCAAAGGCTTTCTTTGAAAGCTGGGGAAAATTGCTCCGCGAGGGCTCCGTCGGCGCTGACGTCACCCATAAGTGAGGACTGATTCCTGCTGCTCCTGGAGAACACCTGTTACAGGTGAGTAACTACGCTTTACTCACCTGTAACAGGTGTTCTCCAGGAGCAGCAGGAATCAGTCCTCACAACCCTCTCTCCTCCCATTGGAGTTGCAGTCATATGATTTATTTTGCTAATTTTTTGCTGTCTTTTAGCTATGTCATCAGACTGAGCAAGATGGCACCCTTGGGCGGGAAGGGGACCGCGCATGCGCGCTGCAATTCCCAAAGGCTTTCTTTGAAAGCTGGGGAAATGTTCCGCACGAGGGCTCCGTCGGCGCCAACGTCACCCATATGTGAGGACTGATTCCTGCTACTCCTGGAGAACACCTGTTACAGGTGAGTAACTACTCTTTCTTGGAGCAGCTGGTTCATGAACCGACCAGAGGGGAAGCCATTTTGGACCTAGTCTTTAGTGGAACACAAAATCTGATGCAAGAGATAAGGGTGTTGGGGCCACTTGGCAATAATGATCATAACATGATCGTGTTTGATTTAATAAATGGAAGAGGGAGGGTAAGGAAATCCATAGTACTACCTTTTAACTTTCAAAAGGGAGAATATGATAAAATGAGGAAAATAGTTAAGAAAAAACTAAAAGGAGCAGTTGCAAAGGTTAAAGATTTACATAAAGCTTGTGTGTTATTTAAAAATACTGTCTTGGAACCCCAGACCAGCTGTATTCAACGCTTTAAGAAAAGTGGAAGGAAGTCCAAAAAACTGCCAGCATGGTTTAAAGGTGAGGTCAGAGAGGTGGTTGTTGCCAAAAAAGCATCTTTCAGGAAATTTATTTTATTTATTTAGCAAGCATTTGTAGCCCGCTCCTTCCAGCGATCAGAAGCTGGTAGGATTACTATTGTGAAACTGCCGAATCAAGGCAGGTACAAATTTTGTTTACATACAGATTGTCAGAAAAGCACATCATACAGAGTTAAATGGAAAAAGGAGCCAAATGATGAAAACTGGAAACAACACAAGCACTGGCAAGTTCAATGCAAGGCATTGATAAGGCAGGCAAAGAGAGAATTTGAGAAGAAGCTTGCTGTGGAAGCAAAAACGCATAATAAAGAATTTTTCAAGTACATTTGTAGCAAAACACCTGTGAGAGAGTCAGTTGGACCATTAGATGATATAGAGGTAAAAGGGGCACTAAGAGGGGACAAGGCCATAGCAGAGAGACCGAATGAATTCTTTGCTTCAGTCTTTACTGAGGAAGATGTAGGAATGTTACCCATGACTGAAATGGTATTTAAAGGAGATGCTGTGGAAGAATTGAAAAAAATATCGATACACCGGGAAGATGTATTACAACTATTTGATAAACTGAAGAGTAGCAAATCACTTGGACCGAATGGTATACATCCAAGAGTGTTGAAAGAGCTGAAATATTAGATTGCAGGCCTATTATTAGTAATCTGTGAACTATCATTAAAATCAATTGTAATACCTGAAAATTGGAGGATGGCCAATGTTAGGCCAGTTTTTAAAAAGGGTTCCAGGGGTGATCCGGGAAACTGCAGACCGGTGAGCCTTACGTCAGTACTTGGAAAAATGGTAGAAACCTTCATAAAGAACAAAATTACTTAACATGTAGACAGTCATGATTTAATGGGAGACAGCCAACATGGCTTTAGCCAAGGAAGGTCTTGTCTTACTAATCTGTTATGTTTTTTTGAAGGTGTGAATAAACAGATAGACAAAGGTGAGTCGGTTGATATAGTGTATCTGGACTTTCAGAAAGCCTTTGGCAAGGTCCCTCATGAGAGACTTTTGGCAAAATTAAAAAGTCATGGGATAGGAGGCAGTGTACTATTGTGGATCAGGAACTGTTTAAAAGATAAAAAGTAGAGGGTAGGGCTAAATGGCAAATTTTCCCAATGGAGAAAGGTGAATAGTGGAGTACTCCATGGATCTGTACTGGGTCTGCTGCTTTTAAACATATCCATAAATGATCTGGAAATGGGAATAACGAGTGAGGTTATCAAATTTGCAGATGACACAAAACTATTCAAAGTTGTTAAAACCCATGAGGATTGTGGAAAATTG
The DNA here is from genome assembly GCA_033557465.1 of Ichthyophis bannanicus. Taxonomy (NCBI): domain Eukaryota; kingdom Metazoa; phylum Chordata; class Amphibia; order Gymnophiona; family Ichthyophiidae; genus Ichthyophis; species Ichthyophis bannanicus. Next base: position 70,320,826 of record CM066034.1, read on the forward strand.
TGAGAGGATCTTGATAAATTGGAAGACTGGGCATCCAAACGGCAGATTAAATTTAATGTGGACAAGTGTAAAGTTATGCACCTAGGAAAGAAAAACCCAAACTATGGTTACACTATGCAAGGTTCCACATTAGGAACCACCACCCAGAAAAAAGATTTAGGCGTCATCATGGATAACATGTTAAAACCCTCCGCTCAGTGTGCAGCGGCGGCCAAGAGAGCAAATAGAATGCTAGGTATCATAAGGAAAGGAATGGAGAATAATACAAAGGATATTATAATGCCTCTGTATCGTTTCATGATGCGATCGCAGCTTGAATATTGTGTGCAGTTCTGGTCGCCGTATCTTAAAAAGGATTTAGTGTTATTAGAAAAGGTACAGAGAAGAGCCACCAAAATGGTAAAGGGGATGGAAGGATACCCCTATGAAGAGAGGCTAAAAAGGTTAGGGCTCTTCAACCTTGAAAAGAGATGGCTGAGGGGAGATATGATAGAGGTCTATAAATTAATGAATGGAGTGGAACTGGTGAACATAGATTGATTGTTTACGCCATCAAAATATAGAAAGACTAGGGGGCATGCAATGAAGCTACAGTGTAACCTATTTAAGACTAATAAGAAAAAATATTTTTTCACTCAACATGTAATCAAACTCTGGAATTTGCTACCAGAGGATGTAGTTAAAACTGTTAGTGTATCCAGGTTTAAAAAAGGTTTGGACAAGTTTCTGGAGGAAAGGTCCATAAACACTTATTAAAGTGGACCCAGAATATCCACTGCTTGCCCCAATACAAGCATTATGGAACCTGTATGTCTTTTTGGGAAACTGCTAGGTACTTGTGACCTTGATTGGCCACTGTTGGAAACAGGTTACTGGGCTTGATGGACCTTAGTCTGACCCAGTATGGCATATCTTATGTTCATCCCTAGGGTGCTCAGTTTGTTTAAAAGTTGCCTGTGTAGAATGGTGTTAAAGGCTTTACTGAAATCGAAATACACCGCATCTAGGGCTTTCCCTGTGTCCAACGTCCTGGTCACCCTGTCAAAGAAATCAATCAGATTTGTCTGACAAGACCTGCCTCTAGTGAATTCATGCTGCCTCGGATCCAGTAATCCGTTGGACTCCAGAAACCTCACTATTTTCTCTTTCAGCAGCACTTTCAATAATTTACTCACCACTGAGATTAAGCTATAATTGGTGTCCTTGAGACATGGAGAATTAAACTGCAATACAGAAAAAAAATGTTATTTCTTAGAGATGCTGAATTTTTAGGGCAGAATTTTCCGAGGAGTACTGTAATATGCCTCATAACTAGAAGTTTTGGTTTCTGCTAATACACAGAGTGATTACTCCTGTGGGAGTTCTGTGCAACTGTACAATGCAGAATTTGTGCAGAATTTCCCTTCCCTGCAGAATTTGGCCAAGGGCCACGATTGCGCCAGTGTCTGCCTGTGGGATGCATGTGTGTGTGATATGTGGAGAAGGGGTGCCTTTGTGTGCGTATGTCTTGAAATTCTTTCCTCTCAAGCCATTCTGGATCCACTGCAATCTAGCTTTCATCCTCTACATTCTACAGAAATGGCCCTTGCCAAAGTCTCCAAAGACCATTTCCTGGACAAATCCAAGGACCTTTCTTGATCCTTATCCTTCTTGACCTAGCTGCTGCTTTTAACATCATTGATCACTACCTTATCCTCGATGCCTGTTCTCACTTGGATTTAGGGGCATTCTTCTGTCTTAGTTTTCTTATTTATTTTATTTATTTACATTCTCTTATATACCGCGCTATTCTGCATCAGTGCGATTTACATTGAACAAACTGAAATTACATTGAACAGGGCATTATAACTTGGAGCTAACTATTTTACAGGGAACATGGGCTATGGAGGGTTAAGTGGCTTGCCCAAGACCACAAGGAGCACCTGTGGGACTAGAAACTCCAGTCCTTCCGGCCCAAGGTTGCTGTCCTCTAGTGGGATTTGAACCCCCGACCTTCCGGTCTGAAGTACCTTGCCCCAACCACTAGACTACTCCTCCACTACTCCTCCACTCCTCCTTCTTATCTCTCCAATCACAACTCTAGTGTATGCTCTGGTGGATTTTTCTCCACTGCTATCCCGCTTTCAGTCTGTGAACTTCAGGACTCTATCTTGGGATCCCTTCTTTTCTCTCTCTGTATTCATTCCCTTGGGGGGTTATCCTATGCGGAGATGGCCACACAATGGGGCTATAGGTAAGTGCAGCATATGCCATGCTCACCTCCCCTCAGCATGTCAGTGCCTCCAGAAACTTGCTACCTGAGGCAACCCTCTCAGGTAGGCTAATGCTAGCAGGGCCTTTGCCTAGAACATTTAGAGTTGGGAATTACCAAAACTGGTTTGAGGTGCTAATAGTACTTTTTGGTTAATTTGTTCAGAAGTATGCAGGCATTCAATTACTCTACAGTTTTTTTCTCTTCCTGTCTGTGCTGTAGTGCCTACCATCTTTGTGAATTTTCGCTTTTCAAGTTTTATGCCAGTCTTTGTGGTTGCCAAAGTAATATAGGAATATCAGTGGACAGACTGTCTCATACACTAGTAAGGAATTCATCATCTGTGTAAGTCCTTAATTATTTTTTCAAAAAATTGTTATAAGAGTGTCAAGAACCATCAGAATGGAGCTGCAGGAAACTGCTAGGAATGTCTTTCAAGTAGTGTTTCACTCAATGCTTCCCTTTTTAGTCATCAGTTCTATAACACTCTATGTTCATCTTTTTTTATATAATACATTTAAAAAAATAATTTTTAATCATTTATTTCATTGTGTATTCATTTTGGACTGGAGATAAAAACTTGATTAATCTTTACTCAAAAAAGACCTATCCTTCTTAATAAAGCAAACACATCCACCATGGTGTTACCATTTCTCACACTCTGTAGAATCACACTGCATAATACTCAAGTGCTTTCATTTGCACAGTCTGAAAGAATTGCAATTTTTACTTAGCTGGTTAAATGTCTTTTCACACATGCTTCCACTCAGTTGTGCTGTCAATATCCTTCTCTCTCCCTTCTCTTTCCCTTAGTTTATCCCTGCTTACACCTTCTGTGTTTTGTTTTGACTAGATTGTAAGCTCTAATGGGCAGGGATTGTCTCTTACATGTCTGTGCAGCGCTGCGTACGACTGGTAGCACTTTACAAATGCTCAGTAGTAGTAGTAGTAGTAATATGCCACCATAGCATGTTTTCAATATGCCAAAAAAACACCAATTCTCACCCGATTTGCCTTCAGGTGGCGTATTCCAGAGATCTGTGCTGGGTCCACTGCTTTTTAACTTATTTATTATTGACCTGGCAATGGGAATAACAAGTGAGGTGATCAAATTTGCAGATGATACCAAGTTATTCGAAGTTGTTAAAACACAAGAGGATTTTAAAATATTGCAAGAGGACCTTGATAAATTGGGAGAGTGGGTGTCCAAATGGCAGATGACATTTAATATGGACAAGTGTAAAGTTATGCACTTACGGAAGAACAATCCAAACTACGGTTACATGATGCAAGGTCCAACATTAGGAGCCACCACCCAGGGAAAGGATTTAGGCATCATTGTGGATAATATGTTGAAACACTCTGCCCAGTGTGCAACGGCAGCCAAGAAAGCAAATAGAATACTGGGAATCATAAAGAAAGGCATGGTGAATAAAATGAAGAATATTATAATGCCTCTATCGCTCCATGATGCAACCACGCCTTGAATATTGTGTGTAATTCTAGTCACCATATCTTTAAAAAGATATAGCAACCTCCATTTCCATTGTACCTTAACACAAAGCTCTACCAACCTAGACATCATCCAAATCTCCAACAAGACCTTAACAATCTGTCTCCTATACCTCCCACCCTCTTCAAGTACTGATGAATTGGCCACAATCCTTGATCAAGCATGCAACAATATCCAACAGAAACAACTCTGGATCCTTGGTGACTTTAATCTTCCTTCTCTCCCTGTCAAACACTCCACAGCATTCCTGGACACAATGACCACAATGGATTACCACCAAATTGTTCATACTTCTACCCACACTGGAAGCAATACCTTGGATCTCATTTTTGCTCCGTGACCTCACAACACCTTATGCAATCAGTACTCCCCACAGGTACTCCCAGTGCCATGGTCCAACCACAAGGCATCCTCTTTGACATTCCATATGATAGTAAAGAACAGCAATCTACTGCACCAAGCGCTCCTGCTCACCGCCGATTCAGGCACTTCGACAAGGAAGCCTTCATCAGCAACACATTACATCACCTCAGCCACAACACTAATGACCTGGATGCTCTACAAGACAACTGGAACAACCACTTTTCTGGAGCTGCACTCCTCCCACCATCCACAAAGCCTGCCCAAAAAAACCACACAGCAGTATGGTTCACTGCTGACCTGCGTGAATCACTAGTGCAACTCAGGAAACTTGAACACCTCTGGCGACGCTCCAAACTGACTAGTGACAAAGATGCCTACCTGAACAAACTACATCATCGAACAATGATCAACAACAAGAGAAAGGAATACCACACCAACACCCTCATGTAGTCTCTTAACAAACCTCATGAACTCTTCAACCTAGTCAAATCACTCACAAAGGATCCATCTACAAAACAACCAATAAACACTCCGACCCCAGATGACTTTGCCACATACTTCCAAAGCAAAACTACTTTACCTACAACAAACACAGTTAATCATGAACTACCCAAGCACCCCTACAATTCCACTGGCACTCCCCCACCAACTCTAGAATCCTTCTTTCCATACCCTCCTGATCAAATAGAAAGAATCATCAGTGGGATCAACACCACCACCTCCCCAATGGACTCCTGTTCACCATTCTGGATCAAACAAACACAAACCTACCTCAGCCCAATCATAGCTAGAATCGCCAACATATCCGTATCTGAAGGCATCCTTCCTCCACCTTTGAAAACTGCCTCTATCAGACCTCTGATCAAGAATAACAAACTTGACCCATCAGATATCAAATCCTACATGCCTATCTCTAGCCTCCCCTTCCTAACCAAAATCATAGAAAAGACTGTCTACCAACAGACCCAGGACCACATCGACTCCTACGCACCCCTAGACCAGCAACAGCACGGATTTCGTCAACAGCATGGTGTTGAAACCCTTCTCACGACTCTCCTTGACAGACTCCATACAGGCCTTGATAAGAAAAAATAAGGCAACCTCATATTTATGGACATCGCCTCAGCGTTGAATACTGTCAACCACAACCTCTTCTCACCCAACTGTATCAAAAAGGCATAAGAAACCTAATCTTAGACTGGTTCAAATCCTACCTATCCGACCGACAACAACAAGTCCGCATAGATAACCGTGCATCCAAGCCTTTCCAGCAAACACAAGGGGTCCCCCAAGGATCTTCCCTCTCATCCATACTCTTTAATATCTACATGCAGCCAATCTGCTCCATCATTCAACATACTCTACCACATCTACGCCGATGATGTGTTACTATACATTCCATTCGTCATTGACAAGCCGGACTACTCGTCCATAGTTGAATGCTTCAACGCAGTCTCAGATTGGCTGATGACACACAACCTGATGGTCAACACCAATAAGACTGAGCTCTTATTCATATTCAAAGACCCCACATTTACCCCACCGCCCTCCCTCAAAGTGATAGACTTTGACCCCATAATCAAACATGAAGTCCGCTATCTGGGAATAACAATCGACCAACGCTTGTGCTGGGAGACCCACATTCAAAATATCTTCAAAACAGTCTACCATAAACTGAGAATCCTCCGGCGCCTACGTCCTCTCCTCGAGTCCTCAGACTTTCGCTTGGTTGCTCAAGCTCTCATCCTCCCTCATCTGGACTATTCCAACATCATCTTTCATGGTATGTTGAAGCACACTCTCCAGCCACTACAACTCGCCATGAACACGGCTGCCCGCACAGTCCTATCTGCATCCAGATGTGACCACATCACTCCTCTCCTGATTCAGCTTCATTGGCTCCCCATAGCAAGTCACCTGACCTACAAAGCACTGCTACTCACTTTTAAAGCCTTGCATACAATGTCTGCAACATCGCTTTCAGACCTTATACAATGAACGCCGGAGACTAGGACCAGGAGAACATGCATGTTAAACTCTCTTATGACCTCTTCAACAGTAAGAACCTGTACACAATCAACTAAGAACCGCTCTTTTTCTCTATTTGCGCCAACCCAATGGAATGTCCTACCTCCTATGATACGTGCCATCCCGGATCTTACATCTTTTCGGAAGGCATTGAAGACTTACCTCTTCCAACTAGCCTATAACCATCCACCCTAGATCAGCCGCACACTGTGTGCCAACCTCATACAAACAAACTCCTAACGATGCCAACTTAATCCTGTGTTAATATAAATATGCTCCAGCAATGTAAATATGTTGCTAGTTATAATTCCTGTAATGTAAATATGTTCATAGTTATACCAACTTATTGCAAATTGTCATATATAACCTGTTCAATACCATCTAGTTATCATGTTATATGGAAACCATGTAATCTAGTTATTATGTTATATGTAAACCTTGCTCAAATGTTATTTGTAAAACATGTTCATATGTTTCATGTAAACCGCACTGATCTGTAATAGCGCGGTATATAAAAACAAACAAATAAATAAATAAATATAGCAGAATTAGAAAAGGTACAAAGTGACCAAAAATGGTAAAGGGGATGGAAGGATATTCCTTTGAGGAACGGCTTAAAAGAATAGAGCTCTTCAGTTTGGGAAAGAGACGGCCAAAGGGAGATATGATAGACATTTATAAAATAATGAATGGAGTAGAACAAGTAAATGTAGATTGGTTGTTTACTCCTTCAAAAAGTAGAAAGACTAGGGGGACACACAATAAAGCTACAATGTAGCACATTTAAGACTAATCGGAGAAAATATTTTTTCACTCAATGTGTAATCAAACTCTAGAATTCGTTACCGGAGGATGTAGTAAAAGCTGTTAGTGAGCTGAATTTAAAAGAGGCTTGGACAAGTTCATGGAGGAAAAGTCCATAAACCACTATTAAAGAGTACTGAGAAAATCCACTACTTACCCATTGGACAAACAGCATGGAATCTGGATACCTTTTGGGAACCTGCCAAGAACTTGTGACTGGACTGGCCACTGTTGGAAACAGGATACTGGACTTGATATATCCTTGGTCTGACCCAGTATGGCATTTCTTATGTTCAAGTTTGGTATCTCTGTTTTAGGGGCTTGGCATTTCTCCTGGAGGCATTTCAACTCAATGGTGCAGTAAAGAAAACAACTTTCCAGCTGTCAGAAAGCTGGTTTTCAGATTGCATAAGAAGCATTTAAATATTCTGTTGATGCCTGGCGCACCTCGCATCTGGGAAATGTAATGATGTCAGAAGTAGATCTACACTAGAGAGGGAAAACCCATTTAAATAAGGGTATTCCACTCTGTTACATCATTTAAACCCAGCAGTTTTTCATTTCTTAAATAAAAGATCCAATATTGTTCCCTATGTGATAACAATGCCCTCAGATCTCTCTCCCCTCCCCCCAACAGCAATTCAGGAACGTGATCAATGACTCTCCATTTTATGAAACATCATTTTTATTAATGTTACTATGAAGAGGGTGTTCTTACAACAATTCCAACTTCAGACAACTTCTTGTAACTTTAACATACATTGCAATTCCCGAACTAATACATCATACTCCTATCTCTTCCCTCCCACAGTGCCCTCTCCGCCCCTGCCACCCCTCCCAGCAGAACCCCTGGACCCATAACATTGACGCCAATTCTCCCCTCCTACATGCCCTCCCCGCTTACTTCCTACAAGGGGCACTCAGCAGGCTGAAGCCAGTATCTGCTATCATCCTACCCCCTTCCCCCTTGCCACCCCACTCTACCCTCTCTCTCTCACTTTTATTCCCCCCCCCCCCTTACTACACCAGATATCCATCCATCACTCTAGTGTCCTTCAATATCAGTTCAACCCCCTACGCCTCTCCTTCGGCTGGCCTACATAGTATCCAAAGTTTAGTTGGCTGTTAAAACATTCTCTGTTGCACCTCTTCCCCCTCTACCGCCTGGGAGGTGTGTTTTATTACTGGTTCCCATATTTTCCTAAACTCTTCCAATTTTTCTTCCCCCAACATCTGGACTGTTCTTCGTTCCATATGCATCATTTCGTTCATTAGCTGCTCCCGCATACCTGACATCCATTGTCTCAATATGCATTGCTTTGCTACAGTGAAACTTTTCTCATAGAGTTTCAGCTGCTTACCTCTCCCTACCTTATCTCTTTGAGGTGTATTGAATAGACACCATTCCGGCATGAGTCCCAGGTTCACCACTGTCCAGACCATCAGTTTCTCCCGGATTCCCTCCCAAACCTCTTGCACTCTTGCACAGGATAAAAAACGGTGCATTCTCCAGGACCAAGCAGGAAGTCAGTCCTCACATATGGGTGACGTCGGTGTCGACGGAGCCTCCATGCGGAGCATTTCCCCAGCTTTCAAAGAAAGCCTTTGGGAATGCAGCGTGCATGCGCGGTCCCCTTCCCACCCAAGGGTGCCATCTTGCTCAGTCTTCTTTTTTCTGCAGAGCCCAACGGACGTGTATTGTGGTCACCCATGAAAAAAGCTGATTTTTCGGTGTGGATCCATGTACTTACTCAGTTCGACGCCGGTTCCCTTTCCCGCCTGGGCCCGGTACACCGGTATCAAGCCCGGACTTCATTTTTCGTATTTGTCCTTAGAGACTAGCGTTCGTGCCATTTTTCATTTTTCCCTGGCAGCCCAGTCTTTTGACCTCGCAGGGGCTCTTTTTCCCCCAATGGCTGCCAGCGGGTTTAAGAAGTGTGATTGGTGTAAGAAACTGATGTCTCTCACCGACACACACGACTGCTGCCTCCAGTGCCTCGGGCCCAACCATGACCTGCTGATCTGTGTCCCGTGTGGCAAAATGTCTTTCAAGGCATTGAGGAGCTGACAGCTCCAATACGAAAGGATCTTCTCTGATTCCGCGTCCGGCTGGGCCCGGACTTCGTCAGAGGCCTCGACGTCTCGGGAGTCCGACCCCGAGCATCGTCATGGCTCCTCTGAGAGGGGGTCTCCTTCGCAGGAGCACCGCAGGAAGAAGAAACCCACAAGGGCGTCATCGGTGGATGCTCTTGGCTCCTCGAGGACCAGGTCGCATAGCCCCGACCGCCGTCCCGGGTCTTCAGAATCGGAGAGGTCTGCTAAACAACCTTGTGTAGAGACGGAGGCCCCGAGTCACATGAGTACTGTAGTCCTCATGGACTCTCCTCCGGGGGAGCCGACGTCGGGTCCAACGCCATCGGGGCCCGAGTCAGAGGCTGCTGGGTCTCCTGAGCTCAGACTCAGGTTGACGGCCTTGGAGAGCAGCTTGGCTGCCTTCATGGAACAGCAGCGGGTACTGATCGCTGGTCTCACCGGTGCATCTGCCCTGACCACTGGGACCTCGATGTCCAAGTCGACTCCGGAGGCCGAGCCGATCCTCGAGTCCATGAGATCTCGAGTTGATCATTGGCCGAGGTCTCCCTCAATCTCCTGTGCGGGACCGAGGTCGTCAACGCCGGTACCCTCGGCGTCGGGGCGGATGGCATCGGTGCCCGCCCACCCGACCGGAGCCGCCTGACTCCTCCTCGGAGGGGTCGGGATGGGAAACAGAGGACGAAGAGTCCTCTGACACTTTTTGGACCTGGTGTGTCCCTTTGGACTCACCGGAGTCTGAACCTCGGAGAAGGTCCCCCCCAGAGGATACCCGGTTCTCAGACTTCGTGCGGGACATGGCCAAGGCCTTGGCCTTCCCTGCGGACCCCGAGGAGGAGCCTTGAGCCGAGGAGCTCGAGGCCCTGCAGTATGACTCTCCCCCCAAGGAGGCCTTTACTGTACCAGTTCCTCCGATGCTGGAACGGTTGCTCTTCCGCATGTGGGAGGCGCCGGCCTCGACGCTGGTTCTTAGCAAGCGGGTCGATTCCATTTATTGAGTCCGCAAGAGCCTTGGGTTCCAGACTTCTGTGTCAGGAGGCTCAAGCCCTGTGCTCCTGGGCAGACCAACAGGGCATGCTTCTCAAGGCAGTTTATCTGCCCGGCCAAGAGAATTACCTGGCAGACAGGTTGAGCAGGATTCTACAGCCACACGAATGGCAGTTGAATCCTCTGGTGGTCCAGCGAATCTTCCTAAAGTGGGGTCTTCCAACCATCGATCTCTTTGCCAGTCCACTCAACCGTCAACTACCCAGGTTCTGCTCCAGACAGCCGCATCCTCTGAGAATAGCAGCAGATGCGTTTCTAATCTCTTGGTCGACGAGCCTGCTATATGCGTTTCCTCCCACGCCTCTAGTGGCCCGGACCCTTTTCAAGGTGCTTCGGGACAAGGCCTCGGTGATACTGGTAGCCCCCAGATGGCCGAGGCAGCCGTGGTTTCCACTTCTTCTGCAGTTGGCTGTGGACACTCCACTCCCTCTGGGGGTGCAGCCTGATCTCCTATCACAGTATCAGGGATCTCTCTTGCACCCCAACCTCCAGTCCCTCCAGTTGATGGCCTGGATGCTGAAAGGGTAGTTCTAGCTCCCTTACTGCTACCTAGGGAAGTGGAGGAGGTGGTCTTGGCCTCTAGGAGGTACTCCACTAGAAAATCTTATGCCCTCAAGTGGTGGAGGTTCTCCACCTGGTGTGCTCAGCACAAGGATGATCCTTTTTCGTGCTTGGTGCTGCAATATTTGCTTCGCCTGTCTGACCTGAGCCTTAAATCCAACTCTGTTCGGGGCCACCTCAGTGCTCTCTCCACGCACCACTCACCGGTGGAAGGTCATTCTCTGTCAGGCCACCCTTTAATGGCCCGCTTCCTCAGAGGCCTCCTTTTGCTCAAGCCTCCGATTCGTCCACCTACACCTGAGTGGGATTTGAATGTGGTCTTGCAACGACTTACTTGCCCACCATTTGAGCCTATGGCTACTTGTCCTTTATGCTTTCTTTCCTGGAAGGCGTTGTTTTTGGTAGCTCTTACCTCAGCCAGGCGAGTCAGTGAGCTACAAGCTCTGGTCTCAGAGGCACCATACACAAGGTTCTATAGGAACAGGGTGGTCTTACGGACTCACCCAAAGTTCCTTCCAAAAGTTGTCTCCTCCTTCCATCTCAATCAGGAGGTGGTTCTTCTGACTTTCTTTCCCAGGCCGCATGCCAGCCGGGCTGAAACAGTCTTGCATACCCTGGACTGTAGGAGGGCGTTGTCTTTCTACATTGACCATACGCAGGGGCATCGAAGGGCTGTTCAGCTCTTCGTATCTTTTGACCCTAATAAGTTGGGGTTACCTGTCTCCAAGCGTACCCTGTCCATTTGGGTTGCAGACTGTATCGCCTGGGCGTACAGTGCAGCCAGCCTCTCCTTGCAGGGTCCAGTTATGGCCCACCGTGTCAGGGCGAAGGCTGCGTCAGTAGCTCATCTCCGCTCTGTTCCGTTGGCAGACATCTGTCGGCCGCTACTTGGTCTTCAAGCCAGACTTTTGCAGCCCACTACTGCCTCGAGAGGGAGTCCCACAGGGACAGTGCTTTCGGACAGGCGGTACTCCGTAATCTTTTTGAGGTTTAGGCAACTCCTACCCTCTGGCCCTGGTGTTGGGCTACCGTATGGGGGCGTTCTCAGAGAAGATTCTTTCATGCATGCCGAGGCTCTAGAGGGAGCTCATTGTTCAGCTTTTGGTCCTCGGTAGCCTAAAGCTGGGGAGTCCCATATGTGAGGACTGACTTCCTGCTTGGTCCTGGAGAAAGAGTAGTTACTCACATGTAACAGGTGTTCTCCAGGAGCAGCAGGAATCAGTCTTCACGACCCTTCCTCCTCCCCTGGGAGTTGCAGGCATATAGTTCATTTTTGTTTTTGCTATCTTTTAGCTATGTCATCAGACTGAGCAAGATTGCACCCTTGGGCGGGTAGGGGACCGCATATGCGCGCTGCATTCCCAAAGGCTTTCTTTGAAAGCTGGGGAAATGCTCCGCATGGGGGCTCCGTCGACGCCAACGTCACCCATATGTGAGGACTGATTCCTGCTGCTCCTGGAGAACACCTGTTACAGGTGGGTAACTACTCTTAAGCATTCCTTTGCCCCTCCCACAGAGTCTACACGCCTCAGTCTCCGACAGTCCCATCCTAGCTGCCCACACATCGTGCACATAGACTCGCCAAAGAAATTTGTACTGCATTTCTTGCACCCGTACCGCTTCAGAGAGATCCTTTATCCTCGCAAATGCCTGCTGCATCAGTTCTACCGTAGCGCCGGGCATTCCATCTCGCTGCCATCTCTGCGCCAGGAGTGCTAATGCCTCCAAGTCTCCTCCCAATGCAGAGCTCTTCTCTGAGAGTACGCATTGATCCGTTCTCTTGCACCCTCTCCATCAACTCCAACATACCCTGCTGTCTCATCACCTCCTCGCCCCTCTTATGTAGACTGCCCACATAGTGCCGGAATTGCAAGTAGAAATAAAAGGTGTTTGTTGCCAAGTTATACCTCTTACACAGCGCTTGAAAAGAATCCACTTTCAGCTCTGTCTCCATCCTTACCTTTCCCAAGTATACTATCCCACCTTTGATCCATTCCGTTGGGGCTCCTTTTTGCATCCCTGGTTCAAATTCCCCATTCCCTACCACCGGGATACAATCCGTGACCTTCCAATTCCACTTTCTCTGCTGACACAGGGCTTTCCAGGCTTTCCGGATAGCCCACAGATACTGTGATTCTTTCCATGCTAGCGGCAGGTCTATCCCAGTTTTATGTAACATAGAAACATGATGACAGAAAAAGACCACATGGCCTATCTAGTCTGTCCTTCCAAATCAACAACTACAACAGTCCACTTTTTACCTTTAGAGATCCTCTGTGTTGGTCCCATGCTTTTTTGAATTCAGTTACTGTCCTCATCTCTACCACCTCCACTGGGAGACTATTCCATGGATCCACTACTCTTTCCGTAAAGAAATATTTCCGCATATCACTCCTGAATCTATCTCCCTTCACCCTCATCCCATGTCCCCTCGTAGCAGAACTTGCTTTCAATTGAAAGAGGCTCTCTCTCCCTGAACATTTATGCCACGGAGGTATTTAAACATCTCAATCATATCACCTCTATCCCGCCTTTCCTCTAAGGTGTACATATTAAGATCCTTAAGTCTGTCCTCATATGCTTTATAATGAAGCCCACTAATCATTTTAGTAGCCACCCTCTGCACCAACTCCATCCTGTTCACATCCTTTTGAAGATGCGGTCTCCAGAATTGCACATTATACTCCAAATGAGGTCGCACCAAAGACTTATACAGAGGCATTATCACCTCCTTTTTTCTGCTAGCCATTCCTCTCCGTATGCACCCAAGCATCCTACTAGTTTTGCCGTCGCCTTTTCTACCTGTTTAGCTACTTTAAGATCATCAGACACAACCACGCCTAGGTCCCGCTCTTCTTTAGTGGACAAAAGTACTTCACCTCCTATACTGTATTGCTCCCTTGGATTGCTGCAACCCAAATGCATGACCTTACATTTTTTAACATTAAATCCCAGCTGCCAAATTCTAGACCATTCTTCAAGCTTAGCTAGATCCCTCCTCATGTTATCTACACCTTCCTGGGTGTCTACTCTATTGCAGATTTTGGTATCATCTGCAAAGAGGCAAACCTTACCCGACAGCCCTTCCGCTATATCACTAACAAAGATGTTAAAAAGAATCGGACCAAGGACAGATCCCTGGGGCACACCACTGGTAACATCCTTCTCCTCAGAGTGAGCTCCATTTACTTGTACTCTTTGTCGCCTCCCACCCAACCAATTTCTAACCCAAGCAGTAACTTTAGGGTCCATCCCTAGGGTGCTCAGTTTGTTTATAAGTCTCCTGTGAGGAACAGTGTCAAAGGCTTTACTGAAATCTAAATACACCACATCTAGAGCTCTCCCTCGGTCCAACTCCCTGGTCACCCAGTCAAAGAAATCAATCAGATTTGTCTGACAAGACCTGCCTCTGGTGAATCCATGCTTCCTCAGATCCTGTAATCCGCTGGACTCCAGAAACCTCACTATTTTCTCTTTCAGCAGCATTTCCAATAATTTACTCACCACCAAAGTTAAACTAACTGGCCTGTAGTTTTCAACCACATCCTTACTTCCGCTTTTGTGTAAAGGCACCACATGAGCCTCTCTCCAGTCCTTTGGCACCACTCCCGACTCCAACGAGGCATTGAAAAGGTCAGTCAGTGGAGTTGCTAGAACGTCCCCAAGTTCCCTCAGTATTCTAGGGTGTATCCCATCCGGTCCCATCGCTTTGTCTACTTTAAGTTGAGCTAGTTTCTCACGAACACAGTCTTCTGAAAATTGTTCAAGATGTCCCTTGCTTCTGTTCCTATGTGTGGGTGTTTTCTGAGATCCTGCTCCTGCTCCTGGTTCTTCATCTGTGAACACAGAACAAAAATATTTGTTAAGTGATTCCGCTTTATCCTTATCAGCTTCTACATATCCCCCCCCTACACCCTTGAGGTTGACAATACCACTTTTGCCCTTCCTCTTCTCACTAATATATCTGAAAAATGTCTTATCCCCCCATTTTATTGCATTGGCTATTTCCTCCTCCTTTTGAATCTTTGCCTTCTTGACTACTTTGCTAGCTTCTCTAAGTTTTTCCAAATACAGATGCCTGCCTTCCTCTCTCTGTGATCTCTTGTATTTCATGAAGGCCTCCCTCTTTTTCTTCACTTTTTCAGCTACTTCCTTAGAAAACCATAGCGGTCTCCTTTTCCTTTTGCCTTTATTTACCATTTTAACAAAAAGGTTGGTTGCCCTTAAAATATCCCCTTTCAGTTTTGCCCACTGTTTTTCTACATCCCCCAGCTGTTCCCATCCTACTAACGACTCCCTGAGGTATTGGCCCATCTTGGCAAAGTTAGTCTTCCTAAAGTCTAAGATCCTCACCTTGGAATGTATTCTAACAGCCCTAGTCCTAATACTGAACCACACCATCTGGTGATCACTAGATGCAAAATGATCTCCCACTACAACATCAGAAACACTTTCACCATTGGTAAGCACCAAGTCCAGTATGGTCCCTTCACATGTGGGGTCTGTTACCAATTGCCTGAATAGTTCTCCCTGTAGAGAATCCAGGATCTCCTTACTTCTAGATGATACTGCAACAGGACATCTGGCATATTGAAATCTCCTATCAGTAGCACTTCCCCTTTCCTAGCAATGCTGCGTATGTCTTCAATTAACTCTCTGTCCACCTCTTCCTCTTGTGAGGGAGGTCTGTATATCACACCAATGCAAATAGATTTCTCTTTCCCTCTTTCTAGTTTAACCCACAATGCCTCCTCTCACCCTTTTAAGCTCTGTAATTCCAAAGCTTTAATAGTAGTTTTTACATATAGTGCCACTCCTCCTCCCCTTCTTCCTACCCTGTCCTTTCTGAATAAAGTATAGCCAGGTATAGTTACATCCCAGTCATGGTTTTCTGGGAACCATGTTTCTGTAACTGCCACTAAATCCAAGTCAGCCACTCCCACCAAAGCTTCAACATCAGGGATCTTATTTCCCATGCTACGGGCATTTATACACACTGCTTTCCATATGTTACCCCTGTTACCCATTTCCATAAAGGTATTTAATGTATCACCTACCTGGGGGCTTTCACTTACCTGGGGGCTTTCTTCACCTATCCCCAATGAATCTAGTTTAAAGCCCTCTTCAGTAGATTAGCCAGTCTACTACCAAAAATGCGTTGACCTTTCTTGGACAGATGGATGCCATCTCTGCTCTGCAACCCTTGGAACAGCATCCCATGGTCTAGGAAACCAAAACGCTCTCGATGACACCATCCACGCAGCCATGCATTCATCTCCAGGATGCGAGCCTCTCTGCCTTGGCCTTTACCCTCAACAGGGGTAGTAAATGTAGTAAATATACCTTATGCCAGGCTCCCGACATCTGATCTATAAGATCCAGAGGAGTTCTTTCCCCATTACTAGCAATCATATCACTCAAAGGTCTTAGTAGGGAGACTAAGTTGTACATTCTCAGGGAGGGCAGCCCCGTCCCCCCCTCCTTTCGTCTTCATGAACGCTGCGAGCGCGATGCACGCTCTCCTTCCTCTCCATAAAAATTTACCTATCTGCCATTGCCACGCCAACAAGTCTTTCCGCCGTAACCATAGCAGAATCTGCCTCAGGAGGTATATCCATCACGGCAGTTTTATTTTTATAAGAGCTATACGACCCATAAGGTTAACGGGGAGTTCTCTCCACCTTTTCAGTCGTTCCACTGTCTTGTCTAACATTGGCCCCACATTAACCTCATATAACCGCTTTAAGTTGTATGGTATTTGAATACCCAAATAGCGAATTTGCCCTTGCACCCAGATTAACGGGAAATCCCCCTGCCAGTTCCCACGCGCTCTACCACCCACGTCTAGTACTACCGATTTATTTCTATTCACCTGTAGCCCTGAAAACCGTCCAAATCGTTCATTGTGTTGCAATGCTACACTCAGTGATCTTTGGGGGTCCCGAAGACATAATAACATATCATCTGTGAAGGCACTAACTTTGATCCCGCCTCTATCCCACTCTATGCCCTTTATCGCTTCTGAGGTGATAAGCGATAGCAGTAACGGCTCCAGTTGGAGCATGAATAAAAGTGGGGACAAGGGGCATCCCTGCCTCGTGCCCCTTCTCAGCGAAAAGGACTGTGATCTTTCTCCCCCGCTGATCACGACTGCCAATGGGTCCATGTATAGTGCTTTTATCCATTGCAAGTAATGCCCCTTAAAACCAAAACGTTGCAGCACCGCAAACATATAACTCCAGGAGACCCTATCAAAAGCCTTCTCTGCGTCCAGGCTTACCAGCAGCAGTGGGTCTTGCACCAGAAGACACTTTTCCATTCCCAGCAGCACCCTACTAATATTCGCAAATGCCTCTTTGCCTTTCACAAAGCCTGACTGGTGGACCCCCACCAGCCCAGGAAGGATCTGCTGCAGCCGGTTCGCCAGTATGGAGGCTAGAACTTTCAAATCGTAGTTAATGAGATCGGCCTATATGAGGCGGGATCTTCCTGATTCTTTCCAGACTTTGGGATAAGAGTTATGATCGCGGTCCTCATTTCCCTTGGAAAATATCCCGTCTCCAGGGCCTCCCCATATACGGCCGCCAGCGTTGGAGTAACCTGTGCCAACAGCATTTTATAAAACTCCGTCCCATACCCATCTGGCCCCAGAGCTTTATGCGGCGTGCCTTGCTTAATTACTCTCTGTATCTCTTCTCCCATAATTGGCTTGTTCAACTCCTGCATCTATTCCTCTGATAATTTAGGGAGCTGTACCGAGTCTAAAAACGTTTTCGCCTGCTTCTTATCCTCCACTTCCAGCGTATACAAATCCTGATAAAACTTTCGAAAGACCTGTACAATTTCTCCTGCCTCGCTATGTTTTGCCCCCTTGCTATCACGAATGACTGCTACCCCTCTAGGACCTGCTCTCTCTCTCACTAACCTAGCAAGGAATTTCCACGTCCGGTCTCCATATCTAAAGAATTGGTGCCGATAATATTGCATAGAATAGATCGCTCTCTCCTGCAGCACCATGTTCAGCTGTTTTTGGATTGCAATGTACCTTTTGGTGTACCCACGATTCCGTACTGCTATCGCCTTTGCCTCCTGCAATTCCATAGATAATCTCAGAAGATCCTCATTGAGTCACCTCCTCTCAGCCGTGACATCCGCTATAATATGCCCACGCAAAACGGCTTTTCCCGCCTCCCAAAATATCGCCACTGTGCTTGCCTGCTCCTCATTGAATCGCAAGTATTCTTCCCAGTGATGTACCAGATATTGCTGGAATTCCGGTTTCCGCCACAAATGACTCAGAAAGGACTATTTGCTGCCCCCACTTTGCCCTCCTCTCCAATCCAGTCGTACCATGGCATGATCCGATACTACCATGGGTTCAATCTCTACATGCACCACTCTTCCAAAGAATTGTCTTGAAACTAATATATAATCAATCCGAGACCACGAGTGATGGGCACGTGACAAAGGCGTGTAGTCTCTTTGTCCCTCATGTAAGACTCTCCACGTATCCACCATCCCACTCATTCTACACAAATAACCCACTCCTTTTTTTGTCCACCCTCCAGCCCTGTTGGGCTGCGATCTATCTAATTCGGGATTGTGAGGACAGTTGAAGTCCCCTGCTATTATCAATGGTACCTTCGGAGCCCCCATAATTTTTTGCAGGATCCGCTTAAAAAACTGATGGTCATAGACATTTGGGGCGTAGATGTTACCTAAGTACATCTCCTCCCCCTGGAGTCGAACATGCAGGAACAGGAACCTCCTCATTAAGAACTTCAAAGGTGATACTTTTGTGCACCAGTATCGCCACACCCCTCTTCCGCCCCCCTGATGATGCAGCAATTACCTGACCCACCCAGTCTCTCTGCAACTTTCCATGTTCTCATGCATTTAAATGTGTCTCTTGCAGCAGTGCTACTTGCGCCTTCTCTCACTTTAAAGCTTGCAATATTTTTGTACGCTTAATAGGTGTACTCACCCCTCCCACATTCCAGGTAACTATCCGCAGATCTTGTTTCATCGCCTCTTGATTTAATATGCTTTCACAGATCCCACACCACTTTAGTTCTCGCCCAGGGTTGCCCAGCCTCAACCATAGACCTTATCCCTTCATCCAGCCCTTTTTCCCCGCTCCTGAGGAGTAGTGTAGGCCTGACGCACCCTTTTAGAACACTGATATTCATCATTCCTCCCCCTTGACCTCCCCCCTCCCCCTCATGCTCACCATCCATTCTCCAGTCAACCTTCATATTTCTAGCCCCCTCCTTCCCCCTCTTCTCCTGCCCACCCTCCTTCCCGCCCCCGAACCCCTTAAAACCATTCTATTGCTTGTCCTCAGCCCTGTTTTGCTGAGGTCTAGTTCCAGCTAGATGCTGCAGGGCTGCCTCGACTTAGCCCCCCCCCTTAGATTCTTTCTAAATATCAACACAAATACAACGTTTTACCCCACCGATAATACTCCTCCTATCTCCACTGCACACTTAACACAACTTGCCAGTCCAGAGGGTCTGCCGCATTTGCGATTTCTCCTCCTACATACTATAATCCGCTCCAGTCACCAGTCCAATCTGTATGTACCGTGTATCAGTCCAAACATACTGCCTTAGCTGCAACCACTCCTTCTTGATGTGGCATCCTCGCCCACTCGCCAGATCAGGTCTGTCCTAGCTCCCCACTGCTGGTGCTCTCGAGCTACTCCACAAACTGTTTCGCCTCTGCCGCCGTCTCAAATGTAAGGTTCTTCCCCTGGCTGAAGATTCTCAAAACTGCCGGGAAAGCCAAAGTGAAATGCACTTTACGCTTAAATAACTCAGTGCAGACGAGGGAGAATTCTTTCCGCTTTGCCGCTACTACTGCCGAATAATCTTGAAACAGCAAGAGTCTCTGATTGTCTAGTCTTAGCTCGCCTTTCTTTCGGTAAGCCTGCAACACTTGCATTTTGTGCTGAAAGTTCAGGACCTGCAGGATCACTGCCTGCGGCCGATTCCAGTCTTCCTGCCAAACTCCAAGACGATGCGCTCTCTCTATTTTGAATTGGCCCACCAACGCCTCCAGGCCCAGCTCCTCCGGTAGCCATTTTTCCAGGAAAGGCAGCAACATGCGCTCTGTTGTCGTTTCTGGTAATCCCACGATTCTCAGGTTATTCCTTCTCGATCTATTCTCAAGATCATCTATTTTAAGTTGCAAGGCTTCCATTTGCTGCTTGTGTTCCCTTCTCTGTCTCTCTCTTGCTTTCCTTCACCATCTTCAATGCATGCCACGCGGTGTTCCAGCTCCTCAACTCTCCTCCCAAACTCCGTCAGCGCTTCCCCCACTCCTTCTAGTTTTTTCATTATTAAATCAAACTTGGGGTCTAACAGCTTTACTACCTCTTTTGCCAGCTCCTCCGATGCGGAGTCTGTACTTTCAACTCCGGGCGATGTTGGCTGTGACATTGCAGAAGATGAGAGCCCGACCTGGCAGTCTTCTCCCGGTCCTTTTTCGCTGGTAAAGGCATCCTTCGTTCCGCTCCCGGCTCCCTGCAGTCTTTTTTTCAGCTCCGCAGTCCCAGACTACCCACTTATATATATTTTGTGTGCCGGGGAGTGATAATAAAGCAGGTTAATTCTCGAGGCAGCCCCAGAGCAAGCAAGGCACGTCCTCACTCACTCATGCATCACGTGGACCTTTCGGCTCTCCATTTTAAATCATCAAAATCATAAGAACAATTTAAACAGTGGGCTATCATTAGAGCTGTTTCCACTTTATTGACCAGATAACTCCTTTATGTTCAGATAGACGGGTTTTAATATAGCATGTTGTCTTGCCCACATATACCTTAGAACAGGGACACTGAATGATATATAACAAACATTGAATTACAATCAGTATTGTATTTTCATTGATAAGTCTTGTCCTAATGTGCATCAGTCCAAAAAGCTCTTTAATATTTGACTGCAAAAGATACAACATTTACATGGTTGATAGCCTATTATGCTCACTTCGGGAGGGCCCCTAGTGAAATGAGTGTGTACTACTCTGTCCTAAATGTTAGGATCCCATTTTAAAAGCTATACAAGGTTGTTTCGTAAATATATCAAACATGGTAACAATGTGCCAATGTCTGTGTATAACAGACGCCACTTGTGGGGCTAGATTTGAATAATGCATAACACACATCTGATGGTCTAGTGGAGTGTGCTCTCGATACTGAAAGAGGAGATCCTGATTGGCGTATAGTGCTCGTAAATAAGCCTGTCGTATAAATGATTTTTGATAACCTCTCTGTTTCAACCAGACTTTTAAAGCATTTGCTTGATGCTTATACTCCTCAGTAGTACAGCAGACTGTGTACACGTAAAAATTGGCCCATGGCTTCTATAAGTCAACAAAGTATTGCGGTCCACCTCTTTGTAGTATAATGTAGTTTGAAAAGTGTTCCCTTCTTTTTTCACTTCAGCATCCACAAACTGTATGGAATATTTGTGAAAACTTAAGATTAACATCTAATGAATTTAACTATGTCTCAAACATTATTAATTGTTCTTCAGTGGACTTGCACATGCAAAACACATCATTAATGAACAGTAGCCACACAGAAATGAGTGCAAACCAATATTTATTTATTTTATTTAAAAGGATTTATATACCTCTTTATCCTGAAATCAAAGCGGTTTTCACATCAAACAAATCAAAAGGTACGTGGGTGCGAGCATGCAGTTAGAATTGATAGCGTAAAAGATGATTGCGGGGTGAGCTATATACAATGAGATCTATGTATAGGTGAGCTATATACAATGGGATCTATGTACAGGAATTATATACATATAGCAGGGAGAGGGAGGTGGGAGGCAGCTTGGATAGGAGGCGAGGTAGGGCGAAGAGAGGGCCGTTGGTCAGGTGAGGTGATGTCCTTATAGTGTTCTGTGAAGAGAGTCGTTTTGAGCATCTTCATGAAGTCCTTGAGGTCTGTATTTGATCTCCGGTTGTTGGGGAGCGAGTTCCAGAGTGCTAGCGCGGCCAGAGATAATGCTCTTCTTGAGGTATCCTGTCTTGTTTTAGTAAATGCTTTGGGTGTGTTGATGTTGTCAGAGATGTCTCTCCTCCTGGGTCTGGTGCATGTGTCAGGTTTGATGAGGGGTTTTAGACTGTCTGCTGAGAGGTTCTGTTTGATTTTAAAAATGTTTAGTAGCACCTTATAATGGATTCTGGAGGTGACTGGGAGTCAGTGGAGGTTGTTGAGGATGGGGGTGATGTGATCGTACCTTGAAGCACCAGTTGTATTCGGGCGGCAGTGTTCTGCGCCATCTGTAGTGGCCGGGTTGCTTGTTTTGAGAGTCCGAGGTAAATGGGGTTGCAGTAGTCTAAGATGGGAGTGATGAGAGCTTGACAGATGGTGTGGAAGTGGTCCTGTGAGAGGATTGGCTTGAGGCGTCTTATGGTTCTCATTTTGAGGTATGCGTTCCTGGTAGTTTTGGCGATGTGAGATTGAAGGTTCAATTCTTTGTCGAGAGTCACACCGAGATATTTAATTTCTGGTTTTATTGGTATTGTGATGTTGTTTAGCTTGATGACAGGAGGAGGGGTGAAGGCAGAGTTCCTGGTGATGAGTAGCACTTCTGTTTTGGTGTAATTTAAGGTTAAGTTGTTTTCCAGGAGTCAGCTTGTTATCTGTTGCAGACAGTTGTCTATGCTGGAGTAGTCTGGGTTGTCAAGGTTGATAGGGGTGTATATCATAATGTCGTGTGCATAGATGGTGTATTGGATTCCATTGTTTTTGATGATGGAGCAGATCAGTTGTATGTAGAGGTTGAATAGCAAGGCTGAGAGGACGGAGCCTTGTGGTACACCCTGGGTGACTTTCAGAGGACACGAGGTGGTTGAGCCGCATTTGACCTGGAGGTGTCTGTGAGGTAAGATGTGAACCAGTTCAAAGTGGTGGCGTGTAGACCAATTCCCTGAAGTCTTGACTGCAGAGTACTGTGGTTGACGGTGTCGAATGCTGAGGAGATGTCTATAAAGATCATGATGACGCCCTTCTTGATATTGTCGATAACCTGGATCAGGTTGTCGAAGAGGTAAATCAGTAGGGTTTCAACGCCATGGTTTGAGTGGAAGCCATGTTGATTGGGGTCCAGAGGGCATGGCTGTCGATGGAGTTGTTGTTGAACCACCTTTTCGATGATCTTCGACAGGAGGGGAAGGCTTGAGATGGGTCTGTAGACAGCTGGATTGGTTTTACTTAGTGTGGATTTTTTAGGGATTGGGCGTATTGTTGCTAGCTTTAGAGTGCTAGGCATGATACCTTGGGTTAGGGAGTTGTGTACCATGTTGTGGATGAATTGGATGAACTTCTCTTTCGCTGCTTTTATCCAGATCACGGGGCACGGGTCTGTGGGGGCAGTGCTAGTGTTGAGCGATGCAATGATGTGTGATATCTGATCGGTCGAGGGGATGTTGAACCTTTCCCAGATATGATTGGTTAGTGGAGGTTTGTAGGTGATGTCCATTGTCATCTGGGGGGATGCGGTGAACTTGCCCTGTAGGTAGTCTGCGAATGTCTGTGGATCTATTTGATCAGCCTTCTCAGGATTAGGCTCGTTGGTGAGGGTTTTTACAATATCAAATAGTTCTCTGGGTTTGTTGGTGGATTTGATAATTATGTTTGTGTGGTATTCCCTTTTCTTTTGATTGATGAGGTTGTTGTATTCTTTTTGCTTTGACTGGTATAAGTCCTGTGTTGTAGGGGATTTGGTGCATCTCCAGTGACGTTCTATCTGTCTTAGGGCTCTTTTTGCATATTGAATTTCCTTTAAGTACCAGGGGGTGTACCTGGTTTTCATGTCGTGTTTATTGTGAGTACTGGAATCAGTGTTCTGGCAGCAGTTGTGATGGTACTGTTCCAGTTTTCGATTTGTATGTTTATGTCCTCTGTATTTGTGAGCAGGTGGGGTATAGTGTCGTGAAGAAAAGTATCCTTGTCGAAGCTTTTAAATCTCCTCTGTGTGACTGGCTTGTCTTGGTGCACGTTGTGGTCTGTCAACTGTAAACTGATTTTTATTATGTGGTGGTCTGACCAGGGCACTGGTGTGATCGATGGTCTTGTGATGATGTCTTTTTCAATGATGCCTTGGTGTGTGGTCTGTGCCAGCAGATAACCCCCAAGGCCCTCTGAGGCTGTAAGAAGCAGCACGAGTCAATTTTTTTCATAAGACCAATGTAGCCCCAGAGTTGTCTGCTGGGTCAGAGCCCTCAAAGACAGCCATGGAGGTTTCCTCCTCGCACAGCGACTGCGCAGCTTCGAATCCTCGAGCACATGGAGTGCCGAGCCATGGCCCCCTCAAGGAGGGACTCCTTTCGAAGAGCCTGACATCATCGGTGGCCGCCTCGGGTGATGAGTCCGGGACTGTGGGTTGTGAGTCCTGGCCTCAGAGCCCTTGACGCGAGGCCAAAGTTGATGGCCCAGAGCGGCCCTCAAAGCTGCCCTGGTGGGAGAACGTGTCATTGGGGATTTGTCTCGGTCCTCTAAGGCCATCCTTGTTGAGGACACCCCCTCAATGGCACCAGCATCGGGCCTGAGGTCCTCGGTACCTGCGCTGGTGGCTGTGGAGCCATCGGGCATCAAGACCAGGATGGTGGCCTTAGAACACAGTCTGTCTGCCTCATGGCCCAACAGTGGGCTCTGATGCTTGGTTCCGCCGAGTCATCAATCCTGACCACCAACCCCTCCACAGCGAGGGCTTCCCTGGAGGTGGAGCCAATCCTCGAGCGCCACTGGCCTTGAGATGCTCTTCGGGCCCGGTCCCGGTTGGGATCAAGGATGTCCCCTCACAGCGCATCTGACTCGGGGCACAGGGGCATTTGGATCCCCGGGCCATCGGGGCCAGAGCTTCAACCTGAGGAACCTTTGAGGTCTCCTCGGACTTCAGGTCGGACTGGAAAACTGAGGACAATGAGTCCTCGGACACCTGGCTCCACAGGGATGTGCCTTCAGACCTCTTCCCCCCCCCCCCCCCCAGAGACCTGGTGCTGGTCCCCACTGGAGGATCTGGCCTTCACTACTGAGTCTGAGGAGGAGCCTCGGGCGGAGGACCTCGAGATCCTCCAGAACGAAGCTCCCCCCAAAGAAGCCCTCACTGTGCCTGTTCCTTCTATCCTGGAGTGGCTGCTCTTCCAAATGTGGGAGACCCCGGCCTCGGTTTCCAGCATGAGCAGGTAGCTGGACTCGATGTACTGGATCCATTGGAGCCCTGGCTTCCAAAAAGCTCAACTACCCCACAACTCCATGGTGGTGGAGTCAGCCATGGGGAGGCTTAAGAGCCAGAAAACACACTCCTCCAGATAGGGAGGCCCATGCTATGGATGTCCTAGGTGGAAAATGCTTTGATGGTTCGATGCTCATCAGTTGGATCCAGGACTACCAGCTGTACATGGGCATGTACTTGCAGGACATGGCGAAGGAACCCCCTGCGTTCACAGCTGGTCCTGCAAGGAACCTCTTCAATGGTTCTGGATCCTGGTCTCCATAGTCAGGGAGTGCTCCAAGTTTATGACTCGGGTGGCCTATGACACCTTTGAGTCGGCAGTTAGAGTAGCAGTGATGGGCATTACTGCCCACCAACATGCCTGGCTATAGTCTTACAATCTGGAGCAATGGGTACAGGATAAGTTGGTCGATGTCTCTTGCCAGGGAGAGAACCTCTTTGGTAAACCCTTGATAGAAAAGGCCGGTGAGCTGGAGTCCGAGTTCATGATCAGGACCAGGCTCTCTAAGAAGACCACTGATCCTTCCTGAAGGAAGGCTTCTGGCGAAAAGCCTCTATACCTGAAAAAGAGGAAGGCTTAAGGAAACTACCCTCAGTACTTGGCCTTCCCAGCTCCTCAACAGGGCTAGCAGGCCAAGGAACAAGAGCATGGCCCTCATAAGCCTCCACCCAAGCCCCAGGCACAACCTTGGGGAGGGGTGGAGTTTGACTCCTGGAGCATAGCTTCTCTTTCACTGGAAGGGCTTGCCCCGCAGCACACTGGGGGGCGTCTGGTGTTTTTTGCCGACCGCTGGCCCGCCATCACCACTGATGGGTGGGCTTTGCAGGTGGTGAAGGAGGGCTACCTCCTCCACCTTGAACAGATGCCCCCGCCACTCTTGCCAGGAGAGCTTCCGATGCAATCCTTTCACCAGGACCTGCTTCAACAGGAACTTGAAAACTTCATAGCAGACAGGGCGGTGGGACCCGTCCCCCTCAAACTCCGAGACAAAGGGTTCTACTCCTGCTACTTTCGGGTGCCCAAAAGGACTGGGGTTTTTTGGCCTATCCTAGTCCTGCAAGACCTCAACAGGTTCCTGGTGAGGGAAAAATTCAAGATAAGAAGCTGTTCCTTGGAACATTGCTGCTCTCCCTCTTCCTCCTCCCTCCCCCCCCCCCCCCGTGCTCCTTCCCTTTTTCCTCGGTTCTGTTATTTATTTATTTTTTATCCATTTATTTTTATTGATTCATTTCTTTTATGGTTATTTATTATTATTTTTATGAGTATTGTTCATATTGTCTTATTATTTTTATAGATACAGTTGTAGCCTGGCCCGTCTTTTGCTAGTGTGAGGCCCCTGGCACCTGGCGGCCTGCAGGGGGCCCCGGATGGGCCGGATCCCACATGATGAGCCCAGCTGCCCATGTCATGGACTCCTCTCTAAAGTCACTCGTGACATAATTTCGTTACAAATCATTGAAATCAACTTTAATCAATTACTGACAAACTGACCGACAAAGCTGACAATCATATGTCCATATCACAATTCAGAAACAGCTGTCAGCCTGTCAAACACTTAACAATCGAATTGGAAATTTACAGTTTCAAGCATTCTAACTTTGCAATGCATTTCAAAACAAAACATCAAAAGGATCCAACTTGCGCAAAATGCTACAGCTAGAATTATATTAAAGATAAATTCACTCCAACACATTACACCGATACTAGCATCCCTTCACTGGTTACCAATACAAAGCAGGATAACATACAAAACAATAATAACTACATTCAAAGCCCTAAATGACATGGCCCCGAAGACGCTCTGTAATCTAATAAGCAAAGAACCACCTAAGCCCACTCATAGAAAAGGTCAATCAAATAAACTTAAGATGCCAAAAGAATATATAAGAACTCACAAATTAACAAATAATAGAGCCTTTTCCCACATAGCCCCAACAGTCTGGAACTCTTTACCAGAGGACTTACGATCACTAACAGAGATAACAGAATTCAGAAAAAAATTGAAAACCTATCTATTCACTAAACACTATAATACCATAGAAAACCCTCCACTCAACTTAGATAAAGGCTAAACATGAACCTGCCTAAAATCAAGATTATACTCCCTACTACAATCAATACGTACAAACTCAAATGAAGAATCATTCCATTCCTATGCATTGATACCACTTGTATATAGTTACAACTGTTTTAGAGACAGTACTTCTGTTTAAATTGTTACTCAATCTGTGTTAGTTGATTTATTGAATTATTCCGCACAGTTTATATATACACTTTGTTGTTCAAGTTAAGATGTTCTATGTAAAAAGTTATAATTGTTCTATGTAAAACAAGCTCTGCATTGTTAATTGTTGTTAATTGTAAACCGCAACTGATCGCTGGAAGATGCGGTATATAAATAAGTGTTAAATAAATAAATAAATAAATGCACATTCCACATGCTGACTGCTGACAATTAAGTATCAACATGTCGAAGTTCAAACATGTGTTAATGCAAAGTCATGGATAATGCACTCGGAGTCAACTTCTCTCAGAAGGTCCTGCTCGATACTCAACAAGCTAAGCATGTTCAGACGCTCATGTGACATCGTTGATCTGAGATGATTCTTAATCGGCTTCAGCTTGCTGAATGACTGCTCACCTGAGCAGTTCGTCACCATGACGCAGAGGAAAATGCGCAGCGCGATCTCTGTGTTCGCAAACGTGCTACGGAGGCCATTATCAACGATGAAGCGATGCAACTGAATTTCGATCTTGCTGCAGATTGTAGCATTATCTGGATCGTCATTCTCATCTTCCTCCAGGTTGTCCGACTCCAATGCCTGCAATGCTTCCTTGCTCAACTTTGTTTGCAGAGCTGCCTTAAATTGTACTAACTCTTCCGCTAGTTCAGGCTGCAGATCGGAGGCATAGCGATGAACTAATTTGCTTGCATCTTCTCAAATTTCTGCATCAGAAAGTGATGACATTTTACGCAAGAAAGCAAATCGGTTGGCCAATTCAGCATATGTTTCCTTGCACTTTGACAGTGCAGCAGCAAGGCTGTCGATGATAACGCTGAATGTGTCAGTACGGAATTTATCATGTGGTTGCAACTGAATCTCGGTGTCCACACCGGATTCGTCATATCTGCGATTTCGTCTGCGTACTCACTTGCTGAGATCAGCCCGATAGTTTTCACAGCATGGCAGGTCTTTGCCATGTGCTTCAAAGTGGTTGAACTGTTCACGAAGGCTTTGGACATACATCTGCAGTGAGTCATAAATCGCAGTAACAAAATTCAAGTTTTGATCAGCTGATTGCAACGACACGCTGTTCGCTTGGAATCTTGCGAGAACCTTCTGCCAGAAAGCAGCCATTATGCCTGTCTCAAGGCACTGCATTCGATCGTGCAATCCTCTGGCTTCTTGACACATCTCTGCCTTGTGTTCACCCACTTTGTCATCTATAATGTCCTCCAGAGCTTCGACAATCTCATCATAGTCCCTCACCAGAGCATTTGCCGCATTGAATCGTGCTGACCACCATGTGTCGGACAGTCTCTTTAGTGTTAGCTGGCCTGCAGTCTGTTCCAGCTTGTCCTTGAGGATGGCCCAGTGTGCTGTCGAACCAGCAAAATACACATACAGCCATTGGACAAAGTCAAAGAACGATACGGCATCGGCACAACAGGCTGCTGCGCACTGACCAACAAGGTTCAAGGAATGGCATGCACAGGGTATGTAGGTGGCATGAGGATTTACCTGCCGTATAAGAGCCTGCATACCTCTGTATTTTGCCGCTCATGTTGCTGGCGTTATCATATGACTGTCCTCGACAATCATCAATGTTGTTCCCCCAGCTGTGCAGAAACTGAAGCAAGCTATCTGCAAGTTGTTCATCTTTGTGACCTTGCTGAGGTAGAAATGTAAGGAACCGCTCAACAGTGCCAGATGGCAACACGTAACGAATAATCACTGTCAGCTGATCCTGGTGTGTTATATCAGGTGTCGAATCAACTGAGATTGAGAAGTACTTGGCAGACTGAACTTTGGCCTTAATCCGATCGACAACTGACTGGCCAATCAGCTGAATTAGTTGATTGCAGATGTTGGCAGACAGGTATTAAGTGTGTCCTTTTCCCTTGTTAGCATGCATCTGCAGGTGTTGCGCCATGAAGGGATCAAATTTTGATATAAGTTCAAGGATTCCCAAATAATTGCCATTATGGGCAGAGCCAACGATCTGGTTGTCACCTCTAAAGGCCAGGCCACGTTCAGATAAAAAGGAAATAGTTTCAAACAACTGCTCGAGAACAGCACGCCAATACTCATGTTGTTTGTCACGTTGCTTTACTAGTGCCTGATCAACACATTTTGCTGTGTCACTTCACGTTAGCAGTTTAATCACGGATGCTCGATGAGTAGAACTGACCTTGTGCTCCATGATTTGTTGCTTCTTATGCTTCCAGTTGCAAAAACCTTTTTTGTTGAAGGCTACAACTTCTGGTGACATTAGCTTGCATGAAAAGCAAAATAGACAAAGCTTAGATGGTGAATAGCAAAGCCAGTCACGATCGATAGGTTCCTTCGACAGCGGATGAGTTGTTTTGAACAGGTCACGAGAGCATTTCCTTGGTTTTCCATTGGCTGCATAGACAGTTCTGGTTGGAGTGAAATCCGAGTCCTAGTGGGCACATTGCGCACTACCTGCTGTCGCCCAGTACTTGCGCTTGTCATCGACAATCTCAACGGGCCATTCGCCGAGGTCTGTAGAGTAGCAGACAGCAGTTAGACACCGAACTGGAACATCATCACGTTCTAGAAACTCGGTAACATCCGTTGCAGCGTCTTCTGCCTTCTGGAATGGCGGACAGTCCACTTCCATTTTCTCTTCAGTTTTAACTGCTGTCTTATTTACGTTAGTAGTCACAGTCATTGAAGCTTCAACATCTACTCCTACCTCAGCCTCCTGAGCTGGAGCAGTCATGCAGGGCTGAGTTGTCTGCTCAAAGTACGTCATAATCGACTGCATTCCAGTTATAGCGGCAGCATCCCTCTGCGCCTGTTCATGGCGTTTTTGCCAACCGGACTTATACTTGTGGTTTATGTCGCGCTCCCTTGAAGTCATGCCATTATATTAACTGTAGTTTTGTATCTATAATATAAAATATATAAGCAAGTTAATATTACGGTAACCAGTAAAACTAACCACACATACACAGTTAAATTAAAACAGAAAAACGTAGTAATAGCAGACGACCGTGACAAAACTTGTGTTTACATTACATTTACATTACAAAGAATAGCAAACATATATATTATATGCAGGGGCATTCCTAACAGGGGCTCTACAGGTCAAACAACGGTAAGGATTTGAGGGTTTATTTTTATTAAATTGCTAGCTCTCTGACTGGGAGCTTTTAAAAGGGTTTTGGTATATTTTTAAAGCAAAGTTACATTCTTTTTGGTGCTTTAGTAGAAATATTTTCTTTAGTGGGGTAGGTTTTAAACTTGTAACCACCTCAGCTCTTGGGAACTGCTGACATCTAATCAGGTGTTAGTTCCCTCCCTACCCACCCCTAGTGAGCAGTCTTGCTTTATTGGGTACCTCCTCATTTAACAAAACACAGGGACTTGGAACAGCACATTTTGAATATAATTAAAGAGATTTAACTGTTTTTTTTCTCTGAAAGGACAGCTGGGAAACCGGATAGTACTTTGGTAGATCTCTCTCGTTTGCTTTAACAGATACCTAAGCTCCACGAACAGAACAATGGCTGGGAAAAATCATTTGCTAAAGCTGTTGCCCCCATTACAGCTTCTGCCTCTGTCCAGACAGAGGTCCCAATGCCAGTTGAAGGACCGGTTCCATGTGCAGTGTGCCTGCATGCTGAAGCTCAGAGGAAACAAGTGGAGGAACTCAGAGAGGACATAAGAACATAAGATATGCCATACTGGGTCAGACCAAGGTCCATCAAGCCCAGTATTCTGTTTCCAACAGTGGCCAATCTAGGAGGTGGCGAGGCTGAGGAGCATTCAAGACAGTGAGAAGTACATTGATGAGATGCTTCTTGCAGCAACCAAGCTCTCCAGCAGAGAAGATGGGTGCCAACAGAATGACGAAGGTTGGACACAAGTCACCAGGGCCTGCAGAATCACCAATCCAACTTCTCCAGCCCTTAAATTGGAGAACCATTATGCAGCCCTGGAAGTGGAGGAGGTGAAAACATCACTGGAAAGGGAAGAACCAGAGCTCAAGTACCCCAAAGTTGCAGAATCAGTGACCACAAGGAAGCGAAGGGTAGTGGTGGTTGGTGACTCTATTCAGAAGGGTACTGAGGTGTCCATCTGCCGACCAGACTTGATGTCCAGAGAGGTATGCTGTCTGCCTGGTGCCAAAATCCAAGATGTTACGGAGAGTTTGCCGAGACTCATCAAGCCCACTGACTATTACCCAATGTTGCTAATCCATGTCGGAACAAATGATACTGCCAGGTATCCCTCTAAGCGTATGAAAAGTGAATTCATGGCTCTGGGACAGAGGGTGAAGCAGTTAGGTGCACAGGTGGTGTTCTCTTCAATCCTCCCTGTTGAGGGTAAAGGCCAAGGCAGAGGCGCTCGCATCCTAGAGATGAATGCATGGCTGCGTGGATGGTGTCAAGAGTGTTTTGGTTTCCTAGACCATGGGATGCTGTTTCAAGGGCTGCAGAGCAGAGATGGCATCCATCTGTCCAAGAAAGGTCGACGCATCTTCAGTAGTAGACTGGCTAATCTACTGAAGAAGGCTTTAAACTAGATTAGTTGGGGATGGGTGAAGAAAGCCCCCAGGTAAGTGATACATTAAATACCTTTATGGAAATGGGTAACAGGGGTAACATATGGAAAGCAGTGTGTATAAATGCCTATAGCATGGGAAATAAGATCCCTGATGTTGAAGCTTTGGTGGGAGTGGCCGACTTGGATTTAGTGGCAGTTACAGAAACATGGTTCACAGAAAACCATGACTGGGATGTAACTATACCTGGTTATATTTTATTCAGAAAGGACAGGGTAGGAAGAAGGGGAGGAGGAGTGGCACTATATGTAAATAATACTATTAAAGCTTTGGAATTACAGAGCTTAAAAGGGAGAGAGGAGGCATTGTGGGTTAAACTAGAAAGAGGGAAAGAGAAATCTATTTGCATTGACATGATATACAGACCTCCCTCACAAGAGGAAGAGGTGGACAGAGAGTTAATTGAAGACATACGCAGCATTGCTAGGAAAGGGGAAGTGCTACTGATAGGGGATTTCAATATGCCAGATGTTGATTGGCACATTCCTGCTGCAGTATCATCTAGAAGTAAAGAGATCCTGGATTCTCTACAGGGAGAACTATTCAGGCAATTGGTAACAGACCCCACACGTGAAGGGGCCATTCTGGACTTGGTGCTTACCAATGGTGAAAGGTTTTCTGGTGTTATAGTGGGAAATTCTTTTGCATCCAGTGATCACCAGATGGTGTGGTTCAGTATTAGGACTATTTATTTATTTATTTATTTAACTGTATTTATATCCCGCTTTTCACCGGGTCAAAGCGGTGGGATGTATAACAGGGGGGGAGGGGGGAATCAATAGGGGGGGGCCCATCACCGGGGGTTCAACATTGATGATTTTGGGGTGAACATAGAGACTGACAGGATAGTATAGTTACTGGTCTGGAGTTCTTGAAGAGGAATAGGGGGGGGTTCCTATTCAGAGATGTTCTTGGAATAGGACGACGGTTTTTTTAGCTGCTTTTTGAATGATGGGAGATCACCGTTGTTCCTGATGTGGCCTGGTAAAGAGTTCCAGAGGGATGGGGCATAGAGTTCAAAGGCTCTGTTGCAGGTCCATTGTGTTGCTTTGGTTCTTTTGTGGGGGACGGCAATGGAGCTGTTGGAGGATTGCCTGGTTGTTCTGCTGTGGGTTGGGCGAGGCAGTAGGGTGCGGAGTGGGGTGCCTTGTGTTTGGTGGATGGTTTTGTGGGTGAGTAGAAGAGCTTTGTACTTGATTCTTGCTTCGATGGGGAGAATATGAAGGTCCCTCAGAATTGGGGTGATGTGGTCCCGTTTCTTTGCATTGTGTATTATTCTCGCCGTGGTGTTTAGGGCAGTTCGGAGGGGATTGGTTTGTGTGGCAGGTAGGCCATGGTAGATTATGTTGCAGTAGTCCAGATGAGGGAGTGTCAGAGCTTGCATTACTGTCCTGAAGTCCTGTGGTTCGAGGAGAGGTCGGAGACGTTGTACCATTTTCGCTTTGTGGAATACAGTTCCAGTAGTCTTGTTGATTTGCTGCTTAAGGGTTAGGGCTTGGTCAATGATGATGCCGAGATATCTTATGTGTGGTTGTATTTGAATTTGTGTGGTTCCCATGGTGAGGTGAGTGGGTGGTTTGAAGTCTGGGTCTTTTGTCTCTATAAGAGCCTCGGTCTAGAGCTGTTAGAATCCATTCAAAGGTGAGGGTCTTAGACTTTAGGAAGACTAACTTTGCCAAGATGGGCCAATACCTCAGGGAGTCATTAGCGGGATGGGAACAGCTGGGGGATGTAGAAAAACAGTGGGCAAAACTGAAAGGGGATATTTTAAGGGCATAAAGGCAAAAAACACAGCTTTCACAAAATTCAAAAGCTTGCAAACAGAAGAACACAGAAATGAATATAGGATCCAACTCAAAGAGTCTAAAATAGTAATAAGGTTAGCAAAATCAAAGGCAGAAGAAAAGATGGCTAAAGATGTTAAGGGTGGCAACAAAACTTTCTTCAGGTATATTCAGGAAAGGAAGAAGATCAGAGTTGGAATTGCAGGACTCAGAAGTGCTGGGAAAGGACTCGTGGAAAGTGACACTGAAAAAGCGAAATTGCTAAACAAATACTTCTGCTCTGTTTTTACTAAAGAAGATCCTGGAGATGGACCAGCTGTGACTCCCAAATATAAAAATAGGACTGAAGTAGATACCACACCATTCACAGAAGATGAGGTGTTAGAACAACTTGCTAAACTGAAAGTGGACAAAGCCATGGGACCAGATGGGATACATCCCAGGATACTGAAAGAGCTCAAAGAGGTTCTTGCAGGACCATTAAAGGATGTCTTCAACAGATCCTTGGAAACAGGAGTGGTTCCTCAGGACTGGAGAATGGCTAATGTTGTACCTCTACACAAAAGTGGTGACAGGGAAGAAGTGTCAAATTACAGGCCCGTGAGCCTTACCTCGGTGGCAGGAAAAGTAATGGAGGCGCTCCTGAAAGAGCGAATAGTGAACTTTCTCAAAACCAACAGATTGCAAGATCCAAGGCAACATGGTTTTACCGAAGGACGGTCTTGCCAAACAAATCTGATTGAGTTCTTTGATTGGGTGACCAAGGAACTAGATCTGGGGCATGCAATGGATGTCATCTATCTGGATTTCAGCAAAGCCTTTGATACTGTTCCTCATAGGAGGCTTGTCAATAAACTCAGTAGCTTGGGGATGGGTCCCAAGATAGTGAACTGGATTAGAAATTGGTTGACTGACAGACAACAGAGGGTGATGGTACATGGAGCTCACTCGGATGAGAGGAAGGTGATTAGCGGGGTGCCTCAGGGTTCGGTCCTGGGCCCAGCACTGTTCAATATATTTGTGAGTGATATTGCTGAAGGACTGAATGGAAAAGTCTGTCTTTTTGCAGATGACACAAAAATTTGCAACAGAGTGGACTCCCCCGAGGGAGTGGATAACATGAGGAAAGATCTACAAAAGCTGGAAGACTGGTCTAATGCTTGGCAACTACAATTTAATGTGAAAAAGTGCAGTGTCATGCACTTGGGTAGCAGAAATCCAAGGGAAAAGTACACAATAGGGGGTGAGAGGTTGGTATGCACGGTTCAGGAGAAAGACCTTGGTGTGATTATCTCTGATGATCTCAAGGTGGCAAAACAGTGCGACAAGGCGGTGGCAAAAGCCAGGAGGATGTTGGGCTGCATACAAAGAGGGATTACCAGCAGAAAGGAAGAGGTACTTATGCCACTGTACAAGTCACTGGTAAGGCCTCACTTGGAATACTGTGTTCAGTTTTGGAGGCCATATCTTGCAAAAGATGTAAAAAGACTGGAAACTATTCAGAGAAAGGCGACCAAAATGATTTGGAGCCTGCGTCAGAAGCCTTATGAGAAGAGACTTGAAGACCTAAATATGTACACTTTGGAGGAGAGGAGGGACAGGGGAGATATGATTCAGACCTTTAAATACTTAAAGAGAAATGATGAACAAACAAACCTCTTCCAAAGACGGGGAAGCTGTAAAACTAGAGGGCATAACATGAAGCTGCAAGGTGGTAAATTGAAAGGCAATGTCAGGAAATATTTCTTCACTGAAAGGGTGGTGGATGCTTGGAATGCCCTCCCGATGGAAGTGGTGAGGGCAAACACGGTGATGGAATTCAAAACGGCATGGGACAAACACAGTGGATCCCTTTACAGCAACAGGATTAAAGCAAAATAAACGGTACCATCAAACTTCTGAACTATCTAGCGTCTGAACAAATAAGGGTGTCCTACATGGAGTGGTGGGTTCAGCCCTAAACAGAAACAAAAACATGGGGAGGGGTGGCCTGCACAGAGCGACAGGTGCACCTACTCTTGCCATCTTGCTGGGCAGACTAGATGGACCATGCTGGTCTTTATCTGCCGTCACTTACTATGTTACTATGTAACCAACCTTTATGCTAAAATCGTAAATAAAGGTAAAAGGAAAAGGAGACCACTATGGCTTTCGAAAGACGTAGCTGAAAAAGTGAAGAAAAAGAGGGAGGCCTTCATGAAATACAAGAGATCACAGAGACAGGAAGACAGGCATCTATATTTGGAAAAACTTAGAGAAACTAGCAAAGTAGTCAGAAAAGCAAAGATTCAAAAAGAGGAGGAAATAGCCAATGCAATAAAATGGGGCGATAAGACATTTTTCAGATATGTTAGTGAGAAGAAGAAGGACAAAAGTGGTATTGTCAGACTTGTAGGCCGGGTCTACCTACAAAGGATCTCTAATTTTCACCAAGATTGCCTGGGCACATGGGAGCCGTACACCAGGAAAATAAAAGAACTTAGATCACAGTCACTTGTCAGCTAAATTCCTTTATTCAGTACAAGCAAAAACTGCAAGCACAGATACACAAGTGTCTGTCTGAGGGACCCAGGTGCAGGCAACGTTCTCTGCCTCCAACACAGTGGGGGGAAAGAAGGCTGCCCACTGAAGCTCTATAGGCACTCTCTTATATACTTTCTCTGTCCCAAAGTTTCAGTGAATTCTGCTTGAATTACTGATGTCATGTGAAAAACTTGCAAAAAACCTGCAAGGTCAGAAGAATTTCTGCAAGTGCTCTTCCCTCAGGACCCTCCCATGTTTATCACCAAACAACAGTTGGTATTTCAAGGTCTGCTCAAGGTCCGCTTATCAGCTGGTCGTAGCCCCCCTGTCTCTGCCTGTGCTGTGTACATGCCTTTCCATTTCCTGGAACTCCATCTCTTGGCACTGTCTGTTATCTTCAGAGCTCAGAGTATGTGTGTTAAAGGTCTTTGCTTCCAGCTTGGCCTGTATTTTTCTTAGCCTGTATTTTCCTGGGCCCATATTCTTTGTACACTTCTGTGCAAAGTGTGATTCCCTAGGCTGTCTTATACAAGGCTGCATATTCTCCCTCTTGTAGCCCACAAACGCTGTTTCTTCTTGTGCCATTCAACTGTGTACAGTTCAAGCAGACAGGGGTGCAGTTGCAGAAAGCAAGAGGCTGACCTGAAATCTAGACCTAAACCAAATTATCCCCACAATCCCCACTTTTTCTTTTTCTTTTCTTGTGGAGGGATGTAAAAGTAATCCCACTAAGGGGCATGGACAACAACCATTTGAGACAGAGAGGGATCATCAAGAGGCAGCTGCTGGTACTGTTCCCTAGAGATTGGCGCTTTGTAACATCATTTTCTTGCAGCAACCCAATAATATTGAAAACACATAACATGAAAGTATGTTAAAAAGCAGCAGTGCTTAGTAATGTGCTAAAGAAAGCTCTGAGAATAGTACAGAAAAACTTGAGCTGGTGTGGGTATTGCAATTGCTGAAGCCCAAATGGCTTGTAGATTTCAGTTACTTTCTAAGAAAAACAATAAGAAAAGGATAACAATACAATCATTCACAAAAGTTCCCAATCAGCCTAATAGTCCATTACTTATTTTCAAATAATTTAGTCCTGCTTTGCAGCAGTTCTTCAGGAGAGTGCTTCACCTTTCTCTGAAGGTTAAGTTTGGTTTCTCTCAAAATTTGAACCTCTCATTCTCATAGGTGAATATGTTTGTCCCTTTTTCTAATGTGATGCACTGATCCAGGTAGGGACGCCTTCACACATTTCTGCGGTGTGTAGTTTGGAGTTCTTGGGATAGTCTGTTCCATCTGGATTATGGCCAATTCCCTCTGCTGGAATCTCCTGATTGCAATTGGTGAAATGGCTACAGGCCTCATTCAGAAGAGCAGCAACCAATATCAAATGAAAAGACTAAATATTCTAGATTAGATTTCACAATGAGACAATGCAATGCAACAAACTTAATTTCATCCATAAATAACTCTTTGTCTCTTTATCACTGGAGATTCATTTACTGGTAGGAGATACGCTATTGTGCTTCACATCATTAAATCAGTTTCATTAGAGTCCTTCCTCTTAATATCTCACTTCATCTCTCATAACATTTTTATCACTTGCATCATTCCATCAACTACATACATAGGTCCTTCTCATGTTTTTATATCATACTAATGTATGCTTATTTGGCAGGGTTGCTAAGAACATTAAACAATTGGTAAAAACTTAGTATTGTTGTAAAGAAATGGTAGGCAGAAAACATAAACTTAGATTCTTCTCAATAAGCATAACAGCATGAGTAAACAGTGTCCCTTTCCCACTAACTTAATTGGTGTAGTTCTAAATGGATATATGTGCTCATTCTAAATAGCAACTGTAAGGCAAAGTTCTTACAATATAAAACTATTATTTTGCAACATTTTATAACATCAATCCCAATAGGACAAAGTATGGCTTCTAACATGCCAGCCACATATCTCTCAAGTATACTAGAGTCTATCATATACACTGTTTTCAGTGAGAGTGCTGTAGAAAACTTAAAAATATTTGGACTGATTTTGAAACTGCAGTGTCCACAAGGATTTGTGTAAGCTACTCATTAATTATGGTGTCTGACAAGATTTGGTTTTGTCCAACCAACTCAAGTTAATGTTATTGTTTTTATTTGTAAATAACTTTACAAATATTCTCATATTTTCTGGGAACGCAGTTCCATCTTGCCACTAAATGTGCTCTACATACTTGGGAACAAACCAATTCCAGATCAAAACAAAGTACACTTTTTCTCTGGACACCAACACGTAAAATTCAAATACAGAGAAACAGGTGAATTTATCCTAAAATTCAGCACCTCTGGTGTTACTGTCCTGTTCAGCAGTCATTAGCACTGAGCTTAAGAATGCAAAGTAATTACCTTAAATCTTACAGTTCAGAAAAAAGTCATTCAAATGACATGAAACTGATACCTTTTCATGAAAAGGTTGGTGGATATCTGGAATGCAAACCCTCCCCTTTTTAAATTATTTTAAAGCAAATTACTTAGAGTTACAGCTAAACTTGATGTTATCTTAAACACAGATAGACAGTAGGTTGCTTTTCTGTTCTTCAAAGCAACTGTAAATTACCATGCAGCTGAACAAGAGAAAGAGCCTTTAATGTTTAATTTTGCTCGATAGCATATGCAGTCAAATTCAAATATATATATATATACCAGAGATAAAAGCAAACACGATTAACTTCTTATTCACTCAGGATTTAAATAATTTTCAAGTTTCAATCTGGTAACTACTGGCTCAGAATGCCACATTGTTCTGTCAGGGCTCTTAACCTCTACTTTGAAGGTCAAAGGAAAACAGAAGCAATTTCCTAAATTTTCTATCTTTTTGTTTGTTTCGTTCAGCTTAAGTAAAGAACTCTAAGCAGTTCAGTTGCAGGGACCATAAAACCTCAGTGCTCTATGCCTAGCAGCCTATCTGATCAGAATAAGGTGTTTCTCTCGAGATTTCACCCTGCATACTAGACACTGAACTAGACCCTCCCCCCTTGATAGTTCTGAAAAGAAACATGCCGTAACAATCAGCTAAAACAAGTAATAAAATCTTCGCTTTGTCATGACAATTAATACTAGCTCTACAGAATAGTCATTTTTGTTTAAAGCACTGAACTAAACATCCTTGCATCACAAGGTCACATATTTTTCCTAAACAATTTTTTTCTTTCTTTCTCGGCGGCAGAATTCAGCTGCAGCCATCTCCTTCATTCGCTTTGATCTTGAATTTGTAAAGTAATTCATTTATCTACCTATAATTAGTCAAAAAGATACCTGGAAAGCTATTAGAATAATGATAACTAGAAAGCTAATTACAGAGGAATAATGCTTCACCGAAAAAGTTCTGAACTTCATCTCCTGTCACACTTCGATTGAATGAATCCTTTGTTTAAACAAACAAGAGAGACTTCTCAATCGGGAGTTTCCCCTAGGCGATGCGTCCATCCCCAGAAGAGATCCCTCGGTAGCTCCTCTCTCTTTTTCTTGCTGAAACAGGCACCCATCTTATCCTGCTGCAAACAACCAGTCATTGCGCAGACAACTAGTTATCTTTCATCAGGTGACATATAGGGGCAGTTATCCAGTAAACACAGCCAGGACACTGGCCAGGTGCCTGACAATGTTCAAGGAACATACCTCTCACACCCCCATGGTTTTCAGAAGTCCAGAACTCCATAATTACAATTGATGTGTATCTTGTAACTAGATTAGTTCTTCTTCAATGGATCTAATTGTCACCCTCTCTGATCTGTGAGCATCCCAGATAAAGAGATTGTCCCCATTTAGTTTTTAGAACAATCTTTTTATTGAGGACTCCAACAGGGGTTTTGGTTAATGAGGCAATCTATGGGTTTAGGGCTGGACTCAGCTCCTTTTATATTATTTCCCCCTCATTGGATTTTTCTAAATATTCTCCTTAGCTGTCCCTCTTTCTATGATCTGTAAACCTGGTGTTTTCACTGTTTGGGGACAGGGGCAATTAACTTCGCCTTTTACCAATAACAAATCGAACCTCTTTATCTACAGAGGTGCGCGTAACTTCGCTTTTACAGGTGACAATCCAAACCTCTTTATCTACCGAGGCGTGAAGCTACGAATCCAGGATACACACAGACACGTAATCTTTACGCTTCGTCCAAACCCAGCCAATCCCCTTGCAGTGATGGGGGTATGGAACCGTGGATAGGGACACACAGTCGCTTCGCACCCAAAGGTACGTACAGTCTCATGCATACACCAATCAATCCTGGAGATATAAAGACCTAATGTCTGGGCAAAAAACTTTCTTTCCTTAATATTTACAACTAGGTACCAAAAACACTCTAATATTTTCTACATAACAGAACATAGCTTACATAAAATGCATATACAGGTGTGAATTCACTACTCACCCACTAGCTAAACCAGGTAAGTCTTCTGTCCTTGGGGGTAGACAGGAAACAAAAATACTCACCACCGGAGTCTTCCTAGGGAATCCAAATCTCTCGTTCGTACTGGAACGATATCTTTTTTCTCTCTCGTCGATGGTAACCCGTCCTCGGAGTCCTATAACCCCAAGGGAATCCTCATCCACTGTGTATAATTTGGAGGACAGTGGGAATTCTCATCCCTGGCTGATCGATCACGTCAGCCAGAGGTATCTTTGGACAATTTGGATAAAAAGAATTTAGGAGCCTATTGCTCGGGCCCCCAGGTCCCTCAAGTCCCTGTTCAGGCGCCAATTTGTAGTCTGGGTCCACCTACAAAGGATCTCTAATTTTCACCAAGATTGCCTGGGCAACATGGGAGCTGTACACCAGGAAAATAAAAGAACTTAGATCACAGTCACTTGTCAGCAAAATTCCTTTATTCAGTACAAGCAAAAACTGCAAGCACAGATACACAAGTGTCTGTCTGAGGGACCCAGGTGCAGGCAACGTTCTCTGCCTCCAACACAGTGGGGGAAAGAAGGCTGCCCGCTGAAGCTCTATAGGCACTCTCTTATATACTTTCTCTGTCCCAAAGTTTCAGTGAATTCTGCTTGAATTACTGACGTCATTTGAAAAACTTGCAAAAAACCTGCAAGGTCAGAAGAACTTCTGCAAGTGCTCTTCCCTTAGGACCCTCCCATGTTTATCACCAAACAACAGTTGGTATTTCAAGGTCTGCTCAAGGTCCGCTTATCAGCTGGTCGTAGCCCCCCTGTGCTGTATACATGCCTTTCCATTTCCTGGAACTCCATCTCTTGGCACTGTCTGTTATCTTCAGGGCTCAGAGTATGTGTGTTAAAGGTCTTTGCTTCCAGCTTGGCCTGTATTTTTCTTAGCCTGTATTTTCCTGGGCCCATATTCTTTGTATACTTCTGTGCAAAGTGTGATTCCCTAGGCTGTCTTATACAAGGCCGCATATTCTCCCTCTTGTAGCCCACAAAGCTGTTCCTTATCGTTCCTCCAGTTCAGTCCTCTACTTCTGGGTTGTCAACCTCCTCCTGCAGCCTAGAGACTGGTATGTCAAATTCATGACATCACTGGATATAGCCTGCTGCTCTGTCTCTCCTCCTCCAGTGTTACCAGTCTCCATGCAGCCAGAGGACGTTGTGAGCCCAGGAGAGGGCTCACTGGAGTAACAGATAAGGAGAGATAGGCTTAGGATAGTTGGGGGTTATTGTTTTAAAACTTGCTTTATTGTTTTAAAGGACAAAAAAAACAACAACTCCCTGCCTGTCACCAAAAAAAAAAAAAAAGAAGAATCAAAAGTCAGACAAACATTTTCAATCCTCTCTAAAGACCACGCGTAGCTGGCTGATGGTCAGAGATTCTCTCCCCCAGACGCTATGGGGGAGAGCCCTCTTGTGCAGTCCTGCACCCTGCCGGACCGCTGGGAAGCTTGATCGCGGTTCCAGAGGGCAGGTAAACGGCCCGCTGTTCTCTCTGAGTCTCCCCCGATTGGCTCGGCGTCGGGGTAGTCAGGGAGGCTTCAGCGATTCTGCAGACTGTCCCGGTAGGACTTTCACCACGGACAGACTGCGGTGGCGGGGGGGGGGGAGAGAAATCTTCTCCGGCGCTGATTTTGCAGGACTGCCTTCACCGGGCAGTTTTGGTGCCTTTTCTTTCTTCGCGGTTTTGCCGGCGGCCATTTTAGGAGCCCCAGAAAGTCGCGTGCCTGCCTGGCCTGAGCACATGAGCGGGTAAGCATCTTCCCTTCTTCTCTTCAGCGATCAGCTTATTTAAAGTTTTACTTAAAACGTTTTTAGGAGCACTTTGTTAGTTTGTGCTCCATTTTAGGGATTTGGTTTCCCGTGGTCGTGCCTGCACCGCGGGGGGTGGGGGGGAGTAAGTAACCCTCTCGCGGGGGCAGGCTTTAACCTTTTCCAGCAGGCATTTCCTATTCTGGCACAGCTTCCCAGCGCTACTGGGGGCTTACATTGCGTTCATAAGTGACAACAGGCTTTGATTAATTCCTTTCTTTTTCCCATTGCTTTTGGTAGTGGAGGAAGGAGAGTTGGATGGCGGGGAGACCACAGTGTGTGATCTGTGGTACCCGCAGGGGCACAGTGGCGGAGTCTGGGATAAGTCGCGGCTGTGCGTCGCTGTCGTCCACCGTAGAACAGCAGATGGAGGTTAAGGAGACGGCCGGGCCATCAGTTGAACAGTCCGAGGCTATGGCGGAGTCTCTCCAACTTCCCAGGGAGGAGGTTGCTGTAGGAGAGCTAACGGGGTCCGCGGCAGGGGTTTCGGAGCCACGGTCGGGGGACCCGGCGGAGTTTTGCCCGGAGTTCATTTTAATGCTACTTAAAGCTTTTTGTCTGCGGCGACAGGGAAAGTTAGCTGGGAAGGCGCTGCTTGCGGCCTCGGGTTCGCAAATGGCAGGGCTGGACGAGGGCGGCGAAGGGCCCTCGGCGCCTAAAAGGCCTAGAGCTTGAGATTCTTTGGCTTGGGACAGCGATTGGCCGGAGTTTGAGGAGGATGTTTGGGAGAATGCAGAGGGTGCGCAGGATCTAGAGGAAGGCGAGATTCCGGAACTGGAAGATCAGTGAAAGATCATTAGGATCTTTCATAGAGAGGAGCTTCCAGCATTGATTACGGAGTCATTACAGATGTTGAAGTTGACGGCACCGGCGGATGCGGAGGATGAGGTGGAAGACCCTGTTATCCAGGCAGTGCGGCAGTCTCAGGTAGTGTTTCCGGTGCATAAGGTGGTCGATAAGATGATCCAGGAAGAATGGAACCAGCCAGATGCAGGTCTCTGCGGTGTGCGCACAATGAATAGGCTCTATCCACTAGCCGAGAAGGATAAAGAGAGGTTCAGGACGCCGCGGGTGGACGCGGTAGTGTCCGCAGTGACCAAAAAGATGACGATCCCAATAGAAGGGAGCGCAGCTTTGAAGGATGCGCAGGACCGTAGAGTTGATGGGCTTCTGAAGCAGACCTTTGAGGCTGATTCTTTATCCCTGCAGGCATCTATCTGTGGTGCTTGGGTGGCGCGGGCGTGCTTGCGTTGGGTTCAACGGTTGCGTCACTCGCCTAACTTGGACTCGGAGGCGCTTAAAGAGTTGGGGCGCCTGGAGTCCGGAGCAGCGTATTTGGCGGATGTGCACTAC
Source organism: Ichthyophis bannanicus (assembly GCA_033557465.1). Taxonomy (NCBI): domain Eukaryota; kingdom Metazoa; phylum Chordata; class Amphibia; order Gymnophiona; family Ichthyophiidae; genus Ichthyophis; species Ichthyophis bannanicus. The sequence goes on from CM066034.1 coordinate 70,364,468, forward strand.
GATTTGATCAGAGCACTGGCGAATAGCACAGTGTCAGTGGTAGCAGCTCGCAGATCGGTGTGGTTGCATAATTGGGCGGCGGACGGTTCATCTAAGGCCCGGCTCGGGAAGTTGCCGTTCAAAGGAAAGTTGCTTTTCGGAGACGATTTGGATAAGTTGGTAAAGGACCTGGGGGAGTCCAAGGCGGGTAGATTGCCGGAGGACAAGCCCAAACAGGGACGGCCCAGTCAGTCTTTTAGGGGCCAATTTTGCGACTTTCGGAGATTTCGGACGTTGCGGTATGGCGCCTCTCAGAGGGGCAGATTTCCTTCCCGCGGTCAAGGATTCCGGGGATTTCGTGGGGCGACTAGGGGCTTCGCCTCGGGCTCACTGTCAGCAGCCCGCAAGTCACAATGAGATGAGGTGGGTCCCGGCGGCGGGCGCTCCAATCAGCGGGAGGCTTCGGGAGTTTCTGTCTGCTTGGACCCGCATCACCTCCGACCAGTGGGTCCTGGAGATCATTCAGCACGGTTATGCCCTGGAGCTGGCAAGGCCCGTGCGAGATTCCTTTGTAATGTCTCCTTGTAGGGGGCAGAAGAAGGCTCTAGCGGTTCGCGACACTTTGGACCGCCTGCTGCGCTTAGGGGCGGTAGTGGAGGTTCCGAAGCAGGAATACGGCTTGGGTCGGTACTCCATATATTTCGTGGTGCACAAGAAAGGCAGGTCGCTGCGGCCTATTCTAGATCTCAAGGGTGTGAATCGGTGTCTCAGAGTGCCTCACTTCCGTATGGAGACGTTGCGGTCGGTGATCGTCGCGGTCCGTCAAGGAGAGTTTCTGACGTCCTTGGATCTCACGGAGGCTTATCTACACATTCCCATACGGGAGGTTCATCAAAGGCTTATAAGGTTTGCCTTGCCATGGGGGCACTATCAGTTCCGAGCATTGCCCTTCGGCCTGGCCACGGCGCCGCGCATCTTCACCAAGATTATGGTGGTGGTGGCGGCGGCGCTGCGGAAGGAAGGAATTCCAGTGTATCCGTATCTCGACGAAGTCAGAGGCTGAGAGCCGGCAGGTGACCAACAGGGTGGTCGAGTTTTTGCAGGGCCTTGGTTGGGTGGTTAATCCAAACAAAAGCCATCTACAGCCGGTTCAGGTTCTCGAGTTTCTGGGGGTTCGATTCGACACTCACAGAGCGCTGGTCCTTCTGCCGGACAAGAGGGCGCAGGCTCTGCGAAGCTTGGTCCGCTCCTTCCGAGCCACGCCTGCTCCAACGGCGTGGTTTTACCTGCGCATGCTCGGCACGATGGCGGCAACCCTGGAGGCGGTACCATGGGCCAAGGTGCATATGCGCCCGCTGCAGAGAGCGTTGCTGCGGCATTGGTCGCATCAAGTGGATTCCCTGAGCAAGCGGTTGCCTTGCCCCCTCACGGTTCGTCGGTCGCTTCATTGGTGGTTACAACCGTCTTCCTTAGCGGCCGGCATGCCTCTGGAAGAACCGGAGTGGATACCGGTGATGACAGATGCCAGCCTCTCGGGCTGGGGAGCCCACTGCGGAGGACAGTTTGCACAGGGTTACTGGTCCCCCCTGGAGGCGGCTTGGTTGATCAATCGGTTGGAGCTGCGGCGGTAGCGAGAGCAGCTGGTGCTGGGGCGTGCTGTTCGGATTCTGTCAGACAATTCAGTGACGGTCGCTTACATCAATCGCCAGGGAGGCACGGGAAGTGCAGCGATGGAAGAGGAGTCGGACTTGCTGTTTGCTTGGGAGGAGTGTCGGTTGATGGCACTTTCGGCGGCGCACATTGCGGGGAAAGACAACGTGATGGCGGATTTCCTCAGCAGAGTACAGGTGGATGCAGGGGAGTGGGAGCTGCATCCCAAAGTCTTTGCGCAGATCGAACGGCGTTGGGAGACGCCCATAATGGACTTGATGGCAACCTTTCAGTCGGCCAAGGTTCCGCGGTTTTACAACAGGAGAAGAGAACGAATGTCAGAAGGCATCGATGCGCTGTTGCAGCGGTGGCCAACGTCGGGGCTTCTGTACGTTTTCCCGCCGTGGGCACTGATAGGGCGAGTGGTGCAACAGATAGAGGCGTGTCAGGGGAAGGTGCTTCTGGTGGCGCCTGACTGGCCAAGGCGTCTGTGGTACGCGGATCTGTTGCGGCTCCTCGACGGCCGGCCCTGGCAGCTCCTGGATCGGTCGGATCTGCTGCGTCAGGGTCCGCTATTCATGCCCCAAGTGGATCGATTCTCGCTTACGGTATGGCCATTGAAAGGGCTCGGTTAAGGAAGAAAGGCTATTCGGCAGCGGTGATTTCTACGCTGCTGAGGGCATGGAAACGTTCTACTTCCTTGGCGTATGTGCGGATATGATGTGTTTTTGAAGATTGGTGTTCGAGACATCAGATTCGAGCGGCCTCAGCCGCCATGCCGGCAGTATTGAATTTTCTTCAAGATGGCTTTGATAAAAGTTTGGTGGCCAGCTCGTTGCGGGTGCAGCTGGCGGCGCAGGCCTGCTATCGCGGCAAGGTTCAGGGTTTGGCGTTAGGGGCGCACGCGGATGTCGTCCGCTTTCTGTGGGCGGTGTCCAGAATATGGCCTGTCCGTAGTACCCTGGTTCCGTCTTGGGATCTTAATCTGGTGTTGTCGGCGTTGGTAAAGCCACCCTTTGAGCCTTTGCATTCTGCGTCATTGAAGGACCTCACGCTCAAAGTGGTGTTCTTGGTAGCGATCTGCTCTGCGCGTCGTATTTCGGAGTTACAAGCGCTGTCTTCTAGAGAACCATTTTTGTCCTTTTCTAGAGGAAAAAGTGGTACTACGGCCCGTGCCGTCATTCTTGCCTAAGGTGGTTTCTCCGTTCCATTTGAATCAGTCAGTGTGTTTGCCCGTTCTGGGTTCTGTAACGGGAGACGCTGAGGATCGCCGTTTCCATCTCTTGGATGTTAAGAGGGCTTTGCGGCAGTATTTGAAGTCTACTAAAACTTTTCGCAAGTCGGACCGGCTGTTCCTCTTGTTTGGGGGCAGGCGTAAGGGCCTGGTGGCTTAAGGAAACGATAGCTTCCGCTTATTTGTTGCACGGATGTGCGGCGCCGGACGGTTTGAGAGCTCATTCCGCCAGGGCGCAAGCTGCGTCGTGGGCAGAACATGGTCTGGTGCCGCCGAGTGAGATTTGTAGGGCGGCTACATGGTTGTCATTGCATACATTCAGTAAACATTACCGCCTTGATGTTGCAGCGGCCGGTGATGCTTGTTTTGGGGCGGCGGTTTTGCGTTCCGGCTGGAAGGGGCCCTCCCGATAGTTACTGCTCTGGTACATCCCAGAAGTAGAGGACTGAACTGGAGGAACGATAAGGAAATGATAATTACACTTACCTGGTAATTGTAGTTCCTTGAGTGACGACCGTTCAGTCCTCATTCCCGCCCAGTGATTTTTCAAAGGGGAGGCAGCCGGATGCTGCATGGTCAGGTTCTACAGGTGTCCATTTATTTGTTCAATAGGAGTAAGTGGCTGACATTTTCGGTGACAGCTCAAGGCATCAGACGCCTTCCGTGCAGGTGGTTATCCTGTGTTAGTTATCCTAGGTTAGGTGCAGTTGACATTGGTTACTACTTATTTGTTGCTCCTTTGAATCTGCTTTGTTAATAGTTTACACTGGAGGAGGAGAGACAGAGCAGCAGGCTATATCCAGTGATGTCATGAATTTGACATACCAGTCTCCAGGCTGCAGGAGGAGGTTGACAACCCAGAAGTAGAGGACTGAACTGTCGTTACTCAAGGAACTACAATTACCAGGTAAGTGTAATTATCATTTTCTTATTGTGCCATTCGACTGTGTACAGTTCAAGCAGACAGGGGTGCAGTTGCAGAAAGCAAGAGGCTGACCTGAAATCTAGACCTGAACCAAATTATCCCCACAGACTCAAGGGTGAAGGGGAGGAATATGTAGAAGCTGATGAGGATAAAGCGGAATTGCTTAACAAATATTTCTGTTCAGTGTTCACAGATGAAGAAGCGGAAGCAGGACCTCAGAAAACACCAACAAACAGGAACAGAAGAGAGGGACATCTTGAACAATTTTCAGAAGACTGTGTTCATGAGAAACTAACTAAATTTAAAGTAGACAAAGCGATGGGTCCAGATGGGATACACCCTAGAATACTGAGGGAACTTGGGGACGTTCTAGCAGCTCCACTGACTGACCTTTTCAATGCCTCGTTAGAGTCGGGAGTGGTGCCAAAGGACTGGAGAGAGGCTCATGTGGTGCCTTTACACAAAAACAGAAGTAAGGATATTGTTAAAAACTACAGGCCAATTAGTTTAACTTCGGTGGTGAGTAAATTATTTTAAACGCTGCTGAAAGAGAAAATAGTGAGGTTTCTGGAGTCCAGAAGATTATAGGATCCGAGGCAGCATGGATTCACCAGAGGCAGGTCTTGTCAGACAAATCTGATTGATTTCTTTGACTGGGTGACCAGGGAGTTGGACCGAGGGAGAGCCCTAGTTGTGGTGTATTTAGATTTCAGTAAAGCCTTTGACACTGTTCCTCACAGGCGACTTATAAACAAACTGAGCACCCTAGGGATGGACCCTAAAGTTACTGCTTGGGTTAGAAATTGGTTAGGTGGGAGGTGACAAAGAGTACAGGTAAATAGAGCTCATTCTGAGGAGAAGGATGTTACCAGTGGTGTGCCCCAGGGATCTGTCCTTGGTCTGATTCTTTTTAACATCTTTGTTAGTGATATAGTGGAAGGGCTGTCGGGTAAGGTTTGCCTCTTTGCGGATGATACCAAAATCTGTAATAGAGTAGACACACAGGAAGGTGTAAATAACATGAGGAGGGATCTAGCTAAGCTTGAAGAATGGTCTAGAATTTGGCAGCTGGGATTTAGTGTTAAAAAAATGTAAGGTCATGCATTTGGGCTGCAGCAATCCAAGGGAGCAATATAGTATAGGGGGTGAAGTACTTTTGTCCACTAAAGAAGAGCGGGACCTAGGCATGGTTGTGTCTGATGTTCTTAAAGTAGCTAAACAGGTAGAAAAGGCGACGGCAAAAGCTAGAAGGATGCTTGGGTACATACGGAGAGGAATGGCTAGCAGAAAAAAGGAGGTGATTGTGCCTCTGTATAAGTCTTTGGTGCGACCTCATTTGGAGTATAGTGTGCAATTCTGGAGACCGCACCTTCAAAAGGATGTGAACAGGATGGAGTCGGTGCAGAGGGTGGCTACTAAAATGGTTAATGGTCTTCATTAAAAAGCATATGAGGACAGACTTAAGGATCTTAATATGTACACCTTAGAGGAAAGGCGGGATAGAGGTGATATGATTGAGATATTTAAATACCTCCGTGGCATAAATGTTCAGGGGGAGAGGCTCTTTCAATTGAAAGCAAGTTCTGCTACGAGGGGACATGGATGAGGGTGAAGGGGGATAGATTCAGGAGTGATATGCGGAAATATTTCTTTACGGAAAGAGTGGTGGATCCGTGGAATAGTCTCCCAGTGGAGGTGGTGGAGATGAGGACAGTAACTGAATTCAGAAAAGCATGGGACAAACACAGAGGATCTCTAAAGGAAAAAAGGTGACTGTTGTAGTTGTTGATATGGAAGGACAGACTAGATAGGCCTTGTGGTCTTTTTCTGTTATATTTCTATGTTTCTATATATTATATAACATATCAGACCTTCAGACTTCTTTGTAGTTTAATACTATTTAATATTATTTAAATTAAGTGTTACGCTGTCAGGTGAGGTGTCAGCATCTTTCAGTGTTTACAAGTTAAACAGGAAGTAGATTATGATAACTTGGTTCCCGGTCTATAGTCTACTGTTCAGGAACACCGAACAAGCGGAACGAAGGACCAAAACATTTAAAAATAACTTTAAAGAACTTTACAAGTGACAGTTAGCGGGAGCGATTCCAAGATGGCGGTGCGTGGCGTTTGAGCTCCTGACTAGTTTTCCTGATGGGATGGAAGCGAAAGGCTAAATGCGGTGGGTTACCCCAGGCACCAGCGGAATCCTCAACTCTGATTTCTGGGCCACTTGATTCCTATTTGCTTCGTCGTCAGGTCTCACAGCCAGTAAGTACGGGGACGGAAGCTCGGCTGGAGAATTGTTGGGGCTGGGTAACTCGGCGTCTCCCCCAAGCAGCGATCTCATGCCCCCGGAAACACATCGCTCCTCGAAGTTGCTTTGTGTCCAGAGTCAACTCAGAGAAGTGTTGAGGTCTTGCTCTCTCCAAAGATGGGGGATCCTTGGCCCCGTCTGGGGACACTTTCTACGAGTATGTCAGGGGGAGTTATCTCACTGCAGGAACAGCTCTCCGGGTCAGCGCAGGAGAATGAGAGTACTGCTCTGGAGACCAGCATGATTGCTGGCCTCCCCTCTTTGGATCCATGGCCCGATGGAGGATTGCCAAGGGTTCAGCATGGGTTGGCTTTTTCATTTACCTTACCGCGGCCTGAACAATTCACCCTGGAAACTATCTGGAATGTGATCAATCAGCTTGGAGAGTCCTTGGTATCTCAGATTAACGGCATTCAAGATCAGGTTGGATCAAATACAGTAATGTAACGGGTCTGCTCCTTGTTGGTCACTCCAGGCCAGGGAAGTCCCGAACCCTCATCTGCGGTGTGCTGCTTCAGCTGGCTGGAATCCAGGGGAATAAAACTCACAACCGGACACAGAAGGAAAGGTGTGCAAGTTTATTCTAACGTTAGAAGTGCAGTCTAACTTTTATACAGTAGCAAAAACGTATATACGTCATAAACCCATCCCAGCAGCATAGCCCTGCACCTGCTATTGCTAATTAGCAATCGTACAAACTGGTACCTGTCTCTGTGAAGATCACTGAATCTTGTCTTAGCACAACACATTCCTTTCTATCTAGGTATTCACAGATGGGCCTCATGGTCCCTTTGTATAACAAGAAACTGATTTCCCCTTACAATACTTATTTTCTTTTTACAATACTTATTTTGTTCCCTTACAATTCCCCCCTTTGGGCCTGTATAGGCCCACTAGAAGAACAGCCTAACAATCCATTACAAAATAACTAAACAGGCATTATTAACGGAATATCTGTACGTGGCAGCTCAGGTACATCAGCCACCGTAAAAGCAGGAGTATAGGAATACATAAAGGTAGTAGAGCTCTGCAGGGCCTTGCGACAACAGCCAAGAATTTAATGAGAATACACAACAGCAAACAAGCAATACACCACAGCCTATTAACAAAGCAATAAGTAATCCTTTGAAGCCCCCACCTAAACCCTGAAACCACTTAACCACACCCCCCCACACATTGCCGAAGTCCAGGCCTCCCTGGAAATCAGCCAAGTTCAAATCTGACAGGGCTTTAATTTTTTTTCATAGCATTTAATACAAAAACAGTGTGGTTCGCGATTACCGTACAACAGCTAGTTTCATTTAAAAAAGTACATGCCCCCCCCCCTCAGCAGCCAAAAGCAAATCCAAGGCCCTCCTATTCTGTAATGTCATTTGAGTATTTTGTTCCAAAGATTCAGCTAACCTGGAAATAGATTCAGTAACAGAACGCATCTGAACATGCAACAGACATTGCAAGCGTCTAATAGCCATACCTAGTTCAGCAGTGATAGCAGGAGTTTGAAAGATCGGAATCCAGGAGGTCCAGCTAAGGGCATCTAATCGGGTTTTAGTCAAAGGATAAGTAGAATTTATATATTGATAGGAAGCCTGTATGGCTTCATCCTCTGGGTCCTCAGGCTTCCAGGGATTAACATTTCTCTTAAACTGTTTATGGTGGGATACATTAAGAGGAATTAAAGCAGAATAGGGAGTTATTTTAACCACCGCACAAGGTAACAGAGAAAGATTAAAAGATTGGTATAAAAACCCAGAACACAAAAAGTAGTGTCCGGTCAATGCAGGGGCTGATGGAGTATCTTTATCCCACGGAAAATGTTCAAAGGCATGATTATACATAGTTTTTGACTTACTCATCCTCCAAGAGCATGCTGGAAGATAACAGGATAACCAAGGACTAAAATGAGTAGAGCTGCGCTGATCATATATTATAGACCCTTCAAAGCCACGATTCATTTTAATAGCAGCAATAGCAGAAGATTCTTGAAAATTAGCTGATGAAATGACCCTAGTAGTGCTAGTAATATTCCTTAAGGAGGCAGAGGCATTATGGGTGAAAGGCAACCAGAGAGGCAATAAAGCTTCTGCTCAGACTATATACTTACGCTCAATTGGGAAGTAAGTGAGGTTACAACGACTGGAAAGAGGGGAGGGGGTAGAAGAAGCAATATCATAACACAACAAAAACTTCATAGATTCTGGGACGGATACCAACATGGGAACAGGGTCACCCATATTATTAGCCGCCCAAGTATCAGCACAGTCTGTGGGAACATAGCAGGAAGCATTATAAGTGGGGTTATTGGGACTAATAATTTCATGCAAAGTAAGAGGGTGCACTACTACTGGAGTCATGTGCACACTTAAGGGAAGCGGAGTACATATAATACAGTCAGTAATGTTCATTAAATGCACAATCTCCAGTACCGTAATCTTCCATAAATTCTCTGAAGGCAACCCCCGCTTGCTGCGAAGTACAGTGAGATCAGTCTGATTCAAAAGAGTCAAGCCCCCCCTTGGCTCCACCGGGGGCATATAGGATCCGGTTTGATTGGTTCGCTTCTGTCCTTGGATGAGTGCCCTCAATTGTCCATCAGGATGTAAACCTTCAATAAGAAGCACAATGATAATAGAGATTCCCGATAGAAAACACACGGGTCCCCACGGAACAGGCTTGACAGCAATCATTGTGAACAGCTCAGCTCAATCCCTGTCAACTGCGCTGATCTCTTCAGGTGCCATCTTCACACGAGATGCGTGGACCCAGGTGGGATGTTGATCTGTCAGCACAGCAGTTCTGGTCACGGCCAGCACCTCCTCTGGTTTACCGAAGGGCGGATCCCACTGTCCTGCCTTATGGAACAGCTTCACCAGGACCCGATCTCCAGGGCGGAAAGGATGTGTTGGTTCTGTAGAGGGACAGGGTAAAAACTGATAAACCTGTTCAGATACCTCACATAAATATTTAGCTAATTGCACAGCATACTCTTCCTGTGCAATAAGCAAATCATCAGCCGTAATTACTGCTCCCTCTGGCCATTTCCACGGTAAAGGGAAGGGGCGTCCCATTAAATTTCAAACAGAGAAAACCCAGAAGCTCCAGGAGTAAGTCTAATTTCTGCTAATACTGCCGGTAAATAAGTGGGCCATTTACCAGGAGCATGTTGAGTTGCCTTTTTTAATTTCTCTTTTATTATAGTGCGATTCATTCGCTCCACTATTCCCGAGGACTGGGGATGGTAAGTGTCATGGTGTAGATCTATCAGAACCTATGGAGATAGGTAAAACTGCAGAGAATGGATCTGACACTGACAGCTCAGAGAAGCACATGGCCCAGAGTTGCTGTAGGCAACATATACAAACAATGTCACAAGGTGGGAGAACACGTCCAAGCAGCAAGCAGGCTCAGGATTCATTAGATAATGAAGGGCAGCTGAGAGGGGGCGGAGTTCAGGCAGACACTACGACACACGCACATAAAACTAACTCACCTGACGTTAGGAGGGGCAGAGCTGATGGAACCAGATGGGGTGGAGCCGAGAGGACGAGTGGTGGAACAAGGTGTGGATCCAGGAGAGCTGAGAGAGCTGAAAGATCCAGTTCCAGAGCAACCAGGGACAACCACAGAGACTGCTCTAGAGAGCAGCATACAGACAAGCACAAGCTCAGTGACGTTTACCACGAAGGTAGCAGAGAACACGGTCTTGGAGCCAGGCTTAGGAAAGCCGAGGAAGCTAGCCACCCCAGCTGCAGGCACAGAAGGGAAAAGGAGTTCTGGCCTGAAGACGTTTTCATGTCAGAGGAAAAGCTGAAAGGAAAAGTCAGTAGGAACCTTCCGTCCTGGCCAAGCCCTGTTAACTCAGCTGTACCCAAAAGCTCCGGTCTAAGGGAGCTAGAAGGTAGGCTGTTTAATTCTAATATAAGGAAAGCTGAATGCAGACGTTTTCCCTGCAGTTGTCAGAGTTTGTGGGGCTCTCAGGGAAGAAACTATAGAGAATGTGGTAATCTTCCATTCCACTCTGTTACGGAGGAGGAGGGGAAGTCTCAGTGCCGTGAGGAGAGACTGTTTGGCAATAGCACTTTTTACAATCCGAAAGAAGGACAGTCTGAAGGGGAATGTGAGGAAAGGCAACTTGATATTCATGGGGAACAACCCTTAGATGATTGCATGGATTGTACACTCATTATTGCTGACCATATTACCTCTTTATGCTGAAGAGGCTGTTAAGACTTTCTAATAACAGGAGTGAAAGAGAGAAACTTACCTGTTGGTAAAAAAGGACTGTTTTGAGCTACCTATTGTTCTGTTCATAGAAGCTGAAGCAATATTTTGGTTCCTGTTTGTTTCCTTTCTTTTGTACCAGAAGTATGGTCTTTTTGTCTTTGTTTCCATTGATATAAAATCCACCCGGAAGGGGAATAAAAGTCCTGTCTAAAGCCTTACCACCCGACTGCAACTCACTTCTTTACTAGCTTGTGGGACTACAACACCCAGAGGGCAGTGCAGGGCCCTCTACACCACTCCCCGTGCTGGTTTAAGATAAGCCCCAGTGAAATACCCATGCCTTTGCCTCTGGGGACCTTCGCTGGGTGACATAAGGAACATGGAATTTCCAGTCAATAGCAAACATTTGAGTAATATGCTGTAACACTTTAGAGATGAACATTGGGCCTTGATCAGAATCTATTGACAGGGGACACCCAAACCGAGGGATGACTTCTTTACATAAAAATTTGGCCACCGTTCTAGCATCCTCCTTGGTAGTGGGAAAGACTTCAGGCCACTTAGAAAACCGATCTACAATCACTAACAAATATCTGAAGCCCCCAAAAGACCTAGGCATACAGGTAAAATCCACCTGCAGGGCCTGGAAAGGGCCCTGCGGCAGGGGCAGATGCTGCAGTTGTCCAATTGCTTTTCCCTGCTGTATATTGTTCCTAGCACATGTTAAACATTGACTTAATTGTACTTCTACCAGCTGGGGCAAATCTCTACACACAAACACTTCTTGTAGTTCTTTTAACACTGTTTTCCTATTTTTGTGACCCACCCCATGGACCTGGCTAATTAAAAGTGGGGCAGCGGCCTTTGGCAATCCCCTATGCTACCCCCTCTTTCTTGCCAAATTTGTGCTGAATTTAAGCACATATTATGTTGTTCCCAATAGACTAAGTCCTCAGGATCAGCTGCTGCTTGTAAATGGTGAAAAGGGAAAGAATGTTCAAGAGGGGAAACAGAGAATCCGGACAACAAAGGGTCTGCAGCAATGGGCGGGGCTGGTGTCCTATTCCCAGGATCAGTGAAAGAATGCAAGCGGTCACCCTCAGCCTGAGCACACTGTTTAGCAGCTAAATCTGTGAGAGAATTTCCTTGTGAAACAAAAGATGTATCATATCTATGTGCAGCACATTTAATAACAGCTACTTCCTTTGGTTTACACAGAGCTTGCAACAATTCGTTCACCAACTGTGCATGTGAAATGGGCTTACCGTCTGCAGCTTTCCATCCCCGTCTCCCCCATAGCAGGCCAAAATCATGCACTACTCCATAAGCATATCTGGAATCTGTATAGATATTAATACGTTTATCAGCAAATAATTCACAGGCCCTAGTAAGCGCTACCAATTCAGCAGCTTGTGCAGAACCATAAGGTAATAACTGAGCTTCATGCAAAATATTTGGGAGTTCTACAATAGCATAAGAGGCAATATAAACATTGTCTGCAGGGCGGACAGAGCTCCCGTCTACAAATATGTGTGGGGCATCCGGGAGCGGGGAGGAGGACAGATCAGGACGTACTGACGTCTCAAAGTTAATCAGTTTCAAACAATCATGCTCTTCTGGGGGCTGCTCAGAATCATCTACTGGGCGCATTACAGCCTGTAGCGCTAGCATAGGGGTGAAGGCAGGAGACTGCTGCTTAACAGTCAACCCTTCAGTGGTAGTCAAAATAACCTCGTACCCACTCAAACGCTGAGCAGTCATGTGCTGAGTAGTGAGATTTTTCAAAACCTTCAATACAGAGTGGGCAGATAACAAAGTAGTCTCATGTGACAGGGTAATGGGAGTTACCAGCTGCACGGTAATTGCCGAAGCAGCCAAGGCTCGCAGGCATGCAGACATACCCTGTACCTGAAGGGGCAATTTTTTAGAGAGGTAAGCGACCGGGCGCATTCCTCCCCCATGATCTTGAGCCAAAATGGCTGCCATTGTTCCCCCTTCTTCTCTTACATAAAGGTAAAACATTTTTCCATAGTCCGGCAGTCCCAAAGTGGGAGCTGAGATCAACAACTTTTTTAAAGTGGCAAAGGCAGAGAACATTTCCTCAGTCCATTCAATAGATGCAGAACCAGGCAATTGCAGTGTAGCCCTTCTCAAAATAGAATCCCAATAAGCACAGTCTGGGATCCAAGCACGACCGAAGGAGACCAGTCCCAAAAATGGCAACATATGGGTAACTGTTGAGGGAGGAGTCAGATTCATAATTGCTTGTACGCGGGAGGGAGAGAGAGCCCGATTGCCAGGGGACAGCACAAACCCCAAATAAGTGACTCGATCACAGCACCACTGCAGCTTTTTCAGAGAGGCTTTATGTCCATGAGAGGCAAGGTGGCAGAGCAGAGATACAGAGTCTGTAGCACATTCATGACATGTCTTAGAACACAATAACAAATCATCCATATACTGGAGAAGAGTGGAGGAACAAGGCGGATGCCACATTTCAATTGATGCTTTAAGAACTAGGGAATAGGCTGCTGGGGAATCAGTATATCCCTGCGGCAGCCGAGTCCAGGTATATTGTCTGCCTGCATGCGTAAAAGCCATCAGGGGCTGCATGTGAGAGTCTACGGGCACGCTAAAAAAGGCGTTAGCCAAATCTATTACAGTAAAACATTTAGCATCTACTGGGATAAGGGTTAACAATCCAGCAATATCCGGCATCACTGGGGCTAATGGAACAACCAATTGATTTACAGCCCGAAGGTCCTGGGTAAAACGGAACCCCTCCCCCTTGGGGACGGGATTCACAGGCGTATTGAAAGGAGATACAGTGGGAACAACTATCCCTGCGGCCACAAACTCAGTAATCATGGATCGTAAAGCTTCATCTTTTGCATTAGACAAAGGATACTGCCTAAAACAAACAACCACCGTGGGATTCTTTAATTTGGCAACATAAGGGGTACATGGAACTAACCCATCATCGGTAGGAGAGGAGGCCCATAATGAAGGAGGGACCTGCTCCAGCATCGATGCTGTATCAACATTCTCCTGCGACAAGTTCAAAAGATAAGGGGAAAGTAGAGAAAAAGTGCCGTCAGCAGCACTGACTCTAGTAGCCTCTAACTTGCATAACAAGTCTCTCCCTAGCAAACTAACTGGGCAAGAAGGAATTATAGTAAAACAATGCGTAAACAACGGGGACTTTTGCCCTAGGGGCGTAATGGGTAATGGGGGGGGGGGGGGTAATCCAAGTGGGGGTTGAGGTTCCATTAATCCCTATTGAGGCAGGACCTGGTGTCAGAGACTCTTTCCAAATAGAAGCATGCAACGTAGAACAAGTAGCTCCTGTGTCTATAACAAAGGACACAGGGTGGCCCCCAATCAACAAAGAACAACAGGGGGCTCCTTCCATTTCTCTGTTAGCTGTACCCAGGTCGGAACCATCGCCTCAGGGCAGCCCTAGGCATGACCTGTGGGAGGCTGCCATGTAATTGGAAGGAGTGGGGCTGGAGCTGCGGGGGCTCTGGAGCCAGACACTGCAGGCGCCGAAGCCACTGGAGGGGGGGCGGGAGGAAAAGACATGGCTGCTGCATACAGACACTCATTCTTCCAATGTCCCTGCTGCTTACAATTAAAACATATCTGATTACTGGGCATACCACCCCTCCATCGAGCCCCTCCCCCCCGGCCTCTCCCTCGCCCCCGAAATCCCCCACCTCGTCTTGGAAAGGGTCCCTGATTCCCCCATCCCCCATAACCGGCCCCCCCTCTCCACTCACCTGGAGGGCAGGGCTGCTGCCATGCGTGCGACATCTTCACCTTCCCTCTTTCTCTCTGGCTCTCGACTCCAGCAAAGCATCCCGCCGCTTCTTTGGACAAAATCACTTTCTCTAACTTCACTGGCGACATATCAAACCACTCATCAACCATCTGCTTTATTGCAACCTGTACCTCGGGCCGCATGGCCCCTAACAACGTCTGTATATACATAGAAGCCATCAAACCATCGGCAGGAATAGCTAATCCTGCTTCTTCTTTCCAACATTTTCTAAATCTGCGCACAAACTGTGAAACAGCTTCTCCTGATTCCTGCTGACAGGCAATTGAAGCTGCTAAATTCTGCTTAGCTCCAAACAATCGCTCAAACTCTTTCTGCACTTCCCCCCACATATCCTTAACAGCCTGCGGCTGGAGCAAGGCATGAGCAGCAACATCAGGGAAAGTAAAGGGATCCTCTAAGATTTTCACGTTAGAAAAGTCAAATGGGGTTTCCTCATCATATCCCAACACCCCTTCAATAATCAACCGATAATCCTGTGCCGTACACTGCAAACCCCTTGTCAAACGCTGTAAGTATTGAACAGTAGCTGCTGGAGCCCTCATAGGATTCGGGGCAGATTGCAAAATAGAAGATAAGACATTAGACTCTAGGAGCTTAATAACCACCTGCTCACCAATCGTTAAGAAAGGAAGCTGCAAATTGCCCTCCCCAGACAAAGAGGGAAGGGTCTCCTGCTTCACCTCCAGCAAGGGAGGAGAAGCTGCAGCAGGGACAGAAACAAAAGGATTCCTGGGGCGATGAGGAGTTAAAATGGAGGGTGGAGGAGAAGAAGTAATAGGTGAGGAAGTACAGGAACCCTGACTGCCTACCCCCATTCCAACAAAATTTTCTTTAAGATGAGAAAGGGATTCCTGCAACTGACGGGCTTCCTGCAACCAACACAGGCGAGAATCACCCTCCCGTCTGTCCTCAGACGGGAGGGGTCCTTAACAACCCACCATCTCTCAAGCGTGCACTGTCAGCCAACACAGGCGAACCTGACCCCTCTTGACAGGCTCGCCGGTGCTCCCTGCGCTCATGCTGTATTGCCACCTGGTTAAGGGTAAGAGGAAAACGCTGAAGCACGGGGTCCTGAGTATTAGGGAGAAGGACAGGCAGTGTATCCTTCCTGGGCAGCACAGAGCCAGAGGCTGTAACACCCCCCCCCCCCCCACCCCAGCTGCCAGAACCAAATCCTCCAGGGACGCATCGTCCTCCAGAGAGGGAAGAACAGGATATAAACCAGACGTGGCAGACAGATACGGAGGAGGAGGATGGGCAGACTCAGGGGGAAGGGGGGCAGATGGTGCTACAGAAACAGAGGAAACAGAATTTAGAGACGGAGTACCCTGAGACTTTTCTGTAGGGGAAGAAGGGGGGCTAGATTGCTCCATAGAGCGAGACGGTCCATTATAGTAAAGAGCTAACTGCAGCCACACATTTCCACACTCCTTCATATAAGATTTAGGCCATTTGGGATCACCAGAATAAAAAGGAAAAGCTTTCTTGTCCCCTAAACACAATCCCCTGATCATGTCCAAATGCCAGGCAAAAAAACTGCCCTCCTGGGGAAAGGGGTGAGAACTGCTGAGACTCTCCATCCACCCAGCCATATTATCCACCCAGGGATTAGTATAATAGCCCCCTGCCACCCGATTAACATATTCTTTAGGAGATTCTGAATCTAGAGGAGGAGCCCCTAGGGGAACAGGAGTAAACAGAGTTACTTACCTGTAATGGAGTTCTCCGTGGACATCAGGATAGGTCAGCCACACCTGGTGACGTCATCCGACGGCGCCGTGATGGAAGTGCTCTCTAGCTCAGAAGCTTCTGAGCATGTGTGAGGTGACCCCACCTCCCCGGTCCGCCCCTAGCCCGACCAGTGAGTAATTAGCTTAGCCCAGAGGTTAGGGCGCGGACCGCGCAGGCCACCCTCAGAGGGGAGGTGGGTGGGATCGTGTGGCTGACCTATCCTGCTGTCCACGAAGAACTCCGTTACAGGTAAGTAACTCTGTTTTCTCCTAGGACAAGCAGGATGTGTCAGCCACACCTGGTGTCTCCCAAGCTACTTGTTCTGCGCTGTGGCTGAGGGGGGCCTGAGACAGGATACCAGGCATGGGGGACACAACTGAAGGCGTCATGCGAATAAGAACAATCGTTTATTGTGCAACTAATGCAATAACATAAAGTGCAGAACATACAGGCAATCTGTTGTGCGGTAGAACAAATCAACTGTGCAACACGCAGTGAGGTAGAACATAGTGCAATCAACACAGTGCAATTGAACATCAACTGTAGAACAAATCAGCTGTGCAACACGCAGTGAGGTAGAACATAGTGCATCAACAGTGCAATTGAAACATCAACTGTGCAATTAGCATTGTGCAAATAACAACCATCAGGAGGAAGTCAAGTCCAGATGGGCTACCCTTGTCAGTAGCGGGTTAGAGGCACATGAGTTACTGCCCGCGGGCTGTGACTTGGTCGGTGCCTCCGGTCGCGTCCGGAATGGTGGACCCTGCCACCGTAGACAGGATTGCTCGGCCAAATGAGCTGTCAGCTTCTGCCTGGAGGTGAAGGCAATAGTGCTTCTGGAAGGTGAGGTGCGAGGACCAGGTGGTGGCTTTACAGATCTCGCTTACTGGGACCTCCTGTGCACTGGCGAGGGAGGTGGCCAGCACGCGGAGTTGGTGAGCGCTCGCCTTGTTTGCTGGATGTGCGCCCGCCTTCTGAAGGCAGTAGGCGACGCAGTCAGATATCCAGTGGGAGAGTGTGCGCTTAGTGACAGGCCATCCCGGTCTGTTGGGGTCGAAGGACACAAAGAGCTGGGTCCCCTGCCAGACGGAGGCCGTCCTGTCGATGTAGATGCGCAGGACTCGGACGCAGTCCAGTGAGTGGAGTCGTTGCTCTTCTGGTGACCCGTGAGGGTCAGGGAAGAAGGACGGCAGTTCCACCGATTGGTTGACGTGGAAGACAGAGGCAACCTTAGGGACAAACTTCGGGTGTGTCCAGAGAGACGCCCTGTTGTGGTGAATCTTGGTGTGCGGGGGGTGAGCTACTAAGGCTTGTAGCTCACTCACCCTCCTTGCGGAAGTGATGGCGATGAGGAAGAGTGTCTTCCAGGACAGGAATTTTGCTCCCGCAGGGGCAGAGGCTCGAAGGGTTCCTGTGTCAGCTGCTGGAGGATGATGTTGAGGTCCCACGAGGGAACGGGTCTCTGAACCGGGGGCTGCAGGTTCCTGAGGCCTCTCATGAAGCGGGTCACGATGGGAAGAGCGGCCATGGAGCCCGTGGGTGAGTTGCTTCGCAGCTGGTGCAGGGATGCAATGGCTGCGAGGTGTATCTTGATGGACTGAGGCTTCAAGCCCAGACTGAAGAGCGAGGAGAGGTACTGTAGCACCAAAGGAACAGGGCAAGAGACTGGTGGAATTCCTTGTCCTGCGCACCAGATACTGAAACGTTTCCACTTGAGACTGTATGACTTTCTAGTGGACGGTCTCCTGGACGCCAGCACGATGCACTGTACCTCCGCGGGTAAGTGGAGGTCGTGGAAGTCTACCCTCTCAGCCTCCAGGCTGTCAAAGCAAGAGTCTGGTGGTTGGGGTGCCAGGTTTTGCCGTCGTTCTGGGTGAGCAGATCTGGTCTCAGCGGTAATCGGATGGGAGGCTCCTGTGAAAGCTGCAGTAGCAGGGAGAACCACATCTGTCGTGGCCAGTAGGGCGCAATCAGGATGATGTGCGCCTTGTCGTTGATGGTGCGCTGTATGGTGGCTGTCAGGAGGGGGGTTGGGGGGAAGGCGTAGGCCAGGTCCCAGTCCCCCCACGTTACTGCGAACGCATCTGAGGCCACTCTCAGGGGTGAGGGGCGTATGGAGCAGAACAGAGGGCATCTGGAATTGTCCTTGGTTGCAAAGAGGTCTATCCGGGGATTCTTCCAACGTTGGAAGATGGACTCCGCCACTTCCTCGTGAAGCGTCCACTCGTGGGGCTGGAGCTGCCTGCTCAGTCTGTCCGCTAGCGCGTTCTGCTCTCCCGGGAGGTAAGTCGCTTGCAGAAGGCAGTTGTGGGCTAGGGCCAACGACCATGTCTCGAGTGCCTCCCTGCAGAGAGGACGGGAGCCCGTACCCCCTTGCTTGTTGAGGTAAAACATAGTCACTTGGTTGTCGGTCTGGATCAAGACTGTCTTCCCAGCAAGACGTGGCATGAAGGTCTGGAGTGCATACCTGACCACCCGGAGCTCGAGGACGTTGATGTGGAGGGATTGTTCCGCCCTGTTCCAAGCTCCTTGTGTGCTGAGGTGTAACAGGCGAGCTCCCCAACCCGTGGAGGAGGCGTCCGTGGTCAGGATGAGCTGGTAGCCGCAGGGTTGCAGGCTCTTGCCCTCGGCGAGATTGGCTGACACCATCCACCAATGGAGGCTCTGAGTTACCTTTGGTTTGATCGGAATGAGGGTGGTGAGAGGTTGAGACAGTTGTTTCCAGTATGAGCGCAGGTGCCACTGGAGTGTGCGCATGTGCAATCTGGCCAGGGGTAGGACTGAAGTAGTCGCTGCCATGTGACCCAGAAGGCATAGGATGTCGTGGGCCTTGGTCTGCTTCGTGGATGATACCTTCTTGGCAAGGCGGATGATGGTTTTCCGCCGGTGCTCAGGAAGGAAGGCCTTGGATGCGGTAGTGTCGATTATCGCCTCGATGAACTCCGTGCGTTGGGTGGGTTCTAATCGAGACTTCTCCATGTTGAGTAAGAAACCCAGCTTGGTCAGCAGGGTCGTCGTCTCCCGCACTGCCGCCCTGAGTTCCGTGGCGGAGGGTGCTGATATCAGCCAGTCGTCCAGGTAGGGAAAGATGGCGAGCCCTTGTTTGCGGAGGTGTGCCGCTGCCACAGCTACGCACTTCGTGAAGACCCTGGGAGCTGGGGAGAGGCCGAAGGGAAGCACCCGGTATTGGTAGTGGCAACCCATCGCTACGAATCTCAGGAATTTCCTGTGAAAGGTGTGGACTGGAATGTGAGAGTAAGCGTCCTGTAGATCCAAAGTAGCCATCCAGTCCCCCGCTCTGATGAGGGGGAGGATGGAGTTCAGGGAGTACATTCAAAACTTCTCCTTCAAGAGGAAGTTGTTCAGCTTGCAGAGGTCCAGAATAGGGCGTAGGCCCCCGGACTTCTTGGGAATAAGGAAGTACCGGGAGTAAAAGCCAGTGTTGATTTCGTCGGAGGGAACCTGCTCGATCGTTCGTGTCCTGATGAGTTGCTGCAGGAGGTCCGAAAGGGCAGCTTCCAGGTGCAGCGGTGGTCTGCTGTTGGGTTGCGTGCGCTGCCATGGTGGGGAGGAGAACCGTAAGCGGTAGCCGGCTTGGATGATCTGGATGACCCACCGGTCCGTGGTGATTTCCTGCCAGGCCGACAGGAAGCTGGACAAGCGGCCTCCCACCGGCGGGGCAGAGAGGACACTCGTGGCCAGCCGGAGCGGATTGTCAGAAGGATGATGTGTTCTTACCGGATTGTTGAGGGTTTGCTGGCTTCTGTTTACGTTCTCTTTGCGGTTGCCTTTGAAAGGATGATTTGTTGTAGTTCTACTTGAATTTCGGGGCCTGCCACTGCCGGTTGGAACCATAGTACCTTTTCGACGAGGCGAAGGGCTTGCGGTAATAGCTCCCTTTCTGTGACCAGGAGGGGCGTTCGAGTCCGTCAGCCGCTAATGTTTTTAGAGTGGTGCAGTCCTCTTTCAGGCTGTTCACCGTGTCTGCGACCTTGTCCCCAAAG
Organism: Ichthyophis bannanicus; assembly: GCA_033557465.1. Classification (NCBI taxonomy): domain Eukaryota; kingdom Metazoa; phylum Chordata; class Amphibia; order Gymnophiona; family Ichthyophiidae; genus Ichthyophis; species Ichthyophis bannanicus. The sequence goes on from CM066034.1 coordinate 70,384,375, forward strand.
AGGGAGTCTCCCAGGCAGGGCACGTCAGCAATCCTGTCGTGTTATCTGACAGGCCAGAAGCACGTAGCCAGGCCCAGCGGCGAGCTGCAATGGCCGTGCCCGCTGTCCGGATAGCCGTGTCAAAGGCATCGAAAGCCGTGCTCATCAGGTGCTTGGAGCATTCTGCTAGTTCTTGGAGTGTGGCTGTATGCTGGGATTGCTTAGGAAGAGTGAGCAGTTGGCCCTTAAGTTCCGCTAGGAGGGCGTCTTGGAACAACAGGTGTTGGAATTGATGCGCCGATATCTTGGCACTCAGCATCGCTCCCTGGAATACTTTCCGCCCTAGGTCGTCGAGGAGCTTAGGTTCCCGACCTGGGGGATGGGTAGTTTGGGTGCGTGAAGACTTAGATCTCTTGAGCGCTGAAGCTACCACAATGGATTGGTGGGGCAGCTGTGGCTTGTCAAAGCCAGGCGCTGTCTGGAGGAGGTATTTGTTGTCCAGACGTCTGGCACAGGCTTGACCGGAGGCAGGGGACTGCCAAAGGGTGGATTGCTTGTCCTTGAGCTTCCGGTGGAGGGGGGGAGCCAAGGCCGGCTTGGGTCCGCTGAGATATTTCATGACCTCCGGATCTTTCTCGTCGGAGGACTCTTCCTTGGTGAGACCCAGTTTGGAAACGACCTTCTTCAAGAATTTCGGATAGGTAAGGTCCTCAGGCACCAGCGTCTGCGTCTCCCCTTGCTCATCTGGAGTAGACTTGGACGAAGGGGATCCTGGCCCCCCTTCCTCTGCCGCGCTTCCTTCTGAGTCTGGCCCCAGCATAGGGGACGGACTCCTCTCCCTTGAGGGAGATCGCTCTGGTGAGGCCGGAGTGGGGGATCTCTCCCGGTTCTCCGCTGGAGTCTGTAATTCCAAGGGGGCTGCAGATGAGTTGTCCCGGCCTGGAGGAGCAGTTTGTTGCACCAGGCGTGTCAGAAGTTGCAAAATTGCTTCAGAAGTGCTGGACCCAGAAGAGTTGTTGCTCCTGTGTCGTCTGCTACCATGTGAGTTGGATTGCCTGCTTCTCCTGCGGCCGCGGGAGGACTCGCTGGCAGTGCTGTCACTGCGGGATCGTGAGTGACAGTCTCTCCGGTGCCTCTTTTTCTTGTGGGCCCTTGAATGGCTCTTGCCGCTATCACCGCGCCGATGGGAGGACTCCCGGCTGTCGGCGCGGCGTTTGTGATGGCTGCTGCGGCGGTGGCTGCTGCGGTGGGTGCCCTCGGCGCGGTGATGTCTTTCGGTGCGGATCGGGATATCCGCTGCAGTCCCATGTTCGTCGGCTCGGGGAGAAGGATGTCGGCGCTGAGGGAGAAGGCTGACGTCAGTGCTAAGGGGAGACCTGCTCCTGCCAATCCGATTAGAGGAAGAGTCTCTGGGGGCGGAGTCTGGCGAGGCCACGTGGGCGGCGCCATCTTGGCCGTAGCAGCCTGAACCGCATGGCTGTGGAGGGTGTCCGGAGGAGTGGCAGGCATTCGGGGGGCTTCCCCTGGGCAGTGGAGCAACTGGGTCGCTGGAGCCGCATGGATAAGCATCGGAAGAGCAGCCGGCGGTGGGGGGGCTTGCCCCGGGCACCGCGGAGGAGGCAGATTTCTCCGGCGGAGGAGGGGGCGCAGGGCCCTGGGCCGCCCGGTGAGGTTTCTTAACGGGAGCTTTCCCTTTTGCGGACTTACCGCACTCTGAAGTGCCGGTCTGAGGAGCTTGCTCCGGAGCAGTCAGGAAGTCTTTCAGTGAATAGTCCCTGAGTTTCCGTGCCCTGGGGGACATCCGGGCGCAGCAGGAACAGTCCTCGACGTTATGAGAAGCTCCGAGGCATCGGAGGCAATTCTGGTGAGTGTCGGTGATATTCATTTTTCGTTTGCATCTAGGACATTGTTTAAATCCAGGTTTAGGCATTGTATGGTGAGAGAGAGCTGAGATCCGTCTTGAGGCAAAGGCGGAAGAATTGAAACTGGTCGGGCTAGGGGCGGACCGGGGAGGTGGGGTCACCTCACACATGCTCAGAAGCTTCTGAGCTAGAGAGCACTTCCGTCACGGCGCCGTCGGATGACGTCACCAGGTGTGGCTGACACATCCTGCTTGTCCTAGGAGAACGGCTGGAATACAAGTTCTTTTTCACAGCAGATTTAAACCTAATAAACACTTTAGGCTGTAGCAAGGCAATCACTCCCGCGGAGTCTGAGCTGGTCCCCTTACCTTGGGACTGGCCCATTCTCTAATAATCACAACAAACGCACGTCTGGCCACTTGCTTTCTGCACAGTATCTGTCACGAGCGCTATATCGCTTCAAAATACCGCAGGGGCGTCTTGCCAAACTCACACAGGCACACAATAACACAGCCTTCACAGCAACCGCAGGTGAGAACAAAAGAAATTCAGCTTTCCCACCGCTTCCCACCCAGGGAACAGGAAAGTCCTAATTAACAATTTACCATGCTACCCAAGCACTAGGGACACCCCCCGACCCACGGGAGTATGTCAATTCTAATTTAAACCGTGCTCCCAGAGCACACCGTGCTAACAAAGCACAGGGATCCCTGGCCAACCGGAGTATCCGACACTTCTGACACCAAATGTAACGGGTCTGCTCCTTGTTGATCACTCCAGGCCAGGGAAGTCCCGAACCCTCATCTGCGGTGTTCTGCTTCAGCTGGCTGGAATCCAGGGGAATAAAACTCACAACCGGACACAGAAGGAAAGGTGTGCAAGCTTATTCCAACGTTAGAAGTGCAGTCTAACTTTTATACAGTAGCAAAAACATATATGCGTCATAAACCCATCCCAGCAGCATAGCCCTGCACCTGCTATTGTTAATTAGCAATCGTACAAACTGGTACCTGTCTCTGTGAAGATCACTGAATCTTGTCTTAGCACAACACATTCCTTTCTATCTAGGTATTCACAGATGGGCCTCATGGTCCCTTTGTATAACAAGAAACTGATTTCCCCTTACAATACTTATTTTCTCCTTACAATACTTATTTTTTTCCCTTACAAGTAAATCTTGTACAATCGGTGCAGGACTTAAACTTCACAAAAGTTAAATTGGACAAAGTTTCGGAAAAGACCGTTCATTTGGAGGCTTTGTCTGAATTATTTGTTAAGGATTCTATTCAGATGAAAGCTAGGTTGGAGCAGTTAGATAATTTTGCTAAGTTTGTTAATCTTCGCTTGGTTAATTTTCCGTGCCCACCTACTATTTCTGCTAAAGAAATGTTTAACCCTTTGAAGGCCTACTTTAAATTTTTAATCCACATTCTGCAGCCGGGTTAATTTTTGCATATTTCAGGAAAATTGTACCCATCTTATTCAATATGTTCTAATAGTGATTTTCCTTCTGCTATGGTCATGTATTATATACCATTTGATAGGAATATTTAATCAGAATTTTGGATCCCGAGAGTTTTGGGCTCGGCCTGGAAAGGGTTAAACAGTATTTAGTTGAAGTATTAGGGGTTCCTATTGAATCATGCTCTCCTCTTGTAAAGATATACTATCTTCCCATTGCCCGGAAGGCTTCAGCCAATAGCGAAGCAGCTGGACCTGGGCAATTTGATGTTTTAAACGTTTGAATTGTTGGAAACTTCTGATACAGGGTTAATAAGACCTGCAACCTGTTTAGTTACTTTAGCTTTGATATCTGACCGTGAATGGTTGTTAAGACTTTTCTTTAGGAAACGTAATGTTTTATTTAAGGGGTGTCTTGTTCGAATCTTTCCTGATCTAGCTCGGGAAACCCGTCATCGCAGGAAAGAGTTTCTAGTCCTGCACCCACGGATTCTCCAGCTCGGTGGTTTATTTTTTCTTAAGTACCCATGTAAATGTTTGGTAAAACTTCAGGGTAATTCCTTTATTTTTTTATACCCATCTCAGTTGATTTCCTTTTTGAATTCCAGGGGATCAGTAGGGGGAGAATGAGTAAATCTCTTTAAAAAGGATGTGTATATTATACTGTAGGTATCTGGCTGTTTGATGTCACCTAAAGTGGTGTGCAAAAGTCTGGAATCACTTGTGAGCTTTGTGTTTTTCGTACTTTCTAACTTTTGCGTTAGCCCAGCATATTCACCTTTATACCACGTTAAAAGGGATACATTTGGCTATTAGAGTTGACTTTTTTGCATTCTTTGCTTCCAATTTTAAAAAAAAATTAATATGAGAAGGAGATGAGAGGGAACATCCCCCACCATGTCCAGCCGACAGCGCCGGCACCCTCACCGCCAGGTTTGAGAACAAGGCAGTATTCAAAGCTCCAGGATAGCCCGGCAAATACAGTATCGCACAGGATCCGAGTCCAAAGGTACGCATCTCAGGGAAGACTCTTTGAACAACCAAGTTGATTGCAGAAGTCCATCGCTGCCTCTGGCGTCAGAAAGGTCCGGCGGCCCTCTGTACACTCTACCCGCAGGGTCGCAGGGAACGCCAATGTAAAGCGCAGGCCCCGCTCAATCAGCCGGCCGCAAGCTTCCTTGAAGGCTCGACGACGTAGCGATACTCCAGCTGAATAATCCTGAAAAATCAGGATCTGGCAAGCCGCACTCTCTGCCCGCCGCTGTTGCCGCGATGCACGAAGCACAGCTTCTTTTTGAGCCGCATTCAAAAAATGAGCGATCACCGCCCGAGGCCTGCGATCTCCAGGGCGATGCGGTCCCAAGCGGTGCACGCGCTCAAGCACTATGGTGCCCATCTCTTCCGCTAAAGGTAAGTTAGCCGGCAGCCAATTTTCCAAATAATGCAGCAGATCTTGGTCTTTCACGGACTCCGCTATGCCAATGAAGCGCAAGTTATTCCTCCGGCTTCGATTTTCTAAGTCCTCGAGCTTTTCCTCATGCTTTTTTAAGGCCACCTCAAACCGATCGATCCGGGCTTCACCCGGCACACGTGCATCTTCCAGAGAGCTGATGCGCTGCTCCGCCTGGGCCACCCGGCTGTTGAACTCGGAAACCGCCGCTGCTACCTCTGAGATTTGCGAGGCCAGGCCCCCCAGGCGACCCTCCAGTGCCTCCACCACAGCCCTGGAGACCTCTGCCACCATAGCTGGCGCGATCGTCAGCATGGGCTGCTCAGAGGTCCCCTCCGCCATTGCAGCTTCACCACCGCGGGGTTTCTCCCGCCTCAGAGTTTTGGTGGCCATAGAGGGACTCTGCTCCCGCCAGTCGTCAAACAAAGGGCTCCGGTAAGGCACCACTGTTCTCTCCCACTATAATGAGAAATCCAAGGCTAAATAAAGCGATTAACAGCAGGGGGGGAAGGAGCAGGCTCCGGAGCTAAGGAGGACATGTCCTGCCTAGCCCACCATGCCACCGGAAGTCCCTTTGCTTCCAATTTAAATACTTTACAGACCCTGGGAGATAGCTACTGCGATTTTTGTAGATCCTGCGTCAAAACTGGATCGAGATTATCCAATATGCACATGTTATTTCTGACCAATCAGGAGGTTGGTTTCACTAACCAATCACAATGCAGATATCTAGGCAACAGTGCAGCTATAAAAACGTGCGGAATTTTTGAATTTCATACGCTTTCTGGATCGACCATGAAGATGACTTGGACCCTGACGTTGGAGGAGCGTGTTCGTGTGTCCTTTATGAGTGAGGAAGGATTTTCAAGCCGTCAGATAGCCAGAAAAGTTGGCTGCAGTCACAGCGCTCTTGCTAAGCTTGTACAGAAGAAGAAAGAAACGGGTTCAGTGGTGGACAAGCCTCGTTCAGGTCGTCCACGTGCATCAACATCACACCAGGACCGTGCACTACGATGCATTTCACTGACTAATCGCAAGTTGACCTCTCCTCAGCTACTTCGAGAGTGGTCAGACAAGAGTGAGGTCAGTGTCAGCTCATCAACAGTTCGTCGCCGGTGCCTGCAGTTTGGTCTTTGTGGCTGCAAAGCATGGAATAAGCCACTGATGACTGACATACAAAGGCGCAACCGGATCGTGTGGGCGAGAAAGCACTCAACCTGGTCGACTGAAATGTGGGAAAAGGTGCTATTCAGCGATGAAAGCACCTTCTGCCTGTTTGGTAACGAGGCCCACACCTATGTGAGGAGATTTCTTGGAGAGGAATTCAAGCCTGAGTGTCTCAACCTCACTGTGAAGCATCCTTTGAAGGTCATGGTCTGGGGCTACATAACTGCCAGTGGTGTTGGACGTCTTCACATCGTCGATGGAATGGTCAACGGGGCCAAGTACATCACCATACTGCAAAAGTGCATGGTGCCATCAGCACACCAGCTGTTTCCTGGCCAGTTCCAGTTCCAAGAAGACAATGCACCCTGCCATTGCTCCAGACAGGTGATCAGCTGGAAGCAGCGGAACAACATCACATCAATGGACTGGCCTGCCCAGTCTCCAGATCTGAATCCAGTCGAGAACCTGTGGCACAAGGTGGCCTTGGAAATATCCAAGAGGCATCCGACATCAAAGCGTGAGCTGATTGAGTTGCTCATTGCAGCTTGGAACCGTGTTGTCACCAATGATCACCTTGTCAGACTGGTTTATTCAATGCCGACAAGGTGCAGTCAAGTGATGAAGAACAAAGGGTGGTCCATCAAATACTGAGCCATCACTGACACATAAAAACAACCTTTTTCAAGGCCACATACTTTTAATTTGAAGGAAACCTGGTATGCGTCCATAATATTGTAAAGCATACTTACAATAATATATCATTGGCCAACGATGTACATTACGTGATTTTCACAGAAAATCTATCAACAGGACAACTATGGGGAACAAACTCAGAAAATAAGGGCCAAACCAATACTAAAAGTTGGCCCTAATAGCCAAATCTATCACTTTTCATGAGATACACAGAAAAAGCCACTGGAAGGAAAAAGAAATTAAGATATAAGGTCATGAAGTTGAAAAAACGTCAAATTTACAAGTGATTCCAGACTTTTGCACACCACTGTAATTCCTTAATGCTGTTTAGTTTTAAGAAAATTCTTTGGAATCCTCTCATTATTGGTGGGCTAAGGGAGGGGTTTACTCTTTGTTCTTTTGCTTGCAAATTTTTTTACTTGAGTGATTATATCTGAAGTGTCTCCCATTTCCGTTACAAGTATGTAAGCTTGTTATATTTGAATAATCTAATAAACCCCCCCCCAACTTTATGAGTGTAAAATAAAAATGTAAAAAAATAAATTGAAACTACAATAAGTAAAGAAATAACATAATAAAAAAAATTAAACTTTAAATGTCTTAAACATAAAAAGGACTTATAAAACTAAAACATTGCAACAAGCTGCTGCTGGAGCGCGCGGGGCCTCTTATTATGCGCGGGGCCCCTGGCACAGTGCCATAGTGCCAACACTTAAAGACGGGTCAGGTTGTAGCAGGTAGCTTTTAGAAGTCATGGTTTTATCTCGTCTTTTACTTTTATAGTTTTTTGCCCCCTCTAGTGGCGAGTGAGATTTATGTTTTGGGATCCTTCTTTTACAGGATATGGTACGGTTTCAGTGGTTTTATTTGGTACCCTGTTTTTATCATCGCTCCCCCCTTTTTTCTTATATGGACAGTTTTAATGGGTATACCTTAGTAGTTTTATCCTTCCTCCATTTTTTAGAATATCATTTGTTCTTTGCATAGCCGCAGTACCATTCTTTTGAGCACTTTGTAATCTCCCGTTTTTATCCAATTGTTTGTTTATGGGCTTGTCCTTTTCTTCTCCCTTTTTAAAAAAAATGATATTAAATAAAGCCTCACATACATATCATTTCCCCCCATTTTAATTATTTTAGCTTTCATTTTATGTTTTTATGTTTCTGATTGTATTCTGCTTTTATAAAATACAGGATGCAAACCAATGGCTGCATTATAATTTATTGTCACTTGACACGAATGACACCTCTGGTCTTTAATAGGTCATGTTGATCTTGGGTAATTCCATTTCTTCCCTATGAGGGTGCATTAATTTGAACAAGCATAGATCCTTAAATACTCCCTTTCATTTTTGACGCATGACTGATGCCCTCAATTTTTTAACAATCTGCTTTTATCCATTTTTTAAAGAATTTTAAGGTGGATTTCTTCCATCTTTAAAGTGGAGAGTGTGGAAATTGAATACAATTTTCATTTTGGATCATATTATCCTTGGTCCTTTAACCATGAAATTTGGTGCCAAAAAGTGCTTAAAATATATGAGCAGCCTCTCTGTAGTGACTTATACTTAATCCCTGCCGTGTGCAGGCTCTACACTGGATGTTCAAGGTATCCCAAGTGTCTTTATTTTGATTTGTACTTTTGATTTTAGTTTGCTTATTGTTTACACTATCCCAGCGCTTTTAGAGTAGTTTTGAGTAGGCTGTTTTTCTCCAGGACCAAGCAGGAAGTCAGTCCTCACATATGGGTGACGTCGGCGCTGACGGAGCCCCCATGTGGAGCATTTCCCCAGCTTTCATAGAAAGCCTTTGGGAATGCAGCCCGCATGCGCGGTCCCCTTCCCGCCCAGGGGTGCCATCTTGCTCAGTCTTCTTTTTTCCGCGGAGCTCGACGGATGTATATTCGTTTCACCCGAGGAAGAAGTTGATTTTCTCTGCGTTAACCTGTTTTTCTTTGGTTCGACGCCGGTTTCCCTTTCCCGCCTGGGCCCGATACGTCGGTATCGAGCCCGGATCTCTTTTTCGGTTTTTGTTCTTAGTGACTAGCATTTGCGCCATTTTTTTCTTTTTCACTGGCAGCCCTGTCTTTTGACCTTGCAGGGGCCCTTTTTACCCAGATGGCTGCCAGCGGGTTTAAAAAGTGTGATCAGTGTAAGAAACTTATGTCTCTCACCGACACACACGACTGCTGCCTCTGGTGCCTCGGATCCGATCATGACCCGATGATCTGTGGTCCGTGTGGGAAGATGTCCTCTAAGGCCTTAAAGAGTCGGCAGCACCAAAAGGAAAGAATCTGACTCCGCGTCCGGTAGAGTCCGGACATCGTCAGAGGCCTCGACATCTCGGGATTACGGCCCCGAGCAGCGTCGAGGCTCCTCTGAAAGGGGGTCTCCCTCGCGGGAGCTTCGTAAGAAGAAAAAACCCGCGAGGGCGGCATCGGAGAACGCACTTGGCTCCTCGAGGGCCAAGTCGCATAGCCCCGAGCGCTGTCCCGGGTCTTCGGAGTTGGAGAGGCCTGCAAAGCAACCTCGTGTGGAGATGGAGTCCCTGGGTCACGTGAGTACTGTAGCCCTCGTGGACTCACCTCCAGGGGAGCCGACGTCGGGTCCGGCGCCGCCGGGGCCTGAGTCGGGGGCTGCTGAGTCTCCTGAGCTCGGACTCAGGTTGACGGCCTTGGAGAGCAGCTTGGCTGCCTTCATGGAACAGCAGCGGTCACTGATCGCCAGTCTCTCCGGTGCATCTGCCCCGACCACCAGGACATTGATGTCCAAGTCGACCCTGGAGGCCGAGCCGATCCTCGAGTCCATGTGAGCTCGAGTCGATCCTCGGCCAGGGTTCCCTTCGGCCTCCCGTTCGGGACCGAGGTCGTAGACGCCGGTTCTCCAGGACCAAGCAGGAAGTCAGTCCTCACATATGGGTGACGTCGGCGCCGACGGAGCCCTCGCGGAGCAATTTCCCCAGCTTTCAAAGAAAGCCTTTGGGAATTGCAGCGCGCATGCGCGGTCCCCTTCCCGCCCAAGGGTGCCATCTTGCTCAGTCTTCTTTTTTCTGCGGAGCCCTACAGACGCTGTTTGTGATCGCCGCAGAAAAAGTTGATTTTATTTCTTATTCTTTTCTCGGTTCGACGCCGGATCCTTTTCCCGCCCGGACCCGCTACGCCGGTAACGGGTCCGTTCTTTATTTTTTGGTTTTTTGTCCTTCGTGACAAGCGTTAGCGCCATTTTTTCTTTTTCACTGGCAGCCCTGTCTTTTGACCTCGCAGGGGCCCTTTTTCCCCCGATGGCTGCCAGCGGGTTTAAAAAGTGTGATTGGTGTAAGAAACTTATGTCTCTTACCGACACACACGACTGCTGCCTCCGCTGCCTCGGACCCGATCATGACCCGATGATCTGTGGTCCGTGTGGCAAGATGTCCTCAAAAGCGTTGAGGAGTCGGCAGCATTAAAGAGAACGAATCTTCTCTGACTCCGCGTCCGGCCGGGCCCGGACCTCGTCAGAGGCTTCTACGTCCCGGGACTCCGGTCCTGAGCATCGTCGGAGTTCCTCTGAGCAGGGGTCTCCTGCCCGGGAACATCATAGGAAGAAGAAACCCGCGAGGGCGGCGTCGGTGGACGCTCCTGGTTCCTCGAGGGCCAGGTCGCATAGCCCCGATAGCCGTCCCGGGTCCTCGGAGTCGGAGAGGCCTTTGAAACATCCTCGTCTCGAAATGGAGTCTCCTGGACACGTGAGTACTGTAGTCCTCGTGGACTCACCTCCGAAGGAGCCGATGTCGGGCCCGACGCTATCGGGGCCCGAGTCGGGGGCTGCTGGGTCTCCTGAGCTCGGACTCAGGTTGACGGCCTTGGAGAGCAGTTTGGCTGCCTTCATGGACCAGCAGCGGGCATTGATGGCTGGCCTCGCCAGTGCATCTGCCCCAGCCACCGGGACGTCGACGTCCAAGTCGACCCCGGAGACTGAGCCGATCCTCGAGTCCATGCGAGCTCGAGTCGATCCTCGGTCGCGGTCTCCCTCGGCCTCCCGTTCGGGACCGAGGTCGTCGACACCGACTCCCTCGGCATCGGGGCGGAGGGCATCGGTGCCCGCCCAACCGGAACCGCTCGATTCCTCCTCTGAGGAGTCAGCCTGGGAATCGGAGGACGAAGAGTCACTTGGTACTTTTCGGTCTCGGTGCGTCCCATCGGACTCACCCGAGTTCGAACCTCGGAGACGGTCCCCCCCGGAGGACACCCGGTTCTCGGACTTCGTGCGGGATATGGCCAAGGCCTTGGCATTCCCCGCGGATCCCGAGGAGGAGCCTCGAGCCGAAGAGCTCGATGCCCTCCAGTATGATTCTCCCCCAAAGGAGGCCTTTACTGTACCGGTTCCTCCGATGCTGGAGCGACTTCTCTTCCGCATGTGGGAGAGCCCGGCGTCGGCGCTGGTGTTAAGCAAGCGGGTCGATTCCATTTATCGAGTCCGCAAGAGCCCCGGGTTCCAAAAGGCACAACTACCCCACCATTCCATGGTGGTGGAATCGGCCATGCATCGACTCAAGAGTCAGAAGATGCACTCCTTGGTGCCTGCTCCCGGCCGGGAGGCCCGGAACCTGGATGCCCTCGGTAGGAAGTGCTTCCAGGGCTCTATGCTTGCTTGTCGAGTCCAGACCTACCAGCTCTATATGGGCATGTACCTCCGAGACCTGGCAAAAGAAATTGCCGGGTTCTCTGCTGGTCTCTCCGAGGAACCTTTGCAGAGGTTCCAAGCCTTGTCCACTGGTATTCGAGAGTGCTCGAAGTTTATCTCTCGAGCAGCCTACAATGGCTTCAAAGCATCGGCTCGAGTAGCCGGAGCCGGCATAGGTGCCCGCCGACAGGCTTGGCTTCAGTCATCCGACCTCTAGCCATGGGTACAGGACAAGTGGGTCGATGTCCCCTGCAGAGGTGAAAATCTCTTTGGCAAGCCCATGGCTTAAAAGGCTGCACAGATCGAGACGGAGACTCTGACCAGGACTAGGCTGTCCAGAAAAACCTCTGCCCCTTCTCAGAAGAAGAAGGGCTCGGGGAAAAAGCCCTTTTACCCGAGGAAGGCGGCTGCCTTTAAACACTACCCTCAGTATCAGGCCTCAGCAGCTCCCCAAAAGGGTCAGCAGGCCAAGGGACGGGGTAATGGGTCCCGTAGGCAGCAGGCCCCCAAGCCCACAACACCGGCCCCTGCTCAGCAGGGTGGAGGTTTTTGACTCCATCAGCATAGCCTCTTCCCCTCCGCTGGTTTCTCTCAGCACAGAAGGCCGGCTGGTCCACTTTGCCCACAGGTGGTCAGCCATCACATCAGATACCTGGGTGCTTCATATAGTTCAGAAAGGCTATCTTCTACACTTTCACCAGGTACCTCCCTCCTACTTTCCAGGGGAGCCTCCAGGACTCCATCTGCACAGGGACTTACTTCTTCAGGAGTTAGCAAGTCTTCTTCAGGAACAGGCTGTGGAACCGGTGCCCCACCACCTGAGAGGTCACGGCTTTTATTCCAGGTACTTTCTGATACCAAAAAGAACAGGAGGCCTCAGACCCATCCTGGACTTGCGAAACCTCAACAAGTTCCTGGCAAGGGAAAAGTTCAAGATGCTTACCCTTGGAATCCTGCTGCCCTACCTCCAGCAGGGAGACTGGCTATGCTCCTTGGATCTAAAGGATGCCTATACTCACATCCTTATTCATCCAGACCACAGACAATATCTCAGGTTTGTTGTGGGAGGAAATCATTACCAGTACAGAGTACTGCCCTTTGGCCTATCCTCCGCCCCCAGGGTGTTCACCAAATGCCTAACTGTGGTGGCGGCCTATCTCAGACTTCAAGGCCTTTTTGTATTTCCATACCTGGACGACTGGCTCATCAGAGCCCAGTCTTCCCAAGAGGCCACTCAGGCCACTCATCGCATTGTGGCTCTGCTCCAGCACTTGGAATTTGTCATAAACTTCGCAAAGTCCACTTTGCTCCCCTCTCAAAATCTCGAATTCATAGGCGCAAGGTTGAACGCACTTCAGGCGCGGGCCTTCCTGCCTCTAGACAGAGCACACAGGCTCATGGATCTCGCCAGCCACTTTCACAGCAATTCCCTGGTCTCTGCCAGGCAATTTATGAGGCTGCTCGGCCATATGGCCTCCACGGTCCATGTGACCCCCAATGCCCGCCTGAACATGCGACCTGCTCAGTGGTGCCTTCGCACTCAATGGCATCAGGCCACGGGGAGCCTGGCAGACTCAGTACAGATATCCGACCTGCTGGTCTCTTCTCTGCGGTGGTGGCTTCATCTGCCAAACCTGGTGCTAGGAGTGGATTTTCAATCTCCTCCGCCTTCTCAGGTGCTGACAACCGATGCTTCTCTCCTGGGTTGGGGAGCACATTGCCAAGGGACATGTACTCAAGGCCTCTGGACTCCTTGGGAGTCTGCTCAGCAGATAAACTTCCTGGAGCTCAGAGCCATTCGCCTAGCTCTGAGAGCCTTCTCCCACCTCACTTCTCACCAGTCTGTGCTGGTCCAGACGGACAACCAAGTTGCAATGTTCTACGTGAACAAACAAGGTGGAACAGGCTCCTTCCTTCTCTGTCAGGAGGCACAAAAACTGTGCTCTTGGGCTGTTCACCACGGCATCCTCCTCAAAGCTGTCTATCTCCCAGGTCAGGAAAATTACCTGGCAGACAAGCTAAGCAGGATCCTCCTACCACACGAGTGGAGATTGGATCCATTGGTGGTTCAGCGGATCTTTCTCAAGTGGGGCCTCCCCACCATGGATCTGTTTGCCAGTCCTCTGAACCGGCAGCTTCCCAGATTCTGCTCTCGACAACCGCATCCTCTCAGAGTAGCGGCAGATGCTTTTCTGATTCCATGGTCCACAGGCCTCTTGTATGCCTTTCCTCCCATGCCACTGGTGTCTCGCACGCTCTTCAAGGTTCTCAGAGACAGAGCCTCAATGATCCTAGTGGCTCCCTGGTGGCCGAGACAGCCCTAGTTCCCGCTTCTGATTTCAACCCGATCTCCTGTCACAGGATCAGGGGACTCTTCTACACCCCAACCTCCGGTCCCTTCATCTGATGGCCTGGCTGCTGAAAGGGTAGTCCTTGCTCCCCTCCTGCTGCCTCGGGAGGTGGAAGAGGTCGTCTTGGCCTCCAGACGACCCTCCACCCGGAAGTCCTACCTCTCAAGTGGCGTCGGTTCTCCGTGTGGTGTGCTCAGCAGTCTGAGAATCCCTTCTCCTGCTTGGTGGCAGTGGTCTTGCAATATTTGCTTTACCTCTCCAATCTGGGCCTTAAGTCCAACTCTGTCAGGGTCCACCTCAGTGCTCTCTCTGCGCATCACGCACCGGTGGATGGCAGGTCTCTTTCCAACCACCTTTTGGTGGCTCGTTTTCTCCGAGGCTTCCTTCTCCTTAAGCCTCCTTTGCGCCCACCAGCCCCTGTATGGGATCTGAATGTGGTCTTGCAGTGGATTACCTGTCCGCCCTTTGAACCTATGGCTACCTGCCCTCTTCGTTTTATTTCCTGGAAAACCTTGTTCTTGGTAGCCCTTACCTCGGCTAGGCGCGTTAGTGAACTTCAGGCCCTAGTGTCTGATCCTCCTTACACTAGGTTCTACAGGAATAGGGTAGTCTTACGGACTCACCCTAAGTTTCTTCCAAAAGTGGTCTCCCCTTTTCAACTCAACCAGGAGGTGGTTCTTCTGACCTTCTTTCCCAGGCCGCACACCAGCCGGGCTGAAATGGTCCTGCATACCCTGGACTGTAGGAGGGCCTTATCCTTCTACCTTGACCGTACGCGGGAGCATAGGAGGGCTGTTCAGCTCTTCGTTTCTTTTGACCCCAATAAGTTGGGGCTACCTATCTCCAAGCGTACTTTGTCCATATGGGTTGCTGACTGTATCGCTTGGGCTTATGGGGCGTCGGCCTCTCGTTGGAGGGTCGAGTCACGGCTCATCGTGTTAGGGCGAAGGCTGCGTCAGTGGCTCATCTCCGCTCTGTTCCGTTGGCAGACATCTGCCGGGCCGCTACTTGGACTTCAAGCCAAACTTTTGCGGCCCATTACTGCCTGGAGAGGGAGTCCCGCAGGGACAGTGCTTTCGGTCAGGCAGTCCTCCATAATCTCTTTGAGGTTTAGGCAACTCCTACCCTCCGGCCCTGATGTTGGGCTACCGGTCGGGGGCGTTTTCAGAGAAGATTCCTTCCTTCTGTGCTGCTGAGCTAGAGGGAGCTCATTTTTCCACTTGAGGTCTCCGGTAGCCTTAAGCTTGGGAGTCCCATATGTGAGGACTGACTTCCTGCTTGGTCCTGGAGAAAGAGTAGTTACTCACCTGTAACAGGTGTTCTCCAGGAGCAGCAGGAATCAGTCCTCACAACCCTCCCTCCTCCCCTTGGAGTTGCAGTCCTATCACTTCGTTTTGCTAATTTTTTTGCTGTCTTTTAGCTATGTCATCAGACTGAGCAAGATGGCACCCTTGGGTGGGAAGTGGACCGTGCATGCGCGCTGCAATTCCCAAAGGCTTTCTTTGAAAGCTGGGGAAATTGCTCCGCGAGGGCTCCGTCTGTGCCGACGTCACCCATATGTGAGGACTGATTCCTGCTGCTCCTGGAGAACACCTGTTACAGATGAGTAACTACTCCTACCCTCGGCGTCGGGGCGGATGGCATCGATGCCTGCCCAACCGGAGCCGCTCGATTCCTCCTCCAAGGAGTCCGGCTGGGAGACGGAGGATGAGGAGTCGCCCGACACCTTTCGGACTCGGTGCGTTCCTTCGGACTTGCCCGAGTCCGAGCCTCGGAGAAGGTCCCCCCCTGGAGGATACCCCGTTCTCAGACTTCGTGCGGGACATGGCCAAGGCTTTGGCATTCCCTGTAGATCCCGAGGAGGAGCCTCGAGCCGAGGAGCTCGAGGCCCTACAGTATGACAATCCTCCGAAGGAGGCCTTTACTGTTCTGGTTCCTCTGATGCTGGAATGGTTGCTCTTCCGCATGTGGGATGCGCCGGCATCGATGCCGGTTTTAAGCAAGCGGGTCGATTCCATCTATCGAGTCCGCAAGAGCCCCAGGTTCCAAAAGGCACAATTACCGCACCACTCCATGGTTGTGGAATCAGCCATGCATCGTCTGAAGAGTCAGAAGATGCAATCCTTGGTGCCTCCCGGCCGGGAGGCCCGGAACCTGGATGCCCTCAGTAAGAAGTGCTTCCAGGGCTCTATGCTTGCTTGCCGTGTCCAGATCTACCAGCTGTACATGGGCATGTACCTTCGAGACCTGGCGAAGGAGATTGCCGGGTTCTCTGCTGGTCTCTCCGAGGAACCTTTGCAGAGGTTCAATGCTCTGTCTTCGGGTATTCATGAGTGCTCGAAGTTTATCTCTCGAGCAGCCCATGATGGCTTTGAGGCTTCGGCCCGGGTAGCCGTGGCCAGCATCGGTGCACGCCGTCAGGCCTGACTACAGTCATCGGACCTCGAGCCATGGGTGCAGGACAAGTTGGTCGATGTCCCCTGCCGAGGTGAAAACCTCTTTGGCAAGCCCATGGCTGACAAGGCTGCCGAACTCGAGACCGAGTCTCTTACCCGGACAAGGCTGTCCAGAAAAACCTCTGCCCCTTCTCAGAAGAAGAAAGGCTTGCGAAAAAAGACCTTTTACCCGAGGAAGTCATCTGCCTATAAACAGTACCCTCATTATCAGGCCTCTGTAGCTCCCCAACAGGGTCAGCAGGCCATGGGGCAGAGGGCCCCCAAGCCTCCTACTCTGGCTCCTGCTCAGCAGGGAGGGGGCTTTTGACTGCATTGGCATAGCCTCTCCTCCTCAGCTGGCCCCCATCAGCACTGGAGGCAGGCTGGCCCTGTTCGCCCACTGGTAGTCAGCCGTCACAAGGGATACCTGGGTTCTAAGTATAGTCCAGAAGGGTTATCTCCTCCACTTCCACTAGGTACCCCCCTCCTTTTTTTCCAGGGGAGCCTCCCAGACTCCCTCTGCACAGGGACTTACTCCTGCAGGAGTTGGCAGGTCTTCTGAAGGAACAGGCAGTGGAACCGGTGCCTCACCACCTGAGAGGTCACGGCTTCTATTCCAGGTACTTCCTGGTACCAAAGAGAACAGGAGGCCTCAGACCCATCCTAGACTTGCGAAACCTGAACAAGTTCCTGGAGAGCGAAAAGTTCAAGATGTTTACCCTTGGAATCCTGCTGCCCTACCTCCAGCAGGGAGATTGGCTATGCTCCTTAGATCTAAAGGATGCTTATACTCACATCCTTATTCATCCAGACCACAGACAATATCTCAGATTTGTAGTGGGAGGAAACCATTATCATTACAGAGTACTGCCTTTTGTCCTTACATCCGCCCCCAGGGTATTCACCAAGTGCCTGGCGGTGGTAGCGGCCTACCTCAGGTTTCAAGGCCTCTTTGTCTTTCCATATCTGGACGATTGGCTCATCAGGGGTCAATCCCCGCAAGAGGCCCATCAAGCCACCCTTCGTACTGTCGCTCTGCTTCAGCACCGAGTTACGGCTCACCGTGTCAGAGCGAAGGCTGCATCAGTGGCTCATCTCCGTTCTGTTCCGTTGGCAGACATCTGCCGGGCTGCTACTTGGTCTTCAAGCCAGACTTTTGCGGCCCACTACTGCCTTGAGAGGGAGTCCCGCAGGGACAGTGCTTTCGGGCAAGCGGTACTCCATAATCTTTTTGGGGTCTAGGCAACTCCTACCCTCCGGCCCTGGTGTTGGGCTATCTTTCGGGGGCGTTATCAGAGAAGATTCTGTTCTTGCATGCTGAGGCTCTAGAAGGAGCTCAATTTTTCAGTTTGGGGCCTCTGGTATCCCTGAGCTAGGGAGTCCTATATGTGAGGACTGACTTCCTGCTTGGTCCTGGAGAAAGAGTAGTTACTCACCTGTAACAGGTGTTCTCCAGGAGCAGCAGGAATCAGTCCTCACAATCCTCCCTCCTCCCCTTGGATTTGCAGTCCTATGATTTATTTTTGCTATTTTTGCTGTCTTTTAGCTATGTCATCAGACTGAGCAAGATGGCACCCTTAGGCGGGAAGGGGACTGCGCATGCGCGCTGCATTCCCAAAGGCTTTCTATGAAAGCTGGGGAAATGCTCCGCACGGGGGCTCCGTCGGCGCCGACATCACCCATATGTGAGGACTGATTCCTGCTGCTCCTGGAGAACACCTCTTACAGGTGAGTAACTACTCTATATCCACAATGAGGAGGGACTAATTTCATTAGAGTACACTCAGCAAGTTCCGTGCATGGCTCTCCTATCTTTGAATACGAGGGAGTCACATAATATCTAAATTGCTCTTGCTCCTGCTTTTTTATCAGTTATTTTTATTAGTCCTTTGTATTTGTGCTCACTTATCTCTTCTGCTCTTATATACATAGGAATGTCAAACAGAGTTTCTGCTGATTCTAATCAGTAAGGGTTTGTGACTGAGCTACACTCCCTGATTTCCTTATTTGTTACACTGTTTTCTATAGATTAGTCATGAACACATCATTTAGAAGTGTTTCTTACTATATTTTATCATACATTGTGTTTGTTCTTAACTTATTTATTTGTCACTGATTAGAAATGTTTCCCACTATCTTTTTATCACATATTGTTTGTAATTAATTATTTATTTGTCATTACTACATCATTTTATAGGGTTTCTTTGTATTTTAATTTGTTCAAGATGGCATACATCTTTTTGTCTTTTTATCTGTTTCAAGCATTTTATGTTTTTAAGAATAATTTTATGCTTTGTTTCAATGTATAATTTTAATGTTATTTATGTTCTTATAGTGCTTTATAACCCCTAAGGAAGGCAGTGCCGAAACATGGCTGTATCGGGTTTAGGCTCCTTGTACCCCAGCAAAATACAATTGAATAAAGGATTCTTTCTTTAACATACCACGCTCTAAAGGATGCCTATACACACATCCTTATCCACCCACTTCACAGGCAGTACCTTTACTTCATGGTGGGAGGCTGCCACTATCAGTACAGGATGCTTCCATCCCGAGGATCTTTGCCAAGTGCTTGGCAGTGTTCACTGCCTTCCTGCATCTCCAGGGGGTGTTTGTCTTCCCATACCTGGATGACTGGCTCATAAAGGGCGGTACTGTTGCAGAAGCCCACCAGGCGACGGCGCACACCATCCTCATTCTGGAACACCTGGAGTTTGTCATAAACTACCCAAAGTCCCATCTCCAGCCAACACAATGCCTGGAGTTCATAGGGGCAATGCTGTACACTGTCCAGGCCAAGGCCTGCCTTCCTCTGGACAGGGCCCAGCGCCTCCAGGCACTCGCAGGGCACGTCCAGGGTCATCCTTCACCTTCTGGGCCATATGGCATCCATGGTGCACGTCACTCCAGATGCATACCTGCAGATGCAGCCGGCCCAGTGGGATCTCTGCTTCCAGTGGTTGCAAACAACAGAACACCTGCAGGACAAAGTGTTTGTGACCTGCTCTCTGGCCAACTTCCTCAGCTGGTGGCTGCAGCTCCAGCACCTGCAGGCCACAATGACCTTTCAGGCAACAGCCTCTCAGAGGATTCTCACCATAGATGCCTTCAAGCTGGGCTGGGAGCCTATTGCAACAACTCTTGCACTCAGGGTAGCTGGTCGCAGTTGGAAAGCCTCCAGCACATGAATCTCCTGGCGCTCTGGGTGATAGCGCTCGCCATCCGGGCTTTCCAACACCACCTTCAACTTCAAGTAGTCCTAATCCAGACTGCCAACCAGATGGCAATGTTCTACATGAACAAGCAGGGAGGGATGGGGTTGTTCCTCCTGTGCCAAGAGGTGCAGAGCCTCTGCTCCTTTGCCAGTAGCAGCGGGATGCTCCTGCATGCCATCTACCTCCCAGGCCAGAACAATGTCCTGGCAGATCGGCTCAGCCGAGTCCTCCAACTGCACGAGTGGCAGCTGGACCTCAGGGTGGCCAGTCGACTGATTTGTCTCTGGGGGCTCCCGCAAATGGGCCTCATTGCCAGCCCAACCAATACTCAGCTGGCCCACTTTTGCTCCAGGCAGCTGCACCCCTCGCAGGTAGCGGTGGATGCATTCCTCATGCCATAGATGGAGGGCCTCTTCTATGCCTTCCCACCCACACCGCTGTTCGCCAAAACCCTGTTCATGGTCCATCTTGACAGACCCACATTGATACTGGTGGTTTCTTGGTGGGCCCCGCAGCCATGGTTCCCTCTACTCCTCTGCCTGTCCCAGGCACCCCCTGTCCCTTTGGGGTGTGACCCGGGTTTGCTCTTGCAGGTGGGACGGCTCCTTCCTGCACCCCAACTTGGGGTCCCTATCTCTGACAGCTTGGCTGCTGAAAGGGTAGCCTTGGCCTACTTTGATCTCTCCAGTGAGGTGGAAACAGTTCTTTTGGCTTCGTGCAAATCTTCCACCTGCTGGGCCTATGCTTTCAAGTGGCGAAGGTTCTCAGTCTGGTGTGCAGGGAGGCAGATTATCCCCATCTCCTATTCGGTCCAGCTAGTATTCCAGTACCTGCTCCATCTGTCCCAGGTAGGGCTGTTCACCTCTGCATGCTTTCAGCGCACCATCATCTTTTCAATGGCAAGCCCCTCTCTGTCCAGCCCCTCGTAATTTGATTCTTAAGGGGCCTACTACTTTCTAAGCCACCCGTCTGCCCCCCTGTGGTGGAGTGGCACCTTAATGTAGTTCTTTCAAAACTCACTGCGCCACCGTTTGACCCTCTCAGCCCATGCCACCTCAAGTATCTCTCCTGGAAGGTGGACTTCCTCATTGTGTTCACCTCAGCTCACATGGTTAGCGAGCTCCAGGCCTTGGTGGCTCACCCACCTTACACAAGGTTCTACAATAACAGTGTCATGCTCCACACATACCCCAAGTTTCTCCCAAAGGTGGTGTCTCAACGAGGAGGTGGTACTCCCACATTCTTGCTGCAGCCCCACAACAGCAAGACTGAACCCGCTATCCACACTCTGGATTGTAAGCGGGCCCTGTCCTTCTACCTGGAGCGTACTCAGGCCCACTGCTGCTCCTCACAACTCTTCATCTCCTATGACCCAGGTCAGCTGGGTACAGCGGTCTCTAAGCGCATCCTGTGCACTTGGGTGGCGGACTACATTTCCTTTGCTTATGAAAAGGCTGGCCTTTTTCTGGCGTGCCCGGTCACGGTGCATGGCATCCAGGCCATGGCAGCATCTGTGGCGAACTTGCGCTCCATCCCCTTGGTGGAGATCTGCTGGGCTGCCACCTGGTCCTCTGTTCATTCCTTTGCAGCTCATTCCTGCCTGGAGAGGGAGTCCCACTAGGACAACACCTTCAGCCAGGCAGTACTCTGTAATTTGTTTGGGGTCTTGGGGTGCTGTAGCCTCACAAGTGGACTCTCAGCCCCCCAGTGGCACTGGATATTTTCCAGAAGTGGGGTACCCCAGCAGTGGACCTCTTCGTCAGCCAGCACAGTGCCCAGCTCCCGTTGTTCCGCTCCAGGAATCCTTGCTGGAACTGCCTCACAGCCGATGCGTTTCTTTTCCATTGGGACAAGGGCCTGCTGTATGCTCACCTGCCCATGCCCCTAGTGACCAAGACCCTCTTCAAGGTTCAGACGGACAGGGCCGCGATGCTCCTTATTGCCCCGCGCTGACCCTGGCAACCATGGTACCCGCTGCTGCTCCGACTTTCTCAGGCGCCACCCATTCCCATGGGTTTCTCCCCAGATCTGATCTCTCAGAACAATGGGACTCTCCTGCATCCCAATCTCTGGTCGTTAACTCTGACAGCGTGGATGCTGAAAGGATAGCCCTTGCTCAACATCACTTGCCTAGGGACATTGAAGACGTTCTCGTTTCCCACAAGGATTCCACCAGGCGAGCGTACACCTTCAAATGGCGCAGGTTCTTGGACTGGTGTGTGGATAGACATTTCAACCCATTCTCCTGTCCGTTTCAAGTGATCCTGCAGTACCTTATGCACTTCTTCCGGGCTGGATTAAAGTCCAATTCTGTCAGTGTGCATCTGAGCGCCCAGGCAGTCTACCATCATGTAGTTGATGGGTGTTCCCTGTCAGTTCATCCTCTCTTTGGTCGCTTCATGTGGGGCCTCTTGCTCTCACAGCCTCTCATTCACCTGCTGGGGGCAGTATAGGACCTGAACGCGGTTCTGGGTAAACTCATTGACCTTCGTTTTGAACCACTGGCTTCCTGCCATCTTAAGTACCTTTCGTAGAAGATCATTTTCCTAGTAGCGCTCACTTCAGTACGCAGGGTTAGCGAGCTGAAAGCGCTGGTGGCTCACGCCACTTACACTAGGTTTAATAGAAACAGAGTGGTTCTATGCACGCACCCTAAGTTTCTTCCTAAGTCTCTCCCTTCCACCTCAACCAGGAGGTGGTTCTTCCCACCTTCTTTCCAAGGCTGCACTCAAGCAAGGAGGAAGCCTCTCTTCATACATTGGATTGTAAACGGGCTTTGGCTTTCTACCTTGATCAGACGAAGGCTCATCGCTGCTCCTCTCAATTGTTTGATTCTTATGACCCCAATAGACTTGGCATGGTGGTCTCTAAGTGCACCCTTTCCACATGGGTGGCTGACTGCATTCCCTTCACCTATGGACAGACTGGCCTTTCTCTGGAGTGCAATGTGATAGCCCATAATGTTCAGCCTCCATGATTAACCTACTCTCCATCTCCCTGCTGGAGATTTGTCGAGCGGCCACTTGGTCCTCTGTCCATACCTTCACAGCTCACTACTGCCTCGAGGAGGCCTCCCGGCTTGACAGCACTTTTGGTCAGACCGTTCTTCGGAACCTCTTTGGGGACCAATGCAAGTCCTTCCCTCCGATCCTTCTGTACAGTAGTGGCCAAAAGATTAAGGCAAAGTCCAAAATATCAGAATTTTATTAGAAAAGTACATGTTATTGTCACTTTCATGGTCAAAAGCTTTAAGAACCAAAGATATATATGTCATTTTCAAAGTTTTATTCAGGAAACAATATATGTGTCAATATTTGATAAGTGTGTCCATGATTTTTCAGTACAGCCTGGATTCTTGTAGGCATACTGTTAACTAGCTTTTTTCAGTATGCCGGAGTGATTTTGTTGACCCATACATGCTTGAGTATGTCCTTTAAATCTGCTTCTGAAGTTGGACGGGGTGCTGCCACCTTTTTCTTCATAAGATTCCAACAGTTTTCAATTACATTGAGATCCGGAGAGTTTGATGGCCAACTTGGTAGCAGTTCGATCTTGTTGTCCACGAACCATTTTTTTGACTGTTTTTGCAGTGTGGCACGGTGCCGAGTCCTGCTGAAATATAGTTGTGCCAGAAACATTCATGTGTATTTTAACTTTACTATTCAGCATGGATATGTATTTTGCAGCATTTACTCTTTCACCTTTCTCAAAATGTGCAGGCCACATCATCCATTCGCCAAGATACCACCCCATACCATGACCGATGGTGGGTGTTTAACAGTCTTGATCATGTACTTCGGATTTAGTCTCTGGCCTGCTGGTCGATGGACGTAGTTGTAACCACTCCCATGTACTTGTTGAAATGTACTTTCATCTGTGAACATTATCCTCTCCCACCATTCAACAGATTTGTCTTTTATCTTGCTACAAAACTGTATGCGGGCAGCAATTTGTTTCCTGGTCATCATAGGCTTCTTGGCAGGTCTTCTGGCCACGGGTTTGAATTCATCAACAAGCCATCGACGGACAGATATGGCACTTATCTTTATTCCTCGATCATTAGCTAACTGAGCCACACATTGAGATGAAGTATGTGGACTAGATGTAATAATGCTTTTGAGGAATCGGTCATCTCGTCCAGTAGTTATCCGTCTGCACCCACATTTCGAATGACGTGTATGGCCACCTGATTTCAGAACATTCTGAACTGTACACCTTGATATATGCAAATGTTTTGCAATAGCACATTGTGAATATCCTTCAGCATGGAGTGTGACAACTTGTCCCTTTACAAAGTCATTAATATCGCACTTTCTACCCATCTTGATTGTATATTTCACATGTAACTTTCAATCTTTTCCTAGTTGTAAAAATTCAAAACTTGTCAGACGGCTGCCTAGGGTGAGAACTTACACAATCTTGACGATGCATATATTCATATGATTCTTGCAAGGTATTGTGGGTATTGTAGTTCATTCACTCCCAAACACAGCTGATGACAATAATTTGAGTTGTGAAACCAAGTGGTAAGATCAATAAAATACTTCTTTTATTGATGGGGTTTAATTCACCCAGCACATGTATGCTTGATAGCACTATAAATGAGGTTACTTGCTTGCAGTGTTTAAAATGGATAACAAAAAGTCACAAAGTAAACCAGAAAACAACCTTCAGCTTGTCAGGCAATTAGCTAATGTTTTCTTAGCAAATAATTACCAAATACAAAGGCACAAAGTAAAGAATAAACTTTGCTGGTTAGGTTAACTTCTGCTTATTTTCCACGCAGATCTCAGCAGTGATTCTCCCTTGCTCACACACACAATCAGGTGCAGCTTTAATTACTATCAATTGACCAGCTGTAAGCCTTTAGCTGGCTGGCTGCTACTGTGTGAACCCAAATCCTGCTTTAAGAGCTGTTTGCAGTGGAAATAAAGAACAAAGTTAGGTTTCTTTGTGATGGCTGATGTGTTTGCTCATAGAAAACTAGCAATAACATTTAGATAAAGAACAGTCCATGTAAATAGTTTCATCTGCTGTATTTCCCCCTGCATCAACAATCATAGGGTCAATATCATACATTGGCACAGATGAGTCTTTCATTAAGGCACTATCATGAGAATGCTTATTCCCTTGCTGCCATTCTCTATTATAGATAGGGTCTGGATCAGTGTTCATACCTGAGCCTCTCCTGCTATCATTATTCCTCTCTGTATAGCCTGGCCAATATGTAATCCAATTCTGATGTCCAGCCTTCCAATCTTGATCCCTGGACGCTGGATCTTCTCTCACATACCTTCTGGCCTTGGTCTGAAAGTCCCTTCCACATGCAGTCTTCTCTCTTCCAGGTAGCCACTGGTGATTCCTATCTCTGCCACTCCATTCCTCTGGCTGAATCCAGTCCAATGGACTCTGCTGGCTTTTGGAATACCTCCCAGTATGAGTACTGCCTTGGAATCTCCCAGACCTTCCAATGGCCTTTCTTCTCTTCCTTCCAGAGAGTTTCCTTCTCTCTCTATCTGCTTGGCTTGGCTTCTGTTTCTCCAGGTGATACTGGTGCTTGTAGCCGTTGCTGTCTCTGTATCTCTTCCTCCCTCTGTAGCTGTTATCTGAAGAATAAGCTCTATTCTTATTCTGTCCTAATGTGTGCTGCTCCCTAACACAGCGCAGCTGTGTTGAATCAGGCCCTGCCCTTTGAGATGAGTGCTTAGGGATTACCTCATAGCTCTCTTGATTGCACACACATTCTCTCACTTCAGCCCCTCTCATGGCTGCTGGAAACCTGGTGCATTCTGGGACTGGTAGTCTTTTATGTGAAAACTCTGTTTTCTTGCTTCTACCAGAACTGACAGGTTGCTTGTTCAGAGTCACATCATCTTTTCTATAGCTCCTACCTGAGCTATGATAAGCTTCCTTATCACATACCCCCCTGCTTAAGTTATTACGGACTGGTTTTACTGGTGAAACTTCTTCTCTACAGTCCGTAATACGGGAAAGTGCATCCGCATTCTTGTGTAACTTCCCGGCACGATGTTCAACCTGAAAATCAAACGCCTGTAAGGCCATGTACCAGCGTGTCAGCCTGGCATTGTGGTTCTTCATTTGCTGCAACCACTTAAGTGGGGCATGGTCCGTGACCAACTGGAACTTTCTCCCTGTAAGGTAAAACCTTAACGCCTCCACTGACCACTTGATAGCCAAACACTCTTTTTCTATCGTGGAATACTTTTGTTCAGCCAGTGACAACTTCCTGCTCAGGTACATCACAGGATGCTCCTCTCCATCATGGCACTGGGATAGGACTGCTCCTAGCCCTACATCCGATGCATCGGTTTGAACCAGAAAGGGTTTCTTGAAGTCTACTCCTTTCAGTACCGGTCCTGTACACAATTTTTCTTTTAATACTGAAAACGCTTTTCAGCTTCTGGTGTCCACTTTATCTGGTTTGGACAATTCTTTCGCAGCATATCCGTGAAAATGGCACTTTTCTCTGCGAATTGCGGTATAAACCGGCGGTAGTATCCAATAAGTCCTAAGAAACTTCTTAGTTGTTTCTTGGTTGTTGGAGGAGGAAAATTCCTGATGCTATCTATTTTGCCTGAGCTATGATAAGCTTCCTTATCACAAACTTCATCCAAGAAATCTACTACAGAGTGTGAGTAAACTAAAATGGACGCCAGAAGCATGGTGTGACTAATCACCATGCTGATTAAATAAGTAGGCACGTGTGACATCTCCACAGTACATTATTTAACAATAAATTGTAGAAAAAGATACCTGCCTTAATTTTTTGGCCACTACTGTATGTCCAGGCTACTGGAGAGTCAATTCTTTTGCAGATGCTTGGGGATCGTTAGCGTCTTTCAGCTGCTATTCATGGCTCGATTTTTGGTTCGCCCATAGCTATTTACAGGTCTTTCGGTGCCTGTAGCTGAGGAGTCCCATATGTGAGGATTGACTTCCTGCTTGTTCCCAGACAAAGTGTAGTTACTCACCTGTAGCAGGTGTTCTCTGGGAATAACAGGAATCAGTCCTCACTACCCTCCCTCCTCCCCGTGGAGTTGTTTTTCTTTTTGGGCTGTGTTAAGCAATGTCATTATAGTGGTGAGCTGGGAAAGGTGGGGAGAGATTACTGCATGGGCTCCGTTGGTGCCGATGTCACCTATATGTGAGGACTGATTCCTGCTGTTTCTGGAGAACACCTGCTACAGGTTGCACCATGGTTTTGCTATTAGAAGCACTTATGAATTCAATAGGTACTTCTAATAGCAGTATCGGTAGGGAGGAGTGGCTCAGTGGTTGGGACAGGTTACCTCAGGCCGGGGGTTCAATTCCCACATGGGGACAAGCAACCTCAGGCCGGAGAAAATTGAGAGAGGGCTGATCGAACTGAAAGTTCAGTACGTGCCACAACTACCCAAATATCACTCAAAGTTATATTATCAGGAGCAATCAAAGGTTCAACAACAGGAACAAACCAAAGAGGAGCAGGCATATTTAAATCAGCCATGGGTTGAGGAGAAGTCAGTTAAGAGGGTAAAGAGGCGGGCTGAACCAGGTCATTCAAACCCGAAGTAGCTCCTACCTCAGATAATCCTTGCAAGCAGGGCGGGGTTGGACCCAAAATGGAGGAGTTATCCATGACAGAACTGCAAGTCTCAGAAGAAACATTAGACCCCTCCAAATTAGTGTTTACAGGTAAGACTTGAAGATGGCGATCCATGGGGCCAGTGGTTTTCATGGTCTTAGCCACTGCAATTGGCAAAGACCGTTTCTTCCGTTTCCCCATTCAGTGCTGCAATGGACTCCTCCAGACTCCAAAGGGGCGGGACCTGCCCCTTTGGTCATGCCTTTTTGGACACGCGGCTGCGTACCACAGGGTAGCTAGCTCTATGGAGTGGGGGAAGGGAGGTCCCGGAAGCTCCACCTCCTCCACACCAGCACCCACGCGTCTCCTAGGCAAGGCAATCAACAAGGAAATGTTCAGCGATCCCAAAGCTGCTCTAGCAGGGACGAGCTCTTATTGAGGGCAGGAGGGAGGTCCCGGAAGCTCAAACTCAATTAAGAGTTTCATCAGTGGGATGTATCACCATATAAACATTCAAACTGGTGCTGCAGACGCTATCAGCCTTCGAGCCATTCAACAAACCGGATACGGCGTGGCATCTTTTGGAAATATCTGGTTTGTTGAATGGCTCGAAGGCTGATAGCGTCTGCAGCACCAGTTTGAATGTTTATATGGTGATACACCCCCCTGATGAAACTCCTAATTGAGTGAAACGCAAGGGATGGCGCCGGTGAATGGCGTTGGGGGAGCACAGGAAGCTAAGTGAAAAACATTTGAAGTTGAATGTATATATATATACATGCAGTTTGAAAGCGTTGTCTGTGGGATATAAAGTATATGCCGGAAATTGTCATTGATGCTATCAGGCACTACTAAAAGTATCATTGTTGTGCTGACAAGTCTGAGACGTTCCGAGCATTATGGGATGATTTGAAAGTAGTATAATTCTCACAGTAAGCTGATCATCACATTAAAGTTAACGTTACAATAGAGTAATTTGCACTAATTAGGCATAGCCTGTATTACTCTAAGAATTGACCTTACGTTATTGTAGATCTCCTTCGATCCCAGGCAGTCTACTTTCTTTCCGACAATGCTATGACGGTGTCCTATTTAAACCGATAACACAGAACAAATGGTCCGGGAATGGCCAGGGAGATGGCTTTTCTCCTCCCTTGGATGGAGTGTAATTGACAAGTCGGGACAGCACATTGTGGGGATGGTCAGCGTACAAGCAGCTTACGTCAGCTGTCACATTGTAGATCCCGACAATTGGGAACTAGCCTCCTGGGCATTTGCACAAATAGTTCGCACCTGGGGGTTGCCCACAGTGGATCTCAGGCCGTTGGCACAGAACGCCAAGACACAGGCCTTTGTCGGTCAGTGGAAGGAGCATGGGCCTTGGGGCCTGGACGCGTTAGTTCAGTCCTGGCCTTCCACTCCCCTGTTGTGCATGTTTCCTCCTTGTGTTCTGCTTGGGAGGGTCTCTGTCGGATCGAAGCTCATTCTGGCATGGTGATCTTCGTGTCATGTGACTGGCCTCAGCGGCCGTAGTATGCTGATCCTGTTCGACTAACCCAATAATCTCCCTTCCTCAGAAAGGTCTCTTGTGGCAAGGTCCAATCACCATGGCCGATACTGCTTCCTACTCACTTATGATCTGGCGCTTGAAAGATGCTGGGTGAGTTACAGAGGTCACTCGACACAGGTAGTGGCTCTCCTGTCCAAGGCAGGATGGCCCGTTACATATTTAGTCTACACGAGAATGTGACATCCTTGAGTCTTGGTGCTTTTGGCAGCGCCTTTCAGATCCTGGACATTCTGTAATTCCTTCAGAGCACTCTCAACTCTGGTCTGGCCCTAGGCTCTCTCTGGTTTCACGTCTCTACATTAACCTGTTTGAAGGACGCTCAATGGTGTCTCCTGCAGAAGTTGCTAGCTTTCTCAGGGGTATGTGGGTGCTTGGTCCTCAGGGCCTTATCCGGGCATCCTTCAAGCTGCTCAAACATACCTCATTCCGGGACTCGTCCCTCAGGACAGCATTTCTAGTAGCCATTAATCTTGGCCGGGAAAGTCTCCGTGTTGCGTGTCCCTCTGGGTGCTGCTGTACTTCCTGCCTAAGGTGGTTACACCTTTTCACTCAAATTGGATGGTTTTGTTTCATGCCTTTCAAGAAAACAATGTGGGCATCAATATAGGACTTCGCACCATAGATCTCAGTAGGGTGCTACGGCGCTCTCCGGGGTCATCAATTCCTTTCGCAAATCCGATCTCCATTTGTACTGTTTGTGAGGCCTCAGAAGGGCCTTGCGGCCTCCACAGCCTCTATTACAAATGGCTCTGCACAACCATTGAGTCAGACTACATCCTTCAGGGTAAGTTGGTGCCCATGGGGCTCACGGCCCGCTCTACTCGGTCTCAAGCAGCACCATGAGCAAAGGGCTCACAACCTGGACACCGTCGCCTTGATCTCCAAGCGTGCGATGTGATGCAATTTGGTGCCAGTGTGGTGGCAGCTGCTGTCTCTTCCCGCCCTGAAGTGGGTTAGCTTGGGTACTTCCCATTTGTCTGGACTGGTCTAGCAGGATGACTTGGAATGAGAAATTTCACTTACTGTTAATTTCCTTTCCTGGAATCCTGCTAGACCAGTCCAGGACCCACCCGTTCTGGATACTTTTCGGCAGCCTATGCTCACATTGTTATGTTGCAGTTCATTCATTGCCGCACCTCATGAAGGGTTGTTGCTTCATGTCACTTCCTTGACAACCTAGCTGCTGCCTGCTATAGGCCGTATATGAAGTAAAATGAACTATAATCTATAGTTCTGGCCGTTGCATGAGAGCAGTGCTCAGTTGTTCGGGTATCATACCATATTCAGTGACTGTTTCACGGCTTTGTCAGAGTATACTGAGGGCGACCTCTAGGGGTACAGCTATATGTCTACCAGGGCTCAACCAATCAAGCTTCTGGTAGTTTTTCTGTCTCCAACATCTGCTGGCAGGGGGACGTAACCATTTGTCTGGACTGGTTTAGCAGGATTCCAGGAAAGGAAATTAACGGTAAGTGAAATTTCTCCTTCTTCCCCATATAAAGAATACATAATGGTTATTTTTTCCCAGTTTTTCTCTTGTTGGTCTCTGTACTTTATTTAGACAGAATGCTTGGGTGGCTCAAGGTGCCCACATTAGTCTGGTTTTGATCACTGGCTGGGAAGCTTTCACAACTTCAGTGGCTCCTAGCTTCCCTTTCTCTTTCCCTGGCCCTGATACACTTCTCCATGGTGTGCCTAGATCTGCCCAGCTCTGACCAATGGGGAATCCAAACCCAGATCCTCTGCACTACTGTCCTGTGACCTGAATTACAGGTCTCGCACATGTGGAGTTTATGTTCTATAGATATGCCCTGTTGTTTAGAAAGATATTAACTCATAATGTGCGTTCAAGCTGCTCTTGTTCTGACTGCAGCTGTCAGAGTATATTTTGTGATGTCATTGATCACTGTAACAGCAGCTGCTGAAAGTCACATCCAATTAGTCAGAAATGTTATTTGAAGTACTGCATCCTAATTTCAGACTGGTGCTTAAACGTTTTGAAAAATATATAGAGAAATATACTTAGTGCCTTCTATAAGTTAATAAATAAAATCATGAAAGCATTCATTAAATTATTGAGCCATACTGAGATTTACATAGTAGATGTAGATGAAGCAGATAAAGACCAATTAATCCATTCATTCTGCCCACCTGTTCCTCTCTACACTACTAAGAATAAATTCCAGCTGCAAGTCAAAGAAGCTTTATCATTAGTAGGGTATTGCTCCTCATCCAAGTCAGTTTTTGTAGTCTTTTGTTCTTTACTATCCTGGTTAGATGGGCATGCAATTTCCCATACTTAATCTAATAACTAGCTCCCCTACGTACCACCAACCTTAGTAATAATAAACTATCAAAACTAGTTAGGCTGTTGCTCAGATATGTGGTTGTCTAAGTCTCCGTTGCCTCGCTAGATAGTACCCATCCACAACCAACCTACTGTCATTGACATGATTGATTTCTGAGAAGTTGTAGTCTGCTAGTTCCAGCCCAGCTACCTTATGACCTGTAGTATCACTAGATTGTGCTTCCTGTATCTGCCCCTTTATTTATTTATTTAATTTTATACCACTTCTCCTGATAGAAGCAGCTGCTCTCCCACTTCCCTTCAGCATTTCCAGCAGTATCATCACAACCTCCTTAACAAAACCAAGAAATCATATTACACGAGCCTCATCTCCTCTTTGGCCAAATTTTCCCATCAGTTGTACTCTGTCCTGCGCTCTCTTTCCACTCCTGTCTCTCTCTCCCAAAGGCAGTTACTCCTTCCACTACACCTGACCCTGGCCAGTTCGCTACCTACTTTAGTGATAAGATCCAGTCACTTTGATCCATCTTTATTAACTGTCCCTCCTCCCTCCTGTCAAGTCCAAACCATCCCCAGACCCACCTGCTTCCTCTCTCACACATATTTGGTCCACCTTCTGCCCTGTTTCCTCTGCTGAGTTGCTCAAGGTACTATCTTCTTGCAAAACAACCTGTCCATCTGGTCCTATCCCCTCACAGTGGCTATCTGAACCCTCCTTCCCTCGATAGTCACCATTTTCAATACCAGTCTCTATTCTGGTACTTTCTCCAGAAACAAGCAAGACGTCAGTCCTCACTTATGGGTGACATCGGCACCGACGGAGCCCGCACGGATCAATTCCCCAGCTTTCAAAGAAAGCCTTTGGGATTGCTGCCATGCATGCGTGGTCGTCTTCCCGCCCAAAGGTGCCATCTTGCTCAGTCTCCCTTTTTCTGCGGAGCCCTTCGGACGCATGTCCTCGTCCCTCGGAAAAAGTGTTTCATTTTCGGCCTCTGGCCTGTGTTTTTTCCAATAGCACTGGTTCTCTTCCTGTCCTTCCCCTGCTCTTCTTTTCCCTTGAGCGAGGGGATGTTCATGTAAATTTTCCTTTTTTTTTTTCCCCTCAACCACTTGCCGCAAAGGTCTTCAAGCTAGCGGGGGCCATTTTTGCCCCAATGGCTACCGGTTTTAAAAAAAAGCGACAGATGCTCCAAAAACATGTTGCTCACGGACACCAATGACTGCTGTCTTCGGTGTCTTGGGGCCGACCATGACCCGGAGCTCTGCTCTCTTTGCAAGAAAATGTCCTCCAAAGCCCTGCTAAGTCATAAACAGAAGTCCGATTACATTTTCAAGAAGGTAGCCCCGGAATCCCCGGCAGCACCCTCGGTCATCCCTCCACTGGTGGGATCCCCCACTTCGACCCCGTATTCAAGGCGGCACTCCGATCAGGGGTCCTCTGAAGTGGAGAGGCGTAAGAAGAAGAAGACCTCTGTCGGGGGCCCCAGACAAGCGTGAGCACTCCCGCGCTTGGTCGCTCAGCCCCCCCCCTGCCTTCCTGAGAGTTGGACAAGGAGCAGCCTCGAAAGGTACCTCATACAGACACGGAGGCCTCCGGCAATGGCGCCCGGTCTCCTGAGGGTCATCCCAGTGAGGACCCCCCTCTCCTCCTCCACGCCTGACCCGGTAAACCTGGTGTCGACATCACAGGGACCCACGTCCGTGTAGGAGTCCCGAATGCTGGCACTAGAGCGCAGCGTTTCTGCCTTCTTAGCTGCCCAGAAGGCGCTCATGCCCAGCATGGCTGGCCCACGCCTCGAGACCGAGGTTCCCTCGAGAGGGATGCCCAAACCTGCCCTGGAAACCCCTGAGAGCCGTGGGCCTTGTGAGGGTCCTCTGTGTCGGTCTCGCTCGCCTTCCCATTCCTCGGGAGCGAGATCCTCCAAGGCCTCTGGCTCCAAGCGAGCTTCGGCCTCTGGACAGGGTGACCAGTCAGAATCGGACTCCTTCATGGACCTCTCGGGGTGGGAGTTGGACGGGGATACTTCCCTAGAGACCCGTGCCCACAAGGACCTCCCTTTGGATCCGTCCCAGCCCGCCTCTCAGAGGCATTCGCCGGCTGAGGATACATCATTCCTAGTGTTTGTGCCGGACATAGCATGGGCACTCAACCTGGCTGTGCAGGCTGAAGAGGAGCCGCGAGCTGAGGAGCTCGACATCTTACAGTATGAGTCCCCACCTCGGGAGTCTCTTACTGTCCCAGTTCCTCCCATTTTGTCCAGGCTGCTTCGCCGCATGTGGGAGACACCTGCTTCAGTCCCCATTATGAGCAAACACCTCAACGCCATGTACAGGGTCCAACGTGGCCCGGGTTTCCGGAAGACCCAGCTTCCACAAACCTCCATGGTAGTGGAATCGGCAATGTGGAAGCAAAAGAGCCCGGTCACACTCTTCGGTCCCCCCCCGGGCAGGGAGTCTGGAGCCCTCGACGCCCTTGGGCACAAAGCCTATCAGGGGTCCATGCTCACATGCCACATCCAGGCATACCAATTGTATATGGGCATGTTCCTGCACAACCTTGCCAAGGAGCTCGGCGGGTTCTCCGCAGGTCTCGGGGGTGAACTCCTCCGGTTCCAAACCCCCCTGAGGTTGAGTGCTCGAAGTACCTCTCCCGTGTCATGTATGATGGATTTGAGTCCTCTGCCTGAGTGGCGGCAGCCGGCATCAGGGCCCGACACCAGGCGTGGCTTCAGTCCTCTGACCTGGAGCAGTGGATCCAGGAGAAGTTCCTGGATGTCCTCTGCCTCGGAGAAGAACTATTTGGTAAGCCCATGGAGGATAAGGCCGCTGAGATAGAAACGTAGTTCGTGAACTCGGATCCGTCTCTCGCATAAGACCTCTTCTCTCCCTTGGAAGAAGAAGCCAACCAAGAAACCATTCTTCCAAAGAAAGGGGCTCCCCTACCGGAGATAAACCCACCCTTCCTGCCCACCCCTACGCTGGCTTCTGGCATGCAGGGGAAGGGAGGAACGCATGACCACTGCAAGTCTAAAGGGCCCAAGACCCAAACACCAGCGCCATCCCAATCCACTCAGGGCTTTTGACGCTGACGGCATAGCTTCTTGCCCTCCGGCAGCACTTCCGCCGGTGGGGGGACGCCTGTCCTTTTTCACCCCGCAGTGGGCGTCGATCATGTCGGACACCTGGATTCTCTGGGTGGTCCGAGACGGATATCGTCTTCACCTGGACAGTCTCCCTCCTCCCTTCTCCCCAGCGAAGTCTACTCGGCTTCCTTCGCACCAGACTTTCTTGCAGCAGGAGCTATTCTACAACCAGCGGACAGTCGAGAAGGTACTGCTGCACCTTCGAGGCCGTGGGTTCTACTCCTGCTACTTCCTCATTCCGAAAAAGACGGGTGGCCTACGCCCCATCCTTGACCTCCGGAACCTAAACAAGTTTCAGGTGCAGGAGAAATTCAAAATGTTATCACTTGGCGTCCTGCTTCCCTTCCTTCAGCAGGATGATTGGCTATGCTCCTTGGATCTCAGGGACGCTTATGCCCACATCCTAGTCCACCCCTAACACAGGCAATACCTGTGCTTCAGGGTGCAGGGGGAGCACTACCAATACAGGGTGCTCCCCTTCGGGCTCATGTCTGCACCACGGGTTTTCACAAAGTGTCGCTCTGCGGCTACCGCCTCCCTCCGGTGGCAGGGCATACCCATCTTTTCCTACCTCGACAACTGGCTCATCATGGGGACGTCGGCTGGCGAAGCCCGCCTAGCGGCATCACGCACAATCCTTCTCTTCGAATGCCTCGGCTTCTTGGTCAATTACCCCAAGTTCCACCTCAAACCGGTGCAGACCTTGGAGTTCATCAGTGCATGCCTCGACACAGAGCGAGCGACCGCCTTCCTGCCTGAGGATCAGGCAGACAGTCTCCAGGCCATGGCGGCCCAGGTCCAGAACAGGGCTTGGATTACGGCATGGGCCATGCTGCGCCTCCTAGGACACATGGCCTCCACCATCCATGTGGTCCCCCACGCCCACATGCACATACGGACAGTCCAGTGGTGCCTCAGGGCATAATGGAGCCAGGCCTCTGGCCAGGTCAGAGACCCTATCTAGGTCTCCCGCAGTCTCCACAACACCCTGCATTGGTGGCGGGACTCCTGAAGCCTCCTTCAGGGAATGCCCTTCCAGACCCCACAGCACGAGCTCGTCCTGACGACGGATGCTTCCCTGCTGGGTTGGGGAGCCCACTGTGGCGCATTGTGCACCCAGGGGCAGTGGTCGCCCGAGGAGTTTCAGCAGCAGATCAACCTGAGGGCCTTCGAGGGCTGCCTGAGTGGGAAGTCGGTGCTCGTGCAGACCAACAACCGGGTAGCTACGTTCTACATAAACAAGGAGGGGGGAACAGGATCCTGCCTCCTCTGCCGGAAGGCGATGCTCCTTTGCGTTTCGCTGGGGGATGACCCTACGAGCGATCTACCTCCCAGGCTAGGAGAATGTCCTCACGGACAAACTCAATAGGATCCTCTGCCCACACGAGTAGCGCCTGGATCCAGAGTTTGCTAGCCTCTTGTTCCATTAGTGGGGGACCCCATCCATTGACCTGTTTGCCAGCCCGGTGAATGCGAGCTTTCTGGCTTCTGCGGCCCGGTTCCGCACCCGAGCAGAGTGGCCCCAGATGCGTTCTTCTTAAGCTGGACTTCTGGGCTTCTTTACGCTTTCCCTCCCACTCCTCTCATTGCGAGGACCCTCCACAAGGTTCAGCGGGACTGAGCTTCAGTGATCCTCGTGGCTCCTTCATGGCCTTGACAGCCTTGGTTCCCGCTTCTGCTCCAGCTCTCGTCCGAGCCTCCAGTCCCCCTGGGCTGTGCCCCAGACCTGTTAACGCAGGAGGAGGGTCCGGTGCTCCACTCGAACCTGGTCTCGCTGTCCCTTACAGCCTGGCAGCTGAACGGGTCTCCTTAGCCCCACTGCATCTCTTGGAGGAGGTCGAGGAGGTCCTCCTCGCGTCGAGGAAGGACTCGACGAGGCGGGCATATGCCTTTAAGTGGCGTCGTTTCTCGGTCTGTTGCTTCGAGCTCCAGATCAACCCGTTCTCCTGCTCTACCCAGTGGGCTCTTCAGTATCTCCTCCACCTTTTGAAAGCAGGGTTGAAATCCAATTCGGTCAGGGTACACCTGAGAGCCATTTCGGCGAACCACCTCCCCGTCGAGGGGAAACCCGTCTCGGGGCAGCCCTTGGTCTCCCGCTTCATGCGAGGCCTCTTCCTTTCCAAGCCTCCCATTTGGCTCCTCCGGCAGAGTGGGACCTCAACATGGTGTTCATGCAGCTTACACGATCACATTTCGAGCCGATGGCGACGTGCTTGCTTCGGCACCTCTCCTGGAAGGTGGTCTTCCTGGTGGCTTTGACTTCGGCTCGCTGGGTCACGAACTTTAGGCCCTCATGGCTGAGGCTTCCTCCATCAGATTCTGTGGGAACAGGGTGGTACTCTGCACCCACCCCAAGTTCCTACCAAAGCTTGTCTCAGATTTCCATCTAAATCAGGAGATAGTTTTACCAACTTTCTTCCCGAAACCTCATACCGACCAGGCCTCAACAGTGTTACATACACTCGATTGCAAGAGGGCTCTTGCCTTCTACCTCCAGCTCACCCAGGCTCACTGCAAGTCTGATCGGCTCTTTGTTGCCTATGTTCCCAATCGCCTGGGGCAGGTAGTCACCTAACGCACCCTCTCCATCTGGGTGGCGGACTGCATCGCCCCGTTGGATCGGAGAGTCACCGCACATAGCGTTCGGGCCAAGGCGGCTTCGGTGGCTTCACTGCGCTCAGTGCCTCTGTCGGACATCTGTCAGACTGCGACCTGGTCTTCAGCAAACACTTTCGCTGTACACTACTGCCTGGAGAGGGAGTCCCGCCGGGACAGCGCCTTCAGCCAGGCTGTACTCCGTAATCTGTTCGGGGTATAAGCAACTCCTGCCCTCCGACCCTTCTCGATGGCTATCAAGAGCTTTGCCCTGGGGACCCGAAGATTCGGGCTCCTTTGGGCATCGACTTCTGCTCACGGCCTCGCGAAGCCGTTTTTGCGT
Organism: Ichthyophis bannanicus; assembly: GCA_033557465.1. Taxonomy (NCBI): domain Eukaryota; kingdom Metazoa; phylum Chordata; class Amphibia; order Gymnophiona; family Ichthyophiidae; genus Ichthyophis; species Ichthyophis bannanicus. The sequence goes on from CM066034.1 coordinate 70,421,192, forward strand.
TACAGGTTTGGTAGCCTGTAGCTAGGGAGTCCCATAAGTGAGGACTGACTTCCTGCTTGTGTATTACTATAAAAAAATCAAACTGAGTCCTCACTGACATACCAACCAGGCACAATTGGATAGTAATACTAGAATACTTTTTATTGTATAGTAAATAAAAGATTATAAGTAGGTTTTAGCATAAAAAGATTATAAGTAAAACGACTAGCATAAAATGAAATGCATCAATACATATACCGGATATTGTAGCTTCACTTCAGCGATCAGGGGAACTTTCACGATGCTGCAAGGAATCCGGGAGAGCTGCCAAAGCAGGAGTCTGCTTTGTCCCTGGTACCGTCCCGTTTTCCTTGGAAAGTTCCACGTTTGATATACATTTTTCCTTAGTTGTTTACTATTAGAGATATGTGTTAATTGGATACTACGGCGTAAGTTTCACGTGAAAGCAGGCTACTCATGATTATGATTGGATATAGATTTCATACACAATTTACGTACAGAGAATGTGTTTAGCATAACAGCCAGGTGCTTCTGACTCACTATACTAGTTCTAGCTGGTTTCAGACCACTCAGTGCAAGCTGTTATGCCCTATAATAACCCCAATAGCTACATGGCTACTGAATCCATTCCATTCAAGTTAAAACCACAACTTGTCACATTCGTATCACATTCGGTCCTAATGGATTCAGTAGTACATGTAGGATGCCGACCGAATTGACGGCCGATTATAATTTATGACATATACAACGATTGCAGATGGAGAGGATGAAAACAACTATTACCAGAATCAAAACTGGGTGGATCAACATATTTAAAACACTAGTAGCCGAGGGGGAATATCCCATAAAAATGTCATACCAATGGTGGGAGGTAGCCTTGGCAATACTGGATCCTAGGTATGCCAAGTTATCTGCCATCAGCACGGTATGCACTTGGTGCATTGCAATAGTCCTGTTTAAGTGTTTCAGATGATTATGCAACAACGCAGAATCATTTAACAGCTTATGTAATCTTGTCAAATTTAGATCCCAATTCGGGACATCAATTGGTATGGGCATCCAATAATGATGTACAGCTTTATGAGTGACAGAATAAAGTAAATAAGTTTCATTATGCCACCGTAGTGTAGTTACATTCTTCAAGCATCCCACAAAGGGGAGAACCATCTTAGGTATAACTTCAGTAATGACTACCATGCATACTTCTTGTGGAGCTATTTCAATCAAGTATTCATAAACTGGTGGCAAGATAATTTTATTTATTTATTTATTTATTTAGTATACCGCTACTTCCAGCGATCAGCAGCGGTTTTGATTACAGATTGGAAATTGTCAAATCATGACAGGAAATTTTTGAGGTATAAACACATTGATTAGACAGGAAAGCACAGCACACAGAGAACTATTTTACAGGGAACATGGGCTATGGAGAGATAATGAATTTACACATGTTAACACTATTCTGCAATAAGCAAGGTTCATATACATTAGATTGGATGCGACAGATTGTTCCTCCTATCACCTAAGTACAGGTAGATAGATCATGAGTACGGTTATTAGAATCAATATGGGTCCCTGAAAATTCCAGAAGCCAATATGAAATTCTCCCTGGGGTTCCCATTATCAATGGAAGCACTATAAATTTACACATTTGCATTTTCTTAGTTATATTGTATACTGTAGCTTGTCCGGTGCAACTGGTCTCATTGCACTGCATTTTAGAAGCACTATACATCAACCATTCATTAGTAATATGTAATATTTGTTTCCAAATTTGTTCATTTCCGGATAGGAATCCGGCCTGAAACCTATTGCGTTGTTCAATAATTGTCATGGCTTGTAGAGTACATATTGTCCAATTAGCAAAGCGAGTTATGTTTTCAGACATATTTAACATATACAGAGTAGCATTTGTAAATAAATTCAAAAATCCAGAAGAAACAGCTGCATGTTCTTTGGCTGGATGCCAAATGGTGGGAGCCCACCGAGCCTGTAAAGTCAATGCATCATTAATGCCGGCCCCAGCCTTATGCATACTATTTGATAAAAACTTTAGAGGCCTTGGTATGATTACAAACTGTGGTCCACTCTCGAGAGGTCCTGCGGGGAACCTCTGAGATGTTACAACAAAACAGTGTTACATTGGACGTAATGTTAATCGTCCCACTTTTTCGGTATAGCGCATAGGCTGCTCTATAATCCCCTGTCTGAGGGTCACCCGCCCATAATTGTCCGGAGGTAGTGAGATTCAAAATCTGACATTGTTGTCCCGCAGGGCAGGTGAAATTATCTTGTTGTCGTTCTCGGGTAGCATTTTTCCAGCTCCAGTACATTTTGATTCGGTCCTGCGGCTGTGTTAGCAGTATTCCAGGGGTCCATGTTTCACTTAGGGAAACCCACCACCATGAGGAAAGGATGCCAAGGAACAGGGTCTGAAATGCAAAAGATATACCTTATTCTCTTAAATAACACTTGTCTTCGGGGATATATTCCCATTGCTCCTTTCCAGGTCGCATTACCAGCAACACCTTATCCTTACCTACAGCAATAACCTCCCCAGGTGATGGCGGTCCTTGAGTTTCATGAATCCATATTTTGGCCCCCACATTGACTTTGTTAGTAGACCCAAAACCTTTCCCCCCCCCCTCCCCGGAGAGAGAGAGCTCTGTTGGTGCCTCTCCTTCCTTGATGATGTCAAGGGTTAATGGGATTCCCCTACTTTGAGCCCACCTGAAAGTGGCTTTTTCTCCCAAGTGACCACTTTTTCGGTGTGCCCAAAGGGCTGTACCCTGAAGCCATGCCGCTTTTTCAGAAGGATGCGGCTCAGTCGGCTGTGTCGTTTCTGCCACTGATATCGAAGTTGCTGCATCTGCTTGGGAATTAAACAAACGATCAAGTGAGTCAAGGGGCATATGTGCATCCTGCAATGTAAACCATGGTTTCTCCAAAATTGGCATATCTGTCTCATTGGGGTATTTGTCCAAATACCCAGCTACCAGAATTTGGGACAAATTCTGAGTCCCCACCCCCACATTTTCCTGAAAATACTGTCGAATTGCCCTCTGTATCGCAGACTTACGGCTTAGTGTAATGAACCGCAAAACATCCTGGGCATCTAAACTCACTCCTCTCCCTCCAGTATCATAAACTCTGACCAGCCATTGTAAATCTCCTTCTCCCGGATGCTCATGCTACTATCTATGCTATATTTGAGCTGTCTAACCATTCTTGTCCCACTCTTCTCTCACCACCTTTCTGCTTTCCTTCATCATCTCACAAATTGATTACTGCAACTGTCTCCCCCAGTATCAAACGTGGAAAACGACTGGAAGATAAACTTTATTGATACAAGGTTGGTAAGCCTAGGCCCGACACAGGCCGTGTTTCGTATTCTTCCTCAGGGGCAGGCTAAAAACAGCAAAAATATTAAAAAATCATAACAATAAATAATAATTAATAATTATAAATACAACTACTTCCTAATGAGATAAAAATATAACAATCATATAAAATCTCATAAGAACCAAGAGAACCAAAAACAAAATATTCAAAATCATATATGTGAAACAATAAATATATAAAAACAATTATAATAAATAGCTCCATATCTATTAGACATAAAAAATAATAATAATCTCATAGCTATTACACATAAAAAAAGAGAAGATGATAAAAGATCAGCACAGCACCAACAGTAAGAGCAAGGATAATATACATTCGGAAATATCATATATTAAAAATATAAATAATAAACTTTCAATAAAAATAAACATACATATATAAATACATTACACATGTATACAATAACATGGGATCTACCAAATATAATGTAAACACATAAATATGAAGAGAATTAGCCTGCCCCTGAGGAAGAATACGAAACACGGCCTGTGTCGGGCCTAGGCTTATCAACCTTGTATCAATAAAGTTTATCTTCCAGTCGTTTTCCACGTTATTACTGGGTGTCCTTTAGCACGTGGATCTGTGCCTTTTGTTGATCCCCCAGTATCAAATACACCGTCTCCAGCTTCTCCAGAATAAAGTTACTCGTCTGATCACTCACACTTCCCATTCTGATCATTTCACCCCACTTTGGAATGCCCTCCACTCTGACCTTGGGTTGGAACCATCCTTTACAAAATTCAGAAGTCTCTTCAAAACTCACCTATTTCAATTAGCTTTTGACTGCCCTCCCTCCAACACCTAGCTGCACGTCGTCTTCCTCTCTTTCTCCTCTACCTTTCTCTTATCAGTGTATGATTGGATCTATCTTTTCTGTCGACTAATGGAGTTCTTTTCCTTTGTTCTTTTCGCAGTTGCCATTTTTTTTATTGTAAACCACCCTGATACCTATGTAAAGGGGCAGTATATCAAGCATGTTAATAAAGAAAAAGATAAAGCACAGGCTGCAGTATAGCAAATGAGATAAACATAAGATTTATTAACATAATAAAACAATTATAAAATAATAAGAAATCTGCTGACTGATATTTGCCACACAAAGTACAAGGAGCAGGTTGAAGATTCATGCCATGGAATAGATCGCAAATCAAAATATATCTCCAGGAACAAGCAGGAAGTCAGTCTTCACATATGGATGACATTGGCACCGACGGAGCCCGGTGTGGGAATACTCCCCAGCATCCAATAGGAATGCTTTTAGGAGCATTCCTCCACACATGTGTGGCTGCTTTCCTGCCTTCGCTCCTGGTCTCCTCAGTTGTCTTTTTTTCCACGGAGTCATTGGGACCTCATCCCTGTCAGCCGCGTAAAGAGACTTCTGCATTTTTCTGTGGTACCGTCGAGTACTTCTCTTTTTTGTTTTCCCATCACCGACTCGACTTCCTGTCGATTCCGCTCCCATTCCTATATTCTTTTTTTATACATTTTTTCATTATTTTTTGTAACCTGTCGGGCTTAAGGCCTATGGCCTATCCATACACCATTGCACAATTTGACTTTGCCTCAGTCCTTTTTCCAGAAATGGAAAAACCCCAGAGTGGTTTTAAAAAATGCTCCAATTGTTCCATGGTCAATGGTCCAGTACCATTTCCATCACCGATGAGCTAGCTGGTGCCTCAAGTGTTTAGGCCCAGACCACAATGTAAATTCATGTCCCTCCTGTCGCCACATGACTGCCAGAGGTAGGAAGAACTGGGACAAACAGAAGGCTCGGACTCAGCTCCTCTGGTGCACTCCTTGGGAGCATCGACTCCATCTAAGTCCTCCCATACCTTTAGATCGCTACTTAGTCAAAAGGACAAGCATCGATCTGAATCTCGAATGCAAAAGGGGCTAATTAGATTAGCTTACTGCCTGCCACAAGTTCCGGTCAGCTCCAGTCTGCACAGCTTCCAAAGCCTGCAAACAGCTAAGTCTCAACTTCTATCTTTTTGCTTGTTGCTAATATAGAATTTAACTGTTGTACCTTACTTTTGGGAATATTCTAACTGCCTACATTCCTTGTGTAGCCCTTAAATAGGATATCTGTGTGTGCCCACTGTTCATGTAAGGCCTACTGCCCAGGGACACTTAGGTTCCTGCCCACCCACCCCAGGGCTGCATTGCCTATATAGTGGTCACCTACATTGCCAATCATCCTTTTTAATTTGGTGTTAAGCTCACCTTTTTTTTCTTTCTTTCTTTCTTCTTCTTTTCCTTTTATAATTGCTTAATCAGCATGTTGTGTATTCAACGTAATAACTGTGGTGCTTTCATTCTGAGATGAATCATTTGGAACCTAAGAGCTTGTCCTATGTGCCTCAAGTCAGCTGTCATGCATAAAGAAGTGACTCTACTAAAGGAAGAACTAGCTGCCAAGTATAAAGAATTGACTCTACTAAGGGAAGAACTAGCTGCAATAAAACGCACCTCCTCTAGGATACAAACAGAACAGTGTGCATCACCGCTCCCACAAAGAATCAAACATCCCAGGAACAAATGGATCACAATGGGCTCGGGTAGATTGCGACCTGTAATGCAGAGACATCCTATACATCAAGAGATATCCCTGCATAATGCCTTCTCTGCTTTTGTTAATGAAGCTCACCAATCCATGGAAACTGAAGGGCCATTAAATGAGTCAGTCAATGCCCAGTCTTCTGCTAAATTAAATTAATAAAGATTGTCAGTATTACAAGCATATATATTACAGTATTTACCCAAACCTTTTTTTCTTTTTTCTTTTTCCTTTCTTTTTGTTGGGTCCCGCTCAACCTTGGTGTGATTATTTCTGTAGATCTCAAGGTGGCAAAACAGTGCAACAAAGCGGTGGCAAAAGCCAGGAGGATGTTGGGCTGCATACAAAGAGAAATTACCAGCAGAAAGGAAGAGGTATTAATGCCACTATATAAATCACTGGTGAGGCCTCACTTGGAATACTGTGTTCAGTTTTGGAGACCATATCTTGCAAAGGATATAAAAAGAATGGAAACTGTTCAGAGGAAGGCGACCAAAATGATTTGGAGCCTGCGTCAGAAGCCTAATGAGAAGAAACTTGAAGACCTAAATATGTACACTTTGGAGGAGAGGAGGGATAGGGGAGATATGATTCAGACCTTTAAATACTTAAAGAGAAATAATGAACAAACAAACCTCTTCCAAAGACGGGGAAGCTGTAAAACTAGAGGGCATAACATGAAGCTGCAAGGTGGTAAATTGAAATGCAATGTCAGGAAATACTTTTTCACTGAAAGGGTGGCGGATGCTTGGAATGCCCTCCCGATGGAAGTGGTGGGGGGAAACACAGTGACTGAGTTCAAAGTGGCATGGGACAGACACAGTGGGTCCCTTTACAGCAACAGGATAAAATCAAAATAAACTGAACCACCTAATTTCTCAACAAATAGGGGTGTCCTACACGGAGCAGCGGGTTCATCCCTAAACAAAGACATGGGGAGGAGTGGCGTGCACAGAGTGGCAGGTACACCTACTCTTGCCATCTTACTGGGCAGACTAGATGGACCATACTGGTCTTTATCTGCCGTCATTTACTATGTTACTAAAAGAAGAAAAAGACATCAACAGCATTGAGATCATCGACCTTCAGGTCGGTGTCAGCATCGGACACTGAGCATCACCATCGTCATCGCATTCCTCTCTCTGATGCAGACCATCCAGCAAAGCAGCCACGGCAGAAGGCCTCACCCTCGAAAGTGTTTTGTTCGATGTAAACCACTTTGACCCAGTGAAAAGCAGTATATAAGCATAGTTAAATGAATAAATAAACAAAGAAATAAATAAAGGGGCTTTAGGATGCCCCTGAGGTACAATTCTTGGCAGAGCCCCTGATACTGGTGTCAGGAATTGTGGCCCACACAATCATGTCCGGAGCCACTCCTCCCCGGTACCGATGTTCGATGACTGTCATCGCCATCAAAAAAAGCATCACTGTGCTCCTGGCAGTAGTGACACTGATGACATCAGGGTTATCGCAATTGGCACTGGTTCCACCGGCACTGGTGGCCATGGAGGACCCTCTTGATACACTTCCACAGGCATCACCTGCATCACATCACTCCGTCGAGCAAGCGATACCTAGGTCTTCGACTGCACTCGATACCCTTGACGTCTAAACACCCTCCCTTTGAGCTCCAGAGATATAAAGGGCCTCATAAGGATTACTTTGATTTCCTTCCGGACTCTGATTCTGTGCCAGAATCCTCCGACTCCAAATCCATCGATTTCGATACCAACAGGGATGTGCCATGAGATCTATCGCCTCCCTATGAGCGTCGAAGGTCTCCGCCCGAGGACACGTCCTTTCAAGATTTTATTAAGGATATGGCAGCTGCCCTAGAGGTATCTGTGGCTACAGAGACAGAACCAAGAGCAGAGGAGCTCCACATTCTCCAGTTCCATCGGCATCGAAGGAAGCTGCAACCCTCCCGGTGCATAGTATCTTGAAAAATTTGTTTGTTCGGATGTGGGAATTTCATATGTCAACTCCTGCAATCACTAAGAGGCTTGATACTCTTTACAGAGTCCCTCCTTCTCCAGGTTTTCAAAAACCTCAACTCCCTCACCATTCTATGGTTGTTGAGTCTGCCATGAGAAGGATTAGAATCCAAAAGAACCACTCCTTGGTTCCTCCTGGAAGGGAGGCCAGGACCCTCAATGCCTTTGGGAAAAAGGCCTTCCAGGCAATAATGTTAGCCTCCATAGATTCCTTAGGGCATGTTCCTTAGGGATGTCTCGAGAGATCTGGCAGAATTTACCACCAAGGGCAACCTTTGATGCCAACAGCAGGGCTGCTGCAGCCTGCATTGGAACTAGAAGAATAGCCTGGCTTCAGGATTCTGATTTGGAACAATGGATCCAAGATAAGTTAATTAAAATTCCATCCAATGGGGAGAACCTTTTTGGCCAGAGGTGAAGGGAAAAGGCAGGTGAGATAGAGATGGATGACCTCACCATGGAGAGGCTTTCTAGAAAGACGGCAGATCCTTCTAAAAAGAAGACTGCCACTAAAAAACCCTTCTTCCTAAAGAAGAAACATTACTATCCACCCTATCATTCCTGTTCCTCCTACTCTGCTTCACAACAACAGAGACAGCAGGGCCAAAAACAACCCAGGAAACCCAAGGCTACCAAACCATAGCCTGCTTCTACTGCTCAATCAACTCAGAGTTTTTGACTCCTTCCTAAGGAGCATGGCCAATTCTCTCATGATTTCTCCACTTCCTCCCAGGATCCCAGGGAGACTAGTGCATTTCGCACATCACTGGAGCAGCATCACTTCAGAATTCTGGACCTTACACCTAGTAAACCAGGGACTGAGGTTGAAATTCAGAGAAATTCACTCACCCATTTTGTAGGTCAACCCTCCTTATATCTCCATCAAACCACCTTTTTACAGCAGGAGATCCACTCTCTACTAGTGCAGGAGGCAATAGAAGAAGTACCTCTTTCTCAGCGAGGCCTAGGGTTCTACTCCCAATACTTCCTTATCCCAAAGAAAACAGGAGGCCACAGGCCTATACTAGATCTCCACAACCTCAACAAATTCCTTGTCAAGGAAAAATTCAAAATGATTTCTCTGGGCACCCTCCTTCCTTACATTCAACCAAATGATTGGCTTTGCTCCTTAGACCTAAAGGATGCTTATACACACATCTTCATCCACCCAGTTTACAGAAAGTTCTTCAGATTTGTATTTCGGAACAATCATTACAAATATCGGGTCCTTCCCGTTGGTTTAGCCTTGGCACCCAGAGCTTTCACAAAGTGTCTGGCTGTGGTGACAGCCTACCTTCGAATTTTGGGGATCTTTCTGTTCCCTTTCTTAGATGATTGGTTGCTAAGGGCAGATACTTCTATAGCAGTCACTGCTGCCCTCAAACAAACCATCCACATCCTACAGGAGTTAGGGTTTGTCATAAATTATCCAAAATCACACCTCACTCCAACTCAAAATCTAGAGTTCATAGGAGCTCGACTAGACATGATCCAAGCCTGGGCTTTTCTGCCAGACGACAGATGTGCCCAAATAATGACCATGACCATGACCTCTCAGATCCAACAACAGGCATCAATAACGGCCAGAATATTCCTATGCCTTCTAAGCCACATGGCCTCCACACTCCATGTCATCCCATATGCCCATTTCAACATGAGAATAGGACAATGGGCTCTCACAGCAGTGGAAACAATTCATAGACCACTTCTCAGACTTCATCACCATTACTCCTCAGATGAGGTCAGCCCCTCAGTGGTGGTGAAAACTGCACAACCTCCTTGCAGGGTTACCTTTTCAAAGGTCTGTACCACAGTTTACCCTGACTACTGATGCATCAAAGCTAGGCTGGGGGGCTCACCTGAAGGGTCTTACAACCCAGGGCCTATGGACTACTCAAGAGAATCTCCTAAACATCAACCTCCTCGAACTCAGAGCAATCTTCAGTCCCATCCATGTCTTCTCTGCCCAACATGGGCCACTCAGTCCTCATTCAGACGGACCACCAGGTGGCAATGTTTTATATAGTAATAGTGTAAATACAATGTAGATAGTTTCCCCAGTTGTTTCCATGTTGATTTCCCTGTTTATTGTAAAGTTTACAACTCAGAATGCCTGTGTTGTATAGTTGACGTTGAATGTAAACCGCACTGATCTGAAAAGCGCGGTATAGAAGAACTGTTAAATAAATAAATAAATAAATATATAAACAAGCAGGGAGGGACAGGCTCTCTCCTCTTATGCAGAGAGGCCATCCGGTTGTGGAACTGGGCAATCTCTCAGGGAATTCACCTTCATGCAGTATACCTTCCAGGAACAGAGAATTCCTTAGCCGATAAACTGATTCACATCCTCTATCCACACGAGTGGAGGCTAGAACCTCAAGTAGCACAATACTTGTTCCATCTTTGAGGGATGCCGATAATCAAGCTCTGCTTCTCCTGTCAATGCTCAACTACCTCGTTTTTGCTCCAGGATCCCCTCCCCTCACAGGGAGAGCTCTGATGCATTTCCGCTTCATTGGGGACAGGATCTTTTCTATGTTCTTCCTCCTCTCCCCCTTATAGCAAAGACACTATTCAAACTTCGAGCCAACCAGGTAACAATGATTTTCATTGCCCCTTACTGGCCCTAGACAACCGTGGTTTCCTCTACTTTTTCAACTAGCTCGGAAACCTCCCCTCAACCTCGGTTACTCTCCCAACCTTCTCTCTGAGGAACAGGGAACCTCCTGCACCCCAGACTGAAGACACTTCGCTTGACGGCCTGGCTGCTGAGTGGGTGGTCCTCTCAAACTTACGACTCCAAGAGGAGATTTTACAAGTTTTCCTATCTTCCAGGAAAGATTCTACCAGACGTTCTTATACTTTCAAATGGCACAGATTTGCCATTTGGTGTTCACAGAAAACACTAGATCCTTATACAAGTCTAGTTCCGGGTCTGCTTCTATACCTGTTCCACTTGTCCTCCTCTGGCCTCAAGACCAACTTTGTAAGGGTACATATATACGTCATTGTGGCCTCTCACCATACTTTCGAGAACCGTCCTATCTTGACACATCCCTTGGTGTCTAGATTCATGAGGGTTTGTCTCCTGACCAAACCACCTCTCCGCCCACCACCCACAGTGTGGGATTTAAATGTTGTTCTTGCACAGCTCATGCGCAGTCCTTTTGAATCCATGGCATCAGCCTCTTTAAAATTCTTAAGATGGAAAGTTATTTTTCTCATTGCAGTAATCTCTGCCTGTAGGGTTAGTGAACTGCAAGCCTTGGTGGACTGTGCCCCATATACTACATTCCACCAGGACAAGGTGGTTCTTCGGACACATCCTAAGTTCTTACCGAAGGTCATCACCTCCTTCCAGCTGAACCAATCCATCTCACTACCAACGTTCTTTCCAAGGCCTCATAGCTTTCCTGCTGAGGCTAGACTACATATGCTAGATTGTAAAAGAGCATTAGCCTTCTACCTGAACCGTACTAAGACTCATCGGCAATCCTCTCAGTTATTTGTCTCCTTTGACCAGAGACATCTGGGGCTATCAGTTTCTAAGAGAACAATTTCCAAATGGCTAGCAGACTGCATATCTTTTACTTATTTGCAAGCTGGTCTATCTCTTCAGCACCATGTCACTGCCCATAATATCCGAGCCATGGCTATCACTGTGGCCAACCTCAGTTTCGTCCCTATTTTGGAAATCTGCCAAGCAGCTACCTGGTCTTCACTTCATACCTCTGCAGCGCACTGTTGCCTGGACAAGGACTCTAGAAGTGTTGCTCAATTTGGTCAATCTGTTCTACGTAATTTTTTTCAAATTTAGAGAACTTGCCCTCTGCCCACTGGACTACCTCGGGAAGAGTGCTCTGAACAAGCTGAGTTTTTGATCCTTGCTGCATCCTCTGGTTGCACCAGGACTCTTTCTCTCGCTCAGCAGTCTGTGCCTAGGGAGTCCAATATGTGAAGACTAACTTCCTGCTTGTTCCTGGAAATAGCAGAGTTACTTATCTGTAACAGGTGATCTCTGGGAACAGCAGATCCGTCTTCACAACCCACCCATCTCCCCTTCAAATTGTTCCATTTTTTCTTTTTGATCTCAGTTTGTCTCCACTATACACCTGACTGAGGAAATCAGGAGCAAAGACGGGAAAGCAGCCACGCATATGTGTAGGAACACTCTTGGATGCTGGGGAGTGTTCCCGTGCCGGGCTCCGTCAGTGCCGATGTTACCTATATGTGAGGACTGATTCCTGCTGTTCATGGAGATCACCTGTTACAGGTGAGTAACTATGCTTTATTAGTAAATCCAGACGTCCCTCCCTACATGGACCATGTTTTGACTGGTAGGTGCCTTCATCAGGGGTAAATGGGACCTTATTAAAATAAAAACATAAAACATTGATAAATAAAAAACTTAAATATATACACATAAACAAATGAACAAATGTAAGAGAGAAACATTAAATAATATGAAAAAATCTAAAACAAAAAGCAATAAAATAGTGTGTATAAATACAATATAATAAAATATAAAAGATGGTTTGGTAGCATTAACCAGACCTATGAAAGTGCATGAGGGAAGAGGTTGACTCCATTGCCAAGTAATGAGAGAGAACACAAATCCATATATGAGAGGCATTTAGAGGGAGTACTTACTCTGAAGGGCCACTTGGACCAGTGTAATCATAAATAACTCTAGAAGAAGAAAAACAGGAGATGGGGGGAAAGGGAGGGAGGAGACTGGTTTTAGTACTGACCTCTTCAGGAAACCCACTGACTGTGACCATCTGTTACATTACCCAAGTTTTCATAATTGCTCCCTAAAGGATAACTTACCTATGAGCCAGTTTCTGAGGATTAAATGGCTCTGTTCAAGCAGTAGTGACTTTGAACGCAATGCACAGGAGATGACCTGACGATTTAAGGACAAAGGTTACGGTTATCATTGTATCAAGAATGTTGCTCATTTAGAGAAGTTTGTTTTGGAACGGCAGGGCTCTGTTGAGGTTAGTCAGGATGAGTGAGTATTTAGTAAATGCCTTTGTGTTATGGGTTTGTTAAACCTTGATTCCATGATGGTTTATTTTCTTGTGTTTAAATTCACATTTGGGTCCCTGTGATGTGGACTTGATCATTCTATGTTATGATTATATTGTTATTTATCCTTTGTATTGTTTCCGATTGTCTTGAACTATTGGCTTTCATGTTATATGATGTTAAAACTTCAATAAAAAAAAAAAAAAGAATGAATACAACAGAGCACTGGAGTCAGATCGTGCTTATTTCCTGATTAAATCCAATAGAAGGGACTATGAGAAGATAGTATGTCTGCTCCTTTTTTTCTAATCTATCCAAGGATATTTCACGGATAATATGAGAAAAATGGTATCTGATCCAAATTTTACCTGCATTCTCAAACCAGTCTGTGACCATTGCATATAAGAGGAATGCTAACCTGAAGAATCTGCTTGTACCATCTGTTCTTCCACATATCATATATAAACTAAAAGTTAGTGTGGGCTGTGTTCTGTCTGCAAGCATGTTTTTCTGACTTAGGAGTTCTTTATTGATCCTTGCAATCAGAAGAGGTTTTATCTTTCGGGATTTACAAACTGTGAATCTGAATATGTTGATTATTTATTTATTTATTTATTCCATTTCGTCTCTCCGGGCCAGTCCAGGAACAGGAGGGTTGTCAACCTTGTCTAGCAGCTGAGGACTGAATTCTAAAGCTTTACTGAATGAACATCTGGCTCCCCCTGCTGGTCGAAACTCAGTCTATTCAGTCCTCAGCAGCTGTAGGTCGCATGCTCCTGTCTGGCGCCCGGAGAGAGAAGAGTTTTGAAACTTTCAGCGATTCCTTTCTTTTTTGTTTTCTTTAACTTTCGCTGGTATTTGAAGTGTAGGGCCCTAGCAGGGTTCTACAGATCCAGACTTCAGAGTAGGTCTTTTCTGTCAGGGCACGGAGCAGTCTTCAGTCCGGAGCACGGGAGGCAGGGCCTGCCTCATTCAGCAGCTCCAGATACCAGAGGGTCAGGCAACGAGGTGCTGGGAGCCCCAGAGACCATCCGGCCGCCCCTGAAGGCATGTCCACGCTGCCGCTAGCTGCGGGGGTGAGTGGCTTGCGTTAGGAACCGCCTTTCCCGATGTCGGGCTCAGGTATGTGTTTTTTGTCTTTTTGATCTGCTGGTTCCCGCGGTTTCTTAACGGCAGGGTTTTTTTTTTTTTTCGTCGGCACGGTTGGCTGTGAGGGAAAGCTTCTCAGGCGCTTCCTTTCTTTGAGCGGTTGGCGTTGTGTTGTGGTTCAGCATTCGTTCTGCAGTTCGGTTTCCTTAATCGCCATGGAGAGCAGGCCCGATGGTACCAGGGCTGCAGGGGGGCTCCAGTCCAGCGCAGAAAAGGCGGGAACGGCGGCCATGTCTGCTTCTGCTTCTGGGTTACCATCTAGTCAAGAAAAGCCCGCTAAAAAGAAATATAAATCAAAACGCTCAAAGCACGTGGGGGTAGCTCCTCCACAATCTCTGAATACAGTACAAGGAGACTTGGGGTCTGTGTTTTCGGCGGATTTTATTTTAGCTCTCCATCAAGCTTATTGTTTGAAATGGCAGCAAGCGCAGGGAAAGGGTTCTGTTCCTTTTCCCGAGCATCCTGTGGTCAGTCAGCCTTCTTCATTGGACCCGGGGGAAGGCTCCTCCAAAATGTCCTTGGGAACTGGGACGGGGGCCGATGGCATCGGTCAGTCCAGTTTTGAGTGGCAAGGAATAGAGGAAGGAGAGATCCTATCAGAGTCTGGGATGGAATGACCTGTGGATTTGGAGGACACTGAGCAGAGCAGTAGTGAGGATCCTAATATGTTTAGGGTGTTTTGGAAAGAGGAGTTGGGTGCTCTCATTGCCCAGACTTTGGCAGTTTTGAATATTGCCTTGCCAGCGGCACAGGAAGAGCCTTTAGAGGACCCTCTTTTGCAGGGGTTTAAGGTGGAGCAGCGGTGTTTTCCAGTTCACAGGGTCATGAAGCACATGGTAGAATCTGAGTGGGAGTGTCCGGAGGCTACCCTACGGGGGGCTCGGGCTATCAGCCGCTTATATCCTTTACCTCAGGAAGAGCAGGATTTATTAAAATTGCCTAAGGTAGATGCCCTGGTTTCGGCGGTCACTAAGAAGACGACCATTCCTGTGGAAGGGGCGGCTGCCCTGAAAGACTTGCAGGATAGGAAGTTGGAATCCCTGTTGAAGCAGGCTTTTGAGTCTTGACTGCTAGCACTCAGAGCAGCTATCTGTGGAGCGTATGTTTCTCGAGCCTCCATTCAGTGGATCCAGGGCAGCACTCTCTCCCGAAAGGAGGAGGATGAAGGCGCAAAGCTAGAGTCAGCGTCGGCTTACTTAGCGGATACCTTTTATGATCTGGTCAGGATTTCCACGAAGTCCATGGCGACTGTGGTAGCGGCTCGTAGATTCCTCTGGTTAAGAAATTGGGCGGCGGATGCCTCCTCCAAAGCGCAGCTGAGTAAGCTTCCGTAGAAAGGCACTCTACTCTTTGGGGCGGCTTTGGAACAGATCGTGAAGGATCTCGGTGACTCGAAAGGCGGCCGGCTCCCTGAGGACCGCCCGAAAATTCAGAAACCTGGCGTTTTGCACAGGGGTGCTTCGAGAGAATTTTGAAGATTCCGGGGTTCCCGTTTTGCCCCGTACCCGAGGGACCGTTTTGCTCCCAGAGGTCAGTCCTTTCGAGGAGCTAGAGGATTCGGTAGAGGTTATTTCGGAGCCCAGCAAGCTCCCAATAAAAAGCCGCAATGAAATGAGGCTGGTCCAGGCAGAGATCCCAGTGGGGGGAAGGCTTCAGGGTTTTCTTTCTGTCTGGACCACTATACCGTCCGACCAGTGGGTTCTGGAAATTATTCGAGAGGGCTACGCTCTGGAGTTCGCTCGTCCCTTGGCGGAAGCTTTCGTGATGTCCCCATGCGGATCTGTGGCAAAGCAAAGAGCGGTTACGGACACTCTTCAACGGTTACTGCGCCTGCAGGCGGTAGTTCCGGTTCCTCAAAGCCAGTTAGGCTCAGGTCGATACTCGATTTATTTCGTCGTGCCCAAAAAAGAGGGTTCTTTTCGACCCATTTTGGATCTCAAACACGTGAACCGCTGCTTGAGGGTGCCTCATTTACGCATGGAGACGCTTCGGTCAGTGATAGCGTCTGTGCGTCCGACAGAGATGCTTACCTCCATAGATCTTACCGAGGCTTATCTTCACATTCCGATCAGGCCGGACCACCAGCATTTTCTCCGGTTTGCGGTGCATATGGATCATTTTCAGTTCCGCGCCTTGCCGTTTGGCTTGGCCACGGCGCCACGAACATTCACGAAGGTGATGGTGGTGGTGGCGGCTGCCTTGAGGCGAGAAGGCATCCTGGTGCATCCGTACCTCGACGACTGGTTGATTTGAGCGCCATCCGTGTCAGCGTCAGTATCGGCGATGGCGCGGGTAGTTCATCTCCTGGAACAGCTTGGTTGGGTGATAAACCAAGCAAAGAGTCACTTGCAGCCGGTGAGTCGTCTCCTTTACTTGGGTGCAGTTTTCGATACGGAGATCGGCGCGGTGTTTCTTCCGGAGGTCAGGGTGCAAAAGATTCTACGGCAGGTGGCGGCGTTTTTACGTCTGCAAGCTCCGATGGCGTGGCGTTATTTACAACTCCTCGGTTCGATGGCGGCGACGTTAGACCTGGTGCCTTGGGCAAGAGCCCATATGCGTCCGTTGCAGCATGCGTTGCTCTCAAGGTGGTCGCCTCAGGAGCATCCTCTCACGCGGAGGTTACCCAGTTCACAGGAAGTGAGAGACAGCCTACAGTGGTGGCTAGATCCAACCTACCTGAGAGCGGGCATTCCTTTGCGGCAACCGAACTGGATGCTGGTAACGACAGACACCAGTCTCTCGGGCTGGGGAGCGCATTGTCAAGATTCCGTGGCGCAAGGTCCTTGGCCACTGGAGGTGCAGGGTGCTTCCATAAACCTTTTGGAGCTCAGGGCCGTTTTTCTGGCTCTTCGCGAGTTTCTTCCCCTGGTAGATCACAAAGCCGTGAGAGTATTTTCGGACAATGCAGTAACGTGTCCTATATCAATCGGCAGGGGGGAACAGGGAGTGCCCTGTTGTTGGAGGAGAGTCTGCGCTTGATGGCCTGGGCAGAGTTTCATCTGGCAGCCATTTCGGCAGCACACGTGGCAGGAAAAGACAATGTGCAGGCTGATTACCTCAGCTGCCATGTGATCGATCCCGGGGAATGGGAGTTGAACGCAGCGGTTTTTCACGACATAACTCGTCGGTGGGGTCCACCGGTGATGGACTTGATGGCCACATTCATCAATGCCAAAGCCAGTCGGTTTTTCAGCAGGCGCAGGGAACGTATGTCGGAGGGGCTCGACGGCTTGGCGCAGCCGTGGCCGACAGGAGTGTTGCTTTATGTATTTCCCCCGTGGCCGATGATAGGAAGAGTTCTTCGGAGGATAGAAGGTCACTCCGGTCGAGTGATTCTCATAGCTCCGGATTGGCCCAGGAGGGCTTGGTATGCCGATTTGGTTCGTCTCTTGATAGACCATCCCTGGAAGCTTCCCGCTCGAGCGAACCTGTTGGTTCAGGGCCCGCTGGTAATGCCAGATGTCGATCGCTTCTCGCTTATGGCTTGGCTATTGAAAGGGAACGGTTGAAACGCAGAGGCTATTCACCTTCAGTCATTGACACCTTATTACACCCCCTCAAGTTAATATATCAACTCTATTGTACACATGTTCACACTGAATTCCCAATACTCGATCTCACTGTACATATGTAAGTAGTTTAGTTTGCATACCCGTTTATCCAAGTTATTACTCCTGTTCTATGTAAAGCAGAAGCATGTTATCCAAGTTGTTTTCTCCTGTTCTATGTGAAGCCAAACAGTTTGTTATGGTCATTTTGTTGTATGTAAACCGCGCTGACAATAGTGCGGTATATAAGAAATTGTAATAAATAAATAATAAATAAATAAATAAATAGGCGGCGCTCAACATCGTTAGCTTATGTTCGAGTTTGGCGGGTGTTTGAGAGCTGGTGTGAGGAACGGAGTTTTAGTCCGCGAGCCGTTTTGGTGCCGCAGGTGTTGTCTTTTCTTCAGGATGGGCTGGATAAAGGCTTAGCCCTCAGTACCATCCGGGTTCATTTAGCGGCCATTTCTTGTTTTAGGGGTTCAGTCAGAGGTCTCAGGCTGTCTTCTCATCCAGATGTCCTTCGGTTCCTGAAGGCGGTGCAGCACATTCGTCCTCCGCTGCGGGCGGTGGTTCCCGCCTGGGATCTCAATCTCGTGCTCGAGGCGTTGGTGAGACCACCTTTTGAGCCGGCGGCGGAGGTTTCTCTGCGAGAGCTTTCCTGGAAGGTGGCGTTCTTGGTGGCTTTGTGTTCGGCTCGGCGAATTTCCGATCTCCAGGCGCTTTCGTGTAAAGCTCCGTACCTCCAGTTTTCGACGGAAAAAAGTGACGTTACGAGCGGTGCCTTCGTTTCTGCCTAAGGTAGTGTCCAAATTTCACTTGAATCAGACTATTTCACCACCAACTTTTCAGAAGCAGGGTCAGCTTCCTATCGATCGAGTCCTAGAGAAGTTGGATTTGGGTAGAATGCTCAAGAAGTACCTTTGCAGGACCAAGTCTTTCCGTAAGTCGGACCGATTGTTTGTGCTGTTTGGGGGACCTAGGAAGGGTGAGGCAGCGTCCAAGGCTTCCATTGCTAGGTGGGTGAAGCAGGCCATAGTGGCAGCATATCAGGCACAGGGTCGATTGCCCCCGGAAGGGCTTAGAGCTCATTCCACTCGTGGCCAGGTGGCGTCCTGGGCCGAGTTGGCTCTGATTCCACCGGTAGACATCTGCCGGGCGGCCATGTGGTCTTCGCTTCACATGTTTGCAAAGCATTACCGTTTGGATGTGCAAGCCCGTGGAGATGCTAAGGTGGGGGCTTCCGCCATCATAGCGGGTTTAGCGGGTCCCTCCTGAGGTTAGTTACTGCTTTGGTACTTCCCTCCTGTTCCTGGACTGGGCCAGAGAGACGAAAGGGAAGAAGAAATTAGACCTTACCTGCTAATTGTCTTTCCTTGAGTACTCTCTGGGCCAGTCCAGGGCCCACCCGGATCATTTGTGTTTCAGCCTGAAGGATCATCGGTTTCGGGTCCTCCACACCTTGTTGCGGGTTCCCGCAAGGGTTTATCAGGCAACGAAGATCGGTTTGGCGTGCGGTGCTCGGTTTGTTCGAATCCCTGGTTGGGGTGGTCTATGGGGCTGCCTTGATTTCTGTCATCTACAATGACTATGGGGTTAACTGTAAAAAAACAAAAAACCCCCCCAAAAAAACCACAACATAAAGACAAAGTAACAGGGTGGTATAGGAAGGGAGCAGCTGCCGGTCGGGTTGCTAGTTCTGCTGTTTTTCCTTGCCGGTTTAGTACTGTAGGATAGTTCTCGGTTTGTTTTGTTCAAGTTTTTCTAGGCTGTTCAGAGTCTGCTTTGTTAGGATAAGACTGAGTTTCGACCAGCAGGGGGAGCCAGATGTTCATTCAGTAAAGCTTTAGAATTCAGTCCTCAGCTGCTAGACAAGGTTGACAACCCTCCTGTTCCTGGACTGGCCCGGAGAGTACTCAAGGAAAGACAATTAGCAGGTAAGGTCTAATTTCTTCTTTATTTACATTCTCTTATATACCGCGCTATTCTGCATCAGTGCGGTTTACATTGAACAAACTGAAATTACATTGAACAGGGCATTATAAACTTGGAGATAACTATTTTACAGGGAACATGGGCTATGGAAGGTTAAGTGGCTTGCCCAAGACCACAAGGAGCACCTGTGGGACTAGAAACCCCAGTCCTTCCGGCCCAAGGTTGCTGTCCTCTAGTGGGATTATGCTATTGTCTGCCTTTGCCCTCTGTTGTATGTTGTCAAGATAACTAGAAACATCAGAACTCGTATCATTGAACGTAAGAGATGCATACGCAGAGGTATAGAGACCAGCTTGCTTGTTAGACACTGGCAAGAGAAGAAACATCTCCTTTCTGATTTCTTGTTTTAAAAGTGGTACATCAGCGTTGGAGAGGAGGAGACCATGGCAACACTCTATTGCATATGAAACAGAAGTGTATTTATTGGATGGAATCTTTACATCCATCTGGTTTTAATCACAAATTTGATCTCTCAGTGTTCCTTTGATTTTTTTTTTGCCCCGTTCTCTGCTTAGGCTGCTTTTCTTTATGGTATTTACTATTATATAATATTATTTTATTATTGGTCCTTTTATTTTTGGATTCCCATATTTATTTTATTTTATTGTAACCCTTTTTTGATCATTTTTAATTATTTTTTATCCCTTTTAGGTTTTTGTGTTTGTTTTCTGTCTTCCTCCTCCTCCCCCCTTCTCTTTCCTTCCCCCTCCTCCCCTTTCCTTCACCTCCTATCCCTTCCCCCTCCCCTTTCCTTTCCCCCCCTTTTTTCCCTTCCCCTCTGCTTCCCCCCCACACCTCTTTTTCCCCCTTCTCTTTCCCCTTCTCCCTCCTACATCCCCCTTTTAGTGTATATAATTATACCCTTCTATGTTTTTGGATTCTGATTTGAGGGTTGTCCTAATTGTGTCCTAAATCTGCACATTTTTAGAGACCGATGATGGTGCTTTTGGGCATGTATTGGTGCTGTTTACACTGTTTAATGCTCTCATTCTGAGGTTCTCTTATTTATTGACAGGGATCTATTTTGACATTTAGCTATAGAGAACCTTTTCTGATATTTTTCTGGTCCATACTTATCATTGTACAGACTTTTTTCAGAGATGACCAATGCAGGAATAACTAAGGAATTCTTCTACTGCCATGTATATTGTAATGCAAGGTATGTTTTGACAAACATATCACTTTCTATTTGCTTTTATACTATCTTTGCATGCACTGAGATTACTTTGCAGTGTTCTGGACATGCAACAGACTAATATATATAGTCTAGTTTGCATCAACATTTATGTATCATCAGTATTCATGTGTAGTTTGCATCAGCACAACACTGTCAGTGAGAGGAGCAGCTTAAGAGATGCACATTTTACAGAGGAGGCGTGGCTGTCCATGGGTATATAGCGGAGACGGGCAGGATCGTAAACATTCATCTTTTCAGAATACAGTGTACAGTGGGTACATCCATGGCCGCTTGCTGCGTATACTCATCTTTCATACTCCCTAGTGCTTTATTCATGCTGTATAGGAAACATCTATGTCCCTGATTCCGAAACTGTGGACGCGTCTATAACTGCGGGTGTGGAAATAGGTTTAAATTGGGGCCGTTTTTGGTTTGGACGTGCCCAGGGGCCAGACATGCATGTTATGGAATTGGGCTCCATGGATTTACTCCACATGAAGCCTCCGGTTTATCAGGCACCTCCTCAGTGGGATTTTAATGTGGTCCTTATGCTGCTTTCTCATCCTCCCTTTAAGCCTTGGTGCAACCAACTCTTCAGCATGTTTCCTAACATGTTCTTTTCCTCGTAATGATTAGTGAGCTCTAAACTTTAG
Organism: Ichthyophis bannanicus; assembly: GCA_033557465.1. Taxonomy (NCBI): domain Eukaryota; kingdom Metazoa; phylum Chordata; class Amphibia; order Gymnophiona; family Ichthyophiidae; genus Ichthyophis; species Ichthyophis bannanicus. Next base: position 70,442,701 of record CM066034.1, read on the forward strand.
TTTCCTACTGTCCTTTATATTTATCTATTTAAACTTTTTTATATACCATCTTTCTGTAATTCAAGACAGTTTACATGGAACTCAACATGTAAGTGTGGATACAGCTGTTGTACATAGAACAATAACTTGGAGTAAAAGAACATTAAACAACAATCAACATTTTACATTTAACAGTTATGATATTAGGCCGGAAAGGCTACTATGGGGTATGTTTACTAAACCGTCCTAATGTTACCGGCGCTAGTTGCAGCATTAATGTGAGGAATGCCATATAAGGTAGTGGGCGTTCCGGTGGCAAGGTAGCAATGAATCGGTATCGTGCGATAGAGGGGCGCCTTGGCTCGTTAACGCGCGTTAACCTTAAGTCCATGCCAGCGCTGTGTTAGAAGCTATAGAGATGTAGCCCACTGGTTATTACAATGACACTGGAGGCAGAGGTCATGAGTTGGATCCCGCAGTGGTGTTATTTAATAAGGCTGTCTGAGGGATTTCCTTTTAAGAACATAAGATATGCCATACTGGGTCAGACCAAGGTCCATCAAGCCCAGTATCCTGTTTCCAACAGTGACCAATCTAGGTCATACGTACCTAGCAGTTTCCCCAAAAGACACAGGTTCCACAATGCTTGTACTGGGTCAAGCATTGATATCCTGGGTCCCTTCTTAATAATGGTTTATGGACCTTTTCTCCAGGAACTTGTCCAAACCTTTTTTAAACCCAGCTACACTAACAGCCTTTACTACATCCTCCGGTAACAAATTCCAGAGTTTGATAACATGTTGAGTGAAAAAATATTTTCTTTTATTAGTCTTAAATAGTTTACCCTGTAGCTTCATTGCATGTCCCCTAGTCTTTCTATATTCTGATAACGTAAACAATCTATCTACGTTTACTCGTTCCACTCCATTCATCAATCTATAGACTTCATCATATCTCCCCTCAGCCGTCTCCTTTCCAGGTTAAAGAGCCCTAACCTTTTAGCCTCTCTTCATAGGAGTATCCTTCCATCCCCCTTACCACCTTGGTGGCTCTTCTCTGAACCTTCTCCAATAACGCCACATTCTCCTCAAGACATGGCGACCAGAATTGCACACAACATTCAAGGTACGGTCCCACCATGGAATGATACAGAGGCACTACAATATCCATTGTTTTATTTTCCATTCCTTTCCTTTCCTTATGATACCTAGCATTCTATCTGCTCTCTTGGCTGCCGCTGCACACTGGACTGAGGGTTCCAACATGTTATCCACAATGACGCCCAAATCTTTCTCCTGGGCACCTTATAATGTGCCCTATAGGGTGCCTTATGAGGCACCTTAGGTTAGGGCACTGTGAGGGTGTTTTTGCTGTCAGCACCGATTTAAATTAAAAGGAAATCCCTCAGACAGCCTTATTAAAGAACACCACTGCGGGACTGAACCCATGACCTCTGCCTCTACAGTCATTGTAGTAACCAGTGGGCTACATCTCTATAGCTTCTAACACAGCGCTGGCTGGCTACAGAAAGACTGCAGGTCACCTCAGAAACTGTCTGCTGTGGTTACCAGGATAGGGTAAACCCACCCATACCCATGATGCACTGCACATGCAGAACAGTAGTCTACATCACTGTTCCCTCTAAGCTGTGCGTGTGTGCGCGCGCGCGCACACACCTCGCCGAGCGAGCGCACATACTTTACAACAGAGCGCACAAAATTTACGGCTCTGATTCTGATAGAAAACAACACAGACGTCTTAAAATTTAAAAGTTATGATAGTAAATTACTAGAAATTTCCCGCTTCATTTAGTAATCGTCTACTTTCATTTAATTTGATTAAAATCATTGTGGTGTACATACTGTATTCTGATGTGTAGTCAAATTTTAAAGTATATAACTCCGAGTGTCATTATGTGGCGCACAAAAATTAAACCTTCCTTCAAAAGCTGCACACAGCTGATATTTTATGCGCACACAGCCTACAGAAAATTAGAGGGAACATTGGTCTACATCTGATCACAAGATGCGGTATGCGCCTCCACAGCACCTCGGCCTGGTAGGGGGAACTGACCGTGTGTGTTACTGGCACAGAGTAGCTGCAGACCGTGACAGTGTGCGGGTCCTCTGCTCACCCTGAGGGTGAGGTGGGGCGCCCAGCACCAGGTCCGCAGAACCTGGCTTGGCTGAGATAGGCTGTGCTGCAGGTCCTCATCAGTGCCAGTGTGTGACAGGTAGTCCCTGCAGACACACCTAGGATACACCTGTGTCCATCTGTATTTCCCAGTCACGTCTAGCCCTTGTGGACTATGATGCACCCAGAATAGTGCATATCCTGTGTGGTTGCCATGGTCACTTGTTATAGGAGAAGGGTGGTGTTTGGACCCAAAAGCGGATTATGTAGCACCACCCAACCCACCCTCACTGGGTCAGGGTGGGGGACAGGATCTCCCACCAACAGATCCACACTCTACATCAGAGGCAGTAGAGGGGACCACCACCCCAGTCCTGCTGGGGAATAGGCACCCTCCAGGGGCAATCAATGCAGATCTGTACTTATCATATAGGGCATTGGCAGTAGGCTTGGAAAAGCTCAGCTGCCCCCCCACCACAATCTGACATTCACCAGCAAGGGCACATTCAGTCTTCACCCGCTGCACCCTGCAATGTGTTCCAGCCATACACATGCTAACTGCAGACAGTCTGCTAGCTAGTACATAGTGCATGTTCCTTGAGGAACTGTATGCACCCAAAAGTGGGATGTAAGCACACACACCAAGCAAGTATGTCAGTGATTGGGCCCCAAAAAAGGGAACCCATAGATATCACTTGAGAGAAACACTGTATAGTACTATGTGGAAACCTAGACATACCATGGTCACTGCTCAGTCAGGGTGAGACTGACCTCCCAGCATGACATGCTGTGGCCACCCTGTCCGTACAGGTGGTGGTCGGGCACTACAATATCCCAGCCATTGCCCTATGCCCTGTGCAGATGCATCCTGCCCAGACCGCCCTGTCTGGGCCATACCCACAATGCCTTGCTCCTCATTATGCACATTGGTAGGCTAATGCTGGAAACAGTGTAAGCATTGTGGGCTCAGTAAGGTGTAGGCAGCCACAACTCACTGGATAGACATACACACACTTCCTCACCTATTTCAGCATTGTGCAAAGATAGAGGTGATTGGTAGCCCTGGCACCAGTCCTGGGCACAGTGCAGGCATTGCTAAGGTACTCAATACTGTTGTGGTCACTCTCCGGGGTGGTAAACACTGTCAGAAAACAAACAGAAGGGAAACACACTCCACATATCAGAAAGGTTGCTATGATAAATCTCTGCTAACAATTTGTGTTTAATGTAGGAACTCCACACCACCCTTCCCAGCCCGCGGCAGCTCTCCCAGCCCGGGATCGAGCAGCCAGGGCTGCAACAGACCAGCAGACCAGCAGTTCCCGCCGCCGTTCGGCTGCCCAATCGGGGCAGAAGCTCCCATTTAAAAGAAGCGCTATCAGGCGCCAAGGGTCTCTCCACGCCACCCTTCCCAGCCCGCGGCAGCTCTCCCAGCCTGGGATTGTGCAGCCGGGGCTGCAACAGACCAGCAGTTCCTGCTGCCGTTCAGCAGCCGTTCGGTGCAGAGGCTCCCATTTAAAAGAAGCACTATCAGGCGCTAAGGGTCTCTCCACGCCACCCTTCCCAGCCCGCGGCAGCTCTCCCAGCCCGGGATGGAGCAGCTGGGGCTGCAACAGACCAGCAGTTCCCGCCGCCGTTCGGCTGCCCAATCGGTGCAGAGGCTCCCATTTAAAAGAAGCGCTATCAGATGCTAAGGGTCTCTCCACGCCACCCTTCCCAGCCCGCGGCAGCTCTCCCAGCCTGGGATTGAGCAGCCGGGGCTGCAACAGACCAGCAGACCAGCAGTTCCCGCTGCCGTTCGGCTGCCCAATTGGTGCAGAGGCTTCCATTTAAAAGAAGCACTATCAGGTGCTAAGGGTCTCTCCACGCCACCCTTCCCAGCCCGCAGCAGCTCTCCCAGCCCGCGATGGAGCAGCTGGGGCTGCAACAGACCAGCGGTTCCTGCCGCCGTTCGGCTGCCCAATCGGGGCAGAAGCTCCCATTTAAAAGAAGCGCTATCAAGCGCACCCGCGCCTGAGGGCCTCACCAGAGGGCCTTTTGGCGGCGGCCCTTGACTCAAGATCCACCAACAAGCCTGCCTAATAACCTGTCGGACTCGGGGCTTCAACGAGACTCACCTACAGCCACACGGACCCACAACCGAAGCTTGAGCCCCCCTCCCCGGGTTGAACTCGCTCACCAGGCACCACCAGCCTCCGACACTGTACGAAATACCCTACCTCTGACTGCTGTGTACCTCAATCTACCAACTCTGTGAGTATATCTACCCATCGATATTGTGTGAACTTGCCATCCCACACTTATTGTACATTGTGAGTAGTCTGTATTACCGAGATTGCTGTTTACCATAAGTATCTGTCACACCAAGCTTACTGTATACCGAGTGTATTTCATGAATAACTTTCTACACAAGTATACCATTAATGATATTCCTGTATGCTACCCCAACGAATATTGCTGAAACTACTGTGAGATCCTCACTGCCAATAACATACAAGTACTCGCACTACTGCAAACAGATAGTGCCATAGAACAAGCTAGCCGTAACTGGACTCTGAAAACACACAAACACACATAGAAGGCACATGCACCCATTAGCACTCACCTTCCTGACAAAGGAAAGTCCCCAGCCATGCTTAGGACACTGCGAACGCCAGCTCAAAATGACCATATCTAGCATAACCTTAATCAGCCTGTACCTATTCGGCAACGTCATCAATGGCTCCTTCTCCAATATACCTAATCAAAATCCGATTATGATCATACGAGGTCAAGGAAGAAGACAGCACAGTAACACACACAGCCCACCAACAGAACCCCCCAAGAACCCTCACCCACACTTAATCTACATACCGCTTCAACACCCCACAAAACTCAAGCATCACCAAAACCCACGCAACCTGAAATGTGCCCTCATAAATGTACACTCTGTCCGTAAAAAGTGGCCAGTCATCCCCGATCTCATATCACACCTCAACCTGGACATCCTGCTAGTGACAGAATCCTGGCTTACCAGTGCGGATTCAATCCTCCTCAACCAACTCACCCCCCCCCCACCCGAATTCTCAATCCACACATGCCACAGAGCGGACTGCAGAGGAGGCGGAGCATTCATCCTGGTAAGGACAGACCTCCAATATCAAATGATCAGCTCCTACAGTTCTACACACCTCGATACGATCACCATATCCAACAATCACAATACCATCAACCTTATATACTTATATATAGATCACCTTCCTCATCCACTGATGACCTTGCTATGATAGTCGAACTAGCCTCAAACCCACAAAACACACGCAAGCCGAACTGGATACTGGGAGATTTTAATCTACCAGCTCTACAAGACAACCACTCCAAAGCCTTCCTTGAAGCACTCAACAACCTGGACTACAAACAAATAGTCGATGCCCCCACACATCAAAAAGGCAACTTACTAGAACTTGTCTTCATCCCCCGTCCAGACATTAGCTTGACCTACAACTTTAACGTGACCATCACCCCTGTCCCATGGTCTGACCACTATTTAATCTGTTTCCAAATACCAATGCACCAAGACAGTTGACAGACTTCGAAAGGGTCTGATAAAGCAGTAGCCCCCACCGGACGATTTAAACCATTTGACAAAGAAGCGATCGTCAAAAATGTCCTCCCTAACATTTTGACTACTTCATCAAACCTTGACGAGGTCATGACATCATGGAACAACAACCTAAGATCCTTTGCACACATAACGAACCAGACTAAACCACATACCTCAGAGAAACAGCTAAGAAGGAAAAAACCTGCAGGCTGGTACACCTCCGAACTACGAACCTCACTACAAAATACTTAAGAAACTCGAAAGAAAATGGCAACGTACACGGTCCCCAACAGCCCAGACAGCCTACAACTCTCACCTGCAAACACACCGTGACCTAATATCAACTAAAATAAAGGAACATCACTCCGAACTCTTAAACCGTTCCCTGAACAAGCCCCACGAACTGTTCAATCTAGTAAAGACACTAACAAAGGAACCCTCATCTTCTCAACCAGCCATGATCCATCCCCAGATCTATGCAGACTACCTGATGGCCAAAACCAAGAACGCTGGCAAAGCTATGCTATCCAGCCCCAACAAGAACCCACCTAAGCCACTCACCTCTCTCATAACACCATCGGATGCATGTATTGAGGACATCATAGCTGACATCAACGCCACCACTGGCCCCAATGACCCCTGTCCAGCATTCTGGATAAGGTCACTACGTAAGGAAATCAGTCCGATAATAGCAAAGATCATTGACTTATCTTTCTCTACAGGTAAATTCCCTCTATGCCTCAAGCAGACATCTATCCGGCCCCTCCTGAAGAACACCAAACTAAACTCCCAGAAGGTGGAATCATACCGGCCAATATCAAGTATCCCGCTGCTCGCAAAAATAATCAAGAAGGTTGTTCAGCATCAAATACAGGATCACATCGACGACTCAGCACCCCTTGACCCATGCCAACATGGCTTCAGGGAATCTCACGGAGTTGAAACCCTCCTTACCACACTCACCAACACGCTAATCATGGGGATCGATAACATCAAACAAGGGTTTGCTTTAATCTTCCTAGACATCGCTGCCACATTTGACTCTGTAAACCATGAACAACTCCTAATGTGGCTCCAAGATAAGGGAATTAACGGAACAGCCTGGAGTTGGTACAAATCCTATCTAATGGACAGATGGCAGCAGGTGCGAACAGGCTCCACAACTTCCGAGCCTTTCCAACAAGAACACGGTGTTCCCCAGGGATCCTCACTCTCCGCTCTCCTAGTCAACATTTACATGCAACCCATATGTGAAATAGTCCGTTCATTCAACATATCATGCCTTATCTACGCGGATGATGTACTACTCTTCACCCCATTCACGATCGAGAATCCGGATTTTTCCCCACTGGTGAAATGCTTCAATGCAATAACCGACTGGCTCCACTCACAGAGCCTCAAGATTAACTTCAGCAAGACTGATGTCCTGTTCGTTACTAGAAACTGATCCTTCTCACTACCACCGACCTTAAAGACAAGAGACGCTGAGCTCCCTAGTAGACCATGCATCCGCTACCTGGGCATTACATTAGACCAACAACTCGACTTCAAATCCTACATCAGCAACACCATCAAACAAATTTACCACAAAATAAAAACCCTATGACATCTCTGTCCCCTGCTGCAATCAGACGACTTCAGATCAGTTTTTCAGGCCCTTGTAACCCCCCCCCCCATTTCAACTACGCCAATGTAATCCTGTATGGCCTACCTAAAAACACTCTAAACCCTCTTCAGCTGGCAATGAACACAGCTGCACGCGTCCTGCATGGTGCTGCTAGAGGGGCCCACATCACCCCAATCCTTAAGGACTTACATTGGCTGCCTATCTACTGCCGGCTCACCTATAAAATAGTCCTTATGACCTACAAGGCTATCAATAATATATCTTCCACATCCTTAACAGACCTCCTCCAACCCACCCCAGCCAACAGAGCGAGAAGGTCATTCGCCGCCAATACTTTAAAAATCCCAATAGAGATAACAAAATGCACCCAGGCAACAAAAAACCGTGCCTTCAAATTCTATGCCCCCATATGCTGGAATGCACTCCCAACCTCCATTAGGACCATAACAGACCTTATTCAATTCAGAAAGGCACTAAAGCATCACCTCTTTCTCATGCACTACTCTCAACCCAGTAACTCTCAACCTCATCCATCTCACACGCTACCAAGAACTTGTGAATGACAGACAACTCATATACATACTGTAGATAGTTGTATATAGTTACCCTAGTTGAAACCCAAGTTCGATCCCCAGTTCAATGTAAGTGCTTAATGGTGTACCTGTTCTGCACAAATTGTTGGCTGTGAACCGCGCTGATTTTAAAGAGCACGGTATATAAAAATAATAAATAAATAAATAAATAACTGTTATCTGACATTCATCATAGCAACCTTTTAATATATATGGAGCGTGTTTCCATGTTTATGACGGCATTGCTAAGGTATGCAGGTGGTAGTAGTGGTGGCTGCTGCTCCGCGCAGAGCCCAAAAGCCTGGTTCTCCATGAGGATATGGATAGTGGGGCCTGTGGGTGTGGGTGTTTGTGCCCCTGTTGACCACTGCTCTAGGGTGTTTATGGTGTATGTGTTCTGTAGGGTAAAATATAGGGACAAGGTCTGCAGAAGCCACAGCTGGGACTTGAACCTGTGATCTTCTGCCCCTGAACACACTGGCTGTGTGTACTGCACCAAACTGTTGCCACAGAAGCAGGTCATTCTCCAGGACCAAGCAGGAAGTCAGTCCTCACATATTGTGTGACATCGACGTCGATGGAGCCCTTGCGGAGCATTTCCCTAGCTTTCTATGAAAGCCTTTGGGAATGCAGGCACGCATGCACGGTCCCCTTCCCGCCTAAAGGTGCCATCTTGCTCAGTCTCTCTTTTTCCGTGAAGCCCGTCAGACGTGTGTCTTAGTCCTCCCGAAAAATAGTTGGATTTTTTCGCGATTCCTTCGCTATTTTTTCTCCGGTTCGACGCCGGTTCCCCTCCCGCCGGGTTCGGTACACCGGTATCGAGCCCGATCTTATTTTTTTGGTTTTTGCCCTTCGTGGCTGGCGTTCGCGCCCTTTTTTTCTTTTTCCCTGGAAGGCCGGTCCTTTGAACTCGCGGGGACTCTTTTCTCCGATGGCTTCCAGTGGTTTCAAGAAGTGTGATCGGTGCAAGAAACTAATGTCTCTCACCGACACACACGACTGCTGCCTTCGGTGCCTGGGTCCTGACCACAATCCTAAGATCTGTGGACCATGTGGAAAGATGTCCTCCAAGGCGCTTCGAAGTAGTCAGCACCAAAAGGGAAGGCTTTTCTCTGACTCGGCCTCCGACTGGGCCCGGACCTTGTCTGAGGCCTCGACATCTCGGGAATCTGATCCCAAGCACCGTCAGGGCTCCTCGGACAGGGGGTCCCCCGACTGGGAACGAAAGAGGAAGAAGCGGCTCACAAGGGCGTCATCGGAGGAGGTCCCTGGCTCCTCGAGAGCTAGGTCTCAGACCCCCGACCGCCGCCCTGGGCCCGTGGAACAGGAGAAGCCTCCAAAAGTACCTCGTGTGGAGCCGGAGTCTGCTGGACACGTAAGTCCTGTAGTCCTCATGGACTCTCCTCCCCAGAGAGCTGACGTCGGGCCCAGCGCCGCTGGGGCCCAAGTCGGTGGCTGCTGAGTCTCCTGAGCTGGGTCTCAGGCTGACAGCCTTGGAGTGCAGATTGTCTGCCTTCATGGAACAGCAGCGGGCGCTGATGGCCTGCCTGTCTGGTGCATCTGCCCCGATCACCGGGACATCGACATCGAAGTTGACCCCGGAGACTGAGCCGATACTCGAGACCATGAAGGCTCGAGGCTGACCTCAGTCGCGGTCTCCCTCGACCTCCCGCTCGGGACCGAGGGTGTCGACGCTGGTGCCTTCGGCGTCGGGGCGGGTGCTCACAGGCCCCGCACGGTCGGAGCCCGATTCCTCATCGGACGAGTCCGCCTGGGAGATGGAGGACGAGGAGTCTCCCGACACCTTCCGGACTTGGTGCGTCCCGTCGGACTCACCGCAGTCTGATCCCCGGAGTAGATCCCCTCCGGAGGATACCCGGTTCTCGGAGTTCGTCCGGGATATGGCCACCGCGTTGGCTATCCCTGCAGACCCCGAGGAGGAGCCTCGAGCCGAGGAGCTCGAGGCCCTACAGTATGACTCTCCTCTGAAGGAGGCCTTTACTGTTCCAGTTCCTCCGATGCTGGAACGGCTCCTCTTCCGGATGTGGGAGGTACCGGCCTCGGTGCCGGTTCTAAGCAAGCGGGTCGATTCCATCTATCGACTCCGGAAGAGACCTGGCTTTCAGAAGGCGCAGCTACCACACCATTCCATGGTGGTGGAATCGACCATGCATTGCCTGAAAAGTCAGAAGATGCACTCCGCGGTGCCCCCTGGCAGGGAGTCCCGGAACCTGGATGGTTTTGTTAGAAAGTGCTTCCAGGGCTCGATGCTTGCTTGCCGTGTCCAGTCTTACGAGCTGTAAATGGGCATGTACTTGAGGGACCTGGCCAAGGAGCTGGCTGGGTTCTCTGCTGGTCTCTCCGGGGAACCCTTGCAGAGGTTCAAGTCCTTGTCCTCAGGGATACGGGAATGCTCCAAGTTTATGTTCCGCGCTGCCTACGATGGCTTCGAGGCTTCGGCCCGTGTTGCGGCAGCCGGCATCGCAGCTCGATGCCAGGCATGGCTGCAGTCATTGGACCTCGAGCTATTGGTTCAGGACAAGTTGGTCGATGTCCCTTGCCGAGGTGAGAACTTTTTTGGCAAGCCCATGACCGAGAAGGCTGCACAGCTCGAAACCGAGCACCTCACAAGGACAAGGCTATCTAGAAAGACTTCTGCCCCTTCTCACAAAAAGAAGGGCTCGGGTAAAAAGCCCTTTTACCCGAGGAAGGGCACTGCCTACAAACAGTACCCACAGTACCAGGCCTCCCAAGCTCCCCCTCAGGGTTAGCAGGCCAAGGGGCAGGGTAATGGACTCCGTAGGCAGAGGACTCCCAAGCCTCCGGCCCCTGCTCCCACTTAGCAGGGTGGGGGTTTTTGACTCCTTAGGCATAGCCTCTCCATCCCTGCTCTCCCAACCCTGCACAGGAGGTCGACTTACCCTGTTTGCCCACAGGTGGCCACTCATCACTGGAGACAATTGGGTGCTAAGCATCGTCAACAAGGGCTATATGCTACACTTCCAACAGCTGCCTCCTCCATACTTTCCAGGGGAGCCTCCAAGGCCTCCCCTGCACACAGATCTTCTCCTTCAGGAGCTCCAAGGTCTGTTGCGAGACAAGGCAATGGAGCCTGTGCCTACCCACCTCCAAAGTCAAGGGTTCTACTCCAGGTACTTTCTCGTACCCAAAAGAACCGGTGGACTCCGGCCTATTCTCGACCTCAGAAATCTCAACAAGTTCCTAGAGAAAGAGAAATTCAAGATGCTTACTCTTGGAACACTGCTGCCCTAACTCCAGCAGGGAGATTGGCTATGCTCCTTAGATTTAAAGGATGCGTACACTCACATCCTCATTCATCCAGACCACAGAAAGTACCTCAGGTTCATTGTGGGAGGAAACCATTATCAGTACAGAGTACTGCCTTTTGGCCTCACCTCCGCTCCCAGGGTCTTTACCAAATGCCTGGCAGTGGTGGCGGCCTACCTGAGATATCAGGGTATCTTTGTCTTCCCCTATCTGGATGACTGGCTCATCAGGGGTCAGACGTTCCAGGAGGTCAGACAAGCCACCCTCCGAACTATTGCCCTTCTTCAAAACCTGGGGTTTGTCATAAACTTCGCAAAGTCCACTTTGCTCCCCTTCCAGAACTTGGAGTTCATAGGGGCAAGGTTGGACTCTCTGCTGGCAAAGGCGTTCTTGCCAGAAGACAGAGCCCAAAGACTGATAAACTTGGCAAACCAGTTTCTCAGCAGGTCACTGGTCTCCGCCAGATTCTGCCTGAGGCTTCTTGGCCACATGGCTTTGACAGTACATGTGACCCCCAATGCCCGGCTCCATATGAGGCCTGCACAGTGGTGCCTTCGAACTCAGTGGATACAGGCCACAGGCAGCCTCAGAGACAGAGTGAGGGTGTCCAGACAATTTCTGAACTCCCTCCGCTGGTGGCTGCACCCACCCAATCAACTGCAAGGGGTGCCTTTTCAGATTCCTGGGTTCACAGTGGTGTTGACCACAGATGCCTCCCTGCAAGGATGGGGGGCTCATTGTCTAGGCAAGTGCACCCAGGGCCTGTGGTCTCCCTGGGAGGCCACACAGCAGATCAATCTACTGGAACTCAGGGCTATTCGTTTAGCCCTCAAGACTTTCTCTCAAACACTGGCTCATCAGTCTGTCCTAGTTCAAACAGACAACCAAGTAGCCATGTTTTATGTGAACAAGCAGGGCGGAACTGGGTCCAGGCTCCTTTGTCAGGAGGCACAGGACCTTTGCTTGTTTGCTCTCAGGCACAACATGCTCCTCAAGGCAGTGTATCTACCTGGCCAGGACAACTACCTGGCAGACAGGTTGAGTAGGATTCTGCAGCCCCACGAATTGCAGCTCCATCCCTTGGTGGTTCAGAAGATTTTCCTGAAATGGGGACTTCCAGCCATAGATCTGTTTGCCAGTCCATCGAACAAACAACTGACAAGGTTCTGCTCCAGGCAACCGCATCCTCTGCGGCTGGCGGCAGATGCTTTTCTGATTTCCTGGTCTCAGGGCCTCCTGTATGTGTTTCCTCCCACGCCCCTGGTGGCCTGAACCCTGTTCAAAATTCTTCAGGACAAGGCCTCGGTCCTGCTGGTGGTTCCCAGATGGCCGAGACATCCTTGGTTTCCACTTCTGCTTCAGCTGGCAGTGGATCCCCCACTGCCTCTGGGGTTGCAACCCGACCTTCTCTCTCAAGATCAGGGTTCCCTTCTGCACCCAAATCTCAGAGCTCTCAATTTGATGGCATGGAGGCTGCAAGGGTAGTTTTGGCTCCCTGGGGCCTACCTCAGGAAGTTGAGGAGGTTGTCCTAGCCTCTAGAAAGCAGTCCACTAGGAAAACCTATGCCCTGAAATGGAAAAGGTTTTCTGTGTGGTGTCAGCTACGTACCGAAGATCCCTTCTCCTGTGCTGTACCAGTAGTGCTTCAGTACCTACTGCACTTATCCAATCAGGGCCTTATGTTTATGTTTGTTTATGTTTATTTAAGTCCAATTCTGTTCGGGTCCACCTCTCAGCTCTAGCAGCTCACCACTCACTGGTGGAAGGACATTCTCTGTCGGTTCACCTCTTGGTGTCCCGGTTACTCAGAGGCTTGCTCTTGCTCAAGCCTCCAATCCGTCCTCCTGCTCCTGAGTGGGAGTTGAATGTGGTCTTGCAGCAACTTACTCGCCCACCTTTTGAGCCGATGGCTACTTGTCCTCTCCACTTCCCGTCCTGGAATACACTCTTCTTGGTAGCCCTAACCTCGGCCAGGCGAGTGAGCTTCAGGCCCTGGTCTGTGACAGGCCTTACACCCGCTTCTATAGGAACAGGGTAGTCCTTAGGACTCATCCAAAGTTCCTCCCAAAAGTTGTTTCCTCATTCCACCTTAGCCAAGAGGTGGTTCTTCCAACATTCTTCCCTAGGCCTCATGCAAGCCAGGCTGAAGCAGTTCTGCATACCCTGGACTGTAGGAGGGCCTTATCCTTCTACATTGACCGTACGCAGGGACATAGAAGGGCTACTCAGCTCTTCATATCTTTTGACCCTAATAATTTGGGGTTAGCTGTGTCCAAGCGTACCTTGTCCACCTGGGTGGCTGACTATATCACCTGGGCTTACAGGGCAGCTGACCTTCCTTTGCAGGGTCGGGTCATGGCCCATCGTGTCAGGGCAATGGTGCCTCAGTGGCTCACCTCCGCTCTGTACTGTTGGTAGACATCTGCAGGGCTGCAACTTGGTCCTCAAGCCAGACCTTTGCGGCCCATTACTGTCTGGAGAGGGAGTCCCATAGGGACAGTGGTTTTGGCCAGGCAGTACTCCGGAATCTCTTTGAGGTTTAGGCAACTCCTGCCCTCCAGCCCTCCGTTGGGCTACCGGTGGAGGTTCTTTCAGTGAAAAGCCTTTCTTTGATGCTGGGACTAGAGGGAGTTCTCTTGTTCAGCCTGGGTTCCCTGGTAGCCCAGAGCTAGGGAGTCACCCATATGTGAGGACTGACTTCCTGCTTGGTCCTGGAGAAAGAGTAGTTACTCACCTGTAACAGGTGTTCTCCAGGAGCAGCAGGAATCAGTCTTCACAACCCTCCCTCCTCCCCTGGGAGTTGCAGTTGTACAGTTTATTTTTACATTTTTGTGTGCTGTTTTTAGCTATGTCAGTTGACTGAGCAAGATGGCACCTTTAGGCGGGAAGGGGATCGCGCATGCGTGCCTGCATTCCCAAAGGCTTTCATAGAAAGCTGGGGAAATGCTCCGCAAGGGCTCCATCGACGTCGATGTCACCCATATGTGAGGACTGATTCCTGCTGCTCCTGGAGAACACCTGTTACAGGTGAGTAACTACTCTCTTCTTGAGGATACCATGACTGTTCTTCAGACAGACGTTGTCTGTTGCACTGCACGCCACCCACCTAAACAGGGCTTGGCCTTGGTCTGCTGTGAGCAGCTGCCACTGCCCCCTCCCCCACCAGCACCCCTCCCCCACCATGCTGACATGCCCTTATGCCGGTGGTGCTGGAGGTGTGCAGTCCCAGGCCATCCATTGTGCCTGTAGGCGGCTGCCTTTGGTGTGGGGTCTGGGGTAGGGGTGCCTACATAGACATCCGCGCTTCCCCCCGGCACCGCCTGTCAATGTTATGTGCCCTTTGGGGTACCTGCTGGGTACTGTCCCCTGGGACACTGTGGGACACACACTCGTGGGCATGTTTGACCTTGGTCAGTTGCTGGCTTGCTGATTTGCAGTTTCTGCTTTCCTATGTGCCACCTAGGCATCTGCCTAGTCCACCCTGTGCCCCAGCTGCCCCACTGCATGTCCTGCCTGCAGCTCCCTGTACCCCATTTGCAGCCTCACTGTAGTGCCCTTTCGTACTTGGGCACTATGCCGTTGCTGCATATGTAGCACTACTATCACTTTTCTTGGTCTCCCTGCTTTTGTTGTACATTGTTGACTGAAATGGTTTCTCTTTCCTGAATTGTGCCTCTAACGCCAGGTTTTCAAGCACGGTAATGTTCTGGTCTTAAAATCCCAGCGTTAGTGTACCTGGAGCCTCTCCCTGCCCATTGACCTCTTCTCGCCGCCCTCTGGAGATACTTACTCCACCTTCTGTGTGCCTTAACGCCGCTGGAGACGTTATCATGCAAAACGTAATGTTATCGCGCGATTAGCGCTGTTTAGTAAACATACCCCCATGTACAAAAAAAGGGGGAGGGGTGAAGGGGAGGAGGGGTGATAAAAGGGGAGGGAGGAAGATCCTTTAAGGAGAGGGATTCAGATAGAATGCTTGTTGAGTAAGCGGGTTAAGATGACTAAGTTATACTAGATTGATTGTGGCTTAGGTGGGTAGAGCTAAAGTGTTTTGGAAGAGGAAGGTTTTGAGCCTTTTACGGAACTCTACTTGATCAGAGCAGCCTCATCTACCAAAAATGAGCTTAAATGGGTGCATCCTTTTCTTCTGAAAGTGGAATATGCCTTTCATCTGAATTACAGTTGTCTTGCCAGATTTTTCCCCTAAGCCTCACATGTATCCTTCTGAAGTGCTCCTTCACACCTTGGATTTTAAAAGTGCTTTGATCTATTATTTAAAAACTGTTCCATCAGTGAGGAAGGATTCTGTTTCCTATGATCCCAATCATCCTGGGTCAGTGGTCACTAAAAAAACCTCTTTTATTAGTGGATTTCCAGGTCCATTGATATTTGTTATCTTCTCCGGGAACAAGCAGGAAGTCAGTGCTCACATATGGGTGACTTCAGCGCCGACGGAGCCCTCGTGTGGAGCAAATCCCCAGCTTTCAGAGAAAGCCTTTGGAAGATGCCATCATGCATGCGTGGTCCCCTTCCCGCCGAAGGGTGCCACCTTGCTCAGTCTCCTTTTTTCTGCAGAGCCCTTCGGACATAGTCCTTGTGTCCCTGAAAAAAAAGTTGATTTTCTCTTGTGTTTTCGACCGGTCAACACTGGTACCTCTTCCCGCCTTCGGCTTGGTATGCCGGTATCAAGTCTGTTTCTATTTTCATTTTTTGTCCTTCGTGACTGGCGTTCGCGCCTTTTTTTATTTTTCACTGGCAGCCCGAGTCTTCGACCTTGCAGGGGCCCTCTTTCCCCCGATGGCTGCCAGCGGTTTTAAGAAATGGGATCGGTGCATGAAACTTATGTCCCTCGCCGATACGCACGACTGCTGTCTCCAGTGCCTCAGGTCCGACCATGACCTGTCGGTCTGTGGCCCGTGTAGGAAAATGTCCTCTAAGGCCCTGAGGAGCCGCCAGCAGCAGCATGATAGGACTTTTTCTGAGTCCCTGCCTCCGAGAGCCCGGACCTCGTCTGAGGCCTCCATGTCTCAGGGGGAACATTCCGAGCTCGAGCAGCATCAAGGTTCCTCTGAAAGGGTGTCTCCCTCAAGGGAGCACAAGAGGAAAAAGAAATCCTTGAAGGCGGCATCTCTTGATGGCTCCGAGGGACCCGGCTCCTCCCGGGGCCTGTTGCGGAGCCCCGAGCGCCAGTCGGGATTTTCGGAGAAGGAGCGCCCGGCAAAGATGCCTCGTCGGGAGATGGATCAGCCGAGGCAAGTACCTACTTTCCTCATTGAGGACTCCCCTCCGGGGGAACCGGCGTCGGGCCCGACCGTGTCGGGGCCCGAGCTGGCGGCTGCGGATCCTTCCAGACTCGAGTCCAGAATAGTGGCCTTGGAGCGCAGTTTCACTGCCTCCATGGAGCAGCAGCAGGCACTGATAGCCAGCCTGTCTGGTTCCTCCGCCCTGACCACCGGGCCCTCGATGTTGAAGTCGACCCCGGAGGCCGAGCCGATCCTCGAAGCATTTCGGGCTCGAGTCTATCCTCGGCCAAGGTCTCACTCGGCCTCCCATTCGGGACTAAGGTCGTCGCCACTGAGGCTGCCGGCGTTGGGGCGGTTGGCGCCGGGGCCTCTGTCTGAAGAGCCCCTCGATTCCTCCTCGGAGGCGTTGGCTTGGGAACCGAAGACGAGGAGTCCCCAGATACCCGCCAGCAGAGGGTTGTCCCTTCCGATTCCCCGGTATCCGAGCCTCGGAGAATGCCTCCTCTGGAAGACATGAAGTTCTTGAACTTTGTGCGGGATATGTCCAAGGCTTTGGCGTTCCCCACAGAGTCCGAGGAGGATCCTTGGGAGGCCCCTACTGTACCTGTGCCTCTGATCCTGGAACGACTGATGCTCCGCATGTGGGAGACACCGGTGTCGGTGCCAGTGATCAACAAACGGCTTGACTTGATGTATCGAGTCCGCCGGAGCCCTGGGTTTCAAAAGTCGCAGCTGCCGCACAACTCCATGGTTGTGGAATCGGCCATGTGCAGGCTGAAGAGCCAGAAGATGCACTCCTCGGTGCCTCCTGGCAGGGAGGCCTGCAACTTAGATGCCCTCGGCAGGAAGTGCTTTCAGGGTTCAATGTTGACTTGTCGGATCTAGGCATATCAGCTGTACATGGACATATACCTGAGAGACCTGGCGAAGGAACTTGCCAGGTTCTCAGCTGGTCTCTCCGAGGAACCTTTGCAGCGCTTCCAGGGGCCTGTCCGAAACCGTTCGTGAGTGCTCGAAATTTATGTCTCAGGCGGCTTATGACGGGTTTGAGTCAGCAGCCCAGGTAGCTCCAGCTGGCATCGGTGCATGCCGTCAGGCATGGCTACAGTCGTCTGATCTTGAGCAATGGGTTCAGGACAAGTTGATCTATGTCCCATGCCAAGGGGAGAATCTCTTTGGCAAACCCATGACCGACAAGGCCGCAGAGCTGGAGACCGAGTACATGACGAGGACACGGCTCTCCAAGAAGACCTCTGCCCCTTCTTGCAAGAAGGGCTTGGGTAAAAAGCCCTTTTACCAGAGGAAAGATGCTGCTTACCGAAGCTACCCCCATTTTCAGGCCTTCCCGGCTCCCCAACAGGGGCAGCAGGCCAAGGGAAAGGGGCATGACCCGCGTAAACAGAAAGCCCCCAAACCCCAGGCACTGGCTCCGGCCCAGCCTGGCGGTGGCTTTTGACTCCTACAGCATGGCCCCTCTTCCCACCGGAGACAGGCAGATCACAAGAGGGACAGCTTGCTCAGTATGCCCACAGGTGGACAGCCATTACCACCGATGCCTGGGCTTTGCAGGTAGTCCGGGAGGGCTGTCTTCTTCACCTGGCCCAGGTGCCTCCTCATTACTTCCTGGGAGAGCCCTTCAGGTCTCCCCTTCACCAGGACCTTCTTCTGAAGGACTTGGCGGGTCTTCTCGAGGATCAGGCGATAGAACCAGTGCCCCACCACCTGCAGGGCAGGGGCTTCTATTCCAGGTACTTTCTGGTGCCAAAGAGGACAGGAGGCCTCAGACCCATCCTCGACCTGTGCAACCTCAACAAATTCCTGGTGAGGGAGAAGTTCAAGATGCTCTCCCTTGGAATATTGCTGCCTTACCTCCGCCAGGGAGACTCGCTATGCTCCTTAGACCTAAAGTATGCGTATACACACATCCTAATACACCCCAGCCACGGGCAGTATCTGCGCTTTGTGGTGGGAGGCAATGACTACCAGTACAGGATACTCCCCTTTGGCCTGACCTCGGCCCCCAGGGTGTTCACAAAGTGCTTGGCAGTGGTTACCACCTTTCTCAGGCTCCAAGGGGTCTTTGTCTTCCCCTATCTCGATGACTGGCTCATCAGAGGCACTTCAGCCATCGAGGTCCACCAGGTCACAACTCGCCCATCCAGGTGCTGCAACACCTAGAATTTGTGAACCACCCCAAGTCTAGTCTCACTCCAACTCAACAGCTGGAGTTCATTGGGGCCAGAATTGACATCCTTCAAGCAAAGGCCTATCTGCCTGCAGGCAGAGCAAGCAGGCATCTCCAGGAACAAGCAGGAATGTAGTTTTCACATATGGGTATCGTCGGTACCGACGGAGTCCACGCGGGAACGCTTCCCAGCGTCCAATAGGAACACTTTTGGGAGCATCCCACAGCACCTGCGTGCTGCCTTCCTGCCTTTCCCCACTGTCCCTCTTCAGTTCTTCGTTTTTCGTGAAGCCGACAGGTCGCATACCCTGTCACCACAGAAAATTCCTTCTTTATTTTTTGTGGTCGTATCTGCCTTCATTCGACGCCTACCGGTACCGCCAGTTCTTCTTTTCCTAAAAATATAAATAAATAAATAAATATATAGTTCTGAGGTATTTTTCTTCAGAAACTTTTTTTTCTTGGTGCTAGGTGCCATTTTGGACACTAGGCCCATTTTCCTTAAAAATGGAAAAACCAGCTACTGGTTTTAAAAAATGTTCTAAGTGTTGTGGTACCATATCCGTCACTTACACCCATGACTGGTGTTTTAAATGTTTAGGCCCTGACCATTCTCCATCGGAGTGCCTCTCCTGTAGGAAGATGACTAAAAGGGGCCTGCAGAATAGAGCTGCAAAACTCGGTACCCTTTTTGCTTCAGATGCGATGTCCGTTGCATCGACGTCTTCCAGAGCCTCATCTTCCTCCCATGGGTCTCAGGTAACTAAACATAAATCTAGCCGGTCCTCAAAGGGTAGACCTCCTTCTAGGCATCGAGAGGCCATTGGCGTTGCCCTTGAGGAAACTTCATCGGCAAAACAGCCCCGGCGGGAGGCTTCGGCTTCCAAAGCACTAACGGGGCTCCAGGATGTTCTCGAGTCCTCCATGCTCTGGAGTTCCGGCCATGCTTTGGGGTTCCGGCCGTTTCTACCGGTACCGACACCCAAGCATCGGCAGCGTTGATAGACCAGAGGTTTCTCGCTATCGAACGCAGTCTGGCAGCTCTTCTCACGGCTTCGGTACCGTTGAGATTGCTACAGACAGTTCAACAGGCACCGGTACTGACGGCACCGACTTTGGTGGGTGTACCCCCCATGCCATGTCTTGAGTCTATCTCTGGCATCGACAGATCGGTACCGAGACACCTCAATACCGACTTTGATTGATACCGGCACCGTGCTCTGCACGAACACTGGGATCAGAGATATTTTGAATCTTCTGATTCCAATGATTCTAATGACTCTGCCGATACCAGAGTACTTCTTCTGGAGGAGCCATTTTCTTCTCCCCAACGCAGAATGTCTCCTCCAGAGGACATGTCTTTTCAGGATTTTATTTGTGATGTGGCTCGAGGCCTTGCAATCATGGTAACTCCTGAAAAGGAACCTAGGGCACAGGAACTGGAAATATTTCAATACCCTAAGGCTCACAAGGAAGCAGCTACTTTGCCTATTCATCAGATCCTACATGATCTTATGCTGAGGATGTGGGAAACACCTTTAACCACATCTCCTCACTCTTGGAGGTTCGATATAATGAATCGAGTTCCACCTTGTCCTGGCTTCCAAAAAACTCAGTTACCACACCATTCAATGGTAGTGGAATTGGCTATGCGTAGGATGAAGAGTGCAAAGAGGCATGCTTCCAATCCTCCAGGCTGTGAGTGCAGGACTCTCGATGCCTTTGGGCGTCAATGCTTCCAAGCTTCCATGCTCCCAGCCAGGATCAGCTCCTATATCCTATATATGGGAATGTTCCTCAAAGAGGTCACAGGAGACTTGGAGCTTATGAGCCCCCTTCTTCCTGATGATAAATGACAAGACTTTCTTAATCTTGTCAGACATGCTCAGGATGTTTCCAAGTTTGTAAGCCATGCAGCCTTTGACTGCTTTGAATGCATCAGTAGAACCTCTGCTATTGCCATTGGTGCACGTCGGATTGCCTGGCTTCAGGCATCCGACTTGGAACTTTGGGTACAAGATAAATTGGGAAATATCCCTTGCACAGGAGAAAATCTCTTTGGCAAGAATTGGCAGGAAAAGGCCAATGAAATAGATACTGACAATATCACCCTGGATAGATTGTCAAAATCTACAACCAACCCAGCCAAAAAGAAATCCTATAAAGAAACCCTTTTCAGCAAAAAAGGAAGTTTTATCCTTCTTATGCCCAGCAGGGGCATGGTCCAGTTCAGGCTGCCCAAAAGGGACAACAGCAACAAACTAGACAACAAAAGAAGCCAAAAGGGCCAAGAGCTCAGCCAGCTCCACAGGCTCAGCCTCCTCAGGGGCTTTGACTCCTACCTAGAGAACTTAGCCTTCCTGCCCCTGAACGGTCCAGAACCCTTAGCCATCCCTGGCAGGTTGTGTCATTTTGCCAACAGATGGCACCAAATAACAGCAGAAAATTGGACTCTGTACGAGAGGGGTACAAGCTTCATTTTCACAGCATGCCCCCTCCTACAATTATAAGACAGTTCAATTCTCAGACCCCTGTCAACAATCTCTTAGGTCAGGAGGTCACAACACTCCTTGCTCAAGGAGCAATAGAAGAAGTACCCATTCTACAACAGGGTACAGGGTTCTACTCCCCCTATTTTCTTATCCCAAAGAAAACAGGAAGACACAGACCCATTTTAGACCTCAGAGAATTGAACAAATATCTGTTCCGAGAGAAATTCAAAATGATCTCTCTAGGAACTCTTCTGCCATAACTTCAAAGTCAGGATTAGCTTTGTTCTCTAGATCTAAGGGATACATATACTCATATTCTCATCCATCCAGATCACAGGAAATTCCTGTGGTTCCTTTTCCAGGGAAAACACTTCCAATACAAAGTTCTTCCCTTTGGTCTGGCTTTGGCACCAAGAGTATTCACGAAATGCATTGCGGTAGTAGCTGCATTCCTGCGAACTCTAGGGATATTCGTCTTCCCTTACTTAGACGACTGGCTCATTCGAGCCCCCACAGCTCCAGAAACCAGCTCTGCTCTGTCTCGCACAATGCGAATCCTTCAATATTTGGGATTGGTCATAAACCTCCCAAAATCCCATCTTGCTCCTACTCAGTCCCTAGAATTCATAGGAGCTCATCTAGATACCAGACAGTCAAGGGCTTTCCTTCCACAACCCCGCTGTCTGCACATAGTGCAGCCAGCTTCCCAAGCAGCAGTGAAGACTTACCTGATTGCTCGAGAAATGCTCCAACTACTGGGACATATGGCAGCCACTGTACATGTGGTTCCCTATGCTCGCCTCCACATGTGAGCAGCCCAGTGGACCCTATCCACTTAGTGGACACAGGCCACAGGTCACCTGTCGGACAAAATAACAAACTCACAACATCTTGTTTCGTCCCTCCAATGGTGGCAATCGCTGGAGAACCTTCTGGTGGGGTCTCCTTTCCAGCAACCCCTATTCCAGGCCACTCTAACAACAGATGCATCACAGGTGGGATGGGGGGGCACACCTGCACGATCTCTCTACCTGGACTCCACAGGAGGCTTGTGTTCACATAAACCTCCTGGAACTCAGAGCAATCTTTGCTCTTCGAGTATTCCAAGCCCAGCTCAGCTACAAGACAGTCCTAGTTCAGACGGACAATCAAGTAGCCATGTTCTATGTGAACAAGCAGGGCGGAACTGGCTCTCTGTCATTATGCAACAAAGCTTTACAACTATGGGCTCTCGCCAGAGAGCATCAAATTCACCTCCTCGTGGTATATCTTCCAGGCATTCAAAACCTTTGGGCAAACTCAGCCGAGTACTGCTGCCACACAAATGGTCTCTCCACTCAGACCAGGTTGCCCAAATATTTCAAATCTGGGGAACCCCAGACATAGACCCCTTTGCAAGTCCACTGAATGCCAAACTTTCCCGGTTCTGTTCCAGAATTCCGGCTTGAAATTGTCAGGCAAGGGACGCCTTCCTCCTTCACTGGGGTCAAGACTTCCTCTTTGCCTTCCAACCCATTCCCCTCATCCCCAAAACACTGTTCAAGCTTCAGAGAGACAGAGGTCGTATGATTCTCATAGCTCCACATTGGCCACGGCAAACGTAGTATCCTCTGCTTCTACATCTCTCTCAAGCTGCACCTTGGGAGTTAGGATGTGCTCCAGATCTTCTCTCCCTAAAGAACGGGATGCTATGGCACCCGAATCCCCAGTCCCTGCATCTCAGGGCCTGGTTGCTGAAAGCCTAAACCTTCAGGATCTCAACCTTTCTCAACAGGTAAAAGATATCCTACAGGCTTCTAGAAAACCTTCCACAAGACGATCATACGCCTTTAAATGGAAACACTTTACCATATGGTGTTCTCAAAAGGGACTTAACCCCCTTGCGGTACCTCTGGAATCGGTACTGGAGTACCTCCTTCATTTATCAAATGCTGGTTTTAAGACCAATTCAGTAAGAGTCCATCTTAGTGCTATTGCAGCTTCCTACAAGCCTCTAAACGGACAACCTATTTCCTCTCATCCACTTATGACAAGATTTATGAGAGGTCTTCTATTAACAAAACCTCCCATTAGACCACCACCGGTGGCATGGGATTTGAATCTTGTTCTCGGGCAGCTCATGAAACCGCCCTTTGAACCTTTAGCCACTACATCTCTGAAATTCCTTTCCTGGAAAGTCATCTTCCTAATTGCAATCACCTCCGCACGCCACATTAGTGAGTTGCAAGCTCTAGTGGCTGATCCTCCTTATACGAGATTTCACCATGATAAGGTCGTTCTTAGGACTCATCCACATTTTATGCCAAAGGTGGTTTCTCCTTTCTCCAGGACCAAGCAGGAAGTCAGTCCTCACATATGGGTGACATCGACGTTGATGGAGCCCCCGGGCGGAGCA
Source organism: Ichthyophis bannanicus (assembly GCA_033557465.1). Lineage (NCBI taxonomy): Eukaryota > Metazoa > Chordata > Amphibia > Gymnophiona > Ichthyophiidae > Ichthyophis > Ichthyophis bannanicus. The sequence continues at coordinate 70,466,198 of CM066034.1, forward strand.
TTTCCCCAGCTTTCTAAGAAAGCCTTTGGGAATACTGCACGCATGCGCAGTCCCCTTCCCGCCTAAAGGTGCCATTTTGTTCAGTCTTTCTTTTTCCATGGAGCCCAACGGACGTCTGTCTGTGTCACCCGGAAAAGTTGACTTTTTTCTTGCGATTTCTTCGTTGTTCTTCTCCGGTTCGACACCTGTTCCCCTACCCGCCGGGTTCGGTACACCGGTATCGAGCCCGTCTTCTATTTTTCGGTTTTTGCCCTTCGTGGCTGGCGTTTGCGCTCTTATTTTCTTTTCCCTGGAAGGCCGGTCATTTAACCTCGCGGGGGTTCATTTTCCCCGATGGCTTCCAGTGGTTTCAAAAAGTGTGATCGATGTAAGAAATTGATGTCTCTCACCGACACACACGACTGCTGCCTTCGATGCCTGGGACCGGATCATGATCCTAAGGTCTGTGTCCCATGTGGCAAAATGTCCACAAAGGCACTTCGAAGCTGCCAGCATCAGAAAGAACGGACTTTCTCAGACTCTGCCTCCGGCCAGGCCCGAACCTCGTCTGAGGCCTCGACATCTCGGGAGTCTGACCCTGAGCACCGCCGGGGTTCCTCAGACAGGGGGTCCCCCGATCGGGAGCGTGAGAGGAAGAAAAGGCTCATGAGGGTGGCGTTGGAGGAGGTCCTTGGTTCCTCGGGGGCCAGGTCTCGGACCCCCGACCGCCGCCCCGGGTCCTAGGAGCAGGAGAAGCTGTCCAGATGCCTCGCATGGAACTGGAGTCCGCCAGGAACGTAAGTCCTGTTGTCCTCGAGGACTTTCCTCCTAGGGAGCCGACGTTGGGCCCGGTGCCGCCGGGGCCCGAGTCGGTAGCTGCTGAGTGCAGCCTTGGAGTGCAGATTGTCTGCCTTCATGGATCAGCAGCGGGTACTGATGGCCAGCCTCGCTGGTGCATCTGCCCCGACCACCGGGACATCAACATCTAAGTCGACCACGGAGACCGAGCTGATACTCGAGACCATGAAGGCTCGAAGTCGTCCTCGGTCACGGTCACCTTCGACCTCCCGCTCGGGACCGAGGGTGTCGACGCTGGTGCCTTCGGCGTCGGGGCGGGTGCCACCGAGGCCCGCGCGGTCGGAGCCCCCGACTCCTCTTCGGATGAGTCCGCGTGGGAGACAGAGGATGAGGAGTCCCCCGACACCTTTCGGACGGTGCGTCCCTTCAGACTCACCGCAGTCCGAGCCCCGGAGTAGGTCCCCCCCGGAGGACATCTGGTTCTCGGAGTTCGTCCGGGATATGGCCAAGGATTTGGCGATTCCCGCGGAACCCGAGGAGGAGCCTCGAGCCGAAGAGCTCAAGGCCCTCCAGTATGACTCTCCTCTGAAGGAGGCCTTTACTGTGCCGGTTCCTCCGATGCTGGAACGGTTCCTCTTCCGGATGTGGGAGGCACCGGCCTGTGCACCGGTTTTGAGCAAGCGGGTCGATTCCATCTATCGACTCCATAAGAGCCCTCGCTTCCAGAAGGCACAGCTGCCGCACCATTCCATGGTGGTGGAATCGGCCATGCATCGTCTGAAGAGCCAGAAGATGCACTCTGCGGTGCCTCCCAGCAGGGAGGCCCGGAACCTGGATGCGCTCGGCAGAAAGTGCTTCCAGGGCTCGATGCTTGCTTGCCATGTCCAGTCCTACCAGCTGTACATGAGCATGTACTTACGAGACCTGGCGAAGGAAATTGCCGGGTTCTCTGCTGGCCTCTCCGGGGAACCTTTGCAGAGGTTCAAGACCTTGTCCTTGGGAATCCGGGAATGCTCAAAGTTCATGTCCTGAGCGGCCTACGATGGCTTCGAGGCTTCGGCCCGTGTAGCGGCAGCCGGCATCGGGGCCCGACGCCAGGCATGGCTGTAGTCATTGGACCTCGAGCCCTGGGTGCAGGACAAGTTGGTCGATGTCCCTTGCCGAGGTGAAAACCTTTTTGGCAAGCCCATGGCCGAGAAGGCTGCTGAGCTCGAAACCGAGCACCTGACTATGACGAGGCTGTCCAGAAAAACGTTTGCCCCTTCTCATAAAAAGAAGGGCTCGGGTAAGAAGTCCTTTTAACTGAGGAAGGCAGCTGCCTACAAACCTTTCCCTCAGTACCAGGCCTCCCCAGCTCCCCAGCAGGGTCAGCAGGCCAAGGGGCAGGGATATGGGCCCCGTAGGCAGAAGACCCCCAAGCCTCCGGCTCCTGCTTCCACTCAGCAGGGAGGTGTTTTTTGACTCCCACAGCATAGCCTTTCCACCTCTGCTGCCCCATCCCTGCACAGTAGGTCGTCTAGCCCTGTTTGCCCACAGGTGGCCACCCATTACAGGAGATGCTTGGGTATTGAACATAGTCCACAAGGGCTATATGCTCCATTTCCAGCAGTTGCCTCCTCCCTACTTCCCAGGGGAGCCTCCACGACCTCCTCTGCATACAGACCTCCTCCTTCAAGAACTTCAAGGTCTGCTTCTAGACAAGGCGGTGGAGCCTGTACCTCCCAACCTGCAGGGTCACGGTTTCTACTCCAGGTACTTCCTCGTACCAAAGAGAACCGGTGGCCTCAGGCCTATTCTCGACCTCAAGATTCTCAACAAGTTCTTGGAGAAAGAAAAGTTCAAGATGCTTACTCTTGGAACACTTCTGCCCTACCTCCAGCAGGGAGATTGGCTATGCTCCTTAGATCTAAAGGATGCGTACTGTGGTGGCAAGACTGTAGTGGAGCCCAGGGAAATGGATAGAAAACAGACATTTACCCCTAAGCAGAAGGATAGTTCAGGAAGTTTTGACTTTGAAACTCCAGCCAAGGAAAAAAAACACACACATAGAGTTGCTGAGTGCAAGCCACGCCCTAGCTCCAAGGCAACCAGGGTAGGTAATGGGGAAAACCCGGGGGCGGAGTTTGAAGCCATAGGGCAGCCCTGGTCATTTAAGCCTGAGGAAACAGGAAGAAAGGAGACAACTGGGGGACCTGGAAGAGAAGGAACAGCCGAGGAACCAGGAAGGAAAGGGAAAGGTTCTTGCAAGAAAGCTGAGAGAGAGAGGTGTTCTAGAAGCAGCCTCAGGAAAGGTTCTTGTTGCAACCAGCACACAGGAAACTACAGCTCTGAAGGAAGCCCATGTTGTAGGAGCATTACAGCAGGCCCTGAGGACAGGAGAGTTTATCCTGAGGAAAGTGCTGTCTTTGAGCAGAGCACGGGCGTGGTCCTGCCAGAACCTGGGGAAGAGTTTCACCTCGAGGAAGGTCTGTAAAGAGCTCTGTTACTAGAAGTAAGGTGAGCCCATTTGAAACCTTGCATAGTTTATTGAAGGATAAGAATCCCCTCAGCCCTTCCAGCATTCCTCAGTATAGAAAGAGGTCTCATTGGGAGAAGGTTTTAAAGTTATTAGAAGAAATAAAACCTGAAATCCCAGAAGCTGATTCCAGCCAGATGCTAACTGACCCTGAGTATGAGAGCATGCAGGTAGATAACTATGATTCTGATAATAGTTCTGCCGACTCTCAAATGGACTGTTCTTTGTGTGTAAAGCAAAGGTGAAGAAGCTGTAAGGTTTAAAACTGAGAAAACCCAGAAGCTTTGTACTTGCCTGTTCTGCTAGAAATGTTTGGAATGAAGTGCTAACATTTTAAAGCTGGCAGAGAATGTTCAGAAGTGCTGATTTGAATGCTTAAGAAGTCCGTACCTAAGCGTATAAACAGCCAGAAGTAAAGTGGGTTGTACTTTGCATAGTGCTCAGTTTGGAAGAGCAGTTATTTGGGCTGAACTGAGCCAGGAACCCTTAAGCTGTATTCTTGAACTCTGGAAAAAGATATACTACTGGTATAACAAGCTGAGTGAAAGAGTTGCTACCGGTGTTACTGTGAAAGTTCCTTTTTCTTTATTTGGAGAAGTATCCTACTTTTGTTGCTGTGTGTTTGAAAGGGCAAAAGAAGAAAAGAATACAAGAATACAGAGGAGTGGCCTAGTGGTTAGGACAAGGTACTTCAGGCCGGAGGGCCGGGGGTTCAAGTCCCACCTGGGGACAGCAATCTCAGGCCGGAGGGACTGGGATTTCTAGTCCTATAGGTACTCCTTGTGGTCTTGGGCAAGCCACTTAACCCTCCATTACCCATGTTCCCTGTAAGTATTAGCGTATGTGTGTCATATCCCCTCGTGTTAAATGTATCTCCCAATTGACCGCTTTGACCCGGTGAAAAGCGGGATATAAATACAGCTAAATAAATAAATAAATAAATTTTTCCTGTATTTGCCTTCAACCCTCGGCTACTCATTTTTTCACAACTACAATCCCCAGAAGCCTTAGCTCTGGGGAACCCATATTACCAAGGGACAATAGGAGGTACGTCCACTGCCTATAGGCAACCGCCTAGCCAGCAGTGGACGCGACAGTACGCTCACATCCTCATTCATCCAGACCACAGAAAGTACCTCAGGTTCATTGTGGGAGGAAACCATTACCAGTACAGAGTACTGCCCTTTGGCCTAACCTCCGCCCCAAGGGTCTTTACAAAGTGCCTGGCAGTGGTGGTGGCCTACTTGAGGAATCAAGGTGTTTTTGTCTTCCCCTACCTGGACGACTGGCTCATCAGGGGTCAGACTTACCAGGAGGCCAGGTAAGCCACCCTCCGAACTGTTTCCCTTCTTCAACACCTAGGCTTTGTTATAAACTTCGCAAAGTCCACTTTGCTCCCCTCCCAGAACCTGGAGTTCATAGGGGCGCGGCTGGACTCCCTGCAAGCAAAGGCTTACTTGCCAGAAGGCAGGGCACAAAGGCTCATAGACTTGGCAAACCAGTTTTTAGCATGCCAAGGGTTTCCGCCAGACTCTGTCTAAAGCTCCTAGGCCACATGGCATCGACAGTGCATGTGACCCCAAATGTCCGCCTCCACATGCGACCTGCACAGTGGTGCCTCAGGACTCAGTGGAAGCAAGCCACAGGAAGCCTCACAGACAAAGTACGGGTGTCCAAACCATTCCTGAACTCCCTACAGTGGTGGCTACACCCCCCCAACTTACTACAGGGGGTGCCTTTTCAGGTGCCTATCTCCACAGTGGTGTTGATGACCGATGCCTCCTTGCAGGGCTGGGGTGCACATTGTTTGGACAGGTGCACCCAGGGCCTGTGGTCTCCATGGGAGGCCACACAACAGATCAGCCTACTGGAACTCCGGGCTATTCGCTTAGCCCTCAAAACCTTCTCTCACACCTTGGCTCACCAGTCTGTTCTGGTACAGACGGACAATCCAGTGGCCATGTTATATGTGAACAAACAGGGAGGCACTGGGTCCAGGCTCCTGTGTCAGGAGGCACAGGCCCTCTGCTCTTTTGCGCTCAGGCACAACATGTTTCTCAAGGCTGTTTATCTCCCTGGCCAGGAGAACTTCCTGGCAGACAGGTTGAGCAGGGTTCTGCAGCCCCACAAGTGGCAACTGCACCCCTTAGTGACTCAAAATATTTTCCTGAAATGGGGACTTCCATCCATAGATCTCTTTGCCAGTCCCCTGAACCGGCAGCTACCCAGGTTCTGTTCCAGGCAACCGCATCCCCTGAGGTTAGCAGCGGATGCCTTCCTGATTTCTTGGTTCCAGGGCCTCCTGTATGCGTTTCCTCCCACGCCTCTGGTGGCCCGAACCTTGTTCAAGATTCTAAGGGACAAGGCCTTGGTACTTCTGGTAGCCCCTAGGTGGCCGAGGCAGCCCTGGTTCCCACTTCTGCTTCAACTAGCAGTGGAAACCCCACTACCTCTGGGGTTGCAACCCAATCTTCTCTCTCAGGATCAGGGTTCCCTTCTGCACCCCAATCTCAAATCTCAATTTGATGGCCTGGAGGCTGCAAGGGTAGTGTTGGCTCCCTGGGGCCTGCCTCAGGAAGTGGAAGAGGTGGTCTTGGCCTCTAGAAAGCAATCCACCAGGAAAACCTATGCCCTGAAGTGGAGACGGTTCTCCTTGTGGTGTCAGCAACGCAAGGAAGATCCTTTCTCCTGCACTGTGACAGTGGAGCTTCAGTACCTGCTGCACTTGTCCAATCAGGGCCTTAAGTCCAATTCTGTTCGGGTCCACCTCTCTGCTCTGGCAGCTCACCACTCACTGGTGGAGGGACACTCTTTGTCGGTTCAACCCTTGGTGTCCAGGTTTCTCAGAGGCTTGCTCTTGCTCAAGCCTCCTCTCCGTCCACCGGCCCCTGAGTGGGAGTTGAATGTGGTCTTGCAGCAGCTAACTTGCCCACCTTTTGAGCCGATGGCTACATGTCCTCTCCGCTTCCTTTCTTGGAAGACTCTATTCCTAGTGGCCCTGACCTCGGCCAGGCGAGTGAGTGAGCTTCAAGCCCTGGTCTGTGACGGGCCATACACTTGCTTCTATAGCAACAGGGTAGTCCTTAGGACTCATCCTAAGTTCCTCCCAAAGGTTGTCTCCTCTTTCCATCTCAACCAGGAGGTGGTTCTTCCAGCGTTCTACCTAGGCCCCATGCCAGCCGGGCTGAGACAGTCCTGCATACCCTGGACTGTAGAAGGGCCTTATCCTTCTACATTGAACGTACGCAGGGGCATAAGAGGGCTACTCAGCTCTTCGTCTCTTTTGACCCTAATAACTTGGGGTCACCTGTCTCCAAGCATACCTTGTCCATCTGGGTGGCTGACTGTATCACCTGGGCTTACAGGGGAGCTGACCTTCCCTTGCAGGGTCGGGTCACGGCCCACCGTGTCAGGGCAATGGCTGCCTCAGTAGCTCATCTCCGCTCTGTACCGTTGGCAGACATCTGTAGGGCTGCAACTTGGTCCTCAAGCCAGACGTTTGCGGCCCATTACTGCCTGGAGAGGGAGTCCTGTAGGGACAGTGCTTTCGGTCAGGCAGTGCTCCGGAATCTCTTCGAGGTTTAGGCAACTCCTAACCTCCAGCCCTCTGGTTGGGCTACCTGTGGGGGTATGTTTCAGTGAAATCCTTTCTCTGATGCTGCGGCTAGAGGGAGCTCATTTTTCAGCTCTGGGTCCCCGGTAGCCTGAAGCTGGGGAGTCCCATATGTGAGGACTGACTTCCTGCTTGCTCCTGGAGAAAGAGTAGTTACTCACCTGTAACAGGTGTTCTCCAGGAGCAGCAGGAATCAGTCCTCACAACCCTCCCTCCTCCCCTGGGAGTTGCAGTTGTACATAGTTCAATTTTACATTTTTTGTGCTGTCTTTTAGCTATGTCATCTGACTGAACAAGATGGCACCTTTAGGCGGGAAGGGGACCGCGCATGCGTGCAGTATTCCCAAAGGCTTTCTTAGAAAGCTGGGGAAATGCTCCGCACGGGGGTTCCATCGACATCGATGTCACCCATATGTGAGGACTGTTTCCTGCTGCTCCTGGAGAACACCTGTTACAGGTGAGTAACTACTCTTTCCATTTAAACCAAGCGGTTTACCTTCTTGTATTCTTTCCAAGGCCTCATGCCTCCAATGCAGAAAGGAACCTTCATACCTTGGACTGTAAAAGAGCTTTAGCTTTTTCCCTTCAAAGAATACAGCAACATTGAAAGTCTTCTCAACTCTTTGTTGCTTTTGATTCTAGTCATTTGGGACTTCCAGTTTCCAAAAGAACTCTGTCTAACTGGATTGCACAATGCATATCCTTTGCCTATGAGAGTAAGGGTCTTCCTCTTGAAGGCCATGTCACAGCTCACAATGTGAGGGCCATGGCAGCCTCTGTGGCTAACCTTCATGCTGTATCTATCGACGACATTTGTCGAGCAGCCACTTGGCTTCGGTACATACCTTTACAGCCCACTACTGCTTAGACAAGGACTCCTGCCAGGATGCCTTGTTTGGCCAGGCTGTTCTTCAACATCTCGTTCAGACTTAATTCAACTCCTACCCACCATCCCTGGTGGGATGCCAGAGATCCATGGGAGGAAGCATGGCCCATCTCACAATGGGTTGCAGCTTCCTGGGGCCATCTCCCTAGCATTTTCAGCTAGGGAGTCCCCATATGTGAAGACTACATTCCTACTTGTTCCTGGAGATAGCGTAGTTACTCACCTGTAACAGGTGATCTCCGGGAACAGCAGGAATTTAGTCTTCACAATCCACCCATCTCCCCTAGGAGTTGTCTCTCTATCTCTCTCTCTCTTTCTCTTTATCTCTCTCCCTCTCTCCTTTGTCTCAGTTATAAACTCAACTGAAGAGAGACAGTGGGAAAGGCGGGAAGACAGCACGCAGGCGCTGTGGGATGCTCCCAAAAGCGTTCCTATTGGACACTGGGGAGCGTTCCCGCTCGGTCTCCGTCGATACCGATGATACCCATATGTGAAGACTAAATTCTCCAGGACCAAGCAGGAAGTCAGTCCTCACATATGGGTGACATCGACGTTGATGGAGCCCCTGCGGAGCATCTCCCCAGCTTTCTATGAAAGCCTTTGGGAATACTGCACGCATGCGCGGTCCCCTTCCCGCCTAAAGATGCTATCTTGCTCAATCTCTCTTTTTCCGTGGAGCCCGTTGGACGTGTGTCCTAGTTCACCCGGAAAATAGTTAGATTTTTTTTGTCAATTCCTTGCGATTTCTTTGCGTTTTTTTCTCCGGTTCGACGCCGGGTTCGGTACACCGGTATCGAGCCCGATCTTATTTTTTCGGTTTTTGCCCTTCGTGGCTGGCGTTCGCTCCCTTTTTTCCTTTTCCCTGGAAGGCCGGTCCTTTTACCTCGCGGGGACTCTTTTTTCCCCGATGGCTTCCAGTGGTTTTAAGAAGTGTGATCGGTGTAAGAAACTAATGTCTCTCACCGACACACATGACTGCTGCCTTCGGTGCCTCGGTCCTGATCATGATCCTAAGATCTGTGGACCGTGTGGAAAAATGTCCACTAAGGCACTTTGAAGTCGTCAGCACCAAAAGGCAAGGCTTTTCTCCGATTCGGCCTCCGGCCGGGCCCGGACCTGGTCTGAGGCCTCGGGAGTCTGACCCCGAGCATCGCCGGAGTTCCTCGGAGAGGGGGTCCCCCGAACGGGAGCGAAAGAGGAAGAAGCGGCTCGCGAGGGTGGCATCGGAGGAGGTCCCTGGCTCCTCCAGCGCTAGGTCTCGGACCCCCGACTGCCGTCCCGGGCCTGTGGAACAGGAGAAGCCATAAAAAGTACCTCGGGTGGAGCCGGAGTCTGCTGGACACGCAAGTCCTGTTGTCCTCGAGGACTCTCCTCCCAGGGAGCCGCCGCCGGGTCCCGAGTCGGTAGCTGCTGAGTCTCCTGAGCTGGGTCTCAGGATGACAGCCTTGGAGTGCAGACTGTCTGCCTTCATGGATCAGCAGCGGGTGCTGATGGCCAGCCTCGCTGGCGCATCTGCCCCGACCACCGGGACATCGACGTCGAAGTTGACCCCGGAGACTGAGCCGATACTCGAGACCATGAAGGCTCGAGGTCGTCCTCGGTCGCGGTCACCCTTGACCTACTGGTCGGGACCGAGGGCGTCGATAATGGTGCCTTCGGCATTGGGGCAGGTGCTGCCGGGCCCCACGCGGTCGGAGCCTGACTCCTCTTCGGACGAGTCCGCCTGGGAGACGGAGGATGAGGAGTCCCCCGATACCTTCAAGACTCGGTGCGTCCCGTCGGACTCACCGCAGTCTGAGCCCCGGAGTAAGTCCCCTCCGGAGGATACCCGGTTCTCGGAGTTCGTGCGGGATATGGCCACTGCTTTGGCGATCCCGGTGGATCCCGAGTAGGAGCCTCGAGCCGAAGAGCTCGAGGTCCTTCAGTATGACTCTCCTCCAAAGGAGGCCTTTACTGTGCCGGTTCCTCCAATGCTGGAATGGCTCCTCTTCCGGATGTGGGAGGCACCGGCCTCGACGCCAGTTCTGAGCAAGCGGGTCAATTCCATTTATCGACTCCGTAAGAGCCCTGGGTTTGAAAAGGCGCAGCTACCGCACCATTCCAGGTTGGGGGAATCGGCCATGCATCGTCTGAAAAGTCAGAAGATGCACTCCGCGGTGCCCCCTGGCAGGGAGGCCCGGAACCTGGATGCGTTTGGTAGAAAGTGCTTCCAGGGCTTGATGCTTGCTTGCCATGTCCAGTCTTACCGGCTGTACATGGGCATGTACTTATGGGACCTGGCAAAGGAGCTTGCCGGGTTCTCTGCTGGTCTCTCCGGGGAACCTTTGCAGAGGTTCAAGTCCTTGTCTTCGGGGATTCCGGGAATGCTCTAAGTTCATGTCCCGAGCAGCCTACGATGGCTTCAAGTTGGTCGATGTCCCTTGCTGAGGTGAGAACCTTTTTGGCAAGCCCATGGCCGAGAAGGCTGCTGAGCTAGAGACCGGGCACCTCACGAGGACAAGGCTGTCTCGAAAGACTTCTGCCCCTTCAAACTAGAAGAAGGGCTCGTGTAAAAAGTCCTTTTACCCGAGGAAGGCGACTGCCTACAAACAGTTCCCACCTTACCAGGCCTCCCCCACTCCCCCACAGGGTCAGCAGGCCAAGGGGCAGGGACATGGGCCCCGTAGGCAGAAGGCCCCCAAGCCTCCGGCTCCTGCTCCCACTCAGCAGGGTGGGGGTTTTTGACTCTCAAGGCATAGCCTCTCCGTATCTGCTGTCCCATCCCTGCACAGGAGGTCGCCTAGCCCTGTTTGCCCACCGGTGGCCACTCATTACAGGGGACAACTGGGTCTTAAGCATAGTCTACAAGGGCTACTTGCTTCATTTTCATCAGTTGCCTCCTCCCTATTTTCCAGGGGAGCCTCCAAGGCCTCCTCTCCATACAGCCCTCCTCCTGCAGGAGCTCCAGGGTCTGTTACGAGACCAGGCGGTGGAGCCTGTGCCTTCCCACCTACAAGGTCACGGTTTCTACTCCAGGTACTTCCTAGTACCAAAGAGAACAGGGGCTCTCAGGCCTATTCTCAACAATTTCTTACAGAAGGAAAAGTTCAAGATGCTTACTCTTGGAACACTTCTGCCCTACCTCCAGCAGGGAGATTGGCTATGCTCTTTAGATCTAAAGGATGCGTACACTCACATCCTCATTCATCCAGACCACAGAAAGTACCTCAGGTTCATTGTGGGAGGAGACCATTATCAGTACAGAGTGCTGCCATTTGGCCTCACCTCCGCCCCCAGGATCTTTACCAAATGCCTGGCAGTGGTGGCGGCCTACTTGAGGAATCAGGGTATCTTTCTCTTCCCCTATCTGGACGACTGGCTCATCAGGGGTCAGACGTGCCAGTAGGCCAGGCAAGCCACCCTCCGAACGATTTCTCTACTCCAACATCTGGGGTTTGTCATAAACTTTGCAAAGTCCCCTTTGCTCCCCTCACAAAAAACTTAGAGTTCATAGGGGCAAGGCTAAACTCTGCAGGCAAAAGCTTTCTTGCCAGAGGACAGAGCCCAAAGACTGATAACCTTGGCAAACCAGTTTCTCAGCAGGTCACTGGTCTCCGCCAGGCTCTGTCCGAGGCTTCTCGGCCACATGGCTTTGACAGTACATGTGACTCCCAATGCCAGGTTTCATATGAGGCCTGTGCAATGGTGTCTCAAGAGTCAGTGGTCGCAGGCCACAGGGAGCCTCAGCGACAGAGTAAGGGTGTCCAGACCATTCCTGCACTCCCTACGTTGGTGGCTGCATCCCCCCAACTTACTGAAAGGGATGCCTTTTCAGCCACCTGGGTCCACAGTGGTATTGACCACCGATGCCTCCCTACAGGGCTGGGGTGCACACTGTCTGGGCAAGTGCACCCAGGGCCTGTGGTCTCCCTGGGAGGTCCAGCAGCATATCAATCTACTGGAACTTCGGGCTATTCGCTTAGCCCTCAAGACTTTCTCTCAAACCCTGGCTCACCAGTCTGTTTTAGTGCAAACAGACAATCAGGTAGCCATGTTTTATGTGAACAAACAGAGAGGCACTGGGTCCAGGCTCCTTTGTCAGAAGGCGCAGGACCTTTGCTTGTTTGTGCTCAGGCACAACATGTTGCTCAAGGCGGTTTATCTCCCTGGCCAGGAAAATTACCTAGCAGACAGGTTGAGCAGGATTCTGCAGCCCCACGAGTGGCAGTTCCATCCCTTGGTAGTTCAGAAGATCTTCCTGAGATGGGGACTTCCATCGATAGATCTCTTTGCCAGTCCCCTGAACAGACAGCTGCCCAGGTTCTGCTCCAGGCAACCGCATCCTCTGAGACTAGCAGCAGATGCTTTTCTGATTTCCTGGTCCCAAGGCCTCCTATATGCATTTCCTCCCACGTCTCTGGTGGCCCGAACCCTGTTCAAGATTCTTAAGGACCAGGCCTCGGTCCTTCTGGTAGCCCCCAGGTGGCCGAGACAACCTTGGTTTCCACTTCTGCTTCAGCTAGCAGTGGACACGCCACTACCTCTAGGGTTGCAGCCCGACCTTCTTTCTCAAGACCAGGGGTCTCTTCTGCACCCCAATCTCAAATCTCTCAATTTGATGGCCTGGAAGCTGCAAGGGTAGTTTTGGCTCCTTGGGGCCTACCTCCTGAAGTTGAAGAGGTCGTCCTGGCCTCTAGGAAGCAATCCACTAGGAAAACCTATGCCTTGAAGTGGAAGAGGTTTTCTGTGTGGTGTCAGCTGCGTACAGAGGATCCTTTCTCCTGTGCTGTACCAGTGGTGCTTCAGTACCTGCTGCACTTATCCAATCAGGGCCTTAAGTCCAATTCTGTTCGGGTCCACCTCTCAGCTCTAGCAGCTCACCAGTCACTGGTGGAAGGACACTCTCTATCGGTTCACCCCTTGGTGTCCCGGTTTCTCAGAGGTTTGCTCTTGCTCAAGCCTCCTGTCCGTCCTCCAGCTCCTGAGTGGGAGTTGAATGTGGTCTTGCAGCAACTGACTCGCCCACCTTTTGGGCCGATGGCTACTTGTCCTCTCTGCTTCCTTTCCTGGAAGACACTCTTCCTAGTAGCCTTAACCTCGGCCAGACGGGTGAGTGAGCTTCAGGCCCTGGTCTGTGACAGGCCTTACACCCACTTCTATAGGAACAGGGTAGTCCTTAGGACTCATCCAAAGTTCCTCCCTAAAGTTGTCTCCTCTTTCCACCTCAACCAGGAGTTGGTTCTTCCAACATTCTTCCCTAGGCCTCATGCAAGCCAGGCTGAAGCGGTCCTGCATACCCTGGACTGTAGGAGGGCCTATCCTTCTACCTTGACCGTATGCAAGGACATAGAAGAGCTACTCAGCTCTTCATCTCTTTTGACCCTAATAATTTGGGGTTAGCTGTGTCCAAGCGTACCTTGTCCATATGGGTGGCTGACTGTATCACCTGGGCTTACAGGGCGGCTGACCTTCCCTTGCAGGGTCGGGTCACGGCCCATCGTGTCAGGGCAATGGCTGCCTCAGTAGCTCATCTCCGCTCTGTACTGCTGGCAGACATCTGCAGGGCTGCAACTTGGTCCTCAAGCCAGACTTTTGCAGCTCATTACTGCCTGGAGAGGGAGTCCCATAGGGACAGTGCTTTTGGCCAGGCAGTACTCCGGAATCTCTTTGAGGTTTAGGCAACTCCTGCCCTCCAGCCCTCCGTTGGGCTACTGGTGGAGGTTCTTTCAGTGAAAAGCCTTTCTTTGATGCTGGGACTAGAGGGAGTTCTCTTGTTCAGCCTGGGTTCCTTGGTAGCCCAGAGCTAGGGAGTCACCCATATGTGAGGACTGACTTCCTGCTTGGTTCTGGAGAAAGAGTAGTTACTCACCTGTAACAGGTGTTCTCCAGGAGCAGCAGGAATCAGTCCTCACAACCCTCCCTCCTCCCCTGGGAGTTGCAGTTGTACATAGTTTATTTGTTACTTTTTGTGTGCTGTTTTTAGCTATGTCATTTGACTGAGCAAGATGGCACCTTTAGGCGGGAAGGGGACCGCGCATGCGTGCAGTATTCCCAAAGGCTTTCATAGAAAGCTGGGGAGATGCTCCGCAGGGGCACAATCGACTTCGATGTCACCCATATGTGAGAACTGATTCCTGCTGCTCCTGGAGAACACCTGTTACAGGTGAGTAACTACTCTTTCTTGCTGTTCCCAGAGATCACCTGTTACAAGTGAGTAACTATGCTTTCTGGCTCTGGCAGGACAAGTGAGTCGCAGGTCTGTAGTGTCCGCAAGGCATTTCCTGCGCCTCCTCAGTCACATGGCTTCCACAGTCCATGTGACCCCAAATGCCCGCCTCCACATGTGGACAGTTCAATGGTGTCTGAGAAACCAGTGGTCTCAGGTCACAGGGCGCCTCCGGGACAAGATCAAAGTGTCCAGGCGTCTGGTACGGTCCCTGGCTTGGTGGCTTCAACTGCAGCACTTGCAGGCGGGAATGCCTTTCTAGGCTTCTCTGCACATGAGGATCCTTACCACAGATGCATCCCTGCTGGGCTGGGGGCCCATTGCCAGGGTTTCCGTACCCAGGGGATATGGTCTCCGAATGAGAGGACCCAACAAATCAATTTCTTGGAACTCCGTGCCATCCGCGTAGCCCTGGAAGTTTCAGGCAGCTTCTGGCCAACGAACCTGTCTTAGTGCAGACAGACAACCAGATGGCTATGTTCTATGTGAACAAACAGGGTGGTACAGGGTCCTGTCCCCTATGTCAGGAAACCCTGGACTCATGCTCCTTTGCAGCCCGGGATGGCATTCGTCTCCAAGCAGTCTACCTGCTGGGCCAGGACAACTGGCTAGCCGACAGGCTCAGCAGGATTCTTCAATCCCACGAATGGCAGCTGGACCGCGGGGTAGCCAATTGGCTCTTCCAGGCCTGGGGGCGGCCGGTGATGGACCTGTTTGCAAGTCCAGACAATCACCAGTTGCCCCATTTCTGCTCCAGGCAACCCCACCCGTGTAGAGTGGCCGCCAATACGTTTCTGATATCATGGTCCGGGGACCTTCTGTATGCGTTCCCCCTGAACCTCTGGTGGCCAAGACGCTGTTCACAATTCTCCAGGAGAGAACGTCGGTCATCCTTATCGCTCCATGGTGGCAGCTAGCGGTGGAGGCGCCCCTTCCCTTGGGGTCCTCCCCACACCTCCTATCTTAGGAGGGGGGGATCTCTTCTGCACCCCAATCTCAGCTCCCTTAACTTGATGGCGTGGCTGCTGAAAGGGTAATTCTCGCTCTGCTCCTCCTTCCAAAGAATATTGAAGAGGTCTTGCTGGCCTCGCAGAGGCCGTTGACTAGACGGACATATGCCTTGAAGTGGCACAGGTTTGCGTCGTGGTGCAAGGAACGGGAGGTAGATCCTTTCTCTTGCCCGGTAGGGGTGGTTCTGCAATACCTTCTCCACCTCTCTGATTTGGGCCTCAAGTCCAACTCTGTCAGGGTGCACCTCAGTGCCCTTGCGGTGAACCACTTTTCGGTGGATGAGAACCCTCTCCTGCCCACCCTTGGTTTCTCGGTTTCTGAGAGGCTGACTTCTCTTGAAACCCCTGGTTTGCCCCCCGGCGACCGAGTGGGATCTGAATGTGGTGTTAGGGCAGCTTACTAGGCCGCCCTTTGGAACCGATGGCTACCTGCCATCTATGCTATCTCTCTTGGAAGGTGGTTTTCTTGGTGGCACTCACATCTGCTTGGCGGGTGAGTGAGCTCCAGGCCCTAGTGTCAGAAAGACTCTACACCAGGTTCTATAGGAACCGGATGGTGCTTCGCACACACCCCACGTTCCTTCCGAAAGTGGTCTCCTCGTTCCACCTCAACCAGGAGGTGGTTCTGCCTACCTTTTTTTCCCAGGCCACATGCCAGTTGGGCAGAGTCGATCCTGCATACCCTGGACTGTAAGAGGGCATTGGCCTTCTAATATCCAGCGTACGCAACCGCATCGGAAGGCTTCTCAGCTTTTCGTATTTTACAACCCCAGTAAGCTGGGGGTAGCGGTATCAAAGCGTACGCTGTCCACCTGGGTTGCAGACTGCATGCCTGGGCATACAAGGCAGCCGAGCTTCCAATGGAGAGTTGTGTTACAGCCCATAGGGTCAGGGCCATGGCGGCATCAGCAACTGGTTTGAGCCAAAACATTCGCAACCCATTATTGCCTGGATAGGGAGTCCCGACGGGACAGTGCCTTCGGCCAGGCTGTACTCCGTAACCTTTTCGAGGTCTAGGCAACTCCTGCCCTCTGACCCTTCTGTGTTCAGGCTACCGGAGTGCTATTCCTTTAGTTTGGATTTCTATTACGGCTGCTTGCGGCTCTCATAGAGGGAGCCTTTTTTAGCTATGGATTCTCGGTAGCTTATAGCTGGGGAGTCCCATATGTGAAGACTGACTTCCTGCTTGTTCTCAGAGAAAACGTAGTCACTCACCTGTAACGGGTGTTCTCCGGGGACAGCAGGAATCAGTCCTCATGACCCTCCCCCTCCCCTTGGAGTTGCAGTCCCATTATTATTATATTTTGTTCTTTTTGCCGTCTTTTTGGCTATGTCATTTGACTGAGCAAGATGGCATTCTTGGGCGGGAAGGGGACTGCGCATGCGTGATGGCAACTCCCAAAGGCTTTCTCTGAAAGCTGGGGATTTGCTCTGCACAAGGGTTCCATCGGCGCCGACGTCACCCATATGTGAGGACTGATTCCTGCTGTCCCCTGAGAACACCTGTTACAGGTGAGTAACTACCTATCAGAATGGAAGACTGACTCCCCAGTGGGTTTCTAATCATCGGCTCTGTGCAAAATCAGTCATGGTAGCTTACCTGGGTTCTGCTTCTATTGCAAAGCAGCAACATGATCTTCTGTTCATATCTTCATGAAGCACTACTGTTTCACTTCATCTACTTGAAGTGACACATTTTCTTTATGGACAGACAATTCTTATGAATATTTTTGCCCATCCTCCAGCCATTTGTCATCCACAGGTCGCTTTTTGGCCATCTACAGTGACCCTTGGATTTTTACCCTCTAGTGTGACTGGATTCTCCTGCTTGTCCACGGAAAAATCGTGTTTGTTTACTTGTAAAGGACAGCAGGGGAATGGTGCCACACATCCTGCTCACTTTTCCCTTGGCTAATGGACTAGCTTTGTGGAATGCTGAGTTGGGCAGGAAGTTTTCACTTGATCAGGGGTGCTCCTGAGCTTTGAGGAGAGTGGTCCAGTCCAGTCCAGTGCCATTTCCTTGTAGGATGGCTTCACTCTCTGTTGTGTCTCCCTGCTGTCCACAGCGAACCCTTTTTACAGGTAAGCAGACACGCTATTTAGAGATTTTAAGTTCTGAAAAGCACTGAATGTGTCAAATTATTAGCTAAGGTATTCTTATTACACAGAGCCACAAGATGTAGCTGGTATCTACCTAAAATAAAGATTTGCATAGTACTTTACAGTATAGAGAGATCCGTTTGAAATAAATATTTATTTTATTGATCCTATGAGTGATGCTCAGTTGCCTTAAAACAACATAAATACAAAGACAATTCAACTTTACAACAAACGTAATGGACTTAGAAATTTAAGCCCTTAGTTTATTTAAGAAAAGGAAGTTTTAATTAAATGCCTTTTTTAATAATAAGGTGATCATGACAATTATACAGGGCAATCAGGGAGTAAAATACTGTTCTTTAAATATTAATTAACTGGAGAAAAAATAACTGTAAATATGTAATAACAGAACATAGTAAGTGATAGCAGAGAAAGATTAATTGACCCTACCCAGTCTGCCTGGTTGTCCATCTAGCTATGGATATCTCCCAGCCATCAGTCATGCAGACATGCCTGTCTTCACATCTTGCTCTGGTTATCCCCCTTTCTTGTCATTATGTCGCATTAGGTTAAGCATAGCTCCCAATTGTCAGCTGCCTCTATTGAAGTCCCATTTTGATGTTGACCCTCTTCGGTCCTTTGCAGTGTTGGGCAAGAGCATACAAATTTGTATATCTAAACCATCCCCTCATTTATTTCTCTTCAATCTTGTTGTTCTGCCCTCTCCATATATTTCAAGAATGCCTAATTTCTTTCAGTTTTAATTTCCATTACTTCTGTTGATAGGCTATGTCAGACATCTACCACCATCTCAGTAAAGAAGTGTTCCCTCATATTTCTTCTGAGTCTCCTTCTTCTTTTCTCCCGCTTCAATCATGGCCCTTTGTCCTTGAGTTTTTAAAAACTGAAAATTACACCTTCTTCTTGTAATTTATTGAAACTTGCTAATTAGCTGAATGTTTGTTTCTATCTTAAATTTGGAATTAACATTCCTTAGCATATCAGCTCTTTTACTATTCAATTGTGCATTTTCATCCTTCAGATAACTTGGATATCTGGTATAAATTTGGTTTGTACTGAGTGTAATAATCAGATTTTCTTCCAGTAGAATTTTAATAATTTTATAGTCTACAGAGCAACATGGATACAGCCCAAACATGGATATGGATGATATTCTGTCCATTTATTCTGATTTAGACAGTCTTTAATTTTTTGTTGAGTACTTGAAATTTCGAATGGAATGCATTGTAGTTTTTCATTATTGCCTATTATTAACATTTATGATAAAAGTGCAGTAGATTTCAGTTATTCTTTTCTCAGGTTCACTAAAAGTACAAAATGGATGAATGTTAAATGAACAAATTCCCCGTTTTAGTTTTGTTAATATCTTGTCATTTGTATTTTGTGTTCATATCTTACAGCAATCCTGCCAAGTAAATCACAACATTTCAGATGAAAATCTTGAACTCATTATAGATTTGTGTCTAATTTGTAAATAAAGATCAAGAGTGTTATCTGGTTTAGAATTAACAGAAAAATCCAGATTTGAGATTCACTTGAAGAACTAGGCACTGTGAAGAAAAACAAAGGAAAAGTAAAGGCATTAGACTTTTGTAAGAGTGCACCAACTCCCCTAAGTCTATTCATGAATATTTCACATTCTACTTCTCTTCTTTATATCTTTCCTGTGTTAACAAAACTTTTATGTCTAACATATTCCCTGTAGCCTTTCTCTGCGAGTTCTCCTTTCTTTCCTATTTTTTGTTTGTTTCCATTTTCTTTTCTAGCATTCCTTTTATGGAGCCATCTTCCATTGGCTATTCTTTCTGCTCCTTCTCTCCACTCTTTCAAATTAATGTTGAAAACCTGTCTGTACCCATCTTGTTGTTGTTCTCATTTGTATGCTATTCTGCTGCACTTCAACCTTTCAGACACCATTATTGCTAAAACGGTATTATCATTACTATATCTTAATCAACGCTGTTATATTCGGTACCTTTGGAAATATAGACAAGCAAGAAGGAAAGGTACATAACTGAAAGGCACTAGTAAGAGGGAAATCAGTAGGGCACCCAAAAACATCTGAGAGCAGGAGCATGCTTTTCTCAGAAGTTCAAGGTGAGTAACAGGTACAGTAGGTACAGTCCATGTTTATACTTGAGGCAATGGAAGGTTAAGTGACTTGCCCAAGATCATAAGGAGCAGTAGTGGGATCTGAAGCAAGCTTCCCTAAAGGGATTGAATTAGGAATGTATTTGAAAGGACTTGGGGAGAGGGGAATGCTTCAGCATGCTTGAGATAGCTAGGAGGCTTACATAGAGCATAGTTGTATTAATTTATTTAGCTGGGGTATTTTTTGGGGGAGGGGGTGGAGGAGGAGCATAGTACTTTCTCCAGGACCAAGCAGGAAGTCAGTCCTCACATATGGGTGTCATCGGCGCCAATGAAGCCCCAGCGGAGCATTTCCCCAGCTTTCCATGAAAGCCTTTGGGAATGCTGGCACGCATGCGCGGTTCCCTTCCCGCCTAGTGTGTCCTGTTCTCCCGGATAAAAGTGATTTTTTCTTCGGCGATTTTTCGCTATTTTTCTCAGAGTTCGACGCCGGTTCCCCTCCTGCCGGGTTCGGTACACCAGTATCGAGCCCGCTTATTTCCTTTTTGTTTTTTGCCCTTCGTGGCTGGCGTTCGCGCCCCTTTTTTTCATTTTTCCCTGGAAGGCCGGTCTTTTGACCTCGCAGGGGCTCTTTTTTCCCCGATGGCTTCCAGTGGTTTTAGAAAGTGTGATCGGTGTAAGAAACCTATGTCTCTCACCGACACACACGACTGCTGCCTTCGGTGCCTCGGCCCTGACCACGATCCCATGTCGTATTTGCCATGTGGGAAGATGTCTTCCAAGGCACTCAAAAGTCGACAGCATCAGAAGGAGAGGTTTTTCTCGGACTCTGCCTCCGGCCGGGCCCGGACCTCATCTGAGGCCTCGACATCTCGGGATTCCAATCCCGAGCGCCATCGAAGCTCCTCGGACAGGGGGTCCCCCGACCGGGAACGCAAGAGGAAGAAGCGGCTCGCAAGGGTGGTGTCGGAGGAGGTCCCTGATCCCTCGAGGGCCAGGTCTAAGACCCCCGACCGCCGTCCCGGGCCCGTGGACCAAGAGAAGCCTGCCAAAGTTCCTCACGTGGAGCTGGAGTCTGCTGGACACGTAAGCCCCTTTGTCCTCGTGGACTCTCCTCCCAGGGAGCCGCCGTCGGGGCCCGAGTCGGTGGCTGCTGCGTCTCCCGAGCTGCGTCTCAGGATGACAGCCTTGGAGTGCAGATTGTCTGCCTTCATGGAGCAGCAGCGGGCACTGATGGCCAGCCTGTCTGGTGCATCTGCCCCGACCACTGGGACGTCGACTTCGAAGTCAACCCCGGAGACCGAGCCGATACTCGAGACCCTCGTGGCTCGAAGTCGTCCTCGGTCGAGGTCTCCCTCGACCTCCCTTTCGGGACCGAGGGTGTCGATGCCGGTGCCCCCAGCGTCGGGGCGGGTGCCTCTGGGCCTCGCGGGGTCGGACCCTGACTCCTCCTCGGATGAGTCCGCCTGGGAGATGGAGGACGAGGAGTCTCCCGATACTTTTAAGGCTCGGTGCGTCCCGTCGGACTCACCGCAGTCTGAGCCCCGGAGTAGATCCCCTCCGGAGGACACTAGGTTCTCGGAGTTTGTCCGGGATATGGCCGCTGCCTTGGCTATCCCTGCCGATCCCGAGGAAGAGCCTCAAGCCGAGGAGCTCAATGCTCTACAGTACGACTCTCCTCCAAAGGAGGCCTTTACTGTCCCGGTTCCTCCAATGCTTGAACGGCTCCTCTTCCTGATGTGGGAGGCACCGGCATCGGCGCCAGTTTTGAAAGCAAGTCGATTCCATCTATCGACTCCGCAAAAGCCCTGGTTTCCAGAAAGCACAGTTACCACACCATTCCATGGTTGTGGAATCGGCCATGCATCGTCTGAAGAGCCAGAAGATGCATTCCGCGGTGCCACCCGGCAGGGAGGCCCGCAACCTCGATGGCGTCGGTAGAAAGTGCTTCCAGGGGTCTATGCTTGCTTGCCGTGTCCAGTCTTACCAGCTGTACATGGGCATGTACTTGCGAGACCTGGCCAAGGAATTGGCCAGATTCTCTGCTGGTCTCTCCGGGGTACCCTTGCAGAGATTTAAGACCTTGTCCTCGGGGATTCGGGAATGCTCAAAGTTCATTTCCCGCGCCGCCTACGATGGCTTCGAGGCTTCGGCCCGAGTTGCGACTGCCGGCATCGGGGCTCGACACCAGGCGTGGCTGCAGTCATCGGACCTCGAGCCATGGGTTCAGGACAAGTTGGTCGATGTCCCCTGCCGAGGTGAGAACCTTTTTGGCAAACCCGTCACCGATAAGGCCGCTCAGCTCGAGACCGAGCACCTTACCCGGACAAGGCTGTCGAAGAAGACCTCTGCCCCTTCACATAAAAAGAAGGGCTTGGGTAAAAAGTCCTTTTACCCAAGGAAGGGCACTGCCTACAAACAGTACCCTCAGTATCAGGATGCCCAAGCTACCCCCCAGGGTCAGCAAGCCAAGGGCCAGGGTAATGGGCCCTGTAGGCAGAGGACCCCCAAGCCTTCTGCCCTTGCTTCCACTCAGCAGGGTGGGGGTTTTTGACTCCTTGAGCGTAGCCATTCCGTCCCTGCTTTCCCAGCCCTGCACATGCGGTCGCCTTGTACTCTTTGCCCACCAGTGGCCTCTCATTACCACCAACAGTTGGGTGCTGGACATAGTCCAAAAGGGCTATGCCCTGCATTTTCATCAACTGCCTCCTCCTTACTTCCCAGGGGAGCCCTTGAGGCCTCTTCTGCACACAGACCTTCTCCTTCGAGAGCTCCAAGGTCTTTTGGTGGACAGGGCGGTGGAGCCTGTGCCTCCCCACTTGCAAGGTCACGGATTCTGCTCCAGGTATTTGCTGGTACCCAAAAGAACCGGTGGCCTTCGACCCATTCTGGACCTCAGGAACCTCAGCAAGTTCCTAGAGAAAGAAAAGTTCAAGATGCTTACTCTTGGAACACTTCTGCCCTACCTCCAGCAGGGAGATTGACTATGCTCCTTAGATCTAAAGAATGCGTACACTCACATCCTCATTCATCCAGACCACAGAAAGTACCTCAGGTTCATTGTGGGAGGAAACCATTATCAGTACAGAGTACTACCTTTTGGCCTGACCTCCGCTCCCAGGGTCTTTACCAAGTGCCTGGCAGTGGTTGCGGCCTACCTGAGAAATCAAGGCATCTTTGTCTTTCCCTATCTGGACGACTGGCTCATCAGGGGTCAGACGTCCCTGGAGGCCAGGCAAGCCACCCTCAGAACCATTGCTCTGCTTCAAAACGTGTGCTTTGTCATAAACTTTGCAAAGTCCACTTTGCTCCCCTCCCAGAACTTGGAGTTCATAGGGGCAAGGTTGGATTCTCAACTGGCAAAGGCATTCTTGCCAGAAGACAGGGCTCAAAGACTGATGGACATGGCCAAACAGTTTCTAAACAGGTCCCTAGTCTCCGCCAGACTCTGCCTCAGGCTTCTGGGCCACATGGCTTCGACAGTGCATGTGACTCCCAGTGCCAGGCTCCATATGGTGCCTTCGGAATCAGTGGTCTCAGGCCACAGGCCGCCTAAGAGACAGGATAAGGGTGTCCAGACCCCTTTTGGCCTCCCTCAGCTGGTGGCTACATCCACCCAATCTGCTGAAGGGGATGCCCTTCCAAATGCCAGAATACTCGGTGGTCCTCACCACCGACGCCTCTCTGCAGGGCTGGGGTGCTCATTGTCTGGACAAGTGCACTCAAGGCCTCTGGTCTCCCTGGGAGGCAGCCCAATAGATCAATCTCCTAGAACTTCTAGCTATCCGCTTAGCTCTCAAGGCTTTTTCTCCGGCCCTAGCTCACCGCTCAGTCTTGATTCAAACAGACAATCAGGTAGCCATGTTTTATGTGAACAAACAGGGCAGTACTGGGTCAAAGCTCCTTTGTCAGGAGACTCAAGACCTTTGTTCTTTTGCCCTAAAGCACAACATGCTTCTCAAGGCGGTGTACCTTCCAGGCCAGGAGAACTGCCTGGCCGACCGGTTGAGCAGAATTCTGCAGCCCCACGAGTGGCAGCTCATCCCTTGGTCGTTCAGAAGATCTTCCTGAAGTGGGGTCTCCCTTGGATAGATCTCTTTGCCAGTCCGCTGAACAAGCAACTGCCCAAGTTCTGCTCCAGGCAACCGTATCCTTTGAGGATAGCACCAGATGCTTTTCTGATGTCCTGGTCTCAGGGCCTCCTGTATGCGTTTCCTCCCACGCCCTTGGTGGCCCGAACTCTTTTCAAGACTCTTCAGGACAAGGCCTCGGTCCTGCTGGTAGCTCCCAGGTGGCCGAGGCAGCCTTGGTTTCCACTTCTGCTTCAGCTGGCAGTGGATTCCCCACTACCTCTGGGGTTGCTGCCCGACCTTCTCTCACAGGAGCAGGGTTCCCTTCTGCACCCCAATCTCAAAGCTCTCAATTTGAT
Organism: Ichthyophis bannanicus; assembly: GCA_033557465.1. NCBI lineage: Eukaryota > Metazoa > Chordata > Amphibia > Gymnophiona > Ichthyophiidae > Ichthyophis > Ichthyophis bannanicus. The sequence goes on from CM066034.1 coordinate 70,489,845, forward strand.
GGCCTGGAGGCTGCAAGGGTAGTTTTGGCTCCCTGGGGCCTACCTCAGGAAGTTGAGGAGGTTGTCCTAGCTTCTAGGAAACAGTCCACTAGGAAAACCTATGCCCTCAAATGGAAGAGGTTTTCTGTGTGGTGTCAGCTACGTACAGAGGATCCTTTCTCCTGTACTGTGCCAGTAGTGCTTCAGTAGTTACTGCACTTATCAAATCAGGGACTTAAGTCCAATTCTGTTCGGGTCCACCTCTCAACTCTAGCAGCTCACCACTCACTGGTGGAGGGGCATTCTCTATCAGGTCACCCCTTGGTGTCCCGCTTTCTCAGGGGCTTGCTTTTGCTTAAGCCCCCCATCCGTCCTCCTGCTCCTGAGTGGGAGCTGAATGTGGTCTTGCAGCAACTGACTCGCCCACCCTTTGAGCCGATGGCTACTTGCCCTCTACGCTTCCTTTCCTGGAAGACTCTTCCTGATAGCCCTCACCTCGGCTAGGTGGGTGAGTGAGCTTCAGGCCCTGGTCTGTGATAGACCTTACACCAGGATTTATAGGAACAGGGTAGTCCTTAGGACTCATCCAAAGTTCCTCCCCAAGGTTGTCGTTTCTTTCCACCTCAACCAGGAGGTGGTTCTTCCAACATTCTTCCCTAGGCCTCATGCTAGACAGGCTGAAGCAGTCCTGCATACCCTGGACTGTAGGAGGGCCTTATCCTTCTACCTTGACCGTACGCAGGGACATAGAAGGGCTACTCAGCTCTTAGTCTCCTTTGACCCCAATAAGTTGGGGTTGGCTGTGTCCAAGCATACCTTGTCCATCTGGGTGGCCGACTGTATCCGCTGGGCTTACAAGGCGGCTGACCTTCCTTTGCAGGGTAGGGTCACGGCCCATCGTGTCAGGGCAATGGCTGCCTCAGTGGCTCATCTCCGCTCTGTGCCCTTGGTAGACATCTGCAGGGCTGCAACTTGGTCTTCAAGCCAGACTTTTGCAGCCCATTACTGTCTGGAGAGGGAGTCCCGTAGGGACAGTGCTTTTGGCCAAGCAGTACTCCGGAATCTCTTTGAGGTTTAGGCAACTCCTGCCCTCTGTTGGGCTACCGGTGGAGGTTGTGTCCTTGAAAAGCCTTTCTTTGATGCTGTGACTAGAGGGAGTTCTCTTGTTCAGCCTGGGTTCCTGGTAGCCCAGAGCTAGGGAGTCACCCATATGTGAGGACTGACTTCCTGCTTGGTCCTGGAGAAAGAGTAGTTACTCACCTGTAACAGGTGTTCTCCAGGAGCAGCAGGAATCAGTCCTCACAACCCTCCCTCCTCCCCTTGGAGTTGCAGTTGTACATAGTTTGTTTTACATTTTTGTGTGCTGTTCTATGTCATTTGACTGAGGTAAGATGGCACCTTTAGGCGGGAAGGGAACTGCGCATGCGTGCCAGCATTCCCAAAGGCTTTCATGGAAAGCTGGGGAAATGCTCCGCTGGGGCTTCATCGGCGCCGATGACACCCATATGTGAAGACTGATTCCTGCTGCTCCTGGAGAACACCTGTTACAGGTGAGTAACTACTCTTTCTTCATATTCCTGTGGGCTTCCATCTCAATCAGAACTGGCTTCTATTGGGATATGATGTCATGAGCTTTCATTCATAATTATTCAAGATTTTTTCCCCATTTGACAAGTCCCAGTCCACTTTCTCTTATCTAGTCCAGCCATTACAGTAATTGCTCTTGATCGGGGTCACACATTGTCTTTAGGGAACCTACAACCTGAATTTGGCCACTGGGTGTCGCCATTGTGCTGAGATTCCCTCCTCCCTCTGAATATAAATGTAACCTCAATAGCAGCCTCTGACCTAGCCAGCACAAATACCAGAAACCAGGCTCTGGAATCAAATGAAGATTTTTCACATGGGAATTCAAAGTACTGCCTTTGGACAGCCCAGGTAAAGTGTTCTTAATGTGCGTTCTCACTTGCAAGAAACATCAAATGCAAATATGAAACCAAAATTGAAGCATTGAAGGTTTGACTCCTGTCTATTGGATTCAGTATAAGGGAACTATTTAGTGAAGTGTGTCTATAGTAAAAAAAAAAAAAAAAAAAAAAGGCACACAGTGTCCTAATATAATAAAAGGCAATTTCTAGCAAAGGCAACAATTATAAAATACTTTATTCTGCTTTTCTAATAATATAGCAGTACCTGAAACTAAGTAGAGCAATCTGTTCAGTGTCTTTGGCACTGAGACATCAGTACAACCTAGTCTGAGCCTGTGGATCAAATGCTGAACAGTGCTCATATCCTTTCCTGTCTCCTAACCTGACCCCAACACTATATCCTCTCTGCTTAGTTTCATTTCTCCACTCTAGCCCACTTTGACCCCAGGACCCTTGTTTCATCTTCCAATCTTGGATCACATTCAAACACATTAATTACGAGCAGATGGACAAAATCATCAACTCCATAAACACTAGTACATCTCCCCTAGACCCCTGCCCGGTTTCCTGGATAACAACAACAAGACCACACCTTATCCCAATAATTGCAAAAATAGTCAATGAATCTCCCAGCTCCACTCAAGCAATCTTCAATCTGCCCCATCTTAAAGAAACAGAACCTTGACCCATGTACCCCAGACTCATAGACCTATCCAGCATCCCCTTCCTAGCTAAGATTATAGAAAAGACAGTACAGACACAACTGCAAGATCACTTTGACAATCATCACCACTCGACTTACACCAACATGAGTTCTGACCAAAATATGGAGCAGAAACCTTACTCACCTCTCTTCAACACCATAATCACAGGCACAGAACAGACATCACAAGGATATGTACTTCTATTCCTTGCTATATCAGCAGCATTTGACACTGTCTGTCACCAACACCTCCTTAACAGACTACACAACATTGGTTCCATTCCTACCTATCAGAACGAATGCAACAAGTGAAAATTGGTCCTCAAGAAATCATTTCCATACATCCTATACCAAGGAGTACCACAAGGCTCAGCAATTTCATCAGTCTTATTCAACATACATATACATACAACCCTTATGCAACATCATACAAAAGCATAACGTCTAATATCAAATTTACGCAGATGATATCATGATTTACACCCCTTTCTGCACAACTACAGCAACCTACTCTTACACAGAAATGACCAAATGGCTACAAGACCACAACTTCACCGTCAACTACAACAAGACCAAAATCCTGCATGTTGTAAGAGATCCCACTTTCAAACCACCAGCAACGATAAAACTGAACAATAAAATATAACAGTCAAGACCAAAGTTAAATACCTAGGAGTCATCCTAGATCAAGAGCTGAATCTGTAAACTCAAGTAAAACAAGCCACAAAATCAGTGTACCATAAGCTCCGCATCCTAAAAATCCTGTGCCCTCTACTAACCTCACTGGACTTCAGAACAGTGTGCCAAGCCATCATTACACCCATACTAGACTACTGTAACTCAGTCTACCAGGGACCACCCAAGCACACCTCATAGTCACTACAGCTAGCACAAAACATGGCTGCAAGACTCATACATGGCACCTCCTGGTACACCCATGTCACTCCGATCCTCAAACAGCTACACTGGCTCCCAACTGAATCAAGAATCAAATATAAAGTCATCATCTACACCTACAAGATCTTAAATAAGCAATCTGCAACCTGTCTCCAAACACTGATAAATAAACCCAACTGTAATAGACCCAGGAGATGCCACAAAACTAACCTACTAAAAGTACCGGCCACCAAAGTCACAACAGAGCCTTCTCCCTATCTGTCCTGGCTATCTGGAATGCTATACTACCCCACCTAAGAGGAATTGAATCCACAGGAGAATGTTGTAAAAACTAAAGACTCAACTATTCTTAGAATACTATGGAGCGGATCCTCATTAGCCCATTCCACCCTGCAGCACACAGATGCTATTCCCACACCAACATGCATGCTGTACATAGTTGACCTGCAACCCCACTCCCCCTTCCCCCCCCCCCTTACACTGTTCAATGTAAAGACCACATCTGTTACAATGTTCTTGTTTACTCACTTTGTTAAACGTAAACTGCGTTGCCTTATAGAAAGGCGGTATATAAGCACTGTTAAATAAATAAAATAAATCTTACCCCAGCACCCTTTCTTTCCCTTACTGTCCATTACAACCCCTGCAGTTTTCCTCCATATTCTAGCCTGTCCCCAGCATCCTCCCCCATCCATGTAGTTTGATTTCATTATCTCTGTGGCAGAGCTGTTACATCTTGGATGATCTGGGAGTGAGTGCAGGAACTGGTCAAGGCCAGGCTGGGGCTGGTCGTCACACATGAACGTGGAAGTATCATCTGCAGCCTGGAGCAGAGACAGGGGAGAAAGGTGGGTCTGGGCAGTAAAAGAAGCATGGAAGTGAGGTCTAGAGAGGTTTCCTGGGACTGCTCAGAAGTAGCACCTCTGCCCCCCCCCACCTCCTTTTTACTGAGTTACACATGTCTGTCTGTAAGCATTGGGAAGCAATATAGCTAACACATAGCTCTGCTCCCTTTCCCCTTGCTATGCCAGAAGTGCAACACTGGAACACTAGTGGAGTGCATGCCTCTGCCCTCCATTTGTGCAGATAGACAAAAACCTTGTCTATTATATATTTGGATTGTTCTCCCATTCTTATGGTGATTACCCGATTTTCTCCAGGACCAAGCAGGAGGTCAGTCCTCACATATGGGTGTCATCGGTGCCGATGAAGCCCCAGGGGAGCATTTCCCCAGCTTTCTATGAAACCGCGCAGGCACGCATGCGCGGTTCCCTTCCCGCCTAAAGGTGCCATCTTACCTCAGTCTCTTTTTTTCCGAGAAGCCCACCGGACGTGTGTCCTGTCATCCCGGATAAAAGTTGATTTTTCTTCGGCGATCCTCGCTGTTTTTTCTCCCGGTTCGACGCCGGTTCCTCTCCCGCAGGGTTCGGTACACCGGTATCGAGCCCGATCCTTCTATTCAGTTTTTGCCCTTCGTGGCTGGTGTTCGCGCCCTTTTTTGCTTTTTCCCTGGAAGGCCGGTCCTTTGACCTCGCGGGGACTCTTTTTTCCCTGATGGCTTCCAGCGATTTCAAGAAGTGTGATTGGTGTAAGACATTAATGTCTCTCACCGACACACACGACTGCTGCCTTCGGTGCCTCAGTCCTGATCACGACCCTAAGTCATGTGGACCATGTGGGAAGATGTTTTCCAAGGCACTCCGAAGTCGCCAGCAGCTGAAAGAAAGGCTTTTCTCGGACTCAGCCTCCGGCCGGGGCCGGACCTTGTCTGAGGCCTCGACATCTCGGGATTCGGATCCCGAGCGCCATCGGAGCTCCTCGGACAGGGGGTCCCCCGACTGGGAACGCAAGAGGAAGAAACGGCTCGAGAGGGCGTCATCTGAGGAGGTCCCTGGCTCCTCGAGGGCCAGGTCTAAGACCCCCGACCGTCGCCCCGGACCCGTGGAACAAGAGAAGCCTGCCAAAGTTCCTCGTGTGGAGCTGGAGTCTGCTGGACACGTAAGCCCCGTAGTCCTCGAGGACTCTCCTCCCAGAGAGCCGCCGCCGGGGCCCAAGTTGGTGGCTGCTGCGTCTCCTGAGCTGAGTCTCAGGATGACAGCCTTGGAGAGCAGATTGTCTGTCTGCCTTCATGGAGCAGCAGCGGGCACTGATGGCCAGCCTGTCTGGCGCATCTGCCCCGACCACCGGGACATCGACTTCGAAGTCGACCCCGGAGACCGAGCCGATACTTGAGTCCATCATGGCTCGAAGTCGACCTCGGTCGCGGTCTCCCTCGACCTCCCGCTCGGGACCGAGGGCGTCGGGGCGGGTGCTCCAGGGCCCCGTGGGGTCGGACCCTGACTCCTCGTCGGACGAGTCCGCCTGGGAGACGGAGGATGAGGAGTCCCCCGATACGTTCAAGAGTCGGTGCGTCCCGTCGGACTCACCGCAGTCTGAGCCCCGGAGTAGATCCCCTCCGGAGGATACTCGGTTCTCGGAGTTCACCTGGGATATGGCCACTGCCTTGGCTATTCCGGCGGACCCTGAGGAAGAGCCTCGAGCTGAAGAGCTCGAGGCCCTGCAGTATGACTCCTCTCCGAAGGAGGCCTTTACTGTCCCGGTTCCTCCGATGCTGGAACGGCTCCTCTTCAGGATGTGGGAGGCACCGGCCTCGGTGCCGGTTCTAAGCAAGCGAGTCGACTCGATCTATCGACTCAGGAAGAGCCCTGGCTTTCAAAAGGCACAGCTACCACACCATTCCATGGTTGTGGAATCGGCCATGCATCGTCTGAAGAGCCAGAAGATGCACTCTGTGGTGCCCCCCAGCAGGGAGGCCCGGAACCTCGATGGCGTCGGTAGAAAGTGCTTTCAGGGCTCAATGCTTGCTTGCCATGTCCAGTCTTACCAGCTGTACATGGGCATGTACTTGCGGGACTTGGTCAAGGAGTTGGCCGGGTTCTCTGCTGGACTCTCCAGGGAACCCTTGCAGATATTCAAGTCCTTGTCCTCGGGGATTCGGGACTGCTCGAAGTTCATGTCCTGTGCCGCCTACGATGGCTTCGAGGCTTCGGCCCGAGTTGAGGCAGCCGGCATCGCGGCTCGAAGCCAGGCATGGCTGCAGTCATCGGACCTCGAGCCATGGGTTCAGGACAAGTTGGTCGATGTCCCTTGCCGAGGTGAAAACCTTTTTGGCAAGCCCATGACCGAGAAGGCCACCCAGCTCGAAACAGAGCACCTTACACGGACAAGGCTGTCTAGGAAGACCTCTGCCCTTTCTCATAAAAAGAAGGGCCCGGGTAAAAAACCCTTTTACCAGAGGAAGGGCACTGCCTACAAACAGTACCCTCAATATCAGGCTACCCAAGCTGCACCCCAGGGTCAGCAAGCCAAGGGGCAGGGTAATGGGCCCTGTAGGCAGAGGACCCCCAAGCCTCCGGCCCCCACTCAGCAGGGTGGGGGTTTTTGACTCCTTGAGCGTAGCCTCTCCATCCCTGCTATCCCAACCCTGCACAGGAGGTCGCCTCGCCCTCTTTTCCCACCAGTGGCCCCTCATCACCGGGGACAGTTGGGTGTTGGACATAGTCCATAGGGGCTATGCACTGCATTTTCACCAACTGCCTCCTCCATACTTTCCAGGGGAGCCTCCAAGGCCTCCCCTGCACACAGACCTTCTCCTTCAAGAGCTTCAAGGTCTGTTGGTGGACAGGGCGGTGGATCCTGTGCCTCCCCACTTGCAAGGTCACTGATTCCACTCCAGGTATTTCCTGGTGCCCAAACGAACCAGTGGCCTTCAACCCATTCTGGATCTCAAGAACCTCAACAAGTTCCTAGAGAAAGAAAAGTTCAAGATGCTTACTCTTGGAACACTTCTGCCCTATCTCCAGCAGGGAGCTTGGCTATGCTCCTTAGATCTAAAGGATGCGTATACCCACATCCTCATTCATTCAGACCACAGAAAGTACCTCAGGTTCATTGTGGGAGGAAACCATTATCAGTACAGAGTACTGCCTTTTGGCCTCACCTCCGCTCCCAGGGTCTTTACCAAATGCCTGGCAGTGGTAGCGGCCTACCTGAGAAATCAGGGAATCTTTGTCTTCCCCTATCTGGACGACTGGCTCATCAGGGGTCAGACGTGCCAGGAGGCCAGACAAGCCCCCCTCAGAACTATTGCTCTTCTTTAAAGCCTGGGGTTTGTAATAAACTTCGTAAAGTCCACTTTGCCCCCCTCCCAGAACTTGGAGCTCATAGGAGCAAGGCTGGACTCCCTGCTGGCAAAGGCTTTCTTGCCAGCAGACAGAGCCCAAAGACTGATAAACTTAGCAAACCAGTTTCTCAGCAGGTCACTGGTCTCCGCCAGACTCTGCCTGAGGCTGCTTGGCCACATGGCTTCGACAGTGCATGTGACCCCCAATGCCAGGCTCCATATGAGGCCTGTACAGTGGTGCCTTCGGACTCAGTGGTCACAGGCCACAGGCAGCCTCAGAGACAGGAGAAGGGTGTCCAGACAATTTCTGAACTCCCTCAACTGGTGGCTGCACCCACTCAATCTACTAAAGGGGGTGCCTTTTCAGATTCCTGGGTACATGGTGGTACTGACCACAGACGCCTCCCTGCAGGGCTGGGGTACTCATTGTCTAGGCAAGTGCACCCAGGGCATGTGGTCTCCTTGGGAAGCTGCACAGCAGATCAATCTCCTCGAACTCAGAGCTATTTGATTAGCACTCAAAGCTTTCTCTCCTACCCTGGCTGATCAATCTGTCCTGGTTCAGACAGACAGCCAAGTAGCCATGTTTTATGTGAACAAACAGGGCGGGACTGGATCCAGAATCCTTTGTTGGGAGGCTCAGGACCTTTGTTCATTTGCCCTCAAGCACAACATGCTCCTCAAGGCTGTGTACCTTCCAGGCCAGGACAACTACCTGACCGACAGATTAAGCAGAATTCTGCAGCCCCACGAGTGGAAGCTGCATCCTTCAGTAGTTCAGAAGATCTTCACTGTGGGCGTGGCCTACCCCAGCTAGGCCCCAAATGTAAGTTGGATGTAATTAATGAAGTCGATGAGAGCACTGCTGATAAACAAATCTATACACCTATGATTTATCCTGGATATGCAGATTTGGACATGTCAGACTCAGATTCAGATATAGGAACAGACAGCAGATCAGGCTCAATAATCTCGATTGGAATAAAACCAAAGTCAGCTACACATGAAACCATACAGGACACAAAAGTATAATCTAGCTCAGTATAGGCCTGAATAGAAGTATAGGTTAAAGATTGCATTTGAAGCTATTCCTTTAAATCATAGTTCCCGTTTTTAGCTAGACATAAGTTGGGAAATTAGAAGCATTTTGGCTTACGCAAACAGTCTGTGTACCCAACAGATATTAGGTCAGATTGAAGTTCCTTAATTAAATAGAACAAGCTGATCATTCTGCAAGAGGATAGGCTAAGCTGTTTCTGGGGCAGGATGCCCTGCTCTTATGAAATTGACTCTAGTCCATTTAGTAAATATAACCGAAATCAGCAAAATATAATGAGTAACTAACTAGCTTTTAGCAGCATAGCGACACCTGCTGGATTTAATGAATGTAATTTTTATATAGAACTTCTGCTTTTTGGTATAAATAATAATGTCTATGTTGGCAAAATTGATGTACACGTGGAATTTGGAAAGTACCAGATGTTAATTAAAGATTAACTGCATCAGCTGATATCACTTAATAAAAAGCTAAGCTCCTCGGAACCATCTTTGAAGAGGCATGTTGGACTGGTCGAATTAGACTCGGTGTGTCTCTTCCCTATGGAGCTCTATAGCAATTGATTAATTAATTAACTGTGTCGTGTCTTTTTCTTTCCTGTTAAGAAGCACTGGAAGATAAGAGCCCAGGTATTTTGTGTATGGGATCGTTTATATGAGTCAACAGTTGGTGACGTGACTCGGATTCCTTTGTTCTTTAGCAGGAAACAAACGACCTGAGGACACACGTTGTGAGTATATTGACAGATATCTGAAATATTACAATGGGTAATAAATCTGCTAAGGTGAAGCAGGAGTCTCAGTTAGAAGACTGGGAAGAGAGGGTTCGTGCTATAGCAATTGATAAGAAAGGGAGTCCCAATTATGTGATGAAAAGAGAATATGGGGACAGTTCTTTAAATTATGTGGCCAAATGGCATTCTGTTACTGCAGCGAACCCCAAACTGCAGTTCCCCCTTGGAGGGACTTTTCATGAATCTAAATTGAAATATTTGCAATCAGTACTAGCGTTAGATGAGAAATCCTGTCATGAATGGATTACTTATAATTTCTGGTGTTCTAAAGCGGCCGAGAAGAGCAAACATACTATTGATTCTACATTTAAGAAGGTTAGAGATCAGGTGTATCGCATTGAAGAGCAAATATGTGTTTTAACTAACAGAGGTAATGATGTGAGTAAAATTGTAAATAATTGTGAGCCTTGTACCGTGGCGTCTGCGCCACCTGCCTACGAAGATGAGGTTAATGCACTAGCTATTTCTCTGTCTAGAAATAATGTCCCAGCCATAGTCCCTGGTTCGGATCGAGAGGCGCCCTCGATCCAGCCGGGTGCTTTGTCTCCTATCTCTACCCCTGTTAAACTTGATGTGTCAAGTATAGTATCTGTTGATTCGCTACCAGGAGCAGTTGGGGGTGATGGCCCCTTTGTCTCTACACCTGCAGCTGTTCACCATGCCACTAGAGCTACAGTGTTAGCTAAGGATATTCTAGAGCTTGAACAGTTAATTGGTGTTGAAGCAAGTCAGGTAGGATGTTTAACTACTGTGGACCAATTGAAAAAGTATTATGATTATCTTTTGTCTAGATCTCGTACATTAACTGAATTAATTACAACCATGTTTGAAGCGTTAGAGTTACAAATTCAACAGCATACGGTGTCCTTGTTGCCCTTTAGTCAGGCTAGGGGAATTTTGGCCGAAGCAATAGATGCTACTGCCAAGGGGATCGGGCATTGGACCAAGGCTCCATTGCTTTCTAAGTGGCAGAGTTTGCAGAATTTAACTTTGCAATTAGGTGAATCATTGACTCAAGATAAACAGCTTAAAGAAACGAGCACAGAATACAACCTGCTGGCTCCATTCCGGGCATTCCCGAGAGGAGATGGGGGGTTAGTTACCTTAGCAACGAATTGGTCCCCAGCCAAAATTTTTAGCTTAGCTAGATCCTGTCCTGACTCCAGGGAGAAGCCTGGTCAGTTTGTAGATTATTGGCGACAGCTAATAACTACATATGATCCTACTTGGGTAGATTTACAAAATTTATTGAAAGCAGTTTTTCTGAATCCTATAGAGCTAAGGGCAGTCACCCACCCTCAACTGCGTGATAATATTAATTGGGTGTGGCCTGGTATAGATCCTGTAATTAATGCTACGGATGTTGCTCAAATGACTGCATTTAGAGAACATAGGGATAATTTGTTAAAAGCCATAGAGAAAAAGTGTACCCCAGTCCGTGATCTGTCCAAACTCTTGGAAGTAAAGCAGTGTGGGGGTGAGACGGTGAACCAGTATCACACTAGATGTTGCCTAGCGTTCCGAGATTTTTCTCCTCAGAACGCTGAGATGGAAGGTTTTGCTTCTATTTTTGTGAATGGACTGCAACCAGAAATAAAAGGTATCCTTGAAAATGCTTTGCTTGGCTGGTCTACTAAGTCTGCACAAGAAATCCTGGAGGCGGCTCTGCATGCTGAGAAACGAATTCAACGGCAGAAGGATGCTGATAAAGGTAAACTTGACCGCCAGCGTCAAAAACTTTTAAATTTGCAAGTAGCAAGTTATGAGTCCAACTTCAGAGGACGTGGTAGATCAAGGGGTGGAAGAGGTGCAGCCCCCTTCAGAGGAAGAGGACGTGGCTATATGGGGGGAGAGCAAGGGGAGCGTACTTGTTATGGTTGTGGGCAAGTGGGCCATTTTATTAGAGATTGTACTAAGCCAAGGGGCAATATTCCCCAGCCTGGGATACAGGATGGTACTAGATATCCATCTGTCTCATACCCTGTATCTACCCCTAACCAGCCTTCAGTGATGACTCAATACTATGCAGAGACTGATGTGGATTATAGCGAGGATTGACTAGGCCTGGTTGTGTGTCCAAACACACAGGGGGAGATACGTGCTACTGTTATGGGGTGTGAATTGCTTTTCCTGCTAGATACAGGTGCCTCTACATCTGCCATAGCGCTATCCCAGTTACCTCCACCTCTGTTTGAGGCCCTACCTGCAGCTCCTAAAGTACCTTGTGAAGGAATTGAAGGAAAGACTATAATGCATCAAAAGTTATCAGATGTGCCAATTATAGTGGAGGGAAAATTATATCATACAGATTTTCTGGTAGGCCCTACTCTGCCTGTCAACTTGCTTGGTCGAGATTTTTTATCTAGGAACAAGACTGTTATAAGCTGGGAAACTGGCACTTTGACATGTACCTTGTGTCCCCTGCAAGTACAACAGCCTATAGCTGTAACACCGGCTGTTGCGACTACTCCACCATTGGATACCCTTCCTTCCACCTTGTGGGCAGTACCAGGTGATGATATTGGGCATCTCAATATTCCTCCAGTCAAGATTGAAGTACAACCAGGAGCTCCACTACCATATGTGCGTCAATATCCATTGCCTGCAACGTCGGTGGCTGGAATACGGCCAGTAATTGAAAATCTGCTAGCCCAGGGTGTGTTGGTGCCTACTTCTTCTCCTTGCAATACTCCTATTTTACCGGTGTTAAAAGCTGATGGTAAGTCCTACAGATTCGTGCAAGATTTGAGAGCAATCAATCGTATTGTCATGCCCATCTTCCCTCTTGTGCCCAACCCTCATGATATCTGGACTCGCATACCATGTGACTCCACCCACTTCTCAGTTATAGATTTAAGCTCCGCCTACTACTCCATAGCGGTAGGGGAGGAGTCGAGATATTTACTGGCATTTACGTTCGAAGGGCGCCAGTATACCTGGACTACCCTGTCTCAAGGCTACACGGAAAGTCCTGCTTATTTTTCACAGGCCCTAAAAGCTGCTTTACAAGACTTGGCGTTGGACAAATCTGTGCTGATCCAGTATGTAGATGATTTACTCATTTGTTCTCCATGTTATGATGCTTGTATTGCTGATACTATGTTAGCTCTTGTACATATTTCTCGTCTAGGATTGAAAGTAAACCAATCAAAATTACAATTTGCTGTACCACAAGTGATCTTTCTAGGTGTATGCCTTTCTGCTGCTGGACGCTCTATTACTGCTCAGAGAATTGGCCCTATAATGTCAATGACTTTTCCTGCTACTGTACCTCTAATACGACGCTTTCTAGGCCTTCTAGTGTTCTGTCGCCAGTGGATACCAGATTTTGCTGAACTTGCTGCTCCACTCTATGCTCTGCTAGGCCGTGAAGCTCCAGAGGGTATTATAGTTCCTACTGAAGCACAGCATAATGCTTTCCATTCTCTACGGCAAGCGCTATTGAAATCTCCTTGTCTCTAATTCCAGACTATAACTTGCCTTTCCGCCTTTATGTAGCGACATCTACTAAGGCTGCAGTATGTGTTCTAGCACAACGTTTTCCTTCTGGACTCAAGCCGCTAGGCTTTTTCTCTCAAGGTTTTGATTCTGTTGTTGCTGGCATGCCACCTTGTTTTCAATCTTTAGCTGCTGTGGTATTTGCAATACAGACCACTGACTTCCTTGTTCTCCAACATGAACTGCATGTGTACACATCTCACTCAGTAGCTAGGCTATTGCATTTAGCTAAAACTCAACCTTTATCTAGTTCTCGTTTACTGTTATTTGATTTGGCTATTTCTCAAGCACATGTAACCTTGCATGAAGTTTCCTTGTTACAGCCAGCTCAAATTTTGGCTTCTTTGGAGCCTTTGTTACATTTGTCTGACCCTGATGGAACTCATGATTGTCTTTCTTCTGTAACTGCCTATTGAAAGGCTAGGCCTGATTTATCTGCTGTACCTTTGCCAAACCCTGATTGGGTTCTATTCACTGATGGTTCTGCCTTCCGTGATGAACATGGACATTTACTTGTGGGGTATGCTGTAACTACTGTTGATTCTGTACTAGAAGCAGGAGCGTTGCCATTTGCAAGTGCCCAGTTGGCAGAAGTATTTGCTCTCATTCGGGCCTTGGAGATGTCTACGCATTTGGTTGTTAATATCCATAGTGACAGTAGTTACGCAATCGGAATTCTGTGGGATTTTGGAAATATTTGGGCTCATCGGGGGTTCCTGACGGCTGCCCATAAGCCCATCAAGCATGCCCGCTATATTGAGCGTCTACTTGCTGCAGTGCTTAAACCAGCTCAGGTGGCTGTATTGAAATGCAAAGGACATGATCTTAATGGTACTATGGTGTCACAAGGCAATCAGTTTGTAGACCAAGCTGCTAAAACTGCAGCAGCAGGACCTGCAGTTCCACCACACCTTTTATTAACTCTTCGTTCACCTGCAGCTTCTCCTTCTGGCTCAATATCTTTGGACTTGATGCGTTCCCATCAGGACTCAGCGGACTTCACTGAAAAACAGAACTGGCTCACTTGGGGAGCATCTCCTGATGGTACTGGACTCTGGTTAAAGGACAATTTGATTATTTGTCCTAAATCTTTGCTATATCCTGTTGCCTTATTTTTGCATCACAAGTTGCATTTAAGTGTACTGGCTATGACAAAAGCTTTTGCTCAATTGTGGCATAATCCTACATTTGCTTCTGCTGCTCATGCTGTGTGTATTTCTTGTCTCCCGTGTTTGCAAGCAGGAAAGTCCGGGAGCACTTTGCGTGCATCGCCTTCTCCGTCCTTGCCTAAGCCTCGAGGACCCTTCCTCTTCTTGCAAATGGACTTTACTGATCTGCCTTGTGCCAAGGGGGGAAGGAAACATCTTTTGGTTTTTACTTGCTTATATTCTGGATGGCCTGAGGCCTATCCGACAAATTCTTTGTCTGCTGCTACTGTTTTGAAATGCTTGCTTACTCAGTTTATTCCTTTGTGGGGTGTGCCTTTACTTTTGTCTTCTGATCAAGGTCCAGCCTTTACAGCGGAGGTATGGAAGGGCATAACTGCATTTTTTGGCCTTCACCAGCAACTTCATCCTCCGTACCATCCGCAAAGCTCTGGCCAAGTGGAACGGATGAATCGGACGCTGAAGGCGCTTCTCCGGTCTCTGACTCATGATTGGAGTCAGGATTGGGTGGAAGCTTTGCCGTTTGCCTTATTCTCAGTCCGTAACTCTCCTCAGAGAACTCGACAAAGTCTTACCCCTTATGAAATTGTGACGGGACGTCCAGCAACCACTCCAGCACATGTGATAATCCCACCAGATCAATTACCGGATCCCCAACTATTGCGCAGCGATTTATTATCTTACTGTAAATATTTGTACCAAACGTTAGTGTCTCCTTCCTTTTTGCAGCTTACAAAGCAGGGAGCTCAGTCACAATCAACCCCAGATGTGGAACCAGGAGATTGGGTGCTCATCAAGGATCCAGCACCAAAGTCAGCTCTAGCAGCGAAGTTTCTGGGACCGTTCCAAGTGTTGCTGGTGGGATATTCGGCATTGAAGGTGAAGGGGCGCAAAGCGTGGATACATCTGGACCAGTGCAAGAAGGCGCCGTCCCCTGGATAAGACAACTTCCACCGAGACCACCTCCTGAAGAATTAGTTGAAATAGAACTAGACTCATTTCCTCCAGGATCATCTCCACTTGATCAAGAAAGTGACTGTGAAATTGTTGAACACTCACAACGTAATCCAGAGTTGGTTATTGAAAAGTGGTTAATATGCATATTTGCAATAGCATTGGCATTGTTTTTGTTCTTCTGGATTTGGTGTCTGTCAGCTCTCGTGGTAGTATCAACAGCATAGATGAGTTGATAAGAAGATTATCAGAAAAGCCAACAATGCCCCCTAAACAACAGGCAATAATAGATAAGATGCTCAGGGACTTTCATGGTGTTACTACTCCTCCAGATCCAGTTCCTACAGTCCCTGATCATACAGTTCCAGAATATGACCCACATGCGCCGTGGGCAAAACATGGTACTTTTTATAATGTGTTTCATTCACACATTTATTCCTTAATTCAGCGATTTAATATTTCCAGCTGTGCAGTCTGCTTGCCTCACCCAGTAGCTACCCAGTTTGGATTCCTGCCTAGACCTAGACCTCTTTCCTTGCAAGAGCTGAAGGAATTGTCTATGAATGAAACCCTGTTTAATCTTACTATAACATGGCCAGAAGGAGTCACTCCTGCTCCAAGAATAATTAGCCCTCAGCCAATGGCTGATCCTCCTATCTGTTTCCAAAGGAAAGGAACATATCCTGTGGGTGACACTCCTTTGTCTAAGTGTCAGACTGTTATGACTAACAACCATGTCCGTTTAGTGTTAGAGTCCTCTACACCAAGTTCTGTGCAAGCCCTTTCAAATTTGAAGGTAGTCAATGTCATCCCTGATCCCAAGTCTCGTCTTGATCAGTATGAATTACAGTATTATGATCAGGATGGGTTTCCAGCATATGGGAAGTATAGATTGCAGAATAGTAAAGATGGTTTGTCATCTGGGTATGTTGACAACTATGTGTATCCCTATTTAGGATATTATCACCCATGGTTAAGAAACATTGAGCCTGGAACTGAAGTTCTAATCACAAATCCTAAAGATTTTAAAATTTGGCCTGATGGACTACTTGCCTTGGTAGGTCACTATTTTGTGTGCGGAACTCTTGCTTATGTTCGGTTGCCTGCTGATTGGTCTGGCAATTGTTACATAGCTACTCTTGACTTACCATGGAAACTGGTCCCTTATGAGACTTTATTAGGGACGCCCTCAAGTCGTCAGCGCAGAGCAACAGATGATTCTAGTGTTGATATACGTGCAGCAAGGAAATTGTTAGAAGATACCACTATGTTAACCCAACAAGAAGTGAGCACTTTCGCAGGAACAGTGTGGCTAAGTACTTTTGGTGCCATACGTCCTACACAACGTTATGGTGAGCAATTATTGCGAATTTATGCTCTAATTGAAGTAACAGCCCAAGATTTGACTGATGCTCTTACAATCATGCAAGGTACTGTAGACAAGTTGACTGCTTACTCTGCACAGAATAGGATGGCCTTAGATTATTTGCTAGCCAAAGACGGCGGAGTTTGTGGCGTCGTAAGAGATCATTGCTGTACGATTGTGGATTCACAAAGTAAGGTAGTCTCAGGTATCCTAGAACAGGTGAGAAAAGAAACCCACTTCTCCAAAGATAATATAGAGGGAACTTCTGATTCTGTATGGCCTTGGTTTGATAGTATATGGAGTGGCTTGTCAGGTCCAGTAAAAGCGATACTGACAGGCCTGTTTGGTTTCCTAGTAGCTCTCCTACTTTTGGGAAGTGGTCTTGTCTGTTTTATGAAGTGTTGTACCACATACCTGCCTAAAGCTACACACACTATTGCAGTTTTGAAATTGCGAAGTGTTCCTAGTACAGGAGACTTGCTTCGTGAAATGCCTTTCTATGAAGATTGTGGTTCTGGGCAGAACCAAAGGGAGGACTGTGGGCGTGGCCTACCCCAGCTAGGCCCCAAATGTAAGTTGGATGTAATTAATGAAGTCGATGAGAGCACTGCTGATAAACAAATCTATACACCTATGATTTATCCTGGATATGCAGATTTGGACATTTCAGACTCAGATTCAGATATAGGAACAGACAGCAGATCAGGCTCAATAATCTCGATTGGAATAAAACCAAAGTCAGCTACACATGAAACCATACAGGACACAAAAGTATAATCTAGCTCAGTATAGGCCTGAATAGAAGTATAGGTTAAAGATTGCATTTGAAGCTATTCCTTTAAATCATAGTTCCCGTTTTTAGCTAGACATAAGTTGGGAAATTAGAAGCATTTTGGCTTACGCAAACAGTCTGTGTACCCAACAGATATTAGGTCAGATTGAAGTTCCTTAATTAAATAGAACAAGCTGATCATTCTGCAAGAGGATAGGCTAAGCTGTTTCTGGGGCAGGATGCCCTGCTCTTATGAAATTGACTCTAGTCCATTTAGTAAATATAACCGAAATCAGCAAAATATAATGAGTAACTAACTAGCTTTTAGCAGCATAGCGACACCTGCTGGATTTAATGAATGTAATTTTTATATAGAACTTCTGCTTTTTGGTATAAATAATAATGTCTATGTTGGCAAAATTGATGTACACGTGGAATTTGGAAAGTACCAGATGTTAATTAAAGATTAACTGCATCAGCTGATATCACTTAATAAAAAGCTAAGCTCCTCGGAACCATCTTTGAAGAGGCATGTTGGACTGGTCGAATTAGACTCGGTGTGTCTCTTCCCTATGGAGCTCTATAGCAATTGATTAATTAATTAACTGTGTCGTGTCTTTTTCTTTCCTGTTAAGAAGCACTGGAAGATAAGAGCCCAGGTATTTTGTGTATGGGATCGTTTATATGAGTCAACAGTTGGTGACGTGACTCGGATTCCTTTGTTCTTTAGCAGGAAACAAACGACCTGAGGACACACGTTGTGAGTATATTGACAGATATCTGAAATATTACAATGGGTAATAAATCTGCTAAGGTGAAGCAGGAGTCTCAGTTAGAAGACTGGGAAGAGAGGGTTCGTGCTATAGCAATTGATAAGAAAGGGAGTCCCAATTATGTGATGAAAAGAGAATATGGGGACAGTTCTTTAAATTATGTGGCCAAATGGCATTCTGTTACTGCAGCGAACCCCAAACTGCAGTTCCCCCTTGGAGGGACTTTTCATGAATCTAAATTGAAATATTTGCAATCAGTACTAGCGTTAGATGAGAAATCCTGTCATGAATGGATTACTTATAATTTCTGGTGTTCTAAAGCGGCCGAGAAGAGCAAACATTGGTGGACCGAACTCTCTTCAAAATTCTTCAGGACAAGGCCTCGGTCCTGCTGGTGGCTCCCAGGTGGCCGAGTCAGCCTTGGTTTCCACTTCTACTTCAACTGGCGGTGGATCCCCCACTGCCTCTGGGGTTGCAACCCGACCTTCTCTCACAGGAGCAGGGTTCCCTTCTGCACCCCAATCTCAAAGCTCTCAACTTGATGGCCAGGAGGCTGCAAGGGTAGTTTTAGCTCCCTGGGGCCTACGTCAGGAAGTTGAGGAGGTTGTCCTAGCCTCTAGGAAACAGTCCACTAGGAAAACCTATGCTCTCAAATGGAAAAGGTTTTCTGTGTGGTGTCAGCTTCGTACAGAGGATCCTTTCTCTTGTACTGTGCCAGTAGTGCTTCAGTACTTACTGCACTTATCAAATCAAGGCCTTAAGTCCAATTCTGTTCGGGTCCACCTCTCAGCTCTAGCAGCTCACCACTCACTGGTAGAGGGACATTCTGTCGGGTCACCCCTTGGTGTCTCGCTTTCTCAGGGGCTTGCTTTTGCTCAAGTCTCCAATCCGTCCCCCTGCCCCTGAGTGGGAGTTGAATGTGGTCTTGCAGGAACTGACTCGCCCACCTTTTGAGCCGATGGCTACTTGTCCACTGCGCTTCCTATCCTGGAAGACACTCTTCCTGATAGCCCTTACCTCGGCTAGGCGAGTGAGTGAGCTTCAGGCCCTGGTCTGTGATAGGCCTTACACCAGGATTTATAGGAACAGGGTAGTCCTCAGGACTCATCCAAAGTTCCTCCCAAAGTTTGTCTCCTCTTTCCACCTCAATCAGGAGGTGGTTCTTCCAACATTCTTCCCTAAGCCTCATGCAAGCCAGGCTGAAGCAGTCCTGCATACCCTGGACTGTAGGAGGGCCTTATCCTTCTACCTTGACTGTACGCAAGGACATAGAAGGGCTACTCATCTCTTCGTATCCTTTGACCCTAATAAGTTGGGGTTGGCTGTGTCCAAGCGTACCTTGTCCATCTGGGTGGCTGACTGTAATACCTGGGCTTACAAGGCGGCTGACCTTCCTTTGTAGGGTCGGGTCACGGCCCATCGTGTCAGGGCAATGGCTGCCTCAGTGGCTCATCTCCGCTCTGTGCCCTTGGTAGACATCTGCAGGGCTGCAACTTGGTCTTCAAGCCAGACTTTTGTGGCCCATTACTGTCTGGAGAGGTAGTCCCATAGGGACAGTGCTTTTGGCCAGGCAGTACTCCGGAATCTCTTTGAGGTTTAGGCAACTCCTGCCCTCTGTTGGGCTACCGGTGGAGGTTGTGTCCTTGAAAGGCCTTTCTTTGCTTCTGAGACTAGAGGGAGTTCTCTTGTTCAGCCTGGGTTCCTCGGTAGCCCATATGTGAGGACTGACTTCCTGCTTGGTCCTGGAGAAAGAGTAGTTACTCACCTGTAACAGGTGTTCTCCAGGAGCAGCAGGAATCGGTCCTCACAACCCTCCCTCCTCCCCTTGGAGTTGCAGTTGTACATAGTTTATTTTTTCATTTTTGTGTGCTGTTCTTAGCTATGTCATTTGACTGAGGTAAGAAGGCACCTTTAGGCGGGAAGGGAACCGCGCATGCGTGCCTGCATTCCCAAAGGCTTTCATAGAAAGCTGGGGAAATGCTCCGCTGGGGCTTCATCGGCGCCGATGACACCCATATGTGAGGACTGATTCCTGCTGCTTCTGGAGAACACCTGTTACAGGTGAGTAACTACTCTTTCTCTTAATCATCTTGTCTGCATTTCTTATGTACCTAAGAGGAATTAAGTTGTTTAAAATCAGGATTGCATAATACAAAAACCAAATTGCTAGATTGCTTTAATCAATTATGAATTAGGGGTTCTTATATACTCTAATGCAGATGACATTTTAATATCAGCACCAGAACAAAGTAGTTTATCTCAGATTTTTGCTTTACTTAGGGGCATGTTTACTAAGGTGCACTAAGTTAGCACATGATTGGACTGCAATTCTAGTGCAGAGGCCTGTGCTAACCTCAGGGGGGATGTGTATCTGTCTCCCTGCCATTAACATGTTACACCGCATGGCATCACACTAATTGGCATATGGGTGCACCTAATGCCACCCACTGAGGTGGCGTTGCGCACCTGCACTAATGGCAATAGTCAGTTAGTGTGCATCAAACACACCCTGTGTTGCGCCATTAATGCCTACTAACCCACCCATTAGCTCAGTAATCAGTTAATGTGGGTTTTTTTACTGCAAGGCCCTGTGCTAACTTTTAGTATGGTACACTTAGGGCCCGATTCTAAGACGCGGGTTGTGGGGCTGCATGTCCCAGTGGGACATGCAGCCCTGCAAGCCATCCGGACCTGATTCCCTCTCTGGCTCTCCCCCCATGTCCAGAGCAGCAAGATGGGGAGAACCAGCGGGGGGCGGGAGGGTTCGTGATTTGGGCGAAGCAGGGGCGGGCTGAGCCGGTAGGACATACAGGGCCAATTCCAGTCACGGCCCTGTATGTTCTGCTGGTTCAAAGGGAACGTGCTGCTTATTCCATCTCAAAGGTGGAATAAGTAGTACTGATCTGGCAATCAGGCCTGGGGATCCCCTCTAGGGCCGGGTGCAGGAGGGTCCCCACCACCCGATCCAGGTCCCAGCTGACGAACCTGTGGGTTGGACGGTGGGGAAGAGGGGGGCCAAGCCGCGGCACCCAGGGGAGCCTGCGGGGAAGACGTCCCCGCAGGCAGGCAGGGCGGGCACATTGAGCCGTCCTCGGGCCCGATGCTGTGTATCGAGGGAACATTTTGTTCCCGCGGTCCAGAATTGGCTCCTAACAGGCAATACCCCTCTCGGAATAGAGCTCTTAGTGCACAGTAAACCACCCACTAACCATTAGAACACCTAAGTAAAATGCTACTTATGGAGACCTTTATTCGAGTAGAAAAGTGAACACGAGGTCATGGGTTATTCTTAAATAGAAGTAAAATGAATCTGTTGTGGTTAGAGAACTAAAGCTGAACTTCCTAAAGGATCCCAACATTGTATTGATGCCTGCCACGCTGACAGGTACTGTTCCTCCCTTGTCATCGGCTTCTCTCAGACAGTAGCAAGGGCCTTCTAATCGGGGCCAGGGCTTCACCTTTAAATAGTTATGGCAGATACTGAGAAGCATAGCTCTTCTCTAAAACTGCTTCCAAAGAGACCATTCAATGTAAAGCAAAGTCCAAGCACAAGTCAGGCACTCCCAGACATAACCAGCTGCACTCAGATGGCAATGCTGCCTCTGCTAAGCAGAAACAGAAAAGGAAGCATTTGGAACCTTTCTGTCAGACTCCAGAGACAAAACATCCCCATAGGGACCAAAATCTCTCCCCAACCGCCCAGCCCACCTCAGGTGGTCCATTAGCTCCAGCCCTTCTTGGCAGGCCAATCCTAGTACCCAGAGACACAATTCCAAAAATTAGAATTGCTGCTGCTATCTCTCATGCCACTCTCTTTCACTTATTATCAAATTTATGCAGGATATTGCCATGCTTTCTTCCAAAATTCCATTTTGGAGCTCTTGGGGCCCCCTCAGACAGAACCAGCACTGCACTTTCATGGGGGCTTCTCCAATCAACACCCCAAATCTTCTCCAAAGCCCTCTCTTCACTGTGAAGAGGGAATGGTCCCCTGACACCTTCCACACTCCAAATTTTCAAGAGGGATACTGTCCCCCCTAGGAACATACTCTCTTCACAAAATTGGGATCACCTCCTTGAATAGAATGCTGATTCTGCTTGTAGTCATTAGCTGGGTGACATTTCCCCATATCAGCCTACTGAAGAATCTCCAGGAACAAGTAGGAATGTAGTCTTCACGTTTGGGTGATGTTGGTACAGATAGAGCCTGCATGAACGCTCCCCAGCATCCAATTGGAAAGCTTTTGGGAGAACTCCATTGCACCTGCGTGACTGCTTTCCTGCCTTCCCACGCCCTCTCTTCAGTTCTTCACTTTCCGTAGAGCCAGCAGGAAGCAAATCCTGTCACCGCAGAACAAACTCTCTTGTTGTAGATAGCGCCACTGCCTTCCTATTGATGCTGGCACCGTCAAAGACATTGCCAGTTCCCTTATTCTTTTCTCTTTTCTTTAAACTAGATTTTCCAAAAAAAAAAAGAAACTCTGGCATCTCAATACCTTCCCATCCTTAGAAGGCATGGAGAAACCAGCTAGTGGTTTCAAAAAAAGTTCTGCCAGCACCATCTCAGTGACTGACACACATGACTGGTGTTTAAAATGCCCTGGCCCTGACCACCAGCCAAAAGATTGTCCCATCTGTCAGAAAATGAAATGGAGAGGCCTACAGAACTGGGCTTCTAAATTTGGGACACTCTTCGTCTCGGACACCGTATCATTGGCATCCACTTCATCGAAGGCCTCATCCTCCTCTCATAGATCCCAGGTATCTCCAAGTCTAAGCAAAAGTCTGTATCAAAGCAGGACAAAACCTCCAGGGGTAGATCTCGCATTGAGATCCCTTGGGCATTGCAACGGAGGTGGACTGGCCTGCCAAATGGTCCCAGCAGGAGGCCTTGCCTTCAAAAGCCATAGAGGGGTTCCAGGATGCTCCCGAGGCCTCCCCCTCCGGAGAGCTACTGGTGCCATGCTCTGGAACAGTAGCGCCTGCGACCGATACCCAAGCATCAGCAACCTTGATAGACCAGCGCATACTAGCATAAGAACATAAGATATGCCATACTGGGTCAGACCAAGGTCCATCAAGCCCAGTATCCTTTTTCCAACAGTGGCCAATCTAGGTCATACGTACCTAGCAGTTTCCCCAAAAGACACAGGTTCCACAATGCGTGTACTGCGTCAAGCATTGATATCCTGGGTCCCTTCTTAATAATGGTTTATGGACCTTTCCTCCAGGAACTTGTCCAAACCTTTTTTAAATCCAGCTACACTAACAGCCTTTACTACATCCTCCGGTAACAAATTCCAGAGTTTGATTACACGTTGAGTGAAAAAATATTTTCTTTTATTAGTCTTAAATAGTTTACCCTGTAGCTTCATTGCATGTCCCCTAGACTTTCTATATTCTGATAACATAAACAATCGATCTACGTTTACCTGTTCCACTCCGTTCATTAATTTATAGACTTCTATCATATCTCCCCTCAGCCGTCTTTTTTCCAGGTTAACAAGCCCTAATCTTTTTAGCCTTTCTTCATAGGAGTATCCTTCCATCCCCTTTACCATTTTGGTGGCTCTTCTCTGAACCTTTTCTAATAACGCTATATCCTTTTTAAGATACGGCGACCAGAATTGCACACAATATTCAAGGTGCGGTCTCACCATGGAACGATATAGAGGCATCATAATATCTTTTGTTTTATTTTCCATTCCTTTCCTTATGATACCTAGCATTCTATTTGCTCTCTTGGCCGCAGCTGCACACTGGGCCGAGGGTTTTAACATATTATCCACAATGACGCCTAAATCTTTTTCCTGGGTTGTGGTTCCTAATGTGAAACCTTGCATCGTGTAACCATAGTTTGGGTTGTTCTTCCCTAGGTGCATAACTTTGCACTTGTCCACATTAAATTTCATCTGCCATTTTGATGCCCAGTCTTCCAATTTAACAAGATCCTCTTGCAATTTTCCACAATCCTTTGAATAGTTTTGTGTCAGCTGCAAATTTGATAACCTCACTTGTTGTTCCCTTTTCCAGGTCATTTATGAATATGTCAAAAAGCAGCGGACCCAGCACAGATCCCTGGGGTACACCACTATTCACCTTTCTCCATTGGGAAAATTGGCCATTTAGCCCTACCCTCTGCTTTCTATCTTTTAACCAGTTCGTGATCCACAATAGTACACTGTCTCCTATCCCATGACTCTTTTAGTTTTGCCAAAAGTCTCTGATGAGGGACCTTGTCAAAGGCTTTCTGAAAGTCCAGATACACTATATCAACCGATTCACCTTTGTCCACCTGTTTATTCACACCTTCAAAAAACATAACAGATTAGTAAGACAAGATCTTCCTTGTCTAAAGCCATGTTGGCTGTCTCCCATTAGACCATGACTATCTACATGCTGAGTAATTTTGTTCTTTATGATGGTTTCTACCATTTTTCCCGCTACTGACGTCAGGCTCACCAGTCTGTAGTTTCCTGCATCACCCCTGGAACCCTTTTTAAAAATTGGCGTTACATTGGCGATCCTCCAATCTTCAGGTATTACAGATGATTTTAATGAAAGTTCACAGATTACTAATAGCAAGTCTGCAATCTCATATTTCAGTTCTTTCAACACCCTTGGATGTATACCATCCGGCCCAGGTGATTTGCTACTCTTCAGTTTATCTAATAGTTGTAATACATCTTCCCGATGTATCGATATTTCCTTCAATTCTTCCGCACCTTTAAATACCACTTCAGTCATGGGTAACATCCCTACATCTTCCTCAGTAAAGACCGAAGCAAAGAATTCATTCAGTCTCTCTGCTATTGCCTTGTCGCCTTTTAGTGCCAGCTCTCCTGGCAGCCTCGGTACCTGTAAAGCCCTTGGCTCCAGGCACCACCTCGTCCACACCGACATCCACACCAGTTGACAGCACAACATCAGGCCTAATGCAGATGGCATCAACATCGCTGCTACTCATGCCCTCCCTTGAAACCATCGCCGATATCGATACCCAACCCAAATGGCTCACCAAAGTCGATACCTTGGAACATCAATACCGACATCTAACTTCAGGCGAACACCGTACTTGTCGATGCTTCGAGGATTCTGATTCTAGTGCTTCAGATGTGGAGTCACTCGATTCCCGGGGCCCCCAGGATCTCCCACCACAACAGCAACCGATGTCGCCTCTGGAAGACATGTCCTTCTAAGAATTCATTCGAGAGCTAGCCAAGGGTCTCTCCATCACGTTAACGTTGGAGAAGGAGCCAAGGGCAGAGGAATTGGAAATCCTCCAATACCCAACAGCATCCAAAGAGGCAGCCACTCTGCTGGTGCACCGCATCCTTCATGATCTTATGCTCCGGTGTGGGAGACGACTCTCATGGTCTCCCCTCACAGTCGATGCTTCGATACCATGTATCGGGTACCAGAGTGTCCTGGCTTCCAAAGGCCGCAGCTACCTCACTATTCCATGGTGGTTGAATTGGCGATGCATTGAATCAAAAGCTCGAAAACCCACTCCTTGAACCCTCCAGGTAGGGAATCCTATATATGAAAAATGTTCCTCAAAGAGGTGTCCAGGGATCTTGAGGCCTTTGCTCCTCTCCTCTCCTCCCAGATGACAAGAGGGCAGACTATCTCACCCTAGTCAAACATAGCCAAAATGTATTAAAGTTTGTCAATAGGGCCACCTTTGATGCTTTTGAATGCACAAACAGGGCCTCCGCAATATGCATTGGTGCTCACAGAATTGCATGGCTTCAGATTTCAGATCTTGAACAGTGGATTCAAGATAAGCTGGGCAACATACCTTGCACAGGTGAAACCCTTTTTGGCAAAGACTGGCAAGATAAGGCCTCTCAGAGTCAGAAAACACTACTCTAAAAAGACTGTCTAGAACAGCTGACCCTGCTAGAAAAAAAGACAGCTGCAAAGAAGTTTTTCTACAATAAGAAGAAGAGATTCTACTCTTCTTATCCTCCTGCTTCTCAGTACCAGGATCAAGCTCCACAGAAAGGGCAACAGCCTCCTAAGCAGCAGAAAAAGCCACAGGTGGCTAAACCTCAACCAGCTCTGCAGCCACAGTCTGCGCCTGCTTTTTGACTCTTTTCTAGAGAACATTGCCACCCTGCCTCTGGAGGACCCCCACCCCCTCCACAAAGCAGGCAGACTGTCACTACGCCCACAGATGGCACCTCATCACCTCAGAGCAGCGGACACCAAACATAGTCCAGGAGGGGTACAGACTTCATCTGCAAACTCTGTCCCCCTCCACTTTCATGGGGGAATTTCAAACTCAAACCCCACTTACTGCTCTCCTACAGGACAAGGTGTTTTCTCTTCTGCCTCAGGGCACCATAAAAAGTTCAAGATGATCTCTCTCGGGATTCTTCTTCCCTACCTTCACAGTTAGGACTGGCTCTGTTCTGTAGATCTAAAAGTAGTGTACATACATATCCTCATCCATCCAGGACACAGGAAATATCTATGCTTCACCTTTCAGGGAACACATTATCAATACAGAGTACTTCCCTTCAGACTCGCCTCTGCCTTTTTATGAAAAGTGCATAGTGGTCATGGCCGCATACCTACGGCTCGGGATATTCGTCTTCCCTTACTTAGATGACTGGCTCATAAAAACAGACATCTCCCAGGAGGTACAGCTTTCCTTACATCGTACCATCATGGTACTACAGCACATGGGATTTGTCATAAACTCATAAGTTAAAGTTCATTGGAGCCCTACTGGACACCCAGTGGTCCAGGGCATATCTGCCCCAGCCCCACTATACCCATCTAATCAACCTAACATCCAAGATTCTTCACCGGGACCATCTGACCGCCCATGAAATGCTGCAGCTCCTTGGGCACATGACCTCTACAGTACATGTTGTTCCATATGCCTGATTACATATGCAGATAGCCCAATGGACGCTTCCCTCCTAATGGACGCTTCCCTCCCAATGGACGCAGGCCTCTGGCCGTCTCCAGGACAGGATCCAGGTCACTGCCCTTCTAACCGCATCCCTTCAGTAGTAGTGGTCTCCAGAAAATTTCTTCTTCGGGTCACCTTTTCAGATGCCTCAACTTCAATATACCCTGACGACTGATGCCTCCAAACTGGATTTGGGAGCACACCTGGGCAACCTGTCTACACAGTGGCTGTGGACAACGCATGAGTCACACCTCCAAATCAATCTTCTGGAACTTCTTGCTTTCTCCAGGACAAAGCAGGAAGTCAGTCCTCACATATGGGTGACGGTGCTGACGGAGCCCCATGCGGAGCATTTCCCCAGCTTTCACAGAAAGCCTTTGGGACTGCCAGCACGCATGCGCGGTCCCCTTCCCGCCCAAGGGTGCCATCTTGCTCAGTCTTCTTTTTTCCGTGGAGCCCAACGGACGTGGTTCGTGTTCACCCGTGAGAAAAGTTGATTTTTCTTGTTTTTTCTCGGTTCGATGCCGGTTTCCCCTTCCTGCCTCGGGCCGGTACACCAGTATCGAGCCCGGACTTCTTTTTTTGGTTTTTGTCCTTCGTGACTAGTGTTCGCGCCATTTTTCTATTTTTCACTGGCAGCCCTGTCTTTTGACCTCGCAGGGGCCCTTTTTCCCCCCGATGGCTGCCAGCGGGTTTAAAAAGTGTGATCGGTGTAAGAAACTTATGTCTCTCACCGACACACATGACTGCTGCCACCGCTGCCTCGGACCAGATCATGACCCGATGATCTGTGGTCCGTGTGGGAAAATGTCCTCGAAGGCGTTGAGGAGTCGGCAGCACCAGAAGGAAAGAATTTTCTCTGACTCCGTGTCAGGCTGGGCCCGGACTTCGTCAGAGGCCTGGATGTCTCGGGATTCCGATCCCGAGCATCGCCAGGGATCCTCTGAGAGGGGGGTCTCCCTCACGGGAGCATCGCAGGAAGAAGAAACCTGCGAGGGTGTTGTCGGTGGACGCACTTGGCTCCTCGAGGGCCAGGTTGCATAGCCCCGACCGCCGTCCCGGATCCTCGGAGTTGGAGAGGCCTGCAAAACAACCTTGTGTGGAGCCGGAGTCCCCAAGTCACGTGAGTGCTGTAGTCCTCGTGGACTCTCCTCCGGGGGAGCAGCCGTCCGGGCCCGAGTCGGGGGCTGCCGAGTCTCCTGAGCTTGGACTCAGGTTGACGGCCTTGGAGAGCACCTTGGCTGCCTTCATGGAACAGCAGCGGGCACTGATCGCCGGTCTCACCGGTGCATCTGCCCCGACCACCGGCACATCGACGTCCAAGTCGACCCCGGAGGGCAAGCTGATCCTCGAGTCCAAGCGCTCTCGAGTCGATCCTCAGCCAGGATCTCCCTCGGCCTCCCGTTCGGGACCGAAGTAGTCGACACCGGTACCCTCGGTGTCGGGGTAGATGGCATCGGTGCCTGCCCAACCGGAGACGCTCGATTCCTCCTCCGAGGAGTCTGGCTGGGAAACGGAGGACGAGGAGTCCCCGGACACCTTTCGGACCCGGTGTGTCCCTTTGGACTCACCGGAGTCCGAACCTCGGAGACGGTCCCCCCGGAGGACACCCGGTTCTCGGATTTCGTGCGGGACATGGCCAAGGCCTTGGCCTTCCCCGTGGATCCCATGGAGGAGCCTCGAGCCGGGGAGCTCGAGGCCCTGCAGTATGACTCTCCTCCCAAGGAGGCCTTTACTGTACTGGTTCCTCCGATGCTGGAACGGTTGCTCTTCCGCATGTGGGAGGTGCCGGCCTCGATGCTGGTTCTGAGCAAGCGGGTCGATTCCATCTATCGAGTTCGCAAGAGCCCCGGGTTCCAAAAGGCACAGCTACCGCACCACTCCATGGTTGTGGAATCGGCCATGCATTGTCTGAAGAGTCAGAAGATGCACTTCTTGGTGCCTCCTGGCCGGGAGGCCCGGAACCTGGATGCCCTCGGTAGAAAGTGCTTCCAGGGCTCTATGCTTGCTTGCCGTGTCCAGACCTACCAGCTGTACATGGGCATGTACCTTCGAGACCTGGCAAAGGAGATTGCCGGGTTCTCTGCTGCTCTCTCCGAGGAACCTTTGCAGAGGTTCAAGGCCCTGTCATCGGGGATCCGAGAGTGCTCGAAGTTTATTTCTCGAGCAGCGTATGATGGCTTCGAGGCTTCGGCCTGTATAGCCACGGCCGGCATCGGTGCATGCCGTCAGGCTTGGCTACAGATATCGGACCTCGAGCCATGGGTGCAGGACAAGTTGGTTGATGTCCCCTGCTGAGGTGAAAACCTCTTTGGCAAGCCCATGGCTGAAAAGGTTGCGGAACTCGAGTCCAAGACTCTCACCCGGACAAGGCTGTCCAGGAAAACCTCTGCCCCTTCTCAGAAGAAGAAGGGCTCAGGAAAAAAGACCTTTTACCCGAGGAAGTCATCTGCCTACAAATCATACCCTCATTTTCAGGCCTCCACAGCTCCCCAGCAGGGTCAGCAGGCCAAGGGGCAGGGACATGGGCCCCGTAGGCAGAAAACCCCCAAGCCACCAGCTCCAGCTCCTGCACAGCAGGGAGCGGGGTTTTGACTCCAGTGGCATAGCCTTTCCTCCTCAGCTGGCCCCTCCCAGCACAGGAGGCAGGCTGACACTGTATGCCCACAGGTGGTCAGCCGTAACAAGGAATACCTGGGTGCTAAGCATAGTCCAGAGAGGCTATCTCCTCCACTTCCACCAGGTACCTCCTTCCTACTTTCCAGGGGAGCCTCAAAGACTCCCTCTGCACAGGGACTTACTCCTGCAGGAGTTAGCAAGTCTTCTGAAGGAACAGGCGGTGGAACCGGTGCCTCACCACCTGAGAGGTCAAGGCTTCTATTCCAGGTACTTTCTAGTACCAAAAAGAACAGGAGGCCTCAGGCCCATCCTAGACTTGCGGAATCTCAACAAGTTCCTGGAGAGGGAAAAGTTCAAGATGCTTACCCTTGGAATCCTGCTGCCCTACCTCCAGCAGGGAGATTGGCTATGCTCCTTAGACCTAAAGGATGCTTATACTCACATCCTTATTCATCCAGACCACAGACAATATCTCCGATTTGTAGTGGGAGGAAACCATTACCAGTACAGGATACTCCCTTTTGGCCTAACCTCCGCCCCCAGGGTTTTCACCAAATGCCTGTCCGTGGTGGTGGCCTATCTCAGGGTTCAAGGACTCTTTGTCTTTCCATACCTGGACGACTGGCTCATCAGGTGTCAGTCTCCACAGGAGACCAATCAAGCCACCCTCCGCACTGTCGCTCTTCTCCAGCATCTGGGGTTTGTCATAAACTTCGCAAAGTCCGCTTTGCACCCCTCACAGAACATGGAGTTCATAGGAGCAAGACTGGACACCCTTCAAGCAAAGGCTTTTTTGCCAGTGGACAGGGCCCACAGACTTGATGGCCTTGGCCTGCCAATTCCACAGCAATTCACTGGCCTCCGCCAGACAATTCCTGAGGCTCTTAGGCCACATGGCATCCACGGTCCATGTAACTCCAAATGCCCGGCTACACATGAGGCCAGCTCAGTGGGGCCTCAGAACTCAGTGGCTGCAGGCCACAGGAAACCTGATGGACAAAGTGAGGGTGTCCAAGCTACTAGTTCTTCTCTACAGTGGTGGCGTCATCTTCCGAATCTGCTAAAAGGGGTGCCTTTTCAAGCACCTCAACATTCTCAAGTGCTGACAACCGATGCTTCTCTCCAAGGTTGGGGTGCACATTGCCAAGGAGCATGCACCCAGGGCCTCTGGTCCCCTTGGGAGTCCGCACAGCAGCTCAATTTCCTAGAGCTCAGAGCAATCCGCCTAGCCCTCCAGACTTTCTCTCATGTCCTCTCTCGCCAGTCCGTCTTAGTGCAGACGGACAATCAAGTTGCTATGTTCTCTGTGAACAAGCAAGGGGGCACAGTGTCCCGACCTCTGTCAGGAGGCACAGGACCTGTGCTCCTGGGCAGTCAATCATGGCATACTTCTCCAGGCGGTCTATCTCCCTGGACAAGAGAATTACCTGGCAGACAGATTGAGCAGGATTCTGCAGCCACACGAATGGCAGTTGAATCCTCTGGTGGTTCAACAGATCTTCCTAAGATGGGGTCTTCCCACCATAGATCTCTTTGCCAGTCCACTGAACCGTCAACTGCCCAGTTTCTGCTCCAGGCAACCGCATCCTCTCAGAGTAGCAGTGGATGCCTCTCTCATTCCATGGTCTACAGGCCTCCTATATGCGTTTCCTCCCACGCCTCTAGTGTCCAAGGCACTGTTCAAAGTGATCCGGGACAAGGCCTCGGTGATCCTGGTGGCCCCCAGGTGGCCAAGGCAACCCTGGTTCCCGCTTCTTTTGCAACTAGTGGTGGACACTCCTCTTCCTCTGGGGATGCAACCCGATCTCCTGTCTCAGGGGCAGGGATCTCTCTTACATCCCAACCTCCAGTCCCTCAATCTGATGGCCTGGCTGCTGAAAGGGTAGTTCTAGCACCCTTACTGCTGCCTAGGGAAGTGGAGGATGTGGTCTTGGCCTCTAGGAGGCAGTCCACTCGGAGGTCTTATGCCCTAAAGTGGCGTAGGTTCTCCACCTGGTGTGCTCAACATAAGGAGGATCCTTTCTCATGCCTGGTACCAGTGGTGCTGCAATATTTGCTTCACCTGTCCAACCTAGGCCTCAAATCTAACTCGGTTAGGGTCCATCTCAGTGCTCTCTCAGCGCACCATTCACAGGTGGAGGGTCAGTCTCTCTCAAGCCACCCTTTAGTGGCTTGCTTCCTCAGAGGCCTCCTTTTGCTTAAGCCTCCAGTTCGTCCACCTGCCCCTGAGTGGGATTTGAATGTGGTCTTGCAGCAGCATACTTGCCCACCGTTTGAACCTATGGCTACTTGTCCTTTTGCGTTTTCTCTCCTGGAAAACATTGTTTTTGGTAGCTCTTACCTCAGCAAGGCGAGTGAGCGAGCTTCAAGCTTTGGTGTCAGATGCACCATACACTAGGTTCTACAGGAACAGAGTAGTCTTAAGGACTTACCCTAAGTTCCTTCCTAAGGTTGTCTCCTCCTTCCACCTCAACCAGGAGGTGGTTCTTCCAACTTTCTTTCCTAGGCCGCATGCCAGCCGGGCTGAGATGGTCTTGCATACCCTGGACTGTAGGAGGGCATTGTCCTTCTACCTTGACTGTACGCAGGGACACCAAAGGGCTGTTCAGCTCTTCGTCTCTTTTGACCCTAATAAGTTGGGGTTACCTGTCTCCAAGCATACCCTGTCCATTTGGGTAGCAGACTGTATCGCCTGGGCGTACAGGGCAGCCGGCCTCTCGTTGCAGGGTCAAGTCACGGCTCACCATGTCAGGGCGAAGGCTGCGTCAGTGACTCATCTCCGCTCTGTTCCATTGGTAGACATCTGCAGGGCCGCTACTTGGTCTTCAAGCCAGACTTTTGCGGCCCACTACTGCCTCGAGAGAGAGAGAGTCCTGCAGGGACAGTGCTTTCGGACAGGCGGTACTCCATAATCTCTTTGAGGTATAGGCAACTCCTACCCTCCGGCCCTGGTGTTGGGCTACCATTCGGGGGCGTTCTCAGAGAAGATTCTTTTCGTACATGCTGAGGTTTTAGAGGGAGCATATTTTTTCAGCTTTGGGTCCCCGGTAGCCTTAAGCTGGGGAGTCCCATATGTGAGGGCTGACTTCCTGCTTGGTCCTGGAGAAAAAGAGTAGTTACTCACATGTAACTGGTGTTCTCCAGGAGCAGCAGGAATCAGTCCTCACAACCTTCCCTCCTCCCCTTGGAGTTGCAGTCATATCATTTATTTGTTTTTTTGCTGTCTTTTAGCTATGTCATCAGACTGAGCAAGATGGCATCCTTGGGCGGGAAGGGGACCGCACATGCGTGCTGGCAGTCCTAGAGGCTTTCTGTGAAAGCTGGGGAAATGCTCCACATGGGGGCTCTGTCGGCGCCGACGTCACCCATATGTGAGGACTGATTCCTGCTGCTCCTGGAGAATACCTGTTACAGGTGAGTAACTACTGTGATAAGGAAGCTTATCAAAGCTCAGGGAGTAAGGACAAAAGAGGGGAATTTACTCTGATCAAGGGACCCGTGCTGGCAGGGCAGAGAAATAAGACAGCTTGTTTCCCTAAAAGACTACATGTTCCAGGATGCATCAGTTTGCAGAAAGCCCCTAGAGGAGCTAAAGTGGAAAAGCATGAGTCTAATCAGAGAAACAATTATGTCATCCCTAATCAATCATCTTCTAGGAGAGAGCTTAATCCACAACACCTGAAGAATGCAAGGGAGGAGTTGTAATCTAAGCCCTTTAAAACTAGAAAGGATTCTTCAGGAAGGGAGAAGACCAGGAGGAACGGAAGCAGATGGAACAGAAGGAACAACTGGAACCTGAAGGAACAAGGACAAGGAAGCAGACGGTCCAAGAGAGGAACTCAGAGAAGTACATATGCCTGGAGAGATTCCTGGGGGAAACAACCTTCAGAGGACTGGAGAAAGCCAGAGGTCTGGAGATCCACAGCCAAGGACCCTCAAGCAGCACCTAGGAAGAGGTCTGCTGCAGCTAAGGAGAAAAAGAGCCCAAATACCTCTGGGAGGACGTATGGAGAAAAGGCCCTGAGGTCCAGAGATAACAACTGGAGGACAGGACACAGAAGCTCTGTTGCATACTGGCCAGAATACCAAAGGAATCAGCCTGATGCCAGCCTGGATTCAGGTATGAACTGAACGTTTCTCTAGCTCTGAGCATTACAAACAGCAGGGAAACAGTTTCTCTCCGTATAGAGGTCAGTTAATAAAGCCCTTTGAGTCAGACAGTGAAATTGAACCCATGCAGTTCCAGGAGCAAGGTTTAATATCTGATGAAGAGAATGTTTGTATGGACTGTTCCCTGTGTAGGTTGTTAGTTTAGAAAAGTCCTCCAAATAAGAGCAAACATCAAAAGGAAACATTCTAATTATTGGCTCCCCAGAAAGTTCTCTTAGCGAGAGAAAGCTTTTGGGGAAGTTTGCCCGTGTGCTGAGAACAAGCTGATTGCATCAGGATTGACACCTGTTGGTAGAGCAGAGCACAGCCCAAGCCAAGCACACGTGGAATGTAAAAGTTCTTTTCTGTGTGGATAAAGAGAGCTGTTTTTTTTGTACAAAGAAGTTTTTCCTTTTTGGTTTGTTTCCACCACAGCACTGCTACGAAGTTTGATAGCAGTGGCAGTAAGAAAGCCTTTCTGTTCCATAGAGGACTTTGATATTTATTTACATAAGGTTTTCAGTTGCCTTGTTTATGTTGAATAAACCCTGGAGAAATTATCTGGATGGTGTTACCAAGTATATCTGTGGGTGGAATATTCACCCCATAAATAAACTCTAATTTTGCCTTACACTCGACCAACTACAAGTTTCTTCATTTATTTAAAAGGCAAGCTTTGTGTGAATGGACTTCAATAACCACAATCCTTTGCAAGACAGTTAATTTACATACTTGCCAAGGAGATGGTACCTTCATAACAAGCACCCCCTTTTACACTACTCTATCTCGAATGCCCTCCGAATGTTTCAACACCACCTGAGGGCACAACAGATCCTAGTCAGGATGGACAAACAGGTCACCATGTTCTATGTGAACAAACAGGGAGGAACAGGCTCATGGCCCCTCTGCAAGGAAACTCTTCACCTGTGGTCCTTTGCCATTTCTCATCAAATACACCTCCGAGTGGTGTACCTCCTTGGGGAGCTCAATGTCTTGGCAGACAAGCTGAGTTGCATCCTTCTTCCCCACGAATAGTCTCTCCATCTGGACACAATGTCCTACATCTTCCAGACCTGGGGAACTCTAGACATAGATATCTTTGCTACTCCCCAGAATGCCAAACTTCCTCACTTCTGCACAAGGACTCCACCATTCAGCAACCAACAGTTGGATGCCTTCCACCTACACTGGGGACATGGTCTGTTTTATGCTTTCCCTCCTATACCTCTCATTCCCAAGACACTTTTCAAGCTTTAGTCCAACAAGGTCTCTATGATCCTCGTAGCCCTTCACTGGCCGCAGCAACCATGGTTTCCACTGCTGCTATATCTGACTCAGACTCAGCCTCTGTGATTGGGATCAGTGCCTGATCTTCTCTCCCAGAACAATGGCTTACTACTCCATCCCAATCCACAATCTCTCTGCCTCACAGCTTGGCTGCTGAGAGCATATCATTACAGGGCATTGACCTTCCACAAGAGGTGAAGGAGATCCTATTGGCTTCTAGAAAGCTCTCCACCAGACATTCATATGTTTTCAAGTGATATAGATACTCTCTCTGGTGTTCCCAGAAAGATCTCAATCCCTTTCTGCTCCAGTGCAATACTTCCTCTATCTATCCTCAGCAAGTCTAAAGACCAATTTGGTGAGAGTCCACCTCAGTGTTATTGTGGCCCCTCACCACTTACTGGATGGACAGCCCTCTTCCTCACATCCGCTAGTAGCACATTTTATGAGAGGCTTCCTGCTGTCCAAACTGCCCATCAAACCACCTCCGGTGGCTTGGGACCTCAACGTCATTCTAGCCCAGCTTCTCAAGCCTCCCTTTGGCCACAACCTCCCTAAAGTTCCTATCGTCAAAGGTAATCTTCCTAATTGCCCTCACTTCAGTTAGACGCATTAGTGAGCTTCACGCTCTGGTGGCGGACCCCCCCCATACAGAGTAATGTCCACCATGACAAAATCGCCCTTTGGACTCGCCCACACTTTATGCCAAAGGCGGTGTCTCCTTTTCATTTAAACCAGTCGATTAACCTTCCAGTCTTCTTTTCTAAACCGCATGTGTCTCGAGCGGAAGCAACTCTGCACACTCTTGAACTGTAAGTGTGTGTTGGCGTTTTATCTCCAAAGGACTCAAGGTCATCGTAAAGCCTCGCAGTTGTTCATCTCATTTGACCCTAGACACCTGGGTCTATCTGCATCTAGGCATACGCTCTCCAGATGGATAGCAGACTGCATTTCATTTGCCTTTGACAAAGCAGAACTCTCCCTGGAAGGGCATGTCACTGCTCACAACATTTGCGCCATGGCAACCTCGATAGCAAACCTACTCTCGATAGCCATTGACGAAATTTGCAAGGCAGTAACTTGGTCTTCTGTCCATGCCTTCATTGCCCATCATTTTCTAGACAAGGACTCCCATCAGGATGCAATGTTTGGTCAAGCTGTATTCTAGCACTTCTTTCAGACTTAGATGCAACTCCTATCTCCGTCCCAGACTTTGATGATATCAGAAATCCATGTAGGATCCATGACCTCTTCGAGCCCACTCCGAGGCAACCTCCACCAGTTCTGAGGTCACTTAATTTGGCATCTGGGAGCTAGGGAGTCCCATATGTGAAGACTACATTCCTGCTTGTTCCTGGAGATAGTTTAGTTACTCACCTATAACAGGTGATCTCTGGGAACAGCAGGAATTTAGTCTTCACAACCCACCCTTCTCCCCTAGAAGTTGCAGGGTTCTTTACTTTTCTTCTTCCTCTCAGCTACAAACTCAACTGAAGAGAGGGAGTGGGAAGGCAAGAAGGCAGTCATGCAGGCACAGTGGAGTGCTCCCAAAAGCTTTCCAATTGGATGCTGGGGAGCGTACCCATGCGGGCTCCATCAGTACCAACATCACCCATATGTGAAGAACAAATTTCTGCTGTTCTGGAGATCACCTGTTACAGGTGAGTAACTGCGCTTTACTCCTATCCAAAATTCTTTCAAAAAATGTCTAAAGTGTTTGCCCTATCCCCTAATCTAACCCCAGCTAATAAGAAGGCTTTCTCCAGGACCAAGCAGGAAGTCAGTCCTCACATATGGGTGTCATCGGCGCCGATGAAGCCCCAGCGGAGCATTTCCCCAGCTTTCTATGAAAGCCTTTGGGAATGCAGGCACGCATGCGTGGTTCCCTTCCCGCCTAAAGGTGCCATCTTACCTTAGTCTCTTTTTTACCGAGAAGCCCACCAGACGTGTGTCCTGTCATCCCAGATAAAAGTTGATTTTTTCTTCGGCTATCCTTGCTGTTTTTTCTCCCGGTTCGACGCTGGTTCCCCTCCCGCCGGGTTCGGTACACCGGTATCAAGCCCGATTCTTCTTTTCGGTTTTTGCCCTTCGTGGCTGGCATTCGTGCCCTTTTTTGCTTTTTCCCCTGGAAGGCCGGTCCTTTGACCTCGCAGGGACTCTTTTTCCACGATGGCTTCCAGCGGTTTCAAGAAGTGTGATTGATGTAAGAAATTAATGTCTCTCACCGACACACACGACTGCTGCCTTCGGTGCCTCGGTCCTGATCACGACCCTAAGTCGTGTGGACCATGTGGGAAGATGTCTTCCAAGGCACTCTGAAGTTGCCAGCAGCAGAAAGAAAGGCTTTTCTCGGACTCAGCCTCCGGCTGGGCCCGGACCTCGTCTGAGGCCTTGACATCTCGGGATTCGGATCCCGAGCGCCGTCGGAGCTCCTCGGACAGAGGGTCCTCTGACCGGGAACGCAAGAGGAAGAAGCGGTTCGCGAGGGCGTCATCCCCCTAAGACCCCCGACTGTCGCCCCGGGCCCATGGAACAAGAGAAGCCTGCCAAAGTTCCTCGTGTGGAGCCGGAGTCTGCTGGACACATAAGCCCCGTAGTCCGAGGACTCTCCTCCCAGAGAGCCGACGTCGGGCCCGGCACCGCCGGGGCCCGAGTCAGTGGCTGCTGCATCTCCCGAGCTGAGTCTCAGGATGACAACCTTGGAGAGTAGATTGTCTGCCTTCATGGAGCAGCAGCGGGCACTGATGGCCAGCCTGTCTGGCGCATCTCCCCCGACCACCGGGACATCAACTTCGAAGTCAACCCCGGAGACCGAGCCGATACTCGAGACCCTCGCGGCTCGAAGTCGTCCTCGGTCGAGGTCTCCCTCGACCTCCCATTCGGGACCGAGGGTGTCGACGCCGGTGCCCCCGCGGGGTCAGACCCTGACAACTCCTCGGACGAGTCCGCCTGGGAGATGGAGGACGAGGAGTCTCCCGATACTTTTAAGACTCGGTGCGTCCCATCGGACTCACCGCAATCTGATCCCCGGAGTAGATGCCCTCCGGAGGACACTAGGTTCTCGGAGTTCGTCCGGGATATGGCCGCTGCCTTGGCTATCCCTGCCGATCCCGAGGAAGAGCCTCGAGCCGAGGAGCTCGATGCTCTACAGTACGACTCTCCTCCGAAGGAGGCCTTTACTGTCCCGGTTCCTCCGATGCTGGAACGGCTCCTCTTCCGAAAGTGGGAGGCCCCGGCCTCGGCGCCGGTTCTAAGTAAGCGAGTCGATTCCATTTATCGACTCCGCAAAAGCCCTGGTTTCCAGAAAGCACAGCTACCACACCATTCCATGGTTGTGGAATCGGCCATGCATAGTCTGAAGAGCCAGAAGATGCACTCTGCGGTGCCCCCCGGCAGGGAGGCCCGCAACCTCGATGGCGTCGGTAGAAAGTGCTTCCAGGGGTCTATGCTTGCTTGCCGTGTCCAGTCTTACCAGCTGTACATGGGCATGTACTTGCGGGACCTGGCCAAAGAACTGGCCGGCTTCTCTGCTGGTCTCTCCGGGGAACCCTTGCAGAGATTTCAGACCTTGTCCTCGGGAATTCGGGAATGCTCGAAGTTCATGTCCCGCGCCGCCTACGATGGCTTCGAGGCTTCGGCCCGAGTAGCGGCTGCCGGCATCGCGGCTCGACGCCAGGCGTGGCTGCAGTCATCGGACCTCGAGCCATGGGTTCAGGACAAGTTGGTCGATGTCCCCTGCCGAGGTGAGAACCTTTTTGGCAAACCCGTGACCGAGAAGGCCGCTCAGCTCGAGACAGAGCACCTTACCCGGACAAGGCTGTCGAGGAAGACCTCTGCCCCTTCAGATAAGAAGAAGGGCTCGGGTAAAAAGTCCTTTTACCCGAGGAAGGGCACTGCCTATAAACAGTACCCTCAGTATCAGGCTGCCCAAGCTTCCCCCCAGGGTCAGCAAGCCAAGGGCCAGGGTAATGGGCCCCGTAGGCAGAGGACCCCCAAGCCTCAGGCCCCTGCTACCACTCAGCAGGGTGGGGGTTTTTGACTCCTTGAGCGTAGCCTCTCCTCCACTGCTCTCCCCACCCTGCACAGGAGGTCGCCTCGCCTTCTTTGCCCACCAGTGGCCCCTTATCACCGGGGACAGTTGGGTGCTGGACATAGTCCACAATGGCTATGCCCTCCATTTCCACCAACTGCCTCCGCCATATTTTCCAGGGGAGCCTCCAAGGCCTCCCCTGCACACAGACCTCCTTCTACAAGAGCTTCATGGTCTGTTGGTGGACAGGGCGGTGGAGCCTGTGCCTCCCCACTTGCAAGGTCACGGATTCTACTCCAGGTATTTCCTGATCCCCAAAAGAACCGGTGGCCTTCGACCCATTCTGGACCTCAGAAACCTCAACAGGTTCCTAGAGAAGGAAAAGTTCAAGATGCTTATTTTTGGGACACTTCTGCCCTACCTCCAGCAGGGAGATTGGCTATGCTTCTTAGATCTAAAGGATGCGTACACTCACATCCTCATTCATCCAGACCACAGAAAGTACCTCAGGTTCATTGTGGGAGGAAACCATTATCAGTACAGAGTACTACCTTTTGGCCTGTCCTCCGCTCCCAGGGTCTTTACCAAGTGCCTGGTAGTGGTTGCAGCCTACCGGAGAAATCAAGGCATCTTTGTCTTTCCCTATCTGGACGACTGGCTCATCAGGGGTCAGACATCCCTGGAGGCCAAACAAGCCACCCTCAGGACCATTGCTCTGCTTCAAAAAGTGGGCTTTGTCATAAACTTCGCAAAGTCCACTTTGCTCCCCTCCCAGAACTTGGCGTTCATAGGGGCAAGGTTGGATTCTCAACTGGCAAAGGCATTCTTGCCAGAAGACAGGGCTCAACGCTGATGGACGTGGCAAAACAGTTCCTCTACAGGTCCCTGGTCTCCGCCAGACTCTGCCTCAGGCTTCTGGGACACATGGCTTCGACAGTACATGTGACTCCCAATGCCAGGCTCCATATGCGGCCTGCACAGTGGTGCCTTCGGACTCAGTGGTCTCAAGCCACAGGCCACTTATAAGACAGGATAAAGGTGTCCAAACCCCTTTTGGCCTCCCTCAGCTGGTGGCTACATCCACCCAATCTACTGAAAGGAATGCCCTTCCAAATGCCAGAATACTCGGTGGTCCTCACCACCGACACCTCTTTCAAGGGCTGGGGTGCTCATTGTCTGGACAAGTGCACCCAAGGCCTCTGGTCTCCCTGGGAGGCAGCCCAACAGATCAATCTGCTAGAACTTCGGACTATCCGCTTGGCTCTCAGAGTTTTTTCTCCAGCCCTGGCTCACCGCTCAGTCTTGATTCAAACAGACAACCAGGTAGCCATGTTTTATGTGAACAAACAGGGCGGGACTGGGTCCCAGATCCTTTGTCGAGAGACTCAGGACCTTTGTTCCTTTGCCCTGAAGCACAACATGCTTCTCAAGGTGGTGTACCTCCCAGGCCAGGAGAACTACCTGGCCGACCGGTTAAGCAGACTTCTTCAGCCCCACGAGTGGCAGCTGCATCCCTTGGTCATTCAAAAGATCTTCCTGAAGTGGGGTCTCCCTTGGATAGATCTCTTTGCCAGTC
The DNA here is from genome assembly GCA_033557465.1 of Ichthyophis bannanicus. Classification (NCBI taxonomy): domain Eukaryota; kingdom Metazoa; phylum Chordata; class Amphibia; order Gymnophiona; family Ichthyophiidae; genus Ichthyophis; species Ichthyophis bannanicus. The sequence goes on from CM066034.1 coordinate 70,530,501, forward strand.
CACTGAACAAGCAACTGCCCAAGTTCTGCTCCACAAATAAAGATAAACCCTCAAAAGCAACATGGGCTATGCTACTATAATATGTAACCAAAAATATTTAGAATGAAAGAACTTCAGGTCTCAGATTCCAGATAGGCACTATCTTGTGGACATGTGCCTCTTTCACATCAACGACCTTAGTACTTTCTTTTTATTTATTGTTAATAAACTTATGTTGTTTGACTTCCAGTTATAATTTTGCTTCATAAAATATGATAATTAGTAATTTGTCTTATCTTGTAAACTCCCCGACGCCTTCTTTCGGCTGCCGCTTTGCGTTTCACAGACTAACTAGTTTCTTCAGGCACATGTCAAAGGTTAAGTCCACAAGATAGTGCCTATCTGGAATCTGAGACCTGAAGTTCTTTCATTCTAAATATTTTTGGTTACATATTATTATAGTAGCATAGCCCATGTTGCTTTTGAGGGTTTATCTTTATTTGTGACGCATTAGTCTACCCTCTACAGAGTGACCACACAACACAAGTTCTGCTCCAGGCAACCACATCCTCTGAGAATAGCACCAGATGCTTTTCTGATGTCTTGGTCTCAGGGCCTCCTGTATGCGTTTCCTCCCACGCCCTTGGTGGCCCGAACTCTGTTCAAGATTCTTCAGGACAAGGCCTCGGTCCTGCTGGTGGCTCCCAGATGGCCGAGACAGCCTTAGTTTCCTCTTCTGCTTCAACTGGCGGTGGAACCCCCACTGCCTCTGGGGTTGCAACCCGACCTTCTCTCTCAGGAGCAGGGTTCCCTTCTACACCCCAATCTCAAAACTATCAATTTGATGGCCTGGAGGCTGCAAGGGTAGTCTTGGCTCCCTGGGGCCTGCCTCAGGAGGTTGAGGAGGTTGTCCTAGCCTCTAGGAAACAGTCCACTAGAAAAGCCTATGCTCTCAAATGGAAAAGGTTTTCTTTGTGGTGTCAGCTACGTACAGCGGATCCTTTCTCCTGTATGGTGCCGGTAGTGCTTCAGTACTTACTGCACTTATCAAATCAGGGACTTAAGTCCAATTCTGTTCGGGTCCACCTCTCAGCTCTAGCAGCTCACCACTCACTGGTGGAGGGACATTCTCTGTCCGGTCAGCCCTTGGTGTCCTGCTTTCTCAGGGGCTTGCTTTTACTCAAGCCTCCAGTCCGTCCTCCTGCCCCTGAGTGGGAGTTGAATGTGGTCTTGCAGCAACTGACTCGCCCTCCTTTTGAGCCGATGGCTACTTGTCCACTACGCTTCCTCTCCTGGAAGACACTCTTCCTGATAGCCCTTACCTCGGCTAGGCGAGTGAGTGAGCTTCAGGCCCTGGTCTGTGATAGGCCTTACACCAGGCTTTATAGGAACAGGGTAGTCCTCAGGACGCATCCCAAGTTCCTGCCAAAAGTTGTCTCCTCTTTCCACCTCAATCAGGAGGTGGTTCTTCCAACATTCTTCCCTAGGCCTCATGCAAGCCAAGCTGAAGCAGTCCTGCATACCCTGGACTGTAGGAGGGCCTTATCCTTCTACCTTGACCGTACGCAGGGGCATAGAAGGGCTACTCAGCTCTTCGTATCCTTTGACCCCAATAAGTTGGGGTTAGCTGTGTCCAAGCGTACCTTGTCTATCTGGGTGGCTGACTGTATCACCTGGGCTTACAAGGCGGCTGACCTTCCTTTGCAGGGTAGGGTCACGGCCCATCGTGTCAGGGCAATGGCTGCCCTCAGTGGCTCAACTCTGCTCTGTGCCCTTGGTAGACATCTGCAGGGCTGCAACTTGGTCTTCAAGCCAGACTTTTGCAGCCCATTACTGTCTGGAGAGGGAGTCCCGTAGGGACAGTGCTTTTGGCCAAGCAGTACTCCGGAATCTCTTTGAGGTTTAGGCAACTCCTGCCCTCTGTTGGGCTACCGGTGGAGGTTGTGTCCTTGAAAAGCCTTTCTTTGCTGCTGGGACTAGAGGGAGTTCTCTTGTTCAGCCTGGGTTCCTCGGTAGCCCAGAGCTAGGGAGTCACCCATATGTGAGGACTGATTTCCTGCTTGGTCCTGGAGAAAGAGTAGTTACTCACCTGTAACAGGTGTTCTCCAAGAGCAGCAGGAATCAGTCCTCACAACCCTCCCTCCTCCCCTTGGAGTAGCAGTTGTACATAGTTTGTGTTTTTATATTTTTGTGTGCTCTTCTTAGCTATGTCATTTGACTGAGGTAAGATGGCACCTTTAGGCGGGAAGGGAACCGCGCATGCGTGCCAGAATTCCCAAAGGCTTTCATGGAAAGCTGGGGAAATGCTCCGCTGGGGCTTCATCGGCGCCGATGACACCCATATGTGAGGACTGATTCCTGCTGCTCCTGGAGAACACCTGTTACAGGTGAGTAACTATTCTTACTCATATTGCCCTCATAGAGAGGCAAACATGGTATCCCCTTATATTGCGTCTTTTTCTCAAGCTACTACTTGAAGTTATAGAAGGATCCAGACTTGCTGTCTTAAGACTAAGGATCTCCTCTGCACTCCTTCACGTACGTCTCAAGACCTGGTTATTCAGGGGATAGATCTTTTTTAAAGCAATCTAGTCCTCTCCTTGTAAGTGGAAAACATAGTACCAGTTTTCCATGAAACCTTCTCTATAGTTCTTCCATTTTTAACCAGACAGAGATTCTCCATCAATATTCTCAAGTAGGTCTTAATCCTTCTTATTATTGGGTCAATCTCTATACTTCATCTGACTTTGAAAGATTTGTTTACTGCCCATATTAATGCTGTCCCAGCATATCATAAAACTTAATGGACAACCAATTTCTATGGTACATTAGGAAATACCTTTACCTTTTCGGTTACCTCACATCTGAAGCTCTCCATGTAAAGTCATTGTCATAAGTGACATCACTTACGAAAGACTTTACTGATATTCAAGAAATTGGGGGCCCAACGCCTATGACAAATGTCTTGGTCTTTCATTTGGATAAAGGGGGTCTTAAAGACCTATCCTTTTTTCTGCAAAGGGTATTTCTACCTTTTCATCCAAACCAGTCAGATTTATCTCCACTCTTTCCTAGGGCCTTATTCTGCTCCAAGGGCAAGGAGTTCAAACTTTGGACTTTACAGAAGCTTTAGCTATTTTCTCCAAAGTCCAACCTCATTAAACTCCCCCATTTTTTCTTCTGGGGTTAGTTCTAGCCATTAAGGCTTCTTATCTCTTCCTGTATTGCAAAATTTATTTTCCTGTACTTCACAGTGAGGAAATTTCTTTGAGGATAATGTACTGGCTCTCAACTACAGACCCATATTAGCCTCACCAAATATTTTTTGCAATACTTTTGAGTAAGATCCACATTAGAAAATTGGAATTCAATATTTTCTAACAATTATAATCTACACAAGAACCCCCCTCTGGATACCTTGTTTAGTCAAGCTGTTCCACAGCCCCCTTTTTTCTAGTTCAACTCCTACCCTCCATCCCTTCAATGCCTAAGGTTCTGAGGAACAAGCATGACCCATCCATTGGATTTGCAACATACTGGGGCCTACTCCAGGCATCTTAGCTTGGGAGTCCCCATATGTGAAGACTCATTCCTGCTTGTTCCTGGAGATAGCACAGTTACTTACCTGTAACAGGTGATTTCTGGGAACAGCAGGAATAAGTCTTCACAACCCACCCACCTCCCCTAGGAGTTGCGCTCTCTCTCTCTCTCTTTCCAATTTGTCTACTTCCCTCCTATGGTCTCAGCTACAAACCCAACTGATGAGAGGTAAGTGTTTAGGCGGGAAGGCAGCGCGCATGCGTGTGGGATGCTCCCAAAAGCTTTCTTTTTGGACGCTGGGGAGCGTTCCCATGCAGGCTCCGTTGGTACCGACGTACCCATATGTGAAGACTTATTCCTGCTGTTCCCAGAGATCACCTGTTACAGGTAAGTAACTGTGCTTTACCACCATGAGCTATTTTTTTTTTTTTTTTAAATTTCTATTTATTAAAGTTTTTCAATATAAATACAACAATGAACAGTCCAAGAAAGATTAACACAGCATCCAGAGCACATACACAAGCAGACCCCAAGGGGTACGCGACAAACGCACCGTAAAAACACAACCACTAACAGTAAAAACAAGTGGACCGAGCCCTTAAACAATCTCCTAGAACCCATCCCCGATTACATCCCCTCCCCATCCCTTATCCCCTCTCACTTCCCCTCCATCCTCCCCAGCCCAACCCCCCTCCCCCCCCATCCCCGCAAATAATTACACTCCCAAGGAATTCTCAACCCTTCAGGTAATCTAATAGGGCTTGCCACTGGGTCTGAAACTTCTCCACCGACTGTCGCCGAACTGCAGTCAAGTGCTCCATCAATGCAATTCGTCGGAGCCGGGTCTGCCACGCCGCAAGACCCGGAAGGTGAGGTTGTTTCCAAGCGCGAGCTATCTCACTCCTAGCCGCTTGGAGACAAGCTCGAGCCGGGCGATCCAGGCCCCCAGGTACATCGTCAGGCCGGATCCCCAGCAGCCCATACCCCATGTCTAGTGCTCTCGGCAGCCCCAGAGCAGAATGTAACACCTCCCCCACCATAGTCCAGTAATCTCGGACTTTCGGGCACAACCACCACATATGCGCGAAGGTTCCCCGCTCCCCACAACCTCGCCAGCAATGATCGGGGAAGCTAGGAAACATCCGATGCAGCCGAACCGGGGTATAGTACCACCGATAGAGCAATTTATAGGACGTTTCCCGTATAGCCACCGAAATGGCCTGGCGCCCAATATTCATGTGAATCCTCCGCCACTCCAAGGGCTCCAGATCCCTGCCCAGATCCTTTTCCCATAGCTCTTGATGGGGAAACCGCCCCTCAGTTCCACCCAGCCCCAATTCCCGATAGAGGCGAGAGATCAACCCCCTAGAACCCTCCCAACTTTGCCAGAGCACCACCCCAGCCCCCGGGTCCGCCTCCCACTCCTCCCGAATATCCCGTTGGGACAGAAAATGTTTCACCTGAAGATAGGGAAAAAAATCGCTCCCCTGCAACTGATATCGCAGCCGAAGGTCAGAAAAGGAAATCACTTGCCCCCCCTGAAGAAATTTCCCAAAGGTGCCCAATCCCCTTCGTGCCCATCTGCGGAAAACCCCCTCCCTACCCGGTAGAAAGGCTTCCGTGGCTCCCACCGGGGACAGCACCGTAAATCCCCCCCTGGTCCCTCCCCGCCCACCCGCCCTTCGCCACAACGTCGCCAGGTGCCAGATAAAGGGATTAACCCTCCAGCGCCCTGAAGGCCATTTCCCAAACACCCAGGGCAGATCTTTCAACTCAACGTCCCCCGCCCAATATTGCTCTATCTCTCGAAATCGCTTGTCCCGTCCACCCTGATCCCGCCACTCAAATACCTGTCGCATTTGGGCGGCTCGGTAATATCGGGCCAATTCAGGTACCCCCAGCCCCCCGGCCTCCCGGTCCGCATAGAGTACACGCCGACTCACCCGGGGTTTACTGCCCCCCCAAACAAAAGCAAAGAGTAAATTTTGGAGGGCCCTCAACTCCCGTGTGGGGATCCCCACCGGAAGGGTTTGGAACAAATATAGCAACCGGGGAAGGAGATTCATCTTCAGGGCAGCTATTCTGCCCAACCAGGAGATCTCAAGCCCCTTCCATCGGGCAAGGTCATTCCGGAGCTGAGCAAAGATCGCAGGATAATTAGCACAGTAAAGGTCCTGCGACTGAGCCGTCACCCGCACCCCCAAGTATTTGAGCGACCCCACCGCCCACTTAAAGGGAAATGATTGCTGCAAGCTCTCAAGGACACGCGCCTCCAACGTAAGAGCCATCGCCTCCGTTTTGTCCCAATTCACCTTGAACCCGGAGAACGCCCCGTATTGCTGAAGCTCGCCCATCACCATCGGTACAGAGATTACGGGGTTAGTCAAAGCAAAAAGCACATCATCTGCAAAGAGAACCATCTTATGTTGCGTAGACCCCACCGCGATCCCCTGGATGTCTACATTCGCCCGAATCCTGGCGGCCAACGGCTCCATAACCAAGGCGAACAGTAGGGGGGAGAGCGGGCATCCCTGTCTGGTTCCCCTGCCCAAAGGAAAAAAGTCAGAATAGCCCCCATTCACAGTCACCGCGGCAACTGGAGCCGCGTATAGGGCCCGAATCCAAGAACGAAAACGGGGGCCCAATCCCACATAGGCCAAGACCTCATGCAAAAAGGAAAAACTCACCCTATCAAAGGCCTTTTCCGCATCGATGGAGAGAAACATAGCATGCTGGTTATCCTGCCGTGCCAACCAACCAAGTTGCAGAACCCTCCGGATCCCATCAGCAGGCTGCCGTCCCATAATAAAGCCCGATTGATCGGGATGGATCAAGGCGGGCATGTGAGGGCCCAAGCGAAGGGCCAAGGCTTTGGCGAGAAGTTTAACATCAATATTCAGTAGAGATATTGGGCGGTAGGACCCACAGACTGCGGGGTCGCGACCCGGTTTAGGAATCACCGTAATAGCCGCTTGGTTCATGGAGGGAGGCAAGGTCTCCCCATTCAACACAGCATTGAACACGCGGGTCAGAATAGGAGCTAAGGTCCCCATCAACATTTTGTAGAACGCCCCGGAAAATCCATCTAAGCCCGGTGCCTTCCCCGGAACCAGGGCCCTAATCGCCCTCTGCACCTCATCTATGGTGATATCCGTGTCCAATTCCTCTACCTCCCGATCCCCCAGGCGAGCACTCCCCTGGCCATCATTATAGAGATAGCCCCGAAGGTCCCCTTCCGCCCCTGGAGGATCAGCAGTGTACAACCTCTGATAGTAATCCCTAAAGCAATCTCTAATATCCCCTGCCCGATAGAGCAACTTATCGCCCGGGCCTTTGATCTTAACGACGGTACGCCGCTGCCTCTGGGACCGAAGCTTCCCAGCCAACAGCCGACCCGATTTATTGTCAAATTCATAGTACCGTTGCCCCACCCTATCCAGTTGTCCAGAGATCTGCTCCAACTGAAGTGCATTGAGCTGTTTACGCACCTCCTCCACTTGGCTCCGCAACCGCCGTCCCCCCCTGTCCTTATGCGCCCGCTCCAGGTCAGCCAGTTGGCCCAAAAGGCGACGTTCCTCCTCCACCCGGCGCCTCTTTCGCCTAGCCCCCATCTGGACCAAATGGCCCCGCAGCACCGCCTTGAGCCCGTCCCAAAGAATGCCCGTGGACACTTCCCCATTATCATTAAGATCCAAATAATCCGCTATCACTTTTTTGAGTTGCACATCCACACCCTTATCCCGCAGCAAATATTCATTCAATCTCCAAAAGGAGCGGCGTCCACTATCTCCAAATCCGCCAAACGAAACCTGCACGGGGGCATGGTTGGACCAAGTAACCGGGCCAATCTGTGCTCTATCAATCCGTTCCCACCAATAACTGTCCCCCAGCACATAGTCAATGCGACTATAGGAGCCATGAACGGCCGAAAAGAAAGTAAAATCCTTAGTGGAAGGATTGGCAATCCTCCAAAGATCTTCCACCCCCAATTCCTTCATCCATTGCCGCAAAAAGTGTCTATCTCCACCCCCCCCCTCCTCTCATCCAATTCAATATTACAATCCCCCCCAAGTCAACACGCGACCCGTTTATCCGCCTCCCCATCCAAGCCCCTCGCTCCCTGAAAACATCCCGCCGACCCATATTCGGGCCATAGATGGAAATTAGGGTCACCCTTTCCCCCCCCCAATTCCCCCCCCACCACCACCGCCCGCCCATCCTCTTTCCTATGAATTTGATCCACCTGGAGCGGAACTCCCTGTCCCACCAAAATGGCAACCCCGCCCTTCCTCTTACCCCCCCCCCTCCGCAGCAAAATAACCCTGATAAGCCCCTGAGCTCAGCAAACGCTCATCCACTTGACGCAGATGCGTTTCCTGTAGAAAGGCCACCCCCCATTTCCGGGACCGTAGCTCCTTCCACAGCAAACGCCGCTTTTGCGGGGTGTTCAAGCCCTGCACATTAAGACTTCCCACAGTCAATCCTGCTGCCATGGCCAGTGTAATGCCCACCCCCCTCGCAACCTGTTGCACACCCCCTTCCCCCGCTCCCAACCCCTCCCCCCTCCCTGCCCCCCCTCCCTCCCCACCCCCCCCCTTCCTCCCCCGTACGGATCACAAATCCGACCTCCAGTGAGGAAGTGGCGTTCCCCAGGACAAAGCTGCACAGAGGTCCTCCCAGCCTCCCCCCCCCCAAGACTCAGCACGCCAGGAAAATAAAATCCCCCACATAAATGCAAACAGTGTCATAACCAAGGACTTAACCACTAAAAAAAAAGAAGAAAAAACATTTTTACACACACAGCATGCAAATACTCAACCCCAACAACCCCTCCCGCCCAACCCCTTCCCACTTCAACAACAGCCCTCTCCCCCTCAATAATAAGCAAGGAAGGGCCCGAAAAGGCAACCAGGGCCTAGGGTAACAGAGCAAGTCCTAACATGGCTCCCCCAACCATCAGCCGGTGCCAATGGCGGCGCTGCTTGTCTGTTCCTCTAGCTGGTCGGGCGGCCCGGAAGCCCCCGATCGACGCCTCAATCGCTGGCCTCTCACGGGAACACGTTCCCAGACTGAGCGTCGCTCCTTCCCCGGGGCCTGCTGATCTATATGTACGCTCTGCTCGGGAAGTCCAGTGGCACCCTCTCTCCGCAAAATGTCCCAGGCCTCCGCCACTGTGCGTGCCCTAAAACTCCGGCCATTGACGTCCAGCATCAGAGCAAAGGGAAACAGCCATCTGTAACGCTTTTGCGCGGATTGCAAATAGGCGGTGACAGGCTTCATTTCACGCCGTCTCTGCAGGGTAGCAGCGGAGAGGTCATGGAACACCTCTACATTCTGTCCTTCCCACAGAAAACGTCGCCGAGCCGCTGCCACCCTCATCACCTGCTCCTTCATGGGGTAAGACCCAAGGCAAGCCACAATGTCTCGCGGCAGCCCCTTCCGTGCTGGCCCCAGGGCCCTGTGCGCTCGCTCAACTGCCACCGCACTCACATCCGTCGCCTCTCCCCGCTGCAAAAGGTAGCTGCACACTTTTTGCACCACCGCTGTAGCATCTGCAAACTCCGCGGTCTCTGGCAGGCCCCTCACACGAACATTATTGCGCCTCGATCGATTCTCTAAGTCCTCCAATTTGTCTTTTAGGAGGCCGTGCTCCAATTGGTGCTGCTGCAGGAGGGCTTCCAGTGCTGACTCCTTCTCCGCAGTCTTATCCGCTTGGTCCTCCAGGGCCTCAACTCTGTCGCCCAACTCCTGGATGTCGGCTTTGATATTACCCAGGGTCTCCTTCAATTCAACTCGCAAGCCACCGATATCCCTTTTCAGGGAGTGCATCCAACTCCATATATCTCCACGGGTGCAGGCCTCGTCGGCTCGATCAGGTACCTCCTCCATGTCATCTCCCGAGGCCACGTGCTCAGCACCCTCCCGACTCGCTCGATCGGCTTGCTGTGCATATGAGGACTGGAACTTAGCCAGTCTTTTGCTAGTAGACATCCCTGGCAACTCCCGAACCCGCTACCACAAATGATGGGGTTGGGGGGAAAGGCTGGCCACTCTATTTCGCCTTAAAAGCTGCGTCCCGTCGGGAGCTCCCGGTTCAGGCCGCCATCACCCAGGTGACGTCACTTCCTCCTCACCATGAGCTATTAAATCAGTTGGATAGCTAGCAGGAATCCCTGCAGATGCATCTCCAAAAATCCACTTATCTCATACATTCCATGTATGACACCTATAATATTCTATCTAGAGTAGCAGCCTCTATCATTTCTGCTCAATGAACTGCATAGTTCAAAGCCTCAGGGCTATATGAGTATCACCATGACATAACAGCTGATTCCGCTTGTCTTGGAGACCAGTCTCTTTAGAACAAAAGTGAAGGAAACAGTCTGCCAAATAAAGGATGACAGTTCAGCAGTAAAAGAACCGTCTGCAACTCCAGAGACCTCTTCACATTATTATAGAAACCATAGAAACATAGTGACATGACTGCAGAAATAAGACCACATGGCCTATCAACTACAGTAGTCCCCTTTTTACCTTTAGAGATCCTCTGTGTTTGTCCCATGCTTTTTTGAATTCAGATACTATTCTTGTGTGCACCACATCCACTGGGAGACTATTTCATGTATCTACCACTCTTTCCATAAAGAAATATTTCCGCATATTATGCTTGAGTCTATCCCCTTTCACTCTCATCCTATGTCCCCTCATAGCAGAGCTTGCCTTCAATTGAAGTCCTTGATGATGTATTGATGCCCTACCTATGTATCAGGGTAACGTGTTGTGCCATGTCCTTCTCTTCCTCTTATCTGTTTGACTGTCTCTGTCCTCTACTCTGTCCTATCTTATAAATGGCGTTCTTTTCTTTGTTTTCCCTGAATGATGTAATATTGTAAACCGCTCTATGCCTTTTGGGTCTGAGCGGTATATCAAATTCAATAAACATAAACAAACATAAACATCTTCCTGTGCATTTATTGCCATGGAGGTATTTAAATGTCTCCATCATATCATCTTTATCTCGCCTTTCCTCTAAAGTATACATATTAAGATCTGTAAGTCTGTCCTCATATGCTACATAACAAAGACCACTAACCATTTTAGTAGCCACCCTCTGCATAGACTCCAACTTGCTTATATCCTTTTGAAGTTGCGGTCTCCAGAACTGCACACAATACTCCAAATGAGGTCGCACCAGAGTTTTATACAGAGACATTATCCCCTCCTTTTTTCTGCTGGCCATTCCTCTCCCTATACATCCAAGCATCCTTCTGGTTTCGCAATCGCCTTTTCTACCTGTTTAGCTACTTTAAGATCATCAGACACAATTATGCCCAGGTCCCGCTCTTCTTTTGTGGATAGAAGTACCTCACCCTCTACACTGTACTGCTCCTTTGGATTTTTGCAGCCCAAATGCATCACCCTGCATTTTTTAGCATTATATTTCAGCTGCCAAATTCTAGACTATTCTTCAAGCTTAGCTAGATCCCTCCTCATGTTATCTACTCCTTCCTGGGTGTCTTCTCTATTGCAGATTTTTATATCATCCGCAAACAACAGCCCTTCCGCAATGTCACTAACAAAGATGTTAAAAAGAATCAGACCAAGGAAAGATCCCTGTGGCACAACACTGGTAACCTCTTCCTTCTCTGAGTGAGCTCCATTTACCCGTACCCTTGGTTGCCTCCCACTCGACCAATTTCTAACACAATCAGTAACTTTAGGGTCCATCCCTAGGGAACTTAGTTTGTTTATAAGTCACCTGTGTGGAACGGTGTCAAAGGTTTTACTGAAATCTAAATACACCACATCTAGGGCTCTCCCTCGGTCCAACTCCCTGGTCACCCAGTCAAAGAAATAATTTAGATTTGTCTGACAAGATCTGCCTCTGGTGAATCCATGCTGCCTCGGATCCTGCAATTCATTGGACTCCAGATACCTCACTATTCTCTCTTTTAGCAGCCTTTCCAATAATTTACTAACCACAGAGGTTAGACTAAGAGGTCTGTAGTTCTCAATGTCATCCTTACATCTGCTTTTGTGTAAAGGGAACACATGTGCCTTTCTTCAGTCCCCTGGCACCACTCCCGACTCCAAAGAGGCATTGAAAAGATCAGACAGTGGAGCCACTAGAATGTCCCCAAGTTCCCTTAGTATTCTTGGATGTATCCCATCTAGACCCATGGCTTTATCTACTTTTAGTTTAGCTAGTTCCTCACGAACACAGTCTTCTGAAAATCATTCGAGATCGCCGTCGCTTCTGTTCCTTTTTATGTGGTTCCTGAAGTCCTGCTCCTGGTTCTTCATCTGTGAACACAGAACAGAAATATTTGTTAAGCAATTCTGCTTTATCCTTATCAGTTATTGCATATTCCTCCCCTGCATCCTTGAGTCTGACAATACCACTTTTGCCCCTTCTCTTTCATTAACATATCTGTCAAATGTCTTATCCCCCGCATTTTATTGTATTGGCTATTTCTTCTCCTTTTTGTAGCTTTACTTTCCTCACTACTTTGCTAGCTTCTCCAAGTTTTTCCAAATATATATGTCTTGCTCTCTCTGTGATCTCTTGTGTTTTGTGAAGGCCTCCCTCTTTTTCTTTACCTTTTCAGCTATTTCTTTTGAGAACCATAATGGCCTCCTTTTTCTTTTACATTTATTTACCTAACTAACAAAAATGTTTGTTGCACTTAAAATATCCTTTTTCGGTTTTGCCCACTGTTTTTCTACATCCCCCAGCTGTTCTCACCCCACTAAAGACTCTTTGAGGTATTGTCGTTTCTCCATGGACCAGCAGAATTGCGTCAGCCACACCTGGTGACGTCCTTCGGGCGGCGCCATGCAGAAGTACTCTCCAGAGCTCAGGATTCTGAGCATGCCCATGTAGCCCACCTCACCGGCTCGCCCCTAGCCTGGCCAGTCTTCTTCCTTCTGCCTTGCCAGCAAGACAGACCCTACTCTCCTCACCGATTCAAACCTTCCTAACATCCTCTACAACATCCTGAATCATCCAGCATCATGCTGAAGCCGGGATTTAAAAAATGTGCATGCTGCAGCAAGAAAATGAGCAACTCTGACACCCACGACCTCTGCGTCTGCTGCCTGGGTTCCGGCCACAGCGTGGAGGACTGCCCCCACTGCAGCCGCATGTCCCCGAGGGCCCGCAAGTGTAGAGGGTATGTCCTAAAGGATTACCTCGCCTCCTCAGGTAAATCCACCTCTTCCACGAATGCTCCAGCTCAGGATGCGCCCGACGGGGCCCACATCCTCAGCCAGGCTGCTGCTAGCGCCCCAGCGGCTCTGGTTTCCTCCTCGACCACGGTCTTGCCTCTGCCAGCCTCCCGGGACATCTCAGGACCAAACCCAGCCTCTGACCTGGCAGCCAGACCCAGCCATGCAGCTCCCAAAGATGGCACCGCCAGGAAGTCCTCCAGCTCCGCCCACCGCCGCCTGATTGGCCGGGAAGCAGGAAGCCCAGGAGACACTGCTGCAACACATCACATCGATGTCACAGGCTCCGCCCACTACCTGGCTCTCCTCTTCAGCGCCGATTGGTGAAGTTTAAACCCCCACGGCACCGGCAACAGCACAGCACACTGGCTATCACACAAGGAGCACCATGGGGGCAGTAACGGCGGTGATTGCGGCCATGACAATCGTCGCAAAGGATGGGGCAAGAAGCCACAGGGACTCCTCCAGCAGCCTGAGCTCCAGCCTCAGACAACCTCACAAAAGACACCGTGCTGAGCACCACCACGCTTCCGGGTGCCACAAAAGGCACCGCAGATGCTCCACTTCTTTCAGCACAAGCAGGAGCACGGATTCCAGCAGCAGAAACAGGCAAGACAGATCCTGCAGCCACAGCTCCTCTGCCATCCTGAAACTGCTTACCCAACTACTGCAGAACGCCCCCCTCTGCCTCGGCTCCAGCACCTCGGCCTGTCTCCACACCCAGATCACACTCCAGATACCCCCCAAGAGGCACACCGGACACGGACCACACTCCACAGCCCACACTGCCGCAGGGATCTCCGCCAGCGCAGGAAACTCCGGTCAGCCCGTCCCCGGATAGCACCGCTGAGGAACAGGACATCAAAGCCGTGGTCGGCTCTGCATCCAACGACCATACCACCTCCGAGACCCGGCAATCACCGGAGCCAGAAGGTGCTCAACCCCCTCCGGAGGACCTTACCTACCCAAAGTTCTTGAAGAGGGTTGCGAGCACTCTAGCCCTGACGGATACAAACACAACAGACGAGCCTGATCCCGAGGTTCTGAAGTACCTCGCCTCTCCTAAGCCCTCCTTTACACTTCCGATACACCGCAAGCTGCAAGATGACTATCTACAAGTGTGGCAGACCCCGGCCTCTGGCCGCCCATTCCCCACAAGACTGGACTCCAAATACCAGGTCCAGCCTATACCGGGCTTCACCACACCACAGCTGGCGTACCAATCCATCGTGGTCTCCTCAGCTTTGAAGAGAATCAAGTCCTCACACACTCAAGCTAACAGCCCACTGGGTCGGGACCAGAAGCTCCTCGACGACATAGGCAAGAAGGTCTTCCAAGGAGCCATGCTTAATGCCAGAATCGCAGCGCACCAGTTCCAGCACATCCTCTTCCAGGACGCCTGCATGGCGAACATAAAAAATGCAATCTTGTCCCTTCCGAAGGAGGCCCAAGCGTCAGTTTCAAACTCTTTCACAGACATGTCAGAATGCAACAAACACCTAGCCAGTATGGCCTTTGACTCCTTCGACACATCCATGAGGTCCGCAGGCATGGCGATCTCCGCCAGAAGGTGGGCATGACTAAGAGCGTCCGGCCTGCGCGACGACACCCACAACAGGATCGTTGATGCCCCCTGCTCCAGCGAGTCACTCTTTGGGAAAAAGATCACTGACACTGTCAACGACATGAGGGAACACTGCACTACCTTGCAGACCCTGGCGGAGGATGGCTTTGAACGCCGTAGTGGCCCCAAAAAGGGCAATTACCAGCGGAAACCTTACTACAGCTCCAGCAACTACAGCTCCAACAGGAAATACCCCTCCAATCGAAAGTGGCAAGGTCCCAAGTACAAAGCCAACTCCTTCCACGGGTCTTCCTACCAGCACCAGCCACAGAGGGATCGCAAACAGAAGAAGAGCACCAATGCCCCATCGGGCAAAGGAGGCTCCTCCTTTTGACAGGCCCAGACAGGCACCCACCCAGATAGGGGGCCGCCTGTCATGATTCCTGCGGGAGTGGGAGAAGATCTCCTCCGACTCCTGGGTCCTACATGTCATTCACAAGGGATACTGCATACGTTTTTTTGTACCACCTTGCCAGCGCAACAAACCATCCAGTGACACCCCTCCGCACCTCCAAGTTCCCATGGCAACAGAGCCGATTCACTTCCTTGCGTCACAAGCCATAGAGGAGGTTCCACCGACCAAAATCAATTCTGGATTTTACTCCAGATACTTCCTCATTCCGAAGAGATCGGGCGGGATGCGCCCCATCCTAGACCTACGCAAGCTGAACAAATTCATCACCAAGGAGAAGTTCAGGATGTAGTCCCTCAACTCCATCTTTCCCCTTGTTCAAGCTGGCGACTAGCTGGTGTCCTTGGATCTACAAAAAGCCTACACTCACATCCTCATCCACGAGTCGCACAGGAAGTACCTCCGCTTCCACATGCTAGGGCACCACTACCAATACAGAGTCTTCCCCTTCGACCTGTCACTGGCACCATTAGTCTGCACAAAATGTGTAACCGCTGCGGCAGCGCACCTCCGCAAACAAAACATCTCTGTCTTTCCCTACCTGGACGACTGGCTCCTCACGGCACCCTCCGCCCAGGAACTACGAGACTCCCTGGAAACGGCGATAGCCATGCTCTCCTCCATGGACTTTGTCATCAACTACGACAAGTCACAGCTACAACCCTCCCAGCGACTGGAATTCATAGGAGCGGTGATCGACACCCGGGAGTCAAAAGCCTACCTCCCGGAACGCAGGCTACTCGCCATCATCTCCCTTGCAACCAGTGCAGCCGCAGCGGAGAACTCCTCTGCACAGTCCCTCCTCCGCCTCTTGGGACACATGGCAGCGGCGACGACTTCCGTCCTGCCAGTCGCGAGGATGAAGATGCGACCGCTCCGGTGGCACCTGCGCTCCCACTGGAACCAGCACTCCCAACCCCTCTCTACCCGCATCCTGATGTCCCTCTACACCAGGACGCAGCTACACTGGTGGATAATCCCTTCAAACCTTTCAAAGGGAAAGGACATTCACCAACCCGTGCACCAGATGATCCTCACCACAGATGCCTCCAACACCGGTTGGGGCGCACACCTCCTACAATTCGGCACCCAGGGAGCATGGTCCCAGAGAGAATGACAGTTTCACATCAATCTCCTCGAGCTGATAGCCATCAGGTACACTCTCCTAGCTTTCCTCCCTCACCTATGAGGCAAGTCCGTCCTTATCCAGATGGACAACCAAGTGGCCATGTTCTACATCAACAAACAGGGAGGAACTGGTTCTCGCTCCCTCTGCAAAGAGGCACTGACAATATGGTCCCTGGCCTTGGAGAACCACTGCACGCTACATGCCTCCTACCTACCAGGGGATATGAACACCCTTGCGGACAAACTCAGCAGGCAGCTACAATCTCATGAATGGACTCTGTCCAAGGAAGTTACCGACAGCCTCTTCCATCAATGGGGAAATCCGGCCATAGACCTCTTCGCCACGGAACAGAATGCCAAGTGCCCCCTATTCTGCTCGAGACATCCGTCAGCCAAGAGACTAGCAGCGGATGCATTTGACGTGTGCTGGGGGGAGTGGTCTCTGGTGTACGCCTTCCCACCAACCCCACTCATCCCAGCGACCCTACAATGCATAGTCCAAGACAAGGCGCGTGCCATCCTAGTGGTTCCCCACTAGCCTCGTCAGATGTGGTTCACTCTACTGCTACGCCTGGCCCACGGGAGCCCGACACGCCTTCCCCTCAGACCAGACCTACTAACACAGAACGCGGGCACCACGAGACACCCCAACCTCGAAGCCCTTGCTCTCACTGCCTGGAGGTTGAACTGCTGAGCCTCTCAGATCTCCATCTGCCAGTCGAAGTTCAGGACGTCATCCTGGCTGCCAGGAGACCATCCATCCCGAAGTCCTTTGGCCTTAAATGGAAGAGATTCAGCATTTGGTGTGCAGCGCACGGCCTCAACCCTACCACATGCCCGGTTGCACAAGTCCTACAATACCTCAACTCTCTGTCCAACCTCAGTCTCAAGACCCAATCAATCCGGGTCCACCTCTCCACAATAGCGGCCTTCCATGCCCTGAAAGAGGGAGCAAGCTCCATCGCGAAACTGCCCTTTACCTCACGTTTTATGAAAGGACTAACCAATCTTAAGCCTCCGGTCAAACCCCCAGTCCCACCCTGGGACCTCAACTCCGTCCTGCAGCGTCTAACACAAGAACCCTTTGAGCCACTCCAGTCTGCAGACATGAAGTTCACGTCCTGGAAAACCCTATTCCTAGTTGCCATAACATTCGCCAGAAGGATCAGCGAGCTACAAGCGCTGGTGGCACATCCACCATATATGCAGCTGCTCCAGGACCGCGCCTCCCTGAGGACCAACCCTTGATTTGTTCCCAAGGTTCCCTCCGCGTTCCACATCAATCAATCCATCAAGCTTCCCTCTTTCTTTCCGGAACCTCACTCAGTCGAGGAACAACGCTTACACACCCTGCACTGTCTTCGGGCCCTCAAATTCTACCTCCACAGGATGCTCCCAATCTGGACGGGTGACCAGCTTTTCGTTTCCTTTGACCCAAACAGGCCGGGGAAATCCGTCACAAAGAGAACTCTCTCCCACTGGGTGGCCGCCTGCGTCTCTTTCTGTCTTGGCACACCAGACAGCCAGGCCCCACCAAAAATTGGACCACACTGACTCAGAGCGTTGGCCACTTCCTTAGCCAACATTCTTTTCCACTAGCCGACATCTGCAGAGCAGCTACGTGGTCATCACCACATACCTTCCAGAAGCACTACTGTCTGGACCTCCGATCGATGGAAGACGGCGCAGTGGGCAGAGCTGTCCTTGCCACTGCTGTGGAAGGAGCTAATGCCACCCCGCGCCCCCCATGAACACGGTACCACATTGGAAGCAACCAACCATGCGGACGAACTGGGACTGTTGCATTTATGACTACACAGTTATGTTTCACCTTGTTGTTGCACTATGTCACGTTTGCATGATGTCACTTCACGATATCCCCTTGAAAGGTGCTATTTTACTGTCTTACTGCTATGTGCTGCATTACTGCTATATGCCGTATCACTGCTATGTGCTATATTGCTGCTGCAGCAGTACGCACCTGTACCCACTTATTGCACTGTTTACTGCACCTGTATTCCACTGTGTTACACCATTATCATTAAAACATTATGCCCAGACTCAACGAATCCATAGCCTTTATCCTCTTGCCTCCCTCTTCCACCTCCGTGCGCCCCGCACAGCTAGGGAGGCACCAGGTGTGACTGACACAATCCTGCTGGTCCATGGAGAAAGCAAGGTAACTTACCTGTAACAGGGGTTCTTCGTGGACAGCAGGATAAGTCAGCCACACAATCCCGCCCACCTCCCTGGAGGAGGTCAGCTGAAAGGACTCGCCCCTAGCCGGGAAAGGCTAGCTAGGAACACACTGGCCAGGCTAGGGGCGGGCCGGTGAGGTGGGCTACCTGGGCCTGCTCAGAAACCTGAGCTCTAGAGAGTACTTCCGCATGGCGCCACCCTTGCTGTCCACAGAGAACCCCTGTTACAGGTAAGTAACCTAGCTATCTTGGCAAAGTTAGTTTTCTAAATTCTAAGACTCTCGCTTTTCAATTGATTTTAACACCTGATGAGGTCAGTGGCTTCAAAGAGTTAGCTGTGAATGGGTTGCTGGAACAAAGACAATGGGGTATGTTTACTAAACCGCGGTAACATAGCAGTGGCTACGTCAACGCGCGCTAACGTTACCAGATGCAATGTCAACGCGCGCTAACATTGCCAGATGCAATGTCAACGCGCGCTAACGTCCGGCAGCGTTAAGTCCTGCAGAGGGTGGCGAGAGGGCGGAGAGAAGGGGTCAATGGGTGGGGAGAGGCTCCTGCTACACTAACGCGGTGAACTGGAGGGCTGAACATTACTGCGAGTGAAAACCTGTCGTTAAATGATTTCTCTCTCCTGCAAATATGCATTTAAGTGTCAGCAATGTACAGCATAGGCAGGGAGCCCAAAAAAAGTGATAGTTGTGCTACATGTGCAGCAACAGCATAGAGCCCAGGTATGAAAGGGCACTATGGCGATGCTGCATAGGAGGCTGCAGGCGGGACATACAGTGGTGCAGCTGGGGCACAGAGTGGGCTAGGCAGATGCCTAGGTGACACATAGGAACACAAAATCTGGAAAGCAGCAAGACAGCAACTGACCAAGGTCAAACATGCCCACGAGTCTGTGTCCCACAGTGTCCCATCCAGGGGACATTACCCAGCAGGTATCCCAAAGGTCACATAACATTGACAGGCGGTGCCAGGAGGAAGCATGGGTGTCTATGTAGGTACCCCTACCCCAGACCCCACACTGGGTGGCCTGGGACTGCGCACCACCAGCATATGGGCATGTGAGCATGGTGGGGGAGGGGTGCCGGTGGTGGAAGGGGCAGTGGCATCTGCCCACAGCAGACCAAGGCCAAGCCCTGTTCAGGTGGGCGGCGTGCAGTGCAACAGACAAGGTCTGTCTGATGAACAGTCATGGTATCCCCAGGGACTGACTTACCTCTGTGGCAACAGTATGGTGCAGTACACACAGCCAGTGTGTCCTGGGGCAGAAGGTCACAGGTTCAAGTCCCAGCTGTGGCTCCTGCAGACCATGTCCCTATATTTTACCCCACATTGCACATACAACATAAACATGTGCACTCCTGAGAACATCGGCCAACAGGGGCACAAACACCCATACCCACAGGCTCCACTATCCAAAGCCTCATGGAGAGTCAGGCTGTTGGGCCCGGCACGGAGCAGCACTTACCACCAAAGCACTACTACTAGCACCTGCATACCTTAGCAATGCCTGCACTGTGCTCAGGACTAGTGTGGCGGGCAGGGCTGCCAACCACCCCTATCTTTGCACAATGCTGAAATAGGAGTGGGAGTGTGTGTATGTCTATCCATTGTTTTGTGGCTGCCTACTCCTCACTGGGACCACAATGCTTACACTATTTCCAGCGTTAGCCTGCCAATGTGCATAATGAGAAGCAAGGTATTGTGGGTATGGTCCGGATAGGGTGGATTGGGCAGGATGCATCTGCACAGGGTGTGGGGCAATGGCTGGGACATTGTAGTGCCCGACCACCACCTGCATGGACAGGGTGGGCACAGCATGTCATGCTGGGAGGTCATTCTCACCCTGACTGAGCAGTGACCATAGCATGTCTAGGTTCCCACAGTGTTTCTCTCAGGTGATAGCTGTGTGTTCCCTGTTCTGGGGCCCAATCACTGAGATACCTGCTTGGTAGCTGTGCTTACATCCCACTTAGGGGTGCACATAGTTCCTCTGGGGACATGCACTATGGACTGGCTAGTGGACTGTCTGCAGTAAGCATGTGTATGGCTGGAACGCCTTGCAGGGTGCAGCATGTGCAGACTGACTGTGTCCTCTGCTGGTGAATGTCAGATCATGGTGGGGGGCAGCTGAGCTTTCCCAGGCCTACTGTTTGTCTGCCAGTGCCTGTGTGATAAGTACAGATCTGCATCAACTGCTCTGGATGGCGCCCTTTCGCCAGCAGGACTGGGGTTGATGGTCCCACAGCCCTTCATCATGCCCCTCTACTGCTTCTATTGCAAAGATGTAGAGTGTGGGTCTGTTGGGGGCAGATCCTGTCCACCACCTTGATCCAGACAGGGTGGGTTAGTAGGTGGTGCTACATAATCCGCATGTGGGTCCAGACACCCCCCTGCTCTTATAACAATTGACCATGGCAACCACACTGGATATGCTTAACTTGGGTGGCTCCTGGTCCCCAAGGGCTAGATGTGAATGGGGAATACAGATGGAAACAGGATTATCTTTGGTGTGGCTGCAAGGAATACCTGTCACAAACTGGCAATGATAGGGCCCTGCAGCAAAGCCTATCTCAAGCAACCCGGGTACTGTGGACCTGGTGCTGGCCGCCCCACCTCACCCTCAGCGTGAACACAGAACTGGCACAATGGCATGGTGTGTGGCTACTCTGTGCCAGTATCACACACGGTCAGTTCCTCCTACCACGCTGAGGTGCTGGAGAGCTGCATACCCCATCTGGTGATCAGATGTAGACTGCTGTTCTGCATGTACATTGCATCATAGGTACTGGTGGGTTTAACCTATCCTGTTAGACATGCAGTCTTTCTTTAGCCAGCCATTACTGAGACAGAAGCCATAGAGGTATAGCCCACTGGTTAATACAATGACAGTCCTAGGCAGAGGTCATGGGTTCAATTCCTCCGTGGTCTCATTTTATTAGGCCTGTCCGAGGCAAGTCCTTTTCATTCCTGTGACAGTCATATCTCTGCTGTGCACATAGTACCCTCTGCCAGCACATAGTACCCTCATCACAGTTGCAAGCCATCCTTCTGTCCGTCTATCTGTGTCTGTCAGCTGTGTAGTGTCCTGTCTTCATGTGCTGGCTGCTACCCCATGTCCTGCACTGGTACCCTTTTCTGCATTGCGGCTCTTCATGCTTGCCTCTTCTGTGTCTGCTCTGCATGGGACTACTACTCCTCTGTCCTCCTATCATTGCAAATATCTTGCCACCTCTACCTCCACTGGCGGACACGTATTCCCATTCTCTTCCACCCACTGTCATTGCAGCACTTTACATTGCCAACACCCTGTGCATCGGTACAGCTGCCTCCAATATGTTTGTCCATTTTACCGGCTGCCAAATTGGCTGCATGCAGATTTGGCAGGTCCATCAGCTCCCATCTCTACTTCTTTACATCACTTGTCCATTGCCTTTCCTTGGTGCTCTGTGCAGTGTTAGGGTTACATCAGTTTTTTGCCCTTACATTTCATGCCTGTCAACTTGGGGCACCTTACTGCCCTTGGGCACCATATCTTGGGTCACCTTAACATCCTTAGGGCACCTTAGGTTAAGGCACCTTATAAGGAACCTCATGAGGTGCCTTTTAGGGCACCTTATAAGGCGCTTTATAAGGCGCCCTATAAGGCACCTTATAAGGTGCCCTACAAGGCAACTTATAAAGCACCTTGTCAGCCTCGTGTTTTGTTTCTCAGTTTTAACGTGCAATGTTCCGTTAACGTGCGCTAACTGGCCAAGGCGCCCTTTAACGAGCGTTCCTGATCATCCCTCCAGTCTAGTCCTGAAACCTGTGGGTTGTTCTCTTCCAGCAGCTTGGAGACTGAGACACGTCACTCTTTTGATGACCCTGGTATAAATACCCAGGCACTGCCTCCTTCCATCAGTTCTCTCAGTCTCCAAGCAGCTGGAGGGTGGTGAGCCCAGGGTTTGGGGTCTCACTAGAGGAGCAATTAAGGAAATTGGGGACAGTTAGAGGTTTTGATCAGGTCAATTAGTGGGTCCTTTCTCTAAATTTAGGCTAACTTTTCTGCTGGATTCAGTTTTTATTTTGGCGGGCTTTACCACTTTAAATTTAGTTGGAGCGTTAAGGCTCACCCCCTCTCCTCCCGGTTTGATTTGGAGCTCGGTTGGGAAGGCTTGAAGGGCAGCCGGTGGAGGAAAGAGGCTCTGGTTACCCGATCCCACATTGATGGGTGAGGAGCCAGAGCCTTAGGCTCTGCAGCGCAGCAGAAGTTGGTGCCTGTCACCGCTCCGAGCCGGCGTCAGCGATTTGGATGGTGAAAGTCACGGCTGTGCTGGAAGCCGAGATTTACCTCTGCACAGCATGTCCAGAGATCAGGGGAGCTGGCAGAGACCGGACCAGAGGTGTGCAGTTCAAGAGCTCCTTGGAGGTAAGCCGTGGGGGAGCAGACCGCTGGATCGCTGATCGTGTGTGTCAGAGCAGGCCCGATAGCGTGATCTCAGTGCGGGAAGCGCTCGAGACATCGGGCAAAGCTTTAGTGGATATTTTGGTGGTAAAGCTTCGTTTTGAAAAAACAATTTCGGGGGGTGGCCCAGCAGGATACCGGGTGCTATTTTAAGTGTTAAAAAAAAAAAAAAACCACCAACAAAAAAACAAACGATTCGATATTTCTGGCGGGGGCTGAAGCCTATCGGTATTACAGCAGGCGACAGTGCCGTTTTCCAGGGATGCCCTCTATACCTCAATGTGTCCTGTGCGGGGTTAAGCGGGGGACACTCTGAGGCTGGTGTGTGCAGGAGGTGTATGTTAGAGGCATCTGCAATGCAGCAGGCTGTAGAAGGGGGCTCAGAGGTTCCAAATTGGGGGTGGGGGGGGGGTGAACCCTTGCTGGAGCCAGTTTCCCCGGTTGGGCCGCTGCCGGAGCCGGTGGCAGGGCCCTCCTCGGCTCCGGATTTCTCTACTCCTCCGAGTCTATTGACAGGCGGCCTGGAAGCAATTTTTTTTCCCTGGAGTTTGTGGCACTTATGCAGCAAGCGTTTGGGAGTGCCAGGAAAGGGTTTCCTTCCTCTACCTCCAAGGCGCGGATAAGAGAAAAGAGACCGGGGATGCCTATGGCGGTAGGAGGTAGTGGTATGGTTAAGAAGGCCAGAATAGACAAGGATACGGATCTATCGGTGGTATCCGACGGGGTACTGTCCGAGGATGGAGATCCGGACCTTGAGCTGCAGGAGGAATTGGAAGAAGGGGAAATCGCGGAGCAGGAGGATCAGGCACGTGTGGTGCGAATTTTCTGCAGAGAGGAGTTGCCAGCCCTCATTGTGGAGACGCTCAAGGCACTTAATATACCGCAGGCGGAGCAGGCGACCTTGGAGGATTCCTTGTTGCAAACGTTACAAAAGACTCAGAGAGTGTTTCCGATACACAAGGTGGTCAAGGAGATGATCCTCGGAGAATGGGATTTGCCCAAGGCGGGGCTAAAGGGGTCCAGGGTTATGGGCCAACTGTACCCGCTGGTAGAGCAGGATAAGGAGTTGTTTCAGCCCCCTAGGGTGGTTGCGGCGGTTACCAAAAATGACTACTATTCCGGTGGAGGGCAGTGCGGCCCTTAAGGATACTCAGTCAGGATAGGAAGTTGGACGTGTTGTTGAAGCAGGTTTTTGATGTGAGTGCACTGTCGATTCAGGCGTCTATTTGCGGAGCTTGGGTGACTAGAGCCTGTCTGCGTTGGTCTCAGCGTCTCCAAGGAGAGCAGGCAGAGGTAGAGTCAGCAGATGCGGCCAGGTTGGAGTCGGGAACAGCGTATCTGGCCGATATCCATTACAATCTTATTTGTGGTTTGGCGAACAGTATGGCCTCGGTAGTAGTGGCCCGGCGATATTTGTGGCTGCGGTACTGGGCAGCTGATAGTTCGTCTAAGGCTAAGTTAAGTAAATTTTCCTTTAGAGGAAAGCTTTTGTTTGGAGAGGATTTGGATAAATTGGTGAAAGATCTGGGCGAGTCCAAAGGGGGACGGTTGCCGGAAGATAAACGGAAGCAAGGGCGGACGAATGCCACAGAAGACGCCTCGGAGGAAGTTTTGCCGATTTCATTCCCCTAGGTTCACTCAAAGCCAGAGGGGACATTTTCCCTATAGAAACCAAGGATTCCTGGGTTTTAGGGGAGCAGGCAGAGGTTTTGGGGCTTCCTCCTCTAATCTTCGAAAGTTGCAATGAAGCGAGGGGAGCCCAGGTAGGAGTGGTATCTGTAGGGGGTTGGCTAAGGGATTTTTACCCTGCCTGGGTCCAGATTACTTCCGACCGGTGGGTACTGGAGATGATTCGAGAAGGTTATGCATTGGAGTTTTGTCGGCCGGTTGCTGACGCGTTCGTTCAGTCCCCCTGCGGATCGCGTCGCAAGTTCGACGCGGTCAGTCAGACATTAGAACGGCTGGAGGCGCTCGATGCAGTGGTGCCAGTTCCTCAAGGGGAGTGTGGTTCCGGTCGGTACTCAATTTATTTCGTAGTGCCAAAGAAAGAAGGATCATATCGCCCCATTCTGGATCTCAAGACAGTGAACCGTTGTCAATGGGTGTCTCATTTTCACATGGAAACGTTGAGGTCGGTCATAGTAGCGGTGCGTGGGGGGGAGTTTCTTACTTCCTTGGATTTGTCGAAGGCATACCTACACATTCCTATTCGGCAGGAACATCAGAGGTTTCTCAGGTTTGGGGTGCCTATGGGTCACTTTCAGTTCCGGGCGTTGCCATTCGGCCTAGCCACAGCGCCAAGGACATTCACCAAGGTGATGGTGATAGTAGCCGCGGCGCTTAGGAGAGAAGGTGTATTACTTTTAAATTGTAAACCACTCAGATACCTATTTGGTGTGGGTGGTATATCAAATTTTAATTAAACATAAACATAGTACATCCTTATCTGGATGACTGGTTGATTCGAGCAAAGTCAAGAGCTGAGAGCGCGGCGGCCACGGCAAAGGTGGTCACGTGCCTTCAAAGCCTAGGTTGGGTAGTCAATGACAAAGAGCATGTTGACGCCAACACAGAATTTGGAATATCTAGGAGCGCGGTTCGATACCGAGCTTGGAAGGGTGTTTCTTCCTCGGCAATGAGTGAAGGGGGTAAGAAAGTTGGTAGGTGAGTTTCTCGGCAGGTCTCTCCCCATAGCATGGCATTATCTACAGTTGCTGGGGACGATGGCGGCAACGATAGAGTTAGTACCGTGGGCGAGGGCTCATATGAGGCCATTGCAGAGGGCCCTGCTAAGGTGCTGGTCTCATCAGAACAATGCTCTAACTCGGAAACTGCCCTGTCCTATAGAAATGCGACGGGTGCTGAAGTGGTGGTTGTGTCCAGGGAATCTGGAGAAGGGGATGCCCTTGGAAACGCCAGACTGGATCGCTCTGACAACAGATACCAGCCTGTTGGGCTGGGGAGCGCGTTTCCAGGGACGATTAGCACAGGGCCAGTGGTCCGAACTGGAGAAGAGTTGGTCAATCAACAGGTTGGAACTCCAGGCGGTACGTTTGGCGTTCCGAGAGTTTCAGATGTAAGTGCAGAACAAAGTGATTTGAGTGTTTTCAGACAGTGCGACAGCGGTGGCATACATCAGTCTGCAAGGAGGCACCGGCAGTGTGCCGTTAGAGGCCGAGGTCGAGGAGTTGTTAGTGTGTGTGGAACAGCGCTTGGAGGCGCTGTCGGCAGCACATGTAGCGGGGATAGACAATGTAGAGGCAGACTTCTTGAGTTGAGTGAGGATAGATCCTGG
The DNA here is from genome assembly GCA_033557465.1 of Ichthyophis bannanicus. Lineage (NCBI taxonomy): Eukaryota > Metazoa > Chordata > Amphibia > Gymnophiona > Ichthyophiidae > Ichthyophis > Ichthyophis bannanicus. The sequence goes on from CM066034.1 coordinate 70,556,361, forward strand.
AGAGTGGGTTCTTCATTCTGAGGTATTCCAAATGCTCGTGCGGCATTGGGGGACGCCGGTAATGGATCTCATGGCAACGTTCCACTCGGCAAAGGTCGATTGCTTTTTCAGCAGAAGACGGGAAAGAATGCTGGAGGGCCTGGATGCCCTCATTCAGGACTGGCCGGTGGAGCAGCTATTGTATATATTTCCACCGTGGGTGCTGATAGGCCGAGTGGTACAACGGATCGAGCGGCACAAAGGCCTGGTGGTTCTGATATCGCCGGATTGGCCAAGGAGGCCTTGGTATGCGGATCTCAAGAGGCTGTTTGTGGAGCGGCCGTGGTGTCTTCCAGTCAGGAGGGATCTGTTGTCGCAGGGTCCACTGTTCATGCCCAGGTGGATCGATTCTCGCTTACAGCTTGGCTCTTGAAAGGGCAAGGCTAAGAGCAAACGGAAGGTCGGGGGTTCAAATCCCACTAGAGGACAGCAACCTTGGGCCGGAAGGACTGGGGTTTCTAGTCCCACAGGTGCTCCTTGTGGTTTTGGGCAAGCCACTTAACCCTCCATAGCCCATGTTCCCTGTAAAATAGTTATCTCCAAGTTGTAATGCCCTGTTCAATGTAATTTCAGTTTGTTCAATTTAAACCGCACTGATGCAGAATAGCGCGGTATATAAGAGAATGTAAATAAATAAATAAATAAATATTCCGCAGCAGTAGTTACTACATTGCTGAAAGCACGAAGGAAGTCTACATCATTGGCATACATTCGAGTTTGGTGCATATTTGAAGCGTGGTGTGCGGACAGGAAGGTGAAACAGTTACGGGCGTCTATACCGCAGATTTTGGCATTTTTACAGGATGGCTTTCAAAAAGGGTTAGTGGCCTCGTCCTTGCGGGTGCAGTTAGCAGTGCTGTCCTGTTACAGAGGTAAGATCAAGGGGGAGGCCATTGGGGAACACCCTGATGTAAAGCGTTTTTTAAGGGCAGTGTTGCTGTTGAGGCCACCTTGCCATCAAATAGTTCCAACCTGGGATCTTGGTTTAGTATTGGAGGCACTTGGGCGTGGTCCTTTTGAACCTTTGGCCAGGTCATCGTTGAAGGATCTTACGCTCAAGGTGGTCTATCTTGTAGCAATCTGTTTGGCCAGGAGAGTTTCTGAGTTACAGGCTTTATCCTGTCGGAAACCTTTTCTGTCGTTCTATGATTCTAAGGTGGTATTGAGGCCGGTACCGTCCTTTTTGCCTAAGGTGGTGTCTGCATTTCATATGAATCAGGAAGTGTCATTGCCAGTTTTCGGAAGAAGTCCTGAATCTGTGGCAGCTGTCCAGTCGCATCGCCTGGATGTTCGCCGAACATTAAAGGAATATGTTCGGCGGATGGCGGATTTTCAGAGGTCTGATAGGCTATTTGTGCTTTTTGGAGGGCCAAAGAAGGGAGAAGCAGCGTCAAAGGCTTCCATAGCCAGATGGATTAAGGAGGCGATTGCATCAGTGTATCTGCTGAAGGGCAGATTAGTTCCAGAAGGGCTGAGGGCTCATTCGACTAGAGCTCAGGCAGCTTCATGGGTGGAGAACAGGTTGGTGGCACCAACTGAAATTTGTAAAGTGGCAACCTGGTCTTCCTTAAATTCGTTTGTGCGTCATTACAGGCTGGATGTTCAGGCAGAACGGGATACCTGTTTTGGCACGGCAGTGCTTCAGGCAGGGATAGGAGATCCCTCCCGTTGATGGGTTGCACTGCTTTGTTACCCACAGGTTTCGGGACTAGACTGGAGGGACAATCAGGAAGAGTAAATTAGACTTACCTGCTAATTGTTGTTCCTGGAGTAACTCCAGTCTAGTCCTGTATCCCACCCGGGTATTCTGTTGGAGTGGAGCCTGAAGGTAAGCTGAAGTTAAAGAGATGTTTTTCTGATTCCATAGGCAGACGTGGCATATCTGAAAATTTATTAAGGGGTAGCTTTGCTCCATGAGCGGAGGGAGCGGGCCTAGGAAGTTCTAATTATAGTTAGGAGGGGGGCAAGAGTACTCTGGATAAAAAAAAAAAAAGCCCCAGTCATTGTTTTGCTAGTTGCAAAGTTTTGAATAGGAGTTAGTACTTAATTATTGCTCCGGTGAGTTTGCTTTGTCAGTAGGTTACTGATGGAAGGAGGCGGTGCCTGTGTATTTATACCAGGGTCATCAAAGAGTGACATGTCTCAGTCTCCAAGCTGCTGTAAGAGGAGCACAACCCACAGGTTTCGGGACTAGACTGGAGTTACTCCAGGAACAATTAGCAGGTAAGTCTAATTTACTCTTACACAGTCATTGCTACCTTAACGCCGGTATGCCTACTTCCTTATATGGCATTACTCACGTTAACGCTGCACTTATCGCCGGTAACGTTATCGTGGTTTAGTAAACATACCCCAATGAGCTCTAATTGACAGAGCCTTGCCCAACACCACAAGCAAACAAAAAAAATATTCACCCTTTGCAGTATAGAAAAAAGACTTGGACTTTTAAAAATGAACACCAAAACCCCTTTAAGAATTAGCTTTTAAAAATGAACATCAAAACCCCTTTGAGAGCTTTCACATTGAGTATTACCTTGCTTTGCAGTGGAATCCAGCAACAGTCCTACCAAAGACTGTACCATTACCAGTACTTTCAACTGTTTAACCAGAGAACGAGATACCATTGTATACCAGGCCTCCCCTGCAGTGTACAATGCTGCAAACATATAACCAGCGTCAGCGATCCAGAAAGCATAAACAAGCAACTCCTTTAACTTATGCTGCAAAGACAAATCCTCAAATTTGACTACCCTCCAGTAGGGGACAAAGACCTTCAGCATAGGGAGGCTTCGGATGAGATCACAACAGACTGTTGGGTCCTTTCTATAATCAGGCATGGCTACAAAAATAATTTTTTTTAGTATGCCTCCTTCCCCTTAAAACCCTCTATCCCTGCTGAATACAAGTACATTCTAGTATAGGAGATCAAGACACTAATCTATAACAAATCCATCAAGGTTGTCCCTGAACCCCCAGAGGCAGGGTTGGCCCAAAGGTGATGTGGGGCCATGGGCGGAGACTCATTATGGGGCCTCATTTGCATAGACACTAGATCTCATTTGTCCCGGAGGGAGCCGCTGCTGCCGCCGACGAGAGTAACACCCCCCCACGGTGCTCCTGCCCAATCGGGGCAGTGGGAGAGCAGGAGAAAGCGGCCCGCCTCCATAAAAGCGGCGTCCCTCGCCTCCGGAGGGAGCCGCTGCTGCCGCCGATGAGAGTAACACCCCCCCCACGGTGCTCCTGCCCAATCGTGGCAGTGGGAGAGCAGGAGAAAGCGGCCCGCCTCCATAAAAGCGGCGTCCCTCGCCTCCGGAGGGAGACGCTGCTGCCGCCGACGAGAGTAACACCCCCCCACGGTGCTCCTGCCCAATCGGGGCAGTGGGAGAGCAGGAGAAAGCGGCCCGCCTCCATAAAAGCAGCGTCCCTCGCCTCCGGAGGGAGCCGCTGCTGCCGCCGACGAGAGTAACACCCCCCCACGGTGCTCCTGCCCAATCGGGGCAGTGGGAGAGCAGGAGAAAGCGGCCCGCCTCCATAAAAGTGGCGTCCCTCGCCTCCGGAGGGAGCCGCTGCTGCCGCCGACGAGAGTAACACCCCCCCACGGTGCTCCTGCCCAATCGGGGCAGGGGAGAGCAGGAGAAAGCGGCCCACCTCCATAAAAGCGGCGTCCCTCACCTCCGGAGGGAGCCGCTGCTGCCGCCGACGAGAGTAACACCCCCCCACGGTGCTCCTGCCCAATCGGGGCAGTGTGAGAGCAGGAGAAAGCGACCTGCCTCCATAAAAGCGGCGTCCCTCGCCTCCGGAGAGAGCCGCTGCTGCCGCCGACGAGAGTAACACCCCCCCACGGTGCTCCTGCCCAATCGGGGCAGTGGGAGAGCAGGAGAAAGTGGCCCGCCTCCATAAAAGCGGCGTCCCTCACCTCCGGAGGGAGCCGCTGCTGCCGCCGACGAGAGTAACACCCTCCCACGGTGCTCCTGCCCAATCGGAGCAGTGGGAGAGCAGGAGAAAGCGGCCCGCCTCCATAAAAGCGGCGTCCCTCGCCTCCGGAGGGAGCCGCTGCTGCCGCCGACGAGAGTAACACCCCCCCACGGTGCTCCTGCCCAATCGGGGCAGTGGGAGAGCAGGAGAAAGCGGCCCGCCTCCATAAAAGCGGCGTCCCTCGCCTCTGGAGGGAGCTGCTGCTGCCGCCGACGAGAGTAACACCCCCCCACGGTGCTCCTGCCCAATCGGGGCAGTGGGAGAGCAGGAGAAAGCGGCCCGCCTCCATAAAAGCGGCGTCCCTCGCGGGCGCGCCCGCGCCTGAGGGCCTCGCCAGAGGGCCCTTTGGCGTGGCCCTTAGGCGCGGCACAGGGGCGCGGCACAGAGCGGAACCCAACAAGGAGCAGACGGAGGTGAAGGACATCAGAACCGCAAGTAGAACTCTCACAGTACATCACACATTCCCCACCACCACACTCTCACTTCCACGACACACACCCCAATAGATCCGGCTCTCCCTCCATGGGACAGGCTCCCTCCACGGGACAGGCTCCCGCACCAAGACGCCCTACACAGATCCAGCTCGCCCTCCACGGGACAGGCTCCCTCCACGGGACAGGCTCCCGCACCAAGACGCCCGACACAGATCCGGCTCGCCCTCCACGGGACAGGCTCCCGCACCAAGACGCCCGACACAGATCCGGCTCGCCCTCCACGGGACAGGCTCCCTCCACGGGACAGGCTCCTGCACCAAGACGCCCTACACAGATCCGGCTCGCCCTCCACGGGACAGGCTATCGCACCAAATACAGATCTCACCAAACAGACTACAGAAGAAGACTTAAGAATACAGACATCACCCGAACAGAACATCACAAAAAAAACCCAACATGCACACCACATACTTCCTCCCACTCTACCTACTCGTCACACAACTCCTCCCACCAACCACACAACACTACTACCCACAAGCAAACACAACATGGCACCCACCAACTGTATGGCCATACTTAGAACCTCAGCGCACATACAAAGAGACACTCAGAACATCCCAGGCAAAGCGACCAAACAGACACAAATCAAACTCCCACGCCTGCACAAAGGAAGCACATGTAACAGCAACCTCCTCAACAAAGACAACAACGATTGAGCTCATAAACGCCAGATCCGTCTGCAACAAGATTCACACTCTTGTAGACCACATTGAAGAGCGACAGCCCGACATAATATGCATCACAGAGACATGGCTCAACCCGACTGACAACGTACTACTCAACCAACTAGTACCGGACAACTACTCAGCATGGAGGAGGAGTTTTGATAATAGCGAAAACGAAACTAAAGTTCAAGACACAGAGCCTCACCGATACACAGCAATGTAACACAATTAGCATCAAGAACAAGAGCATTGCAATCTGCCTAACCTACAGAGCACCCAGAGCTCCACCCGACGAACTAGCCTTCACACTCGAAGAAGCCTGCGCCATAACAACAAACAACAAACCAGCGCTGCTGATTGGAGACTTCAACCTCAAGTCCACCAATGTAAAAGACGCAGAGGCCTTCCTTCAAGCAATGTCCTCACTTCAATTCACACAGATAATCAATGCACCAACACACAGACATGGATCATCCCCAGACCTCATATTCGCATCCAATTACCTAACATCAAGAGACCTGATCTCTCCACCCACCATTACCCCAGTGCCATGGTCTGACCACTACCTAATCGAGACAAGGCTGCGGTCGCAAGAGGACCAGACAAACGAAAGAGCTAACATCTCACACACACAAAGACGATTCAAGTGTTTCGACAAGGACGAATTCATACAGGACACAATACAACATCTGAACCTTACCACAGACGACCTGGAGGAACAAGTTTCCAGCTGGAACAGCATTTTAGCCAACGCCGCCAAACCATCTGATGGTGGGATCAAGAAACAACACCACAACAAGAGACAAAACAAACCATGGTACTCAGCAAAAATACGACAGGAAAAGAGGGAACTCAGAAAGATTGAGCGGAGATGGAGAAAAAACAAAGCAACTGCCGACCAGCATCTTTATCTAACAAAGCAAAAGCAATACAATGAACACATCAACCAATCAAAGAAGGAATTCCACACAAACATGATAAACACTTCCATCAACAAACCCAGAGAGCTTTTCGAAATAGTAAAAATCCTCACAAAAGAGCAAACAACAGAAGGGGAAGTACAGGTTGATCCACAGGAATTCGCCGACCACATCAAAAACAAATTCCACTCCACAGAACGAACAACGCCTAGTAGGACCACCAGGACGGACGTACACTCCAAAACCTGGAGCACATTCTCCGCACCCTCAACAGAACAGATATCCCACATCATCTCTACAATCAACACAAGCACTGCTCCTACAGACCCATGCCCAGTGTCATGGGTCAAAGCCACCAAATCAAGCCTCATCCCCACCATACATAAAATGGTACACGACTCACTCACTCAAGGCCTCATGCCAAAGCAACTAAAACTTGCCTCAGTAAGACCCATCACAAAGAAAACAACTCTCGACAAAAAAGACCCAGCAGCATATCGACCAATCTCCAGCATACCCTTCCTCGCAAAAATCATCGAAAAAACAGTTCAACTACAACTTCAGGATCACATCGACAAACACGAAACACTCGACGACAACCAACATGGATTTCGTCCCAACCATGGAGTCGAAACGCTACTGATCTATCTCTTCGACAGCATCCTAAGAATAATTGACAACACCAGGAATGGAATCATAATGATCTTCATCGACATCTCCTCAGCCTTCGACACAGTGGATCACAACACGCTCCTGGAAAGACTAAAGAACATTGGTATACACGGTATCAAATTGAAATGGTTCCACTCGTACCTAACCGAAAGACAGCTACAGGTCAAGGTGGGGCACATCACCTCCCGACCCATAAAAGTCCGACAAGGAGTACCTCAAGGATCTGCGCTCTCAGCACTCCTATTTAACATCTACATCCAACCAATATGCAACATCATGAAAGAGAACAACATTCAATACACAATCTATGCGGATGACATCATGATATACACCCCGATATCAATCGACAACCCGGATTTCTCTAAGATAACAGACTGCCTTACCCAAATGACCAGTTGGTGTCAAAACAACAACCTCGCAATAAACTACAACAAGACCGAAGCTTTAATCATCACTCGGAACCAAAGCTTCATACACCCACCAAATATAAAGATACAAAGCACTACTATACCAATATGGTCAGAAGTGAGATACCTCGGGGTTACCCTGGACAATAAACTCAATCTCAAGCCACACATAGACAAGACCATCCAAAAAGCCTACTACAAGATGCGAATCATCAGGAGACTGAAACCACTACTCGCCCCAGAACACTTCCGTACCGTCTGTCAAGCATTGATAACCCCACTACTGGACTTCTGCAATCCGATATACCTTGGACTACCGAAACAAGCCATCAAACCACTCCAACTGGCACAAAACACAGCAGCACGAATCATATCCGGAACTGCAAGACAGGAGCACATCACACCCACCTTGAAGGACTTACACTGGCTTCCAATCGGTGCACGCATCAGATACAAAACTATCATAAACCTATTCAAGATAAAACAGCACACATCAGCCAACAGCCTGCACACCCTCATACAACCAGACACCAGCACACGTCCTAGAAGAAAACAAACACACAACCGAGTCAGCACCCCAAGTGAATACAAACACACACGCAAGGACACAACAGACAGAGCACTATCCATGGCTGCTCCAACAATATGGAACAAACTACCGGACGACTTGAGGGCAACCACAGACCTCAAAGACTTCAGAAAACAGCTGAAAACCATGCTGTTCATAGAACACTATGGTCACATCACATAACCTAATTGTCTGTATAACAGCACATGTTACCGCCTAACACTGTATGTATATAAATGTCTTTAGCACCACTGTATATAGCCCACATTGTACATAGCTCAAACCAATCTAGCACACAATACAACACACACTCAACAAAATCCTCACCCTCACTGCATGTATAACACACTCACACAACCAGATTGTTTGCTGTGATACCACCTTGATTATTATGATAAGGCGGTTTAGAAATACTGTTAAATAAATAAATAAATATAAGTTTAATTTATTTTATTTTAAAATGTATATGTTGTCCATCTAAAATTTTAGGTGGCTTTCAAAGGAGCCCTTCAAAAGCCTCTTTTTTTTTTTGTACTGGCAGTGACTTAATGCACATTAATATTTTGTAAACATGCCCCTAAGTGCCACTGCGCCAATAGAAATAAATGGATGTTCCTGCAATTAGCGTACATTAACATTTGTGAATGCGCATTCACTTTTAGTAGACATGCCTCTTAATGATTGTCTCAATACCATTTGCATGGACAGTGAGGATAAAGAAACTACCAGATTTCTACATTCTCCAGGACCAAGCAGGAAGTCAGTCCTCACATATGGGTGACATCGACGCCGATGGAGCCCTTGCGGAGCATTTCCCCAGCTTTCCAAGAAAGCCTTTGGGAATGCAGGCACGCATGCGCGGTTCCCTTCCCGCCTAAAGATGCCATCTTGCTCAGTCTCTCTTTTTCCATGAAGCCCATCGGACATGTGTCCTAGTCCTCCCGGAAAATAGTTGGATTTTTTCGCGATTCCTTCGCTATTTTTTCTCCGGTTCGACGCCGGTTCCCCTCCCGCTGGGTTCAGTACACCGGTATTGAGCTCGATCTTATTTTTTTTGGTTTTTACCCTTCGTAGCTGGCGTTCGCGCCCTTTTTTTTCTTTTTCCCTGGAAGGCCAGTCCTTTGACCTCCCGGGGACTCTTTTTTTCCCCGATGGCTTCCAGCGGTTTCAAAAAGTGTGATCGGTGTAAGAAACTAATGTCTCTCACCGACACACACGACTGCTGCCTTCGGTGCCTCGATCCTGACCACGATCCTAAGACCTGTGGACCATGTGGAAAGATGTCTTCCAAGGCGCTTCAGCACCAAAAGGAAAGGCTTTTCTCCAACTCGGCCTCCGGCCGGGCCCGGACCTCATCTGAAGCCTCGACATCTCTCGAATCGGATCCCAAGCACTGTCGGGGCTCCTCGGACAGGGGGGTCCCCCGACCGGGAACGAAAGAGGAAGAAGCGGCTCGCGAGGGCGTCGTCGGAAGAGGTCCCTGGCTCCTCGAGAGCTAGGTCTCAGACGCCCGACCGCCGCCCCGGGCCCGTGGAACAGGAGAAGCCTCCAAAAGTACCTCGTGTGGAGCCGGAGTCTGCTGGACACGTAAGTCCTGTAGTCCTTGTGGACTCTCCTCCCAGAGAGCCGACGTCGGGCCCGGCGCCGCCGGGGCCCGAGTCGGTGGCTGCTGAGTCTCCTGAGCTGGGTCTCAGGCTGACAGTCTTGGAGAGCAGATTGTCTGCCTTCATGGAACAGCAGCGGACACTGATGGCCAGCCTGTCTGGCACATCTGCCCCGACCACCGGGACATCGACGTCGAAGTCGACCCCGGAGACAGAGCCGATACTCGAGACCATGAAGGCTCGAGGTCGACCTCGGTCGCGGTCTCCCTCGACCTCCCGTTTCGGACCGAGGGCGTCGATACCGGTGCCTTTGGCGTCGGGGCGGGTGCTCACAGGCCCCGCGTGGTCGGACCCCGATTCCTCATCGGACGAGTCCGCCTGGGAGACGGAGGACGAGGAGTCCTGACACCTTCAGGACTCGGTGTGTCCCGTCAGACTCACCGCAGTCTGAGCCCTGGAGTAGATCCCTCCCCGGAGGATACCCGGTTCTCGGAGTTCATCCGGGATATGGACACTGCATTGGCTATCCCTGCGGACCCCGAGGAGGAGCCTCGAGCTGAGGAGCTCGAGGCCCTACAGTATGACTCTCCTCCGAAGGAGGCCTTTACTGTTCCGGTTCCTCCGATGCTGGAACTGCTCCTCTTCCGGATGTGGGAGGTACCGGCCTTGGCGCCGGTTCTAAGCAAGCAGGTCGATTCTATCTATCGTCTCCGGAAGAGCCCTGGCTTTCAGAAGGCGCAGCTGCCACGCCATTCCATGGTGGTGGAATCGACCATGCATCGCCTGAAAAGTCAGAAGATGCACTCCGTGGTGCCCCCTGGCAGGGAGGCCCAGAACCTGGATGGTTTTGGTAGAAAGTGCTTCCAGGGCTCGATGCTTGCTTGCCGTGTCCAGTCTTACCAGCTGTACATGGGCATGTACTTGTGGCACCTGGCCAAGGAGCTGGCCGGGTTTGCTGGTCTCTCCAGGGAAACTTGCAGAGGTTCAAGTCCTTGTCCTCGGGGATCCGGGAATTCTCCAAGTTTATGTCCCGCTCTGCCTACGATGGCTTCGAGGCTTCGGCCCGGGTTGCGGCAGCCGGCATCGCGGCTCGATGCCAGGCATGGCTGCAGTCATTGGACCTCGAGCCATGGGTTCAGGACAAGTTGGTCGATGTCCCTTGTCGAGGGGAGAACCTTTTTAGCAAGCCCATGACCGAGAAGGCCGCACAGCTCGAAACCGAGCACCTCACGAGGACAAGGCTCTCTAGAAAGACTTCTGCCCCTTCTCACAAAAAGAAGGGCTCGGGTAAAAAGCCCTTTTACCCGAGGAAGGGCACTGCCTACAAACAGTACCCACAGTACCAGGCCTCCCAAGCTCCCCCTCAGGGTCAGCAGGCCAAGGTGCAGGGTAATGGGCCCCGTAGGCAGAGGACTCCCAAGCCTCTGGCCCCTGCTCCCACTCAGCAGGGTGGGGGTTTTTGACTCCTTAGGCATAGCTCTCCGTCCCTGCTCTCCCAACCCTGCACAGGAGGTCGCCTCGCCCGGTTTGCCCACAAGTGGCCACTCATCACTGGAGACAGTTCGGTGTTAAGCATAGTCCACAAGGGCTATCTGCTACACTTCCAACAGCTGCCTCCTCCATACTTTCCAGGGGAACCTCCAAGGCCTCCCCTGCACACAGATCTTCTCCTTCAGGAGCTCCAAGGTCTGTTGGTGGACAGGGCAGTGGAGCCTGTGCCTCCCCACTTACAAGGTCAAGGGTTCTACTCCAGGTATTTCCTTGTACCCAAAAGAACCGGTGGCCTTCAGCCTATTCTAGGCCTCAGAAATCTCAACAAATTCCTAGAGAAGGAAAAGTTCAAGATGCTTACTCTTGGAACACTTCTGCCCTACCTCCAGCAGGGAGATTGGCTATGCTCCTTAGATCTAAAGGATGCGTACACTCACATCCTCATTCATCCAGACCACAGAAAGTACCTCAGGTTCATTGTGGGAGGAAATCATTATCAGTACAGAGTACTGCCTTTTGGCCTCACCTCCGCTCCCAGGGTCTTTACCAAATGCCTGGCAGTGGTGGCGGCCTACCTGAGAAATCAGGGAATCTTTGTCTTCCCCTATCTGGACGACTGGCTCATCAGGGGTCAGACGTCCCAGGAGGCCCGACAAGCCACCCTCAGAACTATTGCTCTTCTTCAAAGCCTGGGGTTTGTAATAAACTTCGGAATGTCCACTTTGCTCCCCTCACAGAACTTGGAGTTCATAGGGGCAAGGTTGGACTCTCTGCTGGCAAAGGTGTTCTTGCCAGAAGACAGAGCCCAAAGACTGATAAACTTGGCCCCCAATGCCAGGCTCCATATGAGGCCTGCACAGTGGTGCCTTCGGACTCCGTGGTCACAGGTCACAGGCAGCCTCAGAGACAGGATAAGGGTGTCCAGACAATTTCTGCACTCCCTCCGCTGGTGGCTGCACCCACCCAATCTGCTGCAAGGGGTACCTTTTCAGATTCCTGGGTTCACAGTGGTGTTGACCACGGATGCCTCCCTGCAGGGCTGGGGAGCTCATTGTCTAGGCAAGTGCACCCAGGGCCTGTGGTCTCCCTGGGAAGCCGCACAGCAAATCAATCTACTGGAACTCAGGGCTATTCGGTTAGCCCTCAAGACTTTCTCTCCAACCCTGGCTCATCAGTCTGTCCTAGTTCAAACCGACAACCAGGTAGCCATGTTCTATGTGAACAAGCAGGGCAGAACTGGGTCCAGGCTCCTTTGTCAGGAAGTACAGGACCTTTGCTTGTTTGCTATCAGGCACAACATGCTCCTCAAGGCTGTGTATCTACCTGGCCAGGAGAACTACCTGGCCGACAGGTTGAGCAGGATTCTGCAGCCCCACGAGTGGCAGCTCCATCCTTTGGTGGTTCAGAAGATTTTCCTGAAATGGGGACTTCCATCCATAGATCTGTTTGCCAGTCCACTGAACAAACAGCTGCCAAAGTTCTGTTCCAGGCAACCGCATCCTCTGCAGATAGCAGCAGATGCTTTTCTGATTCCCTGGTCTCCGGGCCTCCTGTATGCGTTTCCTCCCACGCCCTTGGTGGCCCGAACCCTCTTCAGAATTCTTCAGGACAAGGCCTCGGTCCTGCTGGTGGCTCCCAGGTGGCCGAGACAGCCTTGGTTTCCACTTCTGCTTCAACTGGCAGTGGATCCCCCACTGCCTCTGGGGTTGCAATCACTGTTCCCTCTAAGCTGTGCGCATGTGCGCGCGCACACACCTCGCCGAGCGAGCGCACATACTTTACAACAGAGTGCACAAAAATTACGGCTCTGATTCTGATAGAAAACAACACAGACGTCTTAAAATTTAAAAGTTATGATTGTAATTACTAGAAATTTCCTGCTTCATTTAGTAATCGTCTATTTTCATTTAATTTGAATTAAAATCAATGTGGTGTACATACTGTATTCTGATGTGTAGTCAAATTTTAAAGTATATAACTCCGAGTGTCGTTATGTGGCGCACAAAAATTTAACCTTCCTTCAAAAGCTGCACACAGCTGATATTTTATGCGCACACAGCCTACAGAAAATTAGAGGGAACATTGGTTGCAACCCAACCTTCTCTCTCAGGATCAGGGTTCCCTTCTGCACCCCAATCTCAAAGCTCTCAATTTGATGGCCTGGAGGCTGCAAGGGTAGTTTTGGCTTCCTGGGGCCTACCTCAGGAAGTTGAGGAGGTTGTCCTAGCCTCTAGGAAACAGTCCACTAGGAAAACCTATGCTCTGAAATGGAAAAGGTTTTCTGTGTGGTGTCAGCTACGTACAGAAGATCCTTTCTCCTGTACTGTACCAGTAGTGCTTCAGTACTTACTGCACTTATCAAATCAGGGACTTAAGTCCAATTCTGTTCAGGTCCACCTCTCAGCTCTAGCAGCTCACCACTCACTGGTGGAAGGACATTCTCTGTCGGTTTACCCCTTGGTGTCCCGGTTTCTCAGAGGCTTGCTCTTGCTCAAGCCTCCAATCCGTCCTCCTGCTCCTGAGTGGGAGTTAAATGTGGTCTTGCAGCAACTGACTCGCCCACCTTTTGAGCCGATGGCTACTTGCCCTCTACGCTTCCTGTCCTGGAAGACACTCTTCTTGATAGCCCTCACCTCGGCCAGGCGAGTGAGTTCGTTCAGGCCCTGGTCTGTGACAGGCCTTACACCCGACTTCTATAGGAACAGGGTAGTCCTTAGGACTCATCCAAAGTTCCTCCCAAACGTTGTCTCCTCCTTCCACCTTAACCAAGAGGTGGTTCTTCCAACATTCTTCCCTAGGCCTCATGCAAGCAAGGCTGAAGCAGTCCTGCATACCCTGGATTGTAGGAGGGCCTTATCCTTCTACCTTGACCGTACGCAGGGGCATAGAAGGACTACTCAGCTCTTCATATCTTTTGACCCTAATAATTTGGGGTTAGCTGTGTCCACCTGGGTAGCTGACTGTATCACCTGGGCTTACAGGGCGGCTGACCTTCCTTTGCAGGGTCGGGTCACGGCCCATCGTGTCAGGGCCATGGCTGCCTCAGTGGCTCACCTCCGCTCTGTACCGTTGGTGGACATCTGCAGGGCTGCATCTTGGTCCTCAAGCCAGACATTTGCAGCCCATTACTGTCTGGAAAGGGAGTCCCATAGGGACAGTGCTTTTTGCCAGGCAGTACTCCGGATTCTCTTTGAGGTTTAGGCAACTCCTGCCCTCCAGCCCTCCGTTGGGCTACCGGTGGAGGTTCTGTCAGTGAAAAGCCTTTCTTTGATGCTGGGACTAGAGGGAGTTCTCTTGTTCAGCCTGGGTTCCTTGGTAGCCCAGAGCTAGGGAGTCACCCATATTGAGGACTGATTTCCTGCTTGGTCCTGGAGAAAGAGTAGTTACTCACCTGTAACAGGTGTTCTCCAGGAGCAGCAGGAATCAGTCCTCACAACCCTCCCTCCTCCCCTGGGAGTTGCAGTTGTACATAGCTAAAAACAGCACACAAAAAGTAAAAACAAACTATGTCATTTGACTGAGCAAGATGGCACCTTTAGGCGGGAAATGAACCGCGCATGCGTGCCTGCATTCCCAAAGGCTTTCTTGGAAAGCTGGGGAAATGCTCCGCAAGGGCTCCATCGGCGTCAATGTCACCCATATGTGAGGACTGATTCCTGCTGCTCCTGGAGAACACTTGTTACAGGTGAGTAACTACTCTTTACTATACTCCAGTTTCAACTGGCAGGCACTTTAGGAAGTACTATACACTCTGCTCATTTAAAATCCATAGCAAATCCACCGTATCATAATAGCACTACCAGGACTCACAAAGCACCAAACCCTGCCTATCAAAAGGCAACACTGCAAATAATAAACTAATACATCTCAGAGAATACCAATACATCTACTGGGGAAAGAGAACAAGTGGGACTATCACATAGTGCATTTCGGTTACACATGCAAAATATAGTCTGTCACCAGACATAGAACAAGGGATCACAATTTAGAAATATGAAGACAATGGGATCTGTTTACTTTGTCGCGCTAGTGGCTTCCGTGTGAAATCAGAGCCGTGGACCCATTAAATAAAATAGGGTCACAGCTCTGATTTCGCACAGAAGCCGCTAGTGCCACCTAGTAAACAGACCCCATTAATTAAACTGGAAACCCCAAAAGCCAAATTTGGAATATACAAGAACACTGGAGAAATAAAACTATAAACTAATTTCCTCTTTTACTAAACAAAACGCAAAACATTAGCGATGCACAGTTCCCAGAGTTGACATATTCCAGTTAATAAATTCAGTATAAAATTGTTTTTTTTCTACCTTTTTGTTTGGGTATTTTATTTTTCAGTTGCAATTACCCCAGTTGCTTTCTTCTGTTTTCTTCGTGTCTTCTGCTAACTCTCCATTGTCTGCTATCCATTTGCCCTTTTTTCTCTCTTCTATTTTTTTCCATTCTCTCTACATCGGCCCCTTTGCTCTTTCTTCCATTTCTGTCTTTATTCTTTTTTCATCCACTCAAATGTCACCTCTCCATCCTCAATCCCCACTTACTCCCCCAAAACTCAGCCAATCATAGAATTTTCTTCCCTCCCACACTAAATATCTGTTCCCCCTCTCCTTCCTCACTTCCCCAGCTTCTTTTTTTCTCCTGCCAGTCCCAGCCCCGCTCCCTTCTAGTTCCAGCCCCTTCCAGCATCCACTCCCTTCCAGTCCCATTTGCCCATCCCCTCGCATCAGCCCATTTCCAGTCCTAGCCATCCAGTATCAGTCCTCCAATCCATCCTAGCATCCGCTCCCTTCTAGTCCCAGTCCCCTATCCACCAGCATCAGCCCATTTCCAGTCCTAACCCCCAGTATCAATTCTCCTCCAGTCCCCCAGCATCAGCCCATTTCCAGTCCTAACCCCCAGTATCAATTCCCTTCCAGTCCCCCATCCCCAGGCCATTTCCAGTCCTAACCTCCCCAATATCAGTCCTCCTCCAGTCCCTCCCAGCATCAGCTCCCCTCTAGTCCCAGTCCCCCATCCCCAGCCCATTTCCAGTCCTAGTCCCCCAGTATCAGTTCTCTTCCAGTCTCTCCCAACATCCACTCCCTTCCAGTCCCCCCATCCCCCAAGATCAGCCATTTCCAGTCCTAACCCCCCAGTATCAGTCCTCCTCCATTCTCTCCCTGCATCAGTTCCCTTCCAGTCCCAGTCCCCCCAGGTCATTTCCAGTTCTACCCCCCCCCCCAAATATCAGTCCTCCTCCAGTCCCTCCCATCATCAGCCCCATTTCTAGCCCCAGTCCCCCACCCCAGCCCATTTCCAGTCCTAGCCCCCCCAATATCAGTCCTCCTCCAGTCCCTCCCAGCATCCACTCCCTTCCAGTCCTAGTCCCCCATTTGCCAGCATCAGCCCATTTCTAGTCCTAACCCCCTAGTATCAGTTCTCTTCCAGTCTCTCCCAGCATCCGCTCTCTTCCAGTCCCCCATCTGCCAGCATCAGCCCATTTCCATCCTAGCCCTCCCCCCATTCCCATTCTAGCCCCTAGTACCCCCCATCCCATTCTAGCCCCCAGTTCCCCCCAGCCACACAACAAAAGGGGCCCTGTGCCTGATTGGCTTCAGAGGGAGCCGGGGAGGCCCGAAGCCCTGGCTCATCTCTGAGTGCTGGTGGGTTCCTTTTTATCACAGCCACGGGAAAGAAGGCAAATGCAGCTCTTTAGTCCCGCGGCTATTCAGAGGTGAGCCAGGACTTCGGGCATCCTGGCTCCCTCTGCAGCCAGTCAGGCGCGGGGTCCCCTGAGGTGCGGGGCCATGTGCGGGCAACATTCCTATACAATGGATGGGCTGGCCATGCCCAGAGGCCTAGGATTCTACTCAACATTCTTCCTCATGCCCAAGAAAAGCGGCAGAAAGACCAATCCTCTATCTCCACAATTTAAATGGCTAGCCTCCTGGAACCTGAAGGATGCTTACACACATACAGCCATTCATCCAAATCACAGGAAATTTCTATGGGTTTTTCTACAAAACCAACATTTCCAATACAAAATACTTCCTATTGTTGGCTCCCAGAGTCTGCACAAAATGTCTTTCAGTGGCAGCAGTTTGTTTATTTATTTATTTTATTTAGACAGTTTTGTATACCACCTTATCCTTCAATCAAAGTGGTCATAACACAATTGGGGGATACATTTAACATGAGGGGATATGAGACACATACACTAATACTTACAGGGAACATGGGCAATGGAGGGTTAAGTGGCTTGCCCAAGACCACAAGGAGCACCTGTGGGACTAGAAACCCCAGTCCTTCCGGCCCAAGGTTGCTGTCCTCTAGTGGGATTTGAACCCCTGACCTTCCGGCCTGAGGTAGCTTGCCCCAACCACTAGGACACTCCTCCCTCCCTTATGCAAAAGACACCACTATGTTTATCCTTACCTGGATGACTGGCTTATATCAGCCCCAAACAGAGAAGCATTAAACCTCTCCATTCAAGAAACTATTCGACTTCTCAAGAATCTAGGCTTTTTAATCAAAGAGAAGTCAGCCCTTGCTCCAACTCAGATCATCACTTTCACTGGAGTGTACATCAGTACACAGCACTAAAAAGCATACCTTCCCAAGGAAAGAGGGCAGATGATCCGGCAACTCGGCTTGTACCTCCATTGCCATTGCTCAGATTGTACTCCAGCTTCTGGGACACATGTCAGCAGTGGAACATGTTCTACCTTCAGCAAGGCGCTATATGAGACCATTGCAGTGGCACCTTAATCTACAGTGGGATCAGTGATGACAGCCTCTCAAGATAAAGATTACTATCTCTCAGTCTCTCTGATATGCTCTCTAACTTAGTGATGCATCTCGACATTCTTCGTGGACAAGCAAGAAGTCAGTCCTCTCATGTATGGGTGACGTCCCCAATGGAGCCCCATGCAGGAACGCTTCCCAATTTCCATTGGAAGCTTTTGGGAGGCTCCATCGCGCATGCGTGCCTGCCTTCCTGCTTGCCGCGGCATCATTTTCTCTCCAGTCGTCTTTTTCCGCGGAGCCCCTAAGATACTTTCCTGCCATTAGCGGAGAAAGGTTTTTTTTTTTTTTTTTTTACTATTAGTGGGTTGCTTTTCATCTTAGTCTACCATCTGCCACCGATTGCGTCTGCTCCAGGGCCAACGCCCACGCCCCTTTTATCATTTGTTTTTTTTCACTTTTCTTTTGTTGTTTTTTTCTCTTTGTGCTTTTTTCCTGCAGCTGATGAAATTGAGCTGTTTGACCTTCCTACAGCCGTGTTTCCCATCACATCCAAGCCAACCAGCGGCTTTAAAAAGTGCACTAAGTGTGCATGCACCATTTTAGTGACCAATAGGCACAATTGGTGCCTGCGGTGCCTTGGCCTGAACATCAGTCTGCCTCGTGCAATCTGTGTCTGCAGATGAGGAGGAAGGGCTGGGAGAAACAGAGGGAGGCTCTCTTCGGGCTGTCAGATTCAGCATCCTCGGCTCCGGCATTGACTTTGGCATCGACGGCCTCGCAGGGCTTCACTCAGGCGTTGTCAGCACATGGTGCCCTAGCACACTTCGAGCCACAGTGGCCACTGAATAGAGATTCTCCATTGGCCTCTAGTCGGAGCCGAGGAAGGATCTGTCATCGACTCCATCGACATTGAAAGGAGTGTCCAAGCACCATGACAAGAGCCATGTGCATTGGCACTGGAGCCCTTCTCAATGAGACAACGAGAGTGATGGCCAGGAGTAGCCCGCTAAGCTGCGCTGGCAGGAGGAGTTGACTCCCAGTGTCCCGGGGGGCTACCGGCTGTCTACCAATGAACTCACCATCATGAAGATTCTTTCACGGGTGCCAGAGTTGGCGGCTGAGGTTGTTATCCTGACCCCGACTCCTTCAGTGATGGCGGCGCTGGAGGAACACCTTCGAGCCTTCGAGGCCCATATGGCGGCGGTGATGGCCATGTGGCAAGCCGGCCCCCTCGATGCCATTGGCATCATCACCTCATTTTGTCCAACCCATCCTGGAGACCCAGGCTCTCCCTACCGATGCAGACGCATCGGGTTGGTGATTGGAATCAACACTAGTTGCAATAACCATTTCACTCTCCAGCATCTTGGGTTCTGATGCCCTCAGTGCATCATCGGTCTCACTGATGCCTGAACAGAGACAGCATCGAAAGGAAGCTCGGCACTTTTGATTTCCTCTCTGAGTCAGACTCTGAAGGATGGGAGGCTGAGGAGGAATTGGTGGTGTCTGATCTCAGGTCCCTGGACCTGCCATCGGACCCCTCCCCTTCGTGTAAATGGTGGAAGTCGCCCCTGGAGGCAGGGCTGGCCCAAGGATTTCTGCCACCCCAGGCAGAAGTCCCAGTCATGCTGCCCTGCCCCCGTGTGCGTGCCGCCTCCCCTCCTGCCGCTGATTCCTGTGATGGGGTCAGCTCGGCGGCAGACCATGTGCTTTGGCATACATGACCTACAGCTTCTGACACAATTTTGGGGGTCGGAAGCGGCAGGGGGGGGGCAGCGTCACAGCTAGGTGTACGGGGGGGGGGGGTGACAGGCTATGTGTACTGAAGCACATTTTCTGCTACGCTGCCCACTGGATGGGCCAGCCCTGCCTGGAGGACATGTCCTTCCAGGACTTCATCAGGGACATGCCCAAGGACATACCCTTCTCCCTAGAGTCCAAGGTTGAGCCGAGGGTGGAGGATTTGGAGATCCTCCAATACCCCTCAGCTCCCAAGCAGTCAGTTATGGTGCCCGTGCACTTTATTCTGCAGAGGCTGCTGTTGCGGATGTGAGAGACTTCTCTTACGGTGCCAGCCATTAGCTGGTGGCTGTACTCTATGTACCGTGTCCAGAAGGCTCCAGGCTTCGAGAAGCTACAGCTGCCCCACAACTCCTTGGTGGTGGAATCAGTCATGAAGCAGATTAAGAGCACCAAGATGCATTCCTCAGTGCCCCCAGGCAGGGAAGCCAGGACCCTTGATTCCTTTGGTAGGAGATATTTCCAGGGCTCCATGCTGGTGGCTAAGATCCTCTAATACCAGCTTTACAAGAACATGTTCCTTAAGGACATCATGAGCGACCTTCGGAGTGCCTTGATTCCTTCCTTGCCCTAGTGATCCATGGTAAGGACTTCTCGAAATACATGGTCCGAGCCACCTATGATCCCTTTGAGTCCACTGGCCAGGTTACGGCTGTAGGCATAGGAGCATGCTGTCCTGCTTGCCTCCAGTCATCGGAACTGGAACAGTGGGGCCAGGACAAGCTTGCAAATATGGCTGCTGAGGGGACAATCTCTTGGGAAACCCATGGAGGAAAGAACGGGCAAGATCAAGAAAGAGCACGTGACCAGGCTCTCATGGAAGACTGCTGACCCCTCAAGCAAGAAATACCAGGGCAAGAAATCCTTTTACCAGTGCAAGCCCTGGTACTACCAGAGCCTTCAGAGTGCGCATCCTAAGGTGCAAACCCCTCTCCAGCATTGACAAGAAAAGCCCCAGAAGGCTCAGCCGGCCCTTCAGCAAAAGCCAAGGCTGGGATTTTGATGTGTTTCTCAGAAGTGTAGCCAATCTGCTGGTGCCCGAAGGGGTACCCCCTCAAGTGTTGGGGGGGGGGGGGGCTCGTCCACTTTGCCCACAGGTGGGCTCTCATCATTTAGATGCTTGGGTCCTGCAGATAGTCAAAAGCAGATACATACTGGCATTTTACCCAGTTGCTGCTCCCTTCTCCCCCAGGGAGTACCTACTGGACCCACTGCATTGCAACTTGCTACAGGAGGAGGTCTCCACCTTTTTGACCGAGGTCACCATCAAGCCGGGGCTTCTACTCTAGTTACTTCGTAGTTCCCAAAAAGACAAGGGGGTTCCGGCCCGTTTTGGACCTCAGAAACCTCAACTGCTTCTTAGTGTGGGAAAAGTTCAAGATGGTCTCACTGAGGACGCTGCTCCTTTATCTTCTCAAGGACAATTGGCTATGCCCCTTGGATTTGAAGGATGCATATACACACATCCCAATCCACCCTGTTCACAGGAAATACCTCTGGTTTGTTCTGGAGGGGGGGGGGCAGCACTATCAGTACTGAGTACTTCCCTTTGGACTCACATTGGCTCCCAGGGTTTTCATGAAATGCCTCACAGTGGTGGCCGTGTATCTCTAAACCCTGGGAGTCTTTGTCTTCCTTTACTTGGACAATTGTCTTATAAAGGGCTCCAGCCCAGATGGTGGATGGCAATTGGCTCACCTCACTATTCAGGTGCTTGAACGGCTGGGGTTCATGGTCAACTACCCCGTCTCACCTCCAGCCCTTTCAACTGCTGGAGTTCATCGGGACCCTTCTTGATACCACTCAAGCTTGGGCTTCTTTCCAGTGGACCGCATAAAGTGGCTGACAGAGGTGTTGGGTGACATCCAGAGGAAGTGCATATGATGGAGCGGGGGATGCTGAAGATGCTTGGCCACATGGCCCATACAGTACATATTATTCTGCTGGCCCATCTCTTTATGAGATTGACTTAGTGGATGTTGAGCACTCATTTGAAGCAGGCTACCGGCCGCCTCTGGGACCAGGTGTCAGTCACCATACCCTTAGTGCAGTCCCTTCATTGGTGGCTAGAGCCACAGGACCTGTTCAGGGGTCTTCCTTTTCAGAGGTTGATGCCCCAGAGGATGCTAACCATGGATGTTTCCAACTGGGTTGGGGGGCTAATCTGGATGGCCTGCACATGCAGGACCTGTGGTCCAAGCAGGACAGCCTGCACCAGATCAACTTCCTCGAGCTCCATGCCATTGCGCATGCCAGCCTTGTTCTAATCCAGACAGACAGACAATCAGATGGCGTTGTTCTTCATCAACAAGCAGGGGGGGGGGGCATGGGCTCATACCTCCTGTGCTGGGAAGCGGTTCGCTTCTGGAAGTTTGCTGCATCCCACAGGATGGAGCTGTGGACGACTTATCTGCTCGGGGAGCTCAGTGTTCTGACAGATTACCTGAACCAGGTCCTCTAGCCACACAAGTGGACTCTCAACAGGGAAATGGTAGAGTGGATCTTCCGGGAGTAGGGTACTCCTGTGATAGAGCTCTTTGCCTCTCCACACAATGCTCAGGTTGGACAGTTCTGCTTCAGGATGGCTGCCAGCAGCCAGCTGGCTCCGGATGCATTCCTCCTCCACTGGGGGGTGGGTCTGCTTTACGCTTACCCTCCGATCCTGCTTGTACCAAAGACCTTGCTGAAGCTTCAGGCTGACAAGGGTATCATGTTTCTCACTGCCCCATATTGGCCCAGGCAGCTGTGGTTTCCCCTGCTGCTCTAACTGCCTCGGCGGGAGCCTTTCCATCTGGGCTCTGCCCCAGACCTCATCTCTCAGGAGGACGGGACTCTACTGCACCCCAATGTTTGGTACTTGGCTCTCATTGCCTGGATATTGAGTGGGTAGTTCTCATGGAATTTAATCTACCTGGGAATGTAACGGATATCCTTCTGGCCTCCCACTTGGATTCTGTGCACAGGTCCTACACATTTAAGTGGCAAAGATTTTCTGACTAGTGCACTGACAGGGCTCTGGATCCCTTTTCTTGCACAGTGAACAAGTTACTGGAGTACCTCCTACACCTCTCGAACTCTGGTCTCAAGTCCAATTCGATCAGAGTCCATCTAAGCGCGACTGGGGCCTACCATTGTGGCTCTGAGGGAAAGCCCATCTTGGCCCAATCCCTAGTGGCTCACTTCATGTGGGGCTTACTCCTCACAAAACCTCAGTCCCCGCCAGTGAAAGTTTTTTGTTCCTGGTGGCGGTCACTTCAGCCTGCTGTGTCAGTGAGCTCCAGGTGCGAGTGGCTCACTTGCCATACACTCGGTTTCACCATAATCGGATAGTTTTGCAGATGCATCTCCATTTCTTGCCTAAGGTGGTTTATGCTTTCCACCTAAATCAATCAGTCATTCTGCCTACCTTCTTTCCCTGGCCTCATGCCAACAGTGGGGAGGCGATGCTCCACATTGTTGACTGCAAGCCTTCTACCTCGAGCGGATGAAGGCACACCGGCATTCCTCCCAGCTGTTTGTCTCGTTTGACCCCAACAAGCTGGGTGCTACTATCTCCAAATGCACTCTGTCCCTTTGCCTGGGGGCTGCATCTCCTTTACTTATTCCCAGGCAGGCCTGAGCTTTGAGGGACATGTTACAGCTCACAGTGTCTGAGTCATGGTTGCGTTGGTGGCCAATTTGTGCTCGGTCTCCATGGAGGAGATTTGCAGGGCTGCTACATAGTCTTTGGTCTACAGCTTCATAGTGCATTACTGTCTGGATGGGGATTCCCAACAACACAGTACAAAACGTAGCAGGTATAAGTGCTGTTGAATGTTTGACGCTGGTTTTAAGTACTAACCGTTCCAATATCTACAAAGATGGTATCAATTTCAGTGCAACATAACAACTGTGTTAGCATGTTCTAATACAGTTCCTTCAGCATAAGGGGAGCCAACCCCTGAAGAAGAATTTATCGAAACACGGCCTGTGTCGGGTCAGGTCTTCCTTATATTTTGGAAATAATAAAGTTGTGGTGAGAACTTATACCTGCTACGTTTTGTACTGTGTTGTGGGGGGGGGATTCCCGACATGACAGCAACTTCGGCCAAACCGTAATCCGCATCTCTTTGGGACTTAGGTTCAACTCCTTCCCACCGGCCCTTTTGTCTGTCCATGCTAACAAAGAGTCTTCTCAGTGTTGATATGCAGTCAGGATGCTGAATCAGTTGAGTCCCCTGGAGTGACTACCTATGCTGCTGCTTCTGGTTCTCCAGTTTTGCTGCCTCTGTTTGGCTTGACCCTCGGTTTTCAGTAGCCTGTAGCTTGGAAGTTCCATATGTAAAGACTAACTTCCTGTTTGTCTACACCCTAGACACCCATCCCCAACTAGATTCGTTGGGGATGGGTGAAGAAAGCCCCCAGGTAAGAGATACATTAAATACCTTTATGGAAATGGGTAACAGGGGTAACATATGGAAAGCAGTGTGTATAAATGCCTGTAGCATGGGAAATAAGATCCCTGATGT
The DNA here is from genome assembly GCA_033557465.1 of Ichthyophis bannanicus. NCBI lineage: Eukaryota > Metazoa > Chordata > Amphibia > Gymnophiona > Ichthyophiidae > Ichthyophis > Ichthyophis bannanicus. Next base: position 70,580,230 of record CM066034.1, read on the forward strand.
TGAAGCTTTGGTGGGAGTGGCCAACTTGGATTTAGTGTCAGTTACAGAAACATGGTTCACAGAAAACCATGACTGGGATGTAACTATACCTGGCTATACTTTATTCAGAAAGGACAGGGTAGGAAGAAGGGGAGGAGGAGTGGCACTATATGTTAATAATTCTATTAAAGCTTTGGAATTAGAGCTTAAAAGGGAGAGAGGAGGCATTGTGGGTTAAACTAGAAAGAGGGAAAGAGAAATTTATTTGTTTATTTATTGTTTATTATATACCGCACTCTTAAAAATCAGCGCGGTTTACATACAACAAGATTGTGCCGGGGAGCACTTACAATGAACTGGAGCTTTAAACTTGGATATCAACTGGGCGTAACTATGTACATTGAATTCAACTTATTTACAAACTGTATCTGCAATATTTACATACATTGACAATGTTCATGTGTTAATGGTTGGGTGTATGCTAGGGGGTGTCAGGTTGGTAAATCTATTTGCATTGGCATGATATACAGACCTCCCTCACAAGAGGAAGAGGTGGACAGAGAATTAATTGAAGACATACGCAGCATTGCTAGGAAAGGGGAAGTGCTACTGGTAGGGGATTTCAATATGCCAGATGTTGATTGGCACATTACTGCTGCAGTATCTTCTAGAAGTAAAGAGATCCTGGATTCTCTACAATGAGAACTATTCAGGCAATTGGTAACAGACCCCACACGTGAAGGGGCCATATTGGACTTGGTGCTTACCAATGGTGAAAGTGTTTCTGATGTTATAGTGGGAGATCATTTTGCATCCAGTGATCACCAGATGGTGTGGTTCAGCAGTAGGACTAGGGCTGTTAGAATCCATTCAAAGGTGAGGGTCTTAGACTTTAGGAAGACTAACTTTGCCAAGATGGGCCAATACCTCAGGGAGTCTTTATCGGGATGGGAACAGCTGGGGGATGTAGAAAAACAGTGGGCAAAACTGAAAGGGGATATTTTAAGGGCAACCAACCTTTTTGTTAGAATGGTAAATAAAGGTAAAAGGAAAAAGGAGGCCGCTATGGCTTTCTAAAGAAGTAGCTGAAAAGGTGAAGAAAAAGAGGGAGGCCTTCATGAAATACAAGGGATCACAGAGAGAGGAAGACAGGCATCTATATTTGGAAAAACTTAGAGAAGCTAGCAAAGTAGTCAGAAAAGCAAAGATTCAAAAAGAGGAGGAAATAGCCAATGCAATAAAATGGGGGGGGGGGGGGGGTGTGATTAGACATTTTTCAGATATTCAGATATGTTAGTGAGAAGAGGAAGGGCAAAAGTGGTATTGTCAGACTCAAGGGTGAAGGGGAGGAATATGTAGAAGCTGATGAGGATGAAGCAGAATTGCTTAATAAACATTTCTGTTCTGTGTTCACAGATGAAGAGCCAGGACCTCAGAAAACACCCACAAACAGAAGCGAGGGACATCTTAAACAATTTTCAGAAGACTGTGTTCATGAGAAACTAGCAAATCCTAAAGTAGACAAAGTGATGGGACCAGATGGGATACACCCTAGAATACTGAGAGAACTTGGGGACGTTCTAGCAGCTCCACTGACTGACCTTTTCAATGCCTCGTTGGAGTCGGAGTGGTGCCAAAGGACTGGAGAGAGGCTCATGTGGTGCCTTTACACAAAAGCGGAAGTAAGGATGTGGTTGAAAACTACAGGCCGGTTAGTTTAACTTCGGTGGTGAGTAAATTATTGGGAACGCTGCTGAAAGAGAAAATAGTGAGGTTTCTGGAGTCCAGCAGATTACAGGATCAAGGCAGCATGGATGGATTCACCAGAGGCAGGTCTTGTCAGACAAATCTGATTGATTTCTTTGACTGGGTGACCAGAGAGTTGGACCGAGGGAGAGCCCTAGATGTGGTGTATTTAGATTTCAGTAAAGCCTTTGACACTGTTCCTCACAGGCAACTTATAAACAAACGGATTACCCTAGGGATGGACCCTAAAGTTACTGCTTGGGTTAGAAATTGGTTGGGTGGGAGGCGACAAAGAGTACAGGTAAATGGAGCTCACTCTGAGGAGAAGGATGTTACCAGTGGTGTGCCCCAGGGATCTGTCCTTGGTCCGATTCTTTTTAACATCTTTGTTAGTGATATAGCGGAAGGACTGTCGGGTAAGGTTTGCCTCTTTGTGGATGATACCAAAGTCTGCAATAGAGTAGACACCCAGGAAGGTGTAGATAACATGAGGAGGGATCTAGCTAAGCTTGAAGAATGGTCTAGAATTTGGCAGCTTGGATTTAATGTTAAAAAATGTAAGGGAGCAATATAGTATAGGGGGTGAAGTACTTTTGTCCACTAAAGAAGAGCGGGACCTAGGCGTGGTTGTGTCTGAAGATCTTAAAGTAGCTAAATAGGTAGAAAAGGCGACAGCAAAAGCTAGAAGGATGCTTGGGTGCATACGGAGATGAATGGCTAGCAGAAAAAAGGAGGTGATAGTGCCTCTGTATAAGTCTTTGGCGTGACCTCATTTGGAGTATAGTGTGGAATTCTGGAGACCGCACCTTGAAAAGGATATAAACAGGATGGAGTTCGTACAGAGGTGGCTACTAAAATGGTTAGTGGTCTTCATTATAAAGCATATGAAGACAGCCTTAAGGATCTTAATATGTACACCTTAGAGGAAAGGCGGGATAGAGGTGATATGACTTAGATGTTTAAATACCTCCGTGGCATAAATGTACAGGGGGAGAGCCTCTTTCAATTGAAAGCAAGTTCTGCTACGAGGGCACATGGGATGAGGGTGAAGGGGGATAGATTCAGGAGTGATATGCGGAAATATTTTTTTACGGAAAGAGTGGTGGATCCATGCAATAGTCTCCCACTGGAGGTGGTAGAGATGAGGACAGTATCTGCATTCAAAAAAGCATGGGACAAACACAGAGGATCTCTAAAGGAAAAAAGGAGACTGTTGTAGTTGTTGTTATGGAAGGACAGACTAGATAGGCCATGTGGTATTTTTCTGTCGTCATATTTCTATGTTTCTATGTTACGGAGAAAGAGTAGTTACTCACCTGTAGCAGATGATATCCGTGGACAGCAGGAATAAGTCCTCACAATTCTCGCACCTCCCTGAGGAGGCGCATTTTTCTCATTGCTCTGTTATTGTACTGGAGAGAATATTGCACTGCGGCAGGTGGAAAGGTGGGCACACGTGCGATGGAGCCTCCCAAAAGTTTTCAATGGAAGCCGGGGAGCATTCCTGCATGGGACTCCTTCAGAAATGTCACCCATATGTGGGGACTTATTTCTGCTGTCCATGGAGAACACCTGCTACAGGTGAGTAACTACTCTTTATCCTTATTGGGCACCCAGTCACATCACTGCCACCAGCCGTCGTTCTAGCCACAGATGTTTCCATTATTAGATGTGAAGAGCATCTTCCACATGTAAGCATACAAGGTTGTTGCAGCAGCATCATGTGAATGTTGCATATCAATCTGTTAGAACTAAGAACCGTTTACAGTGCCATAAATGCGGAGTTACGGCATAATAAAAAACACTACGGCCATCTTTTTTCTAAAGCCAGTGAGCTCCAGCATGAATTTGGATGTTATTCTGCCATAGTTTTGGAAGATTGCCTAAATGATGGAGAAGGAAAATTGCTTTATTCAGATAAATCTACATGTGTTGCCCTGAAACAGAGCCTAGTTTTTATCAGGTTCAAAACATGACAGTTGTGTTGTGTGGCGCTCCCTACTGTCTAGGTGGTTGCCTATAGGCAAGGGTGTGCCATCTAATGTCCCTTTTTTGGTATGGGTTCCAGAGCTAATGCTTCTGGGTATTGTAGTTGTGTGGAATAACAAAGAATCTGAGGGTTGAAGGCAAACACAGGAAATTTATTGTGTCTTTTCCTTTGCAAAGAACTTTCTTTGAAGCTCAACACATGTTAACAAAAATAGGATGTACTCTCCAACAAAAGAAGTTCCAGTCAAACAGGATTCTGGCAGTGATAAATATTACAATTGCTTCATGCAGCTTGTTACACCAAAAGTGTTTCTTCCCAAAGTCCAACAGTTAGAAAAACAGCTTAGCTGGTTGCAGCTAGCTTCCAGCAAAGGTATCAGCCTTTCCAAACTGAATAAAAAAACTTTAAACAAAACTTCTTTTGCTTCTAGTTGTTTCTTAATCATTCAAATCAATCTTGAATCATTTCCTCTCAGCTCTAAACACCAGCAATTCTCCTTTTAAACATTTCCAGCATTCAAGACATAAGACACTCAGGTAAATGGCTTCTGGCTTTTTTTTTCTCAGTTTAAAAAAAACCTACAGCCTCTTCATTCTGTCTTCATACAAAAAGAACAATCTATCAAGGAGTCTAAAGAGTCTTGTCCCATATCACAAGGCTCTGTCTGAATGTCTTCATAATCAGACTCTACTGTCTCCTGGCTTAACTCGGGCTGAGGGGACGTAGGCTTAATCTCCTCCAAGAGTTTTAAGACCTTTTCCCATCGGGACTTCTCTCTGTGCTCAGGGTTTTTAGAATGGCTGTAGAGATCCTTATCTCTCAACAAGCTGGACAAGGCTTCTAACTGGCTCACCTTGTCTTTCGTGACCCTTCTCTTCACAGACCTTTCCAGAGGTAAAACCTCTCCCACAGACTCATGCAGGGCTGCTCCCGTACCTGGACTATAGTCAGCAACTCTCACAGGATAGACTCTCCAGTCTCCAGACCATGCTGCAATGCCTTTACAGCATGGGCTTCTCCCTGGACTGTAGTCCCCAGTGTGCTGGCTGCCTTGGGACTCCCTTCTGTGGCTGTCTCTGGAAAACCTCTCTCTTTCCTTTCCCCTGAAGGATCCTTTCCCTTCAGTTTGCCTCAGGAGTTCTTCTCCCTCCTCTCTCTTGGTAGGCTCCCTTCTTTCTGTTCCCTGGAGCTTAAATGTGTGTAGCTGCTCTCCCCCTTCCAACTCCTCCCACAGGTGCTTCCTATTACCTTCCTGGGTTGCCATGGAGTTTGGGTGTGGCCTGGACTCAGCAGCTCTTTGTGTGTGTTTTTTTTCCTTTGGCTGCAGTTTCAAACACCCTGCTCTCTGAACTATCTCTCTGCTTGCAGGTAAAAGTTTGTTTTCCAGCTATTTCCATGGGCTCTGATGCCCCTTCATCACCACAGTTGGCAGTTTTGTGGCAGAGTTTGGCATGTATGCATGCTCACTTAAATTAAGAATAAAATGGACTTGAACAGAGGTAGCTTTTTATAGCCACCTTGATACATAGTCTGACAAAAAATTGTGGGAGCATATTAATGTTTATGGGATTGTTTTGGTCATAAATGCCTTCAAGGCATGATCAGAATGGATAACCAAGTCATGATATTCTGCTTTAACAAGTAAGGAGGCTCAAGTTCTCTCCTGCTATGCCTTGAAGCGACAACAATTTGGCATTTTTCCTGTTCCACACATCAAGTGGTTTATCTTTCTGGTCGGTAAATGAATTGACAGACTCCCTCAGTTATCAACTGAACCCTCATGAGTGGTCCCATGACCAGAGTCGCAGACAGCCTCTTTCAGGCACTGCGAATGCCAGAATTATACCTTTTTTCAGCCCAAGACAATGCCATATGCAAACATTTTTGTTGCATTTGTTTACGTACAACTCAAAACAAAACACTTTTGTCATTCCATGGGATGCAAGATGCCTTTATGCTTTCCTTCCATTTCCACTCACCCAGAGGGTATTGCACAAGATCTGCAAGAGCAGGTAGCAGATAATTTTAGTTTCTCTTGACTGGTCAAGGCAGATATAGTTTTCAAGACTTCTGTCTCTTACCTCCAGTATTCTTGTCTCAATTATTCTTTAATAACACAGGGGGAAGGTCTCACCCAACCGAACCTGAGTAGTCTCACTCTGACAGCATGGAGGTTGAATGGCAGCTGTAACCGCGCCTTTAGTGCCCCCAGCAAGAGCGTGTAGGGCTTAAGCGACTTGTTTTCCTTCCTGAACAGCTACTTTACTTTTTCCTGAAGCAAAGCCTCTTGGGAAATGTAGTTTCTTTCACTGTCCAATGAAGAGTAGTGTGAACTCAAAGTGGTTTTAAGCAAACAGGATTTATTTCCCCTCCGGGCGGATTTCAGCATGGAAATAAAGGTAACAAAGCCATACACTTCTGGCAAAGGACAAAATAAAAGTTTCCAACAGAAATAGCTTAACTTCAGCACCAAACATTTGCTTCCCAGCAATTAGAGTAAAATAGTTCTGTTTCCCACAGCTCTGTACTTTTTATCTTAACACTTCTGCAGTTCTCTGCAATGCATAAACTCAGCGCAGGGACAATATTTCATCCGATATTTTAATCGTACAGTCCATCAATTCTTCAGATACATTTCCTAACCCTGGCTCTGTTTCCATTAACTCCTCATGGAAGGCAGGTAGGAATGTTTGTAACGTTGTTTCTTGGGCCACGCCCTTCCTCTCTGTTTTAGGCTTTATACCATATTCTTGAATCGAGTATTGCTTTAAACAATCATTCTCATTACAGGCATTATAACCACAGTCCCCACACTCTGGATAAGTAAAATCCCATTGATTATCAACAGCCTTATTTAAAACCCAGTCTTTGGGCTTACCTCTGTGCCTGCCTGCAACCGGCTTTCTTTGGGCTTTTGAAACAGCTGTGGATTCAACACCTGATTTGTGAAATGAGTGTTGAAACTGCCTTCCTGGCTTTATCTTCTCCTGGTAATTCCTAGAATACTGCAGACAGCCTGGGCTGCTTCTGCTGTATTCTTCTCTGGAATAAAACCTTGTAAATGGTTCTTCTTCTACCTTTAAGCTTGGCTCTGGCTCAGGGCTTTCTCTCTGCCTTACTGAGTGTTCCTTCAGGCTTGCTACGGTCTCTCTCCCACGGTTCTGGGCTGGAACTCTGCCTGTAGCTCTGCCTTGGCCTGGAACTCGGACTCCACCCTGGTCCTCCTCTTGGTCTGTTAGCTGGTCTGCTAACTGCCGTCTTTGCTGGTCTCTCACCGGAACCCTCGGCTGGCCTTGTAGCTGAATTCCCCTCTGAGCTTGTGGTGATGCTCCTAGTCGAGGCTCTAGTCCAGCTTCCAATCGAGACCCTAGATGAGACCCTAGTCCAGCTTCCAGACGAGCTTCTAATCGAGACCCTTTTCTCTCTATTGAGGCCTCTTTATGTGTCTGCCCTCTAGGGCAGTGCCTGACTCCTCCCCCTAGCAGGTGCTCTGATTCAGCTCGTGACTCCTGAGCTAACTGGCAGCAAGGGTGTGTTTCTTTCCCCTGTGTCTGGTTTCCGTGGCAACTACTAGCCATGTGCTTTTGTTTACCATCCAGCACTGCTTCTATTTCCTCCTTTTTGGCTCTTTCTAAAGGGCTGGAGGAACCCACTATGTCACACAGCTCATAGTCCACTTGTCAATATTGCACAAACTGAAGTCCTAATTTATTTATTTATTTATTTATTTACAGTCTCTTATATACCGCACTATTCATCATCAGCGCGGTTTACATGGAACAAAATGCTCAGTACAGTTAACACGTATGAGTTTACAGGTAACAGGGCACAAAAAAACTTGGATAACAGGGGTAAACTATTTACAAAACTTACAACATGGCTTCCAGACACCCTTCAAAAACATTGTCCTACCAAACCAAATGGAGATGTGTTTGCAGAATTGGCTGCCAAACATAATTTTACTCTCCTATCTTTTCTACCTTTTAGATTCAGGACGTAAAACAACTTTTTAAAAAAAAAAAAGTGCCATCAAGTCAAATGTTGACTCCTGGCAACCCAGCAGCCCCTGGGATTTCTTGACAAGATATGACCAGAAGTAGATTGCCAGGCCTTATCTTCCAAGGCAAGGGAGGGTAAAGTGACTTGCCTAAGGTCACAAGGAGTGCTAGTGGGAAATGAACCTCAATCTCCTGGGTGCTAGGCTGTTGCTACATTAGTAAGAATTCATTTGGCAGCAATTGCTGCTTATCATGACCAAGTTTGAGGAAAACCTCTATTCCTTTAGTGTCTAGATTCATGAGGGACTTCATAAATGTGAGGCCCCAAGCCAAGTCTCCAACTTCTGCCTGGGTCTTAATGTTGTGCTTGCTAAACTTATGGACAACCCCTTTGAACCTTTGGACTTTGCTTTATTGAAATACTTAATTTGGAAAACAATTTTTCTCCAGGACCAAGCATGAAGTCAGTCCTCACATATGGGTGACGTCGGCGCCGACGGAGCCCCCGTGCGGAGCATTTCCCCAGCTTTCAAAGAAAGCCTTTGGGAATGCAGTGCGCATGCACGGCCTCCTTCCCGCCCAAGGGTGCCATCTTGCTCAGTCTTCTTTTTTCCGCGGAGCCCGACGGATGTATTTTCGTTTCACCCAAGGAAAAAGTCGATTTTATTCTGCGTGAACCTGTTTTTCTTCGGTTCGACGCCGGTTTCCCTTTCCCGCCTGGGCCCGATACATCGGTATCGAGCCTGGACCTCTTTTTTCGGTTTTTGTCCTTAGTGACTAGCGTATGCGCCATTTTTTCTGTTTTCACTGGCAGCCCTGTCTTTTGACCTCGTAGGGGCCCTTTTTCCCCCGATGGCTGCCAGCGGGTTTAAAAAGTGTGATTGGTGTAAGAGTAGGCAGCACCAAAAGGAAAGAATCTTCTCTGACTTTGCGTCTGGTCGGGCCCGGACCTCGTCAGAGGCCTCGACATCTCGGGACTCCGGCCCTGAGCAGCGTTGAGGCTCCTCTGAAAGGGGGTCTCCCTCGCGGGAGCATCGCAAGAAGAAAAAACCCGCAAGGGCGGCATCGGTGGACGCACTTGGCTCCTCGAGGGCCAAGTCGCATAGCCCCGAGGGCCGTCCCGGGTCTTCGGAGTCGGAGAGGCCTGCAAAACAACCTCGTGTGGAGATGGAGTCCCTGGGTCACGTGAGTACTGTAGTCCTCGTGGACTCTCCTCCAGGGAAGCCGATGTCAGGCCCAGCGCCGCCGGGGCCCGAGTCGGGGGCTGCTGAGTCTCCTGAGCTTGGACTCAAGTTGACGGCCTTGGAGAGCAGCTTGGCTGACTTCATGGAACAGCAGCAGGCACTGATCACTGGTCTCACCGGTGCATCTGCCCTGACCACCGGGTCATCGATGTCCAAGTCGACCCCGGAGGCCGAGCCGATCCTCGAGTCCATGCGTGCTCGAGTCGATCCTCGGCTAAGGTCTCCCTCGGCCTCCCATTCGGGACCGAGGTCGTCGACGCCGTTACCCTCGGTGTCGGGGCAGATGGCATCGATGCCTGCCCGACCGGAGCCGCTTGATTCCTCCTCCGAGGAGTCCGGCTGGGAGACGGAGGATGAGGAGTCACCCAACACCTTTCGGACTCGGAGAAGGTCCCCACCGGAGGATACCAGGTTCTCGGACTTCGTGCGGGATATGGCCAAGGCTTTGGCATTCCCCGCGGATCCTGAGGAGGAGCCTTGAGCCGAGGAGCTCGAGGCCTTACAGTATGACTCTCCTCCGAAGGAGGCCTTTACTGTTCCGGTTCCTCCAATGCTGGAACGGTTGCTCTTCTGCATGTGGGAGTCGCCGGCATCGATGCCGGTTTTAAGCAAGTGGGTCGATTCCATCTATCGAGTCCGCAAGAGCCCTGGGTTCCAAAAGGCACAATTATTGCACCACTCCATGGTTGTGGAATCGGCCATGCATCGTCTGAAGAGTCAGAAGATGCATTCCTCAGTGCCTCCCGGCCGGGAGGCCCGGAACCTGGATGCCCTCGGTAAGAAGTGCTTCCAGGGCTCTATGCTTGCTTGCCGTGTCCAGACCTACCAGCTGTACATGGGCATGTACCTTCGAGACCTGGCAAAGGAGATTGCAAGGTTCTCTGCTGGTCTCTCCGAGGAACCTTTGCAGAGGTTCAATGCTCTGTCCTCGGGTATTCGTGAGTGCTCGTTTATCTCTCGAGCAGCCTATGATGGCTTCGAGGCTTCGGCCCGGGTAGCCGGTCGATGTCCCCTGCCGAGGTGAAAACCTCTTTGGCAAGCCCATGGCTGACAAGGCTGCAGAACCCGAGACCGAGACTCTTACCCAGACAAGGCTGTCCAGAAAAACCTCTGCCCCTTCTCAGAAGAAGAAGGGCTTGGGGAAAAAGACCTTTTACCCGAGGAAGTCATCTGCCTATAAACAGTACCCTCATTTTCAGGCCTCTGTAGCTCCCCAACAGGGTCAGCAGGCCAAGGGGCAGGGACATGGGCCCCGTAGACAAAAAAACCCCAAGCCACCAGCTCCGGCTCCTGCACAGCAGGGAGCGGGGTTTTGACTCCAGTGGCATAGACTCTCCTCCTCAGCTGGCCCCTATCAGCACTGGAGGCCGGCTGTCCCTGTACGCCCACAGGTGGTCAGCTGTCACAAGGGATACCTGGGTACTAAGTATAGTCCAGAGGGGCTATCTCCTCCACTTCCACCAGGTATCCCCCTCCTATTTTCCAGGGGAGCCTCCCAGACTTCCTCTGCACAGGGACTTACTCCTGCAGGAGTTGGCAAGTCTTCTCAAGGAACAGGACTAGAAAAGGGGACTGTTACTTCTGGAGAGAGATCTGCAATTGTGAGTATATACTTCTGGGAATTTTCTTAAAGGAATTCTTTCTATTAAAGCTATTTAATCTGTGAACACACTATTTTTTGTTAAATCAGTCAGGGCCTAGTAGCAGCAGTTTAAGTTTAAATTTAAAACACAGAAGAGAACTTTCTGGTTACATTTCATACCCAGCAGAGAGTTTGTAGTTTTAATTTAATAGTCACTCAGGGCCTAGTATCAGCAAAGTACTTTTAGTTTAAATTTAAAACACAGAAGAGAGCTTTCTGGTTAAATTTAGAACCCAGCAGAGAGCTTGTAGTTTAAATTTCATAATAAGTTAGAGCCTAGCAGCAGCAAAGAGCTATAATTTAAATCAAATAAAGAATATAGCTTACCTCAGCAGCACTCAACGTGTAATCAAATTCTGGAATTTGTTACCGGAGGATGTAGTAAAAGGCTGATCTCCAGGAACAAGCAGGAATGAGTCTTCACATATGGGTATCGTCGGTACTGACAGAGCCTGCGCGGGAACGCTCCCCAGCGTCCAGTAAGAAAGCTTTTGGGAGCATCCCACAGCGCCTGCGCACTGCCTTCCTGCCTTTCCCAACCGCCTCTCTCCAGTTCTTCTTTTCTGCGGAGCCAGCAGGTCGTGTTCCTGTCACCGCAGAAGAATTCTTTATTATTTTTTTCTTTATTTTTCTGTGTCGCGTCTGCCTTCTTCGACGTCAGACCGGTACCACCGGTCTTTTCTTTTCTTTCTTAAAAAAAAACAAAAAAACCCTTTTCTTTCTTCAACTGTGCATTTTCGGTTTGGGCCTTAGGCCTAAACATTTTTTCTCCTCATGGAGAAGCCCGCTTCCGGGTTAAAAAAGTGCACGAAGTGTGGCGGTACTATTTCTGTCACCGACACCCATGACTGGTGTCTAAAATGTTTGGGTCCTGACCATTCCATCACGGATTATGTGTCCTGTACCATGATGTCTAAAAGAGGTTGGCAGAACCGAGCAGCCAAGCTCAGTACCCTGTTTCCCTCTGATGCAGCCTCGGTGGCATCGACGTCTTCCAGGGCTGCTTCTTCCTCTCATGGATCTCAGGTAACCAAACATAAATCTAGCCAGTCCTCGAAGGGCAAATCTCCCTCTAAGCATCGAGATGCCTCTGAGCTTGTCCTCGAGGATTCCGCACCGGCAAAATTACCCCGGCGGGAAGTTCCGGCTTCCAAAGCATTGTCTATGGGGTCACAGGTTGACATCGATGGCTCGGCCTCGACCGATCACCTGTTGCCGTGTTCTGGGGTACCGGTGGCCTCCACTGGTACCGACATCCAGACTCTGGTGGCGTCGATGGATCAGAAGATTCTGTCCATGCAGCGCACCCTAACGGCGTTTATACAGGCTTCGATGCCTCCGGTACCCCAACAGTCTCCGTTGCCGGTACCGACTCCGGCACCGGCATCGTTCCTGGTGCCGGCACCGATTGCATCAACATCGGCTTCAGTGTCGACTGCAACGGTACCCTGTCCTATGATGCCCATCGGTACCGAACCGGTACCGCTTACTCCCGATGTTGATCCCACTCGGTACGCGTATCGGGCTTTACAGGAGCATCCAGACAGGCGATACTTCGATTCCTCCGAAGACTCTGAGTCGGAGGTTTCTGTCGATGCACCGGTACTTCTTCCTCAGGAGTCTGATTCTCCAAAACGAAGAATGTCTCCTCCAGAAGACTTGTCTTTTCAGGACTTCATTAGGGAAGTGGCTAGGGGCCTCTCCATTACAGTTGCCCCTGAGTCAGAGCCTAGTGCCAAGCAACTAGATATTTTGCAGTATTCTAAGGCTCCTAAAGAAGCAGCTTCTTTACCTATTCATGAGATTCTCTATGATCTCATGTTGAGCATGTGGGAGACTCCTCTTACCACCTCTCCTCATTCTCGTAGATTAGACACCATGTACCGTGTCCCTCCTTGTCCTGGCTTTCATAAGTCTCAGCTTCCTCACCACTCTATTGTGGTAGAGTCTGCCATGAGGAAAATAAAGAGTGCAAAGAGACACTCATCTAATCTTCCAGGACGTGAATGCAGGACCCTTGATGCTTTTGGCCAAAGGGTTTTCCAAGCTAATATGCTTGCTGCCAGAATCAACTCCTATAGTCTCTATATGGGGATGTTTCTAAAAGAAGTCACAGATCATCTGCAGACTTTAGCCCCTTTTATTTCAGAAGATAGAAGGCAGGAATTTCTCACTTGGCTTAAACATGCCCAAGATGTTTCCAAATTTTTCAACTGTGCAGCCTTTGACTCTTTTGAGTGTGTAAGCAGAGCCTTGGCTATTGCCATAGGTGCACGCAGAATTGCTTGGTTACAAGCGTCTGATTTGGAACTTTGGGTCCATGATGAACTGGGAAATCTTCCTTGTACAGGTGAAAACCTTTTTGGCAGGGATTGGAAAGCAAAGGCCACTCAGATGGATGCTGAGAACTCTGCTTTGGATCGACTTTCAAAGTCTACCTCTGCTCCTGCTAAGAAAAGGTTGTTCAAAAAGACAACTTTTTCTAAAAAGGGAAGATACTATCCTGCTTATGGTCAGCAGGCATCATCTGCAGGTCGTTTTGCTGCAAAGCGTCAGCAACCACCTAAACAGGCCAAGTCAAAGGCTGCAAGGCCTCCCACGACTCAGCAGCCTCAGCCTCCCCAGGGCCTTTGACTTGCAACTAGAGAACTTAGCCTTTCTGGCTCTGGAAGAACCAGAGCCCCTCACCATTCCAGGAAGGTTGGCTTACTTTGCTCCCAGATGGGAGCAAATTACAGCAGAGCAATGGACCCTCTCCATTGTAAAGGAAGGGTACAAGCTTCATTTCTTGCACCTTCCTCCCCACACCATGGTGAGACAGTTCAATTCTCCAACATCTCTCCTCAACCTTCTGGGTCAGGAGATTGCTACCCTTCTTGCCCAAGGGGCAATAGAAGAAGTACCCCTTCTTCAACAGGGCTCAGGGTTCTACTTCCCTTATTTTCTTATTCCAAAGAAAACAGGGGGCTACAGACCCATATTAGATCTCAGAGAATTGAACAAGTTTCTATTCAAAGAGAAATTCAAGATGATTTCTCTCGGTACTCTGCTGCCATACCTTCAGAGTCAGGACTGGCTTTGTTCTCTAGATCTCAAGGATGCGTACACCCATGTCCTCATCCATCCAACACACAGAAGGTTCCTTCGGTTCCTTTTTCAAGGAAAGCACTACCAATACAGGGTGCTTGCTTTCGGTCTGGCCTCTGCACCAAGAGTGTTCACGAAATGCATGGCAGTAGTAGCTGCATTTCTAAGCACTCTAGGAATATTCGTTTTCCCATATCTGGACGACTGGCTCATTCGAGCTCCATCCCAGTCAGAGGCCCAGATTTCTCTAACCTGCGTGTCCTTCAGTATTTGGGACTGGTAATAAACATCCCAAAATCCCATCTCACCCCTACTCAGTCTCTGGAGTTTATAGGGGCCTTGCTGGATACCACAACCGCAAGGGCCTATCTTCCTCAGGCCCGTTGCCTATGCTTGGTGCAGTTAGCCTCCCAGATACAGTTAAAGTCCCATTTAACTGCTCGAGAGATGTTACAACTATTAGGCCACATGGCATCCACCGTGCATGTGGTTCCATATGCTCGCCTTCACATGAGGGCAGCTCAATGGACTTTGTCCACCCAGTGGACTCAGGCATCAGGTTGCCTGTCAGACAAAATAGCAAACTCCAGTCACCTATTTTGGTCTCTCCAGTGGTGGAAGTCCCCTCCAAATCTGTTGCTGGCGTCTCCTTTTCAGCAGTTGCTACCCCAAGCAACTCTGACAACAGATGCTTCTCCAATGGTTGGGGAGCTCATCTGCAGGATCTCTCCACCCAGGGCATCTGGTCTCCACAGGAGACTTCTCTGCATATCAATCTCTTGGAACTCAGAGCAATATTCTTAGCTCTCAGAGTGTTCCATTCCCTGCTCAGCTACAGGACAGTCCTCATCTATACGGACAACCAAGTAGCCATGTTCTATGTAAACAAGCAGGGCGGGACTGGCTCTGTCGCTTTGCAACGAAGCTTTGTGACTGTGGGCCTTCGCCAGAGAGCATCACATCCATCTTCTGGCAGTATATCTTCCAGGCGTTCAAAACTCTTGGGCAGACAGACTCAGTCGAGTTCTGCTTCCACACGAGTGGTCCCTCCACATGGACCAGATAGCCAGGATTTTTCGAATTTGGGGAACCCCGGACATAGACCTCTTTGCAAATCCGTGGAATGCCAAACTTCCCCGGTTCTGTTCCAGAATTCCGTGTCAGGGAGTTCAGGCCAAGGATGCCTTCCTCCTTCACTGGGGTCAAGACTTCCTTTATGCCTTTCCACCAATTCCCCTAATTCCCAAGACACTATTCAAGCTTCAGAGAGATCAAGGGACCATGATCCTCACAGCACCACATTGGCCACGCCAAGTGTGGTACCCTCTACTTCTGCATCTCTCTCAAGCTCCTTCCCTGGACTTGGGCTCTGCACCAGACCTTCTGTCCCAGGAGGAGGGAACTTTGTGGCACCCGAACCCCCAGTTGCTCCATCTCAGGGCTTGGTTGCTGAGGGCCTAGACCTTCAAGATTTTCATCTCTCTCAGCAAGACAGAGATGTTATTCATGCCTCTAGAAAGCCTTCTACTAGACGTTCCTATGCTTTCAAATGGAAAAGATTTACCATTTGGTGTTCAGGGAAAGGTCTAAACCCTCTTGCAATACCTCTGAATTCTCTACTAGAGTATCTCCTGCATCTATCCTATGCAGGTCTGAAAACAAATTCAGTAAGAGTCCATTTGAGTGCTATTGCAGCGTCCCTCAAGCCTCTCAATGGACAACCTGTTTCCTCTCATCCTCTTATAGCAAGATTCATGAGAGGCCTTCTTTTAACTAAACCTCCCATTAGACCACCTCCAGTGGCATGGGACTTAAACCTGGTTCTTGGCCAGCTTATGAAGCCACCCTTTGAACCTTTAGCCACCACCTCCTTGAAATTCCTTTCTTGGAAAGTTATTTTTCTCATTGCAGTCACCTCAGCACGCCGCATCAGTGAGTTGTAAGCTTTGGTGGCTAATCCTCCTTATACAAGGTTCCATCATGATAAGGTAGTCCTCAGGACCAATCCACACTTTATGCCTAAAGTGGTCTCACCTTTTCATCTGAACCAAGAAGTATATTTACCTGTCTTTTTTCCAGGACCTCATGCATCAAATGCAGAGAGGAATCTTCATACCTTGGATTGTAAGAGAGCTCTCGCTTTTTACTTAAAAAGAACACAGCAACACAGAAAGTCTTCTCAACTCTTTGTTGTTTTTGATCCCTCTCATTTAGGACTTCCAGTCTCTAAGAGAACACTGTCCAACTGGATTGCTCAGTGTATTTCTTTCGCCTACCAGAGTAGGAACATTTCTCTGGAGGGCCATGTCACAGCTCACAATGTGAGAGCCATGGTAGCCTCAATGCTCATCTAAACTCTGTGTCCATCGACCAAATCTGTCGAGCGGCCACCTGGGCCTCGGTTCATACCTTCACAGCCCATTACTGTTTGGACAAGGACTCCCGCCGGGATGCCTCGTTTGGTCAGGCTGTTCTCAAACATCTGTTCCATTCCTAATCAACTCCTACCCACCTACCCTGGTCGGATGCCAGAGATCCATGGGGGGAGGTAGAGTCCTTTTCAAGGATACACAACCTGGGGTTTCTCCCTGGCATCTGCAGCTAGGGAGTCCCCATATGTGAAGACTCATTCCTGCTGGTTCCTGGAGATAGCACAGTTACTTACCTGTAACAGGTGATCTCTGGGAACAGCAGGAATAAGTCTTCACAGCCCACCCACCTCCCTTAGGAGTTGTATCTCTCTATCTATCTTTCCTTTCCTCTCTCTCTCTTTGTCTCAGCTTTAAAACTCGAACTGGAGAGAGGCGGTTGGGAAAGGCGGGAAGGCAGCGCGCAGGCGGTGTGGGATGCTCCCATAAGCTTTCTTACTGGACGCTGGGGAGCGTTCCCGCGCAGGCTCCGTCGGTACCGACGATACCCATATGTGAAGACTTATTCTCCAGGACCAAGCAGGAAGTCAGTCCTCACTTATGGGTGACGTCGGCGCCGATGGAGCCCTCGCGGAGCAATTTTCCCCAGCTTTCGCAGAAAGCCTTTGGGAATTGCAGCGCGCATGCGCGGTCCCCTTCCCGCCCAGGGATGCCATCTTGCTCAGTCTTCTTTTTTCCGCGGAGCCCTACAGACGTAGTTTGTTACCGCCGCTGAAAAAGTTGATTTCTTTAGTTTGATTTCTCGTAAAACTTTTTCTCGGTTCGTGTGTCCTCTTCCCGCCGGGCTTTTGAGCCCGTTCACGTTTTTTATTTTATTTTATTCCAACTGGCGTTCCCGCCACTTTTTCCTTCTTCCCTGGCAGCGCGGTCTTTCGACCTTGCAGGGGTCCTTTTTCCCCCGATGGCTGCCAGCGGGTTTAAAAAGTGTGATCGTTGTGTCAGACTCATGTCTCTTACCGACACGCATGACTGCTGCCTCCGCTGCCTGGGGGCCGAGCATGACACTATGAGTTGCGGCCCGTGCAGCAGGATGTCCTCGAAGGCCCTGAGGAGTCGGCAGTCGCAAAGGGATCGTATCTTCTCTGACTCCGCACGGACCTCATCAGAGGCCTCGACGTCTCGTGGCTCCGGCTCAGACCATCGTTGGAGTTCTTCTGAACGGGTCTCCCTCGGCCGGGAACACCGGCGGGAGAAGAGGCCCGTGAGGGTGGAGCCGGACGGCAATCCTGGTTCCTCAAGGGCCAGGTCGCTCAGCCCGGCCCGACTCCCCGGGCCCTCAGAGGGGGAGAGGCCTTCGAAGCTTCCTCGTCTCGAAGTGGAGACTCCTGGACACGTGAGTGATATAGTCCTCCTGGACTCCGCCATGGATGAACCGACGTCGGGCCCGACGCCGTCGGGGCCCGAGTCGGCGGATGCTTGGTCTTCTGAGCTTGGTTTCAGACTGACGACCTTGGAGCGCAGTATCTCTGCCTTCATGGACCAGCAGCGGGCATTGATCACCGGCCTCACCAGTGCATCTGCCCCGACCACCGGGACGTCGACGCCCAAGTCGACCCCGGAGGCCGAGTCGATCCTCGAGTCCATACGAGCTCGAGTCGACCCTCGACCTAGGTCTCCCTCGGCTTCCCGTTCGGGACTGAGGTCCTCGACGCCGGCCTCGGCGTCGGGGAGGAGGTCTCCGGGCCCCGCGCGCACGGAGCCCCTCGACTACTCCTCGGAGGAGTCGGGCTGGGACACGGAGGAGGACGAGTCACCCGGTTCCTTTCAGACCCGGTGCGTCCCCTCCGACTCGCCCGAGTCGGAGCCTCGGAGGCGGTCCCCCCCGGAGGATACCCGGTTCTCCGATTTCGTGAGGGATATGGCCAAGGCCTTGGCTTTTCCCGCGGATCCGGAGGAGGAACCCCGAGCCGAAGAGTTCGAGGCCCTTCAATATGATTCCCCCCCTAGGGAGGCCTTTACTGTACCGGTTCCCCCGATGCTGGAGCGGCTTCTCTTCCGCATGTGGGAAAGCCCGGCCTCGACGCCGGTGTTGAGCAAGCGGGTCGATTCCATGTATCGAGTCCGCAAGAGCCCCGGGTTCCAGAAGGCGCAACTACCGCACCACTCCATGGTGGTGGAATCGGCCATGCATCGACTTAAAAGTCAAAAGATGCACTCCTCGGTGCCTCCGGGTAAGGAGGCCCGGAATCTGGATGCCCTCGGTAGGAAGTGCTTCCAGGGCTCTATGCTTGCTTGTCGGGTCCAGACATATCAGTTGTATATGGGTATGTATCTCCGCGACCTGGCGAAAGAAATGGCGGGTTTTTCCGCCGGTCTCTCCGAGGAACCCTTGCAGCGGTTCCAAGCCCTGTCCACAGGGATTCGAGAGTGTTCGAAGTTCATTTCTCGAGCGGCCTATGATGGCTTCGAAGCATCGGCTCGAGTAGCCGGAGCCGGCATCGGGGCTCGCCGCCAAGCTTGGCTTCAGTCCTCCGACCTCGAGCTGTGGGTGCAGGACAAGTTGGTCGATGTCCCTCGCAGAGGGGAAAACCTCTTCGGCAAGCCCATGGCCGACAAGACGGCGGAGCTCGAGTCAGAGACTCTCACCAGGACTCGCCTTTCCAGAAAAACCTCTGCTCCTTCTCAGAGGAAGAAGGGCTCGGGAAAAAAGCCCTTTTACCCGAGGAAGGTGTTCGCTTATAAGCAGCACCACCCACACTATCAGGCCTCGACAACCCCTCATCAGGGGCAGCAGCCTAACGGGCAGGGTAACGGATCCCGGAGGCAGAAAGCCCCCAAGCCCACCACGCAGGCCCCGGCCCAGCAGGGTGGGGTTTTTTGACTATGCCAGCATAGCCTCTCCCCCCCAGGTGCCCTCGCTCAGCACGGGGGGCCGGCTGACCCACTTTGCTCACAGGTGGTCAGCCGTAACATCCGATGCCTGGGTGTTGCGGGTGGTTCAAAAGGGCTACCTCCTACATTTTCACCAGGTGCCCCCCCCCCTACTTCCCGGGGGAGCCTCCCAGACCCCCGCTGCACAAGGACGTACTCCTTCAGGAGCTGCAAAGTCTGCTTCAGGAACGGGCGGTGGAGCCAGTGCCCCAGCATCTGTGCGGTCACGGTTTCTACTCGAGGTACTTCCTGGTGCCAAAGAGAACAGGAGGCCTCAGACCCATTCTGGACTTACGCAACCTCAACAAGTTCCTGCAGCGGGAAAAGTTCAAGATGCTTACCCTTGGAACCCTACTGCCTCTACCTCCAGCAGGGAGATTGGCTATGCTCCTTGGATCTAAAGGATGCTTATACCCACATCCTTATTCACCCGGACCACCGACAATACCTAAGGTTTGTGGTGGCAGGGAACCATTATCAGTACCGACTACTGCCCTTTGGCCTATCCTCCGCTTCCAGGGTGTTCACGAAGTGCCTGGCAGTGGTGGCAGCCTTCCTAAGGCTTCAAGGCCTCTTCGTCTTCCCATACCTGGACGACTGGCTCATCCGAGCATCGTCTGCTCCAGAGGTCGCCCAGGCCACCCAGCGTACGGTGGCTCTGCTTCAGCACTTGGGCTTCGTCATAAACTTCGAGAAGTCCGCTTTGCTTCCCTCTCAGGACCTCGAGTTCATAGGGGCACGGCTGGACACTCGGCAGGCTCGTGCCTTCTTGCCTCTGGAACGGGCCAACAGGCTTATGGCTCTAGCCGGCAGGTTCAACAGCGAGTCGCCGGCCCCTGCCAGACAGTTCCTGCAACTGCTCGGACACATGGCCTCCACGGTCCATGTCACTCCGAATGCCCGTCTACATATGAGACCTGCTCAGTGGAGCCTTCGCACTCAGTGGCATCAGTCCACAGGGAGACTGTCGGACCTGA
Organism: Ichthyophis bannanicus; assembly: GCA_033557465.1. Lineage (NCBI taxonomy): Eukaryota > Metazoa > Chordata > Amphibia > Gymnophiona > Ichthyophiidae > Ichthyophis > Ichthyophis bannanicus. The sequence goes on from CM066034.1 coordinate 70,600,193, forward strand.
TACAGATTTCCGACCGTCTGGTCTCCTCCCTGCAATGGTGGCTTCACCTGCCCAACCTAGTGCTCGGCATGTCCTTTCAGTCGCCCCCACCGTCCCGGGTGCTCACGACAGATGCTTCCCTCCTGGGCTGGGGGGTGCATTGTTGGGGGACATGCACTCAAGGCCTTTGGACACCTTGGGAGGCCGCCCAGCAGATAAACTTTCTAGAGCTACGGGCGATCCGCCTAGCTCTGTGGGCCTTCTCTCACCTGACGTTCGGTCAGTCCGTACTGGTGCAGACGGACAATCAGGTTGCCATGTTCTAGTCCCACAGGTGCTCCTTGTGGTCTTGGGCAAGCCACTTAACCCTCCATTGCCCATGTTCCCTGTAAAATAGTTATCTCCAAGTTATAATACCCTGTTCAATGTAATTTCAGTTTGTTCAATGTAAACCGCACTGATGCAGAATAGCGCGGTAAATAAGAGAATGTAAATAAATAAATATGTGAACAAACAAGGGGGCACGGGCTCCCTCCTTCTATGTCAGGAAGTCCGGAGGCTGTGCTCTTGGGCTGTCGGTCACGACATCCTCCTCAAAGCGGTTTACCTGCCAGGGCAGGACAATTGCCTGGCAGACAAACTGAGCCGGATTCTGCTGCCGCACGAATGGAAGTTGAACCCCGCGGTGGCCCAGCAGATCTTCCGCCGGTGGGGCTCTCCCACTGTGGATCTCTTTGCCAGTCCCCTGAACAGGCAGCTCCCCAGATTCTGCTCCCGGCACCCTCACCCTCTTCGAGTGGCGCCGGATGCTTTCCTCATCCTGTGGTCCACGGGTCTGCTGTATGCCTTCCCTCCCACACCACTGGTGTCCCGGACCTTGTTCAAAGTTGTCCAGGACAGGGCCTCCGTGATCCTGGTAGCGCCCCGGTGGCTGAGACAACCGTGGTTCCCTCTGCTTCTACAGCTAGCGGTGGACACCCCTCTTCCCCTGGGGTTTCAGCCCGATCTCCTGACCCAGGATCAGGGTACTCTTCTGCACCCCAACCTCAGGGCCCTGCACCTGATGGCCTGGCTGCTGAAAGGGTAGTCCTAGCCCCACTGCTGCTACCCCCGGAGGTGGAAGCCGTCGTCCTAGCATCTCGACGACCTTCCACCCGGAAGTCTTATGCCCTCAAATGGCGTCGTTTCTCGGTCTGGTGTTCTCAGCGATCTGAGGACCCCTTCGCCTGTCTAGTATCGGTGGTACTGCAATATTTGCTTCACCTCTCCGATCTAGGTCTCAAATCCAATTCTGTCAGAGTCCACCTCAGTGCTCTCTCTGCACATCATTCACCGGTTGAAGGCCAGCCTCTCTCTTCGCACCCCTTGGTGGCGCATTTCCTCAGAGGCCTCCTCCTGCTTAAACCTCCGTTGCGCCCTCCAGCTCCTGACTGGGACCTCAACGTGGTTCTGCAAAGGCTTACCTGCCCGCCTTTTGAACCCATGTCTACCTGCCCTCTTCGTTTCCTCTCCTGGAAAACTCTCTTCTTGGTAGCCCTCACTTCCGCGAGGCGCGTAAGTGAGCTGCAGGCCCTAGTGTCCGAGCCTCCGTACACTAGGTTCTACAGGAATAGGGTGGTCCTGCGGACCCACCCTAAGTTCCTTCCAAAGGTGGTCTCCCACTTTCACATCAATCAAGAGGTGGTTCTTCTGACCTTCTTCCCCAGGCCGCATGCCAGCCAAGCTGAGACTGTCCTGCATACCCTGGATTGTAGAAGAGCTTTGTCCTTCTACCTTGACCGTACGCGGGAGCATAGAAAAGCGATTCAGCTTTTCGTGTCTTTTGATCCCAATCGGTTGGGGGTGCCTGTCTCTAAGCGCACTCTGTCCACCTGGGTGGCCGACTGTATCGCCTGAACTTACGGGGCGGCCGGCCTCTCCTTGGAAAGTCGCGTCACGGCTCATCGGGTCAGGGCGAAGGCCGCGTCCGTGGCTCACCTCCGCTCTGTTCCGTTGGCAGACATCTGCCGGGCCGCTACTTGGTCTTCAGGTCAGACTTTTGCGGCTCACTACTGCCTGGAAAGGGAGTCCCGCAGGGACAGTGCTTTCGGTCAGGCAGTCCTCCACCATCTCTTTGAGGTTTAGGCAACTCCTACCCTCCGGCCCCGGTGATGGCTACCGGCCGGATGCGTATTCAGAGAAGATTCCTTCCTTCTGTACTGCTGAGCTTGAGGGAGCTCATTTTTGGCTTGAGGCCTCCGGTAGCCTTAAGCTTGGGAGTCCCATAAGTGAGGACTGACTTCCTGCTTGGTCCTGGAGAAAGAGTAGTTACTCACCTGTAACAGGTGTTCTCCAGGAGCAGCAGGAATCAGTCCTCACTTCCCTCCCTCCTCCCCTGGGAGTTGCAGTCATTCTTATTGCATATCTTGCAAATTTTTTGCTGTCTTTCCGCTATGTCATCAGACTGAGCAAGATGGCATCCCTGGGCGGGAAGGGGACCGCGCATGCGCACTGCAATTCCCAAAGGCTTTCTGCGAAAGCTGGGGAAAATTGCTCCGCGAGGGCTCCGTCGGCACCGACGTCACCCATAAGTGAGGACTGATTCCTGCTGCTCCTGGAGAACACCTGTTACATGTGAGTAACTACTCTTTCCTGCTGTTCCCAGAGATCACTTGTTACAGGTAAGTGACTGTGCTTTAGTGTAGCTGGCTTTAAAAAATGTTTGGACAAGTTTCTGGAGGAAAGGTCCATAAACCATTATTAAGAAGAGACCCAGGATATCAAAGCTTGACCCAGTACAAGCATTGCGGAACCTGTGTCTTTTGGGGAAACTGCTAGGTACGTATGACCTAGATTGGCCACTGTTGGAAACAGGATACTGGGCTTGATGGACCTTGGTCTGACCCAGTATGGCATATCTTATGTTCTTATGTTAAAAGACAGTGGAACCGGTGCCCCACCACCTGAGAGGTCAAGGCTTCTCTTCCAGGTACTTCCTGGTACCAAAAAGAACAGGAGGCCTCAGGCCCATCCTAGACTTGTGAAATCTGAACAAGTTCCTGGAGAGGGAAAAGTTCAAGATGCTTACCCTTGGAATTCTGCTGCCCTACCTCCAGCAGGGAGATTGGCTATGCTCCTTAGACCTAAAGGTTGCTTATACCCACATTCTCATTCATCCAGACCACAGACAATATCTCAGATTTGTAGTAGGAGGAAACCACTATCAGTACAGAGTACTGCCTTTTGGCCTTACATCCGCCCCCAGAGTATTCACCAAGTGCCTGGCGGTGGTAGCGGCCTACCTCAGGGTTCAAGGCCTCTTTATCTTTCTATATGTGGACGATTGGCTCATCAGGGGTCAATCCCCGCAAGAGGCCAATCAAGCCACCCTTCGCACTGTTGCTCTACTTCAGCACCTGGGATTTGTTATAAACTTCGCAAAGTCCAGTTTGCACCCCTTCCAGAACATGGAGTTCATAGGAGCTCGACTAGACACCTTTCAGGCAAAGGCCTTTCTACCAGTGGACAGGGCCCACAGATTGATGGATCTAGCCAGGCTATTCCATAGCAATTCTTTGGTCTCCGCCAGACAATTCCTGAGGCTCTTAGGTTACATGGCATCCACGGTCCATGTAACTCCAAATGCTCGTCTACACATGAGGCCAGCTCAATGGGGACTCAGGACACAGTGGCACCAAGCCACAGGAAGCCTCACGGACAAGGTGAGGGTGTCCAGCCTACTACAGTCTTCTCTGCAGTGGTGGCTTCATCTTCCGAATCTGGTGCAAGGGGTGCCTTTTCAAGCACCTCCACACTCTCAGGTGCTGACAACCGATGCTTCTCTTCAAGGTTGTGGTGCACATTGCCAAGGGGCATGTACTCAAGGCCTGTGGTCTCCTTGGGAGGCCGCACAGCAGGTCAATCTCTTAGAACTGAGAGCTATCCGCTTAGCCCTGAGATCTTTCTCCCATCTCATCTCTCACCAGTCCGTCTTGGTTCAGACGGACAATCAGGTTGCTATGTTCTATGTGAACAAACAAGGGGGCACAAGGTCCCGACTTCTATGTTGGGAAGCGCAGAAACTGTGCTCCTGGGCAGTCAATCACGGCATTCTTCTCAAAGCGGTCCAGGTCAGGAAAATTACCTGGCGGACAGATTGAGCAGGATCCTGCAGCCGCACGAGTGGCAGTTGAATCCTCTAGTGGTTCAACAGATCTTCCTGAGATGGGGTCTTCCAATCATGGATCTCTTTGCCAGTCCTCTGTACTGTCAACTTTCCAGGTTCTGTTCTCAGAGTTGCAGCGGATGCGTTTCTCATTCCATGGTCTATAGGCCTTCTATATGCGTTTCCTCCCACGCCTCTGGTGTCCCAGACACTATTCAAGGTGCTCAGGGACAAGGCCTCGCTGATCTTGGTGGCCCCCAGGTGGCCAAGGCAACCCTGGTTCCCGCTGCTTTTGCAACTAGCGGTGGACACTCCTCTTCCTCTGGGGACGCAACCCGATCTCCTGTCTCAGGAGCAGGGATCTCTCTTACACCCCAATCTCCAGTCCCTCAATTTGATGGCCTGGCTGCTGAAAGGGTAGTTCTAGCGCCTTTACTATTGCCTAGGGAAGTGGAGGACGTAGTCTTGGCCTCTCGGAGGCAGTCCACCAGAAAGTCTTATGCCCTTAAGTGGCGTAAATTCTCTACCTGGTGTACTCAACACAACGAGAATCCTTTCTCATGCCTGGTACCAGTGGTGCTGCAATATTTGCTTCACCTGTCCAACCTAGGCCTTAAGTCCAATTCTGTAAGAGTTCATCTTAGTGCTCTTTCAGCACATCACTCACAGGTGGAGGGTCAGTCTCTATCCAGCCATCCTTTGGTGGCTCGCTTCCTCAGAGGCCTGCTTTTGCTTAAGCCTCCAGTGCGTCCACCTGCCCCTGAATGGGATTTAAATGTGGTCTTGCAACGGCTTACTTGCCCACCATTTGAACCTATGGCTACTTGCCCTCTGTGTTTTCTATCCTGGAAAGTGCTATTTCTGGTAGCCCTTACCTCAGCAAGGCGAGTGAGTGAGTTTCAGGCCCTAGTATCAGAAGCACCATATACTAGGTTCTATGGGAACAGAGTAGTCTTACGGACTCACCCTAAGTTCCTTCCAAAGGTTGTCTCCTCCTTCCACCTCAATCAGGAGGTGGTTCTTCCGACTTTCTTTCCCAGGCCTCATGCCAGCCGGGCTGAGATGGTCTTGCATACCCTGGACTGTAGGAGGGCGTTGTCCTTCTACCTTGACCATACGCGGGAGCACTGGAGGGCGGTTCAGCTCTTCTTCTCTTTTGACCTCAAGTTGGGGTTGGCTGTCTCCAAGCGCACTTTGTCCATATGGGTAGCTGACTGCATCGCCTGGGCTTACAGGGCAGCCGGCCTCTTGTTGCAGGGTCGAGTTACGGCTCATCGTGTCAGGGCGAAAGCTGCGTCAGTGGCTCATCTCCGCTCTGTTCCGTTGGCAGACATCTGCCAGGCCGCTACTTGGTCTTCAAGCCAGACTTTTGCGGCCCACTACTGCCTTGAGAGGGAGTCCCGCAGGGACAGTGCTTTCGGGCAAGCGGTACTCCATAATCTCTTTGGGGTTTAGGCAACTCCTATCCTCCGGCCCTGGTGTTGGGCTACCGTTCGGGGGCGTTATCAGAGAAGATTCTGTTCTTGCATGCTGATGCTCTAGAGGGAGCTCATTGTTTCGGTTTGGGGCCTCTGGTAGCCCTGAGCTAGGGAGTCCCATATGTGAGGACTGACTTCCTGCTTGGTCCTGGAGAAAGAGTAGTTACTCACCTATAAGAGGTGTTCTCCAGGAGCAGCAGGAATCAGTCCTCACAACCCTCCCTCCTCCCCTTGGAGTTGCAGTCATATGCTTTATTTTTTGCTATTTTTGCTGTCTTTTAGCTATGTCATCAGACTGAGCAAAATGGCACCGTTGGGTGGGAAGTGGACCGCGCATGCGTGCTGTATTCCCAAAGGCTTTCTTTGAAAGCTGGGGAAATGCTCCGCACGGGGGCTCCGTCGGCGCCGACGTCACCCATTTGTGAGGACTGATTCCTGCTGCTCCTGGAGAACACTTGTTACAGGTGAGTAACTACTCTTTCTGGTGGCCGTCACTTCTGCAAGTAGAATCAGTGAACTTAGTTTTTCCACAACTGAGTGGTTCTCCGGATGCATCCTAAGTTTGTCTCAAAGGTTGTGATCGATTGTCATGTTGATTAATCTATAGTTTTGCCAACATTTTTCCCCATTTCAAAGTTGGACAGTTCAGAATCCACATTGTATACATTAGATTGCTGACGTGCGCTATTATATTACCTGCATGCAACCAAGGAACTAAGGAAAACGTTTTAACTCTTTGTTATGTACAAACCAAATACACTGAGCAGATGCGCCTAAAAGAACTGTTTCCATCTGGGTCTCTGACTGTATTAATTTTTGTTACCTTCAAGTGAATATGCAGTCCCCAGGGACAGTGGGGTCATATCAGATCAGAACAAAGGCTGCCACAGCAGCAAATTTAAGGGAAGAGTGGAGGGGTAGCTCAGTGGTTAGAGTAGTGGCCTTATGACCAAAAAGACCAGGGTTTGAATTTTAAAACAGTCTTTTCTGGACCGAATCTCCCATCAAGATGCTATATTTGGTCAGGCAGTCCTCAGGATGCATGCCACCATCCACAGAACAACCAGGCTATCAAAATAAACCAAAAAACCCAAAAATCCTAATGTTATGAACTTGGCCTGAAGCTCTAGGTTCACCAGTGCATGGATGCATTATCCTTCCTGTCTATGGAGAAAAAGAAGTTGCGTTCCGATAACAGTGGTTCTCCATAGATGCAGGATAATGCATCCACACTCACCTGCTCACTAGTCTTTAAAAAAGAACAGTAAAAAACCCAAGGATTCTACTTCTGTGTTATGAACAGACTGAAGGATCATTGGCTACAGCAGTGAAAGTGGGAACAATACCATGCAGCTGCAAAATAAGTCTTCGGACTTCCTTTTTAGCTGGATGAGAAGGCTCTGCACTAGCTGGCTCCATCAGGGGACATCACCAGGGAGTATGGATGATTTATTTTTGGTATCTCCTCACTTGTCTTACTCAATATATTTTGTACCATATTCCCCAATAAAAGAAAGATATGTGTGAGGCTTATGCTACTGTAAGTTTTCTAACCCATATAACATAATGTTGCTACTGTGCTATCTACAGTAAATGATCCTTACTCATAATTAGTTTTGTATTGAGATTCTTTATCCATCTCCAATATTTTTGTTATGGTAAAAGACAATTAAATGTGAAGTTGAATTTCTTTCCTACAAAAATTATTTTGCTGTACTCCCTACATAAACTCCTCCTACCTGTACAACTCCTTCCATCATCCTGCAGTGTCCCTGTTACACAGCTGCATAAGGGTCCATCGACTCTACTTGTACAGATCTGCTCACAGCCTCCATTGTCCTCACACCAGTCTAACCCTATAAACAAGCATTCAGGGCTTATGTAAATTTAAAGCAGATATGCAAATCAACATATATAAGATCAAAATTAGTTTTGGAAATAGATTGGGGATTGGAAAAGTTTCAGAAAAAGAAATGTACCAAATCAAACAAATAAAAATATTTCTCTGGGAACAAGCAGGAAGTCAATCCTCACATATGGGTGATGTCGGCGTCAACAGAGCCCTTGTGTTAACCTCTTCCCAGCTTTCAAAGAAAGCCTTTGGGAGATGTACCATGCATGTGTGGTCCCCTTCCCACCTAAGGGTGCCATCTTGCCTCAGTCTCCTTTTTTCTGTGAAGCCCATCGGATGTGTGTCTGGCCCCCCCCCCCCCCCCCCCGGAAAAAGTAGGTTTTTTTTCTTGTCTTTTTTCTCACTTAAGAACATAAGATATGCCATACTGGGTCAGACCAAGGTCCATCAAGCCCAGTATCCTGTTTCCAACAGTGGTCAATCTAGGTCATACGTACCTAGCAGTATCCCCAAAAGACACAGGTTCCACAATGCTTGTATTGGGTCAAGCATTGATATCCTGGGTCCCTTTTTAATAATGGTTTGTCTCTGGTCGCGCACCGGTTCCCTCCCATCTTTTGATTCCGCTTGCCTTTGGTGTCGCGTTTTTCTGCAGGTACCTTTTTTTCCCCGTCGGGGGGTTTTCTCCGGTGCATGGGTTTTTGTGCCCTTTCTGGCTGGGTCCAAAGGAGTTTGATGTCGTGGGGACTGTCTTCCCCGTCATGGCCCCAGTCAGTGGCTTCAAGCCTTGTGACTGTTGCGCTCACAAGATGTCACGCATGGACCCGCATGATTGTTGCCTTTTGTGCCTCGGGCTGGATCATGATACTTTGGTGTGTGGCCTCTGCCAGCAGATGACCCCCGAGGACCTCCGAGGCCACAAGAAGCAGCACGAGTCAATTTTGCACAAAACCGACAGCCCCGGAGTTGTTTGCAAGACCAGCGCCCTAGAGGGCCGCCGTGGAAGCTTCGGCCTCACGCAACAACTGCATTGCCTCAGAGTCTCAAGGTCACTATGGGGAAGTCCCATGGCACCCAGCCTCTAAGCCCAGATCGCGAGACTCCAGGTCAGACTGGGAGACTGAGGATGATGAGTAACCGTCCACCCGCTCCACAGGTATGTTCCCTCAGACACTTCCTCTCCAGAGGCCCGGGGCCGGTCCCCACTGGAGGACCTGGCCTTCCTGGACTTTGTGAGGGACATAGTGAAGGCACTTGCCTTTACCATGGAGCCCAAGGAGGAGCCTCGGGCGGAGGACCTCAAGATCTTCCAATATGAGGCTCCTCCTAAAGAGGCCCTTATGGTGCCTGTTCCTTCTATCCTGGAGTGGCTGCTCTTCCGCATGTAGGAAACCCTGGCCTTGGTTCCCATTGTGAACAGGCAGCTGGACTCGATGTACTGGGTCCACTGGAGCTCTAGCTTCCAAAATGCTCTACTGCCCCATAACTCCATGGTGGTGGAGCCAACCATGCGTAGGCTCAAGAGACAGAAAATGCATTCCTCGGTGCCCCTGGGTAGGGAAGTCTGTGCCTTGGATATCCTGGGCAGGAAGTGCTTCCAGGGCTTGATGCTCATCAGCCAAATCCAGGCCTTCCAGCTGTACATAGGTATGTGCCCGTAGGACACGGCAAGGGAACTTGTTGGGTTCTTGACCGGTCTCTCCAAGGAACCTCTCCAGTAGTTCCAGATCCTGGTCTCTACAGTCAGGGGAGTGCTCCAAATTCATGATTTGGGTGGCCTATGACGGCTTTGAGTTGGCAACTAAAGTAGCAGCGGTGGACATTAGTGCCTGCCGCTATGCACTGCTACAGTCTTCTGACCTGGAGCAATGGGTACAGGACAAGTTGGTCAATGTCCCTTGCCGGGGAGAGAACCTCTTCAGCAAACCCATGACTAAAAAAGGCCACCCACCTGGAGTCCAAGTTCATGACCAAGACCAGGCTCTCTAAGGAGACCACTGATCCTTCCCAAAGGAAGGCTTTGGATAAAAAGCCCCTATACCCAAAAAAACAGGAAGGCTTACGGAAATTACCCTCAGCACTCAGCCTTCCCAGCTCCCCAACAGGGTCAGCAGGCCAAGGGACAAGGGCACGGCCCTTGTAAGTCTAAGGCTCCCAAGCCCCAGACCACCCAGCCTGGGTGGGGGTTTTTGACTCCTGGGACATAGCCTCTCTTCCCCCGGAAGGGCCTGCCCTGCAGCATACCAGAGAGTCATCTCATATTCTTCACCGACTGATGGCCCGCCATCATGTGGGCCTTGCAGGAGATGAAGGAGGGGTAGCTCCTCCACCTTGAACAGACACCCATGCCATTATTTCCAGGAGAGCTTCCAATGCATCCCTTTCACTGAGACCTACTTCAGCAGGAAATCGCAAACCTTATGGCAGACAGGGCAGTGGAACCTGTTTCCCTCCAACATAGGGGCAAAGGGTTCTACTTCCACTACTTCCTAGTGCCCAAAAGGACCAGGGGGTTTTGGCCCATCCTAAACCTGTGAGGCCTCAACTGGTTCCTGGTGAGGGAGAAATCCAAGATGCTCTCCCTTGGAACATTGCTGCCATACCTCCGGCAGGGAGACTGGCTATGTTCCTTGGATCTAAAGGATGCCTATACACACATCCTCATCCACCCCCTTCACAGGCAATACCTCCGCTTCATGGTGGGAGGCTACCACTATCAGTACAGGCTTTTACCCTTGGTCTGGCCTCTGCCATGAGGGTTTTCACCAAGTGCCTGGCAGTGGTTGCCATCTTCCTGCATCACCAGGGGGTGTTCGTCTTCCCGTACCTGGACAACTGGCTCATAAAGGGCGGCACTGCCGCAGAGGCCCACCAGGTGACGGCCCATGCCATCCTCATTCTGAACCACTTGGGGTTTGTCATAAACTACGCAAAGTCCCATCCTCATCTGAAACAATGCCTGGAGTTCATAGGGGCAATGCTGGACATTGTCCATACCAAGGCCTTCCTTCCTTTGGACAGGGTCCAGCATCTCCATGCGCTTGTGGGGTATGTCCATGGTCAACCTTTGGCCTCTGCCTGCCTCATATTGCGTCTTCTGGGTGACATGGCATCCACGGTACATATCACTCTGGACACCTACCTGCACATGCGACTGGACCAGTGGGCTCTGAGCTCCCAGTGGTCACAAGCAACAGGATGCCTACGGGACAAAGTGGTTGTGACCCGCTCTTTAGATGACCCCCTCGGCTGGTGGCAACAGCTCCACCACCTGCAGGCCGGGATGCCCTTCCAGGCCCCCGTCTCCCAGAAGATCCTCACCAGAGATGCCTCCAAACTGAGCTGCGGAGCCCACTGTGACAGCCTGCGCACTTAGGGCAGCTGGTCACAGGCAAAGAGCCTCCAGAAGATCAATCTCCTGGAGCTCTGGGCAATAGCACTCGCCCTCTGGGCTTTCCAACACCACCTTCAGCACCAAGAGGTCCTAATCCAGACCGACAACCAGGTGGCAATGTTCTACATCAATAAGTAGGGAGGTATGGGTTCGTTTTTTCTTTGCTAGGGAGCAGTGAGCCTCTGCTCCTTCACCAGTAGCAGCGGGATACTCCTGTGGGCAGTCTACCTCCTGGACCAGGACAACATCCTGGCAGACTAGCTCAGCCAAGTCCTCCGACCACATGAGTTGCGGCTGGACCCCAATGTGGCCAGGCGACTATTCTGCCTATGGGGGCTCCCACAGGTGGACCTCTTTGCCAGCCTGGCCAATGCTCAGCTAGCCTGCTTCTGCTCCAGGCAGCCACATCCCTCATGGGTGGCAGCAGATGTGTTGCTTATCCCATGGATGGAGGTCCTCTTCTACACCTTCCCGTCCACACCATTGATTACCAAGACCTTGTTCAAGGTCCAACTTGACAGAGACACCTTGATACTGGTGGCTCCTCGGTGGGTCTGGCAATTGTGGTTCCTGCTGCTCTTCCGCCTGTCCCAGGTGACCCTGTCTCTCTAGGATGCGACCTGGGCCTGCTCTCGCAGGAAGACAGCTCCCTCCTGCACCCCAATCCGGGGTCCCTGTCCTTGACAGCTTGCCTGCTGAAAGGGTATCCCTGGCCCACTTAGATCTCTCCAGTGAGATGGAGACAGTCTTTTGGCTTCCCACAAGCCTTCCACCCATGGGCCTATGCCTTCAAGTGGCAAAGGTTCTTCTCCTGCTCGGTCCAGCTGGTACTCCAGTACCTGCTTCACCTGTCCTGGGTATGGCTAAAGTCCAACTCAGTCAGAGTTCACCTCTGCGCACTTTCAGCGCACCATCACCTGATCGAGGGCAAGCCCTTCTCCAGGACCAAGCAGGAAGTCAGTCCTCACATATGAGTGACGTCGGCGCCAACGGAGCCCTCATGCGGAGCATTTCCCCAGCTTTCAAAGAAAGCCTTTGGGAATTGCAGTGCGCATGCGCAGTCCCCTTCCCGCCCAAGGGTGCCATCCTGCTCAGTCTTCTTTTTTCCGCGGAGCTCGATGGACATAGTTCGTTTTTCCCCGAGGAAAAAGTTGATTTTCCCTATTTTTCTCTTGTTCGATGCCGGATCCTTTTCCCACTCGGACCGATACGCTGGTATCGAGTCCTTTTCTCTCTTTTTCGGTTTTTGTCCTTTGTGACTGGCGTTCGCGCCTTTGTTCTTTTTTCCCTGGCAGCCCGGTCTTTTGACCTAGCAGGGGCCCTTTTTCCCCCGATGGCTATCAGCGGGTTTAAGAAGTGTGATCGGTGTAAGAAACTTATGTCTCTTACCGACACACACGACTGCTGCCTCCGTTGCCTCGGACCCGATCATGACCCGATGATCTGTGGTCCGTGTGGCAAAATGTCCTCAAAGGCGTTGAGGAGTCGGCAGCACCAGAAGGATCGAATTTTTTCTGACTCTGCGTCCGGCCGGGCCCGGACCTCGTCAGAGGCCTCGACGTCTCGGGACTCCGGCCCCGAGCAGCGTCGGGGTTCCTCTGAGCGGGGGTCTCCTTTGCGGGAACATCGCAGGAAGAAGAAACCCGCGAGGGCGGCATTGGTGGACGCTCCTGGTTCCTCGAGGGCCAGGTCGCATAACCCCGATAGCTGCCCCGGGTCTTCAGAGTCGGAGAGACCTGCCAAGCATCCTCATGTTGAGATGGAGTCTCCTGGACACGTAAGTGCTGTTGTCCTCGTGGACTCTCCTCCGAGGGAGCCGACGTCGGGTCCGACGCCGTCGGGGCCTGAGTCGGGGGCTGCTGGGTCTCCTGAGCTCGGACTCAGGTTGACGGCCTTGGAGAGCAGCTTCGCTGCCTTCATGGAACAGCAGTGGGCATTGATCGCTGGTCTCACCGGTGCATCTGCCCCGACCACTGGGACCTCGACGTCTAAGTCGACCCCGGAGGCCGAGCCGATCCTCGAGTCCATGCGGGCTCGAGTCGATCCTCGGCCACGGTCTCCCTCGACCTCCCGTTCGGGGCCGAGGTCGTCGTCGACGCCGATACCCTCGGCATCGGGGCGGAGGGCATCGGTGCCCGCCCGACCGGAGCCGCTCGATTCCTCCTCCGAGGAGTCGGGCTGGGAGACGGAGGACGAAGAGTCACCCGACACCCATCGGACTCAGGGTGTCCCATCGGGCTCGCCCGAGTCCGAACCTCGGAGACGATCCCCACCGGAGGATACCCGGTTCTCGGACTTCGTGCGGGATATGGCCAAGGCCTTGGCCTTCCCCGCGGATCCCGAGGAGGAGCCTCGAGCCGAGGAGCTCGAGGCCCTCCAGTATGACTCTCCCCCGAAGGAGGCCTTTACTGTTCCGGTTCCTCTGATGCTGGAGCGTCTGCTCTTCCGCATGTGGGAGACCACGGCCTCGATGCCGGTGTTAAGCAAGCGGGTCGATTCCATTTATTGAGTCCGCAAGAGCCCGGGTTCCAAAAGGCACAATTACCGCACCATTCCATGGTTGTGGAATCGGCCATGCATCGACTGAAAAGTCAGAAGATGCACTCCTCGGTGCCTCCCGGCCGGGAGGCCCGGAACCTGGATGCCCTCGGTAAGAAGTGCTTCCAGGGCTCTATGCTTGCTTGCCGTGTCCAGACTTACCAGCTCTACATGGCCATGTACCTCCGAGACCTGGCAAAGGAGATTGCCGGGTTCTCTGCTGGTCTCTCTGAGGAACCTTTGCAGAGGTTCCAAGCCTTGTCCACCGGTATTCAAGAGTGCTCGAAGTTTATCTCTCGAGCAGCCTACAATGGCTTCGAGGCTTCGGCCCGAGTAGCCGGGGCCGGCATCGGTGCCTGCCGACAGGCTTGGCTACAGTCATCCGACCTCGAGCCATGGGTCCAAGACAAGTTGGTCGATGTCCCCTGCCGAGGTGAAAACCTCTTTGGCAAGCCCATGGCTGAAAAGGCTGCAGAACTCGAGACCGAGACTCTGACCAGGACTAGGCTTTCCAGGAAAACCTCTGCCCCTTCTCAGAAGAAGAAGGGCTCGGGAAAAAAGTCCTTTTACCCGAGGAAGTCATCTGCCTATAAACAATACCCTCATTATCAGGCCTCTGCAGCTCCCCAACAGGGTCAGCAGGCCAAGGGGCAGGGTCAAGGGCCCCGTAGGCAGAAGGCCCCCAAGCCACCTACACCGGCCCCTGCTCAGCAGGGTGGTTTTTTTTGACTCAAACAGCATAGCCTCTTCTCCTCAGCTGGCTTCTCTCAGCACAGGAGGCTGGCTGACCCACTTTGCCCACAGGTGGTCAGCCGTCACATCAGATACCTGGGTTCTTCATATAGTCCAAAAGGGCTATCTTCTCCATTTTCACCAGGTACCTCCCTCCTATTTTCCAGGGGAGCCTCCAAGACCCCCTCTGCACAGGGACCTACTCCTTCAGGAGTTAGCAAGTCTGCTAAAGGATCAGGCTGTGGAACCGGTGCCCCACCACCTGAGAGGTCAAGGTTTTTATTCCAGGTACTTTCTGGTACCCAAAAGAACAGGAGGCCTCAGACCCATCCTAGACTTGCGAAACCTCAACAAGTTCCTGGAGAGGGAAAAGTTCAAGATGCTTACCCTTGGAATCCTGCTGCCCTACCTCCAGCAGGGAGACTTGCTATGCTCCTTAGCTCTAAAGGATGCATATACTCACATCCTTATCCATCCAGACCACAGACAATATCTCAGATTTGTTGTGGGAGGAAACCACTATCAGTACAGAGTACTACCCTTTGGCCTGTCCTCTGCTCCCAGGGTGTTCACCAACTGCCTGGCAGTGGTGGCGGCCTACCTGAGGCTTCAGGGTCTCTTTGTGTTTCCATACCTGGACGACTGGCTCATAAGGGGCCAATCTTCCCAAGAGGCCAACCAGGCCACCCTTTGCACTGTGGCTCTGCTTCAGCACTTGGGGTTTGTCATAAACTTCGCAAAGTCCACTTCGCTCCCGTCCCAGTACTTAGAGTTCATAGGGGCCAGACTAGACACTCTTCAAGCAAAGGCTTTTCTGCCTCTGGACAGGGCCCACAGGCTAATGGATCTGGCCAGCCAGTTTCGCAGCAATTCCCTGGTCTCTGCCAGGCAATTCCTGAGACTACTCGGCCATATGGCTTCCACGGTTCATGTCACTCCCAATGCCCGCCTGCACATGCGACCTGCTCAGTGGAGCCTTCGCACTCAGTGGCATCAAGCCACAGGGGGCCTAGCGGACTCAGTGAAGATCTCCGACCTCCTGGTCTCCTCTCTGCAATGGTGGCTTCATCTTCAGAATCTGGTGCTCGGAGTGGTTTTTCAATCCCCTCCGCATACTCAGGTGCTGACAGCCGATGCCTCTGTTCTCGGTTGGGGAGCACATTGCCAAGGGACATGTACTCAGGGTCTCTGGACCCCTTGGGAGGCTACTCAACAGATAAACTTCCTGGAGCTACGGGCGATACGCCTAGCTCTGAGAGCCTTCTCCCACCTCGCCTCTCACCAGTCTGTACTGGTCCAGACGGACAGTCAAGTTGCCATGTTCTATGTGAATAAACAAGGAGGCACAGGCTCCTTCCTTCTTTGTCAGGAGGCACAATGACTGTGCTCTTGGGCTGTCAATCACGGAATCCTTCTCAAGGCTGTCTACCTCCCAGGTCAGGAAAATTGCCTGGCAGACAGACTGAGCCGGCTCCTGCAACCACACGAATGGAGATTGAACCCATTGGTGGTTCAGCAGGTCTTTCTCAAGTGGGGGCTCCCCACCATGGACCTTTTCGCCAGTCCTCTGAACCGGCAACTCCCGAGATTTTGCTCCAGACAACCGCATCCTCTCAGAGTAGCAGCGGATGCATTTCTGATCTCGTGGTCCACAGGCCTACTGTATGCATTTCCTCCCACACCACTAGTGTCCAGAACGCTGTTCAAAGACTTCAGGGACGGGGCTTCATTGATTCTCATAGCCCCCAGGTGGCTGAGGCAACCATGGTTCCCGCTTCTGCTACAACTGGCAGTGGACACACCTCTTCCTCTGGGGTTTCAACACGATCTCCTGTCTCAGGATCAGGGGACTCTCTTGCACCCCAACCTCCAGTTCCTTCATCTGATGGCCTGGCTGCTGAAAGGGTAGTCCTAGCTCCCCTACTACTACCTCGAGAGGTGGAAGATGTAGTCTTGGCCTCTCGGCGTCAATCCACCAGGAAATCCTACGCTTTTAAGTGGCGTAGATTCTCCGCATGGTGTGCTCAGCACAGTGAGAATCCCTTCTCATGCTTGTTAGCGGTAGTGTTGCAATATTTGCTCTACCTCTCCAATCTGGGCCTTAAGTCTAACTCTGTCCGAGTTCACCTTAGTGCTCTCTCAGCACACCACTCGCCGGTGGACGGCAGGCCTCTTTCCAACCACCCTTTGGTGGCTCGTTTCCTCAGAGGCCTTCTTCTGCTTAAGCATCCTTTGCGTCCACCGGCCCCTGAGTGGGATCTGAATGTGGTCTTACAGCGGCTTACTTGTCCGCCTTTTGAACCTATGGCTACCTGCCCTCTCCGTTTTCTCTCCTGGAAAACTTTATTTCTTGTAGCTCTCACCTCTGCTAGGCGAGTGAGTGAACTGCAGGCACTAGTGTCTGATCCTCCTTACACTAGGTTCTACAGGAATAGGGTAGTCCTACGGACTCACCCTAAGTTTCTTCCTAAAGTTGTCTCACCTTTTCACCTCATTCAGGAGGTGGTTCTTCCGACCTTCTTTCCCAGGCCGCATGCCAACCGGGCTGAACTGGTCTTGCATACCCTGGACTGTAGGAGGGCGTTATCCTTCTACCTTGACCGTACGAGGGAGCATCGGAAGGCTGTTCAGCTTTTCGTTTCTTTTGACCCCAATAAATTGCGGCTCCCTGTCTCCAAGCGTACATTGTCCATATGGGTTGCTGACTGTATCGCCTGGGCTTATGGGGCAGCCGGCCTCTCGTTGGAGGGTCAAGTCACGGCTCATCGTGTCAGGGCGAAGGCTGCGTCAGTGGCTCATCTCCGCTCTGTTCCGTTGGCAGACATCTGCCGGGCCGCTACTTGGTCTTCAAGCCAGACTTTTGCGGCCCATTACTGCCTTGAGAGGGAGTCCCGCAGGGACAGTGCTTTCGGACAGGCAGTACTCCATAATCTCTTTGGGGTTTAGGCAACTCCTACCCTCCGGCCCTGATGTTGGGCTACCGGTCGGGAGCGTTCTCAGAGAAGATTCCATCTCCAGGAACAAGCAGGAATGAGTCTTCACATATGGGTACGTCGGTACCAACGGAGCCTGCGCGGGAACGCTCCCCAGCTTCCCAAAAAGGAAAGCTTTTGGGGCATCCCACAGCGCCTGCGCTCTGCCTTCCCGCCTTTCCTAACCGCCTCTCCCCAGTTCTTCTTTTCCGCGGAGCCAGCAGGTCGTGTTCCTGTCACCGCTGAAGAAGTTCTTTGTTTTATTTTATTTCTTTGGTCGCGCGTCTGCCTTCCCCGACGTCGGACCGGTACCGCCGGTCTTCCTTTCTTTTCTTAAAAAAAACAAAACAACAACATATTTTTCCCTCACTTAGTGTGTTTTTCCTCTTTGGGCCTTAGGCCTCACGAGAAATTTTCCTCATGGAAAAACCAGCCTCCGGGTTTAAAAAATGCACTAAGTACAGCGGTACTATTTCTGTCACCGACACCCATGAATGGTGTCTTAAATGTTTGGGTCCTGACCACTCCATTTTGGATTGTCCGTCCTGCTCCTTGATGTCTAAACGAGGTTTACAGAACCGAGCAGCTAAGCTCCATGTACTGTTTCCCTCTGATGCAGCTTCACTGGCATCGACGTCTTCCAGGGCCTCTACTTCCTCTCATGGATCTCAGGTAACCAAACATAAATCCGGCCGGTCCTCGTAGGGTAGATCTCCTTCCAAGCATCGAGATGCCTCTGGGCTTGCCCTCGAGGATTCCGCACCAGCAAAACAACCCCGGCGGGAAGCTCCGGCTTCCAAAGCTCCTCCTATGGGGTTACAGGTTGACATTGATGGCATGGCCTCGACCAGTCACCTGTTAGAATGTTCTGGGGTACCGGCACAACCTTCCGGTACCGAATTACAGGCATTCATGGCGTCGATGGATCAGAATGTTCTATCCATGCAGCAGGCTATCGCGGCCTTCATTCAAGCTGCGACGCCACTGATACCACAACAAACTCCATTGTCGGTATAGGCTCCGGTACCGGCACCAGTGCCGGTACCGGTACCGACTGCATCGACATCGACCAGGATGCCGATTGCAGCGGTTCCCTGTCCAGGGATGCCCATCGGTACCGTACCGGTCCCGATGACGCCCGATGTCGATACCGCTCGGTATGTGTATCTAGCTTTAGAAGAGCACCCTGACAGTCGATACTTTGATTCCTCCGAAGACTCTGATGCATCGGAGGAGTCTGCTGAAGTGTCTATAGCTCTTCCTGAAGAGCCTTCTTCTCCAAAAAGAAGAATGTCTCCTCCAGAGGATTTGTCCTTTCAAGACTTCATCAAAGAAGTGGCTAAAGGACTTTCTATTTCAGTATCCTCTGAATCAGAGCCTAGAGCTAAAAAATTAGATATTTTAGGTTACTCTAAGGCTCCTAAAGAGGCAGTCACCTTGCCAATTCATGAGATTCTTTATGATCACATGATTAACTTATGGGAGACTCCTCTCACCATCTCTCCTCATTCTCGTAGGTTGGACACTATGTACCGTGTCCCTCCTTGTACTGGGTTTCATAAAACACAGCTTCCTCGCCATTCTATTGTGGTAGAGTCAGCTATGAAAAAGATAAAGAGTGCAAAAAGACACTCCTCTGCTCCTTCAGGAAGAGAATGCAGGACCTTGGATGCTTTTGGTAGGAAAATCTTCCAAGCCAGTATGCTCATTGCCAGAATCAACTCCTATAGTCTTTATATGGGTATGTTTCTGAAAGAAGTTGCAGATAAGCTGCACACTTTCCTACCTTTCCTTCCAGAGGATAAAAGGGAAGAATTTCTTATTTGGATTAAGCATACTCAAGATGTTTCAAAGTTTTCCAACCATGCAGCTTTTGACTCCTTTGAGGGTGCCAGCAGAGCTTCGGCCATTGCCATAGCTGCACGCAGAATTGCTTGGCTCTAAGCTTCTGATCTGGAATCTTGGGTCCAAGATGGCTTGGGAAATCTTCCCTGTACAGGAGAAAACGTATTTGGCAAAGACTGGCAAATAAAAGCCACTCAAATGGATGCAGAAAATTCTGCTTTGGATAGACTTTTCAAGTCAACCTCCATCCCTGCCAAGAAAAAACCTTTCAAAAAGTCTTTTTTCAAGAAAGTTAGATTCCATCCTACTTCTGGCCAACAATCATCTACAGGTTGTTTTGCTGCTAAGCGTCAGCAACCTAAACAGGCCAGGCCTAAGCCTACAGGGGCTGCTGCAACTCAGCAGACCCAGCCTCCTCAGGGTTTTTGACTTGATGCTAGAGAACTTAGCCTTTCTGGCTCTGAAACAGCCAGAGCCTCTCACCATTCCAGGAAGGTTGGCTCATTTTGCTCCCAGATGGGAGCAAATTACAACAGAGCAGTGGACCCTCTCCATCATAAGGGAGGGCTACAAGCTTCATTTCTCAAACCTTCCCCCTCATACTATGGTGAGACATTTCAATCCTCCAGCATCTCTCCTCGACCTTCTAGGTCAGGAGGTAGCTGCCCTTCTTGTCCAAGGGGCAATAGAAGAAGTGCCTCTTCTTCAACAAGGGTCAGGGTTTTACTCCCCCTACTTTCTGATCCCAAAGAAAACAGGGGGCTACAGACCCATATTAGATCTCAGAGAATTGAACAAATTTCTATGCAAGGAGAAATTCAAGATGCTTTCTCTAGGCACTCTCCTTCCATAACTTCAGAGTCAGGATTGGCTTTGTTCTCTAGATCTCAAGGATGCGTACACACATGTCCTCATCCATCCATCTCACAGAAAGTTCCTCTGTTTTCTTTTCCAAGGAAAGCATTACCAATACAGGGTGCTTCCTTTGGGTCTGGCCTCTGCTCCAAGAGTGTTCACCAAATGCATGGCAGTAGTAGCTGCATTTCTTCGCACTCTGGGAATATTTGTATTCCCATACCTGGACGACTGGCTCATCCGAGCTCCATCTCAGTCAGAGGCCAAGACTTCCCTGGACTGCACAAGGCACATTCGGCAGTATCTGGGACTTGTGGTAAACCTCCCAAAGTCCCAGCTCACCCCTACTCAGTCCCTAGAGTTCATAGGGGCCTGGCTAGATACTACCACTGCAAAAGGGCCTATCTTCCTCAGGCCCGTTGCCTACGCCTAGTGCTGTTAGCCTCCCAGATTCAGTCAAAGAGCCATTTAACTACCCGGGAGATGCTACAACTGTTAGGCCACATGGCATCCACAGTGCATGTGGTACCCTATGCTTGCCTTCACATGAGAGCAGCTCAATGGACTTTGTCCACCCAGTGGACTCAGGCATCAGGGGCTCTCTCAGACAAAATAGCAACCTCCAGGCGCCTCTTTTGGTCTCTCCAGTGGTGGAAGTCTACCCAAAATCTGTTGCTGGGGTCCCCCTTCCAACAGTTGTTGCCCCAGGCAACCCTCACAACAGATGCCTCCCAAACAAGTTGGGGAGCTCATTTGCAAGATCTCTCCACTCAGGGCACTTGGTCTCCACAGGAGACCTCTCTACATATCAACCACTTGGAGCTCCGAGCAGTTTTTCTAGCTCTCAAGGTCTTCCATACCCTGCTCAGCTACAAGACAGTCCTCATTCATACGGACAATCAGGTAGCCATGTTTTACATAAACAAGCAAGGAGGAACTGTCTCTCTGTTGCTTTGCAATGAAGCTTTAAGATTGTGGGCCTTCGCCAGAGAGCATCAAATCCATCTCCTGGCAGTATACCTTCCAGGAATCCAAAACTCTTGGGCAGACAGACTCAGTCGAGTTCTGCTTCCACACGAATGGTCCCTGCACATGGACCAAGTACTCAGAATCTTTCAAGAGTGGGGAACCCCGGACATAGACCTCTTTACGAGTCCGTGGAATGCCAAACTTCCCCGGTTCTGTTCCAGAATTCCGTGTCAGGGAGTTCAGGCCAAGGATGCCTTCCTCCTTCACTGGGGGCAAGACTTCCTGTATGCCTTTCCACCCATTCCCTTAATTCCCAAGACTCTGTTCAAGCTCCAGAGGGATCAAGGATCCATGATCCTCATAGCTCCACGCTGGCCACGCCAAGTGTGGTACCCTCTACTTCTGCATCTCTCTCAAGCTCCCTCCCTAGACTTGGGAGCTGCTTCAGACCTTCTGTCCCAGGAGGAGGGGACTTTGTGGCACCCAAACCCCAAGTCCCTTCACCTCAGAGCTTGGTTGCTGAAGGCCTAGACCTTCAAGGTTGGAATCTTTCTCAGCAGGTGAAGGATATCCTCCATGCTTCCAGAAAACCTTCTACTAGACGTTCCTATGCCTTTAAATGGAAAAGGTTTTCCATTTGGTGTACTGAGAAGGGTCTTGACCCTCTAGCACTACCTTTGAATTCTCTATTGGAATATCTCCTGCATCTCTCCAATGCAGGCCTTAAGATGAATTCAGTAAGGGTCTATTTGAGTGCTATTGCAGCATCCCTTAAGCCTATCAATGGACAGCCTATTTCCTCTCATCCTCTTATTGCAAGATTCATGAGAGGCCTAACTTTAACTAAACCTCCCATTAGGCCGCCTCCGGTGGCATGGGACTTAAATCTGGTTCTTGGTCAGCTTATGAAGCCACCTTTTGAACCTTTAGCCACCACCTCCTTGAAATTTCTTTCCTGGAGGTTATTTTCCTCATTGCAGTCACCTCAGCTCGCTGCATCAGTGAACTGCAGGCCTTAGTGGCTAATCCACCTTATACAAGGTTCCATCATGATAAGGTAGTCCTTAGGACCAATCCACACTTTATGCCTAAAGTGGTCTCACCTTTTCATCTTAATCAAGAGCTATATTTACCTGTCTTTTTTCCAGATCCTCATGCATCAAGTGCAGAGAGGAATCTTCATACCCTGGATTGTAAGAGAGCTCTTGCCTTTTACTTACAAAGGACACAGCAACATAGAAAGTCTTCTCAACTCTTTGTTACCTTTGATCCCTCTCATTTGGGACTTCCAATCTCTAAGAGGACACTGTCCAATTGGATTGCTCAGTGTATTTCTTTCGCCTACCAGAGTAAGAACCTTTCTGTGGAGGACCATGTCACAGCTCATAATGTGAGGGCCATGGCCACCTCTATGGCTCATCTCAATTCTGTGTCCATCGACCAGATCTGTCGAGCGGCCACCTGGGCCTCGGTTCATACCTTCACAGCCCATTACTGTTTGGACAAGGACTCCCGCCGGGATGCCTTGTTTGGTCAGGCTGTTCTCAAACACCTGTTCCATGCTTAATCAACTCCTGCCCTCCTTCCCTGGATGGATGCCTGAGATCCATAGGAGGAGATAGAGCCCTTCCCAGGGTCTCATAACCTTGGGGATCTCCCAGGCATCTCTAGCTAGGGAGTCCCCATATGTGAAAACTCATTCCTGCTTGTTCCTGGAGATAGCACAGTTACTTACCTGTAACAGGTGATCTCTGGGAACAGCAGGAATAAGTCTTCACAACCCACCCACCTCCCCTAGGAGTTGTATCTCTCTATCTATTTTTCCTTTCCTCTCTCTCTTTGTCTCAGCTTTAAAATTCGAACTGGGGAGAGGCGGTTAGGAAAGGCGGGAAGGCAGTGCGCAGGCGCTGTGGGATGCTCCCAAAAGCTTTCCTTTTTGGGAAGCTGGGGAGCGTTCCCGCGCAGGCTCCGTCGGTACCGACGTACTCATATGTGAAGACTTATTCCTGCTGTTCCCAGAGATCACCTGTTACAGGTAAGTAACTATGCTTTCCTTCTGTGCTGACGAGCTCGAGGGAGCTCATTTTTCCGCTTGGGGTCTCCGGTAGCCTTAAGCTGGGGAGTCCCATATGTGAGGACTGACTTCCTGCTTGGTCCTGGAGAAAGAGTAGTTACTCACTTGTAACAGGTGTTCTCCAGGAGCTGCAGGAATCAGTTCTCACAACCCTCCCTCCTCCCCTTGGAGTTGCAGTCATATGATTTATTTTTGCTAATTTTTTGCTGTCTTTTAGCTATGTCATCAGACTGAGCAAGATGGCACCCTTGGGCGGGAAGGGGACCGCGCATGCGCGCTGCAATTCCCAAAGGCTTTCTTTGAAAGCTGGGGAAATGCTCCGCACGAGGGCTCCGTCGGCGCCGACGTCACCCATATGTGAGGACTGATTCCTGCTGCTCCTGGAGAACACCTGTTACAGGTGAGTAACTACTCTTTCTCTGCTCAGCCCCTCGTAGCTCAATTCCTGAGGGGACAACTACTTTCTAAGCCACCCGTCCACTCTCTGGTGGTGGAATGGCACTTCAATGTAGTCGTTTTGAAACTCACTGCATCACCGTTTGAACCTTTCGGCTTGTGCCACCTCAAGTATCTATCCTGGAAGGTGGTCTTCCTCGTGGCACTCACTTCATCTCGCAGGGTCAGTGAGCTCCAGGCCCTGGTGACTCACCCACCTTATGAAAGGTTCTACAGTAACAGGGTCGTGCTTCGCATGCACCCCATGTTCCTCCCAAAGGTGGTGTCTCCATTCCACCTCAACCAGGAGGTGGTACTTCCCTCATTCTTCCTGCAGCCCCATGCTAGCAGAGCAGAGGCATTGCTCCACACTCTGGGCTGCAATCAGGCCCTGTCCTTCTATCTGGAGCATACCCGGGCCCACCACTGCTTCTCTCAGCTCTTCGTCTCCTACGACCCAAATCAGCTGGGGACAGCAGTTTCTAAGCGCACCCTATCCAATTGGGTCGCAGACTGCATTGCCTTCACGTACGAACAGACTGGTCTTTTGCTGGAGTGCCCAGTCACGGCGCACAGCGTCCAGGCCATGGCGGCCTCTGTGGAAAACCTGTGCTCTGTCACCTTGGTGGAGATCTGCTGGGCCGCCACCTGGTCCTCTGTTCATACCTTCGCAGCTCATTACTGCCTGGAGAGAAAGTCGCACCAGGACAGCGCCTTCTGCCAGGTGTAAGCCAGCTCCTGCCCTCTGGCCCTTTGGTGTGTTCAGGCTACTGGATAACTGGTTCCTCGCTTGACACTTGAGCTGCTCAGTGGTCTGGTATTACTGGACTCAGTTGCTACTTCTCACGGTTCACATTTTTTCTTGCTGCCGTGCCATTTTGTACAGGTTCTTGGTAGCCTGTAGATGGGGAATCCCATATGTGAGGACTGACTTCCTGCTTGTTCCCGGAGAAAGCGTAGTTACTCAACTGTAACAGGTGTTCTCCATGGACAGCAGGAATTAGTCCTCACAACTCTCCCTCCTCCCTGTGGAGTTGCTTTCTTTTTGCTGTCTTGTGCTTTGTTATAATACTGAGGGAAGATGGCACCCTTAAGCGGGAAGGGGGTCCATGCATGCATGCAGGGCTGGCCCAAGGGTTTCTGCCACCCTAGGCAGAAACCCTAGAGCCGCGCCCCCTGCTGACATCACCCCCCCCCCCCCAGCTGATGCCTACGTCCAGCTGCTGCTGCCGCCCTCCCCAACTGCTGATGATTCTGTCTTGGATGAGGAAGGTGGGTAGAGGCAGGACTTCCAAAAGCAGCTGCTTTTTGCTGCCGCTTTTGGAAATACTGCCGCTGCCTGCCTACTCCCCGAACGGAATTGGCAGCAGCAGCTGGGAGGTGGGTGGAGTGGTCATCCATGTCTGCTGCTGCTGCTGCCCACTCAGGCTGGCCACCCTAGGTGTCCGCCTAGCTCGACTAGTGTACAGGCCAGCCCTGCATGCGTTGTACATCTCCCAAAGGCTTTCTTTGAAAGCTAGTGAGAGGTTACCACAAGGGCTCCATCGGTGCCATCATCGATATGTGAGGACTGATTCCTGCTGTCCCTGGAGAATACCTGTTACAGTTGAGTAACTATGCTTTACATTGTACATTTGCCAAAGGCAGACCAGAATCAGGAGAGATGAATGGCCCAGTTTGTAAAAAGACTGATAGTCAAATACCACTTTGGTCAGCCATAATGCTTAAATATTGGCAGGATATTCATCATCAGTGTCTGGATAGGAGCTGCCACTAAATAGCCATGCTGAGCTGTGCTCTCCGGATCAGTGCAAACTTATACATTTTAGTGGGATTTTCACTTTCCCAGGTTGCAATTTAGTACAGCCTTTCATGTGGCATAAGTTGCCTTGATAAGTGCCAGCTGAAAATCCTGCTAACCTGCATAAAGTTGGCACTTAACCAGAGAGTGCCAACAACACCTTGCTCCTTCCACGGACTGCTCCTGCACTAACTGGATAGTGCCAGGGCAGTCTTTGGAGATATTCAGTGACACTATCTAGATATTGCTGCTGAATAGCATGGTCAGTACCCTTAACCGGTCAGCTTCCTGTTGGCCAACCAGCTAAGGGTTCTGAATATTGGCCCCAAAGTACCTAACCTAGAAAGATTTTTTAAATTTAGATTTTTAGTAGCAGCCAGGAGAATAAGTGAGATTCAGACACACGCATTTTATTTTCTATGAGGGTCATTTTAAAAGGCTTAGTTGTGATTTGGACGTCAAAATCACAGACATGTCTTTGTAGAGGTCAAAATCACAGACATGTCTTCGTAGCCATTCTACAAATGACGTTCACAGATGTCTCTGATACAGGGACATCCAAGTAAGGCATGGTAATGTGGCAGAGGCATGTCCAGAGAGGAG
Organism: Ichthyophis bannanicus; assembly: GCA_033557465.1. NCBI lineage: Eukaryota > Metazoa > Chordata > Amphibia > Gymnophiona > Ichthyophiidae > Ichthyophis > Ichthyophis bannanicus. The sequence goes on from CM066034.1 coordinate 70,625,864, forward strand.
CAATGGACTTACACATCCCCATTAAATCTCAGAAATGGTGGAGACATCTGCAGGCATGTCCATGTTTATACCTCTTCCAGGCATGAATAGGCATCAGGACAGACTTGTTTTCACCTTAAAACATCCAGAGAGTGTAGAGAAGATGGAGAATTAAGTGATTGTTCTTAAGCCACTACTCTAACCATTATGCTATTAGACATCTATATAGACGTTTGATATACGTGCATATCGGGCACATCCACGTTTCTGAAATCATGCCTGAACTTGAATGTGTCTGCTTTGTTTTTATACATTCTGGCTTTGCCATCCCAGATTGCATTTGAACATCCCATTGTGAAATGTGCCTCTGTGCCTACAATTTTCTCACAATAGGATATTTCTCAGAACACATCTTAAATTCGTCCTATGCACATAAAGGTAAGCCAGCTGTACATATGCAGGCGTGTAAAAGGGTTATAGTTAGGGCTTCTGATTTTAGGTTTTAACTGATAAGCATCGATAAAACACCTGAGAGTTTTATTGGATAAACACCGGAAAAACACCACTTCCCCTGTACTTTTTTACCCCTCCCCTGGCTTGTCTAGTATCTTCCACTAAGTTTTTGTATTTTTTCTGCATTAAGGGGGCTGGTTACTAAAGTGCATTAATGTTAACACACATTCTCCTTGGACAAGCAGGAAGAAAGTCCTCATGTAAGGGTGACGTCTCTTACAGAACCCCACATGGGAATGATCTCCAGATTCTATTGGAAGCTTTTGAGAGGCTCCACTGTGCTTGCACGCCTGCCTTCCTGCCGACCACTGCGGCACCATCTTCTTCAGTCTTTGTTTTTCCACAGACAGGGCCGGCCCGTCCATTGTGTGATAATGTTGTTCGCACAGGGCCCCGCACTTCAGGGGACCCGTGTGAACACCATTATTGCACACCGGACGGCTTCAGAGGGAGCCGGGGAAGCCCGCGCGAGGCCCCAGCTCCCTCTGTACAACCGCCAGCGTGAAGATTCTTTTCCTTCATGCTGGTGGCTGTTTGTGTGGCTGCCAGCGTGAGGGAAAAGGATCTTCACGCTGGCGGATGTACAGAGTGAGCTGGGGCCTCGCGCGGGCTTCCCCAGCTCCCTCTGAAGCCCCTCAGACAGCCGCGAGGCTGGTCATGGGGGGGGGGGGGAGGCCAAGGACTGGATGGGCTGTGATGGGGGGGGGGACCTGGACTGGGAATGGGCTATGGGGGGGAGGGGGGAACTTGGACTGGAAATAGGCTGTGATTAGGGGGGCTAGGACTGCAAATGGGCTGTGATGGTTGGGGGGGAACTTGGACTGGAAATGGGCTGTGATGGTGGGGGGGGAACTTGGACTGGAAATGGGCTGTGATGGGGGGGATAGGATTGCAAATGGGCTGTGATGGGGGGGCTAGGACTGCAAATGGGCTGTGATGGTGGTGAGGGCCTAGGACTGGAAATGGGCTGTGATGGTGGGGGGGGGGGGCTAGGACTGGAAAGAGGCTATGATGGGGGGGACCTGGACTGGAAATGAGCTGTGATTGGGGGGGGGCTAGGACTGGAAATGGGCTAATGAAGAGCTGGAATAGGGCTGGAAATGGGCTGATGGGGGGCTGGAATAGGGCTGGAAGCGGGCTGACGAGGGGGCTAGGATTGGAAATTGGCTGATGGGGGAGCTTAGAATGGAAATTGGCTGATGGGGGGGCTGGAATGGAACTGGAAACGAGCATATGTGGGGCTAGGGCTGGAAATGGGCTGATGAGGAGCTGGAATAGGACTAGAAATGGGCTGATGGGGGGAGCTTGGACTGCAAATGGGTGATGGGCTAGAATAGGACTGGAAATGGTCTGATGTGGGGAGCATGGGAGAATGGGACTAGAAGGGAGCGGATGCTGAGTGGGTCTAGAACTATAAGGGAGCTGATTTTGGGGGAGGACTAGAAGGGATAGGGATGGGGATTGAGAATGGAGAGGGGAAATATATTTTGTGTGGAAGAAAAGTCTACGATGGGCCAGGTATTGGGAGAGTAAAAGGGGATTGAGAATGGAAGGGTGAAATTTGAGTGGATGATAAAGGAATAAGGAAAGAAATGGGGGAAAGAGCAAAAGGGAAACGATCAGTATGTTAAAGCAGATAGAGAGAGAGAATGGAAAACATCTAAAAGAGAAGAAAGGACAAATGGATAGCTCGCAGAAGACACGAAGAAACCAGAAGAACGTGACTGGAGCAATTGCAACTGAAAAATAAAATGCCCAAACAGAAGGTAGAAAAATACTTTTTATTTTGAATTTATTAACTGGAATATGTCTGGTCTGGGAAGTGTGTATTGCTAACATCTTTGCGTTTTTGTTTAGTGCAAGAGGAAATTACTTTATAGTTTTATTTCTCCAGTGTTGTACATTTCATGTTTGACTTTTGGGGTTCCCTGTTTAATTATTATCTTCCTATTTCTAAATTGTGATCCCTTGTTCTTTGTGTGGTGATGGTCTATGTTCTGTGTAACCGAGCTGAGGTATTCTGTTCATGTAGTTTCTATTTGACAGTCCCACTTGTTCTTTCCCCCAGTGAGATGTATTGGTATTCTCCAAGATGTATTGGTTTTAATATCTGCAGTGTTGCCTTTTGATAGGTAGGGTTTGGTGCTTTGTGAGTCCTGGTAGTTCTGTTATGATAGGGTGAATTTGCTATGGATTCTGAATGGTCAGTGTTTATAGTACTTCCTAATGGGCCTGGTGGTCGTCACCACAATATAGTAATGTAGAAATCTGTTAGTCTTTCTTTATCCAGACACTTATTAAGAGGCATGTTTACTAAAAGTGCATGTTAATATTATGCAAATATTTAGGCAAATGAAACTCCTTATGCAAATGAGGCCCCACAGTTAATCTCCGCACATGGCCCCGCACTCCCCCATGGGCCGCCTCTGTCCACAGAGCCCCACAGACGTTGTTATGGTCCTCCGCCATTAAACATTTTTTTCTCTGGGAACAAGTAGGAAGTCAGTCCTCACATATGGGTGACATTGGTGCCGACAGAACCCCCGCGGAAGCACCTTCCCAGCTTTCAAAGAAAGCCTTTGGGAGATGTACCATGCATGTGTGATCCCTTTCCCACCCAAGGGTGCCATCTTGCCTCAGTCTCCTTTTTTCTGCGGAGTTCTTTGAATGTCTGTCCAGTTTCCCCCGGAAAAAGTGCCTTTTTGTTGTTTTATCTGATACACATACCAGTTCCTTTCCACCCCTGAGTCAGCTCGCCTAGGCGCCACTCCTCAGGTTCATCTCCTTTTCTTTTTGTTTTCTCGAGGTGTTCCTCAACCCGCTAGTGTTTCATTCCCTTTTTTGGCTGCAGGCCTCGGACCATTGCCCGGGTGGTAAGACCCCCCTTTTTCCAGATGGCCTCCAGTGGTTTCAAAAAAATGTGATTGGTGCAGTAAGATGATGTCCCTCACCAATCCACATGACTGCTACCTCCGCTGTCTTGGGCTGGACCATGATGACTTGGACTGCGAAATTTGCAAGGTGATGACCACAAAGTCCATCAAGAGCTGTCAGCTGCAGCAGGAAAAGATTTTTCACAAGTCTGATTCTGCGCCAGAGTCTCCAGCGACACCACGCTCATGCTACAGGGCATCCCTCCAGTATCTCGGTGCCCCGCGATGCCAGGGCAGCTTCAGAGTCCTGCGGCTGCAGGTCCTCTGAGGAAAAATTCCAGAGGTGGAATGCAAGACGTTAAAACCCTTGACGAACACCCCAGAGGATGGGTCTGGGAAATTGGGCCGATCCCATTCCAGGCCCCACCGCCCCAGGCATAAGTCCGAGGGGTCGAGCGGGAGCAGCCTCACAAGCTGCCCCGGAAGGAGTTGTTGGTAGCTGGTGATCAGTCTTGGACACTCAAGGCCATCCTCATCGAGGACTCACCCTTGACAGAATCGACGCCGGACCCGAAGCCCTCGATGCCCATGTCAAAGGTTGCAGAGCCAACTGGCATGTAGACCAGAATGGCGGCCTTGGAGCGCAGTGTATCTGCCCTCATGGCCCAGCAGCAGGTATTCTTGTCCGGTTCCCCGAGTTCATCCACCCCGAGTACCAGACCCTCGACATCAAGGGCTTCCCCGGAAGTTGAGTCGATCCTCGAGTGCCACCAGCCTCGAGAGACATATTGGCAGAGGACGAGATCCCAATCCTGTTCCTTGGGGCACTGGTCCTCCCCGGCCAGTGCCCACAGCTCAGACCTGCAGGCCCCTCAGAGGCGGTGAGCCTCAGGGCCTGGGCCTTGACCGCGAGAACCGCAGGACCTCAGACTTTTCCTTGGACTTCGAGTCTGATTTGGAGACCGACAACACCGAGACATGCTCTTGGACGTCTCCCCCAGTGTCCCAGTGCTGTTCCCTGCCTAAAGACATCATCTTCCTGGACTTTGTGCGGGACATGGCTAAGGTGCTCACTGTCGAGACCGAAGTGGAGGAGGACCCCCGCATAGAGGAACTGGAGATTCTCCAGTATGAGGCCCCTCCAAAGGAGGCCCTCATGGTGCCCATCCCTCCGATCCTCGAGCGCCTTTCCCTCTGTATGTGGGAAACACCGGTGTCGGTATTCATAGTAAGCAGACAGCTTGACTCCATGTACTGAGTCCGCCGAAGCCCCGGGTTCCAGAAAACCCAACTCCCACACAACTCAATGGTCGTCGAGTCCCCCATGTGCAGACTCAAAAGCCAAAAGACCCATTCCTTGGTGCCCCCCAGTAGGAAGGCTCGGATCCTCGATGCCCTCGGCCAAAAGGCCTTTCAGTGCTTGATGCTTGCATGTCGAGTCCAATCCTACCAATTATACATTGACATGTATCTCAAGGAATTGGTGAGGAAACTCACCAGTTTCTCAGCAGGCCTTGATGGGGAACCTCTCCAGCAGTTCAAGTTACTGGCCTCAGTGGTCAAGGAGTGCTCAGTACTTATCTCGAGCAGCATAAACGGCTTCGAGTCCTCAGCCAGAGTAGCCACCAAGGGCATCGGGACCCAACGCCAGGCCTGGCTGCAGTCATCTGACTTCAAACAAAGGGTTCAGGACAAACTCATTGATATCCCCAGTATCGGAAAGAATCTTTTTGGGAAACCCATGGCAGACAAAACAGCAGAAATGGAGATGGAGTTCCTGACAAGGACCAGACTCTCTAAAAAGATCTTGGTGCATCCCCGTAAGAAGGGCCTGGGGAAGAAACCCTTCTTCCCGAGGAAAAAGGAGGGTTTTGGCAATGCCCTACAGTTCCAAGCCACCTCTGCTCTGCAGCAAGGCCAGCAGCACAAGGGGCAAGGGCACGGCCCCTGAAAGCAGAAGTCCCTAAGACCCAGGTGCCGGCCCTGGCCCAGCCTGGAGGGAGTTTTTGACTCCTTGGGCATGTCCTCTCTCCCCCCAGGAGGTCCCTTGCAGTGCACTGGGGGGGCATCTGGCTCTGTTTGTCCACAGGTAGTCCTTCATCACCACTGATTCCTGGGTACAGCAAGTTATCAGGGAGGGTTACCTCCTCCACCTGAAATAGATGCCACCCTCTTACTTTCCAGGAGAACCTGTCAGGCCTCTCCTTCACCAGGCTCTTCTCCTCACAGAGCTTGCAGGCCTCCTCAAGGACAAGGCAGTAGAGACAGTGCCCAAACACCTCTGGGGCAAAGGTTTCTACTCCAGATATTTCCGCATTTCCAAATGAACAGGGGGCCTCAGGCCCATCCTAGATCTGTGGGACCTGAACAGATTCCTGGTGAGGGAGAAGTTCAAGATTCTCTCCCTTGGAACTCTCCTGCCATACCTCAACAGGGAGACTGGCTATGCTTCTTTGACCCAAAGGATGCCTATACACACATCTTGATCCATCCCAGCCACCGAAAATACCTCCGGTTTGTGGTGGAAGGAGGTCACTACCAATACAGGGTGCTGCCCTTGGGGCTGGCTTCATCGCCAAGGGTCTTCACCAAGGGCCTAGTAGTGGTCACAGCTTTCTCTTTCCCTACCTGGACGACTGGCTCATAAGCGGAGGCCCAGCTGCAGAGGTGCATCATGCCACAGAGCGCACCATCCACACCCTGCAGCTCCTGTGGTTCATCAACTACCCCAAGTCCCACCTCTCTCTGGCTTAGTGCCTGGAGTTCATAGGGGCTCAGCTAGACACCCTCCAGGCTAAGGCCCTCCTCCCTCTGGAGAGGTCAGAACACCTCAGGGCGCTAGTTGTAAAGGTGCAGAACCACCGATTGCTGCCCACCCTCTCCTCTGCCTGCTAGGCCACATGGTCTCCACAGTCCACATGACCACATATGCCTGCCTGCACATGGTGCAGTGGTCCTTGGCTCCCAGTGGACACAGGCCATGGGCAGGCTCCGAGACAGGATAATCCGCCACCTGGCAGTTTCCCTGCCACCTTCAAGCCAGGATGCCCTTCCAGGCACCCACCCCCCAGAGGGTCCTAACTATGGGCACCTCCCTGCTGGGTTGGGGAGCTCATTGCAAGGATTTCCGCACACAAGGCAGTTGGTCCCAGGTGTAATGCTAGCTGCAAATCAACCTTCTGGAGCTTTGGGTGATATTCCTGGCCCTCCGAGCCTTCCGCCACTAGCTACATACCAGACAGTGCTGGTCCAGATGGACAACTAAGTCACAATGTTATATGTGAACAAGCAGGGGGGCACAGGGTCATACTTCTTCTGCCAGGAGGCGGTGACTCTCTGCTGCTACATGCAACAGGATGCTCCTGTGGGCTATCTACCTACTGGGCCAGCAAAATGCCCTGGCGGATAAGCTGAGCAGAGTCCTCCAGTCACATGAGTGGTGCCTGGACCCCAGAGTGGCCTCCCGGCTTTTCCGGCTCTGGGGCATCTCCCTAGTGGACCTGTTCACCAGCCTGGACAACATGCAGTTGTTCTGCTTCTGTTCCCATCAGCTGCACCCTTCCTGGGTGACGGCAGATGAGTTTATTTATTTTATTTTATTTATTTATTTTTAGTTTTTCTATACCGCACTATTCGGCATCAGCGCGGTTTACAATGAACAGGTTTGTACAATGTGGAACAATCAGACATTGAACTTACATATAACAGGGAATTCCAACTTGGATAACAGGTGAACTTTATACACTATGTACATAAAGAGGGTTGCATCGTGGATGGATTTGTAATACCAGCCATGTAAGGGATGGTTCTATGTAATTGAAAGTTAAATTGGAGATTGGTTCGGCGGCTTTGGGTTGAGAGACTGTTGTGTCGTGTAATGAGTTCCTCATTCTATACCATCCCGCCAACACTGCTGGTCGCCAAGATCCTTTTCAAGGTCCAGAGCGACAGAGCGTCACTGATACTAAAAGCCCCCGGGTGGCCCATGCAATCATGGTTTCTGCTACTTCTCCAACTGTTAGTGGCATTTCCGATTCCCCTGGGCCACACCCCAGAACTTCTGTCACAAGAGGAGGGCTCTCCTGCACTGTAACCTGGGGTCCCTGTCGCTCATGGCCTTGTTGATGAAAGGGTAGCTCTCGCTCCCTTCGACGAGATGTGGAAGAGGTCCGTCTTGCCTCCCGCAAGGCCTCCATGAGAAGGGCATATGCCTTTAAGTGGCGCCGCTTTTCAGTGTGGTGCACTGAGAGACAGGCAAACCTGTTCTCCTGCTCGGTGCAGATAATACTCTAGTACCTACTCCACCTGTCCCAGGTGGGACTGAAGTCCAAAAGTCAATGGAGTGGAGGAGTAGCCTAATGGTTAGAGCCCTGGCTTGGGAACCAAAAGACCAGGGTTCAATTCCCACTGGCATTCCTTGTGGCCTTGGGCAAGTCACTTAACTTGGATTTTTCTGAGCAATGGAGGGTTATCAATGTCCCTGTTTAATGTACATTACCAAGTTTAAGTTACAATGAAAACTGCTTTGATTGAAATGATAAAGCGGTATAAAAAAAACCCTGTTAAATAAATAAACTGTTAGGGTGCACCTGACCGCTATCGTGGTGCACCACCACTCAGTTGAGGGAAAACCTCTCTCGGCTCAGCCCCTTGTTTCTTGTTTTCTGCGGGGCCTCATGTTGTCTAAGCCCCCCATCCACCCACCAATGGCAGAGTGGGATCTCAACGTGGTGCTCTCACAGCTCATAAAGCTGCCGTTTGAACCCTTGGCTACCTGCCACTTACGGTACCTCTCCTGGAACGTTGTCTTTCTCGTGGCACTCACTTCGGTTCGCAGGGTCAACGAGCTCCAAGCTCTGATGGCAGATTCTCTCTACATGAGATTTTACAAGAACAGGGTGGTGCTCCACACCCCAAGTTTCTCCCAAAGGTGGTGCCCCCCTTCCACCTCAGTCAAGAGGTGGTGCTCTCCACTTCTTCCGAGGCCTCATGCCAGCAAGGTGGAGACCATTCTCCATACTCTGGATCTTAAGAGAGTTCTGTCCATCTGCAATGGACTCAGGGCCACCGCAAAGCACCTCAGCTCTTTTTCTTCTATGACCCCAGTTGACTGGAGCTTCTGGTTCTCCAGGACCAAGTAGGAAGTCAGTCCTCTCATATGGGTGACGTCGGCGCTGACGGAGCCCCCGTGCGGAGCATTTCCCCAGCTTTCAAAGAAAGCCTTTGGGAATTGCAGCGCGCATGCGCGGTCCCCTTCCCGCCCAAGGGTGCCATCTTGCTCAGTCTTCTTTTTTCCGAGGAGCCCAACGGACGTAGTTCGTTTTTCGCTGAGGAAAAAGTTGATTTCCCTGTTTTTTGTTCTTCTCCTTCGGTTCGACGCCGGATCCTTTTTCCGCCTGGGCCCGATACGCCAGTATCGAGTCCACTCTCTCTTTTTCGGTTTTTGTCCTTCGTGACTAGCGTTCGCACCATTTTTCTTTTTTCACTGGCAGCCCTGTCTTTTGACCTCGCAGGGGCCCTTTTTCCCCCGATGGCTGCCAGCGGGTTTAAAAAGTGTGATCGGTGTAAGAAACGTATCTCTTACCGACACACATGACTGCTGCCTCCGCTGCCTCGGACCTGATCATGACCCGATGATCTGTGGTCCGTGTGGCAAAATGTCCTCGAAGGCGTTGAGGAGTCGGCAGCACCAGAAGGACAGGATCTTCTCTGACTCCGCGTCCGGATGGGCCCGGACCTCGTCAGAGGCCTCAATGTCTCGGGACTCCGGCCCCGAGCAGCATCGGGGTTCCTCTGAGCGGGGGTCTCCTTCGCGGGGACAGCGCAGGAAGAAGAAACCCGCGAGGGCAGCGTCGGTGGACGCTCGTGGTTCCTCGAGGGCCAGGTCGCATAGCCCCGATAGCCGTCCTGGGTCTTCGGAGTTGGAGAGGCCTGCCAAGCAACCTTGTATCGAGATGGAGTCTCCTGGACACGTGAGTGCTGTAGTCCTCATGGATTCTCCTCCAGGGGAGCCGCCGTCGGGGCCCGAGTCGGGGGCTGCTGGGTCTCCTGAGCTTGGACTCAGGTTGACGGCCTTGGAGAGCAGCCTCGCTGCCTTCATGGAACAGCAGCGGACATTGATTGCCGTCTCACCGTTGCATCTGCCCCGACCACCGGGACATCAACGTCCAAGTCGACCCCGGAGGCCGAGCCAATCCTCGAGTCCATGCGGGCTCGAGTCGATCCTCGGCCACGGTCTCCCTTGGCCTCCCGTTCGGGACCGAGGTTGTCGACGCCGGTACCCTCGGCGTCGGGGCGGAGGGCATCGGTGCCCGCCCGACCGGAGCCGCTCGATACCTCCTCCGAGGAGTCGGGCTGGGAGATGGAGGACGAAGAGTCACCCGACACCTATCAGACTCGGTGTGTCCCATTGGACTCGCCTGAGTCCGAACCTCGGAGACGATCCCCACTGGAGGATACCCGGTTCTCGGAATTCGTGCGGGATATGGCCAAGGCCTTGGCATTCCTCGGGATCCGCGGGGAGGAGCCTCGAGCCGAGGAGCTCGAGGCCCTCCAGTATGACTCTCCCCCGAAGGAGGCCTTTACTGTACCGGTTCCTCCGATGCTGGAGCGGCTGCTCTTCCGCATGTGGGAGACCCCGGCCTCGACACCGGTGTTAAGCAAGCGGGTCGATTCCATCTATCGAGTCCGCAAGAGCCCCGGGTTCCAAAAGGCACAATTACCGCACCACTCCATGGTTGTGGAATCGGCCATGCATCGACTGAAAAGTCAGAAGATGCACTCCTCGGTGCCTCCCAGCCGGGAGGCCCGGAACCTGGATGCCCTCGGTAAGAAGTGCTTCCAGGGCTCTATGCTTGCTTGCCATGTCCAGACATACCAGCTCTACATGGGCATGTATTTCCGAGACCTGGCAAAGGCGATAGCCAGGTTCTCTGCTGGTCTCTCCGAGGAACCTTTGCAGAGGTTCCAGACCTTGTCCACTGATATTCGAGAGCGCTCAAAGTTTATCTCTCGAGCAGCCTACGATGGCTTCAAGGCTTCGGCCCGAGTAGCCGGGGCCGGCATCGGTGCCCGTCGACAGGCTTGGCTACAGTCATCCGACCTCGAGCCATGGGTACAGGACAAGTTGGTCGATGTTCCCTGCCGAGGTGAAAACCTCTTTGGCAAGCCCGTGGCTGAAAAGGTTGCAGAACTCGAGATCTAGACTCTGACCCGGACTAGGCTATCCAGAAAAACCTCTGCCCCTTCTCAGAAAAAGAAGGGCTCGGGGAAAAAGACCTTTTACCCGAGGAAGTCATCTGCCTATAAACAATACCCTCATTATCAGGCCTCTGCAGCTCCCCAACAGGGTCAGCAGGCCAAGGGGCAGGGTCATGGGCCCCGTAGGCAGAAGGCCCCCAAGCCACCAACACCGGCCCCTGCTCAGCAGGGTGGGGGTTTTTGACTCAGAAGGCATAGCCTCTTCTCCTCAGCTGGCTCACATCAGCACAGGAGGCCGGCTGGCCCACTTTGCCCACAGGTGGTCAGCCATCACATCTGATACCTGGGTGCTCCATATAGTCCAAAAGGGCTATCTTCTCCATTTTCACCAGGTACCTCCCTCCTATTTTCCAGGGGAGCTTCCAGACTCCCTCTGCACAGGGACCTACTCCTTCAGGAGTTAGCAAGTCTGCTAAAGGAACAGGCTATGGAACCGGTGCCCCACTACCTGAGAGGTCACGGCTTTTATTCCAGGTACTTTCTGGTACCAAAAAGAACAGGAGGCCTCAGACTCATCCTAGACTTGCGCAACCTCAACAAGTTCCTGGAGAGGGAAAAGTTCAAGATGCTTACTCTTGGAATCCTGCTGCCCTACCTCCAGCAGGGAGATTGGCTATGCTCCTTAGATCTAAAGGATGCTTATACTCACATCCTTATTCATCCAGACCACAGACAATATCTCAGATTTGTTGTGGGGGGAAACCACTACCAGTACAGAGTACTACCCTTTGGCCTAACCTCCGCTCCCAGGGTGTTCACTAAGTGCCTGGCAGTGGTGGCGGCCTACCTGAGGCTTCAAGGTCTTTTTGTGTTTCCATACCTGGACGACTGGCTCATAAGGGGCCAGTCTTCCCAGGAGGCCAGTCAAGCCACCCTTTGCACTGTGGCTCTGCTTCAGCACTTGGGGTTTGTCATAAACTTCGCAAAGTCCACTTTGCTCCCGTCCCAAAACTTAGAATTCATAGGAGCAAGGCTGGACACTCTTCAGGCGAAGGCTTTTCTGCCAGTGGACAGAGCCCACAGGTTGATGGATCTAGCCAGGCAGTTTCACAGCAATTTCCTGGTCTCCGCCAGGCAATTCCTGAGACTTCTCGGCCATATGGCTTCCACGGTTCATGTAACCCCCAATGCCCGCCTGCACATGCGGCCTGCTCAGTGGAGACTTCGATCTCAGTGGCATCAAGTCACAGGGAGCCTTGCAGACTCAGTAAGAATATCCACCCTGCTCGTCTCCTCTCTGCAATGGTGGCTTCATCTTCCGAATCTGGTACTCGGAGTGGTTTTTCAATCCCCTCCGCATTCTCAAGTGCTGACGACGGATGCTTCTCTTCTAGGTTGGGGAGCACATTGCCAAGGGGCATGTACTCAGGGTCTCTGGACCCCTTGGGAGGCTGCTCAGCAGATAAACTTCCTGGAGCTACGGGCGATACGCATAGCTCTGAGATCCTTCTCCCACCTCACATCTCACCAGTCTGTACTGGTCCAGACGGACAATCAAGTTGCCATGTTCTACGTGAACAAACAAGGAGGCACAGGCTCCTTCCTTCTCTGTCAGGAGGCACAACGGCTGTGCTCTTGGGCCGTCAATCACGGAATCCTCCTCAAGGCTGTCTACCTCCCAGGTCAGGAAAATTACCTGGCGGACAGACTGAGCAGGATCCTGCAACCACACGAATGGAGATTGAATCCGTTGGTGGTTCAGCAGGTCTTTCTCAGGTGAGGCCTCCCCACCATGGATCTTTTCGCCAGTCCTCTGAACCGGCAACTCCCGAGATTCTGTTCCAGACAACCGCATCCTCTCAGAGTAGCAGCGGATGCGTTTCTGATTCCTTGGTCCCAGGGCCTACTGTATGCGTTTCCTCCCATGCCACTAGTGTCCCGAACACTGTTCAAAGTCCTCAAGGACGGGGCCTCAATGATTCTGATAGCCCCCAGGTGGCCGAGGCAACCGTGGTTCCCACTTATGCTGCAACTGGCGGTGGACACTCCTCTTCCTCTGGGGATTCAACACGATCTCCTGTCTCAGGAACAGGGATCTCTCTTGCACCCCAATCTCCCGTCCCTTCATCTGATGGCCTGGCTGCTGAAAGGGTAGTCCTGGCTCCCCTACTACTGCCTAGAGAGGTGGAAAATGTAGTCTTAGCCTCTAGACGGCAATCCACCAGGAAATCCTACGCTCTTAAGTGGCGTAGATTCTCCGCATGGTGTGCTCAGCACAGCGAGAATCCCTTCTCGTGCTTGGTAGCGATAGTATTGCAATATTTGCTTTACCTCTCCAATCTAGGCCTTAAGTCCAACTCTGTCAGGGTTCACCTCAGTGCTCTCTCAGCGCACCACTCGCCGGTGGACGGAAGGCCTCTTTCCAACCACCCTTTGGTGGCTCGTTTTCTCAGAGGCCTCCTCCTGCTTAAGCCTCCTTTACGTCCACCAGCCCCTGAGTGGGATCTGAATGTGGTCTTACAGCGAATTACTTGTCTGCCATTTGAACCTATGGCTACCTGTCCTCTCTGTTTTCTCTCCTGGAAAACCTTGTTTCTGGTAGCTCTTACCTCTGCTAGGCGAGTAAGTGAACTTCAGGCACTAGTGTCTGATCCCCCTTACACTAGGTTCTACAGGAATAGGGTAGTCTTACGGACTCACCCGAAGTTCCTCCCTAAGGTTATCTCCCCTTTTCACCTCAATCAGGAGGTGGTTCTTCCGTCCTTCTTTCCCAGGCCGCATGCCAACTGGGCTGAGATGGTCCTGCATACCCTGGACTGTAGGAGGGCGTTATCCTTCTACCTTGACCGTACGCGGGAGCATCGGAGGGCTGTTCAGCTCTTCGTTTCTTTTGACCCCAATAAGTTGGGGTTACCTGTCTCCAAGCGTACTTTGTCCATATGGGTCGCTGACTGTATCACTTGGGCTTATGGGGCAGCCGGCCTCTCGTTGGAGGGTCGAGTCACGGCTCATCGTGTCAGGGCGAAGGCTGCGTCAGAGGCTCATCTCCGCTCTGTTCCGTTGGCAGACATCTGCCGTGCCGCTACTTGGTCTTCAAGCCAGACTTTTGCGGCCCATTACTGCCTTGAGAGGGAGTCCCGCAGGGACAGTGCTTTCGGACAGGCAGTACTCCATAATCTCTTTGGGGTTTAGGCAACTCCTACCCTCCGGCCCTGGTGTTGGGCTACTGGTTGGGGGTGTTCTCAGAGAAGATTCCTTCCTTACGTACTGACGAGCTAGAGGGAGCTCATTTTTTCGACTTGAGGTCTCCGGTAGCCTTAAGCTGGGGAGTCCCATATGTGAGGATTGACTTCCTTCTTGGTCCTGGAGAAAGAGTAGTTACTCACCTGTAACAGGTGTTCTCCAGGAGCAGCAGGAATCAGTCCTCACAACCCTCCCTCCTCCCCTGGGAGTTGCAGTCATATGATTTATTTTTGCTAATTTTTTGCTCTCTTTTAGCTATGTCATCAGACTGAGCAAGATGGCACCCTTGGGCGGGAAGGGGACCACGCATGCGCGCTGCAATTCCCAAAGGCTTTCTTTGAAAGCTGGGGAAATGCGCCGCACGGGGGCTCCTTCGGCGCCGACGTCACCCATATGTGAGGACTGATTCCTGCTGCTCCTGGAGAACACCTGTTACAGGTGAGTAACTACTCTTAACTAAGCGGACTCTGTCCACTTGGGTGACGGACTGCATTGCCCTTGCCTATAAGCAGGCTGGGATCTCATTAAAACACTGGGTCTCAGCACACCTTGTCAGAGCCATGGCTACCTCTGTGGCAAATCTGCATTCCGTACCTGTTATAGATATCTGCCGAGCTGCCACCTGGTCTTTGGTCCATACCGTCACAGCTCATTACTGCCTGGAGAGGGAGTCCTGATGGGACAACACCTTTGGCCAGATTGTACTCCATAATCTCTTTGGGATGTAGGCAAATACCGCCCTGCGACCCTTCTGTGTTCAGGCTACCGAAGTGCTGGTTCTCCGCCGGACACTTGGGTCTTGCAAAAGTCTCTCAGTTGGGACTGAACTGCTGCAGTTCACAGCTCACTTTTTCTGGCTGCTGTGGCATTTTGTACAGGTTCTCAGTAGCCTGTAGCTGGGGAGTCCTATATGTGAGGACTGACTTCCTGCTTGTTCCTGGAGAAAGCGTAGTTACTTACCTGTAACAGGTGTTCTCTGGGGACAGCAGGAATCAGTCCTCACAACTCTCCCTCCTCCCCTTGGAGTTGCTTCTTTACTGTATTTTAACTTTTGCTGTCTTAGCTATATCATTAGAATGAGGCAAGATGGCACCCTGGGCAGGAGGAGACCACACATGCATGGTGCAGCTCCCAAACATTTTCTTTGAAAGCTGGCGAGATGCTTCCTTGGGGAATCCGTCGGCGCCGATGTCACCCATATGTGAGGACTGATTCCTTCTGTCCCTGGAGAACACCTGTTACAGGTGAATAACTATGCGTTTTCCCCTTTGGGAGCCACTCCTCAACAACCCAGCAGCAGGAAGGAGCATTCTTAGGTGCTGGATCCTCGATCCCCCCACAGCCGTGCCTCCTACACTCATCGGAGCCATGATCGGAGCAGAGAGGGATGACACAGGAGGTGCCACAAACGATCCCCTAAGAGCTTCTTCAGCGGGGAAAGCGGCAGACGGCACTAAAACAAAAGAAGGCAGAGATCAAATCCTAGCCCTTCTCCTCCTGCCTCAATTGACAGAAGAGGAAGCAGAAGGCAGAGATCAAGCCCCAGCCCTTCTCCCCTTGCCCCTATCATCAGCAGAGAAAGCAGCATCGGCAGTACAGACAACCAGACCAGCACAGGAGCCCATCCTAACCAAGGGGCTATCCTTCAGCTGCTCTCTAACCTTACAAATTCCTGCAGCAGAGCCTCCAAGCTACTCCAGCGTCTTGCTCAGCTCAGGAGGGCACTATGCGCCGGCTACTCGAAGGTCCCAGCCATAACAAGATTGCGACTAACAAGACCAGCCTGCGGCCCTTTGACTCCACGGACGACTCCTTTTCAGTAGCAGGAAGCCTCTCCCCAGACCCACGGTCTGCTGGCAGCGAGGGAGAGGAGGAAGAAGGGACAGCTTCTGGGCTCAACTTCCCCAGTTAAGGTCCCTGGTTCCATAACTCCTAGGGATTCAGCAGCGTGATGTTTTTGCCTGCCGTCGCTCACATTGATTCTGTCGATTGCAGTTTCTTCATTGGTTACGGTGCTTTTCGGTAAAGTTTCATTTTCTTGGTTGTTTTCCCTGTGGCCCGACTGGGTCCATGATCACCACTGAGCTGTTTGATTTAGAAGTGCACCAAGTGTGCCAGGATCATCTCCTGTATTCCCAAAGGAAAAGGACCATGTAAGATTGACAAATATACAAATGGGAAGGGAGTAGATACCACACCATTCACAGAAGATAATGTTTTTGAACAGCTTGCAAAATTGAAAGTGGACAAGGCCATGTGACTGGATGGGATTCGTCCCAGGATACTGAAGGAGCTCAGAGACATTCTGATAGGGCCTTTAAAGAATATTTTTAATAGATCCTTGGAGATAGGAGAGGTTCAGTAGGACTGGAGAAGGGCTGATGTGGAACCTCTTCACAAAAGTGGTAATAAGGAAGAGGTGACAAGGCCGGTAAGTCTTACCTTTGTGGTGGGAAAAGTAATGGAGGCATTCTTGAAAGAAAGAATAATGGACTTTTTGGAAACCAATGGATTGCATGATCCGAAGCAACATGGTTTTACCAGGGGAAGATCATGCCAAACAAATTTGATTGAGTTCTTTGACTGAGTGACCAGAAAACTAGATCAAGGGCATGCAGTAGATGTGATATACCTAGATTTCAGCAAAGCCTTTGATACTGTTCCTCGTAGGAGGCTTATCAATAAACTGAACAGCCTGGGATTGGTCCCAAGTTGGTGAACTGGATCAGAAATCGATTGACTGACAGACGAAAGAAGATGGTGGTAAATCAGAAGAAAGAAGGTGCATAGTGGCATGCCTCAGGGATCGGTCCTGGGACCGATACTGTTCAATGTATTTGTGAATGATATTGCGGAAGGACTGAATGGAAAAGTCTGCTTTTGTACAGATGACACAAAAATTTGCAACAGAGTGGAAACTTCTGAGGGAGTGGACAACTTGAGGAAAGAACTAAAAACACTGGAAGAATGGTCTAATGCTTGGCAGTTAGGATTTAATGCAAAGAAGTGCAGAGTCATGCACTTGGGATGCAGAAATCCAAAGAAATTGTATGTGATAAGGGGAGAGAGGATGGTGTGCACAGACCAGGAGAGGAACCTCGAAGTACTAGTGTCTGAGGATCTCAAGATGGCGAAACAATGCTACAAGCTGTAGCCAAAGCCAGAAGGATGCTGGGCTGCGTACAGAGAGGAATAACCAGCAGAAAGTAGGAGGTATTAATGTCTCTGTACAAGTTGCTGGTGAGGCCTCACTTTGAGTATTGTGTTCATTTTTGGAGGCCGTATTTCACAAAGGATATAAAAAGACTTGAAACGGTTCAGAGGAAGGCAACCAAAATGATTTGGAGCCTGCACCAGAAGACGTATGAGAAGAGACTTGAAGACCTAAATATGTATACCATAGAAGAGAGGAGGGACAGGAGAGATATGATACAAACCTTTAAATACTTAAAGGGTATCAATGAACAAACAAACCTTTCTCAAAGAAGGGAAAGCTGTAAAACTAGAGGGCATACAATGAAGTACAAGGGGGTAAAGTTAAAAGCAACATCAGGAAATACCTTTTTACTGAAAGGGTGGTGGATGCTTGGAATGCTCTCTCGATAGAGGTGGTAGGGGCAAATAGTGATGGAATTCAGAACGGCATGGGACAGACACAGTGTATCCCTTTATGGCAAGATGACAGAATCAAAGTAAACTTAAGTATCTTTTATACTCAATAAATAGAGGGGGACTGACCTGCACCGAGCAGCAGGTACAAACCTAAACACAGGCATAGAGGAGGGTGACCTGCATGGATCTGCAGTTACAACCCCTCTAGCCACCTTACTGGGCAGACTAGATGAACCATATTGGTCTTTATCTGCTGAGGTCCCGAGGCCTTCGGAATCGGCAAACATGGAGGAGTGCTTCCTTCAGGCACTCGAAATCCACATCGCATCGTTGTTGGAGAAACAGCTGGCTGGTGCCTCAATGCCCATGGCATTGTCACTGAGCATTGTGCAGTCGATCCTTGAGACACCCGCTTTGCCTGTGGAGGCATCGACGTTGGGGCATCAAAGAGATCCGATGTCAGTTCCCGGTGGGGCCATCTCCCTCTCGAGTTTCAACGCCCCGATGAAACCTTGGAAGTCCTCGATGCATTATCCATAGAAGCTCTCACTCCCCTTGAGGCAGGAGGGAGCTCTGGGTAGAGTCTCAGAGGTACTTCAACTTCTTTTCGGAGTCTGACTCTGATCACTGGGTGACCGATGTGGAATCAGGAAACTTGTCGGAGGGCAGATCTCCTGAGCTCCCATCAGACCCCTCCCCTCTGCATGAACAATGGACGTCTCCTCTGGAGGACATGTCTGCAATCACCACCCTCTATAACACACAATGAAGCACACCCTGACCAGCTTAATGACTGGTCTGTATTCCACCCAATATCCAAGGGCACCCTCAAAAATATAATTTTCAACCTAAACACAACCACATCCTATCTAGACCCATGTCCAGTAGACTGGATAAAAATGACACTACCAGAACTCTCTTCATTCATCCTCCTTATGATTAACCTATCCCTTGAAAAGGGGTACCTACCACCAACCCTTAAACACGCCCAAATACGACCAATTCTCAAAAATAGCAACCCAGACAAAACATCACCCACCTCATACCAACCCATATCTAGTATACCCTTTATGGCCAAACTAATTGAAAAAGTAATCCAAACCCAACTTCAGGATTACATTGATACCTCAGCCCCCCTCGACGAACAACAATATGGCTTCCGCCCATACCACGGAGTAGAAACGCTACTCAGTTCTACTCAACACACTTGTAAGAGGAATAGATGACTCAAAACAAGCGTTCATTCTACTATTCTTAGACATCTCCACTGCATTCGATAGCGTAAACCACACAACATTGCTAAGCAGACTTCAACAAATAGGGCTAAAATCAACTGTCCATAACTGGTTTACCTCAATTTACCTCATACTTAAATAATAGAGCCCAAACAGTAAGAATTAACAATCAAACCTCAACTACATTCAAGCAGGAACAAGGTCTCCCTCAGGGATCCGCCCTCTCAGCACTCCTTTTTAATATTTACCTGCAACCAATTTGCACTATCTTCAAACGGTTACCATATTTATGCGGACGACATAATGGTATACCTCCCATTCAGGATCTTGAACCCCCCAATGCAATTAATAACAGAGTGTTTCAACAAACTGACAAAATGGCTCAATGATCACAACTTACACATTAACTTCTCAAAAACAGATGTACTATATGTAACGAGAAACCAAACCTACTTCCCCCGAACATCCATTGTACTTCAGAACCATGAGTTCAAAACAAAAAATGAAGTGAAGTACCTAGGAGTGATACTGGATAAGAGCTTTAGCATGGAATCTCACATCAAAAACACAACAAAAAAATACACTACAAACTTAAGTTACTGAAACAACTCCGCCCTTTGGTACACCTGCACGACTTCATATCCATAATCCAAGCAATCATTACACCCCACTTTGACTTTGCGAATACAGTCCTTCAAGGCACCTCAAAACAAAATCTTAAAAGGCTCCAGATAGTACAAAATGTAGCAGCCAGAACTATACTGAAGGTCCGCTCAATCAATTATATAACTCCCATATTAGCTCAGCTCCACTAGCTCCCAATTTACTGCCGTATAAGCTACAAAGCTCTAGTAACTACATTTAAATTAATAAATAACCTACCACCATCCGTCCTTAACACTCTCTAATCACCAAGGAAACACCAATTCCTGTTCGGTAATCCAGTTTAGTCCTCCACAATCGGGTAGTGCCCCTCCTCCTGCAGCCGGGAGACTGGACCAATCAAATCTTCTGTAGTATATATACAGCCGGAGCTCCCAGAAGTCCCCAGTGTGTCCAGTCTCCCTGCAGCTGGAGGACTTCTGTGCCCCTGCTGGGCACGCTAAGTGACACTTGAAGGAGCAACACTAGTTAGTTAGTTAGTTCTTTTGGGGTTTATTTCTGGTCCTTTATGTTCTATTTCTTTTGCTAGGTAGCTGTATCTTTAAAAAAAAAAGACACAGGGGACTTTCTGGAGGAAGCCAGACCTGCCTTGGGCTCCTGCCTTCCTGCCTGGGAATCTCTGAAGCCTGGGTTGAGCTCTCCCCAAGGCTGTTCGGGGAAGAGCCATACCGGCTGCAACATTGCCTGTCACTTGGAGAAGTGGGCTGAGTTCCTTGCTGTTCCCAGAGCTGGTAGGAATTTTCCTTGTTTTAATCTTTCAGCTCTCTGTTCTTTGCTTGGGCAGAGGCTCTGTCGGCTCCCCTGGCTTCCAAATTGCACTTTTTCCTGCTTTTTTTCGCTTGCCCTGTATTAGAGGGTCGTTTTCTTTCTTTTCCATATTATTTGGGTACCTTTGTATTTTCGCGCCGTTTTTTACCGCGGGTGAAAAAGTGCGGCGGCCATTTTGGATTTCTAAAGTGTGCTTTTTAAGGGCACTTTTTAACACTTGCGCACGGGTTCCCCTGGTGTTTTTGGGGTTTCTTTTGCTGGCGATTTTGCTCAGGGCACCCCTAGGATTCTGGGGAGTATTTTGTTTACTGTAAAAAAAAAAAAAAAAAAAAAGGTTTTAAATTTAATACTGTGCTGAATTGAATAAGGTTAGTCCCCTTGGTGTGGGCTTCCCTGTTCCTGTTGCCTTATTTTTCCCTGAGAGCAGGTGGCCTTGGCATGGCTGCCAAACCTCAGTGTGTAATTTGTGGCTCCCGCAGAGGTACAATGACTGACTCTGGAATCTGTAAGAGCTGTGCTGCAGTTTCTTCAGAGCTGGAGCTGCCTATTGAAATTAAGGAACAGCATGTGCCCGGGGACCCTTCTCTTTCGGGGGACAGTGTCCCTTCACCGAGCATCCTTCCTTCTGGTCTGGGCCCGGCGTCTAATACGTCGGTCCCTGAGCTCCAGCAGGCGGCTATGGTAGCGTCGCCTATAGACTTTTCCCCGGATTTTGTTCTTCTCATGCATCAGGCCTTCCGCCTAAGCCGGTCTGGTCATTTGCCGGAGGCTTGGCCCGCCTCTCTCCCCCCAGCATCCGCGGGGGGGGGGGGGGTTCAGCGGTCTTCCCAACCCGCTGTCAAGCGGCCCAGGTTGGGGGACCAGGATCAGGACGCCCTTTGCCTCCCGGATTCTGAGGCTGAGGGGGATCCGGATATTGAGGCGGAGGAGTTAGAAGACGGAGAGCTTCCAGAACCGGAAGATCAGGCTCGCATCATTCGGGTGTTTCGAAGGGACGAGCGGGTACCTTTGGTCACGGAGTCTCTCCAAGCACTTAACCTCTCTGCGGTGCGGCCGCTGGAGGAGGAGGGTCTCGAGGATCCTCTCATTCAGGCGGTCAGGGATGCCCAGGTAGTTTTTCCTGTGCACCGAGTAGTTGAGCAGATGATCCATGCGGAATGGGAGCAACCGGAATCCGCTTTGAAAGGGATTCGGACCATGAATCGTCTTTACCCCCTTGCCGACAAGGACAGGGACTTGTTTAGGTCTCCACGGGTGGATGCTGCCGTTTCGGCGGTGACTAAGAAAACCACCATCCCGGTTGAAGGGGCCGCGGCCCTGAGGGATGTTCAGGACAAAAAGGTTGATAATTTGTTGAAGCAAGCCTTCGAGACCAACGCCTTATCGTTACAAGCTTCTATATGTGGGACGTGGGTAGCTCGAGCTTGTTTGCGATGGTCGCAGCACCTGCGCTCGGGGTCCGGTATGGACCAACAGGGGCTGTTGGACGTTACCCGCGTGGAGTCGGGATCGGCCTACTTGGCGGATCTGTGTTATGATTTAATACGCTCCCTAGCTAATAGCATGGCCTCCATGGTAGCGGCACGACGGTCCATCTGGTTGCGCAATTGGGCGGCCGACGGTTCTTCCAAGTCTCGCCTCAGTAAACTACCCTTTAAGGGCAGGTTGTTATTTGGTGAGGCTCTGGATAAGTTGGTGAAGGATCAAGGTGAGTCTAAGGGTGGTCGGCTTCCAGAGGATAAGCCTAAGCTTAATAGGTCGTCCACCTCAGCGCGCGGCCAGTTTCGGGATGCGCGCAGATTTCGTTCTTCCCGGCTGTGGACTTCGCAGCGCGGTCGTTTTGGAACCCGTCATCAAGGGTTTCGTGGTTTCAGAGGAGCGGGAAGAGGCTTCTCCGGAGCCGCCTCTTCATCGGCCTCTTCCTTTAATCGCAAGCCACAATGAAACGAGGCGGGCTCTAGAGGAAGACCCGGTCATCGGGGGTCGTTTGCGCGACTTTCTTCCTTCTTGGGCCCAAATTACGTCAGATCGGTGGGTGCTGCAGATTATAGAAGAAGGTTATGCCCTAGAGTTTGCGCACCCACTTCCGGATTCGTTTGTTCTGTCTCCCAGCAAGGGAGCTCAAAAGGCGCGGGACATCCGCGTGACCCTGGATCGGCTTCTCTCTCTGGGGGCCGTGGTTCCGGTCCCGCCCTTGGAAAGAGGCGCAGGTCACTACTCCATCTATTTTGTGGTTCCCAAAAAGGGCGGTTCCCTTCGTCCGATCTTGGATCTCAAAGGCGTGAATCGCGCTCTCAGAGTACCGCACTTTCGCATGGAGACCCTGCGGTCAGTCATCGTAGCGGTGCGTCAAGGGGAATTTTTGACATCCCTCGATCTTACAGAGGCCTATTTACACATTCCCATCCGGCCCTCCCATCAACGGTTTCTTCACTTTGCGCTCCCGTGGGGCCATTTTCAATTCCGGGCCATGCCGTTCGGACTCGCCACGGCTCCCCGCACCTTCACAAAGGTAATGGTTGTAGTCGCGGCGGCGTTGCGCAAGGAGGGCATCCTGGTCCATCCTTATCTCGACGACTGGTTGATTCGAGCGAAGTCCAGTCGGGAGTGTGTGCAAGTCACGAGCAGGGTGGTGGATCTCCTTCGGTCCCTCGGATGGGTGGTGAACGAATGCAAGAGTTGTCTGTCTCCGTCACAGGATCTCGAGTATCTGGGAGTCCGCTTCGACACAGCAAGGGGCTTGGTGTGCCTTCCGGAGCGGCGCGTGCTGGCGTTGCGGGCTCTGGTCCGTCTCTTCCGGGGGATGCCAGCTCCGTCGGCGTGGTGGTACCTGCGGCTCCTCGGCACGATGGCGGCGACCTTGGAGGTGGTGCCTTGGGCACGCTTCCACATGCGTCCGCTGCAGAGTGCTCTTCTACGACGTTGGTCCAACCAGTTCGACTCGCTGAACAAGAGATTGCCTTGCCCAAAGACGGTTCGCCGATCCCTCCGGTGGTGGCTCTCCGCCGAGAACCTGTCGCGAGGGATTCCCTTGGAGCCTCCTCTGTGGGTTCCGTTCACGACGGATGCGAGCTTAACCGGCTGGGGGGCTCACTGCGAGTCCCGCTTTGCTCAGGGGGAATGGTCTCCCCTGGAGGCCTCTTGGTCGATCAACCGTCTCGAATTGCGGGCAGTCCGGCTAGCCCTGGTGGACCTGGAGCCCCTGGTTCTCGGACGGCCGGTGAGAGTCCTGTCGGACAATGCGTCCACTGTAGCTTACATCAATCGCCAAGGGGTACCGGCAGCGTGGCCCTGGAGGCGGAAGCGGCGGCCTTGTTCAACTGGGTGCAAACTCGCCTTCCAGCAATCTCGGCGGCTCACATTGCGGACGTAGACAATGTCCAGGCCGATTTTCTCAGCAGAGTGCGGGTGGACCCCGGAGAATGGGAGCTAAACCCACAGGTTTACGCACAAATCGTCCGGCGGTGGGGTCCACCCATCATGGATCTCATGGCGACCTTTCAATCAGCCAAGACAGGGCGCTTCTTCAGCAGGCGAAGGGAGCGCATGTCCGAGGGGCTCGACGCTCTCATTCAGCCGTGGCCAACGTCCGGTCTTCTTTATGTCTTTCCTCCGTGGGCTCTGATCGGCCGGGTCGTACAACGTATCGAGAGCCACCGGGGTCGCGTGTTACTGGTGGCCCCGGATTGGCCCCGGAGGCCCTGGTATGCCGATCTGGTCCGATTGAGCGACGGCGTTCCTTGGCTCCTGCCCGCACTACCGGATCTTCTTCTTCAGGGTCCCTTGCGGATGCCCCAAGTGGATCGATTCTCGCTTACGGTTTGGCCATTGAGAGGGCTCGGCTGAAAAGGAAGGGCTACTCCCCCGCGGTGATTTCTACCCTTCTGCGGGCGAGGAAAACGTCCACTTCTCTTACTTACGTTCGGATTTGGAGGATTTTTGAAGACTGGTGCTCCCAGCAGGGAGTCCGGGCGGCGACGGTTTCCGTGCCCGTCGTTTTAAGTTTGCTTCAGGATGGTTTCGATAAGGGCCTTGCGGCTAGTTCCCTAAAAGTCCAGTTGGCGGCTATCTCGTGTTATCGCGGCAAGGTTTTGGGTCGTCTGCTCGGGGCTCATCCGGATGTACGCCGATTCCTTACGGCTGTTTTTCATTTGCGGCCCTCCCGCAGAGTTTTCGTTCCTCCTTGGGACTTGAATTTAGTTCTGAGGGCCCTGGTTTGTGAACCTTTTGAGCCCCTGCGCAGGGCGTCTCTGAAAGATCTCACGCTGAAGGCGGTTTTTCTTGTAGCCATCTGTTCGGCACGGCGCATTTCGGATCTGCAGGCATTGTCCTGTCGAGAGCCTTTCTTGTCCTTTTCCGCGGATCGGATCGTTCTCCGTCCGGTTCCTTCCTTTCTGCCAAAGGTGGTGTCTCCCTTTCACTTGAATCAGGCAGTGTTTCTTCCAGTGCTTTCTTCGCAATCTGTCGGGTCAACGGACAAAGGTCTTCTCCGGCTCGATGTGGGTCGTACGCTCCATCGTTATTTAAAGGTTACCGAGTCTTTTCGGAAATCTGACCGGCTTTTCGTGCTCTTCGGGGGTGCGCGTAAAGGGGAAGCGGCGGCTAAGGCCTCCATTGCTAGATGGCTCAAAGAGGCGATCGCGTCCGCGTATCTGTTGCAACAGCGGTCTATTCCGGAGGGTCTGAGGGCTCATTCCACTAGGGCTCAGGCGACCTCTTGGGCGGAGCATAGCCTGGTTCCGCCGGCGGATATCTGTAGGGCGGCCACTTGGTTGTCTCTGCATGCTTTCAGTAGACACTATCGCTTAGATGTGTCAGCGGCTCGGGATTCCTGTTTTGGTTCGGCGGTTCTGCGCGCCGGATGGCAAGGCCCCGCCCGGTCTTAACTGCTCTGTTACATCCCGATTGTGGAGGACTAAACTGGATTACCGAACAGGAAATGGAAATTACACTAACCTGGTAATTGTAGTTCCTGGAGGGTCCAGTTTAGTCCTCCTTCCCTCCCGACTATCTGCTAATGTGGTGCGGCGCGCCTTTCCGAACGGTTGATTTTAAGACGGTTCCTCTTGCCGTTCGGTCCCTCTGTGGCAGCCGCGTTTTTTGCAGAGGCTCTTCCCTGTCTTGGGGGTTCAGGCAGCTCCTGAACTTCTGGTGGGGAGCGGTGTTTTGATTCCTGAGGCGTCGGTGCCGGCGCCATGCAGTGTTCTGACTTCCTCGTTTGGGGAGGGGGTTGGATATTCCTTGGGGGGGAACAAATTGTTCTTTAATTAGGTCATTTTGTATATTAATCTAATGTGTTGCTTCGTTAAGTATGCTTTGTTACTAGTACACTGGGGACTTCTGGGAGCTCCGGCTGTATATATACTACAGAAGATTTGATTGGTCCAGTCTCCCGGCTGCAGGAGGAGGGGCACTACCCGATTGTGGAGGACTAAACTGGACCCTCCAGGAACTACAATTACCAGGTTAGTGTAATTTCCATATCGCAGTCAAAGGAGTAAAAACAGAGACAAAATCGAGATACCAAAAGACTTTCCAAAAGCTAAAAAATTCACTAACAAGGCTTTTTCACACTCTGCCCCGATCGTCTGGAATGATCTACCAGAAGATATCAGTTGACTGACATTAGGGTATTTCGTAAAAAATTAAAAACACACTTATTTACGACACACTATGGTGCACAAACAAACACTGACACACAAACGGACAAAGGCTAAAAGAATATAACCCAAATGTTAAAACCTAGGTCAGTATTATATCAATCAAAAACACCTCCCTGAATATAGTTGCATGACCATCAGAACGTTTGATAGTCTTTCCACTCTGTATTGTATATAGTACAGATTATAATCCAAGCATTCAAGCCTAGACCAGCAATACACCAACCAATTTCTTCCCGCTGTATATAGTTCTATGAATATCAGAATGACGGACTGTCACAACATTCTGTAATGTATATAGTTGCTAAGTTCTCTGTAAAAAGTTCACAAATGTTCTATGTAATATGAATAGGTATGCATTCCTGTTGTACCATTTATACCGCTGTTCATTGTAAACCGCACTTGATCCATGGGAAAGTGCGGTATAAAAGTGTTTAATAAATAAATGTCCTTCCAGGATTTTGTGAGGGATATTTCAAAGGCCATCCTGTTTTCACTGGAGATGGAGGATGAGCCAGGGGCGGAGGAGTTGGTGATCCTTTAATATTCCTTGGCCCCTAAGGAAGTACTGATGGTGACAGTGCACTGCATCCTACAATCCTTAGTGGTAGAGACTGCCCTTCAGAGGATTAAGAGCACCAAGACTCATTCTTCGACGCCCCTGGGTAGGGAGGCTCGGACAATGGACTCCTTCGGAAGGAGGTGCTTTGAAAGTTCCATGCTTGCGGCTTTGGTACACTCTTACCAGCTTTCAGTGAGCATGTTCTTGAAGGAAATCACATGTGGTCTCGCTGACTTGTGCCATTTTCTCCCCCTGGAGAAATTAGATCACTGTCATGTCCTGGTGGGCCACAGCAAGGACTTCTCAAAGTTCCTGGTCTGGGCAACCTACAACACCTTCGAGATGGTGTCTAGAATTGTAGCAGTGGGCATTGGAGCTTGCAGTCTTCTGACCTGGCTTCAGTCTTCTGACCTGGAACAGTTGAAGCAAAATAAGCTTCTCCGGGAACAAGCAGGAAGTTAGTTCTCACATATGGGTGACGTCGGGAGCCTTTGGGAGATATACCACACATACGTGGTCCCCTTCCCGCCCAAGGGTGCCGTCTTGCCTCAGTCTCCTTTTTTCCACGGAGCCCATCGGACATGTGTCCATGGGAAAAAGTTGGTGATTTTTTTTTTTGGCTTCTCTAATAGCATACAGGTGCCCTTTCCCTCCCCCGAGCCCGCTTACCTCGGCATCGCGTCCTTTGTTTTTTTTTCTTTTCTTTTTCTTACTTTTTCAATTGGCGTAGGTTCGCCCTTTTTCCTGGCTGGGCCCGGTGAATTTGACCTTGCAAGGACAGTCTTCCCTGCCATGGCCTCAGTCAATGGCTTCAAGCTGCGCTCATAATATGTCATGCACGGATCTGCACGACTGATGCCTCTGATGCCTCAGGCCAGACCACAATGCCTTGGCCTGTGGTCTGTGCAAGCAGATGACCCCAGGACGAGGCCCCCCCTGAAAGAAGTGCTCACGGTGCCCATTCTTCTTCACATGTGAGAGACCCCCACATTGGTACCCTTAGTTTATTTTTTATTTTATTTATTTAACAGGTTTTATATACCGCTTTATCATTTCAATCAAAGCGGTTTACATTGTAACTTAGCAGGCGGCTGGACTTGATGTATTGGGTCAGCTAGAGCCCGGGCTTCCAACTTCATGGTGGTGGAGATAGCCATGTGGAGGATCAAGAGCCAGAAGATGCACTCCGTGGTGCCCCCCACGCCATGGATGCCATGGGCAGAAAGTGCTTCCAGGGGTCGATGCTTGTTGGCCGGATTCAGGCTTACCAGTTGTACATGGGCATGTACCTCTGAGACCTGGTGAAGGAGCTCGCTGGTTTCTTGGCTGGTCTCTCGGAGGAACTTCTCCAGTGGTTCTGAACCTTGGCCTTGGCAGTCAGGGAGTGCTCCAAGTTTATCACTCGAGTGGCCTATAATGGCTTCGAGTCGGCGGCTAGAGTAGTTGCAATGGGCATTAGTGCCCGGTGCCAAGCTTGGCTACAGTCCTCCGACCTGGAACAATGAGTCCAGGACAAATTGGTCAGTATCCCTTGCTGTGGAGAGAACCTCTGTGGCAACCCATGACAGACAAGGCCACTGAGCTGGAGTCCAAGTTCATGACTAGCACTAGGCTCTCCAAGAAGACCGCTGGCCCTTCCCAGAGGAAGGCTTTGGGTAGAAAGCCTTCAAACCTGAAGAAGAGGAAGGCTTATGGAAACTTCCCTCAATACCAGGCCTTCCCAGTTCCCCAACAGTGCCAGCAGTCCAAGGGACAAGGGCATGGCTCATGTAGGCCTAAGACCCCCAAACCCTAGCCTGCGCCTCCGGTGCAACCTGGAGGGGGCTTTTGACTTCTCATGGGAACAGGGTTCTACTCCTGCTACTTCCTGGTACCAAAAAGGACCAGAGGGTTCCGACCCATCCATAACCTGCAGGACCTCAACAGATTCCTGGTAAGGGAAAAGTTCAAAATGCCCTCTATTGGAACATTGCTGCCATACCTCCAGCAGGAAGACCGGCTATGCTCCTTGGACCTAAAGGATGTGTACACACACATCCTCATTAACCCCCTACACAGGCAGTACCTCCGCTTCGTGGTCGGGGGAGAACATTATCAGTACAGCGTGCTACCCTTCAGCCTGGCCTTCGCCCCAAGGGTATTCATCAAGTGCCTGGTGATGGTTGCAACCCACCTCAGACTCCAGAGGGTATTCGTTTTCCTCTATCTGGATGACTGACTCGTAAAAGACAGCACGGCTGTCCAGGCCCATCAGGCGACAGCACGCACCATCCTCATGCTGGAGCACCTCGGTTTCCTCATTTACCCAAAGTCCCATCTGCAGCCAACCCAGGATCTGGAGTACATAGGGGCTCTGTTGGACACTGTCTAAGCCATAGCTTTTCTCCCTTGGGGCAGGGCCCTATGCCTCCAAGTGCTTTGCTGCAAGCACACAGCGCCATCGCTCGGTGTTGGCCCATCTCATGCTCTGACTGCTGGGGCATATGGTATCTCCAGTGCATGTCATTCCAGATACTCACCTGCAGATGTGGATGGCCCAGTGGGCCCTCTTCTCGCAGTGGCCCCAGGTTACGGGACGCTTGCAGAACAGGGTGCTCATCACCCGTTCCATGGCTCTCTCTCTCGACTGGTGGCAAAACCTCCAGTGTCTACTGGCTAGGATGCCCTTCCAGCCCCCCACATACCAAAGGATCCTCATGACAGATGCCTCCAAGCTGGGGTGGGGAGCACATTGCAATGACCTCTGCACCCTGGCAGCTGTCACTGACTGGAGAGTCTCCAGCAAATCAACCTCCTGGAGCTCCAAGCTGTAGCCTTAGCCCTCCGGGCTTTTCACCACCACCTGCAGCACTAGGCGGTGCTGGTTCAGACCGACAACCAGGTGGCGATGCTCTACATAAACAAGCAGGGGGGCACGGGTTCAGCCCTACTCTGCCAGGAAGTGGTGAGCCTCTGCTCATATGCCAGCAGCAACGGGATTCTCCTATGGACAGTTTATCTCTTGGGCCAGGATAACACCCTGGTGGACCGGCTCAGCCAGGTCTCCAGCCACATGAGTGGAGGCTGGATCCCAGGGTGACTGGCCTGCTCTTTCAGCACTGGGGACTCCTGAGGCTGGACCTCTTTGCCAGTCCAGCCAATGCACAACTGCCCTGCTTCTGTTCCCAGCAGCTGCACCCCTCCCAGGTAGTGGCGGATGCATTTATGATCTCATGGGCGGAGGGCCTCTTTTACACCTTCCCGCCTATACCACTGATTGCCAAGACCCTGTTCAAGGTCCAGCATGACAGGGCCACAGTGATTCTGGTGGCCGCATGTTGGGCCAGGCAGCCATGATTTCCCCTGCTCGTCTGCCTGGCCACATCACCCCTGATTCCATCTGGGGTGCAACCTAGGCCTACTGATGCAGGAGGAGGACTCTCTCCTGAACCCAACCTGGGATCTCTGACACTCATGGCCTGGCTGCTGAAAAGGTAGCCCTGGCCCCTTTCAATCTCTCTTTTGAAGTAGAGGAGGTCCTCCTCGCTTCCAGCTAATCTTCACCCATCAGGTGTATGCCTTCAAGCGGCAGAGGTTCTCAGTCTGGTGCATGGAGCGTTGTATCAACCCTTTTTCCTGCTCCATCCAGCTAGTGCTGCAGTACCTACTTCACATGTCCAGGGCAGGGCTGAAGTCTAACTCCGTAAGAGTGCATCTCAGCGCTCTTGTGGCTCACCACCATCTCATTGAGGGCAAACCCCTTTTTGCTCAACCTCTTGTGTCTCGCTTCCTGTGGGGGCTCCTCCTGTCAAAGCCGCCCACTGGCAGCAGAGTGGAACCTTAACGTCATGCTCTCCAAGCTCACCGTGCCATCCTTTGAGCTTCCTGACTCCTGCCACCTCAAGTATCTCTCCTGAAAGGTGATATTCCTTGTGGCGCTCACCTTTTCCCACAGAGTTAGTGAGCTTCAGGTGTTGGTGGCAGAACCACCATACACTAGGCTCTATAAGAACAGGGTTGTGCTCCGCACACACCCCAAGTTTCTACCCAAGGTGGTATCTCTGTTCCACCTCAACCAGCAGGTGGTGCTGCCCACCTTCTTCCCGTGGCCTCATGCCAGCAGGGCAGAGGCAGTTCTCCACACACTAGACTATAAGCGGGCTCTCGCCTTTTATCTCAGGTGCACCTAGGAGCACTGCCGAGCTTCTCAGCTCTTTGTTTCCTATGACCCATGTCCATTGGGAGCTGTGGTCTCTAAGTGGACCCTGTCCAACTGGGTCGCTGACTGCATCACCTTAGCATGCGGGCTCCATCGGCGCCGACGTCACCCATATGTGAGGACTGATTCCTGCTGTCCCCGGAGAACACATGTTATAGATGAGTAACTACTACTTTATGGATGTGACCTACCAGAGAGAGAACGGAGAGCAAGCAGAGAAGAAGGCGGGCATTATAGAGAATCAGCATGTCACCCTTACCAGGCTTTTGAGTTGTACATCCAAACCAGCTGCTTATCTCAGGAGGTATCAAAGTGGAGGCCATAAGAAGATTTACTATCCATGTCTGTGCAGGTACTTTCCTGCTCCTCAAACCTCTCAGCCAAAAATGCATGCTCCTCACCTGCAGGGTCAATAAAAGCTGCAAAAGGCCCAAGCCTGCACTGCAACCAAAGCCGGGTACTGGGTTTTAACTGGTTCCTCTGGAACATAGCGAATCTGCCAGGGAAATCAGCAAATAAACATTCTTTTTGCCCACAGGTGGCCCCTTATAACTTTGGACTTGTGGGTGCTACATATAGTCCAAAGTGGCTACATGTTGCACTTTGCTGAGCTGCCGCCACATTGCTCCCTGAGGGCATATCCTCTTGACTCTCTGCATCTAGACCTACTTCAGGGAGAAATCTCCATCCTTCTGACTGATCTCACCATCGAGCCTGTGCTGCAGGAGTAGATTGGATGGGGATTTTACTCAAGGTACTTTCTGGTCCCAAACTGTTGGGGGCTTCTGGTCATTCTTAGACCTCAGAAACCTCAACACTTATCTGGTGCAAGAAAATTTCAAGATGGTATTTGTAGGTACCCTGTTCCCTTATCTTCAAAAAGACGATTGGCTATGCTCCCTGGATCTAAAGGATGCATATACTTGTATACCGATCCATCCAGCTCACAGGAGGTATCTCAGATTTGTCCTGGCAGAGAAGCACTTTCAATATCGGGTACTACCTTTTGGGTTGGCCTCGGCACCCTGGGTCTTCACAAAGTACCTCGTGGTGGTAGCAGCCTGTCTCAGAACACTAGGGGTCTTTTTCCCTTATCTGGATGACTGGCTCATAAAAAGCACCACTCCAGGTGGAGTTCAGCAATCAACACGATTGACCATTCAGGTGCTAGAGATGTTGGGGTTTGTAGTCAATTACCCAAAGTTCTACCTTCAGCCTGCCCAACAACTGGAGTTCATAGGGGCTCTCCTCGACACAACTCAAGTGAAGGCCTTCCTTCTGCTAGACCAACTCCAGAGATTGACAGCCTTGGTCCAAGATACTAAGTGGAGTCATCAGACAATAGCTCGTGAGATGCTGACTATGCTCGGCCATCAGTTGTGCTCCAGAGTCGTCTTGTGCAGCAGGCTGGCGCCAGATTCTTTCCTCCTGCACCGGGGGATGGGCCTGCTATAAGCGTATCCTCCCATACCTCTCAGAGCAAAGACCCTGCTGAAACTCTAGACAGACAGGGGTACAATGATACTCATCGTGCCATATTGGCCCAGACAGCCGTGATTTCCTCTTCTACTTCAACTCTCCCAGTGGGAGGCTCTATGGCTGGGATCTGCCCCAGATCTTATATCACAGGAAGATGACAGGATACTACATCCCAACATCTGATCCTGGGCCCTAACTGCATGTATATTGAGAGGCTAGCCCTCTCTGAGCTTAATCTGCCCGACAGAGTAACAGATGTTCTGTTGGTTTCTAATAGGGCCTCGATGAGAAGGTCTTATGCATTCAAATGGAAGAGCTTTGTGATCTGATGTGCAGAACAGGCGCTAGATTCTTTTAATTGCTCCACTGACAGACTACTCGAGTACCTCCTGTACCTCTCAGTCGGATCTCAAGTGCAACTCTATCAGGGTTCATCTCAGCACAATTGGGGCATACCATCACAGAATAGAAGGAAGGTCCATCTCTGCCCAGCCCTTAGTGGCTCGCTTCATGTGGGGCTTGCTTCTCTTGAAGTCTCCCTTCAAGCCCCTGGTGGTGGATTGGGACCTCGATGCGGTTCTAGTACAGCTCATACTAACTCCCTTTGAGCCGCTCAATTCCTGCCCTATGAAGTTCTTGACCTGGAAGGTCTTGTTTCTGGTGGCGGTTACATCAGCATGCCAAGTAAGTGAGCTGCAGGCTCTAGTGGCTCATCCGCTGTACGCCAGGTTCCTTCATAATAGAATGGTCCTGCACACTCATCCTGGATTCCTTCCAAAGGTGGTATCTGCTTTCCATCTTAATCAGTCAGTCATTCTGCTAACTTTCTTCTTAAAGCTTCATGCCCACAGAGGGGAAATGGTGCTGGATTGCAAACAAACCTTAGCCTTCTACTTAGAGCAGATGAAGGCCCACCAAACATCCATCCAGCTATTTGTTTTTTTTTTCATCCCAGCAAGCAAGGGGCTGCCATTTC
The DNA here is from genome assembly GCA_033557465.1 of Ichthyophis bannanicus. Lineage (NCBI taxonomy): Eukaryota > Metazoa > Chordata > Amphibia > Gymnophiona > Ichthyophiidae > Ichthyophis > Ichthyophis bannanicus. The sequence goes on from CM066034.1 coordinate 70,658,825, forward strand.
CAACCACACTCTTTCAATTTGGCTGGCAGACTGCATCTCTTTCACTTATGCCCAGGCTGGCCTGAACCTTGATAGTTATGTCACAGCTCACATCAGAGCCATGGCTGCGTCGGTGGCCAACTTGCGCTCGGTCTCCATGGAAGAGATCTACAGGACTGCAACGTGGTCTAATGTCCATACATTCACATCTCACTACTGCCTGGATGGGGATTCCCGACATGACAGCAACTATGGCCAGTTGGTACTCCAGCATCTGTTTGGGGATTAGAATCCAACTCCATCCCCCCCAAGGCCCTACTGTCTGTCCAGACTACCAAAAAAAAAGTGGTGAAAAAGCTGAATCAGATGAGTTCCTTTTGCAAACTACTTTTGGCGACCCAGCTGCCTCTGGGGTTTCCTGGCAATGTATTACCAGAAGTAGATTGTCAGGCCTTTTCTTCCGAGGCAATGGGGGGCAAAAGTGACTTGTCCAAGGTCACAAGGAGTGCCAGTGGGAATCAAACCTTTCATCTTCTGGGTACTAGGTAGTTGCTCTAACTATTAGGCTACTCGTTCACTACTACTGCTGTACATAGTTGTTTCTCCAGTTTTTGAAAAAAGGGGACTATTGGAGTTGATATGGAATGGCAGACTAGATAGGTCATGTAGTCTTTTTCTGCCATCATGTTTCTATGTTTCAGTTTTTTCCTGTTGGGCTTCTCGGCGACTTCCTCTGCTTTCGCTAACCTGTAGCTTGGGAGTCCCAAACGTGAGAACTTACTTTCTGCTCGTCCACTGAGAAAAGGTGGTTACTCACCTGTAGCAGGTGTTCTCTGTGGACAGCAGGAATAAGTCCTCACAACCTTCCCACCTCCCCGAGGAGTTGTATTCTGCTACAGCATTGTTATCAGACTGGAGAAGATGGCGCCAGGCAAGAAGGCAGGTGCGTAGGCCCAGTGGAGCCTCCCAAAAACTTCTCATATTAGCTGGGGAGCATTCCTGTGGGGCTCCATTGGAGACTTCATCCTTATGTGAGGACTTATTCTTGTTGTCCATGTAAAACACCTGCTGCAGGTAAGTAACTACCTTTTATTAGTATTTAATTATTTAACAACGTTTTTGTTAATACCATCTTTCTACAAGCCAAGACGGTTTACAGGTAGCACAGTGCTTTGTAACAAGAACAAAAGATAACATAGGTGTGCATTACATTTATCAAAAAGTATGAGGTAGGGGGTTATGGGAAACAGGAGGTAACGGTAATGAACATGTGGAAACGTTAACTATGTACAGCGAATGCTATTTCTGGGCTTTGACTATGTACCTTATAGGTTTTTCTGAGCTCTCAGAGAACTGGTTATGTCAACATTGTCAGATGATTTCATCCATTTTTGTGTCTTATTTCTCCTGCTGTCTATGAAATATCTCCATTATAAGCATCTACACTAAATCTAATCAGCCAAAGTTTAGTCAGCTAGGTTTAGGCCTGCTATTGGGCAGACCAGAATTGGCCAGCCAAACCTAGCTGGCTAGCCCACAGTATCATGCTATCCAGTTAAATTTATATTCTGGCCCTAGCAATCCTCTGACTCAGCCCCTTTTTGTCCACATAAATGTCTGTACAATGAGTTTGTATGGGCAAAATTTAGAAATTTGCCCCCTGTTGAGGTAAATGGGAGCATTTATGTAGTTAAATCCAGTTTTAACCACATAAATGTTTTCAACATCACCTCCATTGTTTCTGAGGGGTATGTTTACTAAATCGTGGTAGCGGACTCTGCGATATCGGAGCCGTGGCACCATTAATTTCAATGAGGCCGTGGCTCTGATATTGCACGGACTCCTGCTGCGGTTTAGTAAACATACTCCTAAGACTTCTAGTGGCTGAATTTTGATATGTGATATTTGCTGATTTCCCTTTTGCCAACCTTAACTGGTTCTAGTAATTTGCACCCAGGTACTTCAAGGTGAAAAGTTAAGATCTTAATTGATGGAAAAATATTGCTATTTTTGTATTTTGGTGTAGGAGAAACATACTTTTTCTTCTAATTGGTCCCACTGAAATGATCTGCTCCTTGGTTTCTTGGAAATAGTCTGTAGCAATCCGGGAATTCTGGGGACAATTCTTTAAAAAACAAAACAAAATAAAACACTTTTATATGTTTATATTTAATGTCATATTACTGAAACATAGAAGAAACAACATTTGATCACAAGAAATGCTACTAAATTAATTGATCAGTAATAATTTTCACACAGGATAGATTATATTATACCAACATATTTTATATCAGAAGTTAACTAAATCTTTTATCACCATGACAAAGAATATCAATTGATTTTTTTTTTAAAAGAAAGTTTGCAAATTTTCAGAAACATGATTAGTGGAAGGGGTGTTTGAGGATGGTAGTGGGAGGGAGGGTACTATTTTGCAAGGGATTCTACCAGGGCCGGCATTAGGGGGTAGCAAATAGGGCAATTGCCCTGGGGTCCCATGCCAAAGGGGACCCCAAGTCTGTCTTAGACTGAAGGAGACATAGCCTGCAGGTGGGTTTTGGGGCCCCCTAATCAGTTTCTGCCTTCACGCTAAAATGGTTCCATTCATACCTAACCGGCAGGCAGATACAGGTAAAAGTAGGACACAACACCTCTCAACCCATAAAAGTCCTCCAAGGAGTGCCGCAAGGGTCCGCCCTCTCGGCGCTTCTGTTCAACATATACATCCAGCCAATATGCGACATCCTGAAAGCGAACAGCATCCAATACACAATCTATGCAGACGACATCATGATATACACGCCTATCTCAATTGACAACCCAGACTACTCTAAAATAACAGACTGCCTAATACAAATGACAGGATGGTGTAAAGATAACAACCTCGCTATCAACTACAGCAAGACGGAGGCACTAATAATCACTCGCAACACAGACTTCCTTATCGTCTCTCCGGGCCAGTCCAGGGTACGATAGGGTGGTCAATCCCCTTCAGCAGCTGAGGACTGTAAAACTCCAAGTTTTGCTGACAGCCTAAGCCCCTCCCCCTGGTGACAGCTCCTCAGTCTTACAGTCCTCAGCAGCTGAATTGGACGCTTCGCTGACTGCCTCCCTGGCTGAAGACATTGGTTTTTGTTATTTTGGTTGTTATTTGCAGTAGATTGGCTCTAGCAGAGCTGTTTCTCTGCCTTATTTCCAGTGCTAACTAAAGTCTTTCTATATTACAAAAAAAAAAAAAAAAGGTGGACGTCCCGGGCTGCCCCGTTCAGAGCAGCGCTTGAAAGCAGAGCCTGTTTTCTTGAGGACTTGTTGTCTGCCATATCGGAGGATTACTTCTGGGAGCCCCAGTTGTCCCTTCCTCTCTCTGGCTTACTTGTGCTTCGACTCCCGCTAGCAGCGGGTAGCTCGGCACACGCGATTCAGCGCGTCTGTCAGGTGGGTGATTTCTTTCTTTCCGCGGCTCTGCCGCAGGGTCGGGGATTGTGTTTGCCGACACGCCGGGCTTAGCAGTGCCGATCAACGGGGTTTTTTTTCGGCGATCGGGACCGTGCTGTTGTTTTTTCCCTTGCTCTGCCTGGCTTCGCGGGTTTATCCGGAGATGGAAATTAAACCGTCTGTGGAGTCCGACAAGGTTCTTCTCACCTCAGAAAAGGTGGGAACGGCAGCCATTTTGCAAGAGCTGCCTGGTGCTCCCGCGGCCCACCATAAACCAGGAAAAAGAAAGGCCAAATCCCATAAAGAATCGGCGGCTGTAATTAAGACCCCGCAACCCCTGAAAGGGGCTCCGGAGGGGTTTTCCGCTCTATTCTCTCCAGAGTTCATTTTGCAGATGCATAAGGCTTTTCTTTTGAAGACGGCACAGGCCAGCGCTGCTGTTACAGGTTCTGAGGGGTTAGCAACTCCTCTCACAGCAGGGGCTGTTATGGACCCGGGAGAAGGTTCCTCTCAGTCCAGGTTGAAGCCTGAGGTAGATTTCTTTACTGCAGGAGAACAGAGCGGGCAGCCGTTAGACTTGGAGGACGGGGAAGTTCTCTCAGAGGCCTGTTTAGACCCTTGGCTGATGGAGCTGGAGGAGGGGGAGTTAGCTCCTGGCGAGGATCCTAACCTTTTTTGGGTTTTTCGCAAGGAAGAGCTGGGAGCGCTTATTGCGCAGTCCTTGGCGGCTCTTAATATAGCTCTGCCCGCGGTGTCTCAGGAGCCCTTAGAGGATCCGTTATTACAGGGCTTTAAGACAGAACAGCGCTGTTTCCCGGTGCATCGTCTCATTAAACAGATGATTGACTCTGAGTGGGAGTGTCCTGAGGCTACGCTACGGGGTAGTCGGGCCTTAGGTCGCCTATACCCGGTTCCACAGGAGGACAGGGAATTGTTGAAAATGCCCAAAGTTGATGCTTTAGTGTCTGCAGTGACAAAAAAGACCACAATTCCTGTGGAAGGCGGAGCAGCCCTTAAAGATCTGCAGGATCGTAAGCTGGAGCTGCTCTTGAAGCAGGCCTTCGAAGCCACTGCTCTATCGTTGCAGGCGTCTATTTGTGGAGCATATGTCTCCAGGGCTTCCATCCGTTGGCTACAGGGTGAGGTTCCCTCGGATTCGGGCGTCAGTCCTTCCGCAGAAGGGGCTAAGTTGGAGTCCGCGGCGGCTTACTTGGCGGATGCCTTCTATGATTTGGTTAGAATTGCCGCTAAGTCCATGGCTTCGCTGATAGCGGCCAGGCGTTTCCTTTGGTTGCGGAACTGGGCGGCTGACGCCTCGTCTAAGTCTCGCCTAAGTAAGCTCCCCTATAAAGGTAAGCTCCTCTTTGGAGAGGCCTTAGAGAAAATTGTCAAGGATCTCGGTGACTCCAAAGGGGGTCGGTTACCGGAGGATCGCCCAAAGGTTTCTAAAGGCAGCATGCCGCAGCGGGGATCCGGTAGAGATTCTCGGAGATTCCGTGGGGCTCGGTTTGCTCCCTATTCTCGGGGACGTTTTCCTTCTCGTGGTCCGTCCTTTCGCGGAGCCAGAGGTTTTGGTAGGGGCTATTTTTCGGCCCCGCAGTCCTCCGCTAAGAAGCCTCAATGAAGGTCGGCTGGTCCAGCCGGAGGTCCCTGTAGGCTGTCGCTTACAGGGTTTTCTTTCCGCCTGGACCGCCATAACGTCAGACCAGTGGGTACTGGACATTGTTCGGGACGGCTACGCACTGGAGTTCACTTACCCCTTACAAGACGCTTTCATGATGTCCCCTTGTGGACAGGGACCCAAGGCAAAGGCTATTACCGAGACGTTGGAGCGCTTGTTGTTCCTACGGGCCGTGGTTCCCGTACCTGCCGCCCAGTGCGGCTTCGGTCGATACTCGATTTATTTCGTAGTCCTCAAGAAAGAGGATTCTTTTCGGCCCATTCTCGACCTCAAGCACGTGAATCGTGCGTTGCGGGTGCCCCATTTTCGGATGGAGACGCTGCGCTCCGTTATTCGGGCAGTGCGTCCCGGGGAGTTTCTCTCATCTATAGATCTCACGGAAGCTTATCTCCACATTCCGATTCGCGAGTCGCATCGCTGGTTTTTGCGCTTTGCGGTTCCCATGGGACATTTTCAGTTCCGAGCCTTGCCTTTCGGTCTGGCAACGGCGCCGCACACTTTCACAAAGGTCATGGTAGTGGTGGCAGCGGCTCTGAGGAAGGAGGGGATCAGAGTTCATCCCTACCTAGACGACTGGTTGATTCGAGCGGATTCGTTCCTGGACTCGGTCGCGGATTCGTTCCTGGACTATGGCTCGGGTAGTCCAGCTCTTGGAGCAGCTCGGTTGGGTTATCAACCAAGCGAAGAGCCAGTTGTCTCCGGTGCAGCAGCTGACATACCTGGGAGCTTTCTTCGACACGGAGCGAGGATCGGTCTTTCTACCCGAGAGCAGGATAGTAAAATTGGTAGGACAGATTCATGCGTTTCTGCAACTCCGGTCGCCGTCGGCATGGACCTACTTACAGCTGTTAGGGTCCATGGCGGCGGCTCTGGACCTGGTGCCATGGGCAAGAGCGCATATGAGACCGCTTCAACAAGCGCTGCTCTCTCGGTGGTCTCCGCAACATCATCCTCTTTCACTGCGGTTGCTCTGTCCGGAGGAGATGCGTCACAGTCTTCTTTGGTGGCTGGAGCTCCGCCATCTTTGAGCGGGGGTGTCTTTGCAAGACCCAAACTGGGTGCTGTTGACAATGGACGCCAGTCTTTCCGGCTGGGGAGCGCACTGTCAGTCTCAAGTAGCGCAAGGAGTCTGGTCTCCGGACGAGAGCTTGTGGTCGATCAATCGCTTGGAGCTCCGGGCGGTGCGCCTTGCACTCCTACATTTCCAAAGCGTGCTCGAGGGCACAGCGGTTCGAGTGTTCTCCGACAATGTGACGACAGTCTCGTATATCAATCGCCAAGGCGGCACAGGCAGTGTGCCTTTGTTGGGGGAGAGCCAGGAGTTGATGCTATGGGCGGAGACTCATCTCGTTGCCTTGTCGGCGGCGCATGTGGCAGGCAAGGACAATGTGCAAGCCGATTTCCTCAGCCGCAACATTCTCGATCCTGGAGAGTGGGAACTGAACGCGGCAGTATTTCACGACATCACGCTGCGCTGGGGGCAGCCGGTGATGGATCTGATGGCGACCTGCGGTAATGCAAAAGCGTCGCGGTTTTTCAGCTGACGCAGGGAGCGCATGTCGGAGGGCTTGGATGCCTTGGTGCAGCCTTGGCCGTCGGACGTCCTTCTCTATGTGTTTCCTCCGTGGCCGATGCTTGGTCGGGTCATCCAACGTATCTCGAGTCACGGGGGTCCAGTGATTCTCATTGCTCCGGATTGGCCTCGACGTCCTTGGTATGCAGACCTCATTCGGCTGTTGATAGCTGCTCCCTGGCGTCTGCCCGATCATCTCAACCTCTTGAGCCAGGGGCCCGTGTTGATGCGTCAAGTGGATCGCTTCTTGCTTACGGCTTGGCTCTTGAAAGGGACCGCTTGAAGTGTAAGGGTTACTCAGATTCGGTGGTTTCCACCTTGTTACAGTCTAAGAAAGATTCCACCTCCTTGACTTACGCGCAAGTGTGGCGAGTTTTTGAGTCTTGGTGCGGCCAGCGTAGCATTGCTCCTAGGGAGGCTACCTTACCACAGCTCTTGTTGTTTCTTCAACATGGTTTGGAGAAGGGCTTGGCCCTTAACACTCTCAAGGTGCACTTGGCAGCCTTATCTTGTTTTCGGGGTGCTGTGCAGCGGCATAGGCTCTCGACTCATGTGGATGTGCTCCGTTTTTTTCGAGCAGCCAGGCTTCTTCGCCCTCCGGTACGTTCGGTAGTGCCTCCTTGGGATTTGAACTTGGTCCTGGATGCTTTGACCCGCTCTCCCTTTGCAGGGCGTTCCTCGAGTGGTTTGAGGGAGCTTTCCTGGAAGGCAGCGTTCTTGGTGGCGTTGTGTTCTGCTCGGCGGATTTCGGATTTGCAGGCTCTTTCTTGCAGAGAACCTTACCTTCAGTTTTTGCCAGGGAGAGTGTTGCTCAGGCCGGTGCCTTCCTTTCTGCCTAAAGTAGTCTCGGATTTCCATGTTAATCAGTCGGTGGCATTGCCGGTTTTTCAACATCGGTCTGGGTCACGGGTAAATCGCACGCTCCGAAACTTGGATTTAGCGCGCGTTCTGAAACAGTATCTTGCGGCTACTGAGTCTTTTCGTAAAACGGATCGCTTATTCGTCTTGTTTGCGGGGCCGCGTAAGGGTAACGCGGCGTCGAAGGCTTCGATTGCCCGATGGGTTAAACAAGCCATCTCCGCTGCTTATGAAGCTAGCGGTCAGACACCGCCACTGGGACTCAGGGCGCATTCTACTCGAGCTCAGGCTACGTCTTGGGCTGAGTACGCCTTAGTTCCACCAGTGGATATCTGTAGAGCTGCGACTTGGTCCTCCCTGCATTCTTTTGCGAAGCACTATCGGTTGGACGTGCTCGCAAGGCAGGATGCCAATGTCGGAGCTTCGGCGATTATCGCAGGACTTGCGGGTCCCTCCCAACTTTAGGTACTGCTTTGGTACTGCCCTATCGTACCCTGGACTGGCCCGGAGAGACGATAAGGAAGGAGAAATTAGGTCTTACCTGCTAATTGTCTTTCCTTGAGCTCTCTCCGGGCCAGTCCAGGGCCCTCCCAGTATTCGCCTCAGTTTTTTTCCGGGAGTTCCGTTTCTCTGCGGGGTTACCGTTTTTTATGCTATAGCGTTTTCTCTCAGAGACTATGGTTTTTCTTTCGGGGCTCCCGTCTCTTCCTTCGATCTAAATTCAAAATATTAAGAGAATATATATATATAAAAAAAAAAGAATGAGAACCATTGCGGTTTTTGCACCTGAGGGTGCATGTCTGCTTAGAGCAGATCTGTCACTGGGCAATATAGCAGATATTCAGTTTTCTTTGTTTCTTTAGTTTTTTTCTTGGCGGTTGGTTTTTCGACTCCGTTTATTAAGCTGCTTTGTCAGTAGTAGACTGAGGAGCTGTCACCAGGGGGAGGGGCTTAGCCTGTCAGCAAAACTTGGAGTTTTACAGTCCTCAGCTGCTGAAGGGGATTGACCACCCTATCGTACCCTGGACTGGCCCGGAGAGAGCTCAAGGAAAGACAATTAGCAGGTAAGACCTAATTTCTCCTTCATCCACCCACCGGACATCAAAATTCAAAACACAACCATACCAATGAAATCGGAAGTAAAATACCTTGGAGTGACCCTGGACAACGAACTGAATCTCAAGACACACGTAAACAAAACAATCAAGAATGCATACCACAGGATGAGGATCATCAGAAGACTCAAACCCCTCCTCACCACTGAACACTTCCGGACCGTATGTCAAGCTCTAATTACCCCCCTACTGGACTTCTGCAACCCCATTTACCTTGGACTAGCAAAACAAACACTCAGGCCACTACAACTAGCACAAAACACTGCAGCCCGCATAATCTCTGGCACAACAAGACATGATCACATTACTCCAGTATTGAAAGACCTTCACTGGCTCCCAATCAGTTCACGCATCAAATACAAAACAATCATAAACATTTTCAAGATCAAACACCACACTTCAGCCAACAGCCTGCACACCCTCATACAACCAGACACCAGCACTCGCCCAAGAAGAAAAGGAACCTCCAACAGAGTCAACACCCCGAACTACTTCAGAAAAACACGCAAGGACACCACAGAGAGAGCCATCTCCCTGGCTGCTCCAACAATATGGAACTCCCTCCCGGACGAACTGCGATCGACAACCAACCTCAAAGACTTTCGCAAACTGCTGAAGACAACGCTGTTCATCGAACACTACGGTCATATCACGTAACCGTACCAACGGGAATCACCAACTTACCTCTACAAACCTTGATAAGAAACGGAACAACGGCACATGATGTATCTTAATTGTATAGAACAATGTACTATAGCTCACACTGTACCATAGCTCACAATGTACATAGCTCAACCTAATCTAATACACTAACCCCTCACACGCAACGCATGACACTCTCACTGCATGATATACCCTTCCAATCCTTTTGATTGTTTTGCTGTGACACCGCCTTGATTGTAGAATAAGGCGGTATAGAAATACTGTTAAATAAAATAAATAAATATTTAATACCAGCCCTGGATTCCACATATGACAGCAATGAAAAAAAACCCCAGCCAAACAATTGCAAAGTCATGTTAACTAATGTCTGACAAAGACCTTCACAGGCGAAAAATACTTTACCAATTTCAGTAGTTTGCTTTGGAACTATTTTGTATATCTTCATTTTTACTTTCCCTACTAAATCTATTTCCAGTGATGGGTAATTGGGAGGCTCTTATCACACCTCCTCTATAATGGTTACATATGTCTCACTAATTTATTACTACAGCAAATCACAGTCATTATTTACTACCAATGAGACATTTTCATCAAAAAAACTTATCACATAGAATATGAGACTACAAGATATTATTGGCACTTAGGACATCAATTCTGGAGCTTGGTTTTTATTATCTGTTGTGTGCGGTAACCACTTCTCAGCTTTCACAGACAGCCTTTGGGAGTTCTACCACGCATACGTGGTCACCTTCCCACCCAAGGGTGCCATCTTATCTCAGTCTTCTTTCTTCCGTTGAGCCCATCAGAAGTTTGTCTGTTCCTCGGGAAAAACTTGGTGTTTCTTTGCGTATTTTTTTTTTCTGTGTGATTCTTCGCTTCTACCGTTATCTTCCCATACCCAGAATCATCGCTTCCTCGGCATCGCATTTTTCTCAGGTTCCCTCCTTTTTTTCTTTACTCAGTGTGCAGGTTTCTTCTCGTGCCATTCCCTGACCAGGACCTCAGAGTTTGATCTCACAGGTCTCCTTTTTCCTGCTATGTTCTCGGTCAGTGGTTTCAAGAAGTGCAGCAGTTGTACCCATACTTTGTCCATAACAGACTGGCACAACTGCTGCCTTCTATACCTCGGGGCCAAGCGCGATGACTCCATTTGCTCGCTCTGTCTCCAGATGACGAGCAAGAGTCAGAAGAATCGTGAAAGGCAGCGGGTGGTACTGTTTGGCCTCAAGGCCTTGTTTTCAGCCTCAGTCTTGACCACTGAATCAGTGCCCCTGGGGGCTGCCGTGGAGTTACTGACCTCGCGTGGCGACCATGCCTGCTCTGAGTCCCAGGTTCGCGGAACATCGGACCAGAGATCGTCTGCAGAAGAACGTCCCTGAAAGGACCAGGCTCCATTTGAGTCGAAGTCGAAGGCTGGTGCCGGCACTGATGGCAAGATCCATGATCACCGGCATCGCAGTCCTTGGCGCGATGCTGAGGGCGATGCCGGGAGTGGCCCTTGAAGCTGCCTCTGCAGGAGGACACTCCCTCTTCCTCAAAGGGCCGCAAGAAGCCCACTGAGGCCATCACCATCAGTGAGTCCCCGCCGAGGGAACCGGCGTCGGGCCCACAACCATTAAGACCCATGTTGATGGCTGCGGAGCCCTCTGCCCTCGAGGCTAGGATGGCTTCCTTGGAGCATAGTCTTGCAACTTTCCTCCAGCAGCATACTGCTCACTGCTTCTGGTTCCTGGGGTCTGGCCACGGTTGGAGGTGTTGGAGCAGTTCAGGTCGAGTTCCAATGCCAGGACCTCGTATGCCTAAGGCCTCCAAACCCCAGACAGCGCCTCAGCCACAACCTGGTAGGGGGTTTTAACTCCTTGGACATAGCCACCCTTCCCCAGGAGGGTCAGTGTCCGCTTCACATGGGGGGGCTGTCTGGTATTCTTCGCTGACCTGTGGGCCAGCATCACCACCGACGCCTGGGCTTTGCAGGTCGTGAAGGACGGGTACCTTCTCCACTTCAGCAGGTGCCACTGCCCTTCTATTCAGGGGTGTTCCCGATGGAACCCCTCCATCAAGAACGCCTTCAATGGAAACTTGCCGCTCTCCTTCTCAATGACGAAGTGGAGTTCATCCCCAAGTCTCAGATAGGAGAGGGATTCTACTCACTGATGGTGATTGAGGGAGGAGTGGCCTAGTGATTGGGGCAAGGTACCTCAGGCCAGAAGGTCAGGGGTTCAAATCCCACTAGAGGACAGTGACCTTGGGCCAGAAGGACTGGGGTTTCTAGTCCCACAGGTGCTCCTTGTGGTCTTGGGCAAACCACTTAACCCTCCATTGCCCATGTTCCCTGTAAAATAGTTATTTCCAAGTTATAATGCCCTGTTCAATGTAATTTCAGTTGTTCAATGTAAACCGCCTTGATATCATGAAAGACGGTATATAAGAAATGTTAAATAAATAAATAATCTTGTTACATCCTGGTCTCCAAGAAGTCCAGAGGATTTTGACCCATCCTAGACCTGTGCGTCCTGGTGAAGGAGAAGTTCTACATGGTCTCCCTTGGAACATTGCTGCTCTACCTCTAGTGGAGTGATTGGCTATGCTCCTTGGATCTAAAAGATGCTTCCTGATCCATCCCGTGCACCTGTAGTACCTCCGATTTGTCATCGGAGGCTACTACTACCAGTACCAAGTCCTGCCCTTTGGACTGGTGTCCGCTCCCAGAGTCTTTACAAAGTGCTTAGTGGTGGTTGCTGCTTTCCTGCGGATGCAAGATGTGTTCTTCTTCCCATATCTGGATGACTGGCTTATCCGAGGGAGCATACCCGACGAGGTCTCTCATGCAGTGTGCCGCACTATCCTCGTACTCGAACACTTGGGGTTTGTTATCAACTATCCCAAGTCCCACCTGCAGCTCATGCAGTGCCTTGAGTTCATTGGTGCCCTCCTCAACACTGCTCAAGCCAGAGCGTTCCTTCCGACTGACAGAGCCTGACAACTGTCAGATCTTGCCTGGACGGTGAGAGCCAGCCCCTCAATTTTGGCTCGCCTCATGCTGTGCCTCCTGGATCACATGGCTTCCACAGTTCATGTCACACCTTATGCTCACCTCTGGCTGTGGCAGGCACAGTGGAGCCTCTCCACTCAGTGGACACAGGCAACGGGGTGCCTGGAGGACATGATCCAGGTGATCCTGTCGCTTGACAACTCCCTCATCTGGTGGCAGCAGCCGATGAATCTCCTGGTGGGGCTTCCTTTTCAGGTACCCCCACATCAGCACATCCTTCTCATGGATACCTCCATGCTTGGATTGGAGGCTCATTTGGGACGAGACTTGGCTACACATCAACCACCTCAAGCTCAGGGCAATTGCAAAGGCCCTGTGGGTGTTTCAAACCTACCTAGTGTACCCTCCCACCCTCCTGGTAGCCAAGACCCTCTTCAAGATACAGACGGACTGAGCCACGGTCATTTTTGTGGCCCCTTGCTGGCCCAGATAGCTGTAGTTCCCCTTGCTGCCCCATCTCTCTCAGGCGCCCCAGTTCCCCTGGGCTGCGCCCTGGATCTGCTCTTGCAGGGGGAAGGGACCCTCTTCTATCCCAACTTCCAGTCCCTAGCTCTGACGGCGTGGCTGCTGAGAGGGTAGCCCTGGCCCAGTTTCACCTGCCCAGGGAAGTTGAGGATGTCCTCCTCCTGTCCACAAGGATTCCACCAGACAGGCATATGCTTTCAAATGGCGTAGGTTCGCAATCTGGTGTGCAGATAGAGATATCGGCCCTTTCTCCTGCCCAGTGCAGGAGGTCCTGCAATACCTTCTCCACCTCTCCAGTACTGGTTTTAAGTCCAATTTTATGTGGGTACACCTCATTGCCCTTGCAGCTTACATCATCTGGATGATGGTCAATCCTTGGCCATTCACTCTTTTGTTGACGGCTTCATGCTACTTTCTTGACCTCCCATTTGCCCGCCTATAGTGGTGTGGGACTTGAATGTGGTTCTCAGGAAGCTCATTGTTCCTCTCTTTGAAACTCTTGCATCTTGTCATCTCAAGTATCGCATTTGGAAGGTAGTCTTCCTCGTGGCACCTACGTCTTCATGAAGGATCAGTGAGTTGCAGGCTTTAGTGACCCATGCCCTTTACACCAGGTTCCATCATAATGGGGTTGTTCTTTGTACTCACCCTAAATTTCTGCCTAAGGTGGTTTCCTCCTTTCACCTCAACCAGGAGGTAGTTCTTCCCACCTTTTTTCCAAGGCCTCACATGAGCAGAGCTGAGGCCTCTCTTCACACACTCGACTATAAAAGAACTTTGGCCTTCTACACTGAAAAAACAAAGACTCACCACCTTTCTTCTCATCTGTTCATCTCTAATGACCCAAACAGGCTCAGTATTGTGGTCTTTAAATGCACCCTTTCTACCTGGGTGGCCAACTGTATCACCTTTGCCTATCGGCAGGTTGGTCTCTCTCTGGAGTATCATGTGATGGCCCATAATGTCCGAGTGCATCTCGTCTCCCTTTTTGAGATCTGCCAGGCTGCTACCTGGTCTTTGACCCACACCTTCACAGCTCACAATTGCCTTGATGAGGATTCCCGTCTTGACAGCGCCTTTGGGCAGGCTGTGCTGCGGCATCTCTTCAGGGACTGATACAACTCTTCCCTCTGACCCTTCTGTCTGTTAAGGGTATCAGAACGTTGAATCTTGAGGAACAATCAGGAATGTAGTCTTCACATATGGGTATCATCGGCACTGACGGAGCCCGTGTGGGGATGCTTCCCATTTTCCAATTAGAAAACTTTTGGGAGCAATCCACTGCACATATGCATCTGCCTTCCTGCCTTACCAAGTCCTCTCCTCAGTTCTTAAGTTTTCTATGGAGCCAGGAGGTTCTTTTCTTCCTGTCACCGCCATAAAATGTCATTTTTTGGTTTAAATCTATGCTCTGTCAACGCCGGTATCTTTCCTGATACCGACCCTGATATTTCTTTTCTTTTTAAAATATTTTTCTTTCTTTCATTTTTAATTTTTTTCAATTTTGGTGGTTTCTACTGCCAAATTAGGCCTTGGCCTACTTTTTTTCTGGAAAAACACGTCATCAGCTTTAAAAAAATGTACCAAGTGTTCTGGTGCAATATCAGTCACCGATAAATATGATTGGTGTTTAAAATGTTTGGGTCCAGACCATTTACCGACTGAGTGTCCTTTGTGCCAACAAATGAGAAAAAGAGGCCTAAACAGAGCCAGACAGTATGGTTCTCTGTTTGCCCCGGACTCGATTTTAATGGCTTCCACATTGTTGAGGAAATTGGTCTCCTCAAAGTCCAAACATAAGACTAAGTCTAAGTCATCAGCACTGAAACTCGATACCGATCTTCAAGGTAAGTCCCTTCATCATCATTGAGATTCACTGAAGGGTGCATCCAATGCAGACAGGCCTTCCAAACAGCCCTGGTGGAAGGACCAGCCCTCCAAAGCACAAGAGGGGCTCCAGGACGCTCCCGAGGCCTCGACCTCTGGAGAGCTACTGGTTCCATGCTCTGGGATGGTGGCTCAGATCCCCGTGTGGGATTCCATCTAGGCAACGGCTTCTTCCCTCGATCAGTGCATCCTGGCTATTGAGAGGAGTTTGGCAGCACTCCTGGCAGACTCTGTACTGTTTGTACAGTGCAAGCGTCTGCATCTGGCCCATGGCTGATTCCTCCAGGGCTGATGCCGGACCTCAAACCTGCATTGGGGACCCTCTCCCTCCAATGCCTCCTTTGTAACCGACAGGCATCATTGATACCCAACTGGTTCCTGCTGCTGCACCGACCGATCATTGGTATTGGCATCAGACCTCTACATTGACACGAGACCGTTGATACCTTGACTTTCTGTCAGAATCAGACTCTACCTCCTCTGATTCCGATGATGCATTGGAGGATTCTAGGGTAACCCAGGATCTTCCTTCGTCCCCTCCTCATGAGCAGCGTCTGTCCCCGCTAGAGGACATGTCTTTGCATGACTTTATTAGGGACATGGCAGCAGGCCTGCAGATTACCATAGCATAGGAGATGGAACTGAGGGCAGAGGAGTTGTAAATCCTCCAATACCCCTTGGCACCCAAACAGGCGGCTACATTACCGGTGCATGGTATCCTGCAGGATCTAATGCTTCATATGTGGGAGACCCCCTAATAGTTTCACCTATCAGCAAACAACTCCATACCATGTACCGAGTTCCACCATGCCTTTGCTTCCAAAAAGCCTCAACTATCACACCACTCCATGGTGGTGGAATCAGTGATGCGGTGCATCAAGAGTTCTAAGAATCATTGTCCTCCGGGCAAGGACTCCAGAACTCTTGATGCCTTTGGCCATTGGTGTTTTCAGGCATGCATGCTCACTTCTAGGATTACTTCCTACATGCTCTATATAGGCATATATCTCAAAAGATATCTCCAAGGATCTAGAGAACCTCGCCCCTATCCTTCCTGATGACAAACGTGATGCATTCCAGGCTTTAATCAGGCAAAATCAGAATACATCCAGATTTCTTACCAGAGCACCTTTTGATGCCTTTGAGTCATCCAGCAGAGCTTCAGCAGTCTGCATTGATGCTGGCAGAATGGCCTGACTAAAGGCATCTGACCTTGAGCAGTGGGTTCAGGATAAATTGGCCAATATCCCCTGCTCTGGAGAGAACCTCTTTGGAAAGGGTTGGAGAGAGAAGGCCGGAGAGATTGAGACAGATAATTTCACTCTCAAACGCCTTTCCAGAAAGACGACAGACCCCTCTAGGAGAAAGACTAATCCAACGAAGTCTTTCTATCCTAAGAAGAAAAGATATTATCCTTCCTATCCACCTGCAGTTGCTTACCAACTTCAGCAGCAACAGCGACAGCAAGGTCCTCGCCAGCCCAAAAGGCCTAAGCTGCTTAAGCCACAACCAGCAGCACAGCCACAGCCAGCACCTGATTTTTGACTCCTTCCTAGAGAGTGTAGCTATGCCTCTGCAGTCCCCCACCTCTACACATAGCAGGCAGACTCTGTTCCTATGCCAACAGGTGGCACCTCATTACATTAGAGCAGTGGACTCTCAACATCATCCAAAGGGGCTATTTGCTTCATTTCCAAAGCTTGCCCCAGACCACCTCCACAAGGGATTATCCCACAAACACCTTGCAGGCAAATCTCCTATTAGTAGAGGTGTCTGCCCTGTTAGCTCAGGGGGCCATAGAAAGAGTTCCACTCACCCAAGAAGGCAAGGGCTTCTACTCTCCTTACTTTCTTATCCCCAAGAAGACAGGAGGGTTCAGGCCCATTCTAGATCTAAGGAACCTAAACAAATTCCTCGTTTAAGAAAAATTAAATATGATTTCCCTTGGTACACTTCTGCCATACCTTCAGAGGAATGACTGGCTATGTTCTCTAGACCTCAAGGAGGCATAGACTCATTTGCTGATCCACCCTCAACACAGACAGTATTTGCGTTTTCGGTTCCAGCAAATCCACTACCAATATCGGGTGTGCCCTTCAGGTTAGCCTCCGCATCCCAAGTGTTCATAAAATGCATGGCATTGGTTGCCACCTCCCTTCATACTTTGGGGATCTTTATCTTTCCCTACTTAGATGACTGGCTGATCAGGGGAGTATCCCCACAAGAGGTAAAACTATCTCTTCATTGCACCATCACTGTGCTCCAACATCTGGGATTCATCATAAACTTTCCAAAATCGCACCTGGTCCCATCCCAGTGGCTTGAATTCATTGGAGTACTTCTGGACATTTGTCAGGCCTGTGCTTCCCTTCCACAGGATCATTCTGCCCACCTCATCGAGCCAGCCAACAGCATAAAGGGTCACAATACTGTGACAGCTCAAGAGATGCTGCACCTTCTGGGGCACATGGACTCCACAGTCCATGTCGTTCCCTATGCCCGCCTGCATATGCGGCAAGCCCAATGGACTCTGCCGTCTCAATGGACCCAAGCTACCAGGTGTCTTTCAGACAACATCTGCATCACCCCTTCACTTGTCAACTCCCTTCAGTGGTGGTGCTCCCCTCAAAACCTACTCAGAGGGTCACCTTTTCAGATGCCTCCACCTCAATGCAGTCTGACAATGGATGCTTCGAAATCGGGTGGGGAGCATATCTAGATAGTCTCACCACACAGGGGCAGTGGACACCACAGGAGTATCAGTTGCAGATCAACTATGTGCTCTCACGAATGCCCTTCGGGTTTTTCAACCCCAACGTTCGGGCAAACAGGTCATAATCTGAACGGACAACCAGGTGGCCATGTTCTATGTGAACAAGGGGGGAATGGGTTCCTATTCCCTCTGCCAGGAAGCCCTTTGTCTATGGTTCTTCTCCATTGCACACCGCATCCATCTCAGAGCAGGGTATCTCCCAGGTGAACTCAATTGCCTTGCGAATAGACTCAGCCATATCCCACGTCCTCACGAGTGAACTTTAAAATGGGAAACAGCATCTTGGATCTTCCACATGTGGGAGATCCCCAGAATAGATATGTTCACCACCCAGGAGAATGCCCAACTTTCATTGTTTTGCTCAAAGCTTCTCTTCCAGCACAGCCAGAAATCGGATGCCTTCCTTCTTCATTGGGGAAAGGAACTATTTTATGCATTCCTGCCCATCCCCTTAATATCAAAAACCCTGTTTAAGCTGCAGGCCAACAGGGGCTCCATGATCCTAATAGCCCCTTACTGGCCCCATCAGCTATAATTTCCTCTGCTGACTCATCTGGTGCAGACTCCACCTCTCAGCCTGGGACATGCACCCGAACTCCTCTGTCAGGATCATAGGATGCTTCTCCATTCCAATCCACAAGCCCTCAGTCTCACAGCATGGCTGCTGAAAGCATAATCTTTGCTGACCTTGATCTTTCACAACAGGTCAAAGACATCCTATTTGCATCTCGCAAGCAGTCTACCAGATGTTCTTAAGCCTTCAAATGGCAAAGGTTCATTCTTCTCTTATCTCTCCTTACAACCCCTCTTGGGAACTCCGCTCTTCTAGCAAACTGCTTCTATCTGTGCCCTTCTTTTCTATTGCTAACTCCAGACTTCGCTCCTTTCACCTTGCTGCACCTTACGCCTGGAACAAACTACCTGTGTCTGTACACCAGACACCTTCTCTGACCCTCTTCAAATCTAGGCTGAAAACTCACCTCTTCGCTGCTGCTTTTGGATCTTGACTCACCTGATCTCCTTTTTTCTTTTCCCTTTCCTCTTGTTTTATCCCTGCCTACACCTTCTGTGTTGTCTGTCTTGACTAGATTGTAAACTCTGATGAGCAGGGACTATCTCTTACATATCTGTGCAGCGCTGCGCATGACTTGTAGTGCTGTACAAATGCTCTGTAGTAGTAATAGTAGTCTCTGGTGTACCCTGAAACATATTGACCCCTCTGCCTGCCCGGTGCAATTCTGTTTGCAGTATCTCCTCCACTTGTCCTCGTCAGGTCTCAAGACTAACTCAGTCAGAGTTCATCTGAGTGCCTTCTCAGCCTATCATAGACCGGTGGACAGGCATCCTATTTCTTCATACCCCATGGTGCAACGATTTATGCAGGGTCTCCTGTTGTCCAAGCCACTGATAAAACCATCACTGGTGACCTGGGACCTCAACGTGGTCCTAGCACAATATCTAAAGCTTCCTTTTGAGTCTTTAGCCACCACTTCTTTAAAATTCTTGTCTTGGAAGGTAATCTTCTTCATTGCCCTCACCTTAGCTCGCTGCATCAGCGAACTGCAGGCTTTAGTGTCGGATCCTCCATACACCCGGTTCCACCATGACAATGTGGTTCTCCGTACTCATCCACACTTCCTTCCGAAGGTGGTCTCACCCTTCCATCTCAACCAATTGGTGATACTACCTGTCTTCTTCCCCAGACTGCATGCCTCTTGGTCTGAAGCAGTGCTATACACTTTAGATTGCAAGCGTACACTGGTTTTCTACTTGAAAAGAATCAAGAATCACAGGAAATCCTCTCAATTCTTCATTTCCTTTGAACCAAGCCACTTTAGACTGCCATTTATGAAGCGCACCCTATCCAACTGGATTGTGGACTCCATTTCTTTTTCCTGCGCTCAAGCGGGACTCTCCCTTGAGGGTCACATCACCGCTTACAACGTGTGAGCCATAGCAACCTCAGTTGCCAACTTTCGTTCCATTTCTATTGACAAAATTTATTTATTTATTTTTTATACTGTGCTCTTTTAGAATTAGTGCAGTTTACATGTATACTAACAGGTACTTTTTATTCCCTTGTCCCCGAAAGGCTCACAATCTAAGTGTACCTGAGGCAATGCATGGTTTAGTGGCTTGCCCAAGGCCACAAGGAGCGGCCATGGGACTAGAGACCCCTGTCCCTCTGGCCTGAGGTTGCTTGTCCCCATGCGGGAATTGAACCCCTAGCCTTCCGGCCTGAGGTAACCTGGCCCAACCGCTGAGCCACTCCTCCTCGAGTGTCTGTCGAGCAGCTACCTGGTCCTCCATTCATACATTCGCTGCACACTACTGCCTAGATAGGGACTCCCGTCGGGATGCTGTCTTTAGCCAGGCTCTACTCCAGCACCTTTTTGGGATTTAACTGCAACTCCTACTTTCTGTCCCAGACTTCTCCTGGCACCAGACTTTCCTGGCGATGGTCTTCCCAAATGCAATTGAGTCCAATAGGGCAACTTTGTATCCACACCTTCTCGGCTCTATTCTTTAACCTCGGGGATACCACTGCTTCCAACTCCAGTCTGGTACTTCTGGGCTAGTGAGTCCCATATGTGAAGACTGCATTCCTGCTTGTTCCTGGAGATAGCATTGTTACTCACCTGTAACAGGTGATCTCTGGGAACAGCAGGAGTCAGTCTTCACAAGCCACCCTCCTCCCCTAGGAATGTAGGGTATTCTCTTTTTCCTCTATCTCTCAGCTACAAACTCAACTGAGAAGAGGACTTGGGAAGGCAGATGTGCAGGCGCAGTGGATTGCTCCCAAAAGCTTTCCAATTGGACGCTGGGGAGCATTCCCATGCAAGCTCCATCTGTACTGATAATATCCATATGTGAAGACTGATTCCTGCTGTTCCTGGAGATCACCTGTTACAGGTGAGTAACAATGCTTTCTCTGCTTGAGGCTGGGGTCACGTTCTGACCTTCTGGCCTCTCAGTGCTCTTCGCTGTCATTTATGGTCCATTTTTTTGGTCGCCTGTGGTTTTTACAGGTTCTCAGTAGCCTGCAGCCAGGGAGTCCCATATGTGAGGACTGACTTCCTGCTTGTTCCCAGAAAAGGCATAGTTGCTCACCTGTAGCAGGTGTTCTCTGGGAACAGCAGGAATCAGTCCTCACTACCCTCCCTCCTCCCTGTGGAGTTGTTTTCCTTTTTCTGCTTGATTAAGCTATGTCATCATATTGAGGTAAGATGGTTTCCTTGGGCGGGAAGGTGATCACGCATGCATGGTAGAACTCCCAAAGGCTTTCTATGAAGGTTGGGGAGTGGTTACTGCATGGGCTCCATTGGTGCCAACATCATCCCATATCTGAGGACTTCCTGGAGAACACCTGCTACAGGTGAGTAGCTATGCTTTATAGGCTTGATTTAAAAAAAGGGCATTTATATGAGAAATACCAAATGACACAAAAAGCAGCATAGGCACCTTTGTTCCTTTTTAAAATAGGCTACTCTATTCAGCCCCATTCATGTATAAATGCTGACAAACAAATTTACACCTGTCCAAAGAAGGTGTAACTACATGTATTCTATATGTTTGCACTTGTATTTCGTAAAATATACACACACATCGCAACTCTGCCTCCACTCTACCCAAACTATACACCTAAGAATACCTACCTGCAGATCGTGTAAAAGTAGATACACGCTTTCCATATGCATTTTTTTTATGCATGATTGTGATCACACAATTTTATGTCCTTTTTTTCATATATAAATCAGGCTTTATATATGAAACAAAATATCTCCAGGAACAAGCAGGAAGTCAGTCTTCACATATGGGTGATGTTGTTCCTCTGTGCATGCGTGGCTGCCTTCCCGCCTTCCCTCCTGGTCTCCTCAGTCGTCTGTTTTCCGAGGAGCCATCAGGACCTTGTCCCTGTCAGCCGCGTCTAGAGACTTCAAAAAATTCTTCCAAGTACCGCCGAAAGTACTCTGGTTGCCTTCCCATCGACTGACTCGGCTCCCCGCTGATTCTGGTTCCCCTTTTTTATTTTATTTTTTTCTTAAAGTTCATTCCTTATCGTTCCTCCAGTTTAGTCCTCCACCTCTGGGTAGTGCACCTCCTCCTGCAGCTTGGAGACTGGACCAATCAAACTCTTGACATCACTGGATGTAGCCTGCTGGAATCCCCCATCAGCCCCAGTGTGTCCAGTCTCCATGCAGCAGGAGGACGTAGTGAGCCTAGGTGCTGGGCTCACTAGAGAAACTAATAAGGAGCAGGCTAGTTAGGGTGTGAATTTCTTAAATTCCTTGGTATCTCTTTAAATTTCTTTACATTCCTATTTTAATTTCAATTTGGTTCCTTTCATTTCTATTCCGGTTAAGGGGTTATAGTCCTTGAAAAAAAAAAAGAAACAAAGTAGAAAGGGAGGTCTGAGGGGCAGGTGCTCCTTTCCCTGCTAAGCCAAAATTTCTACTTTACCTCCCGGATCTCTTCTGCTTGAAGGCACGGGGCAGAGCTCCTAAGACGGCGCAAGGACAGCTCGGCTCCCGTTGAGCGGCAGTCTGTGGCTTCGGGGGCTGCGCCTGAGTAACACCGCGGCTGTATTTTAGACCCTCACGGGGGACGTTGCTCCGGTTGGCACGGGGCGGCACCGCGGCTGGAAGGGTCTTGCAGCCCTGTTTGCCGCTGTTGGTGTCAGCCGGCGGTCCAGAGGAGGCCCAGTGAGTGTTGGTTTTCTGCCGGAGGGGTATCCCTCAGAGCACGCCAAAATCGCCGTGAGGAAATCGTGGCCATTTTGAACACGCGGTTTTCTCCGCGTGTCAGCTGGGCGCGTCATCGTCGTCAGCCCGCAGTGCAGAGCGGTTTGCCTGACCGGGATGAGTTTTATAAACCGGAGAGTATTTAGTTTTGGGGTTTTTTAGGCTTCTGTTAGGCGGTGTTCTGTTATTTTATTTTCTTTTATTTTCCTTGAATTTAGTTTCTGTGTTAAGGAAACAGTCTCCTTGGGATTGGCTTGAGGAGGCTTGACTCAAATAGTTTACAGACCTGGAGCAAACAGAGTACCTTGGTTAGGTCTCAAAAAAAAAAAAAAAAGAGGAAAACAAACCATAAGAGTTCATTTCTTTTTTGTTTTATTAGACGGTAAGAGGAGCAGTCTGATGGACAACCAACTCATGTCAGCACACCCGCAGTGTATTGTTTGCGGCACCCATAGAGGCACGGTCACGGATACCAGCATCTGTCGGGGCTGTGCAGCTGTCTCGGCCAGTGTGGAGCAGCAGATGGAGAGCTCCATCGTATCCGTTCCCCAGGAGTCCGCAGCGGGGATGGAGGGAAAAGCATGGATGGCGGTGCCGTCCATGTCAGGCCCGGAGGCTACATCAGGGGACCCTGGGGCGTGTTTGGGTCTCGGCTCTGATATGCAGCTAGAGGATTTTTGTCCAGACTTCGTCTTGCTCATGCATCAAGCATTCTGTCTCAGACGGCAAGGTAGGTTGCCGGGGCCCCATGCCTATCCTCTCAACTGTTTCACGGTCCGGGTTGGCGGATCGCAAAAGCCTAGCACTTAAACCCTCCAAGAGGCCTCATCCACCAGATCACTCACCCTCAGAGTTGGGGTGGCAGGAAGGGGAGGAGGTAGAGTTAGGCATGGCTGTAGATGTTGAAGAGTTGGAAGAAGGGGAGATCCCTGAACCTGAGGATTAGGCGAGGATCATCCGAGTGTTTCGGAAGGATGAGTTGACTGCCCTTATTATGGAGTCCCTGCAGACGCTCAAGCTGGCTACGGAACAGCCGGTCGAGGAAGAGGATGAGGCAGATCCCATTATTCAGGCGGTGCGTCAAACGCACGTGGTATTCCCTGTCCACAAGGTGGTGGATCGAATGATTCAAGATGAGTGGGATCATCCCGAAGCAGGACTCAGAGGGATAAGGATTATGAACAGGCTATATCCCCTGGCGGATAAAGATAAGGAGAAATTCCGCTGTCCGAGAGTTGATGCTGCGGTCTCAGCGGTCACAAAAAAGACCACTATTCCAGTGGAAGGTAGCGCAGCTTTAAAAGATGCGCAGGATAGGAAGGTGGATGGTTTGTTAAAACAATCCTTTGAAGCGGATGCGGTTTCCTTGCAAGCCTCCATCTATGGGGCTTGGGTGGCAAGGGCCTGCCTCCGCTGGGTTCAGCACTTACGGCAGTCAGCTTCATTGGAGCAGGACGGTGTAAAGGAGCTGGAGCGCTTAGAATCAGAGTCTGCTTATTTGGCGGATGTGCACTATGACCTGATCAGAGCTTTAGCAAATAGTATGGCTTCATTGGTGGCTGTGCGGCGATCTCTTTGGCTAAGAAATTGGGCAGCTGACGGTTCCTCTAAGTCGCGGCTTGGTAAGCTCAAGGGGAAACTGTTGTTTGGAGAAGACCTTGACAAGCTGGTTAAGGATTTAGGGGAGTACAAAGGTGGTAGGCTTCTGGAGGACAAGCCCAAACAAGGAAAATCTTCGACAGCCTTTCGGGGTCAATTTAGAGATTTTTGGAGGTTTCGCTCTCCCCGTTTCGCAGGGTTCCAAAGAGGAAGATTTGCTTCTCGGGCCCAAGGGTTCCGAGGCTTTCGTGGTGCAAGTAGAGGATTCGCAGCAGCGGCCGCAGGGGCCGCTCGAAAGCCGCAATGAATGGAGGCGGGTCCCGGCAGAAAGTCAACCGATCAGAGGTCATCTTCGGTGTTTCCTTTCTGCCTGGGCCCACATAATGTCCGATCAGTGGGTACTGGAGATTATCCGTGACGGTTATGCACTGGATCTGGCAAAGCCGGTGCTGGACTTTTTCGTGGTCTCGCCCTGCAGGGGTCCGCAAAAGACCCTGGCGATCCACCAAACTTTGGACCGTCTCTTGCAGCTGGGGGCCGTCGTACCAGTGCCGGTAAAGGAGTACAGCGTGGGGCGCTACTCTATTTATTTCGTGGTGCCAAAGAAGGACGGGTCCCTTCGTCCAATTCTAGATCTCAAAAGGGTAAATCGTTGCCTCCAAGTGCCGCATTTCCGAATGGAAACGCTGCGGTCCGTCATGGTGGCGGTACATCGGGGAGAGTATCTTACGTCTCTCGAGCTCACAGAAGCGTATCTCCATGTTCCGATCAGGGCTTCTCATCAAAACTTTCTACGGTTCGCGCTCCCTTTGGGGCACTACCAATTTCAGGCGTTGCCCTTCGGTTTGGCGACGGCTCCACGCGTTTTCACCAAGATCATGGTAGTGGTGGCGGCGGCGGCCCTATGGAAGGAAGGGTTCTTGGTGCATCCATACCTCGATGATTGGTTGATTCGAGCAAAATCCAAAGCCGAGAGCGAGCGGGCCACGGAAAAGGTGGTGACATTTCTCCAGGGTCTAGGCTGAGTGGTCAATCCGGTCAAGAGCCACTTGACTCCATCTCAGGTCCTCGAGTGGGAGCACAGTTTGATTCTCGGAAAGGGTTGGTGTTCCTGACGGAGCAGAGAGCCCAAGCACTTCAGGAGCTCGTACAAACCTTCAGGATGGTTTCAGCGCCCACAGCGTGGAGTTACCTTCGGGTGCTAGGCACAATGGCAGTGACCTTGGAGGTAGTCCCTTGAGCCAGATTCCATATGAGGCATTTGCAGCGGGCCTTGCTTCACCGCTGGTCACACCAGTCCGATTTGTTGAGCAAACGTCTCCCGTGCCCTCTGCAGGTCAGGGAGGCCCTTCGATGGTGGATGCTGCGGGCGGGAATGCCTTTGGAATAGCCGGAGTGGATTCCATTACTGACGGACGCAAGTCTCGCAGGCTGGGGGGCGCATTGCGGAGAGGACTTTGCGCAAGGCCTGTGGTCGGCGGAAGAGAGCGGATGGTCGATCAACCACCTGGAGCTGAGAGCAGTGTTTCTCCAGGACCAAGCAGGAAGTCAATCCTCACATATGGGTGGCGTCGGTGCCGACGGAGCCCCCGTGCGGAGCATTTCCCCAGCTTTCATAGAAAGCCTTTGGGAATGCAGCACGCATGCGCAGTACCCTTCCCTCCCAAGGGTGCCATCTTGCTCACTGGAGGCAGGCTGGCCCTGTTCGCCCACCGGTGGTCAGCCATCACAAGGGATACCTGGGTTCTAAGTATAGTCCAGAGGGCTATCTCCTCCACTTCCACCAGGTACCCCCCTCCTATTTTCCAGGGGATCCTCCCAGACTCCCTCTGCACAGGGACTTACTTCTGCAGGAGTTGGCAGGTCTTCTAAAGGAACAGGCAGTGGAACCGGTGCCCCACCACCTGAGAGGTCACGGCTTCTATTCCAGGTACTTCCTGGTACCAAAGAGAACAGGAGGCCTCAGACCCATCCTAGACTTGCGAAACCTGAACAAGTTCCTGGAGAGGGAAAAGTTCAAGATGCTTACCCTTGGAATCCTGCTGCCCTACCTCCAGCAGGGAGATTGGCTATGCTCCTTAGATCTAAAGGATGCTTATACTCACATCCTTATTCATCCAGACCATAGACAATATCTCAGATTTGTAGTGGGAGGACACCATTATCAGTACAGAGTACTGCCTTTTGGCCTTACATCCGCCCCCAGGGTATTCACCAAGTGCCTGGCAGTGGTAGCGGCCTACCTGAGGGTTCAAGGCCTCTTTGTCTTTCCATATCTGGATGATTGGCTCATCAGGGGTCAATCCCCGCAGGAGGCCAATCAAGCCACCTTTCGCACTGTCGCTCTGCTTCATCACCTGGGGTTTGTCATAAACTTCGCAAAGTCCAGTTTGCAACCCTCCCAGAACATGGAGTTCATAGGAGCTCGACTGGACACCTTTCAGGCGAAGGCCTTTCTACCGGTGGACAGGGCCCACAGATTGATGGCTCTAGCCAGGCTATTCCACAGCAATTCTCTGGTCTCCGCCAGACAATTCCTGAGGCTCTTAGGCCACATGGCATCTACGGTCCATGTGACTCCAAATGCCCGTCTACACATGAGGCCAGCTCAATGGGGCCTCAGGACTCAGTGGCACCAGGCCACAGGAAGCCTCACGGACAAAGTGTGGGTGTCCAGCCTCCTACAGTCTTCTCTGCAATGGTGGCTTCATCTTCCAAATCTAGTGCAAGGGGTGACTTTCAGGCGCCTCCACACTCTCAGGTGCTGACAACCAATGCTTCTCTTCAAGGTTGGGGTGCACATTGCCAAGGGGCCTGTACTCAAGGCCTGTGGACTCCTTGGGAGGCCACACAGCAGATCAATCTATTAGAACTGAGAGCTATCCACTTAGCCCTGAGAACTTTCTCTCATCTCATCTCTCACCAGTCCGTCTTGGTTCAGACGGACAATCAAGTGGCTATGTTCTATGTGAAGAAACAAGGGGGCACAGGGTCCCGCCTTCTCTGTCAGGAAGCGCAGAAACTGTGCTCCTGGGCAGTCAATCACGGCATTCTTCTCAAAGCAGTCTACCTCCCAGGTCAGGAGAATTACCTGGCGGACAGATTGAGCAGGATCTTGCAGCCACATGAATGGCAGTTGAACCCTTTAGTGGTTCAACAGATCTTCCTGAGATGGGGTCTTCCAACCATAGATCTCTTTGCCAGTCCTCAGAACTGTCAACTACACAGGTTCTGTTCCAGACGACCGCATCCTCTCAGAGTAGCAGCGGATGCGTTTCTCATTCCATGGTCTACAGGCCTACTATATGCGTTTCCTCCCATGCCTCTAGTGTCCAAGACAGTATTCAAGGTGACCCGGGACAAGGCCTCAGTGATTCTGGTGGCCCCCAGGTGGCCAAGGCAACCCTGGTTCCCACTACTGTTGCAACTGGCGGTGGACACTCCTCTTCCTCTGGGGATGCAACCCGATCTCCTGTCTCAGGAACAGGGATCCCTCTTGCACCCCAATCTCCAGTCCCTCAATTTGATGGCCTGGCTGCTGAAAGGGTAGTTCTAGTGCCTTTACTACTGCCTAGGGAAGTGGAGGACGTCGTCTTGGCCTCTAGGAGGCAGTCCACCAGAATGTCTTATGCCCTTAAGTGGCGTAGATTTTCTACCTGGTGTACTCAACACAGCGAGAATCCCTTCTCATGCCTGGTACCCGTGGTGCTGTAGTATTTGCTTCACCTCTCCAACCTAGGCCTTAAGTCCAATTCTGTTAGAGTTCATCTTAGTGCTCTTTCAGCACACCACTCACAGGTGGAGGTCAGTCTCTCTCCAGTCATCCTTTGGTGGCTCGCTTCCTCAGAGGCCTGCTTTTGCTTAAGCCTCCAGTGCGTCCACCTGCCACTGAATGGGATTTAAATGTGGTCTTGCAACGGCTTACTTGCCCACCATTTGAACCTATGGCTACATGCCCTCTGCGTTTTCTGTCCTGGAAAACGCTATTTCTGGTGAGTGAGTGAGCTTCAGGCCCTGGTGTCAGAAGCACTTTATACTAGGTTCTATAGGAACAGGGTAGTCTTACGGACTCACCCTAAGTTCCTTCCAAAGGTTGTCTCCTCCTTCCACCTCAATCAGGAGGTGGTTCTTCCGACTTTCTTTCCCAGGCCTCATGCTAGCCGGGCTGAGATGGTCTTGCATACCCTGGATTGTAGGAGGGCGTTGTCCTTCTACCTTGACCGTACGTGGGAGCACCGGAGGGCGGTTCAGCTCTTCGTCTCTTATGACCCCAATAAGTTGGGGTTACCTGTCTCCAAGCGTACTTTGTCCATATGGGTGGCTGACTGCATCGCCTGGGCTTACAGGGCAGCCGGCCTCTCATTGCAGGGTCGAGTTACGGCTCACCGTGTCAGGGCGAAGGCTGCGTCAGTGGCTCATCTCCGCTCTGTTCCGTTGGCAGACATCTGCCGGGCCGCTACTTGTTCTTCAAGCCAGACTTTTGCAGCCCACTACTGCCTTGAGAGGGAGTCCCGCAGGGACAGTGCTTTCGGGCAAGCGGTACTCCATAATCTCTTTGGGGTCTAGGCAACTCCTACCCTCCGGTCCTGGTGTTGGGCTACCTGTCGGGGGCGTTATCAGAGAAGATTCTGTTCTTGCATGCTGAGGCTCTAGAGGGAGCTCATTATTTCAGTTTGGGGCCTCTGGTAGCCCTGAGCTAGGGAGTCCCATATGTGAGGACGGACTTCCTGCTTGGTCCTGGAGAAAGAGTAGTTACTCACCTGTAACAGGTGTTCTCCAGGAGCAGCAGGAATCAGTCCTCACAACCCTCCCTCCTCCCCTTGGAGTTGCAGTCATATGATTTGTTTTTGCTATTTTTGCTGTCTTTTAGCTATGTCATCAGACTGAGCAAGATGGCACCCTTTGGCGGAAGGGGACTGCGCATGCGCGCTGCATTCCCAAAGGCTTTCTATGAAAGCTGGGGAAATGCTCCGCACGGGGGCTCCGTCGGCGCCAACGTCACCCATATGTGAGGACTGATTCCTGCTGCTCCTGGAGAACTCCTGTTACAGGTGAGTAACTACTCTTTCTGGCCCTGCAAAGCTTCGAACCCATGGTGACGGGGCGAGTGGTGCGAGTGCTGTCAGACAATGCCGCGACGGTGGCCTACATAAATCTGCAGGGCGGTACCAGAAGTGTGGCCATGGAGGAGGAGTCAGAGGGTCTGTTCTCCTGGATAGAGTCTCGGTTACAAGCAATATCGGCGGCACACATTGCAGGAAAAGACAACGTGGCGGCGGATTTTCTCAGCAGAGTCTGAGTGGATGCAGGGGAATGGGAGTTGCATCCGGACGTATTCGCGCAATTAGTTCTCCGGTGGGGGACTCCAGTGATGGATTTGATGGCAACTTTCCAGTCGGCGAAAGCGAATCATTTTTTAAGCAGGAGATGGGAGCCCATGTCAGAAGGGATCGACGCCTTGATACAGCCTTTGCCGTCAACAGGTCTCCTCTGTCTTCCCTCCGTGGGCACTCATCGGTCGCGTGGTTCAGCGTATCGAAACGCATCAAGGGCGTGTGCTGTTAATAGCGCCGGACTGGCCCAGGCGTCCATGGTACGCCGACCTAGTAAGGTTACTGGACGAGGTGCCTTGGTGCAGGGTCCGCTTCAGATGCCTCGGGTGGACCGATTCTCTCTTATGGCTTGGCCATTGAAAGAGCGAGGCTGAAGAAGAAAGGTTACTCCAGGTCGGTTGGGGCAACTTTGCTTCAGGTGCGGAAACGCTCGACGTTGTTGGCTTATGTGCGTGTCTGGCAGATTTTTGAAGACTGGTGCTCGAGGCATCAGGTCCGCGCCGCTACGGCATCAGTGCCTTTGGTCTTGAGTTTTCTGCAGGACGGATTCGAGAAAGGGCTGGCCGCCAGTTCCTTGAGAATTCAGTTAGCGGCCATAGCGTGTTACAGAGGTAAAGTCCAAGGCATTTCTCTAGGAGCTCACGTCGATGTGGTACGTTTTCTTAAAGCGGTTACCAGAATGCGGCCGGTGGGTAGATTTTCGGTCCCTCCATGGGACCTCAACTTGGTCTTAGCGGCTCTTGTAAAGAGTCCATTTGAGCCCTTAAGACAAGCCTCTGTCAAGGATTTGACCTTAAAACGGTATTTTTGGTAGCCATTTGTTCGGTGCGGCGCATTTCGGAGTTGCAGGCCCTGTCGTGTAGAGAGCCTGTTCTGTGTTTTTTCTAGAAAAAAGGTGGTTCCTCGGCTGGTGCCTTTCTTTTTGCCGAAGGTGTTCTCTCCTTTTCATGTCAATCAAACGGTTTCTTTGCCAGTCTTACAGTCGGAAGTCGGGTGCGCTTCTGATCGGGGATTGCGGCGCTTGGACATAAAGAGAGTGTTGCGTCGATATTTGACAGTATCCGAGTCTTTCCGCAAATCAGATCGTCTGTTCATGTTGTTTGGAGGTCCCAGGAAAGGAGAGGCAGCAGCGAAAGCTTCCATTTCCAGGTGGATCAAGGAGGCAATTGTCTCGGCATATATTTTGTAGGGTTGCTTGGCACCTGTGGGTCTGAAAGCTCACTCTACTAGAGCACAGGTGGCTTCCTTGGCAGAGCACATTCTAGTTCCACTGGTGGAGATTTGTAGGGCGGCCACCTGGTCCTCTCTTCATACCTTCAGTAAACACTATCGCCTGGATGTGCTGGCAGCGAATGACGCCTGTTTCGGGTCGGCGGTGTTGCATGCCGGCTGGCAGGGTCCCTCCCATTAGTACTGCTCTGTTACATCCCAGAGGTAGAGGACTAAACTGGAGGAATGATAAGGAAATTGAAATTACACTTACCTGGTAATTGTAGTTCCTTGAGTGATGACAGTTTAGTCCTCATTCCTGCCCAGGGATTCATTCGTTAGCTTGGCACGCTTTCTGGAGCGAGATTCAGGCATACAGGTGAGTGTCACTTCAAGATGATTGGCACTCGTGCTCATTCTTCCTTCTTTGTCTTGTCTCTCCTCCCTCTAACTGCTTCTTTGCTCAGCAGGGAGGAGAGCATTAATAGGGGAAATCTCACCCTTTCCTCTTAAAGGGGAGGTTAATGGTTTGTTAAGTTGTTCGGTTATCTTTCATTACACTGGTCAACATTGAAATCGTTACTGACTTTAAAAGGCCCTAATATGTAGTATCTTGGTGAGCTGAACACGAATATAACATTAAAAAAATTTGATTGGCTCTCGTTTTGAAGATATTGCATGTAGTTCATTTTTGACGTTTCACCATGTAAATTTATCCAGTAGGACATCAACAACATCCCAAATAAGCCTTGAATGATGTAATATTGCATCACATTGCATAATACCAGCATGCACACATCATCCAGAGTTGATTGCATCATTTTCTGATGCAATGCAATACTACTGCCAGACGGCTGTTGAAGCCATCTGACGTCAGCAGTGTACTATATGCAGTCGGAAAGGAAAGTAATCTGGTATTCTGTTCCGATACTGAAAGCCTCATGAATGTCTTAAAAATCACTCATGACCCACAAGACTGGAGACTATTTATAGACTCTTCGAAACTGAGTCTGAAGGCTGTGCTTTTGAACAATGGAAACCGTCTTCCATCTATTCCAGTAGCGCATGCCGTCCACATGAAAGAGACATACGATAACTTAAAGCATCTACTGACTTCCATTAACTATAACAAGTACAGCTGGCACCTCTGTGGTGACTTGAAGGTAGTTGCCCTTTTAATGGGACTGCAGCAGAGATGTATAAAATACATGTGTTTCTTATGTGAGTGGGATAGCCGAGCAAGGGATTGGCACTACTTGCGGAAGGAATGGAATCGCAGACAAAATGTAACAGTTGGAGAGAAGAATATCCAGCACCCATCTCTGGTTGAGACTCACAAAATCCTGCTACCACCCCTTCACATCAAACTAGGTTTGATGAAAAACTTTGTGAAAGCCATGTACCGCACTTCACCAGCTTTCCGATACCTGCATGAAAAAGTCCCTCGACTCAGCGAAGCAAAGATTAAAGAGTGATTTTTTGTGGGTCCTCATATTCGAGAGCTCTTCAAAGATGACCGGTTCAACAACTTGCTGCAGGGTGATGCGAAACAAGCATGGAATGCTTTTCGCCTAGTGTCAACAAACTTTCTCGGGAATGTTAGGGCAGAAAACTACAAGGAACTAGTAGAAGACATGCTGATGCAGTATCAGAAACTTGGCTGCAATATGTCTCTAAAGATCCATTTCCTTGATTCCCATCTCGATTTCTTTCCTGACAACTGTGGTATGGTTAATGATGAATAGGGTGAATATTTTCACCAGGATATCGCAACGATGGAGCAAAGATACCAGGGAAAATGGTCCACTACAATGCTGGCTGACTTCTGCTGGACACTCCCCAGAGAAGCTCCCGAACAGCTGTACAAGAGACAGGTGAAAAAATCTAAGAAGTAGTCTATGACTTGGTTTTTTACAGGTATTAACTGAAGGCCTATTATATTTACTATTGACATGCATTTCGTGATGTAAACATTAATTCTTGTAGATTATAAAAAAACTAGAGCCAACTTTGCAATTTCACTGTCATATTCGTGTTCAGCATATAAAAATTGATAAGAAATGACAATTTTTATTTCAGTAACATGACTTTTATAAAAATTTGTTGACCGGTGTTTATTCTTAAACGGTTAGCTACTTGTTTGTTGCTCTTTTGAGTCTGCTTTGTCAATAGTTCACTGGGGCTGATGGGGGATTCCAGCAGGCTACATCCAGTGATGTCAGGAGTTTGATTGGTCCAGTCTCCAAGCTGCAGGAGGAGATGCACTACCCAGAGGTGGAGGACTAAACTGTCATCACTCAAGGAACTACAATTACCAGGTAAGTGTAATTTCAATTTTTACTTCATTTTTTTTGATAATTCTTCTTTTAGGTCTACGGCCTCCTCTGGCACCATTGCCCAATTCAATTTTGCCTCCATATTTTCAAATATTGGGAAACCCCGAAGTGGGTTCAAGAAATGCTCCAAGTGTTCCAGCACAATTTTCATCACTGATAAGCATTCTTAGTGTCTGAAATGTTTAAGCCCAGACCACAAGGTTGAGTCCTGTCTCTCCTGTCACCATATGACTTCCAAAGGTCGAAAGAACTGAGACAAACAGAAGGCTAAGCAGTTTCCTACAGACTCTGCTCCTTCGGTGCACTCCTCGGGGGCATCGACTCCATCAAAGTCATCCCATGCATCTAAGTCCTCACCAGCAAAGGAGAAGCATCGCTTAGAGTAACCAGTGCTTAAGAAGAAGACGACATTGATTTCAGCATCGAGGTCATTGACTTCCAGGTCAGCGTCAGTTTGTGACACTGAGCACTGGCATCAGCTTCCGACACTGAGCGTCAGAATCGGCATCACCGTTCATCGCATTCCGATGCAGACCCTCCATCTAAACAACCCCGGCGGGAGGTGTCATCCTCCAAAACCATACAGGGGTTTGGGGATGCCCCCGAGGTCCAATGCTTGGTGGAGCCCCCGATACTGGCATCAGGAGTTGTGGCCCACACATCTGTGTCTTCAGCCACTCCTCCTCCGGTACTCTCATTAGATGACTGTGTCATCGCCATTGAGCGTAGCATCGCTGAACTCTTACCGGTTTTAATGCCGGGATAGCATCGGCTACTCAAGACAGCACCGGTACTGGTTCCACCGAAACCACCAGCGACCACAGACATTGGTACTCTACTGCAGGCATCCTCTGCTTCACATAACTCAGAGCAACTGATACCAAGGCACTCGGTGCCATCATTTCCGATACCCTCGACATCCAAACAACAAACTTGTGAACATCGAAGGTATCGAACATCTCATAGAGATTATTTTGATTTCCTTCAGGACTCCAATTCTGAGGAGGCATCAGAGATAGAATCCACTGAGTCCGATACACCCAAAGATGTACCATCGGATCCATCGCCTCCTTATGAACGTCTACATTCGCTGCCTGAGGACATGTTTCTTCAAGACTTTATTAAGGACATGGCGGCAGCTCTCAATGTTTCAGTGGTTACAGAAACAGCCAAGAGCTGAAGAGCTCAATATACTCCAATATTCATCAGCACCGAAGCAGGCTACCACCCTCCGGTGCACAACATCTTAAAAAACTTGATGGTTAGAATGTGGGAAGCCCCCGTGTCAATCGCTGCGCTAAGGAAGAGGCTTGATACCTTATATAGAGTTCCTCCCTCTCCAGGTTTGCAAAAGCCACAACTTCCCCACCATTTCATGGCTGTGGAATCTGCAGTGAGGAGGATCAAAAGTCAAAAGAATCACTCCAGTGCCTCCTGGAAGGGAGGCCAAGACCCTAGATGCTTTTGGAAGGAAAGCATCTCAAGCTACCATGCTAGCCTCAAGAATAGACTCATATATGCTATATATGAGTATGTTTCTTAAGGATGTATTGAGGGATTTATGAGAATTCACCTCATTGTTGCCCCCTGATAAGCAGGCAGCTCATCAGGTCTTGGTGACATATGCCTAGAATACATCCAAATTATTAGCCTCAAAAGCATCAAATGCTACTCTTGTTAACAGCAGATCTGCTGCAGCTTGCATAGGGGCTAGAAGGACAGCATGGCTCCAAACATCTGACCTGGAACAGTGGTTCCAGGACAAATTAATCAACATACCCTGTAATGGTGAGAACCTCTTTGGACAAAGGTGGAGGGAGAAGGCTGGGGAGATAGAGACTGATGACCTCACCATGAAGAGGCTGTCAACAAGAAACCATTCTTCCCTAAGAAAAAGAGGTTTTATCCTCCATATCAGGCCTATGCTGGCTACGCTGCCCCACAACAGCAACAGAGTCAACCAGGCCAGAAACAGATCAGGAAACCCAAGGTTACCAAACCACAGCCTGCACCATCTACTCAACAACCTCAGTTTTTGACTGCTTCAAGAAGAGCATGGCCAGTTCTCCCATGATTCTCCCTCCTCCTCCTCCCATGATCCCAGGAAGGCTAGTGCATTTTGCATACCACTGGATAAGCATCACTTCCAAGCCCTTGATTCTACATTTAGTCAGTCAGGGCCTACAATTAAAATTCCAGACTCATCCTCCACTCACTTTGTGGGACAACACACCCTGGATCCCCTTCACGTCTCCTTGCTCCAACAGGAAATCCTCGCACTGCTGAAACAAGGAGCCATAGAGGAGGTACCCTCTGCTCAAAAGGGCCTGGGATTCTACTCCAGATATTTCCTAATTCCAAAAAAGATAGGATGTCACAGATCTATATTAGATCTCCGAAATCTCAACAAATTTCTCATCAAGGAGAAATT
This sequence comes from Ichthyophis bannanicus, assembly GCA_033557465.1. Classification (NCBI taxonomy): domain Eukaryota; kingdom Metazoa; phylum Chordata; class Amphibia; order Gymnophiona; family Ichthyophiidae; genus Ichthyophis; species Ichthyophis bannanicus. Next base: position 70,693,953 of record CM066034.1, read on the forward strand.
CAAGATGATTTCTCTAGGCACCCTTGTGCCATATCTCCAACAAAACAATTGGCTATGCTCTGTGGATCTAAAGGATGCTTATACACACATCCTCATTTATCCAGACTACAGAAAGTTCCTCAGGTTTGTTTTTCAGAACAACTACTATCAGTACCGAGTCCTTCCATTTGGATTGGCCTCAGCACCCAGAGTCTTCACAAAGTGTTTAGCCATTGTGGCGGCTTACCTACAAACTTTGGGGATCTTTCTGTTCCCCTACTTAGATGACTGGCTAATAAGGGCAGACTCCGCTTCAGCAGTCACCTCCACCCTAAATCAAACCAATTATGTCCTCCAGGAGTTGGGTTTTGTGATAAATTATCCAAAATCACATCTCAGCCCAACTCAGGATCTCGAGTTCATAGGAGATATGATAAGAAGCAGAGCCTTCCTCCCAGATGACAGACGCCTCCGTCTCATTATCTTAGCCACACAGGTGCAGCAACAATCATCAGTTTCTGCCAGAACATTTCTACACCTTTTAGGCCACATGGCTTCCACAATCCATGTCGCATCCTACACATGTCTCCACTTGAGGATCAAGCAGTGGACTCTCTCTCATCAGTGGAAGCAGTTCACAGGTCATCTCTCAGACCTTGTCAACATCACTCCACAGATGAAGGCAGACCTTCAGTGGTGGGTCACACCACAGAATCTAGCTGAAGGGTCACCTTTTCAGAAGTCTCCACCGTAGTCTATCCTAACCATTGATGCATCAAAACTAGGCTGGGGAGCCCATCTCAATGGCCTCACAACACAGGGCTTTTGGTCCACAGGAGAAGCTCCTCCAGATCAGTCTTCTGGAGCTCAGAGTAGTTTTCAATGCCATCAGAGTCTTCTCTCTCCAAACCAGAGGGCATTCTCTTCTTGTGCAGATCGACAACCAGGTAGCTATGTTTTATATAAACAAACAAGGGGGGACAGGCTCTCAAGCTCTAAGCAAGGAGGCCATTCGCCTTTGGAACTGGACAGTTCCCAAAGGTATTCACCTTCACGCAGTCTGCCTTCCAGGAGCACAGAATCAATTGGCTGACAGGCTAAGCTGGATCCTCCATCCATATGAGTGGATGTTGGATCCTCAAGTAACCCAACACTTGTTCCATCTTTGGGGGATGCCACTAATTGATCTCTTTGTGTCTCTCCTCAGTGCCCAACTACCTCTGTTCTGCTCAAGGATTCCCTCTCCCCACAGGGAATCATCAGATGCCTTCCTCATCCATTGGGGTCAAGAGCTCCTTTATGCTTTCCCTCCACTTCCGCTCATAGCAAAGACACTCTTCAAGCTCCAGGCTGAATGGGGACAAATGATTCTCATTGCCCCTCACTGGCCCAGACAACCGTGGTTTCCTCTCCTCCTTCAACTTTCTCAAGCACCTCCCCTCCGGCTTGGGTACTCACTGACGCTGCTCTCCCAGGATCAAGGGACCCTTTTGCACCCCAACCTCAAGCCGCTTCACTTAATGGCCTGGAAGATGAGAGCTTTGTCCTCTCACACTTAAATCTTCAAGAGGATGTCTTGCATTTCCTTTTATCATCAAGAAAGGATTCAACCAGATGTTCTTATGCCTTTAAATGGCGCAGGTTCTTCATCTGGTGTTCTCTTAAAACACTGGATCCTTTCACATGTCCCATTCCGGGTTTACTTCAGTACTTGCTACATTTGTCTTCTTCTGGTCTCAAGACCAGTTTGATGAGAGTGCATTTAGCTGTTATTGCGGCCTCCCACCGTACTCTAGGGTGCCGCCTTATCTCAGCTCACTCCTTAGCGGTCAGATTCATGCGGGGTCTTCTTCTGACCAAGTCACCTTTCTGTTCACCTCCCACCCTGTGGGATCTGAATGTTGTTCTTGCACAACTCATGCACAATCCCTTTGAACCAATGGGATCAGCCTCATTAAAGTTCATCACATGGAAGCTTCTCTTCCTCATAGCAGTTACTTCAGCTTGCAGAGTCATTGAACTGCAAGTTTTGGTAACTTATGTGCCTTATACCACTTTTCATCATGACAGGGTGGTCCTTCGCACACATACTAAGTTCTTGCCAAAGGTTGTCACCTCCTTCCACTTGAATCAATCGGTCTCACTACTGACTTTCTTTCCAAGACCCCATGTCTCTCCGGCTGAAGCCAAACTTCATACCCTCAATTACAAGAGAGCGTTGATGTTCTATCTAGAGTGCACTAAAGACCATCGCCAATCCTCTCAGTTGTTTGTCTCCTTTGACCAAAGCATTTGGGGACATCTGTATCCAAAAGAACACTTTCAAATTGGTAAGCAGAATGCATATCCTTTGCTTATTTACAAGCTGAGCTGTCTCTACCACACTGTGTCACAGCGCATAATGTCAGAGCCATGGCAACTACTGTAGTTAACTTTTGCTCTTTCCCTATCTCAAACATCTGCCAAGTGGTAACATGGTCTTCTCTGCATACTTTGCAGTGCACTATTGCCTGGATAAAGACTCCAGAGCTGATGCTCAATTTGGACAAGCTGTTCTGTGAAACCTCTTTCAAATTTAGACAACTTACCCACCGCCCATCCGACTACCTCGCGAGGAGTGCTCTGAACGAGTTGAGTCTGTTAGATCCCTGCTGCAAACTCCAGCTGTGCTGGGATATTTTTCTTGCTCGGTTGTCTTGGGCTAGAGAGTCCCATATGTGAAGACGGACTTCCTGCTTGTTTCTGGAGAAAGCATAGTTATTCTTCTATAACAGGTAATCTTGGGGAACAGCAGGAATCAGTCTTCACAACCCACCCACCTCCTCATCAAGTTGTCCGATTTTTGTTCTTATTCTTGGTATACAAATTTTTTATTCTCTGCTATACACTTGACTGAGGAGACCTGGGGGGAAGGCAGGAAGGCAGCCACCCATGTTTGGAGGAACGCTCCCAAAAGCATTCCTCTTTCCCTTTCTGCCCAAATCCTCGCTGACTATTTCCATGACAAAATCTACAAGAGTATACTTCAATTCCCCATGAGGTCAGCTACTTCCCCCTGCTCCCCCTCTTCACTCCCAACTCCCCCCCCCCCCACCACCTCTGCTACCCTTGCTTCCTTTGCTATGATCTCTGAGGAGGAAACCACACACCTTCTTTCCTCCTCCAACCTCCTCCTCTGATCTTATTCCCACCCATCTCCTAGGCCCCATCTCTTCCACTCTCATATTCCATCTCCCTTCCATCTCTCATATTCTCAACCTATCACTCTCCACTGCAACTATCCCTGCAGCCTTCAAGGATGCTGTAGTTACACCTCTCCTCAAGAAACCCTCACTAGATCCTACTTGTCCTTCTAACTATCGACCCATCTACCTCCTCCCCTTTGTTTCTAAACTACTTGAACATGCGGTTCACTGCTGTTGCCTTGATTTCTCTTCTCTCAAGCTCTCCTTGATCCTTTAAAATTTGGCTTTCATCCTCTACATTCTATTGAAACGGCTCTTGCCAAAGTCTCCAGCAACTTGTTCCTGGCAAAATCCAAGGGCCTTTACTCAGTCCTCATCCTTCTTGACCTTTCTGCTGCTTTTGACACTGTTGACCACAACCTTCTCCTCGATACCTTGTCCTTGCTAGGTTTTAAGGTCTCTGTGCTATCCTGGTTCTCTTCTTATCTCTCCCATCGCTCCTTTAGTGTTTGTTCTGGTGGATCATCCTCTTCTGCTATCCCACTCTCAGTTGGTGTATTCCAAGGGTCTGTCTTGGGTCCACTCCTTTTCTCTCTCTATACCCAGTCCCTTGGTGCACTCATCTCTTCCCATGGCTTTCAGTACCATCTTTACTCTGATGACTCCCAGATCTACCTCTCTACACCTGAAATCTCTCTGGCAATCCAGGCCCAGATCTTTGCCTGCCTTTCTTACATTCCGGCTTGGATGTCTCACCACCACTTGAACATGGCCAAAATTAAGCTTTTTATTTTAACCCCTAAACTCTCCTCTCCCCTTCTTCCTTTCTCAGTCTCTGTGGATAACTCTCTACTCCTCCCTGTTTCCTCGACTTGCAACCTTGGGGTCGTCTTTGACTCCTCTCTCTTCTTCTCCATACACATCCATCTGATAGCTAAAACCTGCCGTTTCTTTCTCTAGAACATGAACAAAATCCATTCCTTTCTGAAAACACTTCTAAGAAACTTATCTATTCTTTAGTCCCGTCTAGACTATTGTAACCTTGCTTGTCTCCCTCTGAATGATCTATCTCCCCTTCAATCTGTTCAACACTCTGCTGCATGGCTAATCTTTCCGCCAGCATTGTCATGCTCATATTATCCTTCTTCTCAAGTCACTTCATTGGCTCCCTATCCATTTCCGCATCCAGTTCAAACTTCTCCTGCTGTCCTATAAGTACATTCACTCTGCAGCTCCTCACTACCTTTCCTCTCATCTCTCCTTACACCCCTCCTCGAGAACTCTTCTCTTCTGGCAAATCACTTCTGTCTGTGTCCTTCTCTTCTATTGCTAACTCCATACTTTGCTCCTTTCACCTTGCTGTGCCTTATGTCTGGAAGTCTGTACATCAGGTGCCTTCTCTGAACTTTTGCAAATCCAAGCTGAAAACTCAACTCTTCGCTGCTGATTTTGGATCTTGACTCACCTGATCTTCTTTGTGGATCCTTACCATTCCCCCTAGATGTATTCCATGTCTACAGCTACTCCTATCAAGATTTATGAGAGGCCTTTTATTAACTAAACCTCCCATGAAGCCACCACCGGTGGCATGGGATCTACATCTAGTTCTCAGGCAGCTCATGAAGCCGCCTTTTGAGCCTTTAGCCACTGCAGCCCTTAGGTTTTTGACCTGGACGGTCATCTTCCTAATTGCAATCACCTCTGCCCATCGCATTAGTGAACTGCAAGCTTTAGTGGCTGATCCTCCTTATACTAGGTTTCATCATGATAGGGTTGTTCTTCGAACTCACCCACATTTTATGCCAAAGGTGGTTTCGCCTTTTCATTTAAATCAATCAATTTACCTTCCTGTATTTTTTCCGAGGCCTCACGCTTCTAATGCAGAAAGAAACCTTCATACTTTGGATTGTAAAAGGGCCTTGGCCTTTTACATACAAAGAACACAGCAACATAGAAAGTCCTCACAACTTTTTATAGCTTTTGACCCTAGTCATTTGGGACTTCCAGTCTCCAAAAGAACTTTATCTTTCTCCAGGACCAAGCAGGAAGTCAGTCCTCACATATGGGTGTCATCGGCGCCGATGAAGCCCCAGCGGAGCATTTCCCCAGCTTTCTATGAAAGCCTTTGGGAATGCAGGCACGCATGCGCGGTTCACTTCCCGCCTAAAGGTGCCATCTTACCTCAGTCTCTTTTTTTCCGTGAAGCCCGGACATGTGTCCTGTTCTCCCGGTTAAAATTAGATTTTTTCGGCGATTTTAGCTATTTTTTTCTCCCGGTTCGACGCCGGTTCCCCTCCCGCCGGGTTCGGTACAGCGGTATCGAGCCCGATTCTTCTTTTTCGGTTTTTGCCCTTCGTGGCTGGCGTTCGCGCCCTTTTTTGTTTTTTCCCTGGAAGGCCGGTCCTTTGACCTCGCGGGGACTCTTTTTTCCCCAATGGCTTCCAGCGGTTTCAAGAAGTGTGATCGGTGTAAGAAATTAATGTCTCTCACCGACACACATGACTGCTGCCTTCGGTGCCTTGGTCCTGACCACGACCCTAAGTCGTGTGGACCATGTGGGAAGATGTCTTCCAAGGCACTCCGAAGTCGCCAGCAGCAGAAAGAAAGGCTTTTCTCGGACTCAGCCTCCGGCCGGGCCCGGACCTCATCTGAGGCCTCGACATCTCGGGATTCGGATCCCGAGCGCCATTGAAGCTCCTCGGACAGGGGGTCCCCTGACCGGGAATGAAAGAGGAAGAAGCAGCTTGTGAGGGCATCGTCGTCAGAGGTCCCTGGCTCCTCGAGGGCCAGGTCTAAGACCCCCGACCGTCGCCCCGGGCCCGTGGAACACGAGAAGCCTGCAAACGTTCCTCGCATGGAGCCGGAGTCTGCTGGACACGTAAGCCCCGTAGTCCTCGAGGACTCTCCTCCCAGGGAGCCGACGTCGGGCCTGGCACCGCCGGGGCCCGAGTCGGTGGCTGCTGCGTCTCCCGAGCTGAGTTTCAGGATGACAGCCTTGGAGAGCAGATTGTCTGCCTTCATGGAGCAGCAGTGGGCACTGATGGCCAGCCTGTCTGGCGCATCTGCCCTGACCACCGGGACATCGACTTCGAAGTCGACCCCGGAGACCGAGCCGATACTCGAGTCCATTGTGGCTCGGAGTCGACCTCGGTCGCGGTCTTCCTCGACCTCCCGTTCGGGACCGAGGGCGTCGATGCTGGTGCCTCTGGCGTCGGGGCGGGTGCTCCAGGGCCCTGCGGGGTCGGACCCTGACTCCTCCTCGGACGAGTCAGCTTGGGAGATGGAGGACGAGGAGTCTCCTGATACCTTCAAGACTCATTGCGTCCCTTCGGACTCACCGCAGTCTGAGCCCCGGAGTAGATCCCCCCCGGAGGACACTCAGTTCTCGGAGTTCGTCCGGGATATGGCCGCTGCCTTGGCTATTCCGGCCGACCCCGAGGAGGAGCTTCGAGCTGAAGAGCTCGAGGCCCTACAGTATGACTCTCCTCCGAAGGAGGCCTTTACTGTTCTGGTTCCTCCGATGCTGGAATGGCTCCTCTTCCGTATGTGGGAGGCACCGGCCTCGGCGCCGGTTCTAAGCAAGCGAGTCGACTCGATCTATCGACTCCGGAAGAGCCCTGCTTTTCAAAAGGCACAGCTACCACACCATTCTATGTTTGTGGAATCGGCCATGCATCGTCTGAAGAGCCAGAAGATGCACTCCGCGGTGGCCCCTGGCAGGGAGGCCCGGAACCTCGATGGCGTCGGTAGAAAGTGCTTCCAGGGCTCGATGCTTGCTTGCCATGTCCAGTCCTACCAGTTGTACATGGGCATGTACTTGCGGGATCTGGCCAAGGAATTGGCCGGGTTCTCTGCTGGTCTCTCCGGGGAACCCTTGCAGAGATTTAAGTCCTTGTCCTCGGGGATTCGGGACTGCTTGAAGTTCATGTCCCGCGCCGCCTACGATGGCTTCGAGGCTTCGGCCCGAGTTGCGGCAGCCAGCATCGCGGCTCGACGCCAGGCATGGCTGCAGTCATCGGACCTTGAACCATGGGTTCAGGACAAGTTGGTTGATGTCCCTTGCCGAGGTGAAAACCTTTTTTGCAAGCCCATGACCGAGAAGGCCGCTCAGCTCGAAATTGAGCACCTCACACGGACAAGGCTGTCGAGGAAGACCTCTGCCCCTTCTCATAAAAAGAAGGGCTCGGGTAAACAGCCCTTTTACCCGAGGAAGGGCACTGCCTACAAACAGTACCCGCAATATCAGGCTGCCCAAGCTGCCCCCCAGGGTCAGCAAGCCAAGGGCCAGGGTAATGGGCCCCGTAGGCAGAGGACCCCCAAGCCTCAGGCCCCTGCTACCACTCAGCAGGGTGGGGTTTTTTGACTCCTTGAGCGTAGCCTCTCCTCCACTGCTCTCCCAACCCTGCACAGGAGGTCGCCTCGCCCTCTTTGCCCACCAGTGGCCCCTTATCACCGGGGACAGTTGGGTGCTGGAGATAGTCCACAGGGGCTATGCCCTCCATTTTCACCAACTGCCTCCACCATATTTTCCAGGGGAGCCTCCAAGGCCTCCCCTGCACACAGACCTTCTTCTACAAGAGCTTCATGGTCTGTTGGTGGACAGGGCGGTGGAGCCTGTGCCTCCCCACTTGCAAGGCCACGGTTTCTACTCCAGGTATTTCCTGGTGCCCAAAAGAACCAGTGGCCTTCGACCCATTCTGGACCTCAGGAACCTCAACAAGTTCCTAGTGAAGGAGAAGTTCAAGATGCTTACTCTTGGGACACTTCTGCCCTACCTCCAGCAGGGAGATTGGCTATGCTCCTTAGATCTAAAGGATGCGTACACTCACATCCTCATTCATCCAGACCACAAAAGGTACCTCAGGTTCATTGTGGGAGGAAACCATTATCAGTACAGAGTGCTGCCTTTCGGCCTCACCTCCGCCCCCAGAGTCTTCACAAAGTGCCTAGCAGGGAATCTTTGTCTTCCCCTATCTGGACGACTGGCTCATCAGGGGTCAGATGTGCCAGGAGGCCAAACAAGCCACCCTCAGGACTATTGCTCTTCTACAAAGTCTGGGGTTTGTCATAAACTTCGCAAAGTCCACTTTGCTCCCCTCCCAAAACTTGGAGTTCATAGGGGCCAGGCTGGACTCTCTGCTGGCAAAGGCTTTCTTGCCAGTAGACAGGGCCCAAAGGTTGATGGCCTTGGCAAATCAGTTTCTCAGCAGGTCCCTGGTCTCCGCCAAACTCTGCCTGAGGCTTCTAGGCCACATGGCTTCGACGGTGCATGTGACCCCCAATGCCAGGCTCCATATGAGGCCTGCACAGTGGTGCCTTCGGTCTCAGTGGTCACAGGCCACAGGCAGCCTCAAAGACAGGATAAGGGTGTCCAGACAATTTCTGAACTCCCTCCACTGGTGGCTGCACCCACCCAATCTTCTGAAGGGGGTGCCTTTTCAGATTCCAGGGTACACAGTAGTGGTGACCACAGACGCCTCCCTGCAAGGCTGGGGAGCTCATTGTCTGGGCAAGTGCACCCAGGGTCTCCCTTGGAAGCTGCACAGCAGATCAATCTTCTCAAACTCCGAGCTATTCGGTTAGCACTCAAAGCTTTCACTCCTACCCTGGCTCACCAGTCTGTCCTGATTCAGACAGACAACCAAGTTGCCATGTTTTATGTGAACAAACAGGGCGGAACTGGGTCCAGGATCCTTTGTCGGGAAGCTCAGGACCTTTGTTCTTTTGCCCTCAAGCACAACATGCTCCTCAGGGCTGTGTACCTTCCAGGCCAGGACAACTACCTGGCAGACAGATTAAGCAGAATACTGCAGCCCCACGAGTGGCAGTTGCATCCTTCAGTAGCTCAGAAGATCTTCCTGAAATGGGGTCTCCCTTTGATGGATCTCTTGGCCAGCCCCATGAACAAGCAGCTGCCAAAGTTCTGCTCCAGGCAACTGCATTCTCTGTGGATAGCAGCGGATGCTTTTCTGGTATCCTGGTCTGAGGGCCTCCTGTATGAGTTTCCTCCCACGCCCTTGGTGGCCCGAACTCTCTTCAAGATTCTTGAGGACAAGGCCTCGGTCCTACTGGTGGCCCCCCGGTGGCCGAGACAGCTTTGGTTTCCTCTTCTACTTCACTACCTCTGGGGTTGCAACCCGACCCTCTCTCACAGGAGCAGGGTTTCCTTCTGCACCCCAATCTCAAAGCTCTCAATTTGATGGCCTGGAGGCTGCAAGGGTAGTCTTGGCTCCCTGGGGCCTGCCTCAGGATATTGAGGAGGTTGTCCTAGCCTCTAGGAAACAGTCCACTAGGAAAACCTATGCTCTCAAATGGAAAAGGTTTTCTGTGTGGTGTCAGCTGAGTTGATCCTTTCTCCTGTACTGTGCCAGTAGTCCTTCAGTACTTACTGCACTTGTCAAATCAAGGCCTTAAATCAAATTCTGTTCGGGTCCACCTCTCAGCTCTAGCAGCTCACCACTCTTTGGTGGAGGGCCATTCTCTGTCTGGTCACCCCTTGGTGTCCCGCTTTCTTAGGGGCTTGCTTTTGCTCAAGTCTCCCATCCCTCCTCCTGCCCCTGAGTGGGAGCTGAATGTGGTCTTGCAGAAACTGACTCGCCCACCTTTTGAGCCGATGGCTACTTGTCCACTATGCTTCCTCTCCTGGAAGACTCTCTTCCTGATAGCCCTTACCTCAGCTAGGTGAGTAAGTGAGCTTCAGGCCCTGGTCTGTGATAGGCCTTACACCAGGATTTATAGGAACAGGGTAGTCCTTAGGACTCATCCAAAGTTCCTCCCTAAGGTTGTCTCCTCTTTCCACCTCAACCAGGAGGTGGTACTTCCAACATTCTTCCCTAGGCCTCATGCTAGCCAGGCTGAAGCAGTCCTGCATACCCTGGACTGTAGGAGGGCCTTATACTTCAACCTTGACCGTACATAGGGGCATAGAAGGGCTACTCAGCTCTTCATCTCCTTTGACCCCAATAAGTTGGGGTTGGCTGTGTCCAAGCGTAACTTGTCCATCTGGGTAGCTGACTGTATCACCTGGGCTTATAAGGCGGCTGATCTTCCTTTGCAGGGTCGGGTTACGGCCCACCGTGTCCGGGCAAGGGCTGCCTCAGTGGCTCATCTCCGCTCTGTGCCCTTGGTAGACATCTGCAGGGCTGCAACTTGGTCTTCAAGCCAGACTTTTGCGGCCCATTACTGCCTGGAGACGGAGTCCCGTAGGACATTGCTTTTGGCCAAGCAGTACTCTGGAATCTCTTTGAGGTTTAGGCAACTCCTGCCCTCCTGCCCTCTGTTGGGCTACCGGTGGATGTTGTGTCCTTGAAAAACCTTTCAATGCTGCTGAGACTAGAGGGAGGTCTCTTGTTCAGCCTGGGTTCCTTGGTAGCCCAGAGCTTGGGAGTCACCCATATGTGAGGACTGACTTCCTGCTTTGTCCTGGAGAAAGAGTAGTTACTCACCTCTAACAGATGTTCTCCAGGAGCAGCAGGAATCAGTCCTCACAACCCTCCCTCCTCCCCTTGGAGTTGCAGTTGCACATATTTTATTTTTCATTTTTGCGTGCTGTTCTTAGCTATGTCATTTGACTGAGGTAAGATGGCACCTTTAGGCGGGAAGGGAACCGCGCATGCGTGCCTGCATTCCCAAAGGCTTTCATAGAAAGCTGGGGAAATGCTCCGCTGGGGCTTCATCGGCGCCGATGACACCCATATGTGAGGACTGATTCCTGCTGCTCCTGGAGAACACCTGTTACAGGTGAGTAACTACTCTAAATGGATTGTCCAATGCATATCCTTTGCTTATGAGAGTAAGGGTCTTCCTCTTCAGGACCATGTCACAGTTCATAATGTGAGAGCCATGGCAGCTTCTATGGCTAATCTCCACTCTGTGTCTATCGATGACATTTGTCGAGCAACCAGCTGGGCTTCGGTACACACCTTCACAGCCCACTACTGCCTAGATAGAGCCTCCCGTCGGGATGCCTTCTTTGGCCAAGCTGTTCTTCAAAATCTCTTTCAAACCTAAACCAACTCCTACCCACCAACCCTGGTGGGATGCCAGAAATCCATGGGAGGAAGGATTCTCACCTTTGACAGTGGCACCTTCTTGGGGCTATCTCCCTGGCATCTTCAGCTAGGGAGTCCCCATATGTGAGGACTACATTCCTGCGTGTTCCTGGAGATAGCGTAGTTACTCACCTGTAACAGGTGATCTCCGGGAACAGCAGGTATTTAATCCTCACAACCCACCCACCTCCCCTAGGAGTTGTCTCTCTCTCTCTTTGTCTCTTTCCTCTCTCCCTCTATCCTTTCACTCAGCTACAAACGTAACTGAAGAGGGACACTTGGAAAGGTGGGAAGGCAGCGCGCATGTGCTGAGGGATGCTTCCAAAAGCGTTCCTATTGGACGCTGGGGAGCGTTCCCGCGCAGGCTCTGTCGGTACCGAAGATACCCATATGTGAAGACTAAATTCCTGCTGTTCCTGGAGATCACCTGTTACAGGTGAGTAACTACGCTGAATGAAGTAGATACCACACCATTCACTGAAGATGATGTGTTAGAACAACTTGCAAAACTGAAAGTGAACAAGGCCATGGGACCGGATGGGATACATCCCAGGATACTGAAAGAGCTCAGAGAGGTTCTTGCAGGGCCGTTAAAGGATGTTTTCAACAGATCCTTGGAAACAGAAGAGGTTCCTCAGGACTGGAGAAGGGCGGATGTGGTACCTCTTCACAAAAGTGGTGACAGGGAAGAAGTGACAAACTACAGGCCCGTGAGCCTTACCTCGGTGGTGGGAAAAGTAATGGAGGCACTTCTGAAAGAGCGAATATTTGACTTTCTTAAAACCAACAGGTTGCATGATCCCAGGCAACATGGTTTTACCAAAGGACGATCTTGCCAAACAAATCTGATTGAGTTCTTTGACTGGGTGACCAGAGAACTAGATCAGGGGCATGCGATGGATGTCATCTACCTGGATTTCAGCAAAGCCTTTGATACTGTTCCTCATAGGAAGCTTATCAATAAACTCAGTAGTTTGGGGATGGGTCCCAAGGTGGTGAACTGGATCAGAAATTGGTTGACTGACAGACGACAGAAGGTGATGGTAAATGGAGCTCACTTGGATGAAAGGAGGGTGATTAGCGGGGTGCCCCAGGGTTCCGTCCTGGGCCCAGCACTGTTCAATGTATTTGTGAGTGATATTGCTGAAGGACTGCATGGAAATGTCTGTCTTTTTTCAGATGACACGAAAATTTGCAATAGAGTGGACTCCCCTGACGGAGTGGATAACATGAGGAAAGATCTACAAAAGCTGGAAGAATGGTCTAATGCTTGGCAGTTAAGATTTAATGCAAAGAAGTGCAGTGTCATGCTCTTGGGAAGCAGAAATCCAGGGGAAATGTACGCGATAGGGGAGCGAGAGATTGGTGTGCACGGACCAGGAGAAGGACCTTGTTGTGAGTATTTCTGCGGATCTCAAGGTGGCAAAACAGTGCGACAAGGCGGTGGCAAAAGACAGGAGGATGTTGGGTTGCATACAAAGAGGAATTACCAGCAGAAAGGAAGAGGACTAATGCCACTGTATAAGTCACTGGTGAGACCTCACTTGGAATACTGTGTTCAGTTTTGGAGACCATATCTTGCAAAGGATGTAAAAAAACTAGAAACTGTTCAGAGGAAGGCAACCAAAATGATTTGGAGCCTGCGTCAGAAGCCTTATGAGAAGTGACTTGAAGACCTAAATATGTACACTCTGGAGGAGAGGAGGGACAGGGGAGATATGATTCAGATCTTTAAATACTTAAAGAGAAGGCCTTGGTGGAGATCACGTGATGTGGTGAGCCCGGGTAGACGCAGGTCACTCGAGCTCCGGGGGCCCCCTCCTCTGCACCGAAAGCATTGTTACTCATCTGTAACAAGTGATCTCCGGGAACAGCAGGAATTTAGTCCTCACATATGGGTATCGTCGGTACTGACGGAGCCTGCGCGGGAACGCTCCCCAGCGTCCAATTAGAAACCTTTTGGGAGCATCCCACAGCACCTGCGTGCTGCCTTCCTGCCTTTCCCAACTGCCTTTCTCCAGTTGAGTTTTAAAGCTGAGACAAAGAGAGAGAGAGGGAAAGGGAAAGAGATAGATAGAGAGATACAACTCCTAGGGGAGGTGGGTGGAAAGTGAGGACTAAACTCCTGCTGTTCCCGGAGATCACCTGTTATAGGTGAGTAACTATGCTATCTCCAGGAAGAAGCAGGAATGTAGTCATCACATATGGGGACTCCCTAGCTTTAGATGCCAGGGAGAGACCCCAGAGGTTGTGCGTCCCTGAGAAGGGCTCCACTTCCCTCCATGGATCTCTGGCATCCTACCAGGGATAGTGGGTAGGAGTTGATTAGGTATGGAACAGGTGTTGGAGAACAGCCTGACCAAACAAGGCATCCCGGCGGGAGTCCTTGTCCAAGCAGTAATGGGCTGTGAAGGTATGAACCAAGGCCCAGGTGGCTGCTCGACAGATGTCATTGATAGACACAGAGTGTAGATGAGCCATTGAAGTTGCCATGGCTCTCACATTGTGAGCTGTGACATGGCCTTCCAGAGGAAGATTCTTACTCTGATAGGCGAAGGAAATACACTGAGCAATCCAGTTAGACAGTGTTCTTTTGGAGACTGGAAGTCCCAAATGAGAAGGATCAAAAGCAACAAAGAGTTGAGAGGACTTTCTATGTTGCTGTGTTCTTTGCTCTTTTACAGTCCAAGGTATGAAGATTCCTCTCTGCATTTGATGCATGAGGCCTTGGAAAGAACACAGGTAGGTAGACCACTTGGTTTAGATGAAAAGGCGAGACCACCTTTGGCATAAAGTGTGGATGAGTCCTAAGGACTACCTTGTCATGATGGAACCTTGTATAAGGTGGATCAGCTACTAGTGCTTGCATCTCACTAATGCAACGTGCTGATGTGATTGCAATGGGAAAGATAACCTTCCAAGAAAGGAATTTCAAGGAGGTAGTAGCTAGGGGTTCAAAAGGTGGCTTCATGAGCTGCCCAAGAACCAGGTTTAAGTCCCATGCCACCGGCAGTGGCCTAATGGGAGGCTTAGTCAGAAGAAGGCCTCTCATAAATCTTGCTATAAGAGGATGAGAGGAGATAGGTTGTCCATTTAGAGGCTTGAAGGAAGCTGAAATAGCACTCAAATGGACTCTCACTGAGTTAGTCTTAAGTCTTGCATTGGATAAATGAAGGAGATACTCCAGTAATGATTCCAGAGGTATGGCAAAGGGGTTAAGACCCTTCTGCGAACACCATATGGTAAACCTTTTCCACTTGATAGCATAAGAGCGTCTTGTGGAAGGTTTCCTGGAAGCAAAAAGAATATCTTTTACTTGCTGAGGGAGGTTAAGATCATGGAGATCTAGGCCTTCAGCAACCAAGCCCTGAGATGCAGAGACTGGGGATTGGGATGCCATAACATTCCGTCCTCCTGAGATAGGAGATCTGGAGCAGACCCTAACTCCAGGGAGGGAGCTTGAGAGAGATGTAGAAGCAGAGGGTACCACATTTGCCGTGGCCAATGTGGAGCTATGAGAATCATATGGCCTCTGTCTCTCTGAAGCTTGAACAGGGTTCTGGGAATTAGGGGAATGGGTGGAAAGGCATACAGGAAGTCTTGACCCCAGTAAAGGAGGAAAGCATCCCTGGCCTGAGCCCCCTGAGCCGGGGTTCTGGAACAGAACCAGGGAAATTTGGCATTCCACGGACTTGCAAAGAGGTCTATGTCCGGGGTTCCCCAAATTTGAAAAATCTTGGCTACCTGGTCTGCATGCAGAGACCACTCGTGTGGAAGCAGAACTCGACTGAGTCTGTCTGCCCAAGAGTTTTGTATGCCTGGCAGATACACTGCCAGGAGATAAATCTGATGCTCTCTGGCGAGAGCCCATAGTCGCAAAGCTTCGTTGCAAAGCAACAGAGAGCCTGTTCCCCCCTGCTTGTTCACGTAGAACATGGCTACTTGATTGTCCGTATGAATGAGGACTGTCTTGTAGCTGAGCTGGGTGTTGGACACTCAAAGAGCAAGGAAGATTGCTCTGAGCTCCAAGAGATTGATATGTAGATGAGTCTCCTGTGGAGACCAGGTGCCGTGGGTGGAGAGGTCTTGCAGATGAGCTCCCCAACACATCAGAGAAGCATCTGTTGTGAGAGTTGCCTGGGGTAAGGGTTGTTGAAAAGGGGACCCCAGCAACAGATTTTGAGTGGACTACCACCACTGGAGGGACAAAATAAGGTGACTTGTGTTTGCTATTTTGTCTGACAGGCATCCTGATGCCTGGGTCCATTGAGTGGATAAAGTCCACTGGGCTGCCCTCATATGGAGGCGAGCATAGGGAACCACATGCACAGTAGCTGCCATGTGGCTTAATAGTTGTAGCATTTCTCGGGCAGTGAGATGAGGCTTTAGCACTGCTTGAGAAGCTAACTGCACCATGCGAAGGCAGCGGGCCTGGGGGAAATAGGCCCTCGCCTTTCTGGTATCCAGCAAAGCTCCTATGAACTCCAAAGACTGAGTGGGAGTCAGACTGGATTTTGGGATGTTTATTACCAGACCGAAATACTGAAGGATACGCATTGTGCAGGATAGAGAAGTCCTGGCCTCTGACTCTGTTGGGGCTCGAATGAGCCAGTCGTCTAAGTAGGGGAAGACGAATATCCCTAGAGTGCGGAGAAATGCTGCTACCACAGCCATGCATTTCGTGAACACCCTTGGTGCTGAGGCCAGGCCAAAAGGAAGCACCCTGTATTGGTAGTGTTTTCCCTGAAAAAGGAACCAAAGGAACCTTCTGTGAGTTGGATGGATGAGAATATGGGTGTACGCATCCTTGAGATCTAGAGAACAAAGCCAATCCTGACTCTGAAGGTATGGCAGCAGAGTTCCAAGAGAAATCATCTTGAATCTCTCTTTGACAAGGAATTTGTTCAATTCTCTGAGGTCCAAGATAGGTCTGTATCCCCCTGTTTTCTTTGGGATAAGGAAATAGGGGGAGTAAAACCCTGTACTCTGCTGATGGATGGGTACTTCTTCTATTGCCCCTTGGGCAAGAAGCATAGTGACCTCCTGACCTAACAGGTTGATGAGAGAGGTCGGAGAATTGAACTGCCTTATCATTGTGGGAGGGGGCATGCTCAAAAAATGAAGCTTGTACCCCTCTTTTATGATGGAGAGTGTCCAATGCTCTGCTGTTATCTGCCCCCATCTGGGGGTAAAGTGACACAACCTTCCTGGAATGGTGAAAGGCTCTGGTCCAACGAGAGCCAGGAAGGCTAAGTTCTCTAGCTGAAAGTCAAAGGCCTTGTGGAGGCTGAGACTGCTGGGACGGCTGAGGCTTAGCAGTCTTTGCTTTCCTCTGTTTGGGTGGTTGCTGACCCTTCCTGACAAGCTGACCTGCAGAATGTCCCTGCTGAGAATAAGCAGGATAATATCTTTTCTTTTTAGAAAAGAATGGTTTCTTGAAAGATTTCTTTCTAGCAGGATCAGCTGTGGACTTGGATAATCTATCCAAGGTGGAGTTGTCAGCATCCAACTCATTGGCCTTTTCCTGCCAATCTTTACCAAACAGGTTCTCACCAGTACAAGGGATATTTCCCAGTTTGTCTTGTACCCAGAGCTCCAGATCAGATGCCTGGAGCCAAGCAATTCTACGTGCACCTATGGCAATGGAAGAGGTTCTGCTTATGCACTCAAAACAGTCAAAAGCTGCATGGTTGACAAATTTAGAAACATCTAGGGCATGTTTGACCAATGTGAGAAAATCCTGCCTTCTATCCCCAGGAAGAAGAGGACTCAAAGCCTCTAAATCACCTGTGACTTCCTTCAGGAACATTCCCATGTATAAACTATAGGCACTGATCCTGGCAGAAAGCATGGAAGCTTGGAAGACACAACGTCCAAAAGCATCCAAAGTTCTGCACTCACGTCCTGGAGGATTAGAGGCATGCCTCTTTGCACTCTTGATCCTTCTCATAGCTGATTTCACTACAATAGAGTGGTGAGGAAGCTGAGTTTTTTGGAAACCAGGACAAGGAGGGACTCAATACAGAGTATCCAGTCTACGAGAATGAGGAGAGGTGGTAAGAGGTGTCTCCCACATTCTTAACATGAGATCATGCAAGATCTCATGGATGGGCAAGGTAGCTGCCTCCTTAGGAGTTTTGGGATATTGTAAAATTTCCAACTCCTTTGCTCTGGGCTCTGTTTCAGGGGCCACAGTAATGGACAGACCCCGAGCTACCTCCCTGATAAAATCCTGAAAGGAAATATCCTCTGGAGGAGGCATCCTACGCTTAGGGGAGGAGGGCTCCTCTGGGAGAAGCATTCCTGCATCGACAGAACTGTCAGAATCCTCAGCTTCTTCTGAGGACTCAAAGTACCATCTGTCCGGATGCTCTTGAAGAGCCTGATACCTGTACTGACCGAAGTCGGTACCAGGAGCAATCAGTACCGGAGTATCGGTACCGGAAGGCATCGGATGTCTGGGTGCCGGCAATGCAGACACTGATGTCGATGTCGACGCTATCGGTACCAGTACCGATGCCGGAGTCAGTGCCGGAACCGGTTGAACTGTCTGAAGCGGTTCCGAGGGCGTCGATGCCGCAAGGAGAGCCGCCAGACTGCGCTCAATAGCCAGGACTCTCTGGTCTATTGACGCTGCCGATGCCTGGATGTCGGTACCGGAGAAGATCGCCGGTACCCCAGAGTATGGCACCAGTAGTTCTGCTGAGGTTGAGCCTCGAGAACGTCCTGGAGCCCTGATAATGCTTTGGAAGCCGAAGCCTCCCGCCGGGGCAATTTGGCCGGTGCAGAATCCTCAAGGGCAACGCCAGAGGCATCTCGATGCTTAGAAGTAGATCTACCCTTTGAGGACCGGCTAGACTTGTGTTTAGTTACCTGAGATCCACGGGAGGAAGACGAAGCCCTGGAAGACGTCGATGCCACCGAAGCTGCATCAGAGGGAAACAGGGTACTGATCTTGGCAGCTCGGTTTTGTCGACCCCTCTTGGACATCATGGCACAGGCCATACATTCCGAAATGGAATGGTCAGGACCTAAACATTTCAGACACCACTCATGGGTGTTGGTGACGGAGACGGTACCGCCACACTTGGTGCACTTTTTAAAATCCGAAGAGGGTTTTTCCATTGTGGAAAAAATCCTGGGCCTAAGGCCCAAAATGGCGCGTGCACCTGGAAAAAAAAAGGGAAAAAGTACTAAAAGAATTTTTTTTTTTTTTTTAGAAAAGAAAGAAAGAAAGAAAAACCGGCGGTACCGGTAAAGCATCGAGGAAGGCAGATGCGACCACAAAAAAGAAGGAAAATTTTCTGCGGTGACAGGAACACGACCTGCTGGCTCTGCGGAAAATGAAGAACTGGAGAGAGGCAGTTGGGAAAGGCGGGAAGGCAGCACGCAGACTCTGTGGGATGCTCCCAAAAGCTTTCTAATTGGACGCTGGGGAGCGTTCCCGCGCAGGCTCCGTCGGTACCGACGATACCCATATGTGATGACTACATTCCTGCTTGTTCCTGGAGATTAAAAGTGCCGGTTTTGGGCTGAACAGCCATATTTTTACCTCAGAGGGGTGAAGGCAGGAGCCGGGGAGTGTAGGGGGAGCTGGACGGCCGATGGCAGCAACGGCGAAAGCGGGGAGGAGGGAGAGAGACCACTTGGCAGGCCATAGTAAGATGGCGGATTCCACCCCAGCACCTTCATCGCCGGCGTCTCCTGCATTCGTGGAGGAGGTGTCTTCAGTGGTGGCTGGTGTCTTGTTTACACAGTTTGAAGCTTTACACAGTAAAATGGACATATTGCAGAATACCTTAGGAGCTTTGGGCAGCCGGATTCAGGAGGCCGAGGTTTGTCTAACTCAAAATGAGAAGGGAGTTGAGAAATTAACCCAGGAAGTAGGACGGATGCGGGCAGTGCTGCAAACTCAGGAGGCCAAACTAGAAGATCTGGAGAACAGATCCCGGCGAAATAACCTCCGATTAATGGGCATCCCGGACAATATTCTGGACAAAGAGTTGAAAAACCATTTAGAAACTCTGCTACCGCAAGTGCTGGAAATGGGAGATGACTGTGGTAAAATTATGATTGAGAGAGCACATCGGGTAGGGCCTAAGCAGGTGAGAGATCACAGGCCCAGAGTGGTGCTGGCAAAATTCTTACAGTTTCCACAAAAAGAAACCATATTGCGGGCAGCGCGGAGGAAAGGCATAATTACAAAGGATAACCTGTGGTTGAGGGTGACGCAGGATTACTCGGCAGCTCTTAGCCAGCGCAGGAGAGCTTATGCTGCGGTGTGTCAAAAACTGATGGAAGCGAACATTAAGTTTATGGTACGGTACCCTGCCAGATTGCAGTTTACCCACGAGGGGATACATCGGGTATTTGACTCGGCAGCAGAAGCCGTGCACTATGTGGAGGAGAATGTGCTGCGTGGAACACCACCTACTACAGCGCTGGCTGGGGCCCTGCAGATGACGGCGCATTGAGGATGTGATGTGCCTGCCGGCCAGTGGCAGATATTGATCTGGGAAATTGAGAGGGAACTGTTGGAAGAGCAGAGTGGGGACAGAGAGAAGCAAATTTTGTGCTATGGATGAAAGGTTTGCTCTGCATGCCCCCCCCCCCCCCTCAGAGAAGAGATATGAGGGATTTGAACTGTTTTGATATGTGGGAGAATGGACATTTGTGCAGAAATGTGTGTTTTTATTTTTTCTACTCTTTTCTATCTTTCTCTTACTTGCCTGGGGGGGGGGGGGGGGGGGGTTGATGGTTTTGATGCAAAGTTGTTGTTGTTGTGTCCAAACACTGGGGTTTATGGAATTGGAGGTGGTTAGAGAACGAAGTTAAAAAGGGGTGGGGGAGAGGGGGTACCCATACACATCTAACGTGATTCAGGTAGAAGAAGGGGGTTAGCGTTTAAGGATGAGAGCATCCCGGGGTGGGAGAGGGGGTAGAGAGGAGGGGGGATAGGGGAAGAGGGAGTGGGGGAGGGGGAGTTAATAGGAGGGGAAATCGCAGTATAGTGGGGTTTGTTTGGATGCTATGTGAGGGGTGGATTGGACAGAAGGGGGGGGTCCCAGGCTGGGAGGCCCCTCCCTATGTAATAATACAGAACAAGTGGTATGAGCCTGAAACAGAGGTACCAACCTGAAGATTATTTCATGGAATGTATGTGGCTTGGGGAGCCCCATAAAAAGATATAAAATACTGTGGGCCTTAGCCGACAAAAATGTGATATTGCCAAGTTGCAGGAAACCCACCAGACTGTGGAAGAGCACCTTAAACTGCATAGGGATTGGGTGGGGCAGGAGTGGGGAGCCCCTGCGATGGGAAAGAAAGGGGGAGTGGTCATTTTGATGCATAAACGTGTGAGATTTGTGCAGGAACAAATGTATATGGATCCTTCAGGACGATTTTTGTTACTGCATGGGGTTTTGGAGGGCAGGCCCATTATTCTGGGCAACTTATACAGTCCAAAATTTTTGGACCGCGATCTATATGCACGTCTGGCTTCAAAAGTGGGACTAATGCCGGATGTCCCTCTGGTACTTGGAGGGGATTTTAATGGGGTCTTTGATGTCGAACTGGATACAACTAGAGGAGGGAGTGATAGGACGCAAATGCAAACTGCACGAGTATACAGAGATTTCGGCAACGAGTAGGAGTGATAGACCCCTGGCGTTTGCTACATCCGCTAGAAAGGGACTATACACACCAGTCACGAGCACATGGATCTAGTGCTAGGATTGACTATGTATTGATATCGGAGGGTGTATTTGCCAAGGTGGCGGATGCGCAGATTGGCCCAACAGAGATTTCAGACCATGCATTGATTTGGGTGGAACTGGAGTGGTATGGCGTGGAGTCACGGTCTAGAATCTGGAGGTTTCCGCTTGATTTGTACAGAGATACTGAGTTTCATCAGTATGTTCGTCAAAAGTGGCAGGATTTTGAGGTATATAATAAGCGGCATCGCGAGGAACCAGAACTGTTTTGGGAGACCGCTAAGGTGGTGTTGCGAGGGGATATCATTGGGTATGTGGCCAGGAAACATAGAATTTTAACGGAGCAGATAGTTCGACTTGAAAAGCTAGTGACTAAGGAGCGAAGGAAATGTGTGGGCTGTCCTAGTGCAGGGAACAGGCAAAGCCTGTGGGAGCTGCAGGTAGCCTTGAATACACTGCTCCATAGGAGAGCAAAAAAAATCGCATATGTATTACAGATACCAGCTCTACTAGTTTGGGGACAAGCCTGGGAAACTTCTAGCGAGGTGCCTTCAGGGTAGTAGGGGGACAAAAGCAATTGCAGCAGTGCGGGATGACCAGGGTAAGCTGCATAAGGAGGTGAAGGCAATGGCCCAAGTATTCAGAACGTTTTACCAAGCATTATATGCGAGAGAAGAGGGATCCCCAACTCGAATGGAGGATTACTTGCGGAGTCTTAAGGTTCCCCGTTTGGGGGAAGGTCAATGAGCTCAACTGGGTAAACCCATAACAGTTGAGGAAGTACAACAGACTATTCAGAAGGCTAACTGTAATAAGACACCCGGCCCAGATGGCTATGGGGCAGAGTTTTATAAGTTGTTGCATGACCTGGTGACTCCATCTTTAGTGGCGATGTATCATAGCAGAACGGAACAGGGAGCTTTTAAGTGGGGGAAGAATCATGCACACATTATCTTAATACCTAAGCTGGGAAAGGACCACACACAGGCCTCTTCTTATAGACCAATTTCTTTGTTGAATTTTGATTTGAAGATACTGTCCAAGATCCTGGCGGACAGATTGGCTCTGGTGTTGGGCGAATTGGTGCATGAATCACAAGTAGGGTTTGTAAAGGGGCGATATGCAGTACATAACTTGCGGAAGATACTTGCCTTATTGTAATGGGTGCACGAACGAAACTTACAATCCCTGTTAGTTTTGATGCTGAAAAGGCATTTGATCGGGTGAACTGGCAATACCTGAGACGTTAATTGCCGCATTATGGTCTGGAAGGCCCCTTTTGTAGTATGGTGGATGTTCTTTACGCACAACCTACTGCGGGGGTGATATGTAATGGAGTATTGTCGGAGGACTTTCCCATGGAGAGGGGAATGCGGCAGGGTTGTCCCTTGTCCCCTTTGTTGTTCGTGCTGTCGCTTGATCCCCTTATATGGAGGATAGAGGTGTCTAACGATATTGTGGGAGTAAGGATTGGAAAACAAGGGTTTAAGTTGTCAGCCTTTGCAGATGATATGTTGGTGCACCTGCTTTCTCCGCAATGTTCGTTATCTCGGATTTTGGAGGAGTTCTCGTACTTCGGAGGTTTGGCGGGGCTTTGTATTAACATGGAAAAGTCAGAGGCATTGGATGTGTCTGGACAACTTTGAGCGCAGTGGGAATCGTCCTTACCACTCAAGTGGGCGGATGATTTCTTTGTGTATTTGGGCATTCTTCTGACTAGAGACCCTAAGGAGTTGTATAGGCGGAATTATGACAGGGTGTTAAATCGTCTTAGGAATCAGCTTCAGGTTTGGAACCCATTGCCCCTGTCACTGTTGGGTTGGGCGGCAGCGCTGGGGATGGTTGTGTTACCTCGGGTGTTGTATTGGATGCAGACCCTCCCGGTGTGGTTGTTTAAGATGGGACGTCAATCAGCTCGAGCGTGAGATTTGGGGATTTTTATGGAAAGGGCCTAGGGCGAGTATTCCCTTGAATCGCCTATGGGGAGGATGGAGGCAGGGTGGGATAGGGGTCCCAGACCTAATGTTATATGCTATAGCATTATTATTTACAAGGATGCGTTCAATTTACAACAAACGTACTCAGATTCAAATGTGTTATGTTGCTATGTGGCACTCTCGGTTTCCAGAGGTCTCAGTTGTCTTGTAGCTAAGCCTTAAGACTCACGTCTGCCAGCAAAAGCCTTGATCACATCAATGACGACCTATAAAAGGAAACCTTTTTCGTGATTTTAAAAATTTCCCAGCCAACAGCACTTTAACAAACAGGATATCAGGGAGATTTAACTTATATACGTGCTAATGCCTTTCTACTAGGCTACTAGGCTTTTGCCGGCAGACGTGAGTCTTAAGGCTTAGCTACAAGACAACTGAGACCTCTGGAAACCGAGAGTGCCACATAGCAACATAACACATTTGAATCTGAGTACTTTTGTTGTAAATTGAACGCATCCTTGTAAATAATAATCTACCACGTTCAAGAAGAAGACCAATTTTTCATATGCTATAGCATGCCAAGCATGTCATATAGGGGATTGGCTGGGAGACACGGAAGTATACATCCCCAAGGCTCTAGAAGAAGCTTTTGTGGCCCCCCCTCCATCGTTACTGGCGGTGTTGCATTTGGAGGGTGCGCAGTTACCGGTAAGGCTGACTTGGAGTGTGTTAACATCAGCTTGACGAACTTGGCGACAATTGTGTGTATATTGGCGTAGATCGCTGAGGGTTTCTAGTTGGTTGCCACTACAGGGGAATGCCAGATTTATGCCTGGATCAGAAACGGATGTATTCCGGACATGGGGAGAACAGGGAATCCGAAATATAGGACATGTGGTGGAACCGTCGGGTCAATGCAAAACCTTTGCGGCCCTGTATGCGGAGTATGAGTTGAGCCGACAACATTATTTGGCCTATGCCCAGATCTCTCATTATGTGTCCTCCCTCCCGGAAGCAGATTTGAAGGTGGAAAGCTCGGCACAGATATTAGAATTTTTTGCATTAGGGGAAGAGCATCCCCCAACGATATTGGGGCTGAAGAGAAGGTTGCAGAGTTATATTGTCCCACCGGATTATTCTGGGATAGAGAACTCGTGGGCAGAAGAGCTGGGACACGAGGTGGTGCCAGGATAAGTTAAGGAAGCTTTAGGGCGTGTGGCCGGACTGGTGGAAGCAGCAAGATGGAGGGAGGTGCATTTCAAGTGTATTATAAGGGCACATTTTTCCCTGAAACGAGCAATAAGAAGTCATTTAACTTTGGATGGGAGATGTCCGAGATGCTCCGGCCCCCTGGCAAATTTAGGACATATGTGGTGGAGATGTCAGAAAATTTGTCTATACTGGAAACGGAATAGTAATTATTTGAGCTGTTTATTTTGGCAACAAGTTAAGTGGACCGGGTCTCTAATCATTTTGGATCAATTAGGACCACTTCACCCAAAGGGGAGGTAGGAGCGGATATTGGTGTGCAAGGCATGTCTGGTGGGGAAGGGTACGATCCTCCTCCGATGGAGGGAGCAAGTGCCTCTTACCTTTTGGGAGTGGCGAAATAGCTTTCATCAATTGATGCTGTTTGAGCGATGGGCAGCATGTGGGAATGTTTCTCGTTGGTCCTCTTTTCTGCTGGTGTGGGATCCCTATATCCAAAAATTGAGGCCACGTATCTGTAATGGGGTATTGAATGTGGGATAAGGTCACAGCGGGTTAATAATGTAAAGGTCTATGGGGTAGGTGGATAGGTTGGTAGCAGTTGATAGTAAATTCCCCTAGGGCGACATGACAGTCTAGACTGCGATTGGGGGAGGAGGGGGTTGGGGGACTGAAGGGAGGAGGGAGTGGGGGGAGGAGGGGGGTGTAAAGTGATATAATCCACATGTGGTCGGACGATTGCTTACTGGGTGGTGGATAAGAAACACAACCCACCCGGAGGCGGCATGTACATCTGTATTGTTGTATACCTTGTTTGTGTGGATTAATAAATAGAGTTGGAAAAAAATACTTAAACAGAAATAATGAACAAAGAAACATCTTCCAAAGACGGGGAAGCTGTAAAACTAGAGGGCATAACATGAAGCTGCAAGGGGGTAAATTGAAAGGCAATGTCAGGAAATACTTTTTCACTGAAAGGGTGGTGGATGCTTGGAATGCACTCCCGATGGAAGTGGTGGGGGTAAATACAGTGACAGAATTCAAAATGGCATGGGACAGACACAGTGGATCCCTTTACAGCAACAGGATGAAATCAAAATAAACTTAACTAACTAATTTCTCAACATACAGGGGTGTCCTACACAGAGCGGTGGGTTCACCCCTAAAACAAAGACATGGGGAGAGGTGGCTTGCATGGAGCGGCAGGTGCACCTACTCTTGCCATCTTCCGCCTGCTCCACCCGGCCATTAAAGTCTGTGACAGCCTGTGCCACCACTGCCATTTGCGCCGCCAAGCCTCCCAAACGGTCTTCCAAGGCGAGAACCACCGCCTTAGACACTTCCTCTATCAAGGTACCCTGCGCTGCCAGAGACTGGCCAGCCGTGTCACTCTCAGCCATCTTGGTTTCAGCTCCCCGGGGCTTATCACGCTTGCTGACTTTCGTCGCCATAAACTCCACCGCCGCACTCACAGGCTCCAAACTGCACACAGCAAGCCCAGCTGCCTCCCCCAAGTCAAACCATGCAAATTATCAGGTTATCAGGCGAGTATTTTAGATCAGGGGGGAGGGCAGGCCTCGGAGCCAAGAAAGAGACGTCTTCTTTAGCCCACCATGCCACCGGAAGTCTACTCTTGCCATCTTACTGGGCAGACTAGATGGACCATACTGGTCTTTATCTGCCGTCATTTACTATGTTACTATAGGTTACTATGAATTAAGTAGAATAGCTAGATTGGAATGGGGAGAGGTTAGGGTGTTTGTGGTGGCTGGTTAACGATGCAGGGGATAAAGTATTGGATGAAAAGGTGTGTTTTTAGTTCTTAATGAAACGTTTGAAGGTCTTTTATCAGCCTTAAGTTGTCTGGGAGTGCGTTCCAGAGGGTAGGGGCTACATAAATGAAAGCCCTCGAGTTGGTGGTTTTACTTGTGCTGCGGTTGTGTGTAGGTACTGTGAGAGTGTTCTAGGAGCAGGTTCTTCTAGTTCTTGTAATGTCAGGAAGAGTGAGGAGGGAGGAGAGGTAAGAGGGGGCAATCTTGTTGTGCAACTCGAAAACTATCATGATATATCTGTATTTGGTTCTAATTGCGATTGGTAGCCAGTGGAGGTTATGGAGTAGGGGAGTGATGTGTTTAGAGTAGTGGGCCAGCTAGATTTTGTGGCATCTGGAGTTGATGGATATGCTTTTTGGGTAGGCCATGAAGAATGCTATTACAATAATCGAAGTGTGGTGTTATCAGGGCCTGTAGAACTGAACGAAAATCATGATTTTCCAGGAGGCATCTGAGATGTTGTATTGTTTTTAGTTTGAAGTAGATGATTCTAGAGATAGGTTTTATATGTGATGTCATGGTTAGGAACTGGTCAAGTATAATTCCTAAGTATTTGACTTCTTGTTTAACTTCTATATCGGAGTCATTAATGTGGAT
Organism: Ichthyophis bannanicus; assembly: GCA_033557465.1. Taxonomy (NCBI): domain Eukaryota; kingdom Metazoa; phylum Chordata; class Amphibia; order Gymnophiona; family Ichthyophiidae; genus Ichthyophis; species Ichthyophis bannanicus. The sequence continues at coordinate 70,720,453 of CM066034.1, forward strand.
TTTAGTGGGCGGAATGAAGCTCTGGTTACGAGATATGTATAGCACTTCTGTCTTATTGAGATTAATTCTTAGGTTATGAGTGTTAAGCCAGGCAGATATATCTGAAAGGCATGCTTGGATATGAGGGCAGTGGGGATTTGAAATGTCAGTGGGGTGATAGAACATTATATAATCTGCATAAAGATGATAATATACTTTGTGTTTTATAAGGATGTTACATATGGGTTGCATATAGAGATTAAAAAGTAGGGTGGAAACAGAGGAGCCATGAGGGACTCCCTGCGTCTGTTTAAAGGTAGAGGAGGTTGTCATGCCGATCTGTACTTGCTGGACGCGGTCGGTGAGGTAAAATTTAAACCACTGTAGTACTGTGCCTTGGAGGCCTATCTGTTGGAGTCTTGATAAGTAATTTATGGCTAATGCTGTCAAAGGCAGCAGCAATGTTGAGGAATATAAGCATAAATGCTTGTTTACTATTATTTAGTCCGCAGAGGAGTCTGTTCATAAGTGATAACATGAAGGTCTCAACACTGTGATGTGGTCTAAAGCCATGCTGTTACTCGTCAAGTGGAGCATTTAAGTCGACAAAGTCTTGCAGTTGTATTTGTACTATTTTTTTGAAGATTTTTGCTAGGAATGGAAGGCTGGAGATGGGTCGGTAGGAGTTGGGGAGGGATTTATCTTTCGCATTAGATTTGAGGATGGGGCGTATGATTGTCGGTTTCAGTGCATTGGTTTACTATATTGAGAATGATGGGAGAGAACTCATCTTTAGTGGCTTTGACCCAGCTGACCAGGCATGGGTCAGCTGGGGAGGTAGTAGTTGACAATTTCACCCTATATAATAGGTATGCTTATACTATTTCCTTATAGAAAAGTGCATGTACTAGTACAGTATATGCTTGCATTCCCCCCATAATTGAGCAAACTGCTTTATTGTGTTCAAGGACGGCTTCGTTGGGTAGAGTTTAGCATTCCCCAGTTGTTTTGAAAAGTTGGCTCCTATGCATGAAAGCCATATGTATTTCTCTTTTTGCATCCAGCTCTATAATGGACATCACTTATAAAATATTTTCTCTTATTCTGTGCCTACAGGGAAAATATAATAAAGAAGCCCCTCTGTGATTATATCCCTATACTGTATAGGTAGTGAATTTTAATAAGAGTACTTACTATTTTGCAGGAGTACCTTTCTGAATCACAAAGTGAGACTGCACAGTGAAGATGCACTTCATCATAATCACCAATAAACTTAAACACTGTGACGTGGAAGCGACAAGTCAGGGATATTCCATTCTCTTCTATTCCAATAGTGTTATCTTTAATATTTGGGCACCTGGAAGAAAAAGAGAAAACAAATCCAAAAATCAATTTTTCTGCTTTGAACTCAAAACAATGTCAATGAAGAGCAGTTCTCTACCATTCTCCTTATATTTATAGACATTATGGAAGTTAAAAATTAAAGAACAGCATGGATGATAATTTACTGAAAATTTAGGGATAGGGTGGCACCCAGAGTTGGAGTGAAGGGAAAGCTAAGTTCCAGTTCAGATGACAAACTTTCCACCCCTCCATATATAAATTCAAATAGAAACAAAAGGAATGAGTCTTCAACATGGTACTAACCCGCCTTCAATGATGAAGTATCTGAGTTTATCATTGCTGTCTCGAGATGGAGTTGCATAGCATTTGTTCAGAATTAATATCAAATGAGTAGAATCTGCACCTACAACAAAAACTCCAACAAAGAGTACATCCCGCGTTGTTAGGACTACCTCGCCCTGACGGTAAGGATGTTTATAGGATGAATTCTTGTACAATGCCATCTTGGTGGTGAAACTGCCACCTTGTGTTGGAACTGTCAGGTTAATTACACTATAAAGGCAAAAGAAAAAAATGAGTAACATAAAATAGATCATCAAGTAAACACTAAAACCATGCCCATTATTCTGCAGCTGAGTTCTGTGTTATATTATAGGGGTATCTAGTTTCCAATTTTCAATTCAATGGGCCAAAGCATGCTGCAAAAACTGTTATTTTGGCCTAGAGAATAAGGTAGATGGCCTTATCATGGACACATGCCTCCAGCTGATACCATAGCATGGGTTAAGTTTTGAAAGAGATTGCTTTTCCAATCTTCAGATGAGAAATAAAGCAGCACTGTAGTGTCGTAGATTGTTACGAGTCAAACAGTGTGAGCTTTTACTGTAACACTTTGATGTAGCCATGTCTTGTACCTCCCATCGGCATAGACTCGTTTACCCAGCAAAGAAAATAGATAAGCACTTGTGATTTTTTTTGAAGGAAGAAGGGTTTCTACAGAGATGGATTGCAGCAAATAGATAAAGTTTAAAAACAAATATTAAAAAAAGGTATCAGATTTAAACAATAGAGTTATGTAAGGTTGTGAAAAAGTATCCTTTACTAGTTGCATCAGTGTTTCTGCTGACACGGAGTTATAAGATAAGAGGAGTGTGTCATATCTCAAGACACTTCCCAATTCAAAGGTTTGTTTAAGGAGTGTGTCTTTACTAAAAGTCACTCTCCCCACCTGACGTGATTCTTACCTGTAAATAGTTCCGCCTGCGTTATCCAAGTTCTAGCGCCTGTTTCATTGTAAATACAGAGCAGATTACCCTGCACTATATAAGCTAATGTTGTATGTAAACCGCACTGATGTTAAATAGCGCGGTATAAAATACATTAAATAAATAAATAAATAAAATAAACATGAACCCACTTTGATTCTTGTTCCTCTTCTTGACCATCCTGACTCTTGTCCTAGGAATGTGTTGAGACTCAAGAGAAGAGCTCTCAGGCACCCAGGAAAGGGAGGGAGGTACAGATTCAGGAGGATCCTGCAGGAGTATTTGGAGATTAAAAGGAGCTGAGGTGAAAGGGGAGTTAGTCCCTCATTTCTTAAAATTATCTTGAGTGTTGGAATGAAGTGATGTTTCTGTTTGGAATCAGAGGGAGGACAGCCAGACAGGTGACAATTCTGTGTTATTGTTTGAAAGGAATTCTGAAGGCGCTTATCTGCAATGGTATTCCATCTCTTTTACTGAAGAGAGAGAGTTTGCATCAAACTGTACATGGATTAATGCCAAAATACTCAGGTGGATCCCTTTTCAAACACGTCCTTTGCTGGAAGTGGTTGGTGAAAAAAAACACATGGCGCGTGTGTGCAGATTTCATGTGATTACTTTGTGGACTGTACTGATTTGTTTTTCTGTATAAATTGTACAGACATATATGTACTGTTTGACAAATGATTCATTAGGAGTGGAGGAGTAGCCTAGTGCTTAGAGCAGGAGGCTATGAAGCAGGAAAGCCAGAGTTCAAATCCTGCTAATGCTGTGTGACCTTCAGCAAGTCATTTCATTCTTTGTTGACAAGCAGGGGAGATGCAGGCATACTTGATGGTGACATCCTCTGGATGACCAAGTGTGCGGTGTTCTCATCTAGTTCTGGGAACGTTTCAGTCCTTTGAGCATGCACAGGGATTCTTGCCCTCCCTCCCTCAGTTTTTTGTCACCTTCAATCCAAATAATTCTGCATTTTCAGCAGCCAGGAGGATGCTAGCTACCTGGCTCTCTGACTGCATCCAATTATTGCTATGCTGTAGTGGGTCATTCCGCATCATCTATGAACTATGGCCACTATGTTGGTCCATTGACGTTTGGTATCCCTGAATGACATCTGCAAGGTCGCTACTTGGTCAACTGTTCATATCTTTACAACGCATTATTGCCTTGATTCATCTTCTTCCAGAGAGAGTGGGCAGTCTATCCTTCACAACCTGTTCACAGTAAAATCAATTTCCGCAGCTTTGCCTCCACCCTATATAATCTGGACCGCCTTTATTGGATTTTAAGGACTAACTTCCCCCAGCAGGGAATCAAGAAACCTCGATGCTTTTGTTTGACAGTCCTTCCAGGTCTCCATGCTGGCTAGTAGGATCAATTCCTATACCTTATATATGGGAATTTTCCTTAAGGAAATTAATAAAGACTGGGAAACCTTCCTTCCCTTTATCCCAGAAGAAAACAGGCCAGCTTTTGAGACAGTCCTCAAGAACAGGCAGAATGTTTCCAAATTTGTAAACAGGGCAGCCTTTGATACATTTGAATCTACCAGCAGAGCATCAGCTATTGCCATCAGGGCTCAAAGGCTAGCATGGTTACAGGCCTCAGACCTGGAAAAATGGATCCAAGATAAATTTGGTAACATCCCTTGCACTGGGGAGAATTATTGGTAAAAATGAGAGAAAAAGCTGGAGAGCTTGAAACTGACAACCTATATCTGCTAAAAAGCCCAGAACTGCTAAACAACAACCAGCAGCTCAGCCACAAGCGACACCCAGTTTTTGACTCAGGAGAACAGAGTCATTTTATCCCTGCAAGCACCCAATTCAACTAAGATAGCAGGTTGGCTTTGTTTCTTTGCCACCCACTGGCAGATGATCACCTCAGAGCAGTGGACCCTAAGCATCATTCAAGACGGTTATCAACTTCATGCATCCTCCTCCGCCTCACTTCAGAGGCAAATATCCTCTCCAACCTATGCTAGGGGTTCTACTCAAAGAGGAAATCTCCAACCTGCTTACCCAGGGTGCCATAGAGGAGGTTCTAAAACAAGGCTTCTACTCTCCTTATTTCCTCATACCGAAGAAGTCAGGAGGATACAGGCCTATCCTCGACCTCCGAAATCTCAACAAAGTCCTAGTCAGGGAGAAGTTCAAAATGCTTTCCCTCGGAACCCTTCTACTCTACTTGCAGGAACAATACTAGCTATGTTCCCTAGATCTCAAAGAGGCATATACCCATATCCTGATACATCCAGGACACCAAAATATCTTCACTTTACCTTTTAGGGGACTCACTACCAGAACAGAGTCCTCCCCTTTGGACTAGCATCTGCTCTCAGGGTGTTCACAGAATGCATGTCAGTGGTAGCAGCCTACCTGTGGAGCAAGGGGATCTTTGTCTTCCCTTACTTAGATGACTAGTTGATAAAGGCAGGCTCTCCAGTAGAACTCTGCACTTCTCTCAAAACCACCTCGCAATGCTGCAACACCTGGGATTTGTTGTAAATTTCCCTAAGTCTCATCTAACCCCAACCCAAAGATTGGAATTCATAGGGGCAGCCCTAGACACTCAGCTATCCAAAGCCTTTCTGCCACTAGACCGTATGGATTGACTAGTATCCCTAGTCACCCACATGCGTCAGCAGGCAAGCTCAACAGCTCGAGACTTCCTTCGTCTCTTAAGCCACATGGCATCTACAGTACATGTGGTATCATATGCAAGACTACGCAATGGACCCTGGTATCCCAATGGACACAGGACGCCTACAGGACATCATTTAGGTCACCCAGCATCTAGTCTAATCCCTCCTATGGTGGTGCACCCCAGTAAACCTGCTAAAAAGGGTCACCTTTTCAGATGTCTCACCTCAACACACCCTGACCATGGATGTGTCCAAACTGGGTTGGGAGCCCACCTGGAGTCAGTGTCCACTCAAGGCAGGTGGACAACTCAGGAGTCATCCTTACAAATCAACTTGTTGGAATTCCGGGCAATCACAACCACACCCTACTAACAAGCACTCCATGGCAAGAATTCCAGGCAACCAACCACACCCTACTAACAAGCACTCCATGGCAGCCAGCACAACTCTTCACACACCCACAGTACACACAATGGAACACAATCAAGACCCCCAAGCACAGGAGGCAAAACAGACACAAACCCAACACACAAACAAACCCAAACAAAGCACAGATTCAACTAAGCACCCTGACTACGATCACAATCGAGCTCATCAATGCCAGATCCATAAGAAACAAAATTAACACAATAGCAGACCACATAGAAGAGCATCAACCCGACATACTGTGCATTACTGAAACATGGCTCACCCCCACCAATAATGTGCTACTTAATCAGCTAGTACCAACCACATACACAACATTCAACTGCCCACGCACACAACAAAGAGGAGGAGGGGTCCTGATCCTCGCAAGGAACAGCCTAAGATTCAAGTCACGAAGCTCATCAAACACCAACCAATGCAACACCATCACTGTGGAAAACAAACGGATGGCACTTTGCCTCACCTACAGAGCCCCGAATGCACCACCAGACAACTAACATCCACTCTAGAGGAGGTCTGTGCCTTCAACACCAGCAACAAACCCCTGCTACTACTAGGAGACTTCAACTTAAAATCCTCCAACACAAAGGACGCAGAAGCCTTCCTACAAGCTATGGGATCCTTACAATACACCCAAATGATCAACACACCAACACACAAACACGGATCATCACCAGACCTCATATTCGCACCCAATTTTCTAACGGACAATGGTAACATATCTACACCAGATGTCACCCCCGTCCCATGGTCAGACCATCACATAATCAAAACAAAGGTCATGCCACAAGGACAAAACCATGACAAAAACCTAGACAAACCAACAGCACAAAAAAGATTTAAAAGCTTCAACAAGGACCAATTTCTCAAGGACACGATATCGCACCTGAATACGGAAGAAGAGGATTTAGATGATCAAATCAGAAAATGGAACAGCATCATCAATGCAGCCTCCAAAGCCACCGAACACAGACCCAAGAAAGATCACCGTACTAGGGCACATCACACACCCTGGTACTCAAAAACCATATGGATCAAAAAACGAGAACTCAGGAAGTTAGAACGGCAATGGAGACACACCAAGTCTCCCAACAAACAGACTCTATACTTAGCAAAACAAAAAGAGTACAACGATCTCATCAACCAAACAAAGAGAGAATACCACACCAACCTCATACTCAAATCAAACAACAAACCGAGACAGCTCTTCGAAACTGTGAAAACACTCACCAAGAAGAACAAATCCGACAGTGAAGTGCAAATAGACCCACAAACATTCGCAGACCACATCCAAGACAAATTCCACTCAGCTCCACGAAGGAATACTAAGACAAGCACCAAACCAACAACCACCCCAAGAAAAACTTGGGACAAATTCAGCAACCCATCCACAGAGCAGCTCTCACACATCATCACCGCCCTCAACACAAGCACGGCCCCAACAGACCCATGCCCAGTCACAAGGATCAAAACGACAAAGTCAAACTTCATCCACACCATACACAACATGGTGAAAAGTTCTCTAACACAAAGTATCATGCCAGACCAGCTAAAACTCGCCACAATAAGACCAATCCCAAAGAAATCAGCACTCGACAAAAACAACCCAGCAGCCTACAGACCCATCTCAAGCATCCCCCTACTGGCTAAGATTATTGAGAAAGTGGTACAACATCAACTACAAGACCACATCGACAACCACGCACAACTCGACCACAACCAACACGATTTCCGCCCCAACCATGGAGTTGAAACACTCCAGCTATACCTCTTTAACGACATACTACATCTCATAGACAACAGCAAGAACGGAATACTCATGATCTTCATTGACCTATCATCAGCGTTTGACACAGTCGACCACGGAACACTACTAGCAAGACTACAGAACATTGGACTACACGGAGCCACACTGAGGTGGTTCCACTCTTACCTAACGGACAGACAGATACAGGTCAAGATTGGGCCCAACACATCCCGACCCATAAAAGTCATGCAAGGCGTACCCCAAGGATCCGCACTATCAGCTCTCTTATTCAACATGTACATCCAACCAATATGCAACATCATAAAAGAGCACGGGATAAAATACACAATCTATGCGGACGACATAATGATATACACACCAATCACCCTCGACAACCCAGACCACACCAAGATAACAGACTGTCTCACACATATGAACACCTGGTTTCAAGACAACAACATGACCATAAACTACAGCAAGACCGAGGCGCTAATCATCACACGAAACTCCGACTTCATCCACCCCCGCGACATCAAGATAGGCACCACAACCATACCCATACAATCAGAAGTGAAATACCTCAGAGTGACAATGGACAAAGAACTTAACCTTCAGTTCCACATCAGCAGAACCACCAAAAATTCATACCACAGGATGAGACTAGTATGACGCCTCAAGCCCCTCCTTACTCAGGAACACTTCCGCACAGTTTGTCAAGCACTAATAACCCCAATCCTAGACTTCTGCAACCCAATCTATCTAGGTCTAACGAAACAGACACTAAGACCATTGCAACTGGCACAAAACACTGCAGCATGCATAATTGCTGGCACCACAAGACAAGAACACATCACACCCACCCTAAAAGAGCTCCACTGGCTGCCTATCAGTGCCCGCATTAGATACAAGACAATCATAAACATTTTCAAAATCAAACATCAATCATCAGCTTTCAGCCTACACCCACTCATACAACCAGACAACAGCACAAGACCGAGAAGAAGAGGCACATCCAACCGTGTCAACACACCTAAAGATATCAACAGGGTATGCAAGGACACTGAAAAACGAGCCTTATCAAAGGCGGCACCAACAATCTGGAACGCCCTCCCCGACGAACTGCGTTCAACAACGGACCTTAAGGAGTTCAGGAAACTACTGAAGACAACCCTCTTCATAGAACACTACGGTGACATTACTTAAACCATGCAACAGACACCTCAATTCCCCCCACATGTCACTATAATTGTAATTAAGCAAGGAACTGATACCCATAGCATTGTAAATAGCGCACGCTGTAAATAGCACCACAAGAATCAACGTCCAGACACACTCACACGCATACACTACTCACTGCATGTGCACACTATACACTGTATCTTATTGATTGTTTGCTGTTCAGACCGCCTTGATTGCAGGCTAAGGCGGTATAGAAATACGTTTAAATAAATAAATGCTCTGCAGGTATTTCAGCACCACCTCTCGAACAGCCAGGTGCTCATCGGGGCAGACAACCAGGTGGCAGTGTTCTATGTGAACAAGCAAGGTGGGACAGGCTCACTTCTCCTCTGCGAAGAGGCCGATATTAGACTTGTAGAACTTCGCCATCTCTCATCACAAACACCTTCATGCTGTGTATATCTCCGGTAATCAGAATCACCTGGCAGACAGGCTCAGTCGGATTCTCCACCCATGCGCAGTGGCACAGATCTTCAAGGCCTGGGGAACTCCAGTCATTGACCTCTTTGTCACTCCACAGAAGCTCCCACAGTTCTGTTTCGGAGTTCTCTCCAAGTTAAGCCAAGCAAACAATGCTTTTCACCTACATTGGGGTCAGGGACTACTTTATGTATTTCCCCCACACCCCTAATTCCGAAGACCCTCTTCAAATTCCAGCTCGACAGAAGTTCTATGATTTTCATAGCCCCCTTCTGGCCCTGTCAACCCTGATTTCCCCTTCTAATTCAACTGCAACAGACTCAACCAATCAGCCTGGGCTGCAATCAGGGTCTTCTATCCCAGAACAACAGAACAATCCTACATTCCAATCTGCGATGTCTCCGTCTGACTGCATGGCTGCTGAAGGGATGATGCGCCAGCATCTCCACCTTCCTCAGGAGATAAAGGGCATCCTCCTGGCTTCAAGAAAACCCTCCACCAGGCGGGTCTATGCTTTCAAATGGCACAGATTTGGATCATGGTGCTCATGGGACAACCTCAATTCTTTGACGCACCAGTGCCTGCACTTCTGCAATATCTATTGCATTTGTCTTCCTCAGGACTAAAGACCAGTTTGGTTATTGATTTTATTTTATTTATTTCTTTAAGGGTGTTTTGTATACTGCCTTATCGTGTAATCAAGGCGGTTTACAGTGTGAACAACAATGATATAGTATAACATAGGAACTATTTACAAGTAACACAGTATTTTAGTGCTAAATAATATAACATGCCAAAAAGGTTCTATATATACATAATTGGATTATTATTTATGGTATAACTTATATATAGTGCAATATATAAACCATTATAATTATATACATACTTAAATAGTTCGTGTGAAAGTGGTTGGTTTCATTGTTTTGATTATGACATTAGTACAGGGTAGATGTTATAATGATTATAGTGCGCAGAAGGATGAATAAATGGAGAGGATGATTCATGTCTGTGTATTTTGAGGAGGGGCTTTCGGTTTTTATGTTGGCTGTAGGTCTATGTTCTCTTCAGTGTTGCCAAAATGTTCAATAAAGAGATATGTTTTTAGGTCTCTCCAGAAAGTGGATAGATCAGAGATAGATCTTAGCCTGTCTGGAAGCATGTTCCATAGCGATGGGGCAATGTATGCAAAGGCTCTATTAAGAGTGGTGTGTTTCATTTTGCGATATTCAGATGAGACAACTAAAGTATTCTGTGTACATCCTCTTCTTTGGCGATTGTTTGGTGTTGATTTTATTAGGTTTGTTAAGGATGAAGGAGCTATATTTCTGATCAGTTTAAATGTGATCGTAAGTAATTTATATTTTATTTTATAGTATATTGGTAGCCAGTGGAGAACATAGAGTATTGGTGTTATGTGTTCAGAGGGATGTGCTTTGTGGGTAATGCACACAGCCATGTGTTGGGCAATTTGGAGGCTGTGTAGTGTTTGCTTGGGTAAGCCCTGTAGTAAACTGTTACAGTAACACTGGTCAACAAATTTTTATATGCTGAACACGAATATGACAGTGAAATTGCAAAGTTGGCTCTAGTTTTTTTGTAATCTACAAGAATTAATGTTTACATCACGAAATGCATGTCAGTAGTAAATATAATAGGCTTTCGGTTAATACCTGTAAAAAACCAAGTCGTAGACTACTTCTTAGATTTTTTCGCCTGTCTCTTGTACAGCTGTTCGGGAGCTTCTCTGTGGAGTGTCCAGCAGTAGTCAGCCAGCATTGTAGTGGACCATTTTCCCTGCTATCTTTGCGATATCCTGGTGAAAATGTTCGCCCTGTTCATCACTAACCATACCAGAGTTGTCAGGAAAGAAATTGAGATGGGAATCAAGGAAATGGATCTTTAGAGACATATTGCAGCCAAGTTTCTGATACTGCATCAGTATGTCTTCTACTAGTTCTTTGTAGTTTTCTGCCCTAACATTCCCGAGAAAGTTTGTTGACAGTAGGCAAAAAGCATTCCATGCTTGTTTCGCATCACCCTGCAGCAAGTTGTTGAACCGGTCATCTTTGAAGAACTCTCGAATCTGAGGACCCACAAAAGCTCCCTCTTTAATCTTTACTTCGCTGAGTCGAGGGAATTTTTCATGCAGGTATTGGAAAGCTGGCGAAGTTTGGTCCATGGCTTTCACGAAGTTTTTCATCAAACCTAGTCTGATGTGAAGGGGTGGTAGCAGGATTTTGTGAGCCTCAACTAGAGCTGGGTGCTGGATATTCTTCTCCAACTGTTACATTTTGTCTGCGATTCCATTCCTTCCGCAAGTAGTGCCAATCCCTTGCTCGGCTATCCCACTCACATAAGAAACACATGTATTTTATATATCCCTGCTGCAGTCCCATTAAAAGGGCAACTATCTTCAAGTCACCACAGAGGTGCCAGCTGTACTTGTTATAGTTAATGGAAGTCAGTAGATGCTTTAAGTTATCGTATGTCTCTTTCATGTGGACGGCATGCGCTACTGGAATAAATGGAAGACGGTTTCCATTGTTTAAAAGCACAGCCTTCAGACTCAGTTTCAAAGAGTCTATAAATAGTCTCCAGTCTTGTGCGTCATGAGTGATTTTTAAGGCATTCATGATGCTTTCAATATCAGAACAGAATACCAGATTACTTTCCTTTCTGAAGAAAGGCTCCAACTGCTGGTGGCGCTTTCAATATGGAGTAATGTTGACATCTTCTAGAAGATTCCATTGTTGGAGTCTTGATCCTAGCAATTCTGCCTTGTTCTTGGATAAGTCCAGATCACGAACCAGGTCATTTAGTTCTTCCTGTGTTATTCTGTGTGGAGTTGATAATGCATCCCAGTGAAAATCTGGGTCACTGCATGCTGACGGGCCAGGAGAAGAACAGGTCGGCTCACCCTTGTCCTCATCAGATGAATCAAGAGAATATTCTGATGGAGGTTCTGGAATAGGAAGTCCCTCACCATGTGGAACTGGTCTCAGTGCAGACGGAATGTTTGGGTAGACTATGCTCGACTTCTTTTGATTCGTTATTCCGCTGGAAAGAGGAGGAACCAAGCAGAAGTAACAGTCATTAATGTGGTTGCTTGGCTATCTCCACACCATGGGGACTGCAAACGGCATTGATGGTCTTTTGCAATTCAACCACTGTGAAAGCTGTGTTGTACATGTAGCGCAGCATATATGCGGGGCCCAAGGCTTGTCTTGGTCACCAATCTTGCATCCGAAGTAAAGATGATATGCCTTCTTCAGTTGAGAAGTGATACTTTTCTTCTGGTTGGCAAATGTCACTTCCCCACAAATGTAGCAGAAATTGTCAACGGTATTAACGCACTTTCGTGGCATTGCTGTTCTGTATTGTACCTAAATGGCTAAAATTATATGATTAATAAAAGTTACATGTAACAGTAGCTTAAACTGTCTTGCACACAGTCTGAAATATTTTAAATGCTCAACCTTTCCGTATAGTACACTGCTGACGTCAGATGGCTTCAGCAGCCGTCTGGCAGTAGTATTGCATTGCATCAGAAAATGATGCAGTCAACTCTGGATGATTTATTTATTTTTATTTTATTTAACAATCTCTTATATATGTGTGCATGCTGGTATTATGTAATGTGATGCAATATTACATCATTCAAGGCTTATTTGGGATGTTGTTGATGTCCTACTGGATAAATTTACACGGTGAAACGTCAAAAATGAACTACATGCAATATCTTCAAAACGAGAGCCAATAAAGTTTTTTTAATGTTATATTCGTGTTCAGCTCATCAAGATACTACAGATTAGGGCCTTTTAAAGTCAGTAACGATTTCAATGTTGACCAGCGTAATCTATATGGGGAAATATAATCAGAGTTCACATCAGTGCCATTGCGGCTATTCACAAACCAATCAATGGCCAATTCATCTCGGTGCACCCCCTAGTGGTGTGTTTCATGAGAGGCCTTCTCCTCTCTAAGCCACCCATTCAACCACCTCCAGTGGCGTGGGATCTCAATGTGGTCTTGGCACAGCTTCTCAAACCCCCATTTGAACCCCTAGTTACTACTCACCTGTGGTATCTGTCTTGAAAGGTCATATTCCTAGTTGCTCTGACCTCGTCAGGCGCATCAGTGAATTACAAGCTTTGGTGGCCCATCTACCATACACCAGATTTCATCATGACAAGGTCGTCCTATGGACACACCTTCACTTTCTGCCAAAGGTGATATCTCCCTTCCACATTAATCAATCTGTAATACTTCTGGTCTTCTTTCCAAGACCGCACTATTCCCATGCAGAAGCAACCCTGCACACACTGGATTGCAAATGAGCCCTGGCCTTCTATCTGCAGGGGACTCAGAATCTCCGCAAGTACTCTCAATTGTTCGTTTCCTTTGACCCCACTCAATTGGGGCTTCCTGTAACAAAACATATGCTCTCCAGATGGATAGCAGACTGCATCACCTTTGCTTTTGATAAAGCAGGACTCTCCCTCACAGGCCACGTCACTGCTCACAATGTCCGAGCTATGGCAGCTTCTGTAGCCAACCTACACTCAGTGGCCATTGATGAAATTTGCTGGGTAGAAACCTGGTCCTCCATCCACACCTTTGCCGCCCACTACTGCTTGGACAAGGACTCCCTCCGGGATGTGGCCTTTGGCCAGGCGGTCCTTCAACATTTTGATACATAGATACAACTTCTCCAGGACCAAGCAGGAAGTCAGTCCTCACATATGGGTGTCATCGGTGCTGATGAAGCCCCAGCGGAGCATTTCCCCAGCTTTCTATGAAAGCCTTCAGGAATATGTGAGGACTGATTCCTGCTGCTCCTGGAGAACACCTGTTACAGGTGAGTAACTACTCTTTCTCCCCCCGCCCTCTCTGTTTATCCAGATCTCTATGGCGGGGATGTCTATGTCCAACTAAAACCAGTCTGACCTTTCTGACCTGATCAAGTCTCCTGAAGATTTGGGAGCTAGAGAGTCCCATATGTGAAAACTACATTCCTGCTTGTTCATTGAGATAGCCTAGTTACTCACCTGTAACAGATGATATCCGGGAACAGCAGGAATTTAGTCTTCACAACTCACCCTCCTCCCATTGGAATTATAGGGCTATTTTTACTCTTCCTTCTCAGTTACAAACCCAACTGAGGAAAGGGAGTCAAAGGAGCAGGAAGGCAGTCACGCAGGCACAGTGGAGTACTCCCAAAGGCTTTCCTATAGGACGCTGTGGAGCGTTCCTGCGTGGGCTCTGTTGGTGCCGACGTCACCCATATGTCACTATCTTTCTTTCCCTGCTCAGAAAAACACACACTGCTCATGAACAAGGCAACATCTCTCTTACAGTTTCCTTGGATCTCTCTGCAGCCTTTGATTTGGAAGATCACCCTCTTCTACTTTCTCGTCTCTCTGACTGTGGACTTCGGGACACAACCCTTCACTGGTTTCAGTCTTTCCAGTCCTCATGTTTCTTCTCAGTGCTTTGTGGTTCTGCCTCATTCCCCCTATTCCCCAGGGCTCAGTTCTGGCCCCCCTCCTCTTCAACATTTTCTTAGCTCCCCTTGCACTACTAACCCAGCAACTTGGTATCTCTGCCTTCTTTTATGCAGATGATATCTTCCTTCTCTTTCACACAAATGCTCGCTCCCTGGATTTAACCCCCTTAAATGCTTGTTTATCCTCTGTCTCTAACTGACTTCATTCCAATCGTCCCTCTCTCAATCCCTCCAAATGTTCCGCAATATGGCCCACCTTTAATATTCCACGACCCCCAATAGCCCTTTTCTGCCCAACTCCCCAGTCCCCCTTGTTCACTCCCTCCGCTATCTTGGGGTCATTCTAGAGTCCTCTTTGTCATTTCACGGCCACATTTCCTCCCTTGTTCAACGGTCTTTCAACTTCCTCCGTCAGATCCATGCTCTTCGTTCTTCTCTCGACCAGCACTCCTTTACTACCCTACTTCTATCACTTGTAATTTCTAGAATAGATTATTGCAACAGTGCTCTTGCCGGTCTTCTCAACTACCAACTTCGTCGATTGCAGTTTCTCCAAAATACAGCAGCCCGGATTATCACTTACACCTCGCACCGTGAACACATCACTCCCACTCTGAACCGACTTCATTGGCTTCCCATAAAATTTTGCATAAATTACAAAATTCTCATATCCGCTCACCAGACAATCTACACAGGCATACCGCAATATTTGGCTGATCTTCTTCATTTTCACTCAACCCACCGTCTCCTCAGATCCCTCCACACTCACTGCTTGGCCCTCCCCTCAGTTTCCCATGCGCATTTGGAACAAACACGTCATTCTGCTTTCTTTTTCCTTGCTCCTGCCTTATGGAATTCCCTACCTGCCTCGCTACGTGCAGAGACCTCCTTTCTACAGTTCAAATCTCAGCTCAAAACACACCTGTTTCAGTTGGTTTATGATTTTCCCTCTCCTTCCCCTGAGCAGTCTCCCCCTTAGCTCCCTTAGTCTAAGTTCTTCTCCTCTCCTCCCCATTGCTCTCTTCTTCATTCTCTTTCTTTTCTGTCCTGTCCTATATATGATTAGCGTTCTTTTCCTTTTCCTTATTTTTAATTTAGATTTTTGTAAACCGCTCTGATGCCTTGCTGCCTAGGGCGGTATAGCAAATGACAATAAAGATGAAGATATGCTTTACTTGTACAATCTTCAGAAAATACAATATCAAATATCGCATCTATGTCGATGATATAATGGTATATGCCCCATTTGACATCAAAAATCCCCAATACAACAACGTCACTGACTGCATAATTGAAGCAGAATCATGGTTAAAAGCAAACACCATGCAAATAAATGTCAAGAAAACCAAAATCTTATTCACAACTAGAAGCCAGAACTTTACGCCCCCTCTTCCTTCAAACTTCATAATATTGAACTTCCAGTCAAACAGGAAGTAAAGTACCTAGGTGTCATTATCGACACAGCACTCACTATGACTGCCCAAGTCAAACAAATTGCTAGGACAATATTCTTTAAATTAAAAACCATACAGCACCTCAGACCGATCCTTGAAATACCATACTTCAGAACAGTAGTCCAAGCTTTGATTACCCCTTACTTGGACTACTGCAACAGTCTATTACACGGCCTACCTAAAAAGACAAGTCACCTGCTTCAACTTACACTAAATGTAACTGCTATGATTATTTCCAAAGCAACTTTACCGACCACATCACCCTGATACTCTATAACCTCCATTGGCTCCCTATCGCTTCCAGAGTAAGATACAAAATGTTAGTCACAACTTTTAAACTACAGAATAATATCTCCCCCTCCTACTTATCCACCCTGATCCATCCACAGCCTAATGTCAGAGTGAGAAGAGCATGTACAAAACCCTCCTAGCCTTACCCCCCTCAGTAAGGAAAACTGGAATAGCGACCAGCAACAGAACCTTCAGGTATTCTGCCCCAACTCTCTGGAACTCCCTCCCAGACCCTATCAGATCAACTAAGGACCTACAAGCATTTCGTAAACGCCTAAAACCCCTACTTTTCTCAGAATATTACAACTCATCTATCTTCCCGACCCCTTCTCCCACTTCACTATTCAATACCCCCCATCCCACCTTGGTATGACTACACCCCCATAACTTGCTCTGTTCTCAATATATCATGTAAATTGTTCAGACGGAGCTTCCACAGTACTTCTGTATAAGTGCCTAGCTGACCTATATATTTATTGTATTATAGTTTGAAATGTTCTCTGTAACCAAGTTTCTGTAATTTTGTTCAATATAAACTGCCCCTTATCATTGGAAGGGGCAGTATATAAGAAATGTTAAATAAATAAATGTAGCCACAATTTTCCCTCCCATTTTCTGCTTCTGTTACTCTTCTGCATCCGTCTTATCTCCAGGAACAAACAGGAACGTAGTATTCACATATGGGTATCGTCAGTACCGATGGAGCCTGCGCGGGAACGCGTCCCAGCGTCCAATTAGAAAGCTTTTGGAAGCATCCCACAGCACCTGCGTGCTGCCTTCCCGCCTTTCCCAACTGCCTCTCTCCAGTTCTTCGTTTTCCGTGGAGCCAGCAGGTCATTTTCCTGTCACCGCAGAAATCATCCAATTTGTTTCATCTTTTTTCTGATAGCGTTTGCCTTCCTCGACGCTATACCGGTACCGCCGGTTCTTTTCTTCTTTCTTTAAAAAAAAACAAAACAAAACACTTTTTTCCTTAAATTTTTTCCTTTAGGGCGCCACGCGCCATTTTGGGCACTAGGCCCAAAAATTTCCTCAATATGGAAAAACCCGCTTCGGGTTTCAAAAAGTGTTCAAAGTGTGGCAGTACCATCTCTGTCACCGACACTCATGAGTGGTGCCTTAAATGTTTAGGTCCTGACCACTCCATCTCCGAGTGTGTTGCCTGTGGGATGATGTCCAAAAGGGGCCGGCAGAACCGAGCTGCTAAGCTTAGCACCCTTTTTCCCTCCGATGCAGCATCCGTGGCATCGACGTCTTCCAGGGCTTCCACTTCCTCTCATGGATCTCAGGTAACTAAACATAAATCTGGCCGGTCCTCAAAGGGTAGATCTCCTTCCAAATATCGAGATGCCTCTGGCGTTGCCCTTGAGGAACTTGTACCGGCAAAACTGCCCCGGCGGGAGGCTTTGGCTTCCAAAGCACTATCGGGGCTCCAGGACATTCTCGAGGCCTCAACCTCGGCAGAACTACTGGTGCAATGCTCTGGGGTACCGGCTGCTTTGTCCGATACCGATACCCAGGCATTGGCAGCGTCAATTAACCAGAGATTCCTGGCCATTGAGCACAGTCTGGCGGCTCTCCTTGCAGCATCGGTGCCTTTGGGACCGCTTCAGACGGTACAACGGTATAGGCACCGGTACCGGTACCGGTACCAACAGCATCGATATCGGCAATGGTGTTACCGACACCGAGTCATGCTGTTTCCTCAGGTATCGACAAGTCGATACCAGACCCCTCCGGTACCGACTTCGATCGGTACCGGTATCGTGCTTTACAAGAGCACCCAGACAGAAGATATTTTGAATCCTCAGATGACTCTGAGGATTCTGACAGCTCTGTCGATGCCGCAGTACTTCTCTCTGAGGAGCCTTCTTCCCCTAAACGTAGGATGTCTCCTCCAGAGGATATGTCTTTTCAAGATTTCATCAGAGAGGTGGCTAGAGGTCTTTCTATCACAGTAGCTCCTGAAACAGAGCCCAGGGCAAAGGAGTTGGAGATTTTGCAATATCCTAAGGCTCCTAAGGAAGCTGCTACTCTGCCTATTCATGAGATCTTGCATGATCTCATGCTCAGAATGTGGGAAACACCTCTTACCCCACCTCCCCTCATTCCCGTAGGCTAGATACTATGTATCGAGTGCCTCCATGTCCTGGTTTTCAGAAAACCCAGTTGCCACACCACTCCATAGTGGTGGAGTCAGCCATGAGAAGGATCAAAAGTGCAAAGAGATATGCATCTAATCCTCCAGGACGTGAATGTAGGACTCTTGATGCCTTTGGGTGTCGAACTTTCCAGGCTTCTGTGCTTTCTGCCAGGATTAGTTCCTACATCCTAAATATGGGAATGTTCCTTAAGGAGGACACAGGAGATCTAGAGCTTATGAGCCCTCTCCTTCCTGATGATAAGAGGCAGGATTACCATATGCTTGTCAAACATGCCCAGGATGTCTCTAAGTTTGTCAATCGTGCAGCTTTTGACTGCTTTGAGTGTATTAGCAGAACCTCTGCCATTGCCATAGGAGCTCGCAGAATTGCCTGGCTCCAGGCATCTGACGTAGAGCTCTGGGTACAGGAAAAACTGGGGAATATCCCCTGTACCAGTGAGAACCTCTTTGGCAAAAATTGGCAGGAGAAAGCAAATGAGCTGGATGCTAATAATACTACTATAGATAGATTATCTAAGGCAACAGCTGATCCTGCAAGAAAGAGGTCCTACAAGAAACCATTCTTCTCTAAAAAGAAGAGGTTTTACCCCTCTTATACCCACCAGGTACATTCTGCAGGTCAGTCTGCCAGAAAGGGACAACAGACAAAGCAAAGGAAATCAAAGCCTGCTAAGCCTCAACTGGCCCAGCAGACTCAGCCTCCTCAGGGGCTTTGACTCCCACCTAGAGAACTTGGCCTACCTGGCTCTGAATGGGACAGAACCTTCCACCATCCCAGGAAGGTTGTCTCACTTTGCCCCCAGATGGGGGCAAATAACAGCAGAAGAATGGACTCTTTCCATTGTAAGAGAAGGGTACAAACTTCATTTCTTCAGCATGCCCCCTCCTACAGTGGTAAGACAGTTCAACTCTCAACCCTCCCTCAACACACAGTTGAGTCAAAAGGTAAATTTACTTCTTACCCAAGGGGCAATAGAGCACGTGCCCATGTCCCAACAGGGCACAGGGTTTTACTCCCCTTATTTTCTTATTCCAAAGAAAACAGCGGGACACAGACCCATTTTAGACCTCAGAGAACTGAACAAATTTCTGTTCAAAGAGAAATTCAAAATGATTTCTCTAGGAACTCTACTGCCACACCTTCAGAGTCAGGATTGGCTTTGTTCTCTAGATCTCAAGGATGCGTACACTCATGTTCTCATCCATCGAACTCACAGAAAGTTCCTTCGGTTTCTTTTTCAAGGAAAGCACTACCAATACAGGGTGCTTCCTTTTGGCCTGGCCTCAGCACCAAGGGTGTTCACGAAATGCATGGCTGTGGTGGCAGCATTTCTCCGCACTCTGGGAATATTCGTCTTCCCCTACTTGGATGACTGGCTCATTTGAGCCCCATCAGAATCAGAGGCCAGAATTTCACTAACATGCACAATGCGTATCCTCCAGTATTTGGGCCTAGTCATAAATATCCCAAAATCCAGCCTAACTCCCACTCAATCTCAGGAGTTTATAGGAGCTCTGTTGGATACAAGGAAGGCAAGACTGCCTTCGCATTGTGCAACTAGCCTCCCAAGCGGTGTTAAAAACTCATCTCACTGCTCGGGAAATATTACAACTACTAGGCCACATGGCTTCTACGGTGCACGTAGTTCCCTATGCTCGCCTTCATATGAGAGCAGCCCAATGGACTCTATCTACCCAGTGGACTCAAACATCAGGCTTCCTATCAGACAAAATAGCAAACACAAGTCGCCTTATTTTGTCCCTACAATGGTGGAAGTCAACCCAAAACCTGTTGGTGGGGTCGCCTTTCCAGCAACCCCTACCACAGGTCACTCTAACAACAGACGCCTCACAGATGGGTTGGGGAGCTCATCTCCAAGATTTCTCTACCCAAGGCTCCTGGTCTCCACAGGAGACCCACTTACATATCAATCTCCTAGAACTCAGAGCAATCTTCCTTGCTCTTCGAGTGTTCCACACCCAGCTCAGCTACAAGACAGTCCTGATTCAGACGGACAATCAAGTAGCTATGTTCTATCTGAACAAGCAGGGAGGAAGAGGCTCTCTGTCGCTTTGCAACAAAGCTTTGTTACTATGGGCCCTCGCCAGAGAGCATCAGATTCATCTCCTTGCGGTGTATCTGCCAGGCATTCAAAACTCTTGGGCAGACAGACTCAGTTGAGTTCTGCTTCCACACAAATGGTCTCTCCATGCAGACCAGGTAGCAAACGTTTTTCAAATTTGGGGAACTCTGGACATAGACCTCTTTGCAAGTCCGTTGAATGCCAAACTTCTCCAGTTCTGTTCCAGAATTCCGGCTCAGGGATCTCAGGCCAGGGATGCTTTCCTCCTCCATTGGGGTCAGGCCTTCCTATATGCCTTTCCACCCATTCCCTTAATTCCCAAGACCCTATTCAAGCTTCAGAGAGACAGGGGCCACATGATTCTCAGCTCCACATTGGCCACGGCAGGTGTGGTACCCTCTGCTTCTACATCTCTCTCAAGCCCCATCTCTGGAGCTAGGGTCTGCTCCAGATCTCCTGTCTCAGGAGGACGGGATGTTGTGGCATCCCAGTCCCCACTCCCTGCATCTCAGGGCCTGGTTGCTGAAAGCATAGACCTTCATGCTCTTAACCTTTCTCAACAAGTAAGGGATATTCTTTGTGCTTCCAGGAAACCTTCCACAAGACGTTCTTATGCGTTCAAGTGGAAAAGGTTTTCCATATGGTGTTCACAAAAGGGTCTTCAGCCCTCTGCGATACCTCTGGAATATCTCCTTCATTTATCTAATGCAGGGCTTAAGACTAACTCAGTAAGAGTCCATTTAAGTGCTATTTCAGCTTCTTTAAAGCCCCTAAATGATCAACCTATTTCCTCTCATCCTCTTATAGCAAGATTTATGAGAGGTCTTCTTCTGACTAAACCTCCCATTAGACCACCTCCAGTGGCATGGGACCTGAATTTGGTTCTGGGGCAGCTCATGAAGCCACCTTTTGAACTTTTAGCTACTACCTCCTTGAAATTCCTTTCCTGGAAAGTTATCTTTCTCATTGCAATCACATCAGCACATCGCATCAGTGAATTGCAAGCATTAGTGGCTGATCCTCCTTACACGAGGTTTCATCATGATAAGGTAGTCCTTAGGACTCATCCACGCTTTATGCCAAAGGTGGTCTCACCTTTTCATTTAAACCAGGTGGTTTACCTGCCTGTATTTTTTCCAAGGCCTCATGCTTCAAATGCAGAAAGGAATCTTCATACCTTGAACTGTAAAAGAGCTTTAGCCTTTTACTTACAAAGAACACAGCAACATAGAAAGTCCTCTCAACTCTTGCTTTATACTTTGGACTGTAAAAGAGCACTTGTGTTTTACTTACAAAGGACACAGCAACATCGAAAGTCTTCCCAGCTCTTTGTTGCTTTTGATCCTTCTCATTTGGGACTTCCAGTCTCCAAGATAACATTATCCAACTGGATTGCACAGTGTATTTCTTTTACTTATCAAAGTAAAAACCTTTCTCTGGAAGGTCATGTCACAGCTCACAATGTGAGAGCCACGGCAGCCTCAATGGCTCATCTTCACTCTGTGTCTATTGACGACATCTGTCGAGCAGCTACCTGGGCCTCGGTACATACCTTCACAGCCCATTACTGCTTAGACAAGGACTCCCGCCGGGATGCCTTGTTTGGTCAGGCTGTTCTACAACACCTGTTCCATACTTAATCAACTCCTACCCACCTTTCCCGGTAGGATGCCAGAGATCCATGGGGGGAAGTGGAGCCCCTTCACATGGGCACACAACTTCTGGGGTTCTCCCTGGCATCTGTAGCTAGGGAGTCCCCATATGTGAATACTACATTCCTGCTTGTTCCTGGAGACAACATAGTTACTCACCTGTAACAGGTGATCTCCGGGAACAGCTGGAATTTAGTCTTCACAACCCACCCACCTCTCCTAGGAGTTGTATTTCTCTTTTCTTTCCTTTCCCTGTCTCTCTCTCTTTGTCTCAGCTTTAATACTCAACTGGAGAGAGGCATTTGGGAAAGGCAGGAAGGCAGCATGCAGGCGCTGTGGGATGCTCCCAAAAGCTTTCTAATTGGACGCTGGGGAGCGTTCCCGCGCAGGCTTCGTCGGTACCGACGATACCTATATGTGAAGACTAAATTCCTGCTGTTCCTGGAGATCACCTGTTACAGTTGAGTAACTATGCTTTATCTGCTCAGGACTGACTAAAGAGGGAGGGGGAATCTCAGTGAGCATGGGAACCCCTGCGCATGCTCAAAGGACTCAAAATATCTCCAGGAACAAGCAGGAATGCAGTCTTCACAGATGGGTATCATTGGTACTGACGGAGCCCGCATGGGAACGCTCCCCAGCATCCAATGGGAGAGTTTTTGGGAGTACTCCACTGCGCTTGCGCAGCTGCCTTCCCGCCTTCCTCAGTTTCCTTCAGTTCTTCATTTTCTGCAGAGCCAGCAGGAAGCCTCTCCTGTCACTACTGAAAACTTTCTTAGTTTTTGGTTTTATTACTGTACTCTGCTTTCCTGTCGACGCTAGTATCCTCCTGGATACTGGCTCTCTTTTTTCTTTAGAGTTTTCTTTTCTTTTATTATCTTTTTCTTCAAGCAGTTCTACCACCTGTTTAGGCTTCAGGCCTGTATATTTTTTGTTTATCATGGACTAACACGTCAGTGCCTTTAAAATATGTTCCAAGTGCTCCAGCACTAGTCAGAGCCTAGCAGCAGAAAAGAGCTTTAATTTAAATCAAATCAGAATATAACTTAGCATAAAAGGCAAAACAGGGTCAGTATTATTTGAGCAACAAATAAAGTCTTCTAGAGAGCTTTACAAAGAGGCCTTCTACCTAGGGGGCAAGAGACCTGTGAAGCCTTTTCAATAGGTGTTAACGCCAGGTGGCAGGTCAAAAGGCCATTTTGAAAGACTCCTCCTATCCAAGCAAGGACGGTTAATCACCCAGGAAGTTGGTCACAGCTTACCTCAGAAGCACAGGACAGGGTACTGTGTAGCAGCCCTCTTTTAATAAGTGTTATTTCCCTCCCTCCCTCCCCAACACCCACCCACCCCTGGGATAATCGTAGCTTTATAGGTACTTGCACATCTTAAAGGAAAGAACGTGCTCTCAGGTGCAGCTCGTTATCCAAATCAGTCATACACTAAGGACCTGAGATTAATTAAGCTTCAGGTGAACAAGGTATATTAAACATATTAGGTACAATTTTATTAGTATAAGTATCCATAGCAACCCTTAGTAAGTAAAGAACTTAAAGATCTAAACACAAGCTTAAAACTAAGATGCAGACAGCAGTCCAGCAGTAAGATGGGGGCTTTCCAGTCTTTTGCATTGAGTGTCACATGTATGATTTTCTCCCAGTTGGTGAAATGTCTTACGTGTGCACTAGGTGCAAGGAGATCTTTGCTCTCAGGGAATGAGTCCGTTCTCTAGAGGTTAGAGTAGCAGACTTGGAAGACATAAGAAAGACAGAGAGGTACATAGACGAGACCTACAGGGATATAGTCCTGAAGTCCCACCTCCAGTCTGGCAGCATCACTGTTGCCATGGAGGAGAGAGGTCACGTGACAGGAGAGCATCACCCTGGTGTGGCAGGAAGTGATCCTGTAACTAGGACCTGTCCTCCAGGTGATGTAAAACCCTCTCACACGAGGAAGTTTCTCCAGGGCCATGTGCCCATGAGGGAAGGGTTAGGACAGCCGTTATAGTTGGTGATTCGATCATTAGACATGTAGATAGCTGGGTAGTTTGTGGACGTGGGGATCGTCTGGTAACCTGCCTGCCTGGTGCGAAGGCAGTGGACCTCACGCGCCACCTAGATAAGGTCTTAGATAGTGATGGGGAGGAGTCTGCTGTCTTGGTACATGTCGGTACCAGTTACATAGGAAAATGTGCTAGGGAGATACTGGAGGCTAAATTTAGGCTTTTAGATAGGAAGTTGAAATCCAGAACTTCCAGGGTAGCGTTTTCTGAAATGCTTCCCGTTCCATGCGCAGGACCCAAAAGGCAGGCAGAGCTCCAGAGTCTCAATGCATGGATGAGATGATGGTGCAAGGATGAGGGTTTTGGATTTGTTAGGAACTGGGGAACATTCTGGGGAAAGGAGGGGCTCTTCCGAAGGGATGGCTTCACCTTAACTGGGATGGAACCAGGCTGCTGGCATTAACCTTTAAAAAGGAGATAGAGCAGCTTTTAAACTAGATAATAGGGGAAAGCCGACAGTCACCCAAGAGCGCATGGTTCAGAAGAATATATCCTTGAAGGATACTACCAAAAGCAGAGGGGTTCCAAAAAAAAGTAAAGTAGCCCACATGCCCTCGAGTATGCAGCAGACAGAGCTTAAAAATCCCAAATTACCCATGCCTACCTATAGCCAGATTAATATGAATAAAATATACGGCGACCAGAATTGCACACAATATTCAAGGTGGTGCAGTCTCATCATGGAACAATATAGAGGCATTATCATATCTTTTGTTTTATTTTCCATTCCTTTCCTTCAGTCATGGGTAACATCCCTACATCTTCCTGGATTGAAATTCCATGTAAAAAGGGGAAGGCGATAGCGGTGGGGGTGTACTATTGACCGCCTGGCCAAATGAACAAATGGATGATGAAATGCTCAAAGAATTCAAGGAAGCTAACAAAAGTTACAGCACAGTAATAATAATGGGTGATTTCAATTACCCCGGTATCGACTGGGTCAGTGTCACGGCAGGACATGCTAGGGAGATAAAGTTCCTAGAAGAAATAAATGATTGCTTCTTGGAGCAGCTGGTTCATGAACCGACCAGAGGGGAAGCCATATTGGACCTAGTCCTTAGTGGAACACCAGTTCTGGTGCAAGAGATAAGGGTGTTGGGGCCACTTGGAAATATGATCATAGCATGATCCCGTTTGATATAATTAGTGGAGGAGGGATCATAAGGAAATCCACAGTACTACCTTTTAACTTTCGAAAGGGAGACTATGATAAAATGAGGAAAATATTTAAGAAAAAACTAAAAGGAGCAGTTGCAAAGGTTAAAGACTTACATCAAGCTTGGATGTTGTTGAAAACTACTATCTTGGAAGCCCAGACCAGCTGTATTCCACGCTTTAAGAAAAGTGGAAGGAAGTCCAAAAAACTGCCAGCATGGTTTAAAGGTGAGGTCAGAGAGGCTGTTGTTGCCAAAAAAGCATCTTTCAGGAAATGGTAAAAAGAGCCAAATGACGAAATCTGGAATCAGCACAAGCACTGGCAAGTTAAATGCAAGGCATTGATAAGACAGGCAAAGGGAGAATTTGAGAAGAAGCTTGCTGTGGAAGCAAAAACACGTAATAAAGACTTTTTCAAGTACATTCGTAGCAAAAAACCTGTGAGAGAGTCAGTTGGTCCATTAGATGATAGAGGGATTAAAGGGGCACTAAGAGGCGACAAGGCGATAGCGGAGAGAATGAATGAATTCTTTGCTTCGGTCTTTACTGAGGAAGATGTAGGGATGTTTCCCATGACTGAAGTGGTATTTAAAGGTGCGGAAGAATTGAAGGAAATATCGATACATCGGGAAGATGTATTACAACTATTAGATAAACTGAAGAGAAGCGAATCACCTGGGCCGGATGATATACATCCAAGGGTGTTGAAAGAACTCAAATATGAGATTTCAGACCTGCTATTACTAATCTGTGAAGTATCATTAAAATCATCTGTAATACCTGAAGACTGGAGGATGGCGAACGTAACGCCAATTTTTAAAAAGGGTTCCAGGGTGATCCGGGAAACTACAGACCGGTGAGCCTGACGTCAGTACCGGGAAAAATGGTAGAAACCATCATAAAGAACAAAATTGCTGAACATGTAGATAGTCCTGGCTTAATGGGAGACAGCCAAACATGGCTTTAGACAAGAAAGATCTTGTCTTACTAATCTGTTATGTTTTTTTGAAGGTGTGAATAAACAGGTAGACAAAGGTGAGTCAGTTGATATAGTGTATCTGGACTTTCAGAAAGCCTTTGATAAGGTCCCTCATCAGAGACCTTTGGCAAAACTAAAGAGTCATGGGATAGGAGGCAGTGTACTATTGTGGATCAGGAACTGGTTAAAAGATAGAAAGCAGAGGGTAGGGCTAAATGGCCAATTTTCCCAATGGAGAAAGGTGAATAGTGGTGTACCCCAGGGATCTGTGCTGGGTCCGCTGCTTTTTGCCATATTCATAAATGACCTGTAAAAGGGAATAACGAGTGAGGTTATCAAATTTGCAGATGACACAAAACTATTTAAAGTTGTTAAAACCCAAGAGGATTGTGGAAAATTGCAAGAGGTGTGGTGAAGAATGCCCTCCAGAAAGGATGGAGATAGAAGAAAATCCTGAGAAGCGAAAGGATTTACACAGGATTTTCAATCCTAGAAGGAAAAAAACATACTGCTCTGCTGAGCTGAGCACAGATACCAGCCCAGGGGAGGAGTTAGGCAATGCTGATTGGGCACACCCAGGGGTTGGACAAGGTGTGCCGGGAAAAGAAACCCTTCTTAAAGCATTGAACAAGGCTGCTAAGCAGATTACGTGTGAGAGAGGGTCCGAGACCAGGAAGCAGACGACGTGGGAGAGTGGCTCTAAGAGGTCATCGGAGAGTGGATCCGAGACCAGGAAGCAGTTTGGCTGTATGAGTGAGTCTGGAAGATTTGAGAGTGTTTGGAAAGGTTCTGCAAGGAGTTCTAAACGTGCTGTTAAGAAGAGTCCTGTGAGGAATGGACGGAGCCATGTTTTAGAATCCTGGGAGAAGACAGAACCCTGGAATAGAAAGCCTCAAAGGCAGGCACACGCTGAAGAAAACTCATTCTACAGGATAGAGCTTGGACCTGGAAAGCCCAGAAAAACCCACACCTGGAAAGCTCCTGAGCTACTAAAGAGGAGAGGAGCCTGGCAGAAAGAAGGCAGTTCTGATACAAGCCAAGATAGAGAAGGTAAAGCACAACTTCCTATTTTTAGGGCTTTGTTGAAGGAACCTGTTCATTGCCCTGAACTGTTAAAGCCGAGTGCTGCAGGGGGAACAGTTAGTGACAGGGAGAAGGGCATAATATTTGCTGACAACTGCCAATCTGATAACAAACAGGCTGAATTGCTCCTCCAAGAATTTAAGCAGTTTATAGAGCTGAAAGCAGGAAAACAGCAGAAGACTAATGAAGACAGTAGTTCTGTTAACTCTGAGGATTTGATGCAGGTAGAAAATGATTTACCTACCATAGGCACTGACCCTTGTAGCATGGACTGCTCCATATGTTGTAAAGAATAGCAGTATAAAAGAAGCTTTGCACATTTGTATAAAAGGAATACAAAACGTTGCTGTTTCTGCTGCCTGTGCCGT
This sequence comes from Ichthyophis bannanicus, assembly GCA_033557465.1. Classification (NCBI taxonomy): domain Eukaryota; kingdom Metazoa; phylum Chordata; class Amphibia; order Gymnophiona; family Ichthyophiidae; genus Ichthyophis; species Ichthyophis bannanicus. The sequence continues at coordinate 70,748,309 of CM066034.1, forward strand.
GAAGAGTTAATTATTTGCACCTGTGTTCTGAACCCACGCTGTGAGAAGAACAGCTGGTATTGAGAGGTTGCAATATCCAAGAGTTACCACTCGAGGCAGAGCTGAGTTAAGCTCCTCTATAGATGAAAAGCTGAAGTTAAAGCTAATTCTATTTCAGTTGTCCTAAGTTCCTATTTACTTCTGCTTGTGTTAAAAGTGCACACTTTATGTTTATGTATATGAATTTTGATGCGCTGGAGAACTTCCCCAATACAAATAAATATTTCTTGCAAGCCTTACCATCTTTGGTCGCAACTACACTTTATTCCTGAGAGAAAAGAGAGTGAACTACAATTCCCAGCATCCATAGGGAACAGGTCTATCTCTGCTCATAAGGGACAATAAGGCCACTCCTGCCTGTTAGCTCCAGGGTGCAGGCAGGAGCGTCGCAGAGGATCTTGATAAATTGGAAGACGGCGCATCAAAATGGCAGATGAAATTTAATGTGGACAAGTGCAAAGTTATGCACCTAGGGAAGAACAACCCAAACTATGGTTATAAGATGCAAGGTTCCACATTAGGAACCACCACCAAGGAAAAAGATTTAGGCATCATTGTGGATAACATGTTAAAACCCTCGGCCCCAGTGTGCAGTGGCGGCCAAGAGAGCAAATAGAATGCTAGGTATCATAAGGAAAGGAATGGAAAATAAAACACAGGATATTATAATGCCTCTATATCGTTCCATGGTGACACCGCACCTTGAATATTGTGTGCAATTCTGGTCGCCGTATCTTAAAAGGTATATAGCGTTATTAGAAAAGGTTCAGAGAAGAGCCACCAAAATAGTAAAGAGGATGGAAGGATACCCCTATGAAGAAAGGCTAAAAAGGTTAGGGCTCTTTAACCTGGAAAAGAGACGGCTGAGGGGAGATATGATAGAAGTCTATAAATTAATGAACGGATTGGAACGGGTAAACATAGATCGATTGTTAACATTATCAGAAGATAGAAAGACTAGGGGACATGCAATGAAGCTACAGGGTAAACTATTTAAGACTAATAAAAGAAAATATTTTTTCACTCAACGTGTAATCAAAACTCTGGAATTTGTTACCGGAGGATGTAGTAAAGGCTGTTAGTGTAGCTGGGTTTAAAAAAAGGTTTGGACAAGTTCCTGGAGAAAATGTCCATAAACCATTATTAAGAAGGGACCCAGGATATCAATGCTTGACCCAATATCTGTGTCTTTTGGGGAGACTGCTAGGTACGTATGACCTAGATTGGCCACTGTTGGAAACAGGATACTGGGCTTGATGGACTTTGGTCTGACCCAGTATGGCATATCTTATGTTCTTATGTCAGTCACTGATTCCCATGATTGGTGTCTTAAATGTTTGGGCCCGGACCATAGGCCAGACAACTGTCCTTTGTGTAAGCAAATGACCAAATGAGGCCTATAGAACAGGGCCAAGCAGTATGAATCACTGTTCAGCCCGGATTTGATTTCAGTAGCTTCGGCATCAGCGAGGAGCTCGGCTTCCTTTACTGAGTCTAGGGTCTCCAAAATATCCAAGTCAAAATCTTTATCAGCAATGAAGTCCGATACCAAGTATCGAGGTAAGTCTCATTGTCCAAGGGATGCATTGAAGGATGCATCAGATGCTGACAGGCCTGCCAAACAGTCCCGATGGAAGGATGAACTATCCAAAGCCACTCAGAGGCACCAGGATGCTTCCAAGGCATCGACCTCTGGAGAGCTACTGGTACCGTGCTCTGGGATGGTGGCTAGCAGCCCCATATTGGAATCAACCCAGGCATTGGCAATGTCCATCGATTAGTGCTTTTTGGCTATTGAAAGGACCTTGGAGAAGCTACTGGCCTCTGTGGTACCGCGGGTATTGACAGCCCCACTATCAGCTTCGGTTCCCATATCTGTGGGTCTGATGCCATCTCTTGAACTGGTTGTATCGGGTCCACTTCCGCCAAATCCACCTCTTGAGATGGTATCGACAGGACCTCTCCCTCAGATGCCTCCATTGGAATTGGTATCGTGGGACCCCTGTCTCTGATTCCTCTGCTGGAATCAGTAGGCATCGTCGATACCCCACCGATTTTCCTCCAGTGCAGTATGCTCTGAACACTGACATCAGGCATTGACACCGGCTCGAGACCGTCGATACTTCGATTTCCTTTCAGAGTCAGACTCTTCTTCCTCTGAGTCTGAGGAAACATCGGAAGATTCCAGGGTCACCAGGGATATTCCCCCCAATGCTTCTTCTCCTCATACAAGGCATCGCTCCCTGCCAGAGATATGTGCTTTCAGGACTTCATCTGAGATATGGCATCAGGCCTTCATCCAAAATGGAACCAAGGGATGAGGAATTGGAGATTCTCCAATACTCCTCAACACCCAAGGAGACAGCAGTATTACTGATGCATCAAATCCTACAGGATCTAATGCTACATATGTGGGAGGCCTCACTAACTGTTGCTCCTATAAGTGAACATCTAGATACCATGTATTGAGTTCCTCCATGCCCAGGATTTGAAAAAAACTCAACTTCCACACCATTCTATGGTAGTGGAATCAGCAGTGAGACACATTAAGAGTTGTAAGACTCATTCGTTGGTGCCTCCTAGCAAGGATGCCAGAGCTCTCAATGCCTTTGGATGCCGTTGCTTCCAAGCTTGTATGCTTGCTTCTAGGATTACATCCTATACTCTTGTATTTGGAAAAACTTAGAGAAGCTAGCAAAGTAGTCAAGAAGGCAAAGATTCAAAAGGAGGAGGAAATAGCCAATGCAATAAAATGGGGGATAAGACATTTTTCAGATATATTAGTGAGAAGAGGAAGGGCAAAAGTGGTATTGTCAGACTCAAGGGTGCAGGGGGGGGGGGGGAATATGTAGAAGCTGATAAGGATAAAGCGGAATTGCTTAACAAATATTTTTGTTCTGTGTTCACAGATGAAGAACCAGGAGCAGGACCTCAGAAAACACCCACAAATAAGAACAGAAGCAAGGGACATCTTGAACAATTTTCAGAAGACTGTGTTCGTGAGAAACTAGCTCAACTTAAAGTAGACAAAGCGATGGGACCGGATGGGATACACCCTAGAATACTGAGGGAACTTGGGGACGTTCTAGCAACTCCACTGACTGACCTTTTCAATGCCTCGTTGGAGTCGGGAGTGGTGCCAAAGGACTGGAGAGAGGCTCATGTGGTGTCTTTACACAAAAGCGGAAGTAAGGATGTGGTTGAAAAATACAGGCCGGTTAGTTTAACTTCGGTGGTGAGTAAATTATTGGAAACGCTGCTGAAAGAGAAAATAGTGAGGTTTCTGGAGTCCAGTGGATTACAGGATCCGAGGCAGCATGGATTCACCAGAGGCAGGTCTTGTCAGACAAATCTGATTGATTTCTTTGACTGGGTGACCAGGGAGTTGGACCGAGGGAGAGCTCTAGATGTGGTGTATTTAGATTTCAGTAAAGCCTTTGACACTGTTCCTCACAGGCGACTTATAAACAAACTGAGCACTCTAGGGATGGACCCTAAAGTTACTGCTTGGGTTAGAAATTGGTTGGGTGGGAGGCGACAAAGAGTACAAGTAAACGGAGCTCACTCTGAGGAGAAGGATGTTACCAGTGGTGTGCCCCAGGGATCTGTCCTTGGTCCGATTCTTTTTAACATCTTTGTTAGTGATATAGCGGAAGGGCTGTTGGGTAAGGTTTGCCTCTTTGCAGATGATACCAAAATTTGCAATAGAGTAGACACCCAGGAAGGTGTAGATAACATGAGGAGGGATCTAGCTAAGCTTGAAGAATGGTCTAGAATTTGGCAGCTGGGATTTAATGTTAAAAAATGTAAGGTCATGCATTTGGGCTGCAGCAATCCAAGGGAGCAATACAGTATAGGAGGTGAAGTACTTTTGTCCACTAAAGAAGAGCGGGACCTAGGCGTGGTTGTGTCTGATGATCTTAAAGTAGCTAAACAGGTAGAAAAGGCGATGGCAAAAGCTAAAAGGATGCTTGGGTGCATACGGAGAGGAATGGCTAGCAGAAAAAAGGATGTGATAATGCCTCTGTATAAGTCTTTGGTGCGACCTCATTTGGAGTATGGTGTGCACTTCTGGAGACCGCACCTTCAAAAGGATGTGAACAGGATGGAGTCGGTGCAGAGGGTGGCTACTAAAATGATTAATGGGCTTCATTATTTATTTTTATTTATTTATTTTATTTATTTAGTGTACACTTGTATCCCGCTACTTCCAGCGATTAGCAGCGGCTTTCTATACATAGTGGTGCGGCTGTACAGGCCGGATTTGGAACATACAGTGTGATTTCAGGGGTGGGTAAAAAGCATCAAACGGTCACATATTTACATTTGATTGTATCAGAGGAGACTTTACATATATACATTTGATTGTTTGGGAGGAGGCTTTACATATATACATGTACACATATTACATTTTACAAGAAGCGTTTCATACTGCTGTGTGTTATTTAGGCTGGCAAGGTGCCCGAATAGAGTAACACTCTGACTAGGTTAGGTTGTAATGGGTCTGAAAGAGGTGAGTCTTCAGCTTCTTCCTGAAGTCCTTCAAGTCCTTGTTTGCTCGCAGTTCATGGGGCAGTTGGTTCCAGAGTATTGGTGCAATAAATGAGAACGCTCTGTTGGTGGTGTTTGCGTTGCAATTTCTCAGGCTACTCGGGACATGAAGGGTGTTGCTATTTACTGTTCTCCTGCTTCTGATGATTGGTTGATCGGATATTAAGGTGTTGAGGTATGAGGATGCTACATTATGAACGAGCTTGAACGTGGTTACTAAGAGCTTATATTGGACGTGGGCCTTGATGGGGAGCCAATGAAGCTCAATTAGTACTGGAGTGATGTGTTTGGTTAGGCCTTTTCTCATGATAATTCTGGCAGCTACGTTTTGTGCTAGTTGAAGTATGTTAAGGTTTTTTGGGCAGACCTTGTAATATAGCGTTGCAGTAATCCAGTAATAAAGCATATGAGGACAGACTTAAGGATCTTAATATGTACACCTTAGAGGAAAGGCGGGATAGAGGTGATATGATTGAGATGTTTAAATACCTCCGTGGCATAAATGTTCAGGGGGAGAGCCTCTTTCAATTGAAAGCAAGTTCTGCTACGAGGGGACATGGGATGAGGGTAAAGGGAGATAGATTCAGGAGTGATATGCGGAAATATTTCTTTACAGAAAGAGTAGTGGATCCATGGAATAGTCTCCCAGTGGAGGTGGTAGAGATAAGGACAGTAACTGAATTCAAAAAAGCATGGGACCAACAGAGGATCTCTAAAGGTAAAAAGTGGACTGTTGTAGTTGTTGTTATGGAAGGACAGACTAGATAGGCCATGTGGTCTTTTTCTGTCATCATGTTTCTATGTTTCTATATGGGCATTTTACTTAAAGATGTCTCCAGGGATCTAAGGAATTTCACCCCTATCCACCCTGATGATAAACGTGATTCATACTTGACTATGGTCAAGCAAGCTTAAAATACCTCTAAATTCCTTACTAGAGCTGCCTTTGATACCTTTGAATCTACTAGCAGAGCAGCTGCTGTCTGCATAGCTGCTCGCAGAATGACTTGGCTCCAAGCATCAGATCTGGAGCAGTGGGTTCAAGATAAGTTAGCCAACATTCCTTGCTCTGGTGAAAACATTTTTGGCAAAGGCTGGAGAGAGAACGCAGGCAAGTACCTCTCTAGAAAGACTTCACATCCTTCTAGAAAGACCACTTCTAAGAAGCCTTTCTATGCTAGAAAGAAGGGATATTATCCGTCTTACCAACCATCTACTACTTATCAACCTCAGCAAAAGCAGCAGAGACCTCAAAGTCCTCATCAACCTAAAAAGGCCAAGACTCCTAAACCCCAACCAGCTGCTGCACAGCTGCAAACACCTGATTTTTGACTCTTTCCTAGAGAGCTTAGCCATTTGACCTCTATTGGGTCCCCAGTCCATGCACATTTCAGGCCGCCTTTGTGCCTATGCCCACAGGTGGCATCTCATCACATCAGAGAAATGAACTCTCAATATAGTCACAAGGGGTTATCTGCTTCACTTCCATAGCTTACCCCCAACCACTTCTCCAAAGACTTACCCTGCCAATCCTCCGCAAGCAAGTTTTCTAGCCTCAGAGATGACCATCCTGTTGTCTCAGAGGACCATCAAAAGAGTCACTCCCACCCAAGAAGGCATGGGCTTCTATTCTCCCTACTTTCTTATCCCAAAGAAAATGGGAGGGTATAGACCAATCCTAGATCTGAGTGATCTCAACAAGTTCCTTGTTTGGGAAAAGTTCAAAATGATTTCCCTCAGTACCCTACTGCCCTATCTCCAGAAGGGTGACTGTCTATGTTCTCTAGATCTCAAAGATGCTTACATGCATTTGCTGATCCACTCTCATCACAGAAAATATCTGCACTTCAGGATTCAACAGGTGCACTACCACTATCGAGTGCTATCTTTCTGCTCCCAGAGTCTTCACAAAGTGCATATTAGTCATTGCTACCTACTTGTGCACATTGGGGATCTCCATCTTCCTCTATTTAGATGACCGGTTGATAAAGGGAGACTCCCCAGAACAGGTGAAACTGTCTCTTCATTGTACTGTCACTGAGCTCCAGAGTCTAGGATTCATTCTAAACTTTCCAAAGTCAAACTTGTTCCAGCACAACAGCTGGAATTCATTGGAGTACTTCTAGACACATGTCGAGACCGAACTTTCCTTCCCAAGGATTGTTCTATACATCTCATCGAGCTAACCCTTACAATACAAGGCCAAAGCGCCGTGACAGCTCGATACATGCTACGCCTTCTGGGACACATGGCCTCAACGGTAGACATTATCATATATGCCCATCTCCACATGACCCAAGTCCAATGGACACTTTCATCCCAGTGGTCTCAAGCTACGGGCTGGTTCTCAGATAAGATTCATGTAACTCCTCCTCTAGTCAACTCCCTTCAGTGGTGGTGTTCTCCCCGAAAATCTTCTAGGAGGGTCACCTTTTCAGATGCCTCCAACCCAGTGCACCCTAACTATGGATGCTTCAAAACTCAGTTAGAGAGTGCATCTGAACAACCTTACCACACAAGGGCAATGGACAGACTACGAATCCCAGATACAGATCAATCTCCTGGAGCTTCGTGCTCTCACGAATGCCCTTCGGGTTTTTCAACCCCAACTATCGGGCAAATACACATTTGTCCAGACGGACAACCAGGTAGCTATGTTCTATGTGAATAAGCAGGGAGGAATCGGCTCCTATCCCCTGTGTTAGGAAGCCCTTTGCCTCTAGTCCCTTGCAATCACAAACCTCATCCATCTTCCGGCAATGTACCTCCCAAGTCATCTCAGTGTCTTAGCGGACAGACTCGGCTGCATTCTCCATCCACACGAGTGGGCCCTCAATCAGCAGACTGCCTCTTGGCTCTTCCAGATGTGGGGAACCCCCAGAATAGATCTGTTTGCCACTCAGGAGAATATGTATCTACCGTTTTTTGCTCCAGAGTTCCTTCCCCGATCAGTCAAGCAACCGGTGCTTTTCTCCTTAAATGGGGACAGGGCTTGCTTTATGCATTCCCACCAATCCCTCTGATTCCCAAGACTCTGTTAAAGCTGCAGCCTGACAGAGCCTCTCTGATCTTGGTGGCCCTTTACTGGCCTCATCAGCCGTGGTTTCCTCTGCTACTTCGTCTAGCACAGGCTCCACCCCTCAATTTGGGTCATACCTCTGACCTCCTCTCCCAGGATCGGGGACTTCTCCTCCATCCCAATCTATGAGCACTCCATCTCACGGTGTGGCACCTGAAAGCATGACCTTTGACCTCAATCTTCCGCAACCAGTCAAGGATATTCTGCTTGCCTCTCGCAAGCCTTTTACCAAGCGATCTTATGCTTTCAAGTGGCGTTGATTCACTCTTTGGTGCACCCCAAGCATGTGAACCCATCCGATTGCCCAGTGGAGCTTATTCTACAATATCTTCTCCATGTGTCCTCCACAGGGCTCAAGACTAACTCTGTCAGAGTTCATCTAAGTGCTATTGCAGCCTATCATAAGCCTCAAGATAAACTTTCTATTTTCTCACACCCCCTGGTGCAGTGATTCATGCGGGGTCTTCTGCTTTCTGAGTCTCCGATCAGACCACCACCAGTGGCTTGGGACCTTAATCTGGTCCTAACCCAACTTATCAAAGCTCTGTTTGAGTCCCTGGTTGCCATGCCTTTAAATTTTCTCTCATGGAAGGTAATCTTCCTCATTGCCCTCGCCTCAGCTCATTGCATTAGTAAGCTACAAGCTTTAATGGCGATACTCCTTACAATCGATTCCACCATGACAAGGTGGTTCTTGAACTCATCCGCATTTCCTTTCAAAAGTAGTTTCCACTTTTCATCTCAACCAGTCAGTAATGCTATTGGTATTTTTCCCCCAGCCACATGCCTCTAAGACTGAGGCAGCATTAGATACTCTGGACTGCAAGCATGCTCTTGCTTTCTACTTGCATTGAACTAAGGATTTTAGAAAATCCACCCAGTTATTTGTTTCTTTTGACCGCAGCCACCTAGGTCTTCTGGTGTCAAAGTGCACCTTATCCAACTGGATTGCCAGCTGCATCTTGCTAGCCTATGGCCTTTCTCTCGAGGGTCACATTACTACTCACAATGTCAGAGCGATGGCGACATCTGTTGCCAACCTCTATTCTTTCTCCATACAGGAGATCTGCCAAGCAGCCACCTGGTCCTCTGTTCACATCTTTGCTGCTCCCTACCTCTTGGACAGGGACTCCCGTCAGGATGCTGTCTTTGGCCAGGCTGTGCTTCAACATCTATTTGGGACCTAATCTCAACTCCTACTAGTTCCATCTCTGGCACCTGACTCCATCTTCCATGCTCTCGGCTACTGCACTCAAATCCGCTGAGGCCAACTTGTGTCCATACCTTTTTGGCTCCATTCTTCCGCCTCATGGACCATGGCTCTGTCTAGTGCCTGGAAGCTAGCAAGTCCCATCTGTGAAAACTGCATTCCTGCTTGTTTCTGGAGATAGCGTAGTTACTCATCTGTAACAGGTGATCTCTGGGAACAGCAGGAATCAGTCTTCACATCCCACCCTTCTCCCTAGGAGTTGTCGAGTACAATTTTTTCCTCTATCTCTCAGCTGCAAACACAACTGAAGAGAGTTGTGAGGAAGGCAGCTGCGCAAGCGCAGTGGAGTACTCCCAAAAGCTCTCCTATTGGACGCTGGGTCGCGTTCCTGTGCAGACCTCATTGGTACCAATGATACCCATTTGTGAAGATTGATTCCTGCTGTTCCTGAAGATTACCTATTACAGTGAGTAATTACGCTGTCTCAGAGCTGGAGGAGGACACTGCACACTCGGCCATCTGGAGGATATCACCATCAAGTTTGGCTGCATTCCCCTGCTGTCAACAGAGGATGCTTGTTACAGATAAGCAACTATGCTTTCTCTGTTGCCTAAGGGACAAACACATGGCTAGTTTTACTAACGTTTTAATACATATTATTTCATAGTGACACCTGTTAATGTGCGTTATACATATAATTAGTAAAAAGGATTCCTTGATAATAATGGAGCTTGAATTAAATTACATTAGTAAATCTAGCCCTTAGACTGTAAGCCCTTTAAGGAAGAAAGAAATATCTGCTATGCCTGCATGTAACTCACCTTGAGTTATCAATGAAAAGGGTGTGAGATAAATATAAGTAATAACAAAATAAATACCTCTGCTTCAAGTTGAAACTACTTGATAGAGATGGAATGACTCTTCTGTGAGATTAGCCTCTTCAGCTTGGAGAAGGAATGGTTGAGGAGAGATATAAAAGAGACAGGGTCGGCACAACCATTAGGCAGATTACGTGGCCTGCTGCCACCCCTCTCTGGAACCTGCAGCACTTACCTTAACCTCTGGCACCGCAAGGCTGTTTGGCTTCCACCCCTCCGATGCCCAATGCTGATTTCCTGTTTGCATGGGGCGGAAGTGGCTAATCAGCTGTTTCCGCCCCCGTGCAAAAGGAAGTTGGCATCGGGCATCAGAGGAGGCAAAGCCAAAGAGCCTCGCAGTGCTGGAGGATTAGGTAAGTGATGTGGGGCTGTTTGAAGACATTGCCACCACTGCCAGTCCCAGAGAGGGGCTGCAGCAGTGGCAATGAAGGTGGAAGCAGGTAAGGGTATGAGGTTTGCCTAGGGTGCCTCATATCCTTGCACCGGCCCCGGACAAAGGCCTATAAATTTCTGAGTGAAGTGAAATGGGTAAATGGGAATCGCTTGTTTGACTATTTCAAAAAGTATAAACACTAGGGGACATGCCATGAAGTTACAAAGTAGTATATTTAAAATAAATAAGAGACAATTTTTTTTCTCTCAATGTATAATTAAGCTTCAGAACTTCTTGCTGGAGGATGTGGTAAAAACAGTTAGCATAGCTATATTTAAAAAAGGTTTGGACAAATTCTTGGAGGAAAAGTCCATACATCATTATTAAGGTATGCAGAAAGAAAACCACTGCTTATCCCTGGGAATAAGTAGCATTGAATTGACTACTTTTGGGATATGCCAGGTTCTTGTGACATGGACTGGCCACTATTGGAAAACGACACTGGGCTTGAGGGACTTTTGGTCTGATCCAGTATGGCAGTTCTTATGTTCTCTAATACATTTATATTTTGAAAGACTATCATCCAAAATAATTTTGTGTGTATATGTTTGTGGGTGGGGGGATGTTGTGATTTTACTGGACATTGCCACCAGATTTCCACAAGCTCTAAAGGGCCTTGAAAGACTCTTTCTCCCTGTCAGGAAAAGACTCAGGAGCATGGGCTGTCAGATGGCCTCTAAGCTTCCCAAATAACTCTTGTTTGATCAGAGGTTGAGTCAGGGGCTCCAATTAATTATATATCTGGTTTACGCTGGAAAATCAGAGATCCATTAATTGCAACCTTCTTCTGATCACCTAACACCTCACTGTACATGGAGATCCACTGTGACGCATACTTACCTAAGCATTGGTTTTATAACAGAATCCAGAGAGATCTTAATGTCAAGTTCATATGCACAGGAAAATTCAACATTAATGGTTCTGTCACGGGTGATAATGTTTCCTGTGTTGTTTGCACTCTCAATCCATACTGTGTTTTTATACATAATGTGAGTGCCATTGGACTGTGGAGTAAAGTAAGAAGTTAATTATCACATTGTATCGGGCAAGGTTTAGTCTTTTTATTGGCATGTATACAGACAGTTTTGTGAAAATGTATCTCAAAGAAACCTAGATGACTACAACAAAGTATATACCCAGACCTGCCAAAGTTTGCCTAGCTTAGAGCAGTAATATCTGAATTCAAGAAAGCATGGGACAAATACAAAAGATCTCTAAAGGAAAATAAGGGACTGTAGAGCTTGGTGGTCAGTATGGAAGGGCAGACTGGATAAGCTGCAGGGTCGTTATCTGCTATTACGTTTTTAGTTCTCCATGGACAAACCAGGGAATGGATCCACAGATATGGGTGACATTGGCATTGCCTGTTCCGCAGGACTGGTTTAACACTTTATTAGGCCTTAGGGTCCACAAATGTATGTTCGCCTATCATGGTCTCCATTTATTTCTTTTAGCAGACTTTTCCCCCTTCACTCTTTCCATGCTCTGTCCCTTGGGATCTATGTTCATGACCTTCTCCCCAGGCTTGCACAGTTCACCTCTCCTGACCGTAACATGCCTTGAACAGGGGTGACCTGCATAGAGCAGTGGGTACAACCCTGAACAAAGGCATAGAGGGAAGTGATCTGCATGGAGTGGTGGGTACACCGACTCTAGTCACCTTACTGAACAGACTAGATTGACCATACGTCTTTATCTGCAGTCATATACTATGTTACTCCTATAAAAAGATACAAGTTAAATCCAAAATATCTTACCTTCATAAATGAAAAGCAACAAAACAAAATACTTAGGGGACATATTCAGTGGCGGCGGTCAGTGTGATTAAAGCTGTCACCACTTTAAACCATCCCCTGATATTAAACTGCTGGCCGGATAGCTAAACTGTTTTTTGGCCTAACTTTAGCTGGTTTATGTTAACTGGTTAGCAGCTGAATATTGATACTGACCAGCTAACCTTGGGTGCACCCTGGGAAACACTCTGATGCTTTGGAGTGTTCAGAAGGTTTAGAAAATGATATTCAATGGCACAAACCGGCTATGTGCCACCAAATATCCTGCTCAACAGGATTAGCACACTTGGCAGGCCAGCTAACCACTTTAATCCCTTTGAAGATGCCCCTCTTAGCTTTCTTTGGTGCTTTAGAAAGAGTGGAGGCAGTACGAGGAGTTTTCAGAGGAATTTGCCCAGGTAACTAAATAGCTGGGTAAATTCCACAGACTGAAACATGATCACCAAATTTATGAGAGAACTCTTCAATACCAAACCTCCAATAAAACATGGGACCAGAAAGAATAGGACAACTTTTGTTTTTTTTATACATTTCATTAGTTTTCAATACAGTTGATCATAAAATATTGCGTCATAGAATGGCAAATACAGATTTAGGACAGTCAGTTCTTGTTTAGAAAACTGTCTCTAACAAATTAGGATAGGAGAGTGTTTCTCAACATGACTGATAAGGCAGAACCTAGAGGGTCACATCTACCAGTTTCTACTGTGTTCTGTTTTGCAGAGGCATGCAGCCGAAAATAGAGTTTACACAGATGGATATTTTGATTTTTAGCTCAATGACTGACAGTCTTTCTGATCAAGCTAAAATTATTGTTGACTCTATAAATGACTGGGGGTGATAGTAAACCTGCAGCGGGATCAGCATTTTTTTTAACCACCAGCTGCCGTGGTTAAAAAAAACAAACAAATTGGAGATATTAGTGGCAGTATCTGGAAAGTAGCTGCTGCTGAATATCTGTATTTTGTGGTCAAAGGTGGAAATTATCCAGATAACGGTGAATCTCCAGGAACAAGCAGGAATGTAGTCTTCACATATGGGTATCGTTGGTACCGACGGAGCCTGCGTGGGAACGCTCCTCAGCGTCCAATTAGAAAGCTTTTGGGAGCATCCCACAGCGCCTGCGTGCTGCCTTCCCGCCTTTCCCAACTGCCTCTCTCCAGTTCTTCGTTTTCCGCGGAGCCAGCAGGTCGTTTTTCCTGTTACCGCAGAAATTATCCCATCTTTTTCATTCTTTTTTGTGGTAGTGTCTGCCTTCCTCGACGCTATACCGGTACCACCGGTTCTTTCTTTCTTTTTTCAAAAAAAAAAATTTTTCTAATCTTTTTTCTGGACTTTCCAGTCTTTTTTTGTTCGGTGCCACGTGCCATTTTGGGCACTAGGCCCAACTTTTCCTTCAGAATGGAAAAACCCGCCTCGGGTTTTAAAAAGTGTTCCAAGTGTGGCGGTACCATCTCTGTCACCGATATTCATGAGTGGTGCCTTAAGTGTTTAGGTCCTGACCACTCCATCTCGGAGTGTGTTGCCTGTGGGATGATGTCGAAGAGGGGTCGGCAGAACCGAGCTGCTAAGCTTAGCACCCTTTTTCTCTCCGATGCAGCATCCGTGGCATCGACGTCTTCCAGGGCTTCGTCTTCCTCCCATGGATCTCAGGTAACCAAACATAAATCTGGCCAGTCCTCAAAGGGTAGATCTCCTTCCAAGCATCGAGATGCCTCTGGCGCTGCCTTTGAGGGACTTGTACCGGCAAAATTGCCCCGGCGGGAGGCTTCGGCTTCCAAAGCACTATCAGGGCTCCAGGATGTTCTCGAGGCCTCAACCTCGGCAGAACTACTGGTGCCATGCTCTGGGGTACTGGCTGCTTCGTCCGGTACCGATACCCAGGCATCGGCAGCGTCAATAGACCAGAGGTTCTTGGCTATTGAACACAGTCTCCTTGCGGCTTCGGTGCCTTCGGGACCGCTTCAGACACTTCAACCGGTATCGACACTGGTTCCAGTACCGATATTGGTACTGGTATCGACAGAATCGACATCGGCGACTGTGTTACTGACACCGAGTCATGCTGTTTCCTCCAGTATCGACAAGCCGGTACCAGACCCCTCCAGTTTCGACTTCGATCGGTACCGGTATCGTGCTTTGCAAGAGCACCCAGACAGGAGATACTTTGAATCCTCCGAGGAGTCTGAGGATTCTGACAGCTCTGTCAGTACTGGAGTACTTCTCTCCGAGGAGCCTTCCTCTCCCAAACGTAGGATGTCTCCTCCAGAGGATATATCCTTTCAGGATTTCATCTGGGAGGTGGCTAGAGGTCTTTCCATCACAGTGGCTCCTGAAACAGAGCCCAGAGCAAGGGAATTGGAAATTTTACAATATCCTAAAGCTCCCAAGGAGGCGGCTACTTTGCCTATTCATGAGATCTTGCATGATCTCATGCTAAGAATGTGGGAAACACCTCTTACCACCTCTACTCATTCTCATAGGCTTGATACCATGTATCGAGTACCTCCTTGTCCTAGATTTCAAAAAACCCAGTTACCACACCACTCCATGGTAGTTGAATCAGCTATGAGAAGGATCAAGAGTGCAAAAATACATGCATCTAATCCTCCAGGATGTGAATGTAGGACTCTTGATGCCTTTGGGCGTTGAACCTTCCAGGCATCTATGCTTTCTGCCAGGATTAGTTCCTACATTTTATATATGGGAATATTCCTTAAGGAAGTTACAGGAGATCTAGAGCTTATGAGCCCTCTCCTTCCTGATGATAAGAGGCAAGATTATCTTACACTTGTCAAACATGCCCAAGATGTTTCCAGCTTTGTTAATCGTACAGCTTTTGACTGCTTTGAGTGCATAAGCAGAACCTCTGCCATTGCCATAGGTGCTCGTAGGATTGCCTGGCTCCAGGCATCCAAGTTAGAACTCTGAGTACAGGACAAACTGGGGAATATCCCTTGCACAGGCGAAAATCTCTTTGGCAAAAATTGGCAAGAGAAAGCTAATGAGCTGGATGCTGATAACACCACTTTGGATAGACTATCCAAGGCTACAGCTGATCCTGCAAGGAGAAAATCCTACAAGAAACCATTCTTCTCTAAAAAGAAGAGGTTTTACCCCTCCTATACCTAGCGGGGGCATTCTGCAGGTCAGTCCGCCCAAAAGGGACAGCAGCCACCAAAACAAAGAAAAACAAAGTCTGCTAAGCCTCAACCGGCCCAACAGACTCAGCCTCCACAGGGTCTTTGACTCCCATCTAGAGAACTTGGCCTTCCTGGCCCTCAATGGGCCAGAGCCCTCCACCATTCCAGGAAGGTTGTGTCATTTTGCCCCCCAGATGAGAGCAGATAACAGCAGAAGAATGGACTCTCTCCATTGTAAAGGAGGGGTACAAGCTCCATTTCCTCAACATGCCCCCTCCTACAGTTGTAAGAGGGTTCAATTCTCAGACTTCACTCGAAAATCAATTAGGTCAAGAGGTCAATTTACTTCTTGCCCACAGGGCAATAGAAGACGTACCCATTTCCCAACAGGGTACAGGGTTTTACTCCCCCTATTTCCTTATTCCAAAGAAAACAGGAGGATACAGACCCATTTTAGACCTCAGAGAATTGAACAAATTCCTGTTCAAGGAGAAGTTCAAGATGATTTCTCTAGGAACTCTTCTGCCATACCTTCAGAGTCAGGATTGGCTTTGTTCTCTAGATCTCAAGGATGTGTACACCCATGTTCTCATCCATCCAACTCACCGAAGATTCCTTCGGTTTCTATTTCAGAAGAAGCACTACCAGTACAGGGTTCTTCCTTTTGGCCTGGCCTCAGCACCAAGGGTGTTTACGAAATGCTTGGCTGTAGTGGCAGCATTTCTTCGCACTCTAGGAATATTCGTCTTCCCCTACTTAGACGACTGGCTCATTCGAGTCCCATCAGAATCAGAGGCCAGAATTTCCCTATCTTGCACAATGCGTATACTTCAGTATTTGGGCCTGGTCATAAACATCCCAAAATTCAACCTAACTCCCACTCAGTCTCAAGAGTTTATAGGAGCTATGCTGGATACCAGGAAAGCAAGGGCCTATCTTCCACAGCCTCGCTGCCTTCGTATTGTGCAGTTAGCTTCTCAAGCAGTGTTAAAAACTCATCTCACTGCTCGGGAAATGTTACAATTGCTAGGCCACATGGCATCTACCATGCATGTGGTTCCCTATGCTCGCCTCCATATGAGAGCAGCCCAATGGACTCTATCCACTCAGTGGACTCAAGCATCAGGCTGTCTATCAGACAAAATAGCAAACTCAAGTCGCCTTATTTTGTCCCTACAATGGTGGCAATCAACCCAAAACCTGTTGGTGGGGTCCCATTTCCAACAGCCCCCACCCCAGGTCACTCTAACAACAGACGCCTCACAGGTGGGTTGGGGAGCTCACCTGCAAGATCTCTCTACCCATGGCACCTGGACTCCACAGGAGACCCATATACACATCTATCTCTTGGAACTCAGAGCAATCTTCCTTGCTCTTCGAGTGTTCCACACCCAGCTGAGCTACAAGACAGTCCTAATTCAGATGGACAATCAAGTAGCTGTGTTCTATCTGAACAAGCAGGGAGGAAAAGGCTCTCTGTCACTGTGCAACGAAGCTTTGCGACTATGGGCCCTCACCAGAGAGCATCAGATTCATCTCCTTGCGGTGTACCTGCCAGACATTCAAAACTCCTGGGCAGACAGACTCAGTCGAGTTCTGCTTCCACACGAGTGGTCTCTTCGTGCAGACCAGGTAGCAAAATTTTTTTAATTTTGGGTACTCCGGACATAGACCTCTTTGCAAATCAGTTGAATGCCAAACTTCCCCGATTCTGTTCCAGAATTCCGGCTCAGGGTTCTCAGGCCAGGGATGCTTTCCTCCTCCATTGGGGTCAGGACTTCCTATATGCCTTTCCACCCATTCCCCTAATTCCCAAAACCCTGTTCAAGCTTCAGAGAGACAGAGGCCATATGATTCTCATAACTCCACATTGGCCACGTTAGGTTTGGTACCCTCTGCTCCTACATCTCTCTCAAGCTCCATCTCTGGAGTTAGGATCTGCTCCAGATCTCCTCTCTCAGGAGGACGGGATGTTGTGGCATCTCAATCCCCACTCTCTGCATCTCAGGGCCTGGTTGCTGAGGGCCTAGACCTTCATGGTCTTAATCTGTCTCAACAAGTAAAGGATATCCTTTATACTTCTAGAAAGCCTTCCACAAGACGCTCTTATGCTTTCAAGTGGAAAAGGTTTTCCATATGGTGTTTGCAGAAGGGTCTTGACCCTCTGGAGATACCTCTGGAATCATTATTGGAGTATCTCCTTCATTTATCTAATGCAGGGCTTAAGACTAACTCAGAACGAGTCCATTTAAGTGCTATTTCAGCTTCTTTCAAGCCTTTAAATGGACAACCTATTTCCTCTCATCCTCTCATAGCGAGATTTATGAGGGGCCTCCTTCTAACTAAGCTTCCCATTAGGCCACCACCGGTAGCATGGGATCTAAATCTGGTTCTTGGACAGCTCATGAAGCCGCCTTTTGAACCTCTAGCTACTACCTCCTTGAAATTCCTTTCCTGGAAGGTTGTCTTTCTCAATGCAATCACATCAGCATGCCGCATTAGTGAATTGCAAGCATTAGTGGCTGATCTTCCTTATACGAGGTTCCATCATGATAAGGTAGTCCTTAGGACTCATCCACACTTTATGCCAAAGGTGGTCTCACCTTTTCATTTAAACCAAGCAGTTTACCTGCCTGTATTTTTTCCAAGGCCTCATGCTTCAAATGCAGAAAAGAGTCTTCATACTTTGGACTGTAAAAGAGCACTTGCTTTTTACTTACAAAGGACACAGCAACATAGAAAGTCCTCTCAACTCTTTGTTGCTTTTGATCCTTCTCATTTGGGACTTCCAGTCTCCAAAAGAACATTGTCCAATTGGATTGCACAGTGTATTTCTTTTACCTTAAAACCTTTCTCTGGAAGGCCATGTCACAGCTCACAATGTGAGAGCCATGGCAGCCTCAATGGCTCATCTACACTTTGTGTCTATTGACGACATCTGTCAAGCAGCTACTTGGGCCTCGGTTCATACCTTCACAGCTCATTACTGCTTGGACAAGGACTCCCGCCAGGATGCCTTGTTTGGTCAGGCTGTTCTACGACACCTGTTCCATACTTAATCAACTCCTACCCACCATTCCCGGTAGGATGCCAGAGATCCATAGGGGGAAGTGGAGCCCTTTCACAGGGGCACACAACTTCTGGGGTCTCTCCCTGACATCTGTAGCTAGGGAGTCCCCATATGTGAAGACAACATTTCTGCTTGTTCCTGGAGATAGCATAGTTACTCACCTGTAACATGATGAGGATATTGGGCCGCTTTAAAGGCCGTCTTAGCATGGTGGACCCCTGGCATTTGCTACACTCGCTAGAATGAGATTACACCCATAGGTCCCGTGCCCATGGGACAAGTGTGCGGGTTGATTATGTGTTAGTTTCGGAATCTCTATTCACACTGGTAACAGAGGCAAGCATTGGGTTGGATGAAATTTTGATCATTCCCCAGTGTGGGTAGACCTTAATCGGCAGGGTCCGGTCGGCCAGCAGAGGATATGGCATTTTCCTGTATATTTATACAGAGACCACCAATTTCAAGTTTATCTTCGGGAACCGTGGCAAGCATATGTGTCACATAATATTCAGCATAAAGAGACCCTGGAATTGTTCTGGGAAGCAGCCAAGGCTATTCTTAGAGGAGACATCATTGCATATGTTGTTAGGAGACAACACCAATTGAATGCCACGATAATTAGGTTAGAGATGCAGGTTAGACTTGAGCGGAGAGGGTACGCCAGGAACCCTACTAAGGAAATGAAAGCTAGGCTTCTTGAAATGCAAGCTGCCCTAAATGAAATTTTGCATCAACGGGCAAAAAAGTTGTTAATGTATTATTTTTATTTATTTTATTTATTTATTTAAGCTTTTCTTATATACCGCCTCTTCCAGAGATCAAAGGCGGTTTACAGATAACAAGAACTGAACAAGGTTTTACATGGAACAATTTTGAATTATTTACAATCAACTTTTGAACAACATCTTGTAGAACTAATTACAGTTAACTATTTACAGGAACAGTTGTATAGGCAGTATTGTTGATTAATTACATTGAACATTGTGAATTACATTGGAAGTACTTGAGGAGAGTTTGAGTTAATAAAATCAAGTTATATCATTTGTATAGATATGGTGATAAATCAGGGCGATTGCTGGCACGGTGCCTCAAGGGGAGATGGGGGCCGAGAGTGATTGCTGCCCTATGGGATGAAAAGGGGGAAATTCATAAGGAAGCAGGAGATGTTGTGCACCTTTTTCATGTTTTTTTATCAGATGTTGTACATGGGCTAAGGTCCCCCCATGGCGCGAGTTGAGGAGTTTTTGTGAGGGTTGTTGCTGCCAAAGCTTACTACTCAACAGGCAGCAGCGTTAGAACTGCCCATCTCGGTAACCGAAGTACAACAGGCGATAGTGGTGGCACAGCGCTGTCGGGTGCCGGGTCCTGACGGATTCGGGGCAGAGTTTTATAAACTTTTGTGCGTGGGGGTGGCACCTGTATTAGCAGAAGTGTATCAGGAGCAGATAGAAAGAGGCAAGATGATATGGGGTAGTAACAAGGCTTACATTACTTTGATTCCCAAGCTAGGGAAAGACTCTTTGCAGATGACATCTTATAGGCCTATCTCCCTGATAAATTTTGATTTGAAGCTTTTAGCTAAAATATTGGTAGAGCAACTGGCCCCACTGCTGCCAAGTCTCATACAGGAGTCCCAGGTGGGCTTTGTTCATAAGAACATAAGATATGCCATACTGGGTCAGACCAAGGTCCGTCAAGCCCAGTATCCTGTCTCCAACAGTGTATGCTACTCGGAACTTGCATAAGATTGTTGCAGCATTGGAGTGAGCGCATGAGCATCGACTAGAGTCCCTCCTGGTGGGTTTCACTGCCGAAAAGGCCTTTGACAGGGTGGAGTGGGATTACTTGTTCCGTTTCCTGCCCTGTTATGGAATAGGAGACCAGTTTCTCAGTATGGTTCGCCTGTTGTACTGCCGACCGGTGGCAGCAGTGGCTGTTAATGGATCGATATCGGCTGAAATTTGCCTTGGAAGGGGAACGTGGCAGGGATGCCCTTTGTCTCCCTTGTTATTTGTCTTGTCTCTAGACCCATTGATACAGAAATTGGTTGCCTATCAAGAGGCCCCTGGAATACAGATTTGTGGGGTGGAATTTAAGATCTCTGCCTTTGCTGATGATATGTTGCTTTTTATCACCTCACCACAAACTGCTCTTCTGGCGGTGCTTGCAGAATTTGCCAAGATTGGCGAAATAGCAGGCTTTAAGATAAATGCAGATAAATCTGAGGCCCTAGATGTGCTGGGGGGGTTGCGTCGGGCCTGGGGACCCCTCTTCCCTTTAAAATGGGCAGACTCTGCTTTTACATATCTGGGTATTGTAATGGTGAAAGTCCCCAGGAGGAGATGGAGGTGGAGGAAAATCCTGTTGAAATAAATTATACTGCACTTGTGCACAGGATTTCCAAGCCAGATAAGAAAAAAACACAGCTCTCTGCTGAGCTCAGGCCACGCCCCAGCTCAGAGGGAGAGACAGGCTTCCTCACTGATTGGTCACACTTGGGGGAAGGACAGGGAGTGCTGGGAAGCAAATGCTTTTTAAATCCACAAACAGAGCAGAGAGTTAGCACGGGAAGGAGGACGAGAAGGAGCACGGGAAGGTGCAAGGGAAGTGGAGAGGAAGGAAAAGAGCAAGCAAGAAAGGAACCTTATGAAGAAGGTGAAGGAGAGAGAGAGCCTTGGAGAGGACGTTACAGCAAAGCAGAACCTTGGAGCAAGAGAGCTAGCAAGGGAAGCCTTTGGAGAGACGACAATTGGACATACAGCAACAAGGGCTATAGCAGCTGTAGAGGAAAGAAGGAAGAAAAGCCTCTTCAGAGCAGGTACCTAACTGGCACTGGAAATAGACATAAGGAAGCTGAATTCCAGAACCTGGAGGATAGCAGGGAAAAAGGGTTCAGCAGTTGTCTAAGAAACCCTGCCAAAGGTAAAGCTAGCATTTCTAATGCTGAATCATTGTTAGAGAAGCCATTTGCCTTTGCTACTGTCCAGAAGTCAGACCCAACACCTTTAACTGATAATAGGTGGGGGGAGAGTCTTACATAAGGGGAAAACTATAACACTGATAAAAGCAAGACAGCCGAGCCTTCAGAGTTAGAAGCTATAAGCAAGCTGTTGTCAGAAGGAAACATTTTCTCTCCTAATGCTAATGTGCTGGTACACGCTGAATTGCTCCTGAACCAGTTCAAGGAATTTCTGGAGGAAAGAAAGTCAGGGAGAACTGTTAAACCTGATAGAGATGCCAGCAATTCTAATACGTTGAAAGAATGCAAATAGATTCTTGTTTGCCAGCTTTAGAAAGTGAATCTTCTCCCATGGATTGCTCTTTATGTTTAAAGGAAGAAGGCATTGTTGAACAGCACTGAAACTGTATGAAATAATATAGAAAGTACTTGCCATACCTGCTGAAGAATTGGAAAGGCTTGTTTTATGTTTAATAAGCTTAATTGTCTTCTGAGGATAAGAAGCCGTGCTGTGAGAAAGAAAATCATTTGTTGCAGTTTAATTGTTTTCCGTTGAATAACCACACGGGGCAGTGTCCTGTGGAAAGTTTGTGGGACTGAGAAAACAGCTGAGCAGTGCTGAGATATTTCTGTTACGTTTTTCTTCTGTTCCTGAAATACCTATATGTTGGAGATGCATCCTTTATGCTTGTTTGTGTTTGAGCTTTGATGCGCTGGAAATTCCCCACAATAAATATTCTTGCAGCCTTGAAACACTCGTGTCATAACTACAATTTTGTCCTTATGGAAATAAGCAAAACTACAAGTCCCAGAATCCCTGGTGACAACAGAAATAGCTTTATTCAAAAGAGGACACTCAAAGGCCACTTCCAGCTGGTAAGCTCTCGGGCCCCAGCGGAAGCGTTGCAGTATTCAACTAACTAAAGATCCTCGCCAGCTATATTGGCGTAACTTTAGTATGGCATTGCAGCATATGCAAACCCGCTTAAAGGACTGGGCTTTCCTCCCATTGTCGTTAATGGGCGGAGTGGCGGCGTATCGGATGGTGTTATTTCCTAAATTGTTGTATGTGTTACAGATGCTCCCGGTTCGCCTCCTACATAGGGACATGGTAGAGTATGAGCAAGTGCTTTGTAGTTTTCTGTGGAATGGGAAAAGCCGAGATTACCCTTGGCCCGCATGTGGGGCCCTTGGAAATGGGGCGGACTTGGACTTCCGGATATATCCCGCTATGCACAGGCATGTCGGCTTAGACATTTGGGAGACTGGCTGGGATATACCAAGGAATATACTCCAAGGAGACTGGAAGAGGCCTTTGTTTCTCCTCACTCATTATTGGTGGTGTTCCATATGAGGGGCCCACAGTTGCAGCATGTGACCAAACGTATTTTAGTAGAGCCAATTAAGGGAGTGTGGAGATTGTTGTGTAGGAGGTAGCAGACATCACCGGAGGTTTCCAGCTGGTTGCCTGTTAGAGGCAATCTTCAAATTGTGCCAGGTACTGAGTCCAAGGTGTTTTATGAGTGGGGGGCCAAGGGGATTCGGAATTTGGGGCATATAGTGGATGAACAAGGGACCTGCAAGCCCTTCCATGAGCTGTGGCATGCACATGACCTGGAAGGGGGCCAAATATTTGCTTATTACCAGATACAGCATTATGTTGGTTCACTCCCATGAGAGCAACTAGTGGCAGAGAGGTCTCTAGCGATTTTACTATTCTTTGAATTGGGGGCTCAGAAGAGATTATCAGTCTCAAATTACTCGGATAAGTTGTTGGAAGGAATTGGCCCTCCGGACCTCTCACTCTTTTAGCAAAAATGGGGTGGGGAAACTGGGTTCCCGGTGGTCCCTGGCGAGATATTAGGGACTATTAGGTGCATCCCAGAGGTGGTACAATCCGCTAAATTAAGGGAGCTGCAATTCCAAGCAGTATGCCATACTCATTTTTCACCTTGACGGATGTGGAGGTTTGGACCAACACAAGATGGCAGCTGTCAGAGATGTTCGGTGCCTATGGCTGGGTTAAGCCACATGTGGCTTTGCGAAGGAGTTCAGAGATACTGGCATCAGATTCATCAATATATTAGTCGGTTGCATGCACAGCGAGTGGTGTGGAATGGGGCTCTTGTGATCTTCGATCGGCTGACAGATGTGTTCCACAAGGGGCACTGGAATAGATTTGTGAAAGGCCTGCATAACTGGGAAGTTGCCTCTGTTACAGAGATGGAGGGAGACCAAGACACCCACTTTTTGGGAATGGTGGAGTAGTTTTCATCAGCTGATGTTGATGGAGAGATTAGAGGCAAGGGGCGATGAGGCACATTGGGAGCAGTTTCTGCGACTCTGGGAAAGATATATAGCCACCTTGGCGCCCTGAATATGAAATTCGCTATTAACTATGTAAAGACAAGGTGTCGGGTGGAGTCAGAGGTAAATCCCACCTTCCTGGCCTTGGTAGAAATGGTCCATCGGAGATTTGGGCTTGGAGGTTAGAGAGAGGTCATAAAGAAGGGTTGAGAAGATGTGGTTATGAGCCACAGGGTGGGTTAAGGGGGAGGGTGAGGGGGGGGGGGTAAATGTTTTTTCTTTTATCTGCTTGTTGCTGTTTGTTTGTTGATAAAATGAAAAATTATGCTGTTAAATACATATGCGTGTATTGCCGGGCTGTGGTGTAAGAGTTCCCGCTGCTGCCTGGACTGTTTTTGATGAATAAATAAAGATATAAACCCCCCCCCCAGACATATAAAAAATTGTGCTCCATTTCGAAAACAGCATGCCATTCCAGAATATCTACATATTTGTCTGGATCTTTGCAATGTATACAGTATTTTTCTAATCTCTTACCTGCACAAGATTTCCACAATTCCCCTTTGTATTATTGATTTGAAAGGAGATGAAGTCTTCACCTTCTATACCAGGGCAATGTCTGTCATTAATTCGTACGCCTTCTCTTTCAAAGCCGAGCTGGAAAAGTTTGCATTTTGAAATAGAAACTTCCATCTGTGCGGCTTTACAGGTCACCTCAGCATCAATGATATCATTTGTACCTATAGGAAAAGAAGTGTTTCAAATGTTAATGTGAATGAAATGTACAACAACACATAATAAACATAATAGAAAAATTAAGGGCCCGAATTTCAGTTGGGTGGTGCTATGCCCTGTGTTGGCGCATAGCCCAGCCATCTCCCGCCTAACCCGGATTTTCAATGCCAGCGGCCCTGGCATTGAAAATTCAGGTCATGCTACACAGCTAGGAAGCTGCAGGGGCTACCCGTGTAGTACCGATTTTCGATGCTACATGGTTAGCCCCTGCGCCTTAAAGATAGGTGAGGTTTTCACCTGCCTATCTTTAAGGCGCAGAGCGCTAACCGTGTAACATCGAAAATCGGTGCTACATGGGTAGCGCCATGGCCCACCTCTGCTCCGTCCCAGAACGCCCCTAACACACCCCGATGCTATGCGGATAGCATCGGGGTGTGTTAGGGACATATCCGGGATTTTCGAAGGGCACTACCCATGCAGGTGCCCTTCGAAAATCCCAGATACGGCCTTTACATGGGTAACTAGGACAGTTACCCGTGTAAAGACCTGCGAAAATCGGGCCCTAAGGGTATGCATGTCTAATATATCTAAGCTTCACATAAGAACTTAAGATATGCCATCAAGCCCAGTATCCTGTTTCCAACAGCAGCCAATCTAGGTCACAAGTACCTGTTAAATTCCCAAAAAGGTACACAGATTCCATGCTGCTTATCCCAGGGGTAAACAGTGGATTGCTCTGGTCCTCTTTAATAATGGTTTATGGATTTTTATTCCAGGAACTTGTCCAAACCTCTTAAATCCAGCTACACTAACAGCTTTTACTATATTGGCCAGTAATGAATTCCAATGTTTGATTACGCGTTGAGTGAAAAAATATTTTCTCCGATTAGTCTTAAATGTGCTACATTGTAGCTTCATTGCGTGTCCTTAGTCTTTCTACATTTTGAAGGAGTGAACAACCAATCTATGTTTACCCATTCCACTCCACACCCACAGGATATCATAAGACAAAACAAGCAATGTCCAATACAGTCATTTTATTCTCAGCGCCTGCCCTATGGAATTCCCTCCCTGAAGAATTAAGAGCCCTAAACGACCTCAAGGACTTCCGCAAAACCCTCCTGTTCATGGATTTATATGGATCTGATGATCAATATTTTTGGAAGAATGAACCATAGCAAATGCTTTCAGGGCTTTCCAGAATCGTTCTCAGGTTCTCAATACTTAATAGAAAGGAGGCTAAGTGAATGTTTCATTTACGTTCTATTTAACCACAGGTTTTGAATTTAGAAATTGAATGAATGTCATTTGTATAGGCCGATCTATGTAATTTCTAATTCAGTTATCCGGTTATGTGTCTGTTATGATTGCTCAGTTGTTTCTCATTGTGATTTTTGATTGGTGGTTGGTTTATGAATGAGTAATGTGAAGTTGGATGTGATTGGTTGTGAGTGATTTAGTTGCCTAGATTGGTTGGTGGCTTTATTTTGTTTGGTTTGTGGAGTATATGATTCATTATGATTGGCTATGAAGTAAGTTAGTTTTATGATACGTTTATGTCTTATCGTGTATTATGATTGGTTGAGTGTTGCTTTATGAATATTTGATGGTAATAGTCTATGAATGAAATAGTTTTGTGATTGGTTTAGGGATCCTCAATGGAGGTCAATATTGTGTTGGTTATGTGTGTGCTGTATATCCTGAGCTGTAATTTGCCTGTATTATTTTAGAGTGTTTGGGTCCACATGGCTGTATATGTACTGTTGGTATAACGTCTAATCCTATGAACCAATGATGATGCATACTGAGCTGGCCCGATAGCCTAAATTTTCTTGGGCTTGATTGGCAGAGATTAATGTTTGGAGGTCCACACGGATTTAGATACCCGCTCTTGGCTGTTTAAGGTTAACTTGGTGGGAATTTTTTTGCTTAAGCCATTCTTCAAGCATTTCAAAGAACCTCCACCCAATGCTCCTATCAGCGAAAGTGGCTCCGCTTCAAGCACTGGACCACAGACTTAGAGGACTCGATCCTGTGTCATGTTCTCTCAGTCACATAGTCACCTACTTGGTTACACCTCTTTGATTCTGGTCTCCAAACCTCCTGTGTTCACTACCATCTCTCCGATGTTGTGGCTGCCCATCAACATGAGAATGGCAAACCCATTTCCATACACCATCTTGTGCATCATTTCATGAAAGGCTTAATGAACACTAAACTATGACAAGCCCCCTGCTCCAGCATGGGACCTCAACATTGTCCTCTCTGTCCTCATGAAGCCACCATTTGAACCGCTTCCCTGAAGCATCTCACCTGGAAAACTATCCTCCTTGTTTGAGTAATGTCCACATGATGAGGGAGTGAACTGCAAGCTCTCATTCACTATCCTCATACACTCAATTTCTCCATGACAAAGTTCTTCTGCACACCCATCCAAATTTGCTTCCCAAGATAATCTCCAGTTTTCATCTCAATCGAACCATTGTGCTCCCACCTTCTTCCCAGCTGCACAACTGGATGCACTAGAGCATGCCTTATTATTCTCTGGACTGCTGACTAGCTTTGCTATATTACCTACAAGCCACCCAGCAGATTTGCCTTGCAGCTCTTTGTGACCTTTAACCTTAACAACCCGGGAAAGTCCACATCTAAGCAGACCATCTCTTTCTGAATCACAGACTGTATATCCTTCTGCTACATTCAGGTGGATCACATGCCTCCCGCTTGTGTGGACGCCCACCAGGGGTGGTTCTATCATGAGGCAAGGTGAGGTGGATGCCTCAGGCGACTTATTTTGGGAGCAGCAAAAAATGCCTAAAAAATCCCCCAAAACAAATGATAATACTAGTCGCAGCCTCCCCCACTGCCGTCTTTCCTGTGTTTGCAGCAGCGGGAGCGGCGGGCCTCAGACTTGAAATACAAAAAAAAAGGCATGGGTCTTTACGACTCCGCGCTTGGAAGGACTGCAAATGCCTGCCCCTTCTGATATTCACATTGTGTCAGAGGGGGTGGAAATTTTGTATCTCATGTCTTAAAAATGATAAATAAATAATTACCTGACTGTGGGTGTCCAGGATTGTGGGCAGATGCAGTCTGAGGGAAGGTTCGAGGTTCAGCTGGAACCAGGCAGTCAACGGCAGTAAAATTTGTTTGTTTTTTTAACCTCATAAAGCTGCTCAATCATGGCTGAGGGCTGCTGCAAACATCGGGCAGACTGATCAGTGCAGTTTGAGAGCTTTGCTGCAATCAGGACTGTCCACTGAGGTTGTGGTCCCAATTGCAGCAAAGAGCAGCAGCGGTGGCGGGTTGTTTGTTTGTTTTTTAAAATCTAAGCTGAACTCATCAGGCGACTTTCCTCAGCTTATTTTTTTTTAAATGCTGCTAGTGCTGCATTTTGCTGCGATTGGGACTGCAATGGCACTGGACAGTCCCAATTGCAGCAAAGCCTCCAAACTGCACTGCTCAGCCTGCCTGATGTTCGCAGCAGCACTCAGCCATTATTGGGCAGCTTTACTGGAGGAAAAAAAGGGATTTTTTTACTGCTGTTGACTGCCTGTCCACAATCCTGGAGCTGGTAATTATTTATTTATTATTTTTAACCACACGGGTTACAAAATGCCTGCCCCCTCTGACGTGATGTGACACATCAGAGGGGGCAGGCATTTGCAATTCCAAGTACGGAATCGCAAAGACCCGTGCCTTTTTTTTTTGTTGGTGTGTTTTAAATCTGAGGTTCGTCGCTGCAGGCATTGGAAAAGCGGCAGCGAGGGTGAAGGAAAGAGAATGGCTAGAAGGCAGATGCAGGACATGAAGGGGGATTGGGGAGAATGGCTGGGAGTAAGATGCAGGACATGAAAAGGGATTGGGGAGAATGGCTGAAAGGGAGATGCAGGACACAAAGGGGGATAGGGGCAATGGCTGGAAGGGAGATGTAGGATATGATGGGGGATGAAGGAATGGTTGGAAGGGGGATGCAGGACATGAAAGGGGATGGAGGGCAATGGCTGGAGGGATAAGAAGGGGGATGGGGGCAATAGCTGGCAGGGCAAGAAGGGGGATGGGGGACAAAGGCTGGAAAGGAGATGTAGGACATGAAGGGGGATGGGGATAATGGCTGTAAGGGAGATGCAGGATACAAAGGGGGATGGGAGCAATGGCTGGAAGGGGAGATGCAGGACATGAAGAGGGATGGGGGCAATGGCTAGAAGGGGAGATGCAGGATACAAAGGAGTATGGGGCCATGGCTGGAAGGGAGATACAGGACATGAAGGGGGATGGAGACATGAAGGAGGATGGGGGGCAATGGCTAGAAGGGAGATGCAGGACACGAAGGGGGATGGGGGAAATGGCTAGAAAGGATATGCAGGATAGCAGGCAAATGCTGGATATATAGTGGAGGGGTAGACAGGAGACACAGTCATGGGCATAAGAGGATAGATGGCACGTGATGGATACAAGGTGGGGTAGAGGGAGGGTAATGTTGGACATGGGGTTCAGAGCAGAGGCTGGACACAGGTGAGGCATAAGGAGGGCAGATAGTGGATATAGAGTGGAGAAGTGGAAGAGCAGAGGGCAGATGCTGGACATGGAGTAGGGGTTGGAGAGCAGATATTAGATATGGGCTGGCAGTATGGGGGTTAGAGCGCAGATGGATATGGGATGGAGGGATGGATAGCAGAAGCTGGACATAGAGCAGGGGTCATAGGAAAAAGAAAGGCAGATGCTAGACACGGGATGGGGGTATAGGGGATACTGAGCAGAGGCTAGACACATGGTAGGGATGGAGGGCAGATGCTGGACACAAAATGGGTGGGTGGAGGGAAGATGCTGAACATGGGAGAGAGGGGAATGCTGGACATGGAGAGGATAGGATGAGAAAAAGGGGAGAGACACTAGATGGTGAGAGAGGGGGACACACAAGACAGGGCAGGAGATAAGGGGAAAGATGCTGGCCACAGGGAGAGCAAAAGAGAGAAAGAGAAAGGAGAATGGTATACATCCAAGGGTGTTGAAAGAACTGAAATATGAGATTGTGGACCTACTATTAGTAATCTGTGAGCTTTCATTGGTTGAAGTTTCTATCCAGGCCCCAGTTCCCTTTGAGACGGTGGTACAGGAAGAACACCTGATGGCCCTTAAGGCTCACGTGGCTGCAGTTATGGCCTTACAAAATGCAGGCCCTGTGATGGCTTTGCTGTTGTCATCTCACTCTATTCAGCCCATTTTGGAGACCTATGCAGAGGCGGGCGCTCTGGGGGGAGATCGGAAATGACACCATTTCCCACAGCGATCTCCTTCTCAAGCATATTGGGGTCTGATGCTCCTGGGCACCCCCAAGTGCCCACAGGGTGCCATGGCTCCCACCACCGCCCGCCCTCCCCACATGACCGGGGCAGGAGGCGGGAGGAAACTTGGCATTACTTTGGTTTCCTCTTGGAGTCTGAGTCAGAGGACTGGGAGACCGAGGAAGGCCTGGCCGTCTCGGATGGGTGGTCCCCTGACCTTCCTTTGGATCCATCCCCTCTGTACAAGTGGCGCAAATCGCCCCGGAGGATATGTCCTTCCAGGACTTTGTACAGGATATGGTGAAGGCCTTACCCTTCTCCCTCAAGGCTGAGGATGAGCTGAGGGCAGAGAAGCTTGAGCTCCTGCAGTACCCTTTGGCGCCCAAGTAAGCAGTGATGGTGCTGGTGCACCTTGTCATCCAGAGACTACTACTGCAGCTGGTCCCCACCTACAGCCAGTGGTTGGACTGGATGTACTGTGTCCAGAAGGCACTCGGCTTTGAGAAGCCCCAGCTGCTGCATAATTCCATAGTGGTTGAGTCGGCCCTCAAACGTGTAAGGAGCACCAATACTCGCTTCTCAATGCCCCAGGAGAGGGAGGCCATGGCTCTGGACTCCTTCGGGAGGCGACACTACCGGGGCTCCATGCTGGTTCCCCGGATCCTGTCCTACCAGCTTTATATGGGCATGTTCCTAAAGGATATCATGCTGGACCAGGCAGAGTTTGGCACCCATGTCCCTCTGGACTACCTTGAGTCCTTCGGTGCCCTAATAAGCCACAGCAAGGATTGATCCAAGTATGCCATGTGAGACACATACAACGCCTTCAAATCCACCTGCAGGGTGGTGGCAGTGGGCATCGGCACCCAACAGCTGGCCTGGCTCCAGTTCTCTGACCTGGAGCAGTAGGTCTAGGACAAGCTGGCCAGTGTCCCCTGTATTCGGGAGAACTCGTTTGGGAAGCTAGTTGAGGAGAAGACTGGCAAACACGAGAAGGAGCATGTGATATTCTCCAGGCTCTCGAGAAAAACCACGGACCTCCCATGTAAAAAGTAGCAGCATAAGAAGGCTTTCTACCCATGACTCTGCTGGTACTATCCGGCGCCCAGCCAAAGGCACAGACCCCCCCACAAGCAGCAGAGGGAGAAGCCTCTAAAAGCCCAACCAGTCGTAGCCCAAGCTGGGGGGTGAGCTTTTGATGGGTTCCTCAGGAGTATAGCCAACCATCCTGTACCTGTCAGAATTCTCCCTCAGGTAAAGGGGCAGTTCATCCACTTCACCTACAGATGGCCTCTCATCACCTTGGATGCCAGAGTTCTGCAGCCCGTCCAGCAGGGCTATCAGCTGTGCTTCATGCAGATGCTGCTTCCCTTCGCCAAAGGAGAGAACATAAGAACATAAGATATGCCATAATGGGTCAGACCAAGGTCCATCAAGCCCAGTATCCTGTTTCCAACAGTGGCCAATCTAGGTCATACGTACCTAGCAGTTTCCCCAAAAGACACAGGTTCCACAATGCTTGTACTGGGTCAAGCATTGATATCCTGGGTCCCTTCTTAATAATGGTTTATGGACCTTTCCTCCAGGAACTTGTCCAAACCTTTTTTAAACCCAGCTACACTAACAGTATCTCATGGACCTCACTGCACCAAAGCCAGTTGGGGGAGGAGGTCTCCATCCTATTGACCGACCTCGCCATCAAGCCGGTTCTGCTGGCTCAGGTCAGCAAGGGATTTTACATCAGATACTTCCTGGTCCCCAAAAAGACAGAGTGGTTTTGACCCATTCTAGACCTCTGCAATCTCAACCAGTTTCTCATGCGTGAGTGTTTCAAGATAGTCTTACTAGGGACGCTGCTCCCATACCTCCTAAAGGATGATTGGCTATGTTCCTTGGATCTCAGGGATGTGTACACACACATCCTGATCCACCCAAGTCACAGAAATTATCTCAGATTCATACTGGGAGACCAGCACTATCAGTATCGGGTGCTCCTCTTCGGGCTTGCCTCATCACCTCAGGTCTTTTCCAAGTGCCTTGTGGTTCTAGCTATCTACTTGCGAACCATGGGAGTCTTTGTCTTCCCCTACTTGGATGACTGGTTCATCAAAGGCCCCACTCTAGACACTGTCCATCAGTCCGCTCATCTCATCTCACCATATAGGTCCTAGAGTGGTAGGGGTTCATTATCAACTACTCCAAGTCCCATCTCCAGCCCACATAATAGCTGGAATTCATCAGGGCCCTCCTCAATACCACTTGAGCCAGGTTGTTTCAGCTGCTAGGCCACATGCAGCGGTTGATAGAGGTGGTTGGCTGAAAGTGCTCACCACATGGCTTCCACAGTCACCCCCTTGGTCCACCTATTCATGCGGCAGGCGTAGTGGACCTTTTTCATGCTATGGAAGCAGGCCACGGGCTGCCTTTTGGACAGAGTAGCGGTCACCGTGCTGCTGGTACAGTCCCTCGGCTAGTGGTTGGACCCACAGAACCTTCTCCAGGGCTTTCCATTCCGAGTGGAATCCCCCTGCGGATGCTGACAACCGACACGTCCAAGCTTGGGTGAGGGGCCAACCTGGATGGCCTGTGGATACAGGGTCTCTGGTCTGAGCACAAGAGTCTGCACAAGATAAACTTCCTCAAGCTGCAGGCCATAGCAAATGCCCTCTGGGCCCTCAGGCATATCTGGCAAACCAGGTTGTCCTGATCCAGAAGGACAACCAGGTGGCAATGTTCTATGTCAACAAACAGACTCATATCTCCTCTGCTGGGAAGCAGCCAGCTTTGGAAGTTTGTGCTGCTTCATGGAATGGAGCTCCGGGTGACCTACCTGCCTGGAGAGCTCAACGTCCTGGCGGATCAGCTGAGAAGAATCTTCTAACTACACGAGTGGGCTCTCCACAAGAGAGTGGTGGAGTGCAACTTCTAGGAGTGAGGTACTCCCACGATCAATCTCTTTGCCATGTCACAGAACACCCAAATGGATCAGTTCTGCTCCAGAAGGCCAGCCAGCAACCAGATGGCCTCAGATGCCTTCCTCCTCCACTGGGGAGTGGGTCTGCTTTATGCCTTCCCTTGAATCCCCCTCAAGATGAAAACACTGCTGAAAATGCAGGCCAACAGGGGCACCATGATTCTCATCACCTCATATTGGCCCCAGCAGTTGTGGTTGTCCCTGCTGCTCCAGCTCGCTCAGAGGGAGTGTCTCTGTCTGGGCTCTGCCCTGGACCTCATCTCCCAGGACAGGGGGACCCTGTTGCACCCCAGTGTCTGCTCCCTAGCCCTCACAGCCTAGATGCTGAGCAGGTAGTTCTGTTGGAGCTCAATCTACCTGACGGGGTCACAGATGTCCTTCTCGCATTGCACAAGGACTCGACATGTTGGGCTTATATGTTCAAGTGACAGAGGTTTGCAACTTGGTATGAGGGTCGGGCACTGGATCCCTTCTCCTGTGAGGTGGATTGCTTGCTGAGTACCTCCTGCACCTCTCATACTCCGGCTTGAAATAAACTTTGTCCAGGTCCACCTCAGCACAATCAATGCCTTCTATTGTGACACGGAGGACCGAGCTGTCTCAGCTCACCTGCTGGTGGCCCAATTCATGTGTGGTCTGCTTCTCTCGAAGCCTCCCATCAAGCCCCCACCGGTAGCTTGGGATCTCAAGATGGTCCTCATGCAGCTCATGCGGGCTCCTTATGAGCCGCTGGACTCCTGCCCCATTAAGTACTTACTACTACTACTACTACTGAGCATTTGTATAGTGCTACAAGATGTACATGACCTGGAAGGTCCTGTTCTTGGTGGTGGTCATGTCGGCCTGCCCTGTCAGTGAGCTCCTGGCATTGGTGGCCCATCCGCCTTACATCAGGTTCCACCGGAATCAAAACAATGTACCAAGAAAAAGAAAGTCTGCTTCATGGTACTCCCCAGAGCTGTGGTCCTCGCTTGTGCAGTTACGGAAGCTGGAAAAACGATGGCGTCGATCCCAATCCATGGAGGATCAAACAGCTTATAAAATCCACTTAGAAAACCACAGAAACATGATCACGATGAAAATGAAACAGCATCACACTGACATACTCAAAAGGTCTCTGAACAAGCCACGTGATCTGTTCAACTTAGTTAGTTAAGACTTTATCGAAAGAACCCTCCCCAGAACAACAAAATGCGATTCACCCTCAAGAATTCGCTGACTTCCTCCAGTCTAAACTACTCCAGACAGATACAATCTCATTAATTACACCACAACTGTCCACCTGTACACTTCCCCTTTCGGTGTTCTCCACACCAACAAGAAAATGCATTGAAGATTCTATTACATCCATCAATACCACTACTGCACAATCCGACCCCTGCCCAGCCTATTGGATAAAAGAGCTACGTAAAGAAGTCAGTCCTTTCATCACAAGACTTATGAACCTCTCCTTCACAACTGGAACTTTCCCCATAGACCTCAAATATACCTCCATCAGACCCCTGTTAAAAAATCCCAAACTAAACCCCCAGAAAGTCGATTCGTATAGACCCATAGCAAGCATACCTCTATTAGCCAAGATCATCGAGAAAGAGGTACAAAGACAAGTTCAAGATCACATAGACACTGCAGCCCCACTTGACCAATGCCAACATGGGTTCAGGGAGTATCATGGGGTAGAAACTCTCCTTACTACCCTTTTCAGCAACATAATCTCAGGTATTGATAACATTCGGCAGGGGTTCGCGCTCATCTTTCTTGACATTGCCGCAGCTTTCGACTCAGTGAATCACGAACTTCTCCTGGGGCAGCTTGAAGAGAAGGGCATCTGTGGTAATGCGCTAAAATGGTGTAAATCATACCTAGCCGAAAGATGGCAATGTGTGAAATCTGGATCAGCTACGTCCGAACCTTTCCACCAAAACTCAAGGAGTCCCTCAAGGCTCCTCACTATCATCACTCTTTTTCAACATATACATACAACCTATCTGTAATCTCATCAGATCTTTTAATGTGAGCTGCCTGATATACGCTGATGATATCCTGCTCTACACCCCGTTCTCTACAGAACTTCTGAATCTCTCCCCTCTGATAGAATGTTTTGACGCAGTTTCTGAATGGCTCCTATCCCAAAACCTCCGTATCCAACACAAGAAGACAGAGATTCTATTCATTACAAGGGACCACAACTTCACCCCACCATCATATGTAAGAGTTAAAGAAGCAGAACTGCAAACAAAATCCACAATTCGTTATCTGGGGGTCATACTGGATCAACATCTTGATATGAAAGTGCACATAGAGAATGTAGTAAGAGCAGTTTATTTCAAGATTCGTTCTCTCAGGCATTTTCGCTCCTTACTTGATCCAGAAGACTACAGGACAATATACCAGGCGTTAATTCTACCACATTTTGACTTTGCTAACGCTATCCTACAAGGCCTTCCTCAATCCACTATTAACCCTCTACAACTTGCTATGAACACCGCAGCTAGGGTCCTTCAGGGAGTCGCCAGATTTGAGCACGTGACTCCTATATTAAAACAACTCCACTGGCTCCCCATACATGGTAGGCTCACTTACAAGACCATACTGCTGACCTTTAAGGCCATCCACGGACTTTCATCCTCCTCACTCTCAAATCTCATCCATGTAACTCCATCGACTAGATCCAGAAGACCGACGGCTATAAACACACTAACACTTCCTAAGGCTGTAACAAAATGCACCCAGATAACGGCAAGCAGATCTTTTATATTCTACGCCCCAAGATGCTGGAACGCCTTACCACCAAGCGTTCGTGCCATTACCGACTTAACCCAATTTAGGAAAGCACTTAAATATCACCTTTTCCTCATATACTACCCACCAAACATTACCCCCAGCAAAAGCCCCCCCCAAATAAGAGACACCTTATCTTCAAATAGCCTCTCCCACTTTCTCAGTAAGATTACTAGGACTTTTGTGTTGTCATGATACCTTTTATATAATCATGTTTGTAATAAGTTAACCTTATGTTACCCGTTTATATACCTGTTTGCTGTAAACACGGAATAGCCTGTTATTCTGTTGATGTTGTTGTATGTGAACCGCGCTGATACCAAATAGTGCGGTATATAAAAGATTGTAATAAATAAATAAATAAATAAATAAAATGCAACCATGATTTTTGCTGATGGTGGACTCTGAGTGCCACCTCAACCAGTCGATTGTCCTGACGACTTTCTTCCTGAGGACACTTGCCAACCGAGGGGAGGCAGTGTTGCACATGCTGGATTATAAATGTGCCTTGGCCTTCTACGCAGGCCGTACCAAGGTCCATGGCAGTCCACGCAGCTGTTCGTCTCGTTTGACCCTAGTAAGTTGGGGACTGCTGTTTCTAAGCACACACTGTTCCTGTGGTTGGTGGATTGCGTCGCATTGGCATACTCGCAGGCCAGACTGAGCCTCGAGGGTCATGTAATGGCTCAGAACATTTGAGCCATGGCCGCTTCGGTCGCTAACCTGTGCTCAGCCTCCATGCAGGAAATTGGCAAGGCTGCCACGTGGTCTTTGGTCCACATGTTCACAGCCCACTGCTCTCTGGATGGGACAGCAACTTCGGCCAGTCTGTGCTCCAGCACATTTTTGGGTATTAGGTCCAAAAATGCCCACCGGCCCTTCTATCCATCCAGGCTACCTGCAAAAGTTGACAAATCTCTGTGCACTGTTTGCTCAGGATGCTGAATCGGTGGAGTCCCTGAGGGACTACCTTCCTGTTCTTCCTGTTCTCCAGTTTTGTTGCCTCGGTTTTCAGTAGCCTGTAGCTTGGAAATCCCATATGTGAGGACTTACTTCCTGCTTGTTCACGGAGAAAGCGTAGTTACTCACCTGTAGCAGGTGTTCTCCGTGAACAGCAGGAATAAGTCCTCACAACTCTCCCACCTCCCTAAGGAGTTGTTTTTTTGGCTACTGCTTTGAAACTTGACAGGAGAAGATGGTGCCATGGCAGGCGGGAAGGCAGACATGCATGAGTGGTGCAGCTTCCAAAAGCTTCCAATGGAAGCTGGGGAGTGTTCCATATGGGTTCCATTGATGACACCCATACATGAAGATTGGGGACTACCATTGCAACTTGGAGAGGAAACCCATCTCCACTCAGTCCTTGGTGGTTCATTTCATGCAGGGTTTGCTCCTCTCTAAGACATAAAAGGAGAATGAGCTAAAATCTATATTCTCCTTTCTCACATACTAGTTTTGGCATGTTGGAAACTTGTACATTTGTGGACTGAAGATGTTAAATCAATGTTAAAAAAAGGACTATCATCTGAATATGGCTTTCAAACAAGACTATTTCATCGTGTTCGACAAATTTAAATCTCTTCAATTAGCATTCTTTTTGCGCAACTACCTTGAGGGTATTATCTAATTGCTCTAACTGGTGAAAGTACCTCATAAGTAAAGAACAAACTTTAGGTCTAAGTGCATAAAATTAAATGGGTTTCTTGTCAATTTACAGTAATTTTATGTAGCTTTTCAGCTGCGCTATCCATTTAAGTAGCACTGCTGAAAATCCATGAATAAACAGATAAAATCTCTGTTTAATTTTATACTGCTATTTATAGTAAGAAACATAGAAATGTGACAACAGAAAAAGACCACATGGCCTATCTAGTCTGTCCTTCCATATCAACAACTACAACAGTCCCCTTTTTTTCTTTTGAGATAGATATACCTGTATTCAAAAATCAACATTATAGTAGTTTATATAGTCAAAATTATACATTAAAAAATACAGTTTCTCATTACTTATTAAACCAAATACATATAACAGTATTATATATTAAACAATTAGTACAACCGTAATAAAGTTACTATACTTACTGGGTCACCACTTGGTTTCCAATCTTTTCCCTCACTTGCTTTTATCATTCTTTCTATACCTAATCCAAACATGTTTCAATTTGAAGCTATTCATCCTACATGTGCCATGCTACTTAAACTGATAAATTATCCATTAAGAGGGTAATTTGATAAGGAGTCACCTAAAATGATGTGCCATCAATGTGTGTAAATGATGCCACTATTTTATAAGTACACGTGTTGGCTCGATGGCAGGTACTTTCACTGTGGGTGTACACATGGGCAGAGTTTGGGTGGAGTTCAGAAGTATATATGTAAATTATAAAATCTTATAATTTATGTGCATTATATAGAAATCTAGGTGCGGGGATCACACCTTAAATTAACACGCATCCTTTCACACTTACTCCTTATTTTATAAAGTCAAGTAAGTGCGTACTTGGCTTTATAAAATAGGTGTAAAATACATGTGCAAAAAAGCTAGTTAACTAGGTGTCAATTTATAAAACTACCCTCCACATGGCCAAATATCCCTACTTAAATAGATAACTTTTTGGGAAGCTTGAAAAGGTTCCTAACCACACCCCTTTTTAAAACAATTTTAGCTGTTTAATGAATTAAACGGCCAAAATTAGCCATATAAGTGATCTGTATTTTAAAGAAAAAAGGACTTATGTAGGTCCAGATTTAGGCATAGGAAACTGCCTAGGGTATCACGCTTTGAAGTCATGATTTAGCTAAGTGAAAGAGGAGCTCTGCTTACTTTAGAGCCGTGTGCATGAGTTGCTTCAAAGAGGCATCACTGTGGCTTTCCACTGTTTCTTTTTCCTGCTCGCCTTTCTTTGAGATCTCTAGGATCTGCTGTCTAATCTTTGCCTCTGGACAGCTCCACAGATGGTATTGCTGCCTATTGCTTAAGTGCTTTTAAATATCATCCTCGCTCCAATTTAATTTAACATGTTACATTGGCAGCTTCAGAGTAATATTAGCAAATCCTCTACTTCCCATACTAGGATAAGGTTATGAGATAACTGCTTTACTACAACATCAAAAATAGATATTTAAGAAAGACAGGGCTCTTCTAAATAAAATAATGTGCAATGAGTTTAAACCTCTTGCTCAATCAGTAGGGATGGTGGCATGGATGAGGGACTGTTTTCACTTGACTAGACAATTAGAACACCTAACTTTCCCCTTGCTGTATATGCGATTTATTTTTTGTTACAGATGGAACATCCATTTGTAGCATACTTAGATACTTAAAGCATTTGCTTTAATCATTGTTATAATATTTGCAGATCACTTCCCTGATGAAGTAACAGTCAAATATTTGACATGATCACTTACTGTTTCCATAAGCTGGAGGCTCCATGCAACCACATAACTCTCCTCCATTATCAATGTCACAGGTTCTGTTGGGACACTCTGCCCCCACACAGGGATCTTCAATCACTCCTGCTAAAGAGGAAAAGAAATATAAAACCTTATTTCCTCATAAATGTTAAAAGTAAGCTTTATAGAAGCCACACAACTACTTTATATAAAAGCTAGGAGTGTGCAGGAGTGAGCAAGGACTGCATCTCCTGCTATTGTATTCGCTGCTTTCTGTGGATTACTGCTGTAACTTGCCTGTTTGTGTCTCTTCAACGTCTCCCAGGCACCCCCTGTGTCTGTACTCTCCAGCTCCCACCTACTGGAAGTGATGTTCTCCAGGACCAAGCAGGAATCAGTCCTCACATATGGGTGTGTCATCGGCGCCAATGAAGCCCCAGCGGAGCATTTCCCCAGCTTTCTAAGAAAGCCTTTGGGAATGCAGGCACGCATGCGTGGCTCCCTTCCCGCCTAAAGGTGCCATCTTACCTCAGTCTCTTTTTTTTTTTCCGTGTAGCCCACCGGACGTGTGTCCAGTTTCCCGGTTAAAATTAGATTTTTTTCAGCGATTTTTGCTCTTTTTCTACCGGTTCGACGCCGGTTCCCCTCCTGCCGGGTTCGGTACACCGGTATCGAGCCCGAATTTTCTTTTTCGGTTTTTGCCCTTCGTGGCTGGCGTTCGCGCCCTTTTTTCTCCTTTTCCCTGGAAGGCCGGTCCTTTGACCTCGCGGGGACTCTTTTTTCCCCGATGGCTTCCAGTGGTTTTAAGAAGTGTGATCGGTGTAAGAAACTGATGTCTCTCACCGACACACACGACTGCTGCCTTCGGTGCCTCGGCCTCGACCACGATCCTAAGTCGTGCGCGGCCTGTGGAAAAATGTCTTCCAAGGCACTTCGCAGTCGCCAGCAGCAAAAGGAAAGGCTTTTCTCAGACTCAGCCTCCGGCCGGGCCCGGACCTCGTCTGAGGCCTCGACATCTCAGGATTCCGATCCCGAGCGCCGTCGAAGCTCCTCGGATAGGGGGTCCCCCGACCGGGAACGCAAGAGGAAGAAACGGCTCACGAGGGCGTCGTCGGAAGAGATCCCTGGCTCCTCGTGGGCCAGGTCTAAGACCCCCGACCGTCGCCCCGGGCCCGTGGAACCGGAGAAGCCTGCCAAAGTTCCTCGTGTGGAGCCGGAGTCTGCTGGACACGTAAGCCCTGTAGTCCTCGTGGACTCTCCTCCCAGGGAGCCGAAGTCGGGCCCGGCGCCGCCGGGGCCCGAGTCAGTGGCTACTGCGTCTCCCGAGCTGAGTCTCAGGATGACAGCCTTGGAGAGCAGAATGTCTGCCTTCATGGAGCAGCAGCGGGCACTGATGGCCAGCCTGTCTGGCGCATCTGCCCCGACCACCGGGACATCGACGTCTAAGTCGACCCCGGAGACCGAGCCGATACTCGAGTCCATCATGGCTCGGAGTCGACCTCGGTCGCGGTCTCCCTCGACCTCCCGTTTGGGACCAAGGGCGTCGACGTCGGGGCGGATGCCCCAGGGCCCCACGGGGTCGGACCCCGACTCTTCCTCGGATGAGTCGGCTTGGGAAACAGAGGACGAGGAGTCTCCTGATACCTTTAAGACTCGGTGCGTCCCTTCGGACTCACCGCAGTCTGAGCCCCGGAGTAGGTCCCCTCCGGAGGATACCCGGTTCTTGGAGTTCGTCCGGGATATGGCCACTGCCTTGGCTATCCCGGCGGATCCAGAGGAAGAGTCTCGAGCTGAAGAGCTCGAGGCGCTGCAGTATGACTCTCCTCCGAAGGAGGCCTTTACTGTCCCGGTTCCTCTGATGCTGGAACAGCTCCTCTTCCGTATGTGGGAGGCACCGGCTTCGGCACCGGTGCTTAGCAAGCGAGTCGATTCCATCTGTCGACTTCGGAAGAGTCCTGGGTTTCAAAAAGCACAGCTACCACACCATTCCATGGTTGTGGAATCGGCCATGCATCGTCTGGAAAGTCAGAAGATGCACTCCGCGGTGCCTCCTGGCAGGGAGGCCCGAAACCTCAATGGCGTCGGTAGAAAGTGTTTTCAGGGCTCGATGCTTGCTTGCCGTGTCCAGTCTACGATGGCTTCGAGGCTTCGGCCCGAGTAGCGGCAGCCGGCATCGCGGCTCGACGCCAGGCATGGCTGCAGTCATCGGACCTCGAGCCATAGGTTCAGGACAAGTTGGTCGATGTCCCTTGCCGAGGTGAAAACCTTTTTGGCAAGCCCATGACCGAGAAGGTCGCTCAGCTCGAGACCGAGCACCTCACCAGGACAAGGCTGTCGAGGAAGACATCTGCCCCTTCTCATAAAAAGAAGGGCTCGGGTAAAAAGACCTTTTACCCGAGGAAGGGCACTGCCTACAAACAGTACCCTCAATATCAGGCTGCCCAACCTGCCCCACAGGATCAGCAAGCCAAGGGCCAGGATAATGGGCCCCGTAGGCAGAGGGCCCCCAAGCCTCCGACCCCTGCTACCACTCAGCAGGTTGGGGGTTTTTGACTCCTTGAGCATAGCCTCTCCTCCACTGCTTCCCCAACCCTGCACAGGAGGTCGTCTCGCCCTCTTTGCCCACCAGTGGCCCCTTATCACCGGGGACAGTTGGGTGCTAGAGACAGTCCACAAGGGCTATGCACTCCATTTTCACCAACTGCCACCCCCCTACTTTCCAGGGGAACCTCCAAGGCCTCCCCTGCACACAGACCTTCTCTGTCAAGAGCTTCAGAGTCTGCTGGTGGACAAGGCAGTGGAGCCTGTGTCTCCCCACTTACACGGTCACGGGTTCTACTCCAGGTATTTCCTAGTGCCCAATAGGACCGGTGGCCTTCGACCCATTCTGGACCTCAGGAACCTCAACAAGTTCCTGGTAAAAGAAAAGTTCAAGATGCTTACTCTTGGAACACTTCTGCCCTACCTGCAGCAGGGAGATTGGCTATGCTCCTTAGATCTAAAGGATGCGTACACTAACATCCTCATTCATCCAGACCACAGAAAGTACCTAAGGTTCATCGTGGGAGGAAACCATTATCAGTACAGAGTACTGCCTTTCGGCCTCACTTCCGCCCCCAGAGTTTTCACAAAGTGCCTAGCAGTGGTGGCGGCCTACCTGAGAAATCAGGGCATCTTTGTCTTCCCCTACCTGGACGACTGGCTCATCAGGGGTCAGACAAGCCAGGAAGCCAATCAAGCCACCCTCAGGACAATTGCTCTTCTACAACGCCTGGGGTTTGTCAAAAACTTCGCAAAGTCCACTTTGCTCCCTTCCCAGAACTTGGAGTTCATAGGGGGAAGGTTGGACTCTCTCCTAGCAAAGGCATTCTTGCCAGAAGACAGAGCCCAAAGGTTGATGGCCTTGACAGGTCAGTTTCTCAGCAGGTTCCTGGTCTCCGCCAGGCTCTGCCTGAGACTACTGGGCCACATGGCTTCGACAGTACATGTGACCCCCAATGCCAGGCTCCATATGAGGCCTGCTCAGTGGTGCCTTCGAACTCAGTGGTCCCAGGCCACAGGCAGCCTCAGAGATGAGATAAGGGTGTCCAAACCATTTCTGCACTCCCTCAACTGGTGGCTGCACCCACCCAATCTACTGATGGGGGTGCCTTTTCAGATATCAGTTCATACAGTAGTGCTGACTACAGATGCCTCCCTGCTGGGCTGGGGTGCTCATTGTCTGGGCAAGTGCACCCAGGGCCTCTGGTCTCCCTGGGAAGCTGCACAGCAGATCAGTCTCCTCGAACTCAGAGCTATTCGGTTAGCACTCAAAGCCTTCACAGCTGCCCTGGCTCACCAGTCTGTCCTGATTCAAACAGATAACCAGGTTGCCATGTTTTATGTGAACAAACAGGGCGGAACTGGGTCCAGGATTCTCTGTCGAGAGGCTCAGGACCTTTGTTCTTTTATCCTCAAACACCACATGCTTCTCAAGGCGGTGTACCTCCCAGGACAGGACAGCTATCTGGCAGACAGATTGAGCAGAATCCTGCAGCCCCACGAGTTGCAGCTGCATCCTTCAGTGGTTCAGAAGATCTTCCTAAAATGGGGTCTTCCCTTGATGGATCTTTTTGCCAGCCCCATAAACAAGCAACTGCCAACATTCTGCTCCAGGCAACCGCATCCTCTGAGAATAGCAGCAGATGCTTTTCTGATTTCCTGGTCTCAGGGCCTCCTGTATGCGTTTCCTCCCACGCCTTTGGTGGCCCGAACTCTGTTCAAGATTCTTCAGGACAAGGCCTCGGTCCTGCTGGTGGCTCCCAGATGGCCGAGACAGCCTTGGTTTCCACTTCTACTTCAACTGGTGGTGGATCCCCCACTGCCTCTGGGGTTGCAACCCGACCTTCTGTCACAGGAGCGGGGTTCCCTTCTGCATCCCAATCTCAAGTCTCTCAATTTGATGGCCTGGAGGCTGCAAGGGTAGTCTTGGCTCCCTGGGGCCTCCCTCAGGAAGTTGAGGAGGTTGTCCTAGCCTCTAGGAAACAGTCCACTAGGAAAACCTATGCTCTTAAATGGAAAAGGTTTTCTGTGTGGTGTCAGATCCGTACAGAGGATCCTTTTTCCTGTACTGTGCCAGTAGTCCTTCAGTACTTACTGCACTTGTCAAACCAGGGTCTTAAATCCATTTCTGTTCGGGTCCACCTCTCAGCTCTAGCAGCTCACCACTCCTTGGTAGAGGGGCAGTCTCTCTCTGGTCACCCCTTGGTGTCCCGCTTTCTCAGGGGCTTGCTTTTGCTCAAGCCTCCTATCCGTCCTCCTGCCCCTGAGTGGGAGCTGAATGTGGTCTTGCAGCAACTGACTCGCCTACCTTTTGAGCCGATGGCTACTTGTCC
Source organism: Ichthyophis bannanicus (assembly GCA_033557465.1). Classification (NCBI taxonomy): domain Eukaryota; kingdom Metazoa; phylum Chordata; class Amphibia; order Gymnophiona; family Ichthyophiidae; genus Ichthyophis; species Ichthyophis bannanicus. The sequence continues at coordinate 70,791,813 of CM066034.1, forward strand.
TCTACGCTTCCTCTCCTGGAAGACACTCTTCCTGATAGCCCTTACCTCGGCTGGGAGAGTGAGTGAGTTTCAAGCTCTGGTCTGTGACAGGCCTTACACCAGGATTTACAGGAACAGGGTAGTCCTCAGGACTCATCCAAAGTTCCTCCCTAAGGTTGTCTCCTCTTTCCACCTCAATCAGGAGGTGGTTCTTCCAACATTCTCCCCTAGGCATCATGCTAGCCAGGCTGAAGCAGTCCTGCATACCCTGGACTGTAGGAGGGCCTTATCCTTCTATCTTGACTGTACGCAAGAACATAGAAGGGCTACTCAGTTCTTCGTCTCTTTTGACCCCAAGCGTACCTTGTCCATCTGGGTGGCTGACTGTATCACCTTGGCTTTTAAGGCGGCTGACCTTCCTTTGCAGGGTAGGGTCACAGCCCATCGTGTTAGGGCGATGGCTGCCTCAGTGGCTCATATCCGCTCTGTGCCCTTGGTAGACATCTGCAGGGCTGCAACTTGGTCTTCAAGCCAGACTTTTGCAGCCCATTACTGCCTGGAGAGGGAGTCCCGTAGGGACAATGCTTTTGGCCAGGCAGTACTCCGGAATCTCTTTGAGGTTTAAGCAACTCCTGCACTCCTGTCCTCTGTTGGGCTACCGGTGGAGGTTAAGTCCTTGAAAAGCCTTTCTTTGCAGCTGGGACTAGAGGGAGTCCTATTGTTCAGCTTGGGTTCCTCGGTAGCCCAGAGCTAGGGAGTCACCCATATGTGAGGACTGACTTCCTGCTTGGTCCTGGAGAAAGAGTAGTTACTCACCTGTAACAGTTGTTCTCCAGGAGCAGCAGGAATCAGTCCTCACAACCCTCCCTCCTCCCCTTGGAGTTGCAGTTGTACATAGTTTATATTTTTCATTTTTCGTGTGCTGTTCTTAGCTATGTCATTTGACTGAGGTAAGATGGCACCTTTAGGCGGGAAGGGAACCGCGCATGCGTGCCTGCATTCCCAAAGGCTTTCTTAGAAAGCTGGGGAAATGCTCCGCTGGGGCTTCATCGGCGCCGATGACACCCATATGTGAGGACTGATTCCTGCTGCTCCTGGAGAACACCTGCTACAGGTGAGTAACTACTCTTTCCATCAAGGTACCCCAGGCATATAAAAGACCAGGATTGCGGCGTTTAGCGCTGTGGCAGCATGCACCGAAGGAGCGCGCCCAAGGAGTAGAACATGCTCCTTGGGGTGACGCCGGAGGCGACAGGGCTAAACCATCATTTGTGCAGTCTTCCACACCTTCTAGCTCACACTGTTGTAACAACTCAGGTCAGTATCCCCACCGTTCTTCACAGATACATCAGACATCCTTCTGGGTCCCATTCCATCTAGTCATGTTTGCAATGGCCACCATTCCCATCTTATGGGGATGGCTCCCTGATTCGCATCGGCCATCTCTATCTGGTCACTTTACGCGCAATATGGCTAATCTTTTACTCTGTTTGCCTGGTCCGTCCTGACTCTCTGTGTTGCACTCAGTAACTTCTCTTTGTTTCTTTCCTTAGCTCTTTTAAACTGTTGCTAGCTTCGCTCCAAAGCGCAACTTATTCAGGATTTAACTCTTCAACATTCCCTAGACGCCTTGTTCCTTACATAAACCTGGCTTCAGGAGGGGGAGGAAGCCCTCCTGCATCGCTGTCTTCCCCCCGGGTATTCTGCCTTCCTTACATTTTGCCCAGGTCGGAGCAGAGGGGGCGTGGTGGTCCTCCACTGCTCTTCCCTTCCTCTCACAGAGGTTCGTCCCCCCCTTATGCTACCCTGAGTCCCTATTGCTTCACTTGGGCACCTCCCCACCGATCCATTTTCTTCTTTTCTACGCTCCACCTTCTCTCCATCCAGACCTCTGGGATACACTCTTACTCTCACTCTCTGAAGTCTCTCTTATATCCCCCCACTTGGTGATCCTAGGCGATTTCAGTGCACATCCTGATTCACCCTCTTGGCCCAGGGACAAAGTACTCCTAACTTTGCTAGAGGATTTGTCGCTACACCAGCACGTCTCCTGTCCCACTTATGCTGCAGGTCACACCTTGGACCAGCCAGCTCTCCATTTACACCATCTATCATCTCTACCCTTCCACTTCCCTGGTCAGATCACTTCAGTCTATTTTTCACTTTCCCTTTCCCCTCTGTACCACCCTCAACCAGCATCTCTGCCACATCGTTCACCCGATTTAAGTGTCATATCACACCATCCATATTTTAACAGTTTCCCTCTGCTGACACTCTCCTCCCAACTTCCCCTCTCTTTCTGTGAATGACCAGGTAGATACCTGGACTTCTACACTGTCCTCTATCCTAGATCAAATAGCCCCTTTATGCTCCTCCTGCCCGTCTACCCATCACCCCTGGTACCATCCCAGACTTTATCTTCAGCGCATCCATCTCCGCCGCAACGAGCGGATCTGGCTACTCACCTCCTTCCATTTATGCCAGCATCAATACCGCTCCATGATCCACTCTGCTAAATGATCGTACTACACTGATTTACTCACCACCTTGTTCAATTCCTCCCGACAGCTCTACCAGGTGCTTCACTTCCTATCAGCAACCCGGACTCCCACTAGCCCCTGTCTTTTCCCCTTCCATCCCAAATCCAACCCTTATGGCTGCTTTCTTCTCTGAGAAAACTCAGTCCCTACGTTCCACCTTTTCCTCTTGCCCTCCTTCCCTCTCCCCCACACTCTCCCCATCTCCTCTCTCCCTCTCTTCCCTCTCCCCCTCCCCAGCCTTTCCACATACTTGGCACTCCTTCCGGCCCGTTACGGCCACAGAACTCACTAAGGCCCTCACCTCATCTCACAAAACAACCTGCCCACTCGATCCCATTCCTTCCTCTTGGCTACTAGACCTCTCTTACTCTCTTTATTTATTTACCTATATTTGTATACCGCTTTTCATCGAGTCAAAGCAGTTCCAGAGAACAAAACATTATACATTGAACGTACTGTATTTTTAAACAAGTGAACATTTTAATATCTGAACGTTTCAACCTTTTGTTGATATAACTTTTAACACTTGATTAACATACATATACAAAATGAACAATTTAACTGATATATACATATTATTTACATATATGTGTTGTATTGGGTTGTATTGTGTAATTTGGTGATTATGGGGGGGTGAGGGGGGGTCCAAAGTGTTCTGTAAAATAGGTATGTTTTTAGGTGTTTGCAGAATGTATGGAGGTTGGTAATGTTTCTTAGGGTGAAGGAAAAAGAGTTCCAAAGGGATGGGGCATATAGTTGAAATGCCCTGTGACATGTTTGTTGATTACATTTGTGTGTGTTTGGTGGTATCATGAGATTATTGATTGTTGTTTGTCTACGTGGTTTAGAGGCTGGTTGTAGTAGAAGGAGTTTGAAACATGTTTCTTGTTGGGAGTGTAATGTTTTGTGAATGTGGAGCATGCATTTGTAGTTGATTCTACTGATGAGTGGTAACCAGTGCAGTTTCTTAAGTATTGGGGTGATATGTTCATATTTGTTTGCGCCTTGTATGATATGTGCAGCAGTATGTAGGGCAGTTTGTAGGGGGAGAAGTGTTGGTTGGGGTAGACCTTTGTAGATGTTGTTGCAGAAATCTGCATGAGGGAATATAAGGGTTTGTAATGCTGATCTGAAGTCCATTGGTTCCAGGAGAGGTCTAAGTTTCTGAAGAGTCTTTGCTTTGAAATATATTGTTTTTGCATTCATTCTTCACATAGTCAATTCAAGTTTATCCTCGGGTCTTTTCCCCACCACCTGGAAGCACGCGCTCATCTGACCCATTTTGAAGAAACCATCTCTTGAACCCTCCACCCTTGCACAGTGGAGCTCGATATCCAAACTTCCTTTCCTTTCTAAAATCCTGGAAAAAAAATGGTCTTTTCACAACTTTCAGCCCACCTTGATACCACCTCTGCCCTTCACCCCCGCCAATCTAGATTTAGAATCGGGCATAGCACTGAAATCATCCTCCTTTCCTTTTTGAATGAGCTCCATCAGTCACATGAAAAGGGCAATTTTTCTCTTGCGGTATCTCTGTATCTATCCTCTGCCTTCGACTTAGTCGTCCACTCCACACTCCTCAGTGGTCTTTATGATCTCGGGATCCATGGTTTCGTTCCTTCCTCTCTTCTCGCACTTTCTCTGTCCAGATCGGCTCCGCCACTTCCCCTGTATTACCCCTTCCATGTGGTGTCCCCCAGGGTTCTGTGCTGGCCCTCCTTCTCTTTAACGTCTTCCTTGCTCCACTTGCCTTCATTATTCAGCAGTCCGGGGTCTCTGGTTACTACTATGCCGATGACATCATTCTCCTGCTCCACACCAGCCCCCTCACCCACTGGACTCCTGCATTTCTCGCATTTCCTCCTGGTTAAATAGCAACTACCTGCACATTATCCCATCTAAATCTGCCGCTCTCTGGTTTACCTTCGGTGTCCCCTGTCCCCCGCTTGCCCCAATGTTGTCTGCTACCCGATACCTCTTGTAACATCTCTCTTGTACCTTGGGTTCACTCTGGACTCTTCTCTTAGCTTCCACTAGCACATCTCACTTATCCGTCGTTCCTTTGTTTCCCTGCACCAAATTCGTGCCGTCCGATCTTTCCTCTCTTTCATCTCTGACCACCTTGTACTGTCACTCATTATGTCCAGACTCAACTATTTTAACTTCATCCTCGCAGGTTTGTCCCAATATCAACTTTGCCGATTACAGCTTATCCAGAACACTGCAGCTTGCCTTCTCACTCACTCCTCCCAACTTGATCACATTACCCCTCTACTCATACATCTACATTGGTTTCCACTTAAATCCAGGTTCACAAACAAAATACTTACCATTGTTCACAAGGTTATTCACACTGGAACCCCTCAGTATCTTGCAGATCTTATTCACCTCCATGCTTCCCCACGCCTACTCCGGTCTATCCATGTGAACTGTCTTTCCTGTCCCTCCCCCATGCAGCACATCTTGAACTTACCCGCCACTCTGCATTTTACTTCCTGGGCCCACACTCTGGAATTCATTGCCACTCACGCTCCGCATTGAACTGTCTTTTCCCAGATTCAAAGCCATGCTCAAAACTCAACTATTTCACCTTGCTTTTGATCTTCCCTTTCCCCACCCCTGACTGCCCTCCTCTCCCGCCTGGCTGACTTTCCTTTTCCTTTTTCTTTGATATCAAGTATTGTATTTATCTCTGTATCGCTTAACTATACCTCTCTATCTATTTTTCTTTCCTCTTTCCTCTCTACCAGTGGCGTTCCTTTCCATTTTCCTTGTTTGCAGCCTACATTTGATTTTGTACACTGCCCCGATGCTTTTGCTTGGGCGGTATATCAAGCGCTGAAATAAAGATGAAGAGTATTTTTGTTATGTGTGTTTTAGTTTCTTTGTTGGATTTTGTTTCACTTCATTTATTATTTTTTTATTGTATGCTATTTTTTTCAAGGACACGCACTGAAACCTGGTCACTAGCCCTGCCAACTCTAATTGTGAAAAAGGAATCTTTTCCCTTATCCTCCCCCCCAGTCACCCCAGACCTCCACCCCACAGCTCACCTCTCCATGGGTCTTCAGGAGCAGAAGCAATCCCCAGTCATTCCTGCCTTGCTGGTGCTCTATTTCTAATTGACGTTGACTGACCCAAGGCTGATACCATTGTGTACAGACTGTATGAAATGCCTTTTATTTTAACACTGAATACTAATACTTACTGGACCAGCTGGGCTAAGTAAGTCATGAGTAAAAGTAATATATCACTGTTGCTCAGTGGTAGATAATGACCATTGCATGTGTAAGTGCTGGTATTTAAGGCAGGTGAGATTTTGGATTTAGCTCAGGTCTTTTTCAGTAGCAGTTCAAGGTGTTAAATTCAAGTACAGTAGATATTTTCCTATCCCTTGGAAGGCTTATAATCTAAGTTTATACCTTAACCAATGGAGGCTTAAGTGACTCTTCTTTCCTAGATGGTCTTTTAAAATCGGGCATACTGTATAACCATTCATGCACTTTTGTTGTTGTTGTGTGCCGTTGAATCAATGCAGCTTCCTGGCAACCCTGTGGACAGTGGATAGTTGTCCCTTATCTCCTGTTTTTTTTTTGGCAAGGTGCAATTAGAAGTAGATTGCCAGGCCTTTCTTCTGCACAGTAAGTCTACAGCACTTAATATTCCAAGGTGGTCTCCCATCCAAGTACTAAGCAGGCCCAACCCTGCTTAGCTTCCAAGATCAGACAAGATTGAGCTCACTCTGGGTGGAGTGGCCATAGTCCTTGCTTTTCATAGTGACTAAAAAGTGTATGTGCAGCATTAAATGTGAACCTGAGAAATGGTGGATCTCCAGAAACAAGCAGGAATGCAGTCTTCACATATGGGTGATGTTCCCCAATGGAGCCCGCGTGGGAACGCTCCCCAATATCTAACAGGAAAGCTTTTGGGAGCATCTCACTGGGCCTGCGTGCTTACCTTCCCGCCTTCCCAGCCCTTCTCCATTTCTAGTTTTCTGCGGAGCCATTCGGACATCTGTCCTGTCACCGCTGTTAAACTATTTTCTTCGTGCCCTTTGGGGTACACCATGCTTCATTTTTTGACTTCCCGCCGGCTCCGGTACCATTGCTCGATGCCGGAGTCCATTTTTCTTTCATTTTTTGTCCTTTACCGTGGCTCCTGCTGCTGGTCTCGATGGCCTAGGCCACCATTGCCTTCTTTGACCTGGCAACAACTGTATTCCCGAGTATGGAGAAACAAGTCAGTGGTTTTAAGAAGTGGCCAAAGTGTCGGAACACTTTCAGCCACCGATAAGCACGACTGGTGCTTAAAGTGCCTAGGTCCTGACCATGAGCCAACCACTTGTCCCTTGTGTCAGCAGATAACTAAAAGGGGATTAAAAAACTATGAAAGACAACGTGGGTCTCTGTTTCTATCAGACTCAGCTCCTTCAGCTCACTTGTCAGTAGCCTCCACATCCTCACAGGCATCGGCTTCTTCACGCGGTTTCGACACCACCATGAAGTCGAAGCGCCTCAGTAAACACAAGTCCTCTGCTGAAGACTTCGATGCCATTGACATCGAGAAACAATGTCTATTCCAGAGACCGGCTGGGACAGCAGCATCGAGACTCCTCCAGAGATTAATCCGACTCTCATCGTCTAGCCAAACAGCCCTGGCAGGAGGACGTGTCCTTCGAAGTACAAGAAGGGCTCCGGAATGCTCCCCAGGCATTGACCTCCAAAAAGCTACTGGTTTCATGTTCTGGGATGGTGGCTCATATGTATGGCAGTCTACCCAGACTTCATTCATCTCCCTTGATCAGCGTATGCTGGCGAGCAGAGTGCAGCAGCGATCCTGGTGACATCAGTGCCGGTGGCCTCAAGGCCCTCTGGGTCTCAGGTCTTCATGCCGAGCCTGGATGTCAATACCATAAGGTCTTCAACTTCATCCATATCAGGTTTGGAACTGCTATCGTTGATGCCAATGCCTCCCTTGGAACTGGTCAATACCCAGACTGGTCAAGTGGACCAGGTGTTAGCGCAACTCAGTTCCGATACCTCGGAGCATCGATACTGAGACAGTCATCTGTCAAGTGGCCCACTAGTTACCCTCACCACTTAGCCCCAACCGCCCATCCCCATTTAGACCTATAAGTAGATAGCTTTTTACGTATGTGAATCGTATCTCCTCATGTTGAATGTATGCCTCCCAATGTCTTGTTGACCACTTTGATTGAAGGATAAGGTGGTATACAAAACTATCTAAATAAATAAATAAAAATAGATAAAATAAATAAATCAGAATGCCATCGGTGCCAAGATTCTGGTCGCCATTGAGTTTTTGCCTGATTCCGACTCCGATTCCTCGGTTCCCAAGGCCTCATTGATATTCTCTCTGACTTTTCACTGCCACACGAGTGGTGCCAATGCCCACCAGAGGATATGTCCTTCCAGGAGTTCATCAGAGACATGGTGAGGGCTCTCTCCATTACAGTTGCCACTGAGAAGGAACCAAGGGCTGAGGAGCTGGAAATATTTCAGTATCCCTCAACGCCTAAGTAGGCTGCCACACTCCCGGTGCATCGCATTCTACAAAATCTCATACTACACATGTGGGAGGCTCCTCTAACTGTAGCCTCAGTTAGTAAGAGACTCAACACTATGTATAGGGTTCCTGAGTGCCCAGGCTTCCAGAAACCCCAGCTTGCACACCATTCCATGGTGGTGTAATCAGTGATGCGCCGCATTAAGAGTTCCAAAAATCACTCTTCAGTTCCTCTAGGTAAGGAGTCGAGAACGCTAGATGCCTTCGGACGTCAATGTTTCCAGGCAACGATGCTGGTCTCTAGGATAAACTACTATATGTTCTACATGGGCATGTTCCTAAAAGGTATCACTAAAGATCTTCAGGAATTTTCCCCTCTGATACCAGCAGACAAGCAGGCTGCATACCAGGCCCTACGTAAGCATAATCAAAATACTTTCATGTTTCTCATCAGGGCTGTTTTTGACTGCTTTGAATTCACTAGCAGAGCTGCAGTGGTGTGTATTGGGGCCTGAAGGATGGCCCGGTTACAAGCTTCTGACCTGGAGTAGTGGGTCCAGGATAAATTGGCTAACATCCCCTGTACAGAGGAGAATCTCTTCGGGAAAGGATGGAGGGAGAAGGCAGGTAAGATTGAAACAGATGATCTCACTCTTAAACACCTCTCTAGAAAGACAGCTGATCCCGCCAGAAAGAAGGCCTCAACCAAAAAGCCCTTCTACTCTAAGGGGCTTGTTTACAAAGCCGCGGTAGCGGTTTCCGATCATTATCGGAGCCACGGCCCCATTGAACCACTACTGTGGCTTTGTAAACAAGCCCCTAAGAAGAAGAGATACTATCCATCTTATCCACCCTATCAACATTATCAGCCACAGCAGCCTCAACAAAAGCAGGAGGGCCCACGTCAGCCCAAGAGGCCTAAGGCTCCCAAACCTCAACCAGCAATACAGACCCAGCCTACAAATGGTTTTTGAGTCCTTCCTAGAGAGCATAGCCATACTTCCCCTGAGGGATTCCTATCCTTCTCACATTGCAGGCCACTTGGTCACTTTGCCCACAGGTGGCCTCTCATAACAACAGAACAATGGACCTTGAACGTGGTCCTGAAGGGGTTCAGCTCCACTTCAAAAGCTTACCCTTGACCTTTTTCACAGGGGACTTTCCTATGGAGCCCCTTCACTGCACCCTGCTACAGCAGGAAGTAGTTTCTCTGCTGTCACAGGGTGCCATAGAAGGAGTTCCTCCTACACAGGAATGGTTGGGTTTTTACTCCATTATTTCCTCATTCCCAAGAAGAAGAGTGGATTCAGTCCCATCCTAGATCTCCAAGCCTTCAACAAGTTCTTAGTTTGGGAAAAATTCAAGATGGTCTCCCTAGGAATTCTATTTCCATACCTTCAGAGGGATGATTGGCTTTGTTCTCTAGATCTCAAGGATGCCTACATTCACATACTCATGCATCCTTCTCACAGACAGTACCTGTAATTCATATTTCAGGGGCTTACTACCAGTACTGAGTTGTACCTTTTGGCCCAGTTTCGGCCCCAAGAGTATTCACAAAATGTCTAGCAGTAGTTGCAGCCTACCTCCACATCCTGGGCATCTTTGTCTTTCCCTACTTAGATGACTGGCTCATCAAGGGCAATTCTCCTCAAGTACTAAGCCTGTCCCTTCACTGCACTGTCACTGTACTTCAACATCTCGGTTTTGTCATAAACTTTCCAAAGTCTCACCTTGCTCCTACTCAAAAATTGGAGTTCACAGGTGCACTCCTAGATACCATGCAAGCCTGAGCTTTTCTCCCAGAAGATTGCCTTCAGTGCCTTATAGGACTCACCAGCCATATTCAACGACAGTGTCTCATCACAGCAAGGGATATGCTTTGTCTTCTGGTGTACATGGCCTCCACTGTACATGTAGTCCCATTTGCTCATCTCCACATGCGTCAGACACAGTGGACCTTTTGTCTCAGTGGACACAGTCGAAGGGTCGACTTAGAGACAGTCATGATAACACCTAATTTAGCCAACTCCTTCCAGTGGTGGTGTCTGCCTCAAAACCTGCTCGTCAGGTCACTTTTTCAGATGCCTCCACCTCAACGTACCCTCACAACAGATGCTTCCAAGCAGGGGTGAGGTGCTCACCTGGATGGCCAAGCTACACAAGGCCTATGTTCTCACCGGGAATCTGCCCATCAGATCAACCACCTTGAACTGTGGGCAATAGCCAATGCTCTTTGAGTTTTTCATCAACAACTGACAGGACAAACGGTCCTGATCCAAACCGACAACAAAGTAGCAATGTTCTATAACAACAAGCAAGGACGTTTGCCATTTCGTACCACATGCTACTCTGAACGATTTACCTCCCGGGGAACTCAATGTCCTAGCGGACAAACTCATTTGGGTCCTTCATACGGAGAGGAATGGCTAGCAGAAAAAAGGAGGTGATAATGCCTCTCTATAAGTCTTTGGTGCGACCTCATTTGGAGTATAGTGTGCAATTCTGGAGACCGCACCTTCAAAAGGATGTGAACAGGATGGAGTCGGTGCAGAGGGTGGCTACTAAAATGATTAGTGGTCTTCATTATAAAGCATATGAGGACAGACTGAAGGATCTTAATATGTACACCTTAGAGGAAAGGCGGGATAGAGGTGATATGATTGAGATGTTTAAATACCTCCGTGGCATAAATGTTCAGGGAGAGAGCCTCTTTCAATTGAAAGCAAGTTCTGCTATGAGGGGACATGGGATGAGGGTGAAGGGAGATAGATTCAGGAGTGATATGCAGAAATATTTCTTTACGGAAAGAGTAGTAGATCCATGGAATAGTCTCCCAGTGGAGGTGGTAGAGATGAGGACAGTAACTGAATTCAAAAAAGAATGGGACAAACACAGAGAATCTCTAAAGGTAAAAAGGGGACTGTTGTAGTTGTTGATATGGAAGGACAGACTAGATAGGCCATGTGGTCTTTTTCTGTCATCATATTTCTATATTTCTACCTCATGAGTGGACTCTCCATTGAGGTGTGGCTGGTCACATTTTCAAATTATGGGGAACTCCCATAATCAACCTCTTTGCCACCCTGTTAAACACACAGTTCCCTCGCTTCTGCTCCAGGATTCTGTCTCCACAGAGTCAATTCTCCGATGTGTTCCTCCTTCATTGGTGGAAGGGTCTCCTTTATGCTTATTCACACATTCCCCTGATACCAAATACTCTGTTCAAGCTACAAGCAAACAAGAGGGCAATGATACTCATAGCTCCATTCTGGCCACATCAGCCATGGTTTTCCCTGCTGCTTCAACTAGCACAGTGTCAGCCTCTCAGTCTGGGATTTGCACCCGACCTCCTCTTGCAAAACCAGGGCAGCTTCTCCATTCCAATATTCGAGTGCTCCACTTGATGGCATGGCTGCTGAAAGGATAGTCCTTTCGGACCTAAACCTGCCAGAGAGCATTACAGATATCTTCCTCACATCCCGAAAAAACTCCACCTGGCGCATTTATGCATTCAAATTGCGCAGATTCGCGCTCTGGTGCTCTCAGAGAGGTCTTGGCCCCTTCGCTTGTCCGGTGGAATTGTTACTTCAATATCTCCTCCATCTTTCTACTACAGGTCTTAAAACTATTTCTGTTAGGGTCCACCTCAGTGCTATTGCGGCCTTGCACCAACTGGTGGATGGACAAACCATCACCTCTCATCCTTTAGTGGCTCGCTTTATGTGTAGTCTTCTCTTGACTAAACCACCAGTCTGACCTCAATTTAGTACTCGCTCAACTGCTCAAACCTCCCTTTGAGCCCCTAGCCTCTACTTCACTGAAATTTCTAACCTGGAAGGTCTTCTTCCTAGTTGCGCTCACCTCAGTTCGCAGGATGAGCGAGTTGCAAGCTCTAGTGGCTCATCCGCCCTATACCAGATTCCACCATGACTGGATGGCCCTGCGCACGCATCTGAACTTCCTGCTGAAGGTGTTTCCCCCTTCCATCTTAACCAGTCAGTCATCCATCCAATCTTTTTTCCAAGACCACATGCATCTCCTGCTAAGGCATTGCTTCATACACTAGATTGCAAGTGAGCTTTAGCCTACTACTTAGACAGAACTAAGGTTCACAGAAAATCTTCTCAGCTCTTTGTCTTCTTTGACCCTAGTCACCTGAGCAAACCTGTGATAAAGCAAACTTTATCTAATTGGATAGCATAAGCAGGTCTATCCATAGAGGTCATGTAACAGCCCACAATGTTCGTGCATGCCATGGCCACCTCAGTGACCTATTTATTTCCTGTCTCCATATCGGAGATCTGCCAGGCTACTACATGGTCTTCCATACACACTTTTTTGGCCCATTACTGTCTGGACAAGGACTCCCGTAGGAACATGGACTTTGGCCAAGCCTTACTCCGGAATCTCTTTGGAACTTAGATACACCTCCTTCCCTCTGGTCTCCCGGCTACCATGCTACCATCTCTGACAACAGTGTGCTCAAGAAGTCGAGTCTGGAGGATCTGCAGACTCCCCACATTGTTGTTCAATGGGTTTTACCCCTTTGGTTGTACCCTGCTACTCGCCGCAAGGGCCTGGTAACCTTAAGTTAGGGAGTCCCATATGTGAAGACTGCATTCCTGCTTGTTCCTGGAGACAGCATAGTTACTCACCTGTAACAGATGATCTCCGGGAACAGCAGGAATCAGTCTTCACAGCCCACCCTCCTCTCCAAGGAGTTATGGATTTTTTTTTCTGTTCTTTTCTTTTTCCTTCTCAGCTACAAATCTCACTGAGGAAAAGGGCTGGAAAGGCAGGAAGGCAAGCACACAGGTGCAGTGAGATGCTCCCAAAAGCTTTCCTATTGGATGCTGGGGAGCGTTCCCGTGCGGGATTCGTTGGGGGACATCACCCATATGGGAAGACTGATTCCTGCTGTTCCCGGAGATCACCTGTTACTGGTGAGTAACTATGCTTTTCTCGGGAGTGGGGATGATCTTGGCAAAGTGAACATATGCCTGTACTGGCCTTTTTGCACATCATTTTTGATGGATTCTTTCATTAGTGTATTATAAAGGAAAGATAAGTGTTATATTACCTATACTAAATAATCAACAAAATCAAACAATATTTTTTAAAACTAACAAATCTATTTTAAAAATAATTGTTATTTAGATAATCTAATAAAAGACAGCTCATTAAAACTTTATTTATCTTATACTCTCTGACAGTAACTAACACATTACTCTGCAACATCACCTTTAAGTAAGGAAGAAACATGTTTCCTTTCCTTCCTCATATTTAGCCCCTAAAGGATTTTGATACTTTTCCCAGTTATTATAGGCACTTAATGCATTATTTAATAAATGTTTCCCCTATAGACATAGAATGAGAAAAAGTCCTAGTAAATCAAGTTAAATTTGTTACCTCATGCTTTGCAACATACCAAGGCATGGATCAAAATCCTTTTAAACACACTCTGTTATGTGTTGTTGCTTACTTGACAAGAAATTATCACTTAGTTCAAGGGTAACTAGCTTTCTTACAGCAATTTTCTTTCTCTATCCATTCTGTGCTGAGAATTCCAAAGGAGCGACAGGCCTCCCCATAAGCAGCCAAAGAACCACAGAGCTGGAACTTTTTGAGGTTGTAACAGCCATCCAGAAAACATGACTCATAAAAAGGAAGAGGATCTAGAAGCCCGTAACAGGGCTGGAAAAATCCCTTCATATCGGTGAGCTTTAAGCAGTGACCATCATTCTGCAATTTCTGAATCTGAACATTGTCACAAGTAGATGCATGCTGAGAATATTGCAACTCATTACAACTGGAAAAGAAAAGGACATTTTACTGATGATACCAATTGATAATTATTATACAAGCCATCAAATCTAGCTTTTTTACAAAAACTATTGAATAGCATGTCTTCAGGACAACACATTCAAAGGCACATTTTGTATTTACAAGTAAAAAGTACAGAACTTGAGCAGAATGACATATATTGATGTATGTTTATTAGTATGGCGTGAAAGTAGCATCATGACTATGGGATCCTTTTACTAAAGTGTAGTAAAAATTTGCAGTTACTGCACACTAGTTCCAAAATTAACACACAGTGACTGCATAGCCTGGGTGGTAATTGTTGAGGGCATGCCCATCATCTTCCCATAGAGTTATTAGACAGAGAAAATACTTACCACATGTTAAGCAGCTAACGAAGATATATTTAATACCATCTACTGGAGTGGTATTAAGAGATCTGCATTATCTGCTGCAGTAGCAGTTAATTCATGGCAACTTACCATGTGTTAACTGCAAGGCACAGTCCATGCTTATTCCCTGCCATGCACTTAGGGTGTGAATTTGTACGCATTAAGTGTCAAGCCAGTGTGATAACAGCTAATTCGCCATACTAAGAGGGTAATTTTATAACAGGGTACCATGGGTAGGCACATACCTAAGTGCTATTTTATCTGCTTGTCTGTCTTTATAAACTGTTAGCACATATGACAGAGAATGCACTCTGAGTGCAGGTGCAATTACTTCCACCCACTTGCATGTAATTTACCCACATACACATGTAGATTAAGGTAATTTATAATCTTCATGTGTACATATGAAATCCGCCTGCGCCCAACCCAGACCATGCCCCCACCTATGTCTATGGCTAATAGACACCGTCATATCAACATGCACTTGTACTCCAGTCAGTATTCTATAAGAGGTCATTTATGCTTGGAAATAACTTTATAGAATTACTGTATTTCCTAAGTGCTTGATGTACTTCTGTAAGTCTCATGGCACTTGTTTTTCAAAGTTAGATTTACAGTCATTCATTGGTAGCTTTGCCTTTTTTCCCCTCAAAACTGGCTTATTTGTTCAATGTCCTAATTAATCGTCCAAATGTAATAAGAATGATGGGCCCGATTTTTAGTTGGGCAGGCTGTGTGCCGCGTCATCGCATAGCTACCCGCTGACGCCTTTAGCCTGGATTTTGACTTCCACGAAGACGGAAGTGAAAATCTGAGTTCCTTTTCGTCTCTCCGGGCCAGTCCAGGTACAGTTGGGGAATCCCTTCTAGCAGCTGAGGACTGAATGCTGAAACTTTTGCTGGCAGATACTATAGCTCCCTCTAGTGCGTGAAAGCCAGTCTTCAGTCCTCAGCAGCTGGAACGGACGTATCTCTGGCAGGCTCCCAGGAGAGACGACTTTGGAGTAATAGTGGCTTAGTTTAGGTTTTTCTTTTGCTGCGGTGAAGTAATCAGGGGACAGCTCAAACTTCCAAAGGGGTACCTTGCTCACTGGCTCTAGCAGAGCAACATAGCAAGAAGCGCTCCCTTATCACTTCACAGAAGTGTGCCGTTTCCACTTCAGCGATCCACTCTTATTTTGATTTTTTTGTTTTCTAATCACCGGAGGCAGAGCCTGCTTCCGGAGGATCCGCTGATTCTCTAAGGGGGATAGGAACTGGGAGCCCCAGTATCCTCTTCCCGGCGCTGTCCCTTTGTCTCCGTGCCTTGCTAGCAGCAGGTCTTGAGGCAAACCTTGTGCTTCTTAAGGTAAGCAGCGGTTTCTTTCTTGCCCCATACTTGAGCCTCCGGTATCATCTGGTTAGCTGCAAAAGTGAGAGTGTATTTTTCGGTGACGGTTTGTGCCCGGCGGTTTTAGGCGGGAACGCCATTTTGTTTTCGCCGGTATTTTTCGGCGGCTGTTTTGTGGCTGTTCTTTTTGCTTTTAGTTTGGTTTTGGTTTTTTTTTGGGGGGCTCTTCATGGAGGCTTCCGGGTCAGGGGATCGGCTTCAGACTCCGTCGCTGAAAACGGGGCCGGCTGCGTCATTGCCCTCAGCGGGTGGAGATTCTCCCGCGCTTTTAAAGCATGCCGGGAAGAGGAAGGCCAAGTCCCACAAGTCTCCTGCTACGGAGGAGTCAGCTGTTTCTTTGTCCCCGGCAGTCCTGGAATCGGGGGATTCCTTTTTCTCTCCGGCCTTTATATTGGCTATGCATAAAGCCTACCTTTTGAAACTATCTCAGCCAGTTGTCAGTCCGGCTGCTGAGCCTCAGGGGACTTTATTTCACAAGCCTGGGCTTTCTGATCCGGGGGAGGGCTCCTCAACGCAGCAGGGTGCAGTGATCTCCTCAGAGGCAATGGAGCCTGGGTTTTCTAGTCATTCTCTCCCTGAGGAGGGTGAGCTGTGCTCTGAGGGGGGTCTGGAGTCCTGGCCTCTGGATTTAGAGGAAGGGGAACTCGGGCCTGGTGAGGATCCTAATATCTTCAGGGTCTTTCGTAAGGATGAGCTGGGAGCTCTGATAGTTCAGTCCCTTGCTGCACTGAATATTGTGCTGCCTGCACAGCAGCAGGAGCCCTTGGAGGATCCCTTATTGCAGGGTTTTAAGCCGGAACAACGGTGCTTTCCCATGCATAGGGTGATTAAAAAAATGATAGAGTCTGAGTGGGAGTGCCCTGAGGCTAGTTTAAGGGGGGGACGTGCCATTGCGCGTCTTTACCCTGTTCCCCAGGAGGAGAAAGAGTTCTTACGGATGCCGAAGGTGGACGCGCTGGTTTCGGCGGTCACTAAGAAGACAACGATTCCGGTGGAGGGCGGGGCCGCCCTCAAGGATGTTCAGGACCGCAAGTTAGAGGTCTTGTTGAAGCAGGCTTTCGATGCTAATGCCCTGGCTTTGCAAGCGTCGGTTTGTGGGGCTTTTGTGTCCCGGGCTTCTATCCGCTGGATTCAGGGGGAGCAGTCGGATCTCAAGCAGGAGGCTGTCGCTCCGGACGGAGCCAAGCTGGAGTCTGTGGCGGCCTACCTGGCGGATGCATTCTATGATCTAATCAGAATTTCGGCTAAGTCTATGGCGTCTGTCATTGCAGCAGTTTGGCGTTTTCTTTGGCTGCGGAACTGGGTGGCGGACATGTCTTCCAAGTCGCGCCTCAGTAAACTTCCTTACAAGGGCAAACTGCTTTTTGGGGAAGCGCTAGAGAAGATTGTTAAGGATTTAGGCGACTCTAAGGGGGGTCGTCTTCCGGAGGATCGGCCTCGAGTGCCCAGGTCGGGTCCCATGCAGAGGGGTCACAGCAGGGACGTTCGTAAGTTTCGCGGGTCTCGGTTTACCCCTTATCAGCAGGGTCGTTTTCCTGCCAGGGGGCAGTCCTTTCGGGGTGCCCGAGGATTTGGAAGAGGGTTCTTCAACTCCCAGCAGTCTTCCTCCAAAAAGCCACAATGAAGGTGCGCGGGTCCAGGCGGAGATTCCAGTAGGAGGCCGTTTGCAGGAGTTTCTCACCATCTGGGCCACCATCACTTCCGATCTCTGGATGTTGGAGATTATCCGCGAGGGTTATGCTCTGGAATTCGCTACTCCTCTGTCGGATGCCTTCGTGTTCTCCCCCTGCGGTCCGCGCGCAAAGCGTCAGGCAGTCGACTTAACGCTGCGTCGTTTGTTGCAACTGCGGGCCGTGGAGCCGGTACCGCTAGACCAATACGGATTAGGTCGATACTCAATTTACTTTGTGGTGCCCAAGAAGGAAGGGTCGTTTCGGCCTATTCTGGATCTCAAACATGTGAACCGTTGTTTACGGGTGCCACACTTTCGGATGGAAACCCTGAGGGCGGTGCTCCGAGCAGTGAAGCCGGGGGAGTGGCTATCCTCTATAGATCTCACGGAGGCTTTCCTGCACATTCCGATCCGGCCGGAGCATCAACATTTTCTCCGTTTTGCGATGCCCTTGGGGCATTTTCAGTTTCGGGCGTTGCCGTTCGGTCTGGCGACCGCGCCGCGCACATTCACAAAAGTGATGATAGTGGTGGCGGCTGCTCTTCGCAAGGAGGGCATCCAGGTGCATCCTTATCTAGACGATTGGCTGATCCATGCAGGTTCTCAGCCGGAATCGGCTGCAGCGACGGCTCAGGTCGTGCAGTTTCTGCAACGCCTTGGCTGGGTCATCAACCAAGCAAAGAGTCAGTTGCGTCCCATGCAGCAGTTGCTGTACTTGGGAGCGCTGTTCGACACCAGCGGCGGACGGGTTCATCTACCACCGGTCCGGGTGCAGAAGCTGATAGCTCAAGTGACGGCCTTCCTCCGGTTCCGGGCGCCAACAGCTTGGAGGTATCTTCAATTGTTGGGTTTAATGGCTGCGGCCTTGGATCTGGTTCCGTGGGCCAGGGCTCACATGCGTCCGCTGCAGCATGCTCTCCTTTCCCGGTGGTCCCCTCAGCAACATCCCCTGTCCCGATGGCTTCCTTGTCCGGAAGAGGTTCGTGTCAGTCTCCGGTGGTGGCAGTCTCCAGCCCACCTGCAGTCGGGGGTTCCTCTGGAGGATCCGGAGTGGATTCTAGTCACGACGGATGCCAGCCTCTCCGGTTGGGGGGCTCATTGTCTTTCCCAGGTAGCGCAGGGCCCTTGGTCGAGGGAGGAGAGCGCCTGGTCCATCAATCGCTTGGAGCTGCGGGCGGTTCGTCTTGCGCTCCGGCAGTTCTCGGAGCTCCTCGAAGGGCGAGCGGTGCGCGTGTTTTCCAACAATCTAGTGACTGTGGCCTACATCAACAAGCAGGGCGGCATGGGCAGTGCGTCTCTGCTGCAAGAGAGTCAAACTCTATTTCAGTGGGCGGAATTGCATCTGCAAGCTCTGTCGGCCGCTCATGTGGCAGGAAAGGACAATGTGCAGGCCGATTTTCTCAGTCGGCATCGCCTGGATCCCGGGGAATGGGAGCTCAACTGGGCAGTTTTTCACGAGCTCACGTTGCGTTGGGGTCAGCCGGGAATGGACCTCATGGCGACTCTGGACAATGCCAAGTCAGGCCGTTTTTTCAGCAGGCGCAGAGAGCACATGTCGGAGGGCCTGGACGGGCTGGTCCAGCCCTGGCTGACGGACCTGCTTCTTTACGTGTTTCCTCCTTGGCCGTTGTTGGGCAGGGTCATCAGGAGGATATCGCGTCATGGAGGCAAGGTGATTCTCATTGCTCCGGACTGGCCTCGGCGTCCCTGGTATGCCGATCTCGTGCGGTTGCTGATCGTGCCCCCTTGGAGGTTGCCCTCCCGCATCAATCTTTTGTTCCAGGGTCCGGTGCTGATGCCACAGGTGGATCGATTCTTGCTTACGGCTTGGCTGTTGAGGGGAATCGATTGCGGCGCAGAGGATACTCGGGCTCTGTGATTGCTACTATGTTACAATCCCGGAGGCGATCTACGTCCTTGGCGTATGTTCGCATTTGGCGAGTGTTTGAGGCCTGGGCTGCTGACAGGGGGGTGTCACCCCTTGCCGCAGGGTTGCCGGAGGTTCTGGCGTTTCTACAGTGCGGTCTGGAGAGAGGTCTAGCCTTCAACACTCTCAAGGTGCATTTGGCAGCGCTTGCATGTTTTCGGGGTCGAGTGCAGGGTTGCTCGCTCTCGTCTCACCCCGATGTTCAGAGATTCCTTCGGGCGGCTAAGAATATCTGGCCGCCTCTCCGGATTGTGGTTCCTCCGTGGGACTTGAATTTGGTTCTCGAGGCTTTAACGAGACCGCCCTTTGAGGCTTGGTCTTCCGATGTTCTGCGGGAATTGTCTTGGAAGACGGCCTTCCTCGTGGCCTTGTGTTCGGCTCGACGGATTTCTGATTTGCAGGCTCTGTCCTGTAAGGAGCCGTATTTGTGTTTTTCGGAGGAGAAAGTGGTGCTTCGGCCCGTCCCTTCTTTTCTGCCGAAGGTTGTCTTGGACTTTCATATGAATCAGCCGATGTCGCTGCCAACCTTTCGGTCGCAGAGCGGCAATTCCTTGGACCGCACCTTGCGGGGTTTGGACATGGGTCGAGTGTTACGGAAGTATCTTCGGCGAACTAAGCCGTTTCGTAAGTCTGATCATTTGTTTGTTCTCTATGGCGGTCCTCGCAAGGGGCAAGCGGCGACCAAGGCTTCCATCGCTCGTTGGGTGAAGAGAGCGATAGCGGGCGCTTATGAGGCTGTGGGTAGGCGGCCTCCGTGCGAGCTCCGGGCGCATTCGACTAGAGCACAAGTGACTTCGTGGGCGGAGATGGCTTTAATTCCGCCAGCGGATATTTGTCGGGCAGCGACCTGGTCTTCTCTGCATACCTTCACTAAGCATTATCGGTTGGATGTCCAGGCGCGTTCAGATGCAAAGGTTGGGGCCTCAGCCATAATAGCGGGGCTAGCGGGACCCTCCCCAGTTTAGGTACTGCTTTGGTACTGCCCAACTGTACCTGGACTGGCCCGGAGAGACGAAAAGGAAGAAGAAATTAGACCTTACCTGCTAATTGTCTTTCCTTGAGTTCTCAACGGGCCAGTCTAGGTCCCACCCCATTGGTCTGCGAGCACCAGTTACTTCCTGGGGGTCGGGGAGGTGTTGATGCCTGGCGTTTGGTCCTCATTGCTGTCTGCGTTACACTGTGCTGCTCAGGTGTGTGGAAGAGGATATTGGAGAGTTCTCGCTAGATGGGCTCTTCTGACTTGGTGACACTTAAAAAAAAAAAAAAAAAAAGAGAGCTAAATGATCGAAAGCATCGTTATAGGGTGGGGCGTTCTCCAGGAGACACCCTGCTCTAGAGCGAAGGCTATTTCGGAATGTTTTTGAGGGGGGATTCCCCTGGGGGAAACGTGTCTTGCAGCTTCTCGCATGTTCTCCTTTGTTTGGGAGTTTGAGTTGTTCCGATAGAGTTACCAGGTTTCGCGTTAGTTTGTTGTTTGTTCGCTGCTTTGACAGTTGGTGACTGGCTTTCACGCACTAGAGGGAGCTATAGTATCTGCCAGCAAATGTTTCAGCATTCAGTCCTCAGCTGCTAGAAGGGATTCCCCAACTGTACCTGGACTGGCCCGGAGAGAACTCAAGGAAAGACAATTAGCAGGTAAGGTCTACTTTCTTCTTTGCTTGGACATGCCGGCAGCTGCTGAGACTAAGCAGGTAGCATCAATTTTCGATGCTACCCACTTAGCCCCTGCACCTGAAAGATAAGGTGCAGAGAGCTAAGCAGGTAACATTGAAAATCGCTGCTACCCACTTAGCCCTTTCCTCCGCCCCTGCTCTGCCACAGAATGCCCCAATGCTAACCGCATAGCATCTGGGCGTGTTAGGTACTTAGCCGGGATTTTCCAAAGGCACTACCCATGTCGGTGCCTTTGGAAAATCCCGGTTTAGGTATTTACATGGGTAACTAGGGCAGTTACCCGTGTAAATGCCTTCGAAAATGCTGCCTGATAAGTGTAAAAAGTGTCTATTTTTCATTTTATTGTTTTTTTTCTAGCTCTGAATTTTAAACCCAAATTTTGTAGAAGTTACCACAATACGAAAATCTCTAAGCCTGATATATTCAGTGACAACGATTTCTGGATAAAAGAAAATCCCAGAGGTGCTGCTTTACTTTATCTATATACTCAGCAATACCATATATTCAAGTAGCACCTCTGAATGTATAATGATGTGGCAATCGTGTTACTACTTTAACACATAAGTTAGACCTGCTTTTCTGATGGCTTAAATTATTCTCTCAAGTTGTGGTGACAGCAGCTGAATTTTGCAGCTCTCTGTATAACATTTTGGTTGTCCTCCTTAACCCTACCTTCTGGTTAATGGTGCTGACAAGGTCCTTTATGGTAGAGTTGTAATTTAAATATCATCAGCTGCAATTAATTAAAAACTCCCTAGCACCATAGATACCATATCCTTATGGAAACAGACACTGATTGTTAGCAAAATGTTCACAGCGATGCTGAATCATTGTGGAGAAAGACAAAAATATAAAGGGAGGCTTATTAATGCCTCAAAACCAGGGCACTAATTGACCAGCAACATATCAAAACAAATGTTTTTTGACTTGTGGAGACCGATCCCAAAAGGGGCACGTCTGGACAGCCATACACTGGACGGGCTGGAACGAACCTGATTCTGCACCGTAGGGGCAAGACATGCCCGCGGTTGCAGGATCAGGCACCAAGATGGCCCGATGTGCCCCTGAATCCACTGCAGGAGACGTCCAAAAGACAACCCGGCCAGGCCACCCTGTGCTGCCATTAGTGTGCTGGTGCAGTGACATCCCATCACCATGGCACCAGGATGCCCTGCAGGAGCGCTGGAGGCCCAACTCGACACCAGACCATGTTTCCCCACTGCCTAACCCTTAGCGGGGTCTGTCAGGGCTGGGATTGGGCGGCAGGGCCTCACCTTCTGTGGCTCCATTGCATCCTAAGGGCTGCTGAGCCAGATCGCATGGGCACCCCACACTTATTTCATCTCTGAGGTGAAATAAACTGGGCATCCTTCTGGAGACCGCCGGACATACAGGGCTGTGACCTGAATCGGCCCTATACGTCTGAATGCCTGGCCCACCCACTCTCTGCCCTTGTGCTGCCCCCGTTTGGCTCTCCATGCATAGCGGCTCTGTGCATGTGGGAGAGAGTGTGGCAGCATACAGTCCAAACGAATAGCCTCTCAGAATCGGGCCCATAGTGTCACTATGTAGATAGGGATGTTCTAAATAGTATAGTATGGTCAGAAAGAAAATTACTGAAATCAGTAAAATCATATTTATGCCTTCAATCAAGGTCTTAACAGACTGTCAGTACACTGGAAATGGATAACAGCTATGCCAATATTCATTATGAAAGCAGGTGCCGGTTAGCAGGGTGATCATATTAAAGTGACAGACCAGACACTAGTCATTAGTGGTGATGTTCCTAGCTATCATTATGAAGACAGATATTAAAATCAGTATGGACTCAATGATGCCTAAAGGCAAGGACCTTAATGGGCCATTAACTTCTTAATCAAGATGTTCATAGGAATCGAAGACATTAAGGAGTATATTTTAGAAACCTTAGGTGCCATTTACATGTGTGAAGTGTCATATATGATTAAAGACTGATTTTAGAAAATGTGCTACTTATACATATACAAGTAACATGCAGAGATATAAAGGAGATACATTCTGGTTGTGGTTTGGGTGACCTTTAAAGTATATGTGCATTCTGTATTTTAGAATGGCAATATATGTGTATCCAGGAAAATTTTCATTTGGTATTTATTCTTTCTTTGAGCCCAGTATGACTTCTAACTAACTTCAAATTTGGTCCGGGGGAAGAGGGCTTGGGGAAGGAGAGCAACTTGGAGATACCAAGGGTGAACCATCCCAAAGAATGAGATTTACCAAAACAGAGTGAGATTGAAGGCCAAAGAATAAGATTTTCCAGACAGTGTATCCAGAGTATAAATCTAGAAAGATTTAAGTGTAGTATCGTTTTGGAAATGACATGTTTCCCCCCCAGCATAAATGACATAGAGGCAATACAGGAAAATTCTCTCTGAGACGGGGGGGGAGGCAATGCACAAGAAAGTGTGCTTATATTTCTTTTTTACTGTTAGGCTTGTCTCTCAAGAAAGTAGTGATGAGGATCAGAACACTGGCACTGAGGCTCTAATGAGTGAGAGAAGGGGCTCAAAGAGTATGAGAGTGAGATTGCCTTCAAATGAGTGTGGCACACTCCTAATGAGTAACACTATACTAACCTCTCTGGCATCAAAATAATCTCCCTTTGCAAAAAGTTTGAGTTTTGGAAGACAGAATCTTAATCATCTTACTGTGGATGCACAGATCTACAAGATTTGCCACACATCAATTATACATATAACCCTCTTAGTGATGGCACTCTTTTTGAAAGTGTTCATTTATAAAATGACTTTTGGCGTTTTTTCCTTTTACTATGATGTCAATATAATTTCTGTTATCTTTTTATTCATATATGAATAATGTAAAATTAAAATTCTATAAATAAAAAAAATACTGTTGGTGCTGTGCATGTCACCAAATAGATGCGCTTCTTTGGCAGTGCTATTTATAAAAGACTCACAAAGCCTTCTATAAAATACGAGCATAATTTTCAATGAATGGGCTTAATCATCCACAGTCCTACCTAAATGACCTATACAAAATTATCCTCCTTATATGTCTGTATTAATATCTGTGGAAAATGATTCCAAAAGGTGCATGTTCGGGCTGTCCAGATGTCCAAACCCTGGATGGGCTCCATTCGTGCATAACTCTCTTATATCTCAATAAATAGGGGTGGCCCACACAGAGCGATGGGTACACGCCTAAACAAAGGCACGGGGAGGGGTGACCTGCATGGAGCGGCAGACGCACCTACACTTACTGCCTTGCTTGGCAGACTAGATGGACCATACTGGTCTTTATCTGCCATCATATACTATGTTACTATGTACCCGTTCTCCAAGACCAAGCAGGAAGTCAGTCCTCACATATGGGTGACGTCGGCACTGATGGAGCTCTCGTGCGGAGCATTTCCCCAGCTTTCATAGAAAGCCTTTGGGAATGCAGCGCGCATGCGCGGTCCCCTTCCCGCCCAAGGGTGCCATCTTGCTCAGTCTTCTTTTTTTCGCGGAGCCCGACGGACGTGTTTCGTTTTCACCCGAGAAAAAAGTAGATTTTCTGCATGGATCTGTGTTTTCTTCGGTTCAACGCCGGTTTCCCTTTCCCGCCTGGGCCCGGTACACCGGTATCGAGCCAGGACTTTATTTTTCGGTTTTTATCCTTTGTGACTAGCGTTCGCACCATTTTTCTATTTTTCCCTGGCAGTCCTGTCTTTTGACCTTGCAGGGGCCCTTTTTCCCCGATGGCTGTCAGCGGGTTTAAAAAGTGTGATCGGTGTAAGAAACTGATGTCTCTCACCGACGCACATGACTGCTGCCTCCGCTGCCTCAGACCCGATCATGATCCGCTGATCTGTGGTCCATGTGGGAAAATGTCCTCGAAGGCGTTGAGGAGCCATCAGCACCAGAAGGAAAGAATCTTCTCTGATTCTGCGTCCGGCCAGGCCCGGACTTTGTCAGAGGCCTCGACGTCTCGGGACTCAGGTCCCGAGCAACGCCGGGGTTCCTCTGAGAGGGGGTCTCCCTTGCTGGAGCACCGCAGGAAGAAGAAACCCGTGAGGGCGGCGTCAGTGGACGCACTTGGCTCCTCGAGGTCCAAGTCGCATAGCCCCGAACGCCGTCCCGGGTCTTCGGAGTCGGAGAGGCCTGCTAAACAACCTCATGTGGAGATGGAGTCCCCGAGTCACGTGAGTACTGTAGTCCTCGTGGACTCTCCTCCGGGGGAGCTGACGTCGGGGCCCGAGTCGGGGGCTGCTGAGTCTCCTGAGCTCGGACTCAGGTTGACAGCCTTGAAGAGCAGCTTGGCTGCCTTCATGGAACAGCAGCGGGCACTGATCACCGGTCTCACTGGTACATCTGCCCCGACCACCGGGACATCGACGTCCAAGTCGACCCCGGAAGCAGAGCCGATCCTCGAGTCCATGCGCTCTCGAGTCAATCCTCGGCCAAGGTCTCCCTCGGCCTCCCGTTTGGGACTGAGGTCGTTGACGCCGGTACCCTCGGCATCGGGGCAGATGGCATTGGTGCCTCCCCGACCGGAGCCACTCGATTCCTCCTCCGAGGGGTCGGGCTGGGAAACGGAGGACGAGGAGTCCCCGGACACTTTTCGGACCTGGTGTGCCCCTTCGGACTCACCGGAGTCTGAAACTCGGAGACGGTCCCCCCCGAGGACATCCGTTTCTTGGACTTCGTGCGGGACATGGCCAAGGCTTTGGCTTTCCCCGCGGACCCCGAGGAGGAGCCTTGAGCCGAGGAGCTCGAGGCCCTGCAGTATGACTCTCCTCCCAAGGAGGCCTTTACTTTACCGGTTCCTCCGATGCTGGAACAGTTGCTCTTCCGCATGTGGGAGGCGCCGGCCTCAATGCCGGTTTTGAGCAAGTGGGTCGATTCCATCTATCGAGTCAGCAAGAGCCCCGGGTTCCAGAAGGCACAGCTGCCGCACCATTCCATGGTTGTGGAATCGGCCATGCATTGGCTGAAGAGTCAGAAGATGCACTCCTCGGTGCCTCCCGGCGAGGAGGCCCGGAACCTGGATGCCCTCGGTAGAAAGTGCTTCCAGGGCTCTATGCTTGCTTGCCGTGTCCAGACCTACCAGCTGTACATGGGCATGTACCTTCGAGACCTGGCAAAGGAGATTGCCGGGTTCTCTGCTGGTCTCTCCGAGGAACCTTTGCAGAGGTTCACAGCCTTGTCAACTGGGATCCGAGAATGCTCGAAGTTTGTCTCGAGCAGCTTATGATGGCTTCGAGGCTTCGGCCCGAGTAGCCGCGGCCGGCATCGGTGCATGCCGCCAGGCCTGGCTACAGTCATCGGACCTCGAGCCATGGGTGCAGGACAAGTTGGTCGATGTCCCCTGCCGAGGTGAAAACCTCTTTGGCAAGCCCATGGCTGAAAAAGCTGCAGAACTCGAGTCTGAGACTCTCACCAGGACAAGACTGTCCAGGAAGACCTCTGCCCCTTCTCAAAAGAAGAAGGGCTCGGGGAAAAAGTCCTTTTACCCGAGAAAGTCATCTGCCTACAAATCTTACCCTCAGTACCAGGCCTCCACAGCTCCACAACAGGGTCAGCAGGCCAAGGGGCAGGGACATGGGCCCCGTAGGCAGAAAACCCCCAAGCCACCAGCTCCGGCTCGTGCACAGCAGGGAGTGGGGTTTTGACTCCAGTGGCATAGCCTCTCCTCAGCTGGCCCCTCTCAGCACAGGAGGCCGGTTGACCCTGTATGCCCATAGATGGTCGGCCGTAACAAGGGATAACTGGGTGCTAAGCATAGTCCAGAGGGGCTATCTGCTCCATTTCCACCAGGTACCCCCCTACTACTTTCCAGGGGAGCCTCCAAGACTCCCTCTGCAAAGGAACCTACTCCTGCAGGAGTTAGCAAGTCTTCTAAAGGAACAGGTGGTGGAACCGGTGCCCCCAACACCTGATTGGTCAAGGCTTCTATTCCAGGTACTTCCTGGTACCAAAAAGGACAGGAGGCCTCCGGCCCATCCTAGACTTGCGAAATCTAAACAAGTTCCTGGAGAGGGAAAAGTTCAAGATGCTTACCCTTGGAATACTGCTGCCCTACCTCCAGCAGGGAGATTGGCTATGCTCCTTAGACCTAAAGGATGCTTATACTCACATCCTTATTCATCCAGACCACAGACAATATCTCAGATTTGTGGTGGGAGGAAACCATTTTCAGTACAGGGTACTCATTTTTGGCCTAACTTCCGCCCCCAGGGTTTTCACCAAGTGCCTGGCAGTGGTGGCGGCCTACCTCAGGGTTCAAGGGATCTTTGTCTTTCCATACCTGGACGACTGGCTCATCAGGGGTCAGTCTCCACAGGAGACCAATCCGCACTATCGCTCTTCTCCAGCATCTGGGGTTTGTCATAAACTTTGCAAAGTCCACTTTGCGCCCCTTACAGAGCCTGGAGTTCATAGGAGCAAGACTGGACACCCTTCAGGCAAAGGATTTTTTGCCTGTGGACAGGGCCCACAGACTGATGGATTTGGCCAGACAATTCCGCAGCAATTTTCTGGTCTCCGCCAGACAATTCCTAAGGCTCTTAGGCCACATGGCATCCACGGTCCATGTCACTCGAAATGCCCGTCTGCACATGAGGCCGGTTCAGTGGGGCCTCCGGACTCAGTGGCTGCAGGCCACAGGAAACCTGGCGGACAGGGTGAGGGTGTCCCAACTGCTAGCATCTTCTCTGCAGTGGTGGCTTCATCTTCCAAATCTGGTGCAAGGAGTACCTTTTCAGGCACCTCCACATTCCCAAGTGCTCACGGCTGATGCTTCTTTTCACGGTTGGGGTGCACATTGCCAGGGAGCATGCACTCGGGGCCTGTGGTCTCCATGGGAGGCCGCACAGCAGATCAATATATTGGAGCTGAGAGCTATCCGCTTGGCCCTACGGACTTTCTCTCATGTCCTCTCTCACCAGTCCGTCTTAGTTCAGACGGACAATCAAGTTGCTATGTTCTATGTGAACAAACAGGGGGGGCACAGGGTCCCTCCCTCTCTGTCAGGAAGCACAGGACCTGTGCACCTGGGCAGTCAATCATAGCATACTTCTCAAAGCGGTCTATCTCCCTGGACAGGAGAATTATCTAGCAGACAGATTGAGCAGGATCCTATAGCCCCATGAATGGCAGTTGAATCCTCTGGTGGTTCAACAAATCTTCCTAAGATGGGGTCTTCCAAACATAGATCACTTTGCCAGTCCACTGAACCGTCAACTGCCCAGGTTCTGCTCCAGACAACTGCACCCTCTCAGAGTAGCAGCGGATGCGTTTCTCATTCCGTGGTCTACAGGCCTCCTATTTGCGTTTCCTCCCATGCCTCTAGTGCCCAAGACACTGTTCAAAGTGCTCCGGGACAAGGCCTCGGTAATCCTGGTGGCTCCCAGATGGCCAAGGCAACCGTGGTTCCCACTTCTTATAAGAACATAAGAACATAAGATATGCCATACTGGGTCAGACCAAGGTCCATCAAGCCCAGTATTCTGTTTCCAACAGTGGCCAATCTAGGTCATACGTACCTAGCAGTTTCCCCAAGGGACACAGGTTCCACAATGCTTGTATTGGTTCAAGCATTGATATCCTGGGTCCCTTCTTAATAATGGTTTATGGACCTTTCCTCCAGGAACTTGTCCAAACCTTTTTTAAACCCAGCTACACTAACAGCCTTTACTACATCCTCCGGTAACAAATTCCAGAGTTTGATTACACGTTGAGTGAAAAAATATTTTCTTTTATTAGTCTTAAATAGTTTACCCTGTAGCTTCATTGCATGTCCCCTAGTCTTTCTATATTCTGATAAGGTAAACAATCGATCTACGTTTACCCGTTCCACTCCGTTCATTAATTTATAGACTTCTATCATATCTCCCCTCAGCCGTCTCTTTTCCAGGTTAAAGAGCCCCAACCTTTTTAGCCTTTCTTCATAGGAGTAGCCTTCCATCCCCTTTACCATTTTGGTGGCTCTTCTCTGAACCTTTTCTAAAATTGCTATATCCTTTTTAAGATATGGCGACCAGAATTGCACACAATATTCAAGGTGCGGTCTCACCATGGAACGATATAGAGGCATTATAATATCTTTTGTTTTATTTTCCATTCCTTTCCTTATCATACCTAGCATTCTATTTGCTCTCTTGGCCGCCGCTGCACACTGGGCCGAGGGTTTTAACATGGTATCCACAAGGACGCCTAAATCTTTTTCTTGGGTGGTGGTTCCTAATGTGGAACCTTGCATCGTGTAACCATAGTTTGGGTTGTTCTTCCCTAGGTGCATAACCTTGCACTTCTCCACATTAAATTTCATCTGCCATTTTGATGCCCAGTCTTCCAATTTATCAAGATCCTCTTGCAATTTTCCACAATCCTCCTGGGTTTTAACAACTTTAAATAGTTTTGTGTCATCAGCAAATTTGATAACCTCACTCGTTATTCCACTTTCCAGGTCATTTATGAATATGTCAAAAAGCAGCGGACCCATTGGCGATCCTCCAATCCTCAGGTATTAGAGATGATTTTAATGATAGTTCACAGATTACTGATAGCAGGTCTGCAATCTCAAATTTCAGTTCTTTCAACACCCTTGGATGTATACCATCCGGCCCAGGTGATTTGCTACTCTTCAGTTTATCTAATAGTTGTAGGACATCTTCCCGATGTATCGATATTTCCTTCAATTCTTCCACACCTTTAAATACCACTTCAGTCGTGGGTAACATCCCTACATCTTCCTCAGTAAAGACCGAAGCAAAGAATTCATTCAGTCTCTCCGCTATCGCCTTGTCGCCTCTTAGTGCTCCTTTAACCCCTTTATCATCTAATGGACCAACTGACTCTCTCACGGGTTTTTTGCTACGAATGTACTTGAAAAGGTCTTTATTTCGCGTTTTTGCTTCCGCAGCAAGCTTCTTCTCAAATTCTCTCTTTGCCTGCCTTATCAATGCCTTGCATTTGACTTGCCAGTGCTTGTGCTGTTTCCAGGTTTCATCATTTGGCTCTTTTTTCCATTTCTTGAAAGATGCTTTTTTGGCAACAACAGCCTCTCTGACCTCAGCTTTAAACCATGCTGGCAATTTTTTGGACTTCCTTCCACTTTTCTTAAAGCGTGGAATACAGCTGGTCTGGGCTTCCAAGATAGTATTTTTCAACAACACCCAAGCTTGATGTACGTCTTTAACCTTTGCAACTGCTCCTTTTAGTTTTTTCTTAACTGTTTTCCTCATTCTATCATAGTCTCCCTTTCGAAAGTTAAAGGGTAGTACTGTGGATTTCCTTACTATCCCTCCTCCACTAATTAAATCAAAGGCGATCATGCTATGATCACTATTGCCAAGTGACCCCAACACCCTTATCTCTTGCACTACATCTGGTGTTCCACTAAGGACTAGGTCTAATATTGCTTCCCCTCTGGTCGGTTCATGAACCAGCTGCTCCAAGAAGCAGTCATTTATTTCATCTAGGAACTTTATCTCCCTAGCATGTCCTGTTGTGACACTGACCCAGTCGATGCCGGGGTAATTGAAATCACCCATTATTATTACTGCACTGTAACTTTTGCTAGCTTCCTTGATTTCTTTGAGCATTTCATCATCCATTTGTTCATTCTGGCCAGGCGGACGATAGTACACCCCCACTGCCATCGCCTTCCCCTTTTTACATGGAATTTCAATCCATAGAGATTCTACAGCAAATTTTGTTTCTTGCAAAACTTTAATCCTTTCTGACTCAATGCCCTCTCTAACATAGAGCGCAACCCCTCCACCAATTTGATCAGCTCTATCATTTCGATATAGTTTGTACCCAGGTATCACAGTGTCCCACTGGTTGTCCTCCTTCCACCATGTCTCTGATATTCCAATCATATCTAACCTCTCGTTTAGTGCTATATATTCTAACTCTCCCATCTTGTTTTGTAGACTTCTAGCATTTGCAAACAAGCATTTTAGAGACTGTATTTTATTCATATTAATTTGGCTATTGGTAGACATGGGTAATTTGGGATCTTTAAGTTCTGTCTGCTCCATACTCGAGGGCATTTGGGCTACTTTACTCTTTTTTGGAACCTCTCTGCTTTTTGTAGTATCCTTCAAGGATACATTCTTCCGAACCATGCGCTCTTGGGCGACTGTCGGCTTTCCCCTATTATCTAGTTTAAAAGCTGCTCTATCTCCTTTTTAAAGGTTAATGCCAGCAGCCTGGTTCCATCTTTTGCAACTAGCGGTGGACACTCCTCTTCCTCTGGGGATGCAGCCAGATCTCCTGTCTCAGGAGCAGGGATCTCTCTTACACCCGAACCTCCAGTCCCTCAATCTGATGGCCTGGCTGCTGAAAGGGTAGTTCTAGCACCCTTACTGCTGCGTAGGGAAGTGGAGGACGTGGTCTTGGCCTCCAGTAGGCAGTCCACCCGAAAGTCTTATGCCTTCAAGTGGCGTAGGTTCTCCACCTGGTGTGCTCAATGCAAGGAGGATCCTTTCTCATGCCTGGTACCAGTGGTGCTGCAATATTTGCTTCACCTGTCCAACCTAGGCCTTAAATCCAACTCTGGTCCATCTCAGTGCTCTCTCAGTGCACCACTCACCGGTGGAGAGCCAGTCTCTTTCAAGCCACCCTTTGGTGACTCGCTTCCTCAGAGGCCTGCTTTTGCTTAAGCCTCCGGTTCGTCTACCTGCCCCTGAGTGGGATTTGAACGTGGTCTTGCAGCAGCTTACTTGCCCACCATTTGAGCCTATGGCTACTTGCCCTTTGTGTTTTCTCTCCTGGAAAGCGTTGTTTTTGGTGGCTCTTACCTCAGCAAGGTGAGTGAGCGGGCTTCAGGCCCTGGTGTCAGATGCACCATACACTATGTTCTATAGGAACAGAGTAGCCTTGCGGACTCACCCTAAGTTCCTTCCAAAGGTTGTCTCCTCCTTCCACCTCAATCAAGAGGTGGTTCTTCCGACTTTCTTTCCCAGGCCGCATGCCAGCCGGGCTGAGATGGTCTTGCATACCCTGGACTGTAGAAGGGCTTTGTCCTTCTACCTTGATCGTACGCAGGGACACCGAAGGGCTGTACAGCTCTTCGTCTCTTTTGACCCTAATAATCTGGGGTTGCCTGTCTCCAAGCGTACCTTGTCCATCTGGGTAGCAGACTGTATCGCCTGGGTGTACAGGGCAGCCGGCCTCTCGTTGGAGGGTCGAGTCATGGCCCACCGTGTCAGGGCGAAGGCTGCGTCAGTGGCTCATCTCCGCTCTGTTCCGTTGGCAGACATCTGCAGGGCCTCTACTTGGTCTTCAAGCCAGACTTTTGCAGCCCACTACTGCCTCGAGATGGTCCCGCAGGGACAGTGCTTTCGGGCAGGCGATACGCCGTAATCTCTTTGATGTATAGACAACTCCTATCCTCCGGCCATGGTGTTGGGCTACCGTACGGGGGCGATATCAGAGAAGATTCTTTTCACACATGCTGGGGCTCTAGAGGGAGCTCATTTTTCAGCTTTGGGTTCCCGGTAGCCTTAAGCTGGGGAGTCCCATATGTGAGGACTGACTTCCTGCTTGGTCCTGGAGAAAGCGTAGTTACTCACCTGTAACAGGTGTTCTCCAGGAGCAGCAGGAATCAGTCCTCACAACCCTCCCTCCTCCCCTTGGAGTTGCGGTCATATATATATATATTTCATTTTTGGTTTTTGCTATCTTAGTTATGTCATCAGACTGAGCAAGATGGTACCCTTGGGCGGGAAGGGGACCGCGCATGCGCACTGCATTCCCAAAGGCTTTCTATGAAAGCTGGGGAAATGCTCCGCACGAGGGCTCCGTCGGCGCCGACATCACCCATATGTGAGGACTGATTCCTGTTGCTCCTGGAGAACACCTGTTACAGGTGAGTAACTACGCTATTCTGCACCATGGGAGCTAGTCGTTTTCGTTGTTGCAGGATTGGGCACTAAGATGGCCTGGCATGCCCCTGGTTCTGCCACAGGAGACATCCACCCTGAAGCATGGCCAGCCTGACCCATGCTCCTGCTGGTGTGCTGGTGCTGTGGTGTCCCATTGCCATGGCACCAGGATGCTCAGCAGGAACACCGAAGTCCAGATTCACAACCAGACCTCGTTTCCCCACCACCTGACCCCCTTAATAAAGGTCTTTGAACATTTTTTGCTGGTCTCGCTTCTTGTTGTCTGCTGGTTTCTGTGAGCCTTTAGAGTGCTTCTGTGTTGGACTGTCTGAATCGGTCCCGTACATCCGGGTGCCTGGCCCGCCCAATCTCCGCCCCCACCCCCATCCAGCGCACCCTGCACAGCAGCTCTGTGTGCGCGGGTGGCGCATGAGGCGGAATACGGTGCCGGCAGATAGCAGGGCTGGACGGCCCGCTGGGATGTACAGCCCCATTAGATGTGTTTCAGAATCAGGCCCTACTACTACTACTGAACATTTATATAGCACTACAAGACGTATGCAGCGCTGCACAGACACATTTTGAAGATGGTCCCTGCTCATCAGAGCTTACAATCTAGTCAAGACGGACAATGCAGTAGCTATAGACACGGGATACATCTAGGGGGAATGGTAAGGAAACACAAGGGGAAGCAGGTGAGTCAAGATCTGAAAACGGCAGTGGTGAGTTTTCAGTCTGGATTTGAAAAGGGTCAGAGAAGGTGCCTGATGTACAGACTCAGGTAGTTTGTTTCAGGTATAAGGAGCAAGGTAAAAGGAGCAAAGTCTGGAATTAGCAATAGAAGAGAAGGGCACAGATAGAAGCAATTTGCCAGAAGAGTGGAGTTCCCGAGGAGAGGTGTAGAGAGAGATAAGAAAGGTATTGAGGAGCTGCAGAGTGAATGCATTTATAGGTCAGCAAGAGAAGTTTTAACTGGATGCTGAAACGGATAGGGAGCCAATGAAGTGACTTGAGGAGAGGGGTAATATGAGCATGGCGAGGTTGGCAGAAGATTAGACGCACAGCAGATTGTTGAACAGATTGAAGGGGAAAGAGAGAGAGATGATTCAGAGAGAGACCAGCAAGAAGTAGGTTACAATAGTCTAGATGAGAAGTGACTAAGGAGTGGATAAGTGTCTTGGTAGTGTGTTCAGAAAGAAATGGGTGAATTTTGTTGATGTAGAGAAAGAAATGGCAGTTTTTAGCTATCAGTAGGATGTGTGTGGAGAAGGGGTCAAAGACGACCCCAAGGTCGTGAGCTGAGGAGACAGAGAGGAGTAGGGAGCTATCCACAGAGACAGAGAAAGGAGGAAGGGGAGAGGAGAGGTTAGGGGGAAAAATAAGAAGCTCAAGGGCCCATAGAGTATTACCATAGAGACAAAAGATAAATATGCTGATCTTCATAGTAGAATCTTGTCAGTATGGAAATATGGGAGAAACATTCTAAGGAACCAATTTTTGGCAGCTTAGTGAACAAATGATTGAAATACCAGCCCTAGTGTTTAAATTAATACATATGTTCAACACCCCTATGTATGTGAAGTGGCATTTTAGAAAGGGTGTCCAAGTGCAATCTAGAACATCCAGGGCAGAACATGCAGAAAACGCCAGGATATCTATGTTTTGGCCCAGTGTTAGAGACATAGATGCCCCTGATGTGGACATCCACACGAGCATCCACAGAGATATATCCCCCTATGAAACCATGGGGTGGAGACGTCCATCTAATGCAAGGTTGCATACGGGGACATCCATCAGAGTAGCAAATAGAAATCATGATCCCGCAGTCCCCTGCAATGTTTGTTGTCAACATGGACAATATAGGGGAGATAATTATACCCCCTTCTCCACACCTTCTGCATGTTTGGCTGACAAGACAAGCACTTTTCTAATGAATGTTTGTGCCTGGAGTAGGTATAAGCTGGGATGCAGCTCGGGACGTCCAGGCTGTTACTGGAATCAGGCGAGGGCGTCCAAGTTCCTGGGAACACCCTGGACACATCTACACCACACTCTTGTTTTGACTTGGACATCCATG
This sequence comes from Ichthyophis bannanicus, assembly GCA_033557465.1. Classification (NCBI taxonomy): domain Eukaryota; kingdom Metazoa; phylum Chordata; class Amphibia; order Gymnophiona; family Ichthyophiidae; genus Ichthyophis; species Ichthyophis bannanicus. Next base: position 70,826,669 of record CM066034.1, read on the forward strand.
CACTGGGAACATTTACAGACCTGGCTTCTAAAATAGCTCTGGAGACGTCTCCATGCTTTGGACGTCTCTATGCCCTTTTTTCAGGCATCTAAAGAACGAATAGAGCTTCTAAAATAACCCCCATAGTCAAGAGTGCTAAAGTTTATTTCCATATCGTCCTTCTAGACCAGTCCAGACAAATGAGTTGTGTATCCTTACCAGCAGATTGGTGGAAACAGATAGCCAATGGAATGCCCAGGTTCCAATGACATTACTCCCATGCCTCTATCAGCCTGAGCCACTAGAGGGCACTTCAGTATTCCTCTGTGATGGTGGTTGGATTTTCTCAACTCTGAAGAAAATCTGAACAATTGAGAGGAAAAAGATTGATTTCGCTCATGAACAATCATCTTGAGGGTGACTCCTCTCACTTTAGTATGGCATGGGGAGCTCCACTAGACTAAGGTCTTTTCTGTAGCCAAAGGAGGAGGGAAAATTGATTCAGCTCCATGCTCTTATCATGATAAGGGCCTGTTAAGTAGCAAGAAAATTGGAAGGATTTGGAAGAGATCAGCAGCCTCACACAAGTTCAGCGCCCCCTCCCTCCTCCCCTGCTCTCCCAGATGACTGAAGATACCTCAGAGGTATGTTGCTGCAAGCCTGTTAAGAAAACATAAGAAAGTAAGAAACAGCGGCTGGGGAGTAACATTGAGCCTGGCACAGTTTGCCTTGCTTAAGGCTCTCAGAGGATGAGTACCAAGGCTTGACTTCCTCATTGTCCTTATTTGGGGGCTCCTGTACATATCCGTCTTGAAAACACACAGAGCAAGAGGTATAGTGGTCACTGCGCTTTATTAATAATGAAACACCCCAATGCGTTTCGGCAAACGCCTTCCTCAGGGGGCTGAGAATGTTCAATGTGTCCTATAACAGTAGTAGCGCACAAGAAAAGAATGACATAGGATCGTTATAAATGAGCTCACTGGCTACCATTAAGGATATGACTTAAGCGGTCCCAGCGTGTGTTCTGCCTCAATGGCTTCAATATGCGTTCCTGCCCAAGCGTCTGTAATGTGTGCTCGTGTAGACTTTGTTAGCGTGTGCCTTTGTGCCTTCGCTGCCTTAGCGCGTGCAAATGTTTGCCTTGTTTTAACTCTTTCTGCCAGGAAACATTGTTTGACCTGTGGCAAATGAAGACCCTCCTCACTGGATTCATCCTGCATGGCAGCCTCTGACATTTCACTGGTGGGCCTGTCTCCCTTCTTCCAACAAAGGGATTTGGTTGGCTCGGTATTTTCCGCCTCAAGGTAGAAAGCAACCGATGGCACTGTAGTTAAGAATAATAGCTTGGCCTTGAGTTCCGGTGACTGTGCTTCTGGCCGCTCCCCTTCTTCAGAGGGCTCGGCTCGAGCTGTGTCCCCTAACTTGTGGATCATTCTCAGGGAGGTGAGCTCCCAGAATCCAGGCTATCCTCCCCGGAATTTGTCTCCTTCTTCGGCAAGCCTGGTCTTTGGCGTGGAAACTCAGACCCTGTAACCTTTGGATTCCCTCAAACTCAATCACATGAGGGATAGGTAGAATATAGAAGCCTGTAAAGGGATGTGAGCTCTCCCCGTGTGCGTCGCAAGGTCCGGCCCACCCAAGGTGGAGGCGGAAGTCACGGCTGTCACGAATTGGGCCTCCATCCTGTGGAAGTCAGATTGGCCTTGAAGGGCACTATAGATAGAAAGACTCTCTGCTGAACAGCCAGTTTACAGCGGCAGCTGCTATTCTCCCACTGGCAGTATATGCAGGTCTGACACCTCAAGCCTTGCTCCTGTGGAAGGAGCAGTATAGAGGGAAAGATAAGGATCTTCAATTTGTGGCTGTCTGGAGGATGCTTCTCTGGGACTTGGAGGTTATGAATTCAGTGTCTGATCATCTTTTTGTGCTATTTGCTGGCCCGCGCAAGGATTTTGCAGCAGCCAAGTCTACCCTGGGGCGTTGGATCAAGGAGGCAATTGCCTTGGTGTATCTGTGATGGAACCAGCCAGTTACGGAGGGTTTGTGCACCCATTCTACTCGGGTGCAAGTGTATTTGTGGGCATATCATAGCTCAGTAGCCCCTTCAGTCATTGTCAGGCAGCAACATGGGTATCACTTTCCACTTTTTGCCAAGCATTACTGCTTGGATGTCCATGCTCGGGCAAAGATGGCCTTTGGCTTAAGGTTTACGAGCTGCTGCATCTTCTTCCCATCCAGTGGAGGCATAGCATTGGTATGTCCCACCTGTCTGGACTGGTTTAGCAGGACAATAAGGAAGGTGACATTTTACTTATCAGATAATGCCCTTTCTTTGAGTCTTGCTAGACCAGAACAGGACCTGCCTCTGGAACTATGTTTGGTCTGTTATTGTGTGGCAGTACCTTGGTCTACTATGATTTATATACTTGGCTCTACAGGCCCATATCCTACTGACAGCCTTCTGTTCCATCTCTTCTATACATAGTTACATAGTTATACATAAAGACCCTGCTCGCCTCCACACAGCCATATATTCCACCAAACTTACTCTATATTTAAGATTATACATCTTGATTGCTCGCCTGCTTTTAACCAAGCACACTATACCCTCCACTTCCCCCTTTACCTCCCCCATGCAACTTCCAAAAGTACCATTCAGCACTCACTCTTCCCAAACGTTCACAACAACACTCATACAGATGACTCATAACCATACCATCGTCCTTCCTCCCCACTCCCATCCCCACTGCCCTTCAAACAACAACACAGCTATTCAGATGTGCATTAATCGATGCCAGGTCAGTGAGAAATAAAATCCATGCTATCATCGACCTACTCACCGAATACCAGCTAGATATACTAGGCATTACCGAGACATTGCTCTCAGACACCGATAATGTCCTCCTCAACCATCTTAAAAAGGAAGGATATTCACTGTTTCACTGTCCAAGAAACAACCTGAGAGGAGGAGGGGTATTGCTGCTAACCAAAACTCATCTCCACTTCCGTCCCCTAGCATCCAGGAGCACTGATGTGATGGACTCAATCACCATCACGAATTACCACATGACCATTGACCTCAACTAAAGGACTCTCACCACCTCCTCCAATGACCTATCTGCCTAATTGGACACATCATAGAAAACGCCAAAACCAAGAAAGACCTTATTATCATGGGAGACTTCAACCTCTCCTCCATACCTACCAATGTGGCAGATACATTCCTCTCAGCCATAGAATCGATGGACCTCACTCAAAATGTAACATCCCCTACATACTTCAAAGGAAACACACTCAACCTAATCTTTACCCCCACCCTTCCTATCCATACTATGAGCCTACCCAATGCCATGGACTGACCATAGCCTCATCACCTTCTCTCTACTTTTAAAACCCCCAATAACTCTGACAGATCAACAGCTGACCACACGACGATTCAGACATTTCAACAAGGAAACCTTCCTAAAGTACACCACAGCAAACAAAAAGATGGAAACCTCAGATACAACAATACTGACAAACAACTGGAACAAAGTGCTTGGAGATGCAGCAAAGCTACCTGCCAATCAACACAATGTATGCAAAAAACAACACATCCACAAAACTTCCTGGTACTCCCGTGCTCTGCATCAATTAAAAACCAAGCTAAGACAACTTGAACGGACATGGCGCAAAACCAACCAGATTGAAGACCACAACAAATACCTAACACTACTTCAGAACCATCATGCAACCATAGACAAAGCTAAAAAGGACTATCATACGAAGATCATCAACTCCCTCTATCAATCGCCAACGAGAACTATTTGTCCTAGTCAAGTGCCTCACAGAACCACCCACCACCCACCAACCACAACCCAACACTTGCTGTCAGCCACCAACAACTTGCTGCACATTACAAACAGCTACACCCCCAACAGAAACCCATCACTTCCCCTTCCATTACCATTAGTACTGACTTGCTGGTCATCCTTTCAGACAACTTCTAACAAGAAATCAAAATTATTCTAACAACGCTCAACACCTCTACTTCATCACGCGACCCATGTCCAGTCAACTGGATCAGAGCTACAAAGACCAAACTCAGCCCTTTCCTCTCCAAAATAACAAATGAAATGCTACAACAAGGAATAATGCCAAACTGTCTCAATCTATCCTCTATCCACCAAATGTTAAGGAAACCGAGCCTTGACCCTTCAGACCCCGCATCATACAGACCCATCGCCAATCTCCCCTTCCTGTCAAATATCATTGAGAAAATAGTCCAGCTCCAGCTTCAGGACCACATTTTTATTTTTATTTATTTATTTACATTCTCTTATATACCGCGCTATTCTGCATCAGTGCGGTTTACATTGAACAAACTGAAATTACATTGAACAGGGCATTATAACTTGGAGATAACTATTTTACAGGGAACATGGGCTATGGAGGGTTAAGTGGCTTGCCCAAGACCACAAGGAGCACCTGTGGGACTAGAAACCCCAGTCCTTCCGGCCCAAGGTTGCTGTCCTCTAGTGGGATTTGAACCCCCGACCTTCCGGCCTGAAGTACCTTGCCCCAACCACTAGGCCACTCCTCCACTCCACATCAATGAGAACCATTTACTTGATCCACAACAGCATGGTTTCCGCCCACTGCATGAAGTTAAGCTCTAATGACATCACTCATCAACAGTGGAGGAGTGGCCTAGTGGTTGGGGCAAGGTACTTCGGGCCGTAAGGTCGGGGGTTCAAATCCCACTAGAGGACAGCAACCTTGGGCCGGAAGGACTGGGGTTTCTAGTCCCACAGGTGCTCCTTGTGGTCTTGGGCAAGCCACTTAACCCTCCATAGCCCATGTTCTCTGTAAAATAGTTCTCTGTGTGCTGTGCTTTCCTGTCTAATCAATGTGTTTATACCTCAAAAATTTCCTGTCATGATTTGACAATTTCCAATCTGTAATCAAACCGCTGCTGATCGCTGGAAGTAGCGGTATACAAATGTATACTAAATAAATAAATAAATAAAACACATTAACACAAGGAATACAAGACCACTCACAAGCCTACCTACTGGTATTCCTGGACATCTCTGCAGCATTCAATACTGTAATGGCATACTCCTCCAGCGGCTCCAGACATATGACTTACAAAATACTGTAATGAAATAGTTTCAGTCCTACCTCACTAACAGACAGCAGCAAATAAAACTAAGTACAAGCACCTCCACGCCATACTAACAAACACAAGGAGTATCCCAAGGCTTCACACTGTCCGTACACCTCTTTAACTTATATCTCCAGTCCATCTGCTCGATCATTAAAAAGCACAATTTCCACTTCCATATATACGCTGACAACATTATGCTATACAGCCCACTCCACGCTAAACAACCATCATACACTTGGATTCAAGATTTTTTCACTGACATCTCCCAATGGCTTACAGCAAATAACCTATCAATAAACTACAAAAAAACAGAAGCTCTATTTATTACAAGGGACTCCTCATTCACCCCTCCAACTACAATAACACTAAACAACACCCAGATAAATGTTAGACTGGAGCTGAAATACCTTGGAATAACACTTGACCAACAACTTTCCTTCAAAGCTCATGTAACAGCAGCAGCCAAAACAATCTACTTCAAGACTAAGACTCTGGGGGGGAGTGGTTAATTCCAAGATGGCGTCTGAGAGGATCTGAGCTCAATGCCGAAACGCAAGGGTAAGCCTAAAGCTCCTCCCACGGAGTCTACGGCTGCTGCTGTGGGCCCGATGGACAGATTTGTGCAGCTCAGTGCGGATCAGATAGGGGAGATTAGAGCGGGCTTGGTTTCGCCGCTTGAGGAAAGTGCGGCGTCTTCCGCCCTTGAGTTGTCTCTCTCCCCAGATGGCCGTTCACCTCCGGTGGCTCCAGGCTCTTCGGTGACTCCTCTAGCATGCGGTTCTTCTCCTCTCCCGGTGTTGGATGTGGTGGAGGACCAGGAGCTGGGCTTGCTGAGTGGAGATTCCGGAGTACAGCTGCCAGTTTCTAAGGTGGCTGTTTGTGATCCTGGAGCCTTAATTTCCATCGAGGTGAGCAATGAAGCCGGTCTGGCAAAGGGCGTCGAATCATCGAAAGAAAGATCCTTTCCAATTGGGCCCCCGTTCTCTTTTTCACTTATTCGACCTGCTGTGGTGACTTTAGATAATATCTGGGAAGCAATTAGTCAGCTTTCACAGGCTGTGACCCAGCAATTGACTCTTTCGTCTTCCACTGCTTCTAAACTTCAGGAGGATGTGCTTTCTTTAACTAACGATATTGTGGAAGTTAAGAATAATGCTGCTGTTTCTGATCAGAAGCTCTCACAGGTTTCTGACTTAACCTTTTCCCTAATGAAGGATAATTTAATGTTGAAAACGAAGCTGGAGTCTTTGGAGAATGCTACTAGGACCTCAAATCTTCGGTTGCTCAATTTTCCCATGGTTCCAGATGTAGCACCGTTGGAATTATTTAAGAAATATCTTCAAGAATCCCTAATGGTTCCTGTGGACTTAATTCCTCCTGTACAGAGAGCTTTCTACTTGCCTTCGGGTAAGAAGGAGGGTCGGATTGCACATGGAACTGTGGATTTTGATTTTCTCAATGTCTCCACTATGCTTTGTTCTCCTGGGGAGGGTGAAATTAGAACTTCTACTTTGTTGGTATCCCTTGCCCTTTCATCAGATAGGGATTGGCTCCTTAAATGGTTTTATAAAAAAAAGAGCCAGTTTGTTTATGGGGAAGAAGATTTCTGTTTTTCCAGATGTTTCAAAGGAAACCCAGAAACGTCGAAAAGCTTTTCTCTTATTAAAACCTGGTGTAGCTCAATTGGGGGCTTCCTTCACGTTAAGATTTCCATGTAAATGTATAATACTTTTTGAATCTCAGAAGTATGTTTTTTTTCAACCTGGAAACCTTTCGTCGTTTATTAGTACGCATGCAATAACATCTTTGCCTTCTTAAAAGGCTTGCCATCTGTTGTTAATATGATCCTAATCTCTTGTCACCATCTTTAATTTTTGAAATGATTTCCTGTATACTGTAGGTTGTTTCCTGCCTTCAGTTAATTAGGTAACCACCCCCCATTCATGGGGACTACTGATGCTTCTTGTTATGTGTTTCTAGAGAAGAGATTTTCTTTTTTGTATTAGGTCACAAGAATTCATCTTTTCTGTAAACATTATTGATTGATGTTTAAATTGTAAATTTGCATAAATAGAAAAAAAAAGACTAAGACTCTGCAATGACTCCGCCCCCTCCTAGAACCAGAAGACTTCTGCTTGGCAGTTCAAGCCCTCACCATCCTCCATGCAGGCTACTGCAACATTATCTACTAGGGATTACCATGAACCATCCTCTCCTCCCCCTTCAATCTGCACTTCACACTGCGCCATGTACAATCCAGGGAGCCGCTAAATATGACCACATCACTCCTATCCTAAAACAATTTCACTGGTTGCCCCTCTCCAGCAGATTAAAGTATAAATCCTCACTAATAACGAACAAAGTGCTACACTCACACCCTGCTACTCACCTCCAAACCCTCTTTCAGAAACTCAGTACAACTAGACCAAGAAGATTTGCTACATTAAACAAACTCAAAATACCACGATCTAAAACAATCAACAAACTTGCCACAGAGCATTTGAACTGTACGCACCATCCCTGTGGAACTCTCTACCAGACATAATAAGGAACATCACTGACCTCCCCTTCTTTCGCAAACACTTGAAAACCTAGTTATTCTCTGACCACTTTGGTCCCATCACCTAGCCAGACAACCGACATGGCACCAAGAGGACAAACACCCTCAAGACAGAACATACACCTATAAATAGCAAAACAAATAGCTGTCCTACTGTACTGTATATAGTTCATTGATGTATATAGTTCATTGGTTGCATAATAATTGGCTATTAAATAATAGAGGCCAATTCCATTCAGGCCGGTCAGCCCTTGTGCGGCCAATCAGAAGCGGGGTGTACAGAGGTAGACCCGATTCTGATCCCTCAGGGGCTAGGCGTGCCCAAGGGATCAGAATCTGGTCTACGGCCTGGACGTGCAAGCCAGACCCCGATTCTGATTGGTCTGCACGCCCAGCCACCTACCTGGCTACCTCAGCCAGGCTCCTGAATGGAGCTGCAGTGCCATGGTGCCCTGGTGCCATGGCACCATGGCTCCAATCGGGAGCCACAATCCCCAGCTACCGACCGAGCTCTGTTTTCCCTGCAGCCCGACACCTGATCTGCCCTTCCAAGGCTGGGTCAGGCTGCAGGGAACCCCCTGCGCCCACTCACCTTCGTCCCTGGGTCCCGTGCCGTGATCCTCCTCCATCCAGGGGGACTTATTCTACTTCAAGGTGGAATAAATCTAGGGTTGCCAACTTTTTCACCGAGAAAAACCCGACACCTGTGGCTTGCCATGCTCCACCCATTCTCCGCCCCTAGTCCCACCCCTGCCCCGCCCCCAGCCCCACCCACAAAACTTACCGAGGATACGTGTAGGCTAACTTCCTTGGTCAGATAATAATTAAACTGGGAACCCCAAAATCCAAACATGAAATGTACAACACTGGAGAAATAAAACTATAAAGTAATTTCCTCTTGCACTAAACAAAACGCAAAGATGTTAGCAATACACACTTCCCAGACCAGACATATTCCAGTTAATAAATTCAAAATAAAAAGTATTTTTCTACCTTCTGTTTGGGCGTTTTATTTTTCAGTTGCAATTGCTCCAGTCACTTTCTTCTGGTTTCTTCGTGTCTTCTGCGAGCTATCCATTTGTCCTTTCTTCTCTTTTAGATGTTTTCCATTCTCTCTCTATTTCTGCTTTAACATACTGATTGTTTCCCTTTTGCTCTTTCCCCCAATTCTTTCCTTATTCCTTTATCATCCGTTTAAATTTCACCCTTCCATTCTCAAGCCCCTCTTACTCTCCCAATACCGGCCCATCATAGACTTTTCTTCCACACAAAATATTTTTTCCCCTCTCCATTCTCATTCCCCATCCATTCTAGTCCTCCCCCCAAATCAATTCCCTTATAGTTCTAGGCCCACCCAGCATCCACTCCCTTCTAGTCCCATTCTCCCATGCCCCACATCAGCCCATTTCCAGTCCTATTCCAGCTCTTCATCAGCCCATTTCCAGTGCTAGCCCTCACATCACAGGCCATTTCCAGTCCTAGCTCCCCCCCCCCCCAATCACAGCCCATTTCCAGTCCAAGTCCCCCATCACAGCCTATTTCCAGTCCTAGGCCCCCCCCACCATCACAGCCCATTTGCAGTCCGAGTCCCCCCGCACCATCACAGCCCATTTGCAGTCCGAGTCCCCCCGCACCATCACAGCCCATTTGCAGTCCTAGCCCCCCTAATCACAGCCTATTTCCAGTCCAAGATCCCCCTTCCTCCACCATAGCCCATTTCCAGTCCAGGTCCCCTCCACCCCCATCACAACCCATTTCCAGTCCATGTCCCCCCCCCATAACCCTTTTACAGTCCAGGTCCCCCCCCATCACAGCCTATTTCCAGTCCAAGTTTCCCCCCCCCCCATAGCCCTTTTCTGGTCCAGGTCCCCTCCACCCCCATCACAACCCATTTCCAGTCCATGTCCCCCCCCATAACCCTTTTACAGTCCAGGTCCCCCCCCCCATCACAGCCTATTTCCAGTCCAAGTCCCCCCCCTTAGCCCTTTTCCAGTCCAAGTCCCCCCCTTAGCCCTTTTCCAGTCCAAGTCCCCCCCTTTAGCCCTTTTCCAGTCCAAGTCCCACCCCCTTAGCCCTTTTCCAGTCCGTCCGTCCCCTTAGCCCTTTTCCAGTCCAAGTCCCCCCCTTAGCCCTTTTCCAGTCCAAGTCCCCCCCCTTAGCCCTTTTCCAGTCCAAGTCCCCCCCTTAGCCCTTTTCCAGTCCAGTCCCCCCTTTAGAGCCCTTTTCCCGTCCGTCCGTCCCCCCCTAGCCCTTTTCCAGTCCACGTCCCCCCCCTTTAGCCCTTTTCCAGTCCAAGTCCCACCCCCTTAGCCCTTTTCCAGTCCAAGTCCCCCCCCTTAGCCCTTTTCCAGTCCCAGTCCCCCCCTTAGCCCTTTTCCAGTCCAAGTCCCCCCCCTTAGCCCTTTTCCAGTCCAAGTCCCCCCCTTAGCCCTTTTCCAGTCCAAGTCCCCCCACCCCCTTAGCCCTTTTCCAGTCCAAGTCCCCCCCCCCCCTTTTCCAGTCCAGGTCCCCCCCCCCCCTTAGCCCTTATCCAGTCCAAGTCCCCCCCCCCTTAGCCCTTTTCCAGTCCAGGTCCCCCCCATCACAGCCAATGCAGTCCTTGCCCCCCCGACCAGCATCGCGGCTGTCTGAGGCTTCAGAGGGAGCCGGGGAAGCCCGCGTGAGGCCCCGGCTCCCTCTGTACAGCCACCAGCGTGAAGAGCCTTTTCCTTCACGCTGGCGGCTGTTCCTGTGAAGCCGCGAATGCTGGGAAAGGTTAAAAGGCAACCTTTAACCTTTCCCAGCATTCGCGGCTTCACAGGAACAGCCGCCAGCGTGAAGGTAAAGGCTCTTCACGCTGGTGGCTGTTCAGAGGGAGCCGGGGCCTCGCGCGGGCTTCCCCGGCTCCCTCTGAAGCGGAGAAAAGCCGGTTTTGCCTCTGCGCCGGCAGCCGGCCTGGCCGTGGAAAAACCGGCCAGGCCGGCTGAAAACCGGCCAGTTGGCAACCCTAAATAAATCCCCCGTCTAGATTTGAGGCCCCGGACATACAGGGCTGACCTCTGAATCAGCATGTCCGGGGTTGCGGCCTGCCCATGCCCCGTCTTTGCTCTGCCTCTGGAACGCCCCCTCCTGCTCCCATCTAGGCCTCCCTATACAAACCCACTTTCTATGTACTTGATGTTTTGTTCAATGTAAGCCGCTTTGACCAGGTGAAAAGCGGTATATAAGTCTAGCTAAATAAATAAATAAGTAGTTTCTCTATTGCTTGATTTATTATTGCTGCCCACTTTGAGGTTATGTGAGGTTTGGGACGAATACTGGCTATCTGTCTCCACCAATCTGCTGGTAGGGGAACATAATCCATTTATCTGGACTGGTCTAGCAGGACTCAAAGAAAGGATATTATCTGGCAAGTAAAATGTCACCTTATTTGATATACAACAAAATTAAAAAAAAAGATATCAGTGGTGTTAATGTACGTATTGTGTGGTTGTCACCACCACTTTCCATTTAATTTAGGCCTCTTGTACAGGCCTAAACTAATCAGATAGCTTATCCAGATGGTGGATGTAAATTGCTGCTATCCAGATAAGTTTGCCACTCTGCCCTTTCACTATATGGATAGTGTTGGGCTGGGATTTTTGGCCTGACACTTATCTGTCAAGTGATTGCAAAAACATAGATAGTAGACTTACACATTCAGCAGTAGCCATTAAACCTATAAATCTATTGAATATTGACCTGAAAGTTTCTCTTATCACATAATTGTTGGATTAGATTACAGAAACCAATCTGTGATGCCATGCGTGATCTAACAACTAAAGGGTGCAAAATTAATACATACAATTCTGAGTTTCTGGATTTTTGTGCTCATGTTATCTACCCTAATGAATTAATAGTAACTGAATTCAAAAAAGCATGGGACAAACACAGAGGATCTCTAAAGGTAAAAAGTGGACTGTTGTAGTTGTTGATATGGAAGGACAGACTAGATAGGCCATGTGGTCTTTGTCATCATGTTTCTATGTTTCTAATAGAATCTTGATATATATCATTATCCCCAAACGCAGACATCCATTTACCTTTTTTGCATGCCATTGGTTTTCCAGCTTTGTGCCAGAACTACACTGCTTATAACTGGCTTTCCCCTCAGTGTCACGTAATCATCTGTTAAATCGCCATTAAAGTTTCCACACAAGCCACAAACTTTATTCTGGAGCCGTTCACTGATGCTAATTTTGATGACATTGAAGCCGTTATAGTAAATTTGAATGTCTGGACTTGTATCTATCACCAAAAACCCTTCCATGCTGTAGATTTTTGTGGACAATCCTGTTATAAATGGAATAGTTACTTGTGTCCCATTAACCTGTATCCAAAAAAAAAAGAAAAAAAAAAAAAGAAAAATGTCACTCACATGTCAAAGCAGTAGATAAAGCTAGGCCTCTCGTAAATGTTAATATTTTATTATTTCCATTCTTATGCCTGAAAAGCCCTTACAGGTATGTTAGATCACATAGCTGATTAGATTTTTTAAAAATCGGAGAGGTCCATGAAGTCGTCTTCTTCCAATTGCTTAATTGTCTTTTCTACATGAAAATCCAAAGAAAGGCAACAAGCTATTCTAAAGATGGCCTAGATCTCCAGATTTCTAGAAGTTGATTAATTGTTGCATGCTGCCTTACACTGTGTATGCTAGCAGCACTTTCCTCATAGCAGCTAGTTAGCTGCTTGTCTTTTTGTTAACTTCAGTAAATAGGCTTACTTTATGGTGGGGCACACTGGTACACTGCTTTAATAAGTCGCTACCAGGGGTTCTCAACCCTGGCCTCGGGACCCACCTAGCCAGTCGGGTTTTCAGGATAACCACAATGAATATGCATGGGAGAGATTTGCATACAATGGAGGCAGTGTATGCAAATCTCTCTCATACATATTCATTGTGGTTATCCTGAAAACCCGACTGGCTAGGTGGGTCCCGAGGACAGGGTTGAGAACCCCTGCGCGGCTAGACAATGCCAGGGCCGGCCCATCCACTAGGTGGGCTAGGCAGCTGCCTAAGGTGGCAGAACTCTGCAGGCAGCAGGCCATATGTTTTGGCACACATGGCCTGCCACCCTCCATCCCCCCACGCACCGAGCCGCGCCACCCTTCCCCCCTGTGCTGAGTTGCATTGCTGCTGATTCCGGTGGCTTGGTGGAGCAGCAGGCCAGGTGCTTGGGAAAACATAGCCTGCTGCTTCTGACCCCCTGAAGTTGTGTCGGAAGGGAATCAGAAGCAGTGGGCCATGTGTGCTGAAGCACATGGCCTGCCATCAAGCCAAATGCCCCCCCCCCCCCCCGCCACCAGCGGAATAAGTGGCAGCGGTGGACAGCAGCATGGCTCAGCATAGGAGGGGAGTGGTGGTGCGGGGAGGGCGGCCCAGCCGGGGCTTCTGCCTAGGGTGGCAAAAGTCCTCGCGCTGCTCCTGGAGAATGCCATCTGTCAGTAAACTCTTGGCTTCCCCCAGTCTTTTTTGTTTTTCTCACTCTTCTAAATTACACTTCATGTGTTCAGTAACCTCCATATGGAAATACAACAGAATGGGATGAAACTTGGCATATGGAAAAAACGGCTAAAAGACACCTCAATTTTGAAAATGGGTCAAATTGAAATGGATGTTCCAGAAAAACAAGCCCCCCCCCAAAAAAAAATGTCCCAATGTACAGTAGTTTTGTAGGAGAAGTAGTTCCAGCTTCTGTAGCATAGAAACTTACATACAGTGAAACATGGCAGTTAGGAGATTCCTCTTTTCAAAATCCCTCTCCCTTTTCTCTACTCATCCGACCCCCAAAATTGATCCGCTCCCAAATACTCCCTTACACCTTACCTACCAAACCACTAGATGCTCCCACCCTGATAAAATACCTATGCAATTGCCTCACCATCCTTCAAGCTGCCCTAACCCCCAAATGTACACCTGCAAAACTGCCCCACCACCCTGCAAACTACCCCACGTCAAAAAATAGCATCTTGCAACTGCCTCATCACCTGCAAACCACCCATCCCCAAAAATGACACCCTTGCAACTTCTCCATTATGCTGCAAACTGCTTCACCTCTAAAAAATACCCCTGACAATTGCCCCACCACCCCACAGATTGCTTTATCGCTAAAATATACTCATAACTGTCCTACAATCCTGTAAACTGGCCCACCCATAAAAATTCCCCACAACTGCCCCACAACTCTGCACACTACCCATCTCCCAAAAATATTCCCTAACTGTTCCATCACCCTGCCAACTGCCCCAGCATTTGCCCCACCTTTCTGTAAACTGTCCCACCCCCAACAACTATCCCCCCTGCAACTTCCATACCACCCTGCAAATTACCCACATTCCCAATACTACCTCTTTGCGTCTGACTCCACCCCCCCCCCCAAACTATGTAATCCCGGAAATGTCCCACTACCCCTAGCTACCCCAGCCCGCAGAACACACCACACAGATACAAATACACAGAACACTAATAATTCTCTATCTGTAATGTACTGTATTTTAAATTATCCACATGCATTTTTCATTTTCTTTGCTGTTACTTCTACTGCAAAAGCTACTGATTGAATTTTACTGCTTTCTTATTGGTTGCTACATGTATTAGCAAATAATTCTGTTGCCATAGATAGGGCTAGATTAAGGAATTGGCAAGATAGAAACATATCTAGGATCTAAAGGAAAAAAGGGGGCTATTGTAGTTGATATGGAAGGACAGACTAAATAGGCTATGTAGTCTTTTTCTGCCGTCATGTTTCTATTCAAAGTTTAGGGGGGCCTTGTTAGATGTGCTCCATCCTCAGAAGGGTAGGATTGACAACTGGCTGACTCTTTTTAGGATTCATCTATTATGCATGCAAAAAAGTCAAATAAGGTTAAAACAAGTACTCACTATCAAAGACCCTCATAAATATATGGTTTGTCAGATCGTAATTAGCTGCAATTAATCACGCCCCCTCTAGGGTACAAACTGAACAAAATTCACCACAAAGAATCAAACAGCCCAGGAACAAATGGATCACAGTGTGCGCTGGCAGGTTGCAACCTGTAACACAGAGACACCCTATACATCAAGAGATATTCCTGCATAATGCCTTCTCTGCCTTGGATAATGAGGGTGCCCAATCCGTGGAAACTGAAGTGTCCTTAAATGAAAGACTTAATGCCAAATCTACTGATAATGTACCAAATAGGAGGAAAAAAAAATCATAAAACAGAAAACTACTACTACTTGGAGATTTCATCATCAGAGGCACCAAATTGGGAACACAGTTCAAAGGAGAGAGGATGGTCAAATACCTCCCAGGCTTTTTAGCCAGCAGGAATACAAACCAAATTGTTGGTATAGTTAGTGCAGAAAATGAGCACTCTAAAACTGATATTGTCATGCACTTGGGTACAAATGACCTGGCTAGAAACAGTGCCTCTGCAGTTCAAAGGAACTTCCAGACTCTAGGAGAGAAACTCAAGCTCATTGCTAACACTATAACATTCTCAGAAGTTCTACCTGTTAATGGTAAGGGGGCAGAAAAGCTGCATCGCATAAACAGCTTTAATACATGACTCCAAACCTGGTACAAACAAGAAGGATTTAGATATATAGGCGACTGGGAAAACAGATGGATCAACAAGAGACTATACTGTGCTGATGGACTACATCTCTCTGTCGCAGGCAGGGCCGGCCCGTCCATTGAGCAAGAATGTTTTTTGCACAGGGCCCCGCGTTTCAGGGAGCCCCGCGCAAAAAACATTCTTCATCATCCCAAGTTTAAAAAAAAAAAAAAAACCCAGCTGCTTCTGCCGCGGCAGCATCAAGAGTGCCGCCGCGGGGCCCCCCCTGCCCGGCAGAGCCTCCCTGCATCGTAGGCTAGCGTCGAATCCCCGAACGCGGGCTTCTTTCAGAGCCGCGAGAGTTTCCTTTCTCGCGGCTCTGTTAATCCCGCCGGGGATTTCCCATAAACCCTGGCGGGATTAACAGAGCCGCGAGAAAGGAAACTCTCGCGGCTCTGAAAGAAGCTCGCGTTCGGGGATTCGACGCTAGCCTACGATGCAGGGAGGCTCTGCCGGGCAGGGGGGGCCCCGCGGCGGCACTCGATGCTGCCACGGCAGAAGCAGCTGTTTTTTTTTACTTTTTAATTTGGGATGATAGGGGGGAAGGGGGTTTAGGACTGGTAATGGGGGGGGGGGGGGAGGCAAAGAATGGAAGTGGGCGGAAAGGGGAGGGTTAGGAAAAGAAATGGGCCCTGGGGTGGTGCTAAGACTGGAAGTGGGCTGATGGGGGGGTTAGGACTGGTAATGGGTTATGGGGGGGGCTGACTGGTAATGGGCTGATGGGGGGGTTAGGACTGGTAATTGGCTATGGGGGGGGGGCTAAGACTGGAAATGGGCTGATGGGGAGGTTTAGAACTGGTAATGGGTTATGGGGGGGGCTAAGACTGGAAGTGGGCTGATGGGGGAGGGTTAGGACTAGTAATGGGCCATGGGGGGGGTGCTAAGACTGGAAGTGGGCTGATGGGGTTAGGACTGGTAATGGGCTATGGGGGGGCTAAGACTGGAAATGGGCTGATGGGGGTTAGGACTGGTAATGGGCTATGGGAGGGGTTAGGACTGGTAATGGGCTGATGGGGGATTAGGACTGGTAATGGGCTAGGGGGGGCTAAGATTGGAAATAGGCTGATGGGGGGGCTAGGACTGGAAATAGGGTGATGGGGGGGTTAGGACGTAATGGGCTGATGGGGAGGTTTAGGACTGGTAATGGGTTATGGGGGGGGCTAAGACTGGAAATGGGCTGATGGGGGTTAGGACTGCTAATGGTCTATGGGAGGGGTTAGGACTGGTAATGGACTATGGGGGGCTAAGACTGGAAATAGGCTAAAGGGGCTAGGCCTGGAAATAGGGTGATGAGGGGTTAGGACGTAATGGGCTGATGGGGGGGTTTAGGACTAGTAATGGGCTATGGGGGGGCGAGGACTGGAAATGGACTGATGGGGGGTTAGGACTGGTAATGGGCTGGGGGGGGCTAAGACTGTTAATGGGCTGGGGGGGTTGCTAGGACTGGAAATGGGCTGAGTGAAAGGATAGATTTAACTGCAAAAAGCTGATGGGGATGGGGGCTTGGAATGGAAATGGGTTGTGAGGGGGAGGGAGCTAGGACTGGAAATGGGTCAGTGGGGGGGGGCTAGGATAGGAAATGGGCTGATGGAGGGGCTAGAATAGGACTGGAAATTGGCTGTTGGGGGGTGCTAAGTTTGGAAATGGGCTGTGGTGGGGGTTTGGATTGAAATGGACTCATGAAGGGGCTAGAACTGGAAGTAGGCTCATGGGGGGCTTGGATTGGAAATGGGCTCAGTGGAGGGGAGCTAGGATTTGACATGGGCTGATGGGCTCATGGGGGGCTGGGATTGGAAATGAGCTGATGGAGGGACTCGGATGGGACTGGAAATAGATGGGGGAGCTAGGACTGGAAATAGGCTGATGGTGGGTCTAGGATAGGACTGGAAATGGGCTTATGGGGGGCTAGGACTGGAAATGGGCTGATGCGGGGACTAGAAGGGAGCAGATGCTGGGTGGGACTGGAACTAGAATGGAGCTGATGTTGGGGGAGGATTAGAATGGGATGGAGCTGGGAGGGGGAAATGGAGAGGGAAAAAATATTTTGTGTGGGAGGGAAGACAAATCTACAATTGGCCGGATATTGGGAGAGTAAGTGGGGATTGAGAATGGAGGGGTAAAATTTGAGTAGATGAAATAGGAATGAGGAAAGAGCAAAAGGAGAAAGATTAGTATGTTAAAGCAGATGTAGAGAGAGAAGAAAGGACAAATGGACAGCAGACGATGGAGAGTTAGCGGAAGACACAAAGAAACCAGAAGAAAGTGACAGGAGCAATTGCAGCTGAAAAAAAATGCACAAAAGGTAGAAAAATATCTCTTTATTTTGAATTTATTAATTGGAATATGTCAGCTCTGGGAAATGTGCATCATTAACGTCTGCGCTTTGTTTAGTACAAGAGCAAATTAATGTATAGTTTTATTTCTACAGTATTGTACATTCCAAGTTTGGCTTTTGGGATTCCCAGTTTAATTATTGTCTTCCTGTTTCTAAATTGTGATTCCTTGTTTGGTGATGGTTTATGTTCTGCATGTGTAACTGAGCTGAGGTATTCTGTTTATGTAATTCCTATTTGACATTGCCACTTGTTCTCTTTCCCCAGTAGGTCATGTATTGTTGTTCTCTGAAATGTATTGGTTTAATATTTGCAGCGTTTCCTTTTGATAGTTAGGGTATGGTGCTTTATGAGTCCTGGTAGTGCTGTTAGGATACGGCGGGTTTGCTATGGGTTCTAAATGGGCAATGTTTGTAGTAGTTCCTAATGTGTCTGGCGGTTGGCACTGGATTATAGTAATGTAGAAGTCTTTTAGTCTTTCTTTATTCATACACTCATTAAGAGGCATGTTTACTAAAAGTTAGTGTATGGTAACATTATGCAAATATTTATGCAAATGAGGCCCCTTATGCAAATGAGGCCCCACACTGAGTCTCCGCACATGGCCCCGCACCCCCCTTGGGCCACCCCTGGTCGCAGGGAAAAGGATCCTAAGTGAAAAATTCAGGCAGTATAAGAACATAAGATATGCCATACTGGGTCAGACCAAGGTCCATCAAGCCTAGTATCCTGTTTCCAACAGTGGCCAATCTAGGTCATACGTACCTAGCAGTTTCCCCAAAAGACACAGGTTCCACAATGCTTTGTACTGGGTCAAGCATTGATATCCTGGGTCCCTTCTTAATAATGGTTTATGGACCTTTCCTCCAGGAACTTGTCCAAACCTTTTTTAAACCCAGCTACACTAACAGCCTTTACTACATCCTCCGGTAACAAATTCCAGAGTTTGATTACACGTTGAGTGAAAAAATATTTTCTTTTATTAGTCTTAAATAGTTTACCCTGTAGTTTCATTGCATGTCCCCTAGTCTTTCTATATTCTGATAACGTAAACAATCGATCTACGTTTACCCGTTCCACTCTGTTCATTAATTTATAGACTTCTATCATATCTCCCCTCAGCCGTCTCTTTTCGAGGTTAAAGAGCCCTAACCTTTTTAGCCTTTCTTCATAGGAGTATCCTTCCATCCCCTTTACCATTTTGGTGGCTCTTCTCTGAACCTTTTCTAATAACCTTATATCCTTTTTAAGATACGGCGACCAGAATTGCACACAATATTCAAGGTGCGGTCTCACCATGGAACGATATAAAGGCATTATAATATCTTTTGTTTTATTTTCCATTCCTTTCCTTATGATACCAAGCATTCTATTTGCTCTCTTAGCCACCGCTGCACACTGGGCTGAAGGTTTTAACATGTTATCCACAATGACGCCTAAATCTTTTTCCTGGGTGGTAGTTCCTAATGTGGAACCTTGTATCGTGTAACCATAGTTTGGTCTGTTTTTCCCTAGGTGCATAACTTTGCACTTGTCCACATTAAATTTCATCTGCCATTTTGATGCCCAGTCTTCCAATTTATCAAGATCCTCTTGCAATTTTCCACAATCCTCTTGGGTTTTAACAACTTTAAATAGTTTTGTGTCATCTGCAAATTTGATAACCTCACTCGTTATTCCCTTTTACAGGTCATTTATGAATATGGCAAAAAGCAGCAGACCCAGCACAGATCCCTGGGGTTCACCACTATTCACCTTTCTCCATTGGGAAAATTGGCCATTTAGCCCTACCATCTGCTTTCTATCTTTTAACCAGTTCCTGATCCACAATAGTACATGACTCTTTTGTTTTGCCAAAGGTCTCTGATGAGGGACCTTGTCAAAGGCTTTCTGAAAGTCCAAATACACAATATCAACTGACTCACCTTTGTCCACCTGTTTATTCACACCTTCAAAAAAACATAAAAGATTAGTAAGACTAGATCTTCCTTGTCTAAAGCCATGTTGGCTGTCTCCCATTAGGCCATGACTATCTACATGCTGACTAATTTTGTTCTTTATGATGGTTTCTACCATTTTTCCTGGTACTGACGTCAGGCTCACCGGTCTGTAGTTTCCCGGATCACCCCTGGAACGCTTTTTAAAAATTGGCGTTATATTGGCGATCCTCCAATCTTCAGGTATTACAGATGATTTTAATGAAAATTCACAGATTACTAATAGCAGGTCTGCAATCTCATATTTCAATTCTTTCAACACCCTTGGATGTATACCATCCGGGCCAGGTGATTTGCTACTTTTCAGTTTATCTAATAGTTGTAATACATCTTCCCGATGTATCGATATTTCCTTCAATTCTTCTGCACCTTTAAATACCACTTCAGTCATGGGTAACATCCCTACATCTTCCTCAGTAAAGACCGAAGCAAAGAATTCAGTCAGTCTCTCCGCTATCGCCTTGTCGCCTCTTAGTGCCCCGTTAACCCCTCTATCATCTAATGGACCAACTAACTCTCTCACAGGTTTTTTGCTACGAATATATTTGAAAAAGTCTTTATTTCGCATTTTTTCTTCGGCAGCAAGCTTCTTCTCAAATTCTCCCATTGCCTGCCTTATCAATGCCTAGCATTTGACTTGCCAGTGCTTGTGCTGTTTCCAGGTTTCGTTGTTTGGCTCTTTTTTCCATTTCCTGAAAGATGCTTTTTTGGCAACAACAGCCTCTCTGACCTCACCTTTAAACCATGCTGGCAGTTTTTTGGACTTCCTTCCACTTTTCTTAAAGCGTGGAATACAGCTGGTCTGGGCTTCCAAGATAGTAGTTTTCAACAACACCCAAGCTTGATGTAAGTCTTTAACCTTTGCAACTGCTCCTTTTAGTTTTTTCTTAACTATTTTCCTCATTTTATCATAGTCTCCCTTTCGAAAGTTAAAAGGTAGTACTGTGGATTTCCTTACTATCCCTCCTCCATTAATTAAATCAAACGTGATCATGCTATGATCACTATTGCCAAGTGGCCCCAACACCCTTATCTCTTGCACAAGACCTGGTGTTCTACTAAGGACTAGGTGTAATATGGCTTCCCCTCTGGTCGGTTCATGAACCAGCTGCTCCAAGAAGCAGTCATTTATTTCATCTAGGAACTTTATCTCCCTAGCATGTCCTGCCATGACACTGACCCAGTCGATACCGGGGTAATTGAAATCACCCATTATTATTACTGTGCTGTAACGTTTGTTAGTTTCCCTGATTTTCTTTGAGCATTTCATCATCCATTTGTTCATTCTGGCCAGGCGGTCGATAGTACACCCCCACTGCCATCGCCTTCCCCTTTTTACATGGAATTTCAATCCATAGAGATTCTACAGCAAATTTTGTTTCCTGCAAAACTTTAATCCTTTCTGACTTAATGCCCTCTCTAATACACAGAGCGCAACCCCTCCACCAATTTGATCAGCTCTATCATTACGATATAGTTTGTACCCAGGTATCACAGTTCCCACTGATTGTCCTCCTTCCACCATGTCTCTGATATTCCAATCATATCTAACCTCTCATTTAGTGTATATATTCTAACTCTCCCATCTTATTTTTTAGACTTCTAGCATTTGCATACAAGCATTTTAGAGACTGTGTTTTATTCATATTAATCTGGCTATTGGTAGACATGGGTAATTTGGGATCTTTAAGCTGTGTCTGCTCCATACTCGAGGGCATTTGGGCTACTTTACTCTTTTTTTGGCACCTCTCTGCTTTTGGTAGTGTCCCTTTTGGTAGTGAAGCCCATCCCTTCGGAAGAGCCCCTCCTTTCCCCAGTTCCTAACAAATCCAAAACCCTCATCTCTGCACCATTGTCTCATCCACGCATTGAGACTCCGGAGCTCTGCCTGCCTTTTGGGTCCTCCACGTGGAACGGGAAGCATTTTGGAGAACGCTACCCTGGAATGTTTGGATTTCAACTTCCTACCTAAAAGCCTAAATTTAGCCTCCAGAACCTCCCTACCACATTTTCTTATGTCATTGGTACCAACATGTACCAAGACAGCAGACTCCTCCCCAGCACTATCTAAGACATTATCTAGGTGGCGCATGAGGTCCGCTACCTTCGTACCAGGCAGGCATGTTACCAGGCGATCCTCACGTCCACCAGCCACCCAGCTATCTACATGCCTAATGATCGAATCACCAACTATAACGGCTATCCTAATCCTTCCCTCATAGGCACATGGCCCTGAAGAAACTTCCTTGGTGCGAGAGGGTTTTACATCACCTGGAGGACAGGTCCTAGTTACAGGATCACTTCCTGCCACACCAGGGTGATGCTCTCTTGTCGCGTGACCTCTCTCCTCCATGGCAACAGGGATGCTGCCAGACAGGCATTTAAACCAGGGAAAGTGGGTGATGGATATAGAAAGACAAGTTCAGTACGTCACTCCCAGCAAAAGCAAAACAACATTGGAAACACTTTTGAACCATACATCATTGACAATCAGAAAGGGGTGTGTAGAACAAAATCCATGCAAGTCAGTCAACAAATGTTGGAAAGCAGTGAGCACAAATGCTCGAAGCCTAGCCATCAATGTTCCTTATCTGGAAACCCTAATGGTGGAAATGGATTTGGACATTGTGGCCATTACAGAAACATGGTTTAATGAGTCCCATGGATGGGATATAGCCTTAGATGGCTATAATCTATTTAGAAGAGAAAGAAAGGGTAGAAAAGGAAGAGGAGTAGTCCTATATGTCAAAAGCAATATTAAAGCTGCAGAAATGCAGGGGACATGGGGAAAGAAAGAAGCCCTGTGGATTGTGTTGGAAAGAGTAGATGGCACTGTCATCCGTACTGGCCTCAAACTCATATTGAAGAACTGGATAGCAAATTGATTGTTGATATTGCAAAGATAGCCATGAAGGGGGAAATGATCATATTGGGTGACTTTAATCTACCCGATGTGGATTGGAGTGTTCCTTCTGCAAATCTGGAAAGAAGTAAAAAAATTATGGATGCCTTCCAAGTTGCATTACTTGAACAAATGGTGATGGAACCGACCAGGGAGAGCTCTGTGCTGGATTTAGTGCTCACCAACGGAGATGGCATGTTGAATATCCGGGTGGGTGCCCATGTGAGCAGCAGTGATCATCACACTGTGTGGTTTGATATAAAAGCCAAGGTAGAATCCAATCACAGCAAGCTCAAAGTCCTAAACTTCAAAAACACTGACCAGTAAAATGGTCAAGTACCTGAAGGAGTAGTTGGCAGGGTGGGAGGGAATAAGAGAAGTGGAATTGCAATGGGCTAAACTAAAGGAGGCAATAAAAGGTGCAACAGATACATACGTAAGGAAAATAAATAAAAACAAGAGGAAAAGGAAACCTATTTGTTTCTCCAAAGAAGTGGCTGTACAAATAAAAGCAAAAACCACAGCTTTCACAAAATCCAGAAGCTCGCAAACAGAGGAACACAGAAAAGAATACAAGATCAAACTAAAAGAGACAAAAAAAGAAATAAGGATACCAAAATCAAAGGCAGAAGAAAAGATGGCTAAAGATGTGAAGTGTGAAACAAAACGTTTTTCAGGTATATTCGGGGAAGGAGGAAAATCAGAGGTGGAACTGCAGGACTCAAAAGTGCTAGGAACGGATTTGTGGAAAGTGACATTGAAAAAGCAAAAATGCTAAACAAATACTTCTGCTCTATTTTTACTAGAGAAAATCCTGGAGAAGGACTACCTGTGATTGACAAATGGGAATGGAGTAGGTACCACACCATTCACAAAAGATGATGTGTTGGAACAGTTTGCAAAACTGAAAGTGGACAAGAATATGGGACCAGATGGGATACATCCCAGGATACTGAAAGAGCTCAGTGAGATTCTTAAGGGCCATTAAAGGATGTTTTTAATAGATCCTTGGAGACAGGAGAAGTTCCACAAGACTGGAGAAGGGCTGATGTGGTATCTCTTTACAAAAGTGGTAGTTGGGAAGAAGTGACAAACTACAGGCCAGTAAGCCTTACCTCGGTGGCGGGAAAAGTAATGGAGGCGCTCCTGAAAGAGCGAATAGTGGACTTCCTCGAAACCAACAGATTGCATGATCCGAGGCAACATGGTTTTACCAAAGGACAATCTTGCCAAACAAATCTGATTGAGTTCTTTGACTGGGTGACCAGAGAACTAGATCAAAGACATGTGATGGATGTGATCTACCTAGTTCTCCAGGAACAAGCAGGAAGTCTGTCCTCACATATGGGTGACATTGGCACCAACGGAGCCCACATGGAGCATTTCCCCAGTTTTCAAAGAAAGCCTTTGGGAATGCCACCATGCATGCGTGGTCCCCTTCCCGCCAAGGGTGCCATCTTGATCACTCCCTTTTTCCGCAGATCCCTTTGGACGCACATCCCTGTACTTCAGAAAAAGATTTTTTATATTGTTTTCTATTCCAGTTTCCCGGTCCTCTTCCCGCCGTCCCAGTGCCCCTGCTTCGGCAGTGGACCCTGGGACTTTGTTATTTTTCTTTTCCCCTTTTCTTCTTGTATCCAGTGTCCATTCTCTAGAGGCTAGCATAGCAGACTTGGAAAACATAAGAAAGACAGAGAGGTACATAGACGAGACCTACAGGGATATAGTTCTGAAGTCCCACCTCCAGTCTGGCAGCATCCCTGTTGCTATGGAGGAGAGAGGTCACGTGACAGGAGAGCATCACCTTGGTGTGGCAGGAAGTGATCCTGTAACTAGGACCTGTCCTCCAGGTGATGTAAAACCCTCTCGCACCGAGGACGTTTCTCCAGGGCCATGTGTCCATGAGGGAAGGGTTAGGACAGCCGTTATAGTTAGTGATTCGATCATTAGGCATGTAGATAGCTGGGTGGCTGGTGGACGTGAGGATCGCCTGGTAACATGCCTGCCTGGTGCGAAGGTAACGGACCTCACGCGCCACCTAGATAAGGTCTTAGATAGTGCTGGGGAGGAGTCTGCTGTCTTGGTACATGTCGGTACCAAAGACATAGGAAAATGTGGTAGGGAGGTTCTGGAGGCTAAATTTAGGCTTTTAGGTAGGAAGTTGAAATCCAGAACTTCCAGGGTAGCGTTCTCTGAAATGCTTCCCGTTCCACGTGCAGGACCCAAAAGGCAGGCAGAGCTCCGGAGTCTCAATGCGTGGATGAGACAATGGTGCGGAAATGAGGGGTTTGGATTTGTTAGGAACTGGGGTACGTTCTGGTGAAAGGTGGGGCTCTTCCGAAGGGATGGGCTTCACCTTAACCGGGATGAAACCAGGCTGCTGGCATTAACTTTTAAAAAGGAGATAGAGCAGCTTTTAAACTAGATAATAGGGGAAAGCTGACAGTCGCCCAAGAGCAGATGGTTCGGAAGAATGTATCCTTGAAGAATACTACCAAAAGCAGAGAGGTTCCAAAAAAGAGTAAAGTAGCCCAAATGCCCTCGAGTATAGAGCAGACAGAGCTTAAAGATCCCAAATTACCCATGTCTACCAATAGCCAAATTAATATGAATAAAATACAGTCTCTAAAATGCTTGTATGCAAATGCTAGTAGTCTAAAAAATAAGATGGGAGAGTTAGAATATATAGCACTAAATGAGAGGTTAGATGTGATTGGAATATCAGAGACATGGTGGAAGGAGGACAACCAGTGGGACACTGTGATACCTGGGTACAAACTATATCGTAATGATAGAGGTGATCAAATTGGTGGAGGGGTTGCGCTCTATGTTAGAGAGGGCATTGAGTCAGAAAGGATTAAAGTTTTGCAGGAAACAAAATTTGCTGTAGAATCTCTATGGATTGAAATTCCATGTAAAAAGGAGAAGGCGATGGCGGTGGGGGTGTACTATCGACCACCTGGCCAGAATGAACAAATGGATGATGAAATGCTCAAAGAAATCAAGGAAGCTACCAAAAGTTACAGCGCGGTAATAATAATTGGCGATTTCAATTACCCCGGTATCGACTGGGTCAGTATCACGTCAGTACATGCTAGGGAGATAAAGTTCCTAGATGACATAAATGACTGTTTCTTGGAGCAGCTGGTTCATGAACCGACCAGAGGGGAAGCCATATTAGACCTAGTCCCTAGTGGAACACCAGATCTAGTGCAAGAGATAAGGGTGTTGGGGCCACTTGGCAATAGTGATCATAGCATGATCGCCTTTGACTTAATTAGTGGAGGAGGGATAGTAAGGAAATCCACAGTACTACCTTTTAACTTTCGAAAGGGAGACTATGATAAAATGAGGAAAATAGTTAAGAAAAAACTAAAAGGAACAGTTGCAAAGGTTAAAGACTTACATCAAGCTTGGGTGTTGTTGAAAAATACTATCTTGGAAGCCCAGACCAGCTGTATTCCACGCTTTAAGAAAAGTGGAAGGAAGTCCAAAAAACTGCCAGCATGGTTTAAAGGTGAGGTCAGAGAGGCTGTTGTTGCCAAGAAAACATCTTTCAGGAAATGGAAAAAAGAGCCAAACGATGAAACCTGGAAACAGCACAAGCACTGGCAGGTCAAATGCAAGGCATTGATAAAGAAGGCAAAGAGAGAATTTGTAGCAAAAAACCTGTGAGAGAGTCAGTTGGACCATTAGATGAGAGAGGAGTTAAAGGGGCACTAAGAGGCGACAAGGCGATAGCGGAGAGACTGAATGAATTCTTTGCTTCGGTCTTTACTGAGGAAGATGTAGGGATGTTACCCATGACTGAAGTGGTATTTAAAGGTGCAGAAGAATTGAAGGAAATATCGATACATCGGGAAGATGTATTACAACTATTAGATAAACTGAAGAGTAGCAAATCACCTGGGCCGGATGGTATACATCCAAGGGTGTTGAAAGAACTGAAATATGAGATTGCAGACCTGCTACCGTGTTTCCCCGAAAATAAGACCGGGTCTTATATTTATTTTTGCTCCAAAAGATGCACTAGGGCTTATTTTCAGGGTAGGGCTTATTATTTTATTTAAAATAAAAACCGCAGATTTAAAAGCTGAGCAGGGCCTTTTCCTCATGCCAAAATGCTCACGCTTCCATACCTCCGACGCCCAAGAATTTTATAGCCGCCAAACAAAAGACCCGAAGTAACCAGCCTTTGCCAAACTTACGGGTCTTCAACGGGCTCTAGCCCGCGATACTGCTTTAAGCAGAGCAGCACCATCTCGTCCTTGTGCCCCCACCGTCTGATACTGCCGCGGCTCTTCTCTAGGCGGTAAATGCCCCTGTGATCCGGTTCCAGGGCTCTCCCCTGTGCTGTCTAGGGGGAGAGATCTGACAAGAGAGCCTGCAGTCCGAGACGAGACAGGCAGAGAACGTCACTAACACAAAGCTTTGCTGATTCCTTGAGGGCTCTTCCCTAATTAATGATTTTTTTTTTAAAGGGGCAGCCCCAAATGAATTGAAAGGATCGGCGTCGGCGTTTCTTTTCTCCAAGCATAAGGACGGAGCGGAGGCGGGCCCGAGGGAGATAGAGAAGCCGAAGTAAACGTGAGAAGTGGAGAGAAAGAGACGGTGTTCGCACAGGGGGGTGGTAGGTGAAGTGCAGTGAAGGAACAATGCCTGTTTATCTAAAAATGCATTCCCCTACCTCAAGAACACACACAGGCAGCCCTCCTCCATGATCTGCACTAGGGCTTATTTTCAGGGTAGGGCTTATATTACGGTAAGCACAGGAAAACGTGCTAGGGCTTATTTTCAGGGTAGGTCTTACTTTCGGGGAAACACGGTATTAGTAATCTGTGAACTATCATTAAAATCATCTCTAATACCTGAAGATTGGCGGATAGCCAATGTAACACCAATTTTTAAAAAGGGTTCAAGGGGTGATCCGGGAAACTACAGACCGGTGAGCCTCACGTCAGTACCGGGAAAAATGGTAGAAACCATCATAAAGAATAAAATTACTCAGCATGTAGATAGTCATGGCCTAATGGGAGACAGCCAACATGGCTTTGGAAGATCTTGTCTTACTAATCTGTTATGTTTTTTTTGAAAGTGTGAATAAACAGGTGGACAAAGGTGAGTCGGTTGATATAGTGTATCTGGACTTTCAGAAAGCCTTTGACAAGGTCCCTCATCAGAGACTTTTGGCAAAACTAAAGAGTCATGGGATAGGAGGCAGTGTACTACTGTGGATCAGGAACTGGTTAAAAGATAGAAAGCAGAGGGTTGGGCTAAATGGCCAATTTTCCCAATGGAGAAAGGTGAATAGTGGTGTACCCCAGGGATCTGTGCTGGGTCCGCTGCTTTTTGACATATTCATAAATGACCTGGAAAGTGGAATAACAAGTGATGTTATCAAATTTGCAGATGACACAAATCTATTTAAAGTTGTTAAAACCCAAGAGGATTGTGGAAAATTGCAAGAGGATCTTGATAAATTGGAAGACTGGGCATCAAAATGGCAGATGAAATTTAATGTGAACAAGTGCAAAGTTATGCACCTAGGGAAGAACAACCCAAACTATGGTTACACAATGCAAGGTTCCACATTAGGAACCACCACCCAGGAAAAAGATTTAGGCGTCATTGTGGATAACATATTAAAACCCTCGGCCCAGTGTGCAGCGGCAGCCAAGAGAGCAAATAGAATGCTAGGCATCAGGGCCGGATTTACGTATACGCCATGTACGCCATGGCGTAGGGCCCACAGCTGGGAAGGGCCCACAAAAATGGAACGTTAGGCTTTTTTTAAAAAATAAAATTTAAAAAAAAACCTGCTGGCTGCCGCCGCGGGGCCCCCTCTGCTGCCGCGGCAGCATGGACTGACCCGCGGGGGGCCCCTCAGCAAGCTCGATCCCTCCCTCCCTCCGTGCAGGCTGTGAGAGACGCGAAGGCAGACTGTCTCCTTCGCGTCTCTGTTAAGCCCGCAGGGGCTGATGGGACATTTCCCATCAGCCCCTGCGGGCTTAACAGAGTCGCGAGGGAGACAGTCTGCGTTCGCGCCTCTCACAGCCTGCACGGAGGGAGGCACGGCGGGAGGGATCGAGCTTGCTGAGGGGGCCCCCGCGGGTCAGTCCATGCTGCCGCGGCAGCAGAAGGGGCCCCGCGGCGGCAGCCAGCAGGTTTTTTTTTTAAAATTAAATTTTGCTTTAGGCCGGGGGAGGGGGAGGGTAGGACTGGTAATGGGCTATTGGGGGGGGCTGGGACTGGAAATGGGCTGGGGGATTAAGGCTGGAGGTGGGCTGATGAGGTTAGGACTGGTAATGGGCTGTGGGCTGTTGGGGGGGTTAGAACTGGTAATGGGTTTTGGGGGGGGGGTTAAGACTGGTAATGGGCTGTGGGCTGATGGGGGCTGTCTGGTAATGGGCTATGGGGGGGCTAGGACTGGAAATGGGCTGGGGGGTTGACTGGAGGTGGGCTGATGGGGTTAGGACTGGTAATGGGCTGTGGGCTGATGGGGGGGTTAGGACTGGCAATGGGCTGTTGGGGGGGTTTAGAACTGGTAATGGGCTTTGGGGGGGTTAAGACTGGTAATGGGCTGTGGGCTGATGGGGCTGTCTGGTAATGGGCTATGGGGGGGCTAGGACTGGAAATGGGCTGGGGGGGTTAAGACTGGAGGTGGGCTGATGGGGTTAGGACTGGTAATGGGCTGTGGGCTGATGGGGGGGGGTTAGGACTGGCAATGGGCTATGGGGGGCTGACTGGAAATGGGTTGATGGGGTTAGGACTGGAAGTGGGCTGATGGGGGGGGGGTAGGACTGGCAATGGGCTATGGGGGGCTGACTGGAAATGGGTTGATGGGGTTAGGACTGGAAGTGGGCTGATGGGGGGTTAGGACTGGTAATGGGTTATAGGGGGGGCTTAAACTGAAAATGGGGTGATGGGGGGTTAGGACTGTAAGTGGGTTGATGGGGGGCTAGGACTGGTATTGGGTTGGGGGGTTGCTAGGACTGGAAATGGGCTGATGGGTGGCTAGGACTGGAAATGGGCTGATGCAGGGACTAGAAGGGGAATGGATGCTGGGTGAGGCTGGAACTAGAAGGGAGCTGATGTTGGGGGAGGATTAGAATGGGATGGGGCTGGAAGAGTAAAATGGAGAAGGGAAAAATATTTTGTGTGGGAGGGATAAAAAATCTACAATTGGCCGGGTATTGGGAGAGTAAGTGGGGATTGAGGATGGAGGGGTAAAATTTGAGTGGATAAAATAGGAATGAGGAAAGAGCAAAAGGAGAAAGATTAGTATGTTAAAGCAGATGTAGAGAGAGAATGGAAAAAAACTAGAAGAGAGAAGAAAGGACAAATGGACAGCAGACGATGGAGAGTTAGCAGAAGACACGAAGAAACCAGAAGAAAGTGGCTGGAGCAATTGCAGCTGAAAAAAATGCACAAAAGGTAGAAAAATATCTCTTTATTTTGAATTTATTAATTGGAATATGTCAGCTCTGGTAAATGTGCATCATTAACGTCTGCGCTTTGTTTAGTACAAGAGCAAATTAATGTATAGTTTTATTTCTACAGTGTTGTACATTCCAAGTTTGGCTTTTGGGATTCCCAGTTTAATTATTGTCTTCCTGTTTCTAAAATGTGATTACTTGTTTGGTGATGGGTCTATGTTCTGCATGTGTAACTGAGCTGAGGTGTTCTGTTTATATAATTCCTATTTGACATTGCCACTTGTTCTCTTTCCCCAGTAGGTCATGTATTGTTGTTCTCCAGGACCAAGCAGGAAGTCAGTCCTCACATATGGGTGACGTCGGCGCCGACGGAGCCCTCGCGGAGCAATTTTCCCCAGCTTTCAAAGAAAGCCTTTGGGAATTGCAGCGCGCATGCGCGGTCTCCTTCCCGCCCAAGGGTGCCATCTTAGCCAGTCTTCTTTTTTCCGCGGAGCCCTGCAGACGTACCCATCGTGTCCCCGCTGAAAAAGTTGATTTTAGTAATTTATTTCTCTTTTTTCCTTCGGTTCGACGCCAGTCTTTTTCCTGCCCGGACTCGCGACGCCGTTGCGAGCCCTTCTCTTATTTTTCGGTTTTTCTGATTTTTGGTTAGTTTCGTTTTTCGGTTTTTCGCTGGCAGCCCGGTCCTTTGACCTTGCAGGGGCCCTTTTTCCCCCGATGGCTGCCAGTGGTTTCAAGCGGTGTGTCCAGTGTGACAGAAATATGTCACTCACTGACACACACGATAATTGCCTCCGCTGCCTGGGCCCGGATCACGAAGAACTGATCTGTGGGGCCTGCGGCAAAATGTCCTCCAAAGCGTTAAGGAGTCGGCGGCACCAGCGGGAAAGAATCTTCGCTGACCCCGGCCGTACCCGGACCTCGTCGGAGGCCTCGGCGTCCAGAGGTTCCAGCTCTGACCATCGCCGAAGCTCCTCCGACAGGGGTTCTCCCTCCGGGGACCATCGACGGAAGGTAAAACCCGCGAGGGCGTCGTCGGTGGACGCTCCTGGCTCCGCGAGGGCCAGGTCGCAAAGCCCCGATAGCCGTCCCGGGTCTTTGGAGAAGGAGCACCTCCCGAAGCGACCTCGTCTGGAGTCGGAGTTGCCTGCTCGGGTAAGTCCTGTAGTCCTCCTGGACTCGCCTCCGAGAGGTCCGACGTCGGGCCCGACGCCGTCGGGGCCCGAGTCGGGGGCTGCTGGGTCACCTGAGGTCGGACTCAGGTTGACGGCCTTGGAGAGCAGACTATATGCCTTCATGGACCAGCAGCGGGCACTGATCGCTAGCCTCGCTGGCGCCACTGCCCCGACCGCCGGGACGTCGACGTCTAAGTCGACCCCGGAGACCGAGCCGATCCTCGAGTCCATGCGAACTCGAGTCGATCCTCGGTCGAGGTCACCCTCGGCCTCCCATTCGGGACCGAGGTCGTCGACGCCGACTCCCTCGGTGTCGGGGCGGCCGACGCCTCCGCCTGCCCAAGCCGACCCCACCGATTCCTCCTCGGAGTCGGCCTGGGAGTCTGAAGAGGAAGAGTCACCTGATTCGTTTCGGTCTCGGTGTGTCCCCTCGGACTCACCTGAGTCCGAACCTCGGAAGCAGTCCCCTCCGGAGGATGCCCGGTTCTCGGACTTCGTCAGGGATATGGCCAAGGCTTTGGCCTTCCCTGCGGATCCCGAGGAGGAGCCTCGAGCCGAAGAGCTCGACGCCCTTCAGTATGACTCTCCCGCCAGGGAACACTTTACTGTACCGGTTCCTCCCATGCTGGAACGACTACTCTTCCGCATGTGGGAGAGTCCGGCCTCGTCGCCGGTATTAAGCAAGCGGGTCGATTCCATCTATCGAGTCCGCAAGAGTCCTGGCTTCCAAAAAGCACAACTGCCGCACCATTCCATGGTAGTGGAATCGGCCATGCATAGGCTTAAGAGCCAAAAGATGCACTCCTCGGTGCCTCCTGGCAGGGAGGCCCGTAACCTGGATGGCCTTGGTAAGAAGTGTTTCCAGGGCTCTATACTTGCTTGTCGTGTCCAGACCTACCAGCTCTACATGGGCATGTATCTCCAAGACCTGGCTAAAGAGATAGCCGGATTCTCCGCTGGACTGTCCGAGGAACTTTTGCGGAGGTTCCTGGCCTTGACAACTGGTGTTCGGGAATGCTCCAAATTCATGTCCCGAGCAGCCTATGATGGCTTTGAAGCATCGGCTCGAGTGGCCGCAGCCGGCATCGGTGCCCGCCGACAGGCTTGGCTTCAGTCGTCTGACCTTGAACCCTGGGTGCAGGACAAGTTGGTCGATGTCCCCTGCCGAGGTGAGAACCTCTTTGGCAAGCCCATGGCTGAAAAGGCTGCACAAATCGAGACGGAGACTCTCACCAGGACTAGGCTTTCTAGGAAGACCTCCGCCCCTTCCCAGAAAAAGAAGGGCTCGGGAAAGAAGTCCTTTTACCCGAGAAAGGCGGCTGCCTATAAACACTACCCTCAATATCAGGCCTCCGCAGCTCCCCAAAAGGGCCAGCAGGCCAAGGGATGGGGTAACGGGTCCCGTAGGCAGCAAGCCCCCAAGCCTGCACCACCAGCCCCTGCTCAGCAGGGTGGGGGTTTTTGACTTCATCAGCATAGCCTCTCCCCCTCAGCTGGCTCCTCCCAGCACCGGAGGCCGGCTGGTTCACTTCGCCCACAGGTGGTCCACCATCACTTCAGATGCCTGGGTGCTTCAAGTCGTAAGAGAAGGCTATCTTCTCCACTTCCACCAGGTCCCTCCCTCTTATTTCCCGGGAGAACCTCCACGTCTCCCTCTGCACAGGGACTTACTCCTTCAGGAGTTAGCAAGTCTTCTTCAGGAACAGGCTGTGGAACCGGTGCCCCACCACCTGAGAGGTCAAGGCTTTTATTCCAGGTATTTCCTAATACCAAAAAGGACAGGAGGCCTCAGACCCATCCTGGACTTGCGCAACCTCAACAAGTTCCTCGTGCGGGAAAAGTTCAAGATGCTTACCCTTGGAATCCTTCTGCCCTACCTCCAGCAGGGAGATTGGCTATGCTCCTTGGATCTAGAGGATGCCTACACGCACATCCTCATCCACCCAAGCCACCGCCAATACCTAAGGTTTGTGGTGGCAGGAAATCATTATCAGTACAGAGTACTGCCCTTTGGCCTATCCTCCGCACCGCGAGTCTTCACAAAATGTCTCGCGGTGGTGGCGGCCTATCTCCGGCTTCACGGCCTCTATGTCTTTCCGTACCTCGACGACTGGCTCATCAGAGCATCGTCCTCTCCGGAAGTCACCGATGCCACACACCGCACGGTGACTCTTCTGCAGTACTTGGGCTTTGTCATAAACTTCGCAAAGTCCACTTTGCTCCCCTCACAGGATCTCGAGTTCATCGGCGCAAGACTGCACACTCCTCAGGCACGAGCTTTCCTGCCTCTCGACAGGGCTCAACGGCTCATGGACCTAGCCGGCCGTTTTCGCAGCCAGTCCCTGGTCTCAGCCAGGCGCTTCCTGAGACTACTCGGCCATATGGCTTCCACCGTCCATGTGACCCCCAATGCCCGCCTGAATATGCGGCCTGCTCAATGGTGCCTTCGCAAGCAGTGGCAACAAGCCACCGGCGGACTAGCCGACTTAGTGCGCATCTCCGGGCCGCTGGCCTCTTCTCTACAGTGGTGGCTTCATCGGCCGAACCTGGTGCTCGGAATGCCTTTTCAGTCACCTCAGCCGGCTCAAGAGCTGACGACCGATGCTTCCCTCCTGGGTTGGGGAGCACATTGCCAAGGGGCATGTACTCAAGGTCTCTGGACCGCGTGGGAGTCTGCTCAGCAGATCAACTTCCTGGAGCTCAGAGCAATCCGTCTAGCGCTCAAGGCTTTCTCCCACCTGACTTCTCACCAGTCCGTCCTTGTCCAGACGGACAATCAAGTTGCCATGTTTTACGTGAACAAACAGGGGGGCACGGGCTCCTTCCTTCTCTGCCGAAAAGCTCAGAAGCTCTGCTCTTGGGCCGTCAGTCACGGCATTCTTCTCAAGGCAGTTTATCTCCCAGGCCAAGAAAATTGCCTGGCGGACAAACTCAGCAGGATACTCCAGCCGCACGAGTGGCGTCTGGATCCCTTGGTAGTTCAGAAACTTTTTCTGAAGTGGGGACTCCCCACGATGGATCTCTTTGCCAGTCCTCTCAACCGGCAACTTCCTCGCTTCTGCTCTCGTCAGCCACATCCCCTTCGAGTAGCGGCAGATGCTTTTCTACTCTCATGGTCGGAGAGCCTTCTGTATGCTTTTCCTCCCATCCCGCTAGTCTCTCGAACTCTTTTCAAGGTTCTCCGAAACAAAGCTTCCATGATCCTGGTGGCTCCTCGCTGGCCCAGACAGCCGTGGTTTCCACTCCTGCTGCAATTAGCGGTAGGGGATCCGTTCCCTCTGGGGTTTCAACCGGATCTCCTAACACAGGATCAGGGGTCCCTGCTACACCCCAACCTCAGATCTCTCAATCTAATGGCCTGGCTGCTGAAAGGGTAGTCCTTGCTCCCCTTCTACTGCCGGCAGAGGTGGAAGAGGTCGTCCTAGCTTCTCGGCGACCTTCTACCCGCAAATGCTACGCCCTTAAATGGCGTCGCTTTTCCGTTTGGTGTGCCCAGCAGTCTCAGGATCCCTTCTCCTGCTCGGTGTCGGTGATCTTGCAGTACTTGCTCTACCTCTCTAATCTGGGACTTAAGTCCAACTCCGTCAAAGTTCACCTCAGTGCTCTTTCAGCACATCATGTGCTGGTGGACGGCAGACCTCTTTCCAGCGACCCTCTCATGGCGAGGTTTCTCCGAGGTCTCCTTCTACTTAAACCACCTCTGCGCCCGCCAGCTCCTGACTGGGATCTGAATGTGGTTTTACAGCGGATCACCTGTCCACCTTTTGAACCTATGGCTACCTGTTCTCTCCGTTTCCTTTCTTGGAAAACTTTATTCCTGATAGCCCTCACTTCCGCTAGACGCGTAAGTGAATTGCAGGCCCTCGTGTCTGATCCCCCTTACACTCGGTTCTACAAAAATAGGGTAGTCCTACGGACTCACCCAAAATTTCTTCCAAAACTGGTCTCCCCTTTTCACATCAATCAGGAGGTGGTACTTCCGACCTTCTTTCCCAGGCCACACTCCAGCCGAGCTGAAATGGTCCTGCATACCCTGGACTGTAGAAGGGCATTGAACTTCTACCTTGACCGTACGCGGGAGCACCGTAAAGCTGCTCAGCTTTTTGTGTCTTTTGACCCCAATAAATTGGGGCTCCCGGTCTCCAAGCGTACTCTGTCCATCTGGGTTACTGACTGTATCGCTTGGGCTTATGGGGCAGCCGGACTCTCGTTAGAAAGTCGAGTCACGGCTCATTGTGTTCGGGCGAAGGCTACGTCAGTGGCTTACCTCCGCTCTGTTCCGCTGGCAGACATCTGCCGGGCCGCTACTTGGTCTTCGAGCCAGACTTTTGCGGTCCATTACTGTCTCGAGAGGGAGTCCCGCAGGGACAGTGCTTTCGGACAGGCAGTCCTCCGAAATCTCTTCGAGGTTTGAGCAACTCCTACCCTCCATCCCGGATGGGGGCTACCGGTGGGTGATAATTCAGTGAAGATTCCTTCCTTCTGTGCCGCTGAGCTAGAGGGAGCTCATTTTTGTGCTTAGGGTCTCCGGTAGCCTTAAGCTTGGGAGTCCCATATGTGAGGACTGACTTCCTGCTTGGTCCTGGAGAAAGCGTAGTTACTCACCTGTAACAGGTGTTCTCCAGGAGCAGCAGGAATCAGTCCTCACAACCCTCCCTCCTCCCCTTGGAGTTGCAATCATCTGCTTAAGTTTTTTTGCAAATTTTTATGCTGTCTTTTAGCTATGTCATCAGACTGGCTAAGATGGCACCCTTGGGCGGGAAGGAGACCGCGCATGCGTGCTGCAATTCCCAAAGGCTTTCTTTGAAAGCTGGGGAAAATTGCTCCGCGAGGGCTCCGTCGGCGCCGACGTCACCCATATGTGAGGACTGATTCCTGCTGCTCCTGGAGAACACCTGTTACAGGTGAGTAACTACGCTTTCTCTGAAATGTATTGGTTTAATATTTGCAGTGTTGCCTTTTGATTGGTAGAGTATGGTGCTTTGTGAGTCCTGGTAGTGCTGTTAGGATACGGCGGGTTTGCTATGGGTTCTAAATGGGCAGTGTTTGTAGTAGTTCCTAATGTGTCTGGCAGTTGGCACTGGATTATAGTAATGTAGAAATCTTTTAGTCTTTCTTTATCCATACACTCATTAAGAGGCACGTTTACTAAAAGTTAGTATATGGTAACATTATGCAAATATTTATGCAAATGAGGCCCCTTATGCAAATGAGGCCCACACCCCCCTTGGGCCGCCCCTGCTGGGGGCCCACAATTTTTGTTGGTGTAGGGCCTCACTCAAGGTAAATCCGGCCCTGCTAGGCATCATAAGGAAAGGAATGGAAAATAAAACCAAAGATATTATAATGCCTCTATACCGTTCCATGGTGAGACCGCACCTTGAATATTGTGTGCAATTCTGGTCGCCGTATCTTAAAAAGGATATAGCGTTATTAGAAAAGGTTCAGAGAAGAACCACCAAAATGGTAAAGGGGATGGAAGGATACTCCTATGAAGAAAGGTTAAACAGGTTAGGGCTCTTTAACCTGGAAAAGAGACGGCTGAGGGGAGATATGATAGAAGTCTATAAATTAATGAACGGAGTGGAACGGGTAAACGTAGATCGACTGTTTACGTTATCAGAATATAGAAAGACTAGGGGACATGCAATGAAGCTACAGGGTAAACTATTTAAGACTAATAAAAGAAAATATTTTTTCACTCAACGTGTAATCAAACTCTGGAATTTGTTACCGGAGGATGTAGTAAAGGCTGTTAGTGTAGCTGGGTTTAAAAAAGGTTTGGACAAGTTCCTGGAGGAAAGGTCCATAAACCATTATTAAGAAGGGACCCAGGATATCAATGCTTGACCTAGTACAAGCATTGTAGAACCTGTGTCTTTTGGGGAAACTGCTAGGTACGTATGACCTAGATTGGCCACTGTTGGAAACAGGATACTGGGCTTGATGGACCTTGGTCTGACCCAGTATGGCATATCTTATGTTCTTATGTTCGCACCTTTTTCAACTGCTGGCCAAACCAAAGGTCTTCAACCTTGCGGGGATCCTTTTTGCCCCCATGGCCTTTGGTTTCAAAAAGTGTAACAGATACTCCAAAAACATGTCCCTTACGGACACCCATGACTGTTGTCTGCGGTGTCTTGGAACGGACCATAACCCGGAGCTTTGCTCCCTTTGTAAAATGATATCCTCCAAGGCCATCCAGAGCCATAAGCAGAAACTGGATGATATTTTCCACAAGACGGCCCCGGTGTCCCCGGTAGCTTCCCGCTCCACCGACCCTCCACCTCTGAGGTCCCCCGCGGCTGTCCCATGGCCCTGGCATAACTCTGAACAAGGGTCCCCCAAAAGGGAGCAGAAGAAGAAGAAGGCCTCGAGAACCCTGTCTAGGGCTTCGGACAAGCATGAGCGTTCTTGCGCTCGGTCCCTTAGCCCTCCTCGGCAGTCCCTGGAATCGGAGAAGGAGTGGCCCCAAAAGGTATCTCATAGAGATACGGAGGTCTCTGGCAATGGTGCCTGGTCTCCTGAGGGTCGTCCCAGTGAGGACCCCCTCTCCTCCTCGACGCCTGACCCGGTTACCCTGGTGTCGACGTCGCAGGGCCCCACTCCTTAGTGGGAGGCCCAAATGCTGGCACTGGAGCACAGCGTCTCTGCTTTCCTTGCTGCCCAGCAGGCACTGGTGCCAGGCCCCCCTGGTATGCGCTCTGAGACCTCGAGGGCGATGCCTGTCTGGCTCCTCAGACTGCCATGGCAACCCCCGAGAGCCAGGGGCCTTGTGAGGGATCCTGGCAAAGGTCTTGATTTCCGTCCCGATCCTCGGGTGCGAGATCTTTCCGGGCCAGAGCCTCTGGCTCCAGAGGGTCTTCGGCCTTGAGAGCCCACCGCGCTTCACGGGCTCTGCTCGAGCAGCCTAGTTCTGAGTCGCCCTCAGAGATTTCGGACTGGGAATCCGATGGGGATATTTCCCCTGAATCTAGGACTTATTGGGACCTCCCCTCAGATCCTTCCCCACCCGCTCAGAAGCGGCAATCACCTCCCGAGGATACCTCCTTTTTGGAGTTTGTGCTGGACATGGCTCGAGCCCTGACACTCTCTACACAATCCGAGGAGGAGCCCCGTGCGGAGGAACTCGATATTTTGCAAAATGAGGCCC
This sequence comes from Ichthyophis bannanicus, assembly GCA_033557465.1. NCBI lineage: Eukaryota > Metazoa > Chordata > Amphibia > Gymnophiona > Ichthyophiidae > Ichthyophis > Ichthyophis bannanicus. The sequence goes on from CM066034.1 coordinate 70,864,979, forward strand.
TGCCAAGGGAATCCCTCATGTTTCCGGTCCCACCTATTTTGACCTGGCTACTCCTCCGCATATGGGAGATGCCCACATATATCCCCATTGTCAGCAAGCGCCTGGACACCATGTACAGGGTCCAGCAGGGGCCCGGCTTCCGGAAGGTCCAACTCCCCCATACCTCAATAGTAGTGGAATCTGCCACAGGAAGCAGAAGAGTCCAAAAACCCACTCTTTGGTTACTCCGGGTAGGGAGTCTCACGCCCTCGACGCCCTCAGGCGAAAGGCCTCCCAAGGCTCCATGCTTACTTACTGCATCCAGGCTTACCAGCTATATATTGGTATGTTCCTTCATGACCTCATGAAGGAACTTGGAGGCTTCTAGGTGGACCTCAAAGGTGATTACCTCCGTCGCTTCCAGTCCCTCCTGAAATCAGTGGGGGACTGTTTGAAGTACCTTTCTCGCGCTGCATACAACAGCTTTGAGTCCTCTGCTCGGGTAGCGGCTACAGATATTGGAGCCAGGCAGCAGGCCTGGCACCCCACGCACCAGGTCTTCTTGGCGCAGGAACTTGCCAACCTCCTTGAGGAATGAGCAGTGGAGGTGGTCCTGCCGCATTTCAGAGGTCACGGGTTCTACTCTCATTACTTCCTTGTGCCAAAGCAGACAGGCGGTTTCTGACCCATCCTCGATCTACAAAATCTCAACAAGAAGTGGAGGAGTGGCCTAGTGGTTGGGGCAAGGTACTTCAGGCCAGCAACTAGAGGACAGCAACCTTGGGCCGGAAGGACTGGGGTTTCTAGTCCCACAGGTGCTCCTTGTGGTCTTGGTCAAGCCACTTAACCCTCCATAGCCCATGTTCCCTGTAAAATAGTTATCTCCAAGTTATAATGCCCTGTTCAATGTAATTTCAGTTTGTTCAATGTAAACCGCACTGATGCAGAATAGTGCGGTATGTAAGAGAATATAAATAAAAAATAAATAAATAAATAAAAAATAAAAACAAAAAACCTGGTGCAGGAGAGGTTCAAAATACTCTCCCTTGACACCTTGCTGCCCTTTCTCCGTCAGGAAGACTGGTTTTGCTCCTTGGACCTTCGGGATGCATACGCTCATATCCTGGTCCACCCGAAGCACAGAAAATACTTATGCTTCAGAGTACAAGGGAACCACTACCAATACAGGGTACTTCCCTTTGGCCTCGCATCCGCTCCACGAGTGTTCACCAAGTGCCTCACGGTAGCCGCAGCCCACCTTCGGTTACAGGGCACCTTCATCTACCCTTATATGGATGATTGGCTTGTTACAGGGGAGACAGCCGACGAAGCACGACGGGCAGCGGCCCACACCGTCTATCTCCTTGAGCACCGTCTATCTCCTCGAATACCTCGGCTTCATGGTGAATTACCCAAAGTTCCACCTCACTCCGGTCCAATCTCTGGAGTTCATTGGCACCTAGCAGGCGACGGCCTTCCTTCTCCATGACAGGGCAGATTGCCTCATCACTCTGGCTTCTGCGGTCCAGCGCTGTGACGCAGTTTCAGCCTGGGTGATGCTCCGTCTTCTCGGCCACATGGCCTTGACTGTCCATGTCGTCCCCAATGCCCGCCTACACATGCGAGTGGTGCAGTGGTGCCTTCGCACTCAGTGGGCTCAGGCAACGGGCCATCTCCGAGATGCCGTCTCGGTCACTCCCCAACTGTCCGAGTCCCTCGACTGGTGGTGGGACACTCGGAATCTGCTTCGAGGCATGCCATTCCAGGCTTGACCACGGATGCCTCTCTAGCGTGCTGGGGAGTACACTGTGTGAACTCTGCATGCAAGGGACATGGTCCCTCAGGGAATCCTGACTACTGATCAACTTCCTCGAACTCCAGGCGGTCCTCCTCGTCCTCCGGGCGTTCAGGTTCCATGTTCACCTTCGAATGGTGCTTGTCCAGATGGACAACTGGATGGCAATGTTCCATATGAACAAATAGGAGGGCACCAGCTCTTACAGCCTCTACCTGGAGGCGGTAGCCTTATGGTTCTTTACAATCTGCCCAAGGCATAGTCCTGCGGGCTACGTATCTCCCAGGTCAGGACAATGTTCTGGCGGACAGACTGAGTCGGATCCTCCAGCCACACAATTGGCATCTCTGCCCACAGACAGCGCAGTGGCTGTTCCGGCGCTGGGGGACTCTGGTCCTGGACCTTTTTGCCAACCCTACGAATTCACAGCTCCCGCGGTTCTGCGGCCCGGTTCCCCACCCGAGCAGGGAAGCCTCTGATGCCTTCCTGCTGCCGTGGACGCATGGCCTTCTGTATGCGTTCCCTCCCACCCCACTCATAGCACGGGCTCTTCTCAAGATTCAGCGGGACAGAGCCTCGGTAATCTTCATGGCCCCCTGGTGGCCTCGGCAGCCCTGGTTCCTGCTGCTGCTTCATCTCTTGTCGGAGCCCCTGGTTCCCCTCGGCAGCACGCCGGGCTTGTTGACACAGGAGGAGGGTCTCCTGCTTCACCTGAACCTGAGGTCCCTATCCCTCATGGCTTGGCGGCTGAGCAGGTCGCGCTAGCCCCTCTTCGCCTACCGGTGGAGATTGAGGACATATTGCTGGCTTCGCGCAAGGACTCAACTAAGAGGGCTTATGCCTTTATGTGACGTCTCTTCTCAGTGTGGTGCGTGGAGGTATATTCCGACCCATTCTCTTGCCCCACCCACCTAGTCCTGCAGTACCTACTCCATCTCTCGCAAGACGGCCTGAAGTCCAACTCGGTCAGGGTCCACCTGAGCATGATCTCAGCCAACCACCACCCAGTCGAGGGCATCCTCTCGGGCCAGCTGCTGGTTTACCGCTTCATATGCGGGCTGCTGTTTTCCAGGCCTCCCATCCTCCCGCCCCCAGTGGAGTGGGATCTCAATGTTGTCCTTACGTGACTAACCCAACCACCCTTCGAGCCGATGGCATCCTGCTCACTTCGGCACCTTTCTTGGAAGGTGTTTTTTCTGGTAGCCCTTATCTCGGCCCGGAGGGTCAGTGAGCTCCAGGCCCTGATGGCCGACGCTCCCTACACAAGATTCTACAGGAACTGGGTGGTCCTCCAAACGCACCCTAAGTTTCTCTCGAAGGTTGTTTCAGACTTTCACCTCAACCAGGAGATTGTGCTGTCGACCTTCTTTCCGAAGCCCCATGCCGACCGGGCATTGGCGATCCTCCACACCCTCGACTGTAGGAGGGCTCTCTCCTTCTTCCTGCAGCGCACGCAGGCCCACTGCAGGTCTGAGTGGCTCTTCGTCTCCTATGACAGTCACCAAGCGGACCCTTTCCCTCTGGGTGATGGATTGCATCGCATTCACCCAGGCTCAGACTGGGCTACCACTGGACCTTCGAGTCACAGCGCACGGTGTTCATGTGAGGGTAGCGTCGGTGGCACATCTGCACTCCATGCCCCTGGCGGATATGTGTTGAACCGCAACCTGATCCTCGGTTAACACCTTTGTGACGCATTGCTGCCTGGAGAGGGAGACCCATTGGGACAGTGCCTTCAGCCAGGCCATACTCTGTAATCTGTTCTGCGTTTAGGCAACTCCGGCCCTCCCACCCTTCTTCTGCAGCTACCAGGAGTGTGGTCTTCCGGGGACCCGGGGTTCTTAGGCTGTCTTCAGTTACCAATTTCTGCTCATGGCTCACCGTGGCATTTTTCTATGGGTCCTCTGTAACCTGTAGCTGGGGATTTCCATATGTGAGGACTGACTTCCTGCTTGTTCCTGGAGAAAGCATAGTTTTTCACCTGTAACAGGTGTTCTCCAGGGACAGCAGGAATCAGTCCTCACAACACACCCACCTCCCCTTGGTGTTGTCCACTCCTTTTTTTTGGATTTTTATCCTTGCCTGAGCTATGTCATCAAACTGATCAAGATGGCACCCTTGGGCGGGAAGGGGACCATGCATATGTTGTGGCATTCCCAAAGGCTTTCTTTGAAAGCTGGGGAAATGCTCCACGCGGGCTCTGTCGGTGCCGATGTCACCCATATGTGAGGACTGATTCCTGCTGACCCTGGAGAACACCTGTTACAGGTGAGTAAACTACGCTATTTCAGCAAAGCCTTTGATACTGTTCCTCATAGGAGGCTTATCAGTAAACATAGGAGGCTTATCAACAGCTTGGGGATGGGTCCCAATGTGGTGAATTGAATCAGAAATTCTTTATCTTTTATCTTTATCTTTATTTTACACTTGATATACCGCCCAGGCCAAGGCATTAGGGCGGTTTGCAATAAAACATCAACGTTGCAGAAGAAAAGAAAAAGAACGCCATTTATGTGATAGGAGAGTGGTAGGAGATACATTGACAGCCAACGGAGACAGGAGGGAGCGAGAGAGACGGAGACTAATGAGGGTCAGTGTCAGGGATGTTATAGGCCTGTTGAAATAAGTGTGTTTTGAGAAGTGTTTTGAATTTCAGGTAGGAAGCTTCAAGGCGGAGCGAAGATGGTAAGGCATTCCAGAGTGAAGGACTGAGAAAGAAAAACGCAGCATGATACGTTAGCTCTAGATGAGCCTGAGATGGGGATGGCAGAACAAGCCGATTTGCATGAAGAGAACGAAGTTGACAGTAGGGGGTGTGCAGGGTTATGAGGTCAGCTAAATACTGAGGAATCAAGGTATAAAGAACTTTATGTGTCAAAATCAAAAACTTAAATTGAATCCTGTAGCGGAGGGGAAGCTAGTGAAGACGTATCAGCAGAGGAGTAATATGATCAGAGCACCTAGCATGGGAAATGAGGCGGGCTGCTGTATTTTGTAGTAATTGTAAATGCTGAAGTTGATAGAGGGGTAGGTTAGCAAGGGCCACATTACAGTAGTCCAGCCTACTCATCACCAGTGCCAGCAGCAGGGTAGTAAGCGAAGAGGGCGGTAACAAAGGTCGGACTGCTCAAATCTGACAAAGTGCACAAAAGGATTGACGGTCGAGGATGGACACGTGCTCTTGAAAGGAGAGTGAAGAGTCCAACGTAATATCCAAATATTGGAATGAGGAGACCAAGGGAATAGCAGTAGAACTTAACTGTGGGGCAATGTTCGGACACGGGGTGCTTATGGAAACCCACATGGCTACAGACTTGGATGGGTTGAGGTGGAGAAAGTTGTTAGAGATCCAAGTGGCAATGTGGGTAAGACAGTTATTAAGGGGTGGAAGATCAATAGCAACTGGGGATGTGTGGTAAAGAAGAACTATATTGTCAACATAGAGATATGTGGACACCAAATACAGCTGAATGAGGAGAGGCAGAGGGGCAAGAAAAATGTTAAAGAGTAATGAGTACAGAGCCCTGAGGTACTCCACATATTAAAGGGAATGATGGGGAGGACACATCATTTAAGAGAACAGAAAAGCTACGGGAAGTGAGGAAGTAGCAAAACCACTGCAGCACAGTACCCTGAATCCCAGAGTCATGAAGGCGAGAAAGCAATGTATAGTGATCTACTTAGTCGAAGGCGGAGGAGAGATCTAGTGACACAACCAAAGTGATATTCCCTCGATCGTGTGCAACATGTAACTCATTCAACAGGGCAAGAAGTACGGACTCTGTGCAGTGGCCTGCACGGAAGCCAGACTGACGTGGATGGAGAATGTTAGTGGCCTCAATGTGGGATGCTAATTGAGAGACTTTTGCCAGGAAGGGGAGGTTTGAGACTGGGCGCCAGTGTGCCGGAACAGAAGGGTCGAGTGAGGATTGCTTAAGTAGCGGCCGAATAATGGCTGACTTCCAGGGGGTGGGAAAGATCCCAGCAGATAAGCTGGAATTAAGAATAGTTCGGAAAGGGGGCAGTAAGGCAAGAGAAGGTTCAGATAACCAGCTGGAGGGAATGGGATCCAGCAGACATGTTGTCTTCCTGGAACCAGAGAGAGTCTTAAGTAGCTCTGTTGCTGAAATGGGTTGAAAAGAAGACCAAGTATGGCCCGAAGCCTGATTCGAGGGAGGTGAGGCTGAACCAGAAGTGTCAAAAAGGGGAATAGATGACAAGGGGACTGACAGATGACAGAAGGTGATGGTAAACGGAAATCACTCGGATGAAAGGAAGGTGATTAGCGGTGTGCCCTAGTGTTCGGTCCTGGGACCAGTACTGTTCAATATATTCGTGAGTGATATTGCTAAAGGACTGAATGGAAAAGTCTGTCTTTTTGCAGATGACACGAAAATTTGGACTTCCCTGAGGGAGTGGATAACATGAGGAAAGATCTACAGAAGCTGGAAGAATGGTCTAATGCTTGGCAGTTAAGATTTAATGTGAAGAAGTGCAGTGTCATGCACTTGGGAAGCAGAAATCCAAGGAAATTGTATGCGATAGAGGACGAGAGGTTGGTGTGCACGGACCAGGGGAAGGACCTCGAAGTGATTGTTTCTGAGGATCTCAAGTTAGCGAAACAGTGTGACAAGGGAGTGGCAAAAGCCAAAAGAATGCTGGGTTGCATACAGAGAGGAATTACCAGCAGAAAGGAAGAGGTACTAATGCCACTGTACAAGTCGCTAATGAGGCCTCACTTGGAATACTGTGTTCCGTTCTGGAGACCATATCTCGCTGTATCTGGCAGGGAGGAGTAGCCTAGTGGTTGGGGCAAGGTACTTCAAGCCGGAAGGTCGGGGGTTCAAATCCCACTAGAGGACAGCAACCTTGGGCCGGAAGGACTGGGGTTCCTAGTCCCACAGATGCTCCTTGTGGTCTTGGGCAAGCCACTTAACCCTCCATTGCCCATGTTCCCTGTAAGTATTAGTGTATGTGTCTCATATACCTGCGTGATAAATGTATCCCCCAATTGTGTTGTGACCGCTTTGATTGAAGGATAAGGTGGTATACAAAACTGTCTAAATAAATAAATAAAAAGGCTGGAAGCAGTTCAGCGGAAGGTGACCAAAATGATTTGGGGCCTGCGTCAGAAGACTTATGAGAAGAGACTTGAAGACCTAAATATGTACACTCTGGAGGAGAGGAGGGACAGGGGAGATATGATTCAGACCTTTAAATACTTAGAGTATTAATGAACAAACAAACCACTTCCAAAAACGGAGAAGCTGTGAAACTAGAGGGCATAACATGAAGCTGCAAGGGGGTAAACTGAAAGGCAATGTCAGGAAATACTTTTTCACCGGAGTGGTGGATGCTTGGAATACCCTCCCGATGGAAGTAGTGGGGCAAATACAGTGACAGAATTCAAAATGGCATGGGGCAGACACAGTGGATCCCTTTATAGCAACAGGATACAATCAAAATAAATATAACTCTCTCTTATATCTGAACAAATAGAGGTGACCTACACGGAGTGGTGGGTACACCCCTAAACAAAGGTATGGGGAGGGGTGACCTGTATGGAGTGGCAGGTGCACCTACTCTTGCCGCCTTGCAGGGCAGACTAGATGGATTCTGGTCTTTATCTGCCGTCATATACTATGTTACTATGTTTTTGCCTGAACTTATTACTCTGTTATTATTCTCTTTTTTCAGTAGCCAATCAGAGGCAGATAAATAATGGTAAATTGGATGTGTATTGCCAGCAATATAGATGCCATAGTTTTGTAATAGAAATGATGGTCTGCTATTTGGTGCTGTAAAAGTATCAGTGCTATCAGGTGAGAAAGGAGATATTTATGAAGTGGTCATATGAGCTAAGTATAATATATGCCCTGTTCCAGAACTGATTTGAAAACGTAGTGCTATGTCGGAAGCAGCATGTGTTGTGGTCCAATGTGAACTATATTTGATAAAGTATACAAACATTTGAAGGCATAATTATCAAAAATAAATATATAAGAGAGAACATATTAAAGAAAAATCAATTTAAAGTACAACAAAATGTCATAAGGATTTAAAAAAATCCATATTTAATAAAGAAAAGTAGACCAAGTTAAATCTGATCTATTTTAATAATGCAAATAAAATGCAATACATGCCTTCTAGTCGATGCTGACTCCTGGCGACCCAGCAGCTCCTTGGCAATAGGTTGCTGGGCCTTTCTTCTGAGGCAATGGAGGATTCTCCAGGACCAAGCAGGAAGTCAGTCCTCACATATGGGTGACATCGACGTCGATGGAGCCCTTGCGGAGCATTTCCCCAGCTTTCCATGAAAGCCTTTGGGAATGCAGGCACGCATGCGCGGTTCCCTTCCCGCCTAAAGGTGCCATCTTGCTTAGTCTCTCTTTTTCCGTGAAGCCCACCGGACGTGTGTCCTAGTCCTCCCGGAAAATAGTTAGATTTTTCACGATTCCTTCGCTATTTTTTCTTCAGTTCGACGCCAGCTCCCCTCCCGCCGGGTTCGGTACACCGGTATCGAGCCCGATCTTATTTTTTCGGTTTTTGCCCTTCATGGCTGGCGTTCGCGCCCTTTTTTTCTTTTTCCCTGGAAGGCCGGTCCTTTGACCTCGCGGGAACTCTTTTTTCCCCGATGGCTTCCAGTGGGTTCAAAAAGTGTGATTGGTGCAAGAAGCTAATGTCTCTCACCGACACACACGACTGCTGCCTTCGGTGCCTCAGTCCTGACCATGATCCTAAGACCTGTGGACCATGTGGAAAAATGTCTTCCAAGGCGCTTTGAAGTCATCAGCACCAAAAGGAAAGGCTTTTCTCTGACTCAGCCTCCGGACGGGCCTGGACCTCATCTGAGGCCTCAACATCTCGGGAATCGGATCCCAAGCTCCGTCGGGGCTCCTCGGACAGGGGGTCCTCCGACCGGGAACGAAAGAGGAAGAAGCGGCTCGTGAGAGCGTCATCGGAAGAGGTCCCTGGCTCTTCGAGAGCTAGGTCTCAGACCCACGACCATTGCCCCGGGCCCGCGGAACAGGAGAAGCCTCCCAAAGTACCTCAAGTGGAGCCGGAGTCTGTTGGACACGTAAGTCCTGTAGTCCTCGTGGACTCTCCTCCCAGAGAGCCGACGTCGGGCCCGGCGCCGCTGGGGCCCGAGTTGGGGGCTGCTGAGTCTCCTGAGCTGGGTCTCAGGCTGACAGCCTTGGAGAGCAGACTGTCTGCCTTCATGGAACAGCAGCGGGCACTGATGGCCAGCCTGTCTGGCGCATCTGCCCCGACCACCGGGACATCGATGTTGAAGTTGACCCCGGAGACCGAGCCGATACTCGAGGGCATGAAGGCTCGAGGTCGACCTCGGTCGCGGTCTCCCTCGACCTCCCGTTCGGGACTGAGGGCGTCAACGCCGGTGCCTTCGACGTCGGGGCGGGTGCTTACAGGCCCCGCGTGGTCGGACCCCGATTCCTCATTGGACGAGTCCGCCTGGGAGACGGAGGATGAGGAGTCCCCCGACACCTTCAGGACTCGGTGCGTTCCGTCGGACTCACCGCAGTCTGAGCCCCGGAGTAGATCCCCCCCCTCGGAGGATACCCGGTTCTCGGAGTTCGTCCGGGATATGGCCACTGCGTTGGCTATCCCAGCGGACCCCGAGGAGGAGCCTCGAGCCGAGGAGCTCGAGGCCCTACAGTACGACTCTCCTCTGAAGGAGGCCTTTACTGTTCTGGTTCCTCCGATGCTGGAACGGCTCCTCTTCCGGATGTGGGAGGCTCCGGCCTCGGCGCCTGTTCTAAGCAAGTGGGTCGATTCTATCTATCGACTCCGGAAGAGCCCTGGCTTTCAGAAGGCGCAGCTACCACACCGTTCTGTGGTGGTGGAATCGACCATGCATCGCCTGAAAAGTCAGAAGATGCACTCCGCAGTGCCCCTTGGCAGGGAGGCCCGGAACCTCGATGGTTTTGGTAGAAAGTGCTTCCAGGGCTCGATGCTTACTTGCCGTGTCCAGTCTTACCAGCTGTACATGGGCATGTACTTGCGAGACCTGGCCAAGGAGCTGGCTGGGTTCTCTGCTGGTCTCTCCGGGGAACCCTTGCAGAGGTTCAAGTCCTTGTCCTCGGGGATCCGGGAATGCTCCAAGTTTATGTCCCGCGCTGCCTATGATGGCTTCGAGGCTTCGGCCCGTGTTGTGGCAGCCGGCATCGCGGCTCGACGCCAGGCATGGCTGCAGTCATTGGACCTCGAGTCATGGGTTCAGGACAAGTTGGTCGATGTCCCTTGCCGAGGTGAGAACCTTTTTGGCAAGCCCATGACTGAGAAGGCCGCACAGCTCGAAACCGAGCACCTCACAAGGAGAAGGCTGTCTAGAAAGACTTCTGCCCCTTCTCACAAAAAGAAGGGCTTGGGTAAAAAGCCCTTTTACCCGAGGAAGGGCACTGCCTACAAACAGTACCCACAGTACCAGGCCTCCCAAGCTCCCCCTGAGGGTCAGCAGGCCAAGGGGCAGGGTAATGGGCCCCGTAGGCAGAGGACTACTAAGCCTCCGGCCCCTGCTCCCACTCAGCAGGGTGGGGGTTTTTGACTCCTTAGGCATAGCCTCTCCATCCCTGCTCTCCCAACCCTGCACAGGAGGTCGCCTCGCCCTGTTTGCCCACAAGTGGCCACTCATCACTGGAGACAGTTGGGTGTTAAGCATAGTCCACAAGGGCTATCTGCTACACTTCCAACAGCTGCCTCCTCCATACTTTCCAGGGGAACCTCCAAGGCCTCCCCTGCACACAGATCTTCTCCTTCAGGAGCTCCAAGGTCTGTTGGTGGGCAGGGCAGTGGAGCCTGTGCCTCCCCACTTACAAGGTCAAGGGTTCTACTCCAGGTATTTCTTTGTACCCAAAAGAACCGGTGGCCTTTTGTAGACCTCAGAAATCTCAACAAATTCCTAGAGAAGGAAAAAGTTCAAGATGTTTACTCTTGGAACACTTCTGCCCTACCTCCAGCAGGGAGATTGGCTATGCTCCTTAGATCTAAAGGATGCGTACACTCACATCCTCATTCATCCAGACCACAGAAAGTACCTCAGGTTCATTGTGGGAGGAAACCATTATCAGTACAGAGTACTGCCTTTTGGCCTCACCTCCACTCCCAGGGTCTTTACCAAATGCCTGGCAGTGGTGGCGGCCTAACTGAGAAATCAGAGAATCTTTGTCTTCCCCTATCTGGACGACTGGCTCATCAGGGGTCAGACGTGCCAGGAGGCCCTCAGAACTATTGCTCTTCTTCAAAGCCTGGGGTTTGTCATAAACTTCGCAAAGTCCACTTTGCTCCCCTCCCAGAACTTGGAGTTCATAGGGGCAAGGTTGGACTCTCTGCTGGCAAAGGCATTCTTGCCAGAAGACAGAGCCCAAAGACTGATAAATTTAGCAAACCAGTTTCTCAGCAGGTCACTGGTCTCCGCCAGGCTCTGCCTGAGGCTTCTGGCCACATGGCTTCGACAGTACATGTGACCCCCCAATGCCAGGCTCCATATGAGGCCTGCGCAGTGGTGCCTTTGGACTCAGTGGTCACAGGCCACAGGCAGTCTCAGAGACAGGATAAGGGTGTCCAGACAATTTCTGAACTCCTTCCGCTGGTGGCTGCACCCACCCAATCTGCTACAAGGGGTACCTTTTCAGATTCCTGGGTTCACAGTGATGTTGACCACGGATGCCTCCCTGCAGGGCTGGGGAGCTCATTGTCTAGGCAAGTGCACCCAGGGCCTGTGGTCTCCCTGGGAAGCCGCACAGCAAATCAATCTACTGGAACTCAGGGCTATTCGGTTAGCCCTCAAGACTTTCTCTCCAACTCTGGCTCATCAGTCTGTCCTAGTTCAAACAGACAACCAGGTAGCCATGTTTTATGTGAAAAAGCAGGGCGGAACTCGGTCCAGGCTTCTTGTCAGGAAGCACAGGACCTTTGCTTGTTTGCTCTTAGGCACAACATGCTCCTCAAGGCTGTGTATCTCCCTGGCCAGGAAAACTACCTGACCGACAGGTTGAGCAGGATTCTGCAGCCCCACAAATGGCAGCTCCATCCTTTGGTAGTTCAGAAGATCTTCCTGAAATGGGAACTTCTGTCCATAGATCTCTTTGCCAGTCCACTGAACAAACAGCTGCCAAAGTTCTGCTCCAGGCAACCACATCGTCTGCGGATAGCAGCAGATGCTTTTCTGATTCCCTGGTCTCCGAGCCTCCTGTATGCGTTTCCTCCCACATCCTTGGTGGCCCGAACCCTCTTCAAAATTCTTCAGGACAAGGCCTCGGTCCTGCTGGTGGCTCCCAGGTGGCCGAGACAGCCTTGGTTTCCACTTCTGCTTCAGCTGGCAGTGGATCCCCCACTGCCTCTGGGGTTGCAACCTGACCTTCTCTCTCAGGATCAGAGTTCCCTTCTGCACCCCAATCTCAAAGCTCTCAATTTGATGGCCTGGAGGCTGCAAGGGTAGTTTTGGCTCCCTGGGGCCTACCTCAGGAAGTTGAGGAGGTTGTCCTAGCCTCTAGGAAGAAGTCCACTAGGAAAACCTATGCTCTGAAATGGAAAAGGTTTTCTGTGTGGTGTCAGCTACGTACAGAAGATCCCTTCTCCTGTACTGTACCAGTGGTACTTCAGTACTTACTGCACTTATCAAATCAGGGTCTTAAGTCCAACTCTGTTCGGGTCCACCTCTCAGCTCTAACAGCTCACCACTCACTGGTGGAAGGACATTCTCTGTCGGTTCACCCCTTGGTGTCCCGGTTTCTCAGAGGCTTGCTCTTGCTCAAGCCTCCCATCCATCCTCCTGCTCCTGAGTGGGAGTTGAATGTGGTCTTGCAGCAACTGACTCGCCCACCTTTTGAGCTGATGGCTACTTGCCCTCTATGCTTCCTGTCCTGGAAGACACTCTTCTTGATAGCCCTAACCTCGGCCAGGCGAGTGAGTGAGCTTCAGGCCCTTGTCTGTGACAGGCCTTACACCCACTTCTATAGGAACAGGGTAGTCCTTAGGACTCATCCAAAATTCCTCCCAAAAGTTGTCTCCTCCTTCTACCTTAACCAAGAGGTGGTTCTTCCAACATTCTTCCCTAGGCCTCATGCAAGTCAGGCTGAGGCAGTTCTGCATAAGGACTGTAGGAGGGCCTTATCTTTCTACCTTGACCGTACGCAAGGACATAGAAGGGCTACTCAGTTCTTCATCTCTTTTGACCCTAATAATTTGGGGTTAGCTGTGTCCAAGCGTACCTTGTCCACCTGGGTAGCTGATTGTATCACCTGGGCTTACAGGGCGGCTGACCTTCCTTTGAAGGGTCGGGTCACGGCCCATCATGTCAGGGCAATGGCTGCCTCAGTGGCTCACCTCCGCTCTGTACCGTTGGTGGACATCTGCAGGGCTGCAACTTGGTTCTCAAGCCAGACATTTGCAGCCCATTACTGTCTGGAGAGGGAGTCCCGTAGGGACAGTGGTTTTGGCCAGGCAGTACTCCGGAATCTCTTTGAGGTTTAGGCAACTCCTGCCCTCCAGCCCTCCTTTGGGCTACCGGTGGAGGTTCTGTCAGTGAAAAGCCTTTCTTTGATGCTGGGACTAGAGGGAGTTCTCTTGTTCATCCTGGGTTCCTGGTAGCCCAGAGCTAGGGAGTCACCCATATGTGAGGACTGACTTCTTGCTTGGTCCTGGAGAAAGAGTAGTTACTCACCTGTAACAGGTGTTCTCCAGGAGCAGCAGGAATCAGTCCTCACAACCCTCCCTCCTCCCCTGGGAGTTGCAGTTGTACATAGTTTATTTTTACATTTTTGTGTGCTGTTTTTAGCTATGTCATTTGACTAAGCAAAATGGCACCTTTAGGCGGGAAGGGAACCGCGCATGCGTGCCTGCATTCCCATTCATGGAAAGCTGGGGAAATGCTCCGCAAGGGCTCCATCGATGTCGATGTCACCCATATGTGAGGACTGATTCATGCTGCTCCTGGGGAACACCTGTTACAGGTGAGTAACTACTCTTTAAGTGACTTGCCCAAGGCCAGAAGGATTGCCAGTGGAGGATTAAGTGACTTGCCCAAGGCCAGAAGGATTGCCAGTGGGGATTGAACCCTGGTCTCTTGGTTATCAGGATAGTGTTCTAACCACTAGGCTACTCCTCCACTCCACTCGAATAATAAGTTCAAGCAAATGTAGGATCTTTGATATTGAGTACTCTTTTTAGGATTCTACTGATTTTTCATTAATGTCTGGAAGCTAGAAGGATGCCTAACATGTCTGTTAATTTTTCAGATTTTAAAACCTTTCTGCTGTGTGAATGAGCCTGCTCAGATTGCTTCCATTGTAACTAGCAGCAGAGACTAGGGGCAGGATCAAGCCAATGAAAAAGCTGTATGGATGGAGCAATGGCATGCTGCTCTAGACATAGGAAGAGAGATGTACTACTACTACTACTATTAATCATTTATATAGTGCTACAAGGCGTACGTAGCGCTGTACAGTTACATATAAAAGAAGGTTCCTGCTCATCAGAGATAACAATCTAATTATGACAGACAATACAATAGATGAGAACAAGGGGATACATAGGGAAAGATAAGGAGACACAAAGGAACAAGATCCAAAAGCAGCCTCAAAGAGGTGAGCTTTTAGCATGGATTTGAAAAGGGGGAGAGATGTAGAGCTTGGGGAAGTTCTGTGATGTACAAGTTAAATATCGGCATGTGGAAGGAGGTGGAAAAGAAATAAAGTCCCACCTCAAAAAAAAAACCTCAATGCATTTCTATATGAAAAGCTGTTCCAACAGTTGCAGCATACAAACACTGATTCACACTAAGGGGTATGTTTACTAAACAGCAGTAGCGGCTTCCGTTCGATATCGGAGCTGCAGCCCCATTGAATTCATTTATCTTTCATGCCCTTCATGTCTCTATGGCCTCTGAGATTTTTATAATTAAACTAAAAAAATCATTGCTATCCCATCATCACTCATCCCAGAACAATCCTGTAAAAATGCATAGATGAACATCACACTTTTAAGTATTAAACTTTGTTTTGTATGTACAGAAGGACCCAGACTAATGTAGCTCCGACATACGTTGATCCGGACTTATGTAAAACATTTCTGACATACGCAAAAAATCTACGGCATTAACGGTAATGTAAAATACCGTCAATTGCGAGAAAATGTGTTAAATTGTGGTGCGTGGCAACTCAAAACTAATTTCATTAACAATGGCCGGAGGAAAACGTTCATCTGATGTAAAGGGAGAACCTGCTTGCAAGCGTCATGTGAACAACTTGGAGACCAAAATGAAAATCATCCGTAAACATGAAAGTGGCCAAACCATCATCTCCATTGCTCATGAACTTGGCTACGCACCATCTACAATCAAACCATCGTCTAAGATGCCACCCGAATAAGAGAGCATGCCAAATACTGCTAAGATGAAGGGAACAATAATCACTAAAAAATGTGAAGGAGCCATTAGTGAGATGGAGAAATTGTTGTCAATTTGGATGGAAGACCAGAGTTCTGTGATTCTCAGTCTTGAAGGACTACAAAAGGGGACTGCTACTTCTGAAGAGAGATCTGCTATTGTAAGTATTTACTTCTGGGAATTTTTCTAAATCTTGAGGAAAAATGAATTCTTTAGATTAAAGCTGATTAATCTGTGAACCCAGTATATTTGTTAAATCAGTCAGAGACTAGTAGCAGCAAAGAGCTTTCAGTTTAAGTTTAAAACACAGCAGAGAGCTTTCTGGTTAAATTTAGTCCCCAAGACTTCCTCTATCCAAGCAAGGGCTGTGGGACTCCCCCTGGAAATTGATCACAGATTACTTTAGAAGCAAAGAACAGGATACTGTGTAGCAGCCAGCTTTTAATAAGTCTTTTTCCCTCCCTTCCTGCCCAACACTTATCCACCCCTGGGATAATTGTAGCTTTATAGGTGCATAAACCTCTCAAAGGAGAAGAGGCGCCATATTCACTCTCAGGTGCAGCTGTTTGTCCTCATCAGGCATACATTAAGGACCTGAGATTAATTAAGCTTCAGGTGAACAAAGTACATTAAACGTATTAGGTGAAATTTTATTAGTGTAAGTATCCCTACCAACCCTTAGTAGGTAAAGAACTTAAATACCTAAACACAACCTTAAAACTAAAATGCAGACAAACGTCCAGCAGCAAGATGGGGATTTTCCAGTCTTTTGCACTGAGTGTCACATGCATGATTTTCTCCCAGTTGATGAGGGGTCTTACATGTGCACTAGGTGCAAGGAGCACTTTGCTCTCAAGGAATGAGTCTGATCTCTGGAGGCTAGAGTAGCAGACTTGGAGGACATAAGGAAAACAGAGAGATACATAGACGAGACCTACAGGGATATAGTACTGAAGTCCCAACTCCAGTCTGGCAGCATCACATGACAGGAGAGCATCACCCTAGTGTGGCAGGAATTGATCCCGTAACTAGGACCTGTCCTCCAGATGATGCAAAACCCTCTTGCACTGAGGAGGTTTCTCCAGGGCCATGTGCCCATGAGGGAAGGGTTAGGATAGCCGTTATAGTTGGTGATTTGATCATTAGGCATGTAGATAGCTGGGTGGTTGGTGGACGTGAGGGTCGCATGGTAACATGCCTGCCTGGTGCGAAGGTAGCGGACCTCATGCGCCACCTAGACAAGGTCTTAGATAGTGCTGGGGAGGAATCTGCTGTCTTGGTACATATCGGTCCCAATGAGATAGGAAAATGTGGTAGGGAGGTTCTGGAGGCTAAATTTAGGCTTTTAGGTAGGAAGTTGAAATTCAGAACTTCCAGGGTAGCATTCTCCAAAATGCTTCCCGTTCCACGCGCAGGACGCAAAAAGCAGGCAGAGCTCCAGAGTCTCAATGCGTGGATGAGACGACGGTGCAAGGATGAGGGTTTTGGATTTGTTAGGGACTGGGGAACATTCTGGGGAAAGGAGGGACTCTTCCAAAGGAATGGACTTCACCTTAACCAGGATGGAACCAGGTTGCTGGCATTAACCTTTAAAAAGGAGATAGAGCAGCTTTTAAACTAGATAATAGGGGAGAGCTGACAGTCACTTAAGAGCGCATGGTTTGGAACAATATATTCTTGAAGGATACTATAAAAAAAATGAAGTTAGGGCATTTCAGCAGAGAGGTTCCAATAAAGACAAAAGTAGCCCAAATGCCCTTGAGTACGGAGCAGACAGAACTTAAAGATTCCAAATTACCCCTGCCTACCGATAGCCATATTAATATGAATAACATACAGTATCTAAAATGCTTGTATGCAAATGCTAGAAGTCTAAAAAATAAGATGGGAGAGTTAGAATATATAGCACTAAATAAGAGGTTAGATATGATTGGTATCTCAGAGACATGGTGGAAGGAGAACAACCAGTGGGACACTGTGATACCTGGGTACAAACTATATTGTAATGACAGAGCTGCTCAAATTGGTGGAGGGGTTGCGCTGTATGTTAGAGAGGGCATTGAGTCAGAAAGGATTAAAGTTTTGCAGGAAACAAAATTTGCTGTAGAATCTCTATGGATTGAAATTCCATGTAAAAAGGGGAAGGCGATGCCAGTGGGGGGTGTACTATCGACCGCCTGGCCAGAATGAACAAATGGATGATGAAATGCTCAAAGAAATCAGGGAAACTAACAAAAGTTACAGCACAGTAGTAATAATGGGTGGTTTCAATTACCCTGGTATTGACTGGGTCAGAGTCAAGGCAGGATATGCTAGGGAGATAAAGTTTCTAGATAAAATAAAAGACTGCTTCTTAGAGCAGCTGGTTCATGAACCGACAAGGGGGAATACCAGATCTGATGCAAGAGATATGGGTGTTGGGGTCACTTGGCAATAGTGATCATAGCATGATCGCGTTTGATTTAATTAATGGAGGAGGGATGGTAAGGAAATCCACAGTACTACCTTTTAACTTTCGAAAGGGAGACTATGATAAAATGAGGAAAATAATTACGAAAAAACTAATAAGGAGCAGTTGCAAAGGTTAAAGATTTACGTCAAGCTTGGGTGTTGTTTAAAAATACTATCTTGGAAGCCCAGACCAGCTGTATTCCACGCTTTAAGAAAAGTGGAAGGAAATCCAAAAACCTGCCAGCATGGTTTAAAGGTGAGCTCAGAGCGGCTGTTGTCCCAAAAAAAACATCTTGCAGGAAATGGAAAAAAGACCAAATGGTGAAAACGGGAAACAGCACAAGCACCGGCAAGTTAGATGCAAGGCATTGATAAGGCAGGCAAAGAGAGAATTTGAAAAGCTTGCTGTGGAAGCAAAAACACATAATAAAGACTTTTTCAAGTACACTTGTAGCAAAATACCTGTGAGAGAGTCGGACCATTAGATGATAGAGGGGTAAAAGGGGCACTAAGAGGGGACAAGGCCATAGCGGAGAGACTGAATGAATTCTTTGCTTCGGTCTTTACTGAGAAAGAGGTAGGGATGTTACCCATGACTGAAGTGGTATTTAAAGGTGATACTGCGGAAGAACTGAAAGAAATATCGATACACCGGGAAGATGTATTACAACTATTTGATAAACTGAAGGGTAGCAAATCACCTGGACCGGATGGTATACATCCGAGGGTGTTGAAAGAACTGAAATATGAGATTGCAGACCTGCTATTAGTAATCTGTGAATTATCATTAAAATCATCTGTAATACCTGAAGATTGGAGGATGGCCAATGTAATACCAATTTTTAAAAAGGGTTCTAGGGGTGATCTGGGAAACTATAGACCCGTGAGGCTGACATCAGTACCAGGAAAAATGATAGAAACCATCATAAAGAACAAAATTACTGAACATGTAGACAGTCATGGCTTAATGGGAGACAGCCAACATGGCTTTAGACAAGAAAGATCTTGTTTTACTAATCTGTTATGTTTTTTTGAAGGTGTGAATAAACAGGTAGACAAAGGTGCGTCGGATGATATAGTGTATCTGGACTTTCAGAAAGCCTTTGACAAGGTCCCTCATCAGAGAGTTTTGGCAAAACTAAAAAGTCATGGGATAGGAGGCAGTGTACTATTGTGGATCAGGAACTAGTTAAAAGACAGTAAGCAGAGGGTAGGCTTAAATGTCCAATTTTCCCAATGGAAAAAGGTGAATAGTGGAGTACTTTAGGGATCTGTGTTGGGTCTGCTACTTTTTAACATATTCATGAATGACCTGGAAATGGGAATAACGAGTGAGGTTATCAAATTTGCAGATGACACAACACTATTTAAAGTTGTTAAAACTCATGAGGACTGTGGAAAATTGCAAGAGGATTTTGATAAATTGGAAGACTGGGCATCTAAATGGCAGATGAAATTTAATGTGGACAAGTGCAAAGTTATGCACCTAAGAAAGAACAACCCAAACTATGGTTACACGATGCAAAGTTCAACATTAGGAACCACCACCCAGGAAAAAGATTTAGTCGTCATTGTGGATAACATGTTAAAACCCTTCGCCCAGTGTGCAGTGGCGGCTAAGAGAGCAAAAAGAATGCTAGGTATCATAAGGAAAGGAATGAAAAATAAAACAAAGGATATTATAATGCCTCTGTATCGTTCCATGGTTATTAGGCACGATGGCAGCCAGTCTGGAGGTAGTGCCATGGGCGAGGGCGCACATGCGTCCGCTGCAGGGAGTCAGGGAGGCTCTCCAGTGGTGGCTCGTTCTGGAAAATCTGGCTGCAGGCATGCCCCTCGAGCCTCCACAGTGGGTACCGGTCCTTACTGACGCCAGTGTGGCGGGTTGGGGAGCCCATTGTGGGTAGCTCTTTGCTCAGGGGACTTGGAACGAGCAGGAGGCCGGATGGTTGATCAACAGGCTAGAGTTGCGAGTGGTGTCTCGAGCGCTCAGTGCCTTCAAAACGGATCTGCTAGGACAGCCTGTCAGAGTCCTATCGGACAACGTGTCCGCAGTAGTTTATGTCAACCATCAGGGGGGCACAGGCAGTGCAGCTCTCGAGGAGGAGGCAGAGAGTCTGTTTGTCTGGGCAAAGCCTCGACTCCAAGCGTTGTCAGCAGCGCATATTGCAGGAGTCGACAACGTGACAGCGGACTATCTCAGCCGGGTCCGTGTGAATCAGGAGAGTAGGTTCTCCACTCAGAAGTCTTCGCGCAGGTGGTGCACAGATGGGGAACACCCCTTATGGATCTGATGGAGACGTTCGAGTCCGCCAAGGCAAGCCGTTTCTTCAGCAAAAGACGGGAAAGAATGTCCAAGGGGCTAGACGCTCAGTGGCCTACGGAGGGGATCCTGTAGTCTTTCCCCCTTGGGCTCTCATAGGCCGTGTGGTTCAACACATCGAAGTGCATCGCAGGCATGTCATTCTGATAGCTCTGGAGTGGCCGTGGCGCCCTTGGTATGCAGACTTGTTGCGTCTCCTGGTGGCTCGGCCGTGGCGTCTTCCAGCGCGGAACGACCTTCTGTTGCAGGGGCTACTGCGCATGCCTCAGGTGAATTGATTCTTGCTTGTGGCTTGGCTCTTGAAAGGGCACGGTTGAGATGGAAGTGGTATTCGGGACCCATTATCTCAACCTTGCTAAATGCGTGGAAGAGGTCTACTTCGCTAGCCTACATCCGCATCTGGCATATTTTTGAGATGTGGTGTGCAGATAGGCAGGTGAGGTCGTCTTCGGCCGCGATCCCAGAAATTTTGGCTTTTTTGAAGGACAGTTTTGATAAGGATTTGGTGGCCAGCTCGTTGTGGGTGCAACTGGCAGCAATTGCTTGTTTTCGTGGAAAAATCCAAAAGGAGCCTTTGGGCTCTCACCCGGACGTAGTTTGCTTTCTATGGGTGGTAAACCATTTGCAGCCGCCTCGTAGGATCATGGTTCCACCATGGGATCTTAATTTGGTTCTGGGAGCGTTGACTAAGGAACCTTTTGAGCCCTTGAGCTGAGCCTCATTGAAGGACTTAACATTGAAGACAGTCTTCTTGGTAGCAATTTGTTCCGCACGAAGGATCTCTGAGTTCCAGGCTTTGTCTTGCCAAGAGCCGTTTCTTTCCTTTTCTCGGGAAAAAGTGGTTCTCCGTCCACTTCCCTCGTTCCTGCCAAAGGTGGTTTCGGTGTTTCATGTGAATCAGCCGGTATCTCTGTCAGTATTGGAGGGCTCAGATGGCAGTTTGCTCAGCCGCAGCCTTCGTCTGTTGGATGTCAAGAGAGCCCTCAGGTGTTATTTGAGATGTTCAGAGAGTTTTCCAAGTCAGATCGTTTGTCTTCTTTGGGGGTCCACACAAGGGTGAGGCGGTGGCTAAGGCTACCATTTCCAGATGGATTCAGAGGCGATCGCTTCAGCTTACATTTTGCAGGAGCGTCAGGTGCCTTTAGGGCTGCGAGCTCATTCCACTAGAGCTCAGGCGGCTTCATGGGCCAAGTATAGTTTGATATCCCTGATAGAAATATGTTGGGCGGCTACTTGGTCATCTCTGCATACTTTCAGTAGGCATTATCGCCTGGATGTCCAGGCAGCGGGTGAGGCCTGTTTAGTATTGGCAGTTTTGCAAGCCGATTTGGCGGATCCCTTCCATTAAGTAATTGCTCTGTTACATCCCAGAGGTTCGGGACTGGACTGGAGGGACGATAAGGAAAGCGAAATTGGTCTTACCTGCTAATTGTTGTTCCTTGAGGAGCTCCAGTCCAGTCCCGTATCCCACCCAGGATTTCTTAGGCTAGTTCCGTTTTGGCTAGATTTTGACTCCATTGCTGATGGCAGCAGGGGGGTCCGATCTAGGGAGAGTATCAAGAATTTTGTAGTTTGAAGGCGAACCAGGAGTCTGCCGCCTTTCGGGCGCTGTGTGCAGATGACTGGTTTTCTCCGGAGAGTCTCTCTCTCTCTTGATTTTTCTCGCTCTACGGTGGTGGAGGAGTGCCTCCTAGGAAGGGGGAGGCAGGGATTGGTAGTTAGTTCCTTGGTTGTGTGTTGTTTGTTGCTGTTTCTGCTTATTTGTTGCTCCTGTGAGTTTGCTTTGTCAATAGATTACTGGGAGCTCGTAGGAGGGGCCACTGCTATTAGTACTGGTGCCTTCAAGAATGTGACATGCTCAGTCTCCAAGCTTTGGGGAGGTGCACTACCCAGAGGTTTCGGACTGGACTGGAGTTCCTCAAGGAATAACAGTTAGCAGCTAAGACTAATTTTGCTTTTGGCCAGCAGGGGTTGGTTTCAGCATTTCAGGAATCATGCAGGATTTCACAATGTGAAAGTTTCTGATGAGTCTGCAAGTGGTGATGCTAAGGCTGCAAAGCAATACCCTGAGTGGCTAAAAAAAATCGACGAAAGACCCTATCTTCTGGAACAAACTTTCAATGTCGATGAGACTGACCTTTTCTTTCACAAAATGCCATCTAGGACGTACATTTTAAAGGAGAAAAAGACCATGCCTGGGCATAAAGCTTCCAGGAAGAGGGTCAAATTTCTGTTGGGGGGGAATGCATCCAGAACATACAAGGTGTAAAGCTTCTACTCATCCACATGTCTGCGAACCCTCGTGCATTAAAAGGCATCGCAAAGGCGACTCTCCCTGTGCATTTCTGATCAAACAAAAAGGCATGGGTAACCATCCTCCTATTCAAGGATTGGTTTGTTAATTGTTTTTTGCCCGAAGTGAGAAAATACTGTCAGGAAAACAACCTCTCTTTCAAAATTCTGCTCATCTTAGACAATGCACCTGGCCATCCCATCCATCTCGACAACATCTCTCCAAATGTTAAAGTGGTCTACCTCCCCTCCAACACTACCTCCCCTCCAACACTACCTCCCTACTGCAGCTGATGGACCAGGGAGCCATCTCCAACTTTAAGGCATACTATCTGAAATGAACATTTGCTCAAGCCGTCGACACAATCGACTCCAACCCTGAACTGATGCTGCGAGAATTCTGGCAAAAATTTAACATTTATGATGCAATAAAAAATATTGCTGCAGCCTGGGCCGAAGTGACACAGGCTTGTATGAAGGGTGTTTTGAAGCGATTAACTTATCTTGTTTCAGATTTTTTGGGGTCCGCAGACAATGATGGGACATTCGAACAGCTGGCTGCAAAAACTTTTAAGCTTGCAGAAAATTTTCAGCTTGAGGTGGACAAAGATGATGTTGGCGAGTTGGTGGAGTCTCATGACGAAGAGTTATCGAATGAGGAGTTAATTGAGCTTGAAGCGGCAAAGGTAGCTGATAATGAGCAGCATGATAATGAAGAGCTGGAAGCGCAGCCCAAACGTTTTACAATGAAGGACATGCACGTAGCTGTGCAATCATTGAATAACTTCTAGGAAGC
Organism: Ichthyophis bannanicus; assembly: GCA_033557465.1. Taxonomy (NCBI): domain Eukaryota; kingdom Metazoa; phylum Chordata; class Amphibia; order Gymnophiona; family Ichthyophiidae; genus Ichthyophis; species Ichthyophis bannanicus. The sequence goes on from CM066034.1 coordinate 70,888,020, forward strand.
TATAGAAAAACAGGACTGATGAATCCTAGTTTCTTCAGTTCTAATGCATAGTTAACGATGCCTTCTGATATTACAAAGAGCTATACAAAGACAAGAAAAGGACAACTGTTCGAACTTCTCTTGACTAGTTTATTGTGAGATGAGAAGGACAACCTAGCACCAGCACTGACACTGCATTTGGAGTAGAGCCGTTGTCTGCTGCTTGTTCCACTACCACTACTTCAACTGAAAACAACAGTGACTCCAGTATCGATTATTATTATTATTATTATTATTATTATTAATAATAATAATAATAATAATAATAATAACTGTATTTTATGTTTTTGTTTTTTATTAATTATTATTAAAATTATTATTAATTATTAACATGGCTCCGAGTTATGTTAATATTGACTTATGCATAGGGTTGCGGAACGATCTACTTGTGTAAATCGGGGACTTTCTATATATACGTAATAAGGGACATTTTCAAAAGCCATTTATCCAATAATATTTGAAAATAGTATATGCTGATAGTTCTTTGAGTTGGCCAAAGAACTATCTCCCCGAGAAGCTGCTGCCCTATGTGACTGCTTAGTTTTCCTAAGGGTTGATCTGCTCCTGCCCTTCCAAATCTCTTCTTCTTTATTTAAATTTTCTTGCTAACAAGACTGAAATCCTGCTTTTTTCCTGCCTCTCCTAATATTCCATATCATCTTGTCAAGGCATGTGTGGGTCAGAATATCATTGATACAATTTTGAATTTGGTACTGCTGCTGACAGAAGGGAAAAAGACTTTCTACTGTTGGTGAAGATTTCTACTAATCCTTTGTGGGGTGGGGTGGGGTGGGGTGGGGGGCATGTTCAGGCTCAGAGGCTGGAAGATTTGGGCCCAAAGGCTCTTCTTTGACTTAAGAAGATGGGAAGGGGGAATGGTTTTGAGCTTAGAATACCTTGTCATGTCCATGCGTTAGCTGTCATTCTGGGCTGTTAACTGCATAGTGGGCTTTAGTAAAAGAGTCTCAAAATCTGCATAAGGAAGCTTGCCAGTGAAAAATATTGGATAATGCTTTTGTATAGTCTATGATCAATTGAAACTTCTAGTCTGACAAATCCATCTGGTTATATCATATATGAGAATAAGCCCAGAGTTTTCTCCTATTTAACGTTTGAAGAAATTTCAACTCAGACATTGTGTATATTTACAGTATATATTTTCATGAAAGCTCACATTTTGCCTATAATCTATTGAGTTGAAAATAATTATCTGTTGACTGGGTACCTTGACGGTGTTGCGGTCATTGATGAGAATCTGCTCTTCATTAATATAAAAGTAAACTGGAGAAATCACAGTAAGATTTGGGAATGACCATTTATCAAAATTGATTATCAACTGGAAAGAAATGTCTGGCAGTTTCTGACAGATGGTAGAAAGAACAAAAGCACAGTTGGCTGGAAACCTCAGGAAAGCTCCATCAAAGGTGCGGAAAACCCCTCCTCCCGCTGCAATACAATAGGAGCTCTTCTTGCTGAAGCAACCCCGCACCCCATTCCTTAATGCACACTCCTCATCAGATTTGCAGTGACGTGGATCACACTGGATGAGATTCCTTCCAAAACAACGACACCGTCGCGTACAGTCACTGTTCCAGAACAACTGCTTGGGCTAAAAGTCAAAACAGCAGAATTAAAATACATTTTACTAAAATATTTAATATTTTACTATACCATTTGAAGAAGGTTTTGAAATGCTTATGCATAACTGTAATTATTTTTTATTTAAGTAATATTCAAACTTAACAAACATTAGTTAATCAAAAAACTCAGTAATCCAAGAAAATAAGTTAACAAACATATTAAAATAACCTCTTATCCTGTATCTTAGCCCACATTACGGAGAGGACACATCAAATTTTAGGGCAAATAAAAAAACAAAACAAAAAGGCCATTTTCAAAATGAATACTCCAATTTACCCATCCCATGATATCCCAAAAATAAAGAAGACAATTAGGGGTATGTTTACTAAACCGGGCTAACAGTTAACCTGGACTATCAGCAACTAGGTCCCATTGAATAACATGGGACCTAGTTGCAGATAAGCCCAGTTTCTCCAGGACCAAGTCAGTCCTCACTTATGGGTGATGTCATTGACGGAGCCCTCGTGCGGGAACCCTCCCCAGTTTTCACAGAAAACCTTTAGGAAATCCAGCACATATGCATGATCACCTTCCCACCCAAACGAAGCAATCTTATCTCAGTCGTCTTTTTTCCACGGAGCCCTCCAGATATTTGTCTGTATCCTGGAGAAAATGTTTTGCCCTGTTGGAAGTTTTTGCCGCTCGGTACTCTTTTTTTCTCTTCATTCATGTTTTTGTCTTCCTGTATTTCTCGGTATTGTCACTGCCATAGCACCGCATTTTTTGGGGGTCTTTATTTTCGGTGTCCGGGTTTTTTCTCTCACTCTCCTGGTCAGGGCATTGGAGCCTTTTGACGTGGCGGAAGACGTCTTCTCCGAAAACGTCAACCCTGACCAGTGGCTTTAAGAAGTAAATATAGAAAAATGATGACAGAAAAAGACCACATGGCCTATCTAGTCTGTCCTTCCATATCAACAACTACAACAGTCCCCTTTTTTCCTTTAGAGATCCTCTGTGTTTGTCCCATTCTTTTTTGAATTCAGATACTGTCCTCATCACTACCACCTCCACTGGGAGACTATTCCATGGATCCACCACGCTTTCCGTAAAGAAATATTTCCGCATATCACTCCTGAATCTATCCCCTTTCACCCTCATCCCATGTCCCCTCGAAGCAGAACTTGCTTTCAATCGAAAGAGGCTCTCCCCCTGTGTATTTATGCCACAGAGGTATTTAAACATCTCAATCATATCACCTCTATCCCGCCTTTCCTCTAAGGTGTACATATTAAGATCCTTAAGTCTGTCCTCATATGCTTTATAATGAAGACCACTAACCATTTTCATAGCCACCCTCTGTACTGACTCCATCCTGTTTATATCCTTTTGAAGGTACGGTCTCCAGAATTGCACACAATACTCCAAATGTGGTCGCACCAAAGACTTATACAGAGGCACTATCACCTCCTTTTTTCTGCTAGCGATTTCTCTCCGTATGCACCCAAGCATCCTTCTAGCTTTTGCTGTCTCCTTTTCTATCTGTTTAGCTACTTTAAGATCATCAGACACAACCACGCCTAGGTCCCGCTCTTCTTTAGTGGACAAAAGTATTTCACCCCCTATACTATATTGCTCCCTTAGATTGCTGCAGCCCAAATGCATAACCTTGCCTTTTTTAACATTAAATCCCAGCTGCCAAATTCTAGACCATTCTTCAAGCTTAGCTAGATCCCCCCTCATGTTATTTACACCTTCCTGGGTGTCTATTGCAGATTTTGGTATCATCCGCAAAGAGGCTTCTCCAGGACCAAGCAGGAAGTCAGTCCTCACATATGGGTGACGTCGGCGCCGACGGAGCCCTCGCGGAGCAATTTTCCCCAGCTTTCAAAGAAAGCCTTTGGGAATTGCAGCGCGCATGCGCGGTCCCCTTCCCGCCCAAGGGTGCCATCTTAGCCAGTCTTCTTTTTTCCGCGGAGCCCTACAGACGTGGTCTTCCAGTCCCCGCAGAAAAAGTTGATTTTTCTTCATTTATTTTCCATTTTTTCTTCGGTTCGACGCCGGTCTCTTTCCTGCCCGGACTCGCGACGCCGTTGCGAGTCCTTCTCTTATTTTTCGGTTTTTCTGATTTTTCTTGTCAGTTTCGTTTTCGGTTTTTCGCTGGCAGCCCGGTCCTTTGACCTTGCAGGGGCCCTTTTTCCCCCAATGGTTGCCAGTGGCTTCAAAAGGTGTGTTCAGTGTGACAGAAACATGTCTCTCACTGACACACATGATCATTGCCTCCGCTGCCTCGGCCCAGATCACGAGGAACTGATCTGTGGGCCCTGCAGCAAAATGTCCTCCAAAGCCTTACGGAGTCGGCGGCATCAGCGGGAAAGAATCTTCGCAGATCCCACCCGTACCCGGACCTCGTCGGAGGCCTCGGCGTCCAGAGGCTCCAGCTCTGAGCATCGCCGGAGTTCCTCCGACAGAGGTTCTCCCTCGGGGGATCATCATCGGAAGACGAAACCCGCGAGGGCGGCGTCGGTGGACGCTCCTGGTTCCGCGAGGGCCAGGTCGCATAGCCCCGATAGCCGTCACGGGTCTTTGGAGCAGGATCGTCTCACGAAGCGACCTCGTCTGGAATCGGAATCGCCTGCTCGGGTAAGTCCTGTAGTCCTCCTGGACTCGCCTCCGAGGGGTCCGACGTCAGGCCCGACGCCGTCGGGGCCCGAGTCGGGGGCTGCTGGGTCACCTGAGGTCGGACTCAGGTTGACGGCCTTGGAGAGCAGCCTGGCTGCCTTCATGGACCAGCAGCGGGCACTGATCGCTAGCCTCGCTGGCGCCTCTGCCCTGACCGCCGGGCCGTCGACGTCTAAGTCGACCCCGGAGACCGAGTCGATCCTCGAGTCCATGCGGGCTCGAGTCGATCCTCGGTCGAGGTCTCCCTCGGCCTCCCGTTCGGGACCGAGGTCGTCGACGCCGACTCCCTCGGCGTCGGGGCGGCCGACGCCTACGCCCGCCCGAATTGACCCCACCGATTCCTCCTCGGAGTCGGCCTGGGAATCTGAAGTGGAAGAGTCACCTGATTCCTTTCGGACTCGGTGTGTCCCCTCGGACTCCCCTGAGTCCGAACCTCGGAAGCAGTCCCCCCGGAGGATGCCCGGTTCTCGGACTTCGTCAGGGATATGGCCAAGGCTTTGGCCTTCCCTGCGGATCCCGAGGAGGAGCCTCGAGCCGAAGAGCTCGACGCCCTCCAGTATGACTCTCCAGCGAAGGAGCACTTTACTGTACCGGTTCCTCCCATGCTGGAACGACTACTCTTCCGCATGTGGGAGAGTCCGGCATTGTCGCCGGTATTAAGCAAGCGGGTCGATTCCATCTATCGAGTCCGCAAGAGCCCTGGCTTCCAGAAAGCACAGCTACCGCACCATTCCATGGTGGTGGAATCGGCCATGCATAGGCTAAAGAGCCAGAAGATGCACTCCTCGGTGCCTCCCGGCAGGGAGGTCCGCAACCTAGATGGCCTCGGTAAGAAGTGTTTCCAAGGCTCTATGCTTGCTTGTCGGGTCCAGACCTACCAGCTCTACATGGGCATGTACCTTAGAGACTTGGCTAAGGAGATAGCCGGATTCTCTGCTGGACTTTCCGAGGAACCTTTGCGGAGGTTCCTAGCCTTGTCCACTGGAATTCGAGAATGCTCCAAATTCATTTCTCGAGCAGCCTATGATGGCTTTGAAGCATCGGCTCGAGTGGCTGCAGCCGGCATCGGTGCCCGCCGACAGGCTTGGCTTCAGTCGTCGGACCTTGAACCCTGGGTGCAGGACAAGTTGGTCGATGTCCCCTGCCGAGGTGAGAACCTATTTGGCAAGCCCATGGCTGAGAAGGCTGCGCAAATCGAGACGGAGACTCTCACCAGAACAAGGCTCTCTAGAAAGACCTCTGCCCCTTCCCAAAAGAAGAAGGGCTCGGGAAAAAAGTCCTTTTACCCGAGGAAGGCAGCTGCCTATAAACACTACCCTCAGTATCAGGCCTCCTCAGCTCCCCAACAGGGTCAGCAGGCCAAGGGACGGGGTAACGGGTCCCGTAGGCAGCAAGCCCCCAAGCCTGCACCACCGGCCCCTGCTCAGCAGGGTGGGGGTTTTTGACTTCATCGACATAGCCTCTCCCCCTCAGCTGGTTTCTCCCAGCACAGGAGGCCGGCTGGTCCACTTTGCCCACAGGTGGTCCAACATCACATCAGATGCCTGGGTGCTTCATGTTGTGCGAGAAGGCTATCTTCTCCACTTCCACCAGGTCCCTCCCTCCTATTTTCCGGGAGAGCCTCCACGACTCCCTCTGCACAGGGACTTACTCCTTCAGGAGTTAGCAAGTCTTCTTCAGGAACAGGCTGTGGAACCGGTGCCCCACCACCTGAGAGGTCAAGGTTTTTATTCCAGGTATTTCCTAATACCAAAAAGAACAGGAGGCCTCAGACCCATCCTGGACTTGCGCAACCTCAACAAGTTCCTCGTGCGGGAGAAGTTCAAGATGCTTACCCTTGGAATCCTTCTGCCCTACCTCCAGCAGGGAGATTGGCTATGCTCCTTGGATCTAAAGGATGCCTACACGCACATCCTCATCCACCCAAGCCACCGCCAATACCTAAGGTTTGTGGTGGCAGGAAATCATTACCAGTACAGAGTACTGCCCTTTGGCCTATCCTCCGCACCATGAGTCTTCACAAAATGTCTCGCGGTGGTAGCGGCTTATCTCTGGCTTCAGGGCCTCTATGTCTTTCCTTACCTAGACGACTGGCTCATCAGAGCATCGTCCTCTCAAGAAGTCACACAAGCCACGCACCGCACTGTGACTCTTCTCCAGTACTTGGGCTTTGTCGTAAACTTCGCAAAGTCCACTTTGCTCCCCTCGCAAGATCTCGAGTTCATCGGTGCAAGATTGCACACTCTTCAGGCGCGAGCTTTCCTGCCTCTCGACAGAGCTCAGCGGCTCATGGACCTAGCCAGCCGTTTTCGCAGCCAGTCCCTGGTCTCGGCCAGGCGCTTTCTGAGACTACTCGGCCATATGGCTTCCACCGTCCACGTGACCCCCAATGCCTGCTTGCATATGCGGCCTGCTCAGTGGTGCCTTCGCAAGCAGTGGCAACAGGCCACGGGCGGCCTCGCCGACTTAGTGCAGATCTCCGGCCCGCTGGCCTCTTCTCTGCAGTGGTGGCTTCATCAGCCGAACCTGGTACTCGGAATGCCTTTTCAATCTCCTCCGCCTGCTCAAGTACTGACGACCGATGCTTCTCTCCTGGGATGGGGAGCGCATTGCCAAGGGGCATGTACTCAAGGTCTCTGGACCTCGTGGGAGTCTGCGCAGCAGATCAACTTCCTGGAGCTCAGAGCAATCCGTCTGGCTCTCAAGGCTTTCTCCCACCTGACTTCTCGCCGGTCCGTCCTTGTCCAGATGGACAATCAAGTTGCCATGTTCTACGTGAACAAACAGGGGGGCACGGGCTCCTTCCTTCTCTGTCGGGAAGCGCAGAGGCTCTGCTCTTGGGCCGTCAGCTGCGGCATTCTTCTCAAGGCAGTTTATCTCCCAGGCCAAGAAAATTGCCTGGCGGACAAACTCAGCAGAATCCTCCAGCCGCACGAGTGGCGACTGGATCCCTTGGTAGTTCAGAAACTTTTTCTGAAGTGGGGCCTCCCCACGCTGGATCTTTTTGCCAGTCCTCTCAACCGGCAACTTCCTCGTTTCTGCTCTCGGCAGCCGCATCCCCTCCGAGTAGCGGCGGATGCTTTTTCTGCTCTCATGGTCGAAAAGCCTTCTGTATGCCTTTCCTCCCATACCGCTAATCTCTCGAACTCTTTTCAAGGTTCTCCGAGACAAAGCTTCCATGATCCTGATAGCTCCTCGGTGGCCCAGACAGCCGTGGTTTCCACTCCTGCTACAACTGGCGGTGGAGGCTCCGTTCCCTCTGGGGTTTCAACCAGATCTCCTAACACAGGATCAGGGGTCCCTGCTACACCCCAACCTCAGATCTCTACATCTGATGGCCTGGCTGCTGAAAGGGTAGTCCTTGCTCCCCTTCTACTGCCGGCAGAGGTGGAAGAGGTCGTCCTAGCTTCCCGGCGACCTTCTACCCGCAAATGCTATGCCCTTAAATGGCGTCGTTTTTCCGTTTGGTGTACCCAGCAGTCTCTGGATCCCTTCTCCTGCTCGGTGTCGGTGGTCTTGCAGTACTTGCTCTACCTCTCTAATCTTGGACTTAAGTCCAACTCCGTCAAGGTTCACCTCAGTGCTCTTTCAGCACATCATGTGCCGGTGGACGGCAGACCTCTTTCCAACGACCCTCTCGTGGCAAGGTTTCTCCGAGGTCTCCTCCTTAAACCACCTCTGCGCCCGCCAGCGCCTGACTGGGATCTGAATGTGGTTTTACAGCGGATCACCTGTCCGCCTTTTGAACCTATGGCTACCTGTCCTCTCCGTTTTCTTTCTTGGAAAACCTTATTCTTGATAGCCCTCACTTCCGCTAGACGCGTAAGTGAACTACAGGCCCTCGTGTCTGATCCCCCTTACACTCGGTTCTACAAAAATAGGGTAGTCCTACGGACTCACCCTAAATTTCTTCCAAAAGTGGTCTCCCCTTTTCACATCAATCAGGAGGTGGTACTTCCGACCTTCTTTCCCAGGCCACACTCCAGCCGAGCTGAAATGGTCCTGCATACCCTGGACTGTAGAAGGGCGTTGAACTTCTACCTTGACCGTACGCGGGAGCACCGCAAAGCTGCTCAGCTCTTCGTGTCTTTTGACCCCAATAAATTGGGGCTCCCTGTCTCCAAGCGTACTCTGTCCATCTGGGTTGCTGACTGTATAGCTTGGGCTTATGGAGCAGCCGGACTCTCGTTAGAAAGTCGGGTCACGGCTCATTGTGTTCGGGCGAAGGCTACGTCAGTGGCTTACCTCCGCTCTGTTCCATTGGCAGACATCTGCCGGGCCGCTACTTGGTCTTCGAGCCAGACTTTTGCGGTCCATTACTGCCTCGAGAGGGAGTCCCGCAATGACAGTGCTTTCGGACAGGCAGTCCTCCGAAATCTCTTCGAGGTTTGAGCAACTCCTACCCTCCATCCCGGATGTTAGGCTACCGGTGGGTAATAATTCAGTGAAGATTCCTTCCTTCTGTGCTGCTGAGCTAGAGGGAGCTCATTTTTGTGCTTAGGGTCTCCGGTAGCCTTAAGCTTGGGAGTCCCATATGTGAGGACTGACTTCCTGCTTGGTCCTGGAGAAAGCGTAGTTACTCACCTGTAACAGGTGTTCTCCAGGAGCAGCAGGAATCAGTCCTCACAACCCTCCCTCCTCCCCTTGGAGTTGCAATCATCTGCTTTAGTTTTTGCAAATTTTTATGCTGTCTTTTAGCTATGTCATCTGACTGGCTAAGATGGCACCCTTGGGCGGGAAGGGGACCGCGCATGCGCGCTGCAATTCCCAAAGGCTTTCTTTGAAAGCTGGGGAAAATTGCTCCGCGAGGGCTCTGTCGGCGCCGACGTCACCCATATGTGAGGACTGATTCCTGCTGCTCCTGGAGAACACCTGTTACAGGTGAGTAACTACGCTATACCTTACCCGACACCCCTTCCACTATATCACTAACAAAGATGTTAAAAAAAAATCGGACCAAGGACAGATCCTTGGGGCACACCACTGGTAACTTCCTTCACAGAGTGAGCTCCATTTACCTGTTCTCTTTGTCGCCTCCCACTCAACCAATTTCTAACCCAAGCAGTAACATTAGGGTCCATCCCTAGGGTGCTCGGTTTGTTTATAAGTCGCCTGTGAGGAATGGTGTCAAAGCCTTTACTGAAATCTAAATACATCACATCTAGGGCTGTCCCCTGGTCCAACTCACTGGTCACCCAGTCAAAGAAATCAATCAGATTTATCTGACAAGACCTGCCTCTGGTGAATCCATGCTGCCTCGGATCCTGTAATCCACTGGACTCCAGAAACCTCACTATTTTCTCCTTCAGCAGCATTTCCAATAATTTACTTACCACCGAAGTTAAACTAACCGGCCTGTAGTTTTCAATCACATCCTTACTTCTGCTTTTGTGTAAAGGCACCACATGAGCCTCTCTCCAGTCCTTTGGCACCACTCCTGACTCCAATGAGGCATTGAAAAGGTCAGTCAGTAGAGCTGCTAGAATGTCCCCAAGTTCCCTCAGTATTCTCGGGTGTATCCCATCCGGTCCCATCGCTTTGTCTACTTTAAGTTTAGCTAGTTTCTCATGAACACAGTTTTCTGAAAATTGTTCAAGATGCCCCTCGCTTCTGTTCCTGTTTGTGGGTGTTTTCTGAGGTCCTGTTCCTGGTTCTTCAACTGTGAACACAGAACAGAAATATTTGTTAAGCAATTCCGCTTTATCCTCATCAGCTTCTACATATTCCTCCTCTTCATCCTTGAGTCTGACAATACCACTTTTGCCCTTCCTCTTCTCACTAACAGATGTGGCCGGACCATTTCCATCATGGGTCGCCATAACTGGTGTCTTTAGTGCCTCGGACTCGACCACAAGCCCTCTACATGCGCTCTCTGCTTGCAGATGACATGCCTGGGGCTGAAGAACCATGAAAAGCAGTGGGAATCGCTGTTTGGCTCCAAGACATTGGCGTTGACCTGGCATCGACATCGGAATTGAATCTCTCCAAGTGCACCGCTGAGAACTCGACCTCGTGTGGTGACCAGGCCCTTTCGGAGCTGCGAGGTCGTGGGGCTCTGGAACGAAGACTCTCCTTTGAAGGGAAGCATCCCCAGGAGGAATGGACTCCGTCTCAGTCACCGATGAAGGACAATGTCCACTCCACTGTTGATTTCGGTCAGGTCTGGTCCTTTTGATTATCACTCTTAAGAGTAAAGCAAAGATACAACACTACATGCCAGCGGTTACAAAATACATTTATTAATACAGAATATATGCATATATATAGAGAGAGAAATTATGGATACATCACTAAACCAGGCATTCCCCCCACAGTCAGTTCTCTTCAGCTGGGGAAGCCCAACAGCACAGACTGGAACCAAGTTCATGACACATCACGCTCATCAGCAGAGAAAAGATGGATTCCAGTTTGTCTGAGACTCTCCAGCTATTTTTATACACATTGACAAACAAGTGACTTACGGTCAGCCGACAAGACTCATCACCTCATATGTCCATATAAAGTCACATATAAAAATCTTCCTGGTCAGGCTTCCTGCCTGTCCTATACAGCTGTAAGTTTTCATTCTCAGGCTTCCTTCCCATGCAGCTGTACACAGACAACGTGCCCGGTACACAATGACCCAATTCATAAGAACATAACATATGCCATACTGGGTCAGACCAAGGTCCATCAAGCCCAGTATCCTGTTTCCAACAGTGGCCAATCTAGGTCATATGTACCTAGCAGTTTCCCCAAAAGACACAGGTTCCACAATGCTTGTACTGGGTCAAGCATTGATATCCTGGGTCCATTCTTAATAATGGTTTATGGACCTTTCCTCCAGGAACTTGTCCAAACCTTTTTTAAACCCAGCTACACTAACAGCCTTTACTACATCCTCCGGTAACAAATTCCAGAGTTTGATTACACGTTGAGTGAAAAAATATTTTCTTTTATTAGTCTTAAATAGTTTACCCTGTAGCTTCATTGCATGTCCCCTAGTCTTTCTATATTCTGATAACGTAAACAATCGATCTACGCTTACCCGTTCCACTCCGTTCATTAATTTATAGACTTCTATCATATCTCCCCTCAGCCGTCTCTTTTCCAGGTTAAAGAGCCCTAACCTTTTTAGCCTTTCTTCATAGGAATATCCTTCCATCCCCTTTACCATTTTGGTGGCTCTTCTCTGAACCTTTTCTAATAACGCTATATCCTTTTTAAGATACGGCGACCAGAATTGCACACATAATTCAAGGTGCGGTCTCACCATGGAAAGGTATAGAGGCATTATAATATCTTTTGTTTTATTTTCCATTCCTTTCCTTATGATACCTAGCATTCTATTTGCTCTCTTGGCCGCCGCTGCACACTGGGCTGAGGGTTTTAACATGGTATCCACAATGACACCTAAATCTTTTTCCTGGGTGGTGGTTCCTAATGTGAAACCTTGCATCGTGTAACCATAGTTTGGGTTGTTCTTCCCTAGGTTCATAACTTTGCACTTGTCCACATTAAATTTCATCTGCCATTTTGATGCCCAGTCTTCCAATTTATCAAGATCCTCTTGCAATTTTCCACAATCCTCTTGGGTTTTAACAACTTTAAATAGTTTTGTGTCATCTGCAAATTTGATAACCTCACTCGTTATTCCACTTTCCAGGTCATTTATGAATATGTCAAAAAGCAGCGGACCCAGCACAGATCCCTGGGGTACACCACTATTCACCTTTCTCCATTGGGAAAATTGGCCATTTAGCCCTACCCTCTGCTTTCTATCTTTTAACCAGTTCCTGATCCACAGTAGTACACTGCCTCCTATCCCATGACTCTTTAGTTTTGCCAAAAGTCTCTGATGAGGGACCTTATCAAAGGCTTTCTGAAAGTCCAGATACACTATATCAACGGACTCACCTTTGTCCACCAGTTTATTCACACCTTCAAAAAAACATAACAGATTAGTAAGACAAGATCTTCCTTGTCTAAAGCCATGTTGGCTTTCTCCCATTAGGCCATGACTATCTACATGCTGAGTAATTTTATTCTTTTTGATGGTTTCTACCATTTTTCCAGGTACTGAGGTCAGGCTCACCGGTCTGTAGTTTCCCGGATCACCCCTGGAGCCCTTTTTTAAAATTGGTGTTACATTGACGATCCTCCAATCTTCAGGTATTAGAGATGATTTTAATGATAGTTCACAGATTACTAATAGCAGGTCTGCAATCTCATATTTCAGTTCTTTCAATACCCTTGGATGTATACCATCTGGTCCAGGTGATTTACTACTCTTCAATTTATCTAATAGCTGTAGTACATCTTCCCGATGTATCGATATTTCCTTCAATTCTTTCGCACCTTTAAATACCACTTCAGTCATGGGTAACATCCCTACATCTTCCTCAGTAAAGACCGAAGCAAAGAATTCACTCAGTCTCTCCGCTATTGCCTTGTCACCTCTTAGTGCCCCTTTAACCCCTCTGTCATCTAATGGACCAACTGACTCTCTCACAGGTTTTTTGCTATGAATGTACTTGAAAAAGTCTTTATTTTGCGTTTTTGCTTCCGCAGCAAGCTTCTTCTCAAATTCTCCCTTTGCCTGCCTTATCAATGCCTTGCATTTGACTTGCTAGTGCTTGTGCTGTTTTCAGGTTTCGTCGTTTGGCTCTTTTTTCCATTTCCTGAAAGATGCTTTTTTGGCAACAACAGCCTCTCTGACCTCACCTTTCACATATCTAGTTCAGATATAGTTCAATGTTTAGTTTACTGTCTGGTTTAGATATAATTGGGTAAAGTTAAATCTCTTCTTCTGATTCTCTCATACATCAGCCATCCCTTTAACAAGCGTGAAGACCCATGGACATCGTCATCGAAGCCCTCAATGCAACTCTGAGGGCAAAGGCCAGGAGTGGCTTTTGAAGCTACCCCGGTGGGATGAGGTGCCACCTGTGGCCTTGGAGGGCCAATGCATGACTCCTAAGCCTGTTAGCATCGAGGAGTCTCAGCTGAAGGAACTGGTATTGACACTGAAAGATGTGGCGCCGGTGCTGGCAGCTGCAGAGCAACCCCTCCTAACAGAGTAGTTGTTGACTCTCAAGCACAGCCTGGCTGCCTTTATGGCACAGCACAAGCCTCGGCAATCAGGAACCTTTGGTTCCTCGGAGTCGGTGACAGCATTGTCCACCGCAGGTGCCTCGCAGATGGAGGTCCAGCTAATTCTCGAAAAACATGCTGTCTCCAGTTCCTGGGATCGTTCTTGGTCTCGCTTGGTGCAGTGGATCTCCCCCCTGAGTACATTGGGCTTTTGAAGCACAAGAAACCAAGGTCACCCTCAACTCCGCCACCAGGAGGCACGTACCATGGATGGGTTTGGCAAGAAATGTTACCAGGGCTCTGCTCATGGCCCATATCCAAGCGTACCAGCTGTACATGGGCATGTACTTGAGAAACCTGGTGGGGGAGCTTTCTGGGTTCTTGGCTGGCTTATCTGGAGACCATCTTCAGTGCTTTTGGAGCCTGGTAGCTACGATTAAGGAATGCTCCAAATACACAACTCATGCAGCCTAGGATGGTTTTGAGTCCGTTGCTAGAGTGGCAGTGGTGAGCATTGGTGCCAGCCACCTGGCATGGCTACAGACGTTGGATTTGGAGCAATGGGTTCAGGACAAGTTGGTCGATGTCCCATGTTGGGGAGAGAACCTCTTCAGCAAACTCATGACGGAGAAGGCCGCAGAGTTTGAGACTGAACAAGTCACCATGAACAGGTTCTCGAGAAAGACTGCTGATCCTTCCCGATGAAAGGCCTCGGGGAAAAGTCCTTCTACCCGAAGAAAAAGAAGGCCTATGGTATTTGTCTCCTGTATTATTCATACCAGCCACCCCAGCAGGCATAGCAAGCCAAGGGCCAAGGCCTGAAGCAATGTTGGCCTAAAGTCCCAAAGCCCCAACCAGTACCACAACCACAGCCTGGGCTTTTGACTCCTAGGCCCTGACTCTTCTTCCCCTTTCAGGCCCAGTTCCACCCAGTTCCACAGAACATTGGGGGCATCTCACATCATTTGCCCATTGTTGGCCCAGCATAACCACTGATGCCTGGACTCTGCGAGTGGTAAAGAAGGGCTACCTCCTACACTTCGATCAGACCCCATCCCCATTCATTCCAAGGGAGTATCCTTTGGAACCTTACTGTCAAGAACTTTTTCAGCAAGAGCTAACGGCTCTTTTACAAGACAGAACAGTGGAGGTTGTTCCACCATCTCAAACAGAAAAGGGATTCTGCTCTTGCTACTTCCTAGTTCCAAAGAAAACAGACAGATTCCATGCCATTATGGATCACCACAATCTCAATCGCTTCCTAGAGCGCAAGAAGTTCAAGATGGTATCCCTTGGAATCCTACCTCCAGCAGGAAGATTGGCTATGCTCCTAAGGGCTAAAAGTTGCCTGTACCCACATTCTCATTCACCCCCTCCACCGGCAGTACCTCTGCTTCATCATCAGTGGACATCATTATCAATACAGGGTTCTCCCTTTTGGACTGGCATCCGCCCCAAGGCTTTTCACAAAATATCTGGCGATCATAGCCATAGGTGCAGGGCATCTTTGTCTTCCCCTATCTGGACAACTGGTTGATCAGAGGCAGGATGCTGGATGTCCGTTTGTCCACACAATGCACCATCCAGGTTCTGGAGCAGCTGGGTTTTGTCCCACCAGACATCCCACTCAGCGTCTCGAGTTCATTGGGGTTCTCCTCGATACCCCTGCAGCCAGAGCTATTGAACTGGGCTCAGCACCTCGTTTCTCTGGCCCAGGACGTTTAATGTTGCTCAGTGGTCTCGGCTTGCCAAATGCTCCGGCTCCTGAGCCACATGGCCTCCACAGTCCATGTAACCCCATCTGTCCAGCTTCAGATGCAGCAGGCACAGTGGACACTCTGTACACAGTGTCCAGGTGATGGACTGTCTCACGGACCAGGTCATGGTGACTTCGCCACTGAAGTACTCCCTTTCCTGGTGGCAGCAGCCAACTCATCTTCTAGCGGGACTTCCTTTCCAGGCCCTGCTGCATCAGTAGGTGCTCACCATGGATGCCTCCAAACTGGGCTGGGGAGCCCATCTCAAGGGCCTGCATACCCAGAGTCTTTGGATCACGGGGGAGAATCATCAACAGATAAACTTCCTTGAGCTCAGGGTGCTAGCGAATGCCCTTCGAGTATTCCAGCAACAGCTGTCCAAACAGGTAGTCCTCATCCAGACAAACAACCAGGTGGAGATGTTCTGTATCAACAAATAGGGTGGCACGGACTCATACCTCTTCTGCTGGGAAGCCATTCAACTCTGGAAATTTGCCAGCAAGCACAGCATGCTTCTCCAGGCGATCTACCTCCCGGGGCAGGACAACACATTTGACACCCTCAGCAGAGTGCTGCAGCTGCATGAGTGGATTCTCAATACACAAGTAGCCTGCAACATCTTCCAGAAATGGGGCACTCCATCCATGGACCTTCTTGCTGCTTCTCACAATGCCCAGCTGCCACTGTTCTGCTCCAGAGTTCCCTCTCACAACTGGGTGGCCTCCGATGTGTTCCTCCTGAACTGGGGCAAAGACTTGCTTTATGCTTACCTATCAACTCCCTTGGCCAAGACCCTTTTCCAGACAGACAAGGCCACCATGATACTTATTGCTCCGTGGTACCCCCTGTTGCTTTGCCTCCTCTTCATCTCAGCCATGCCTCAGATCTGTGCTCTCGGGAGGAGGGGACCATCCTCAATCCCAATCTCATCCCTAGCCTCATGGCTTGGATGCTGAGAGAGTAGCTTTACAGATGCCTAGGGATGTGGAAAATATTCTCCTCTCATCCCGCAAGGATTTCACCAGACATGTATACGCCTTCAAATGGTGCAGATACTCTGTCTGGTGTGTGAACAGAGCCCTTAACCCTTTCTCTGCTTGGTGGAGCAGGTTCTAGTGTACCTTCCACACCTTTCTCATACTGACTTGAAGTCTAACTTAGTTTGAGTAAGTCTTAGTGCTCTGGCAGCCTACTATCATACGAAAGATGATCAGTCTCTTTCCTCTCACCCTCTCATTGGTTGCTTCTTGAGGGGCCTCTTGCTATCGTGTCCACCGATCCGGCCACCACTGGTAGCATGGGACCTTAAAATGGCCCTTGGATAGCTGCTCACTTTACCTTTTGAGCTGCTAGCCACCTGCCCTCTCAGGTTTCTGTCCTGGAAGATTATTTTCTCCAGGAACAAGCAGGAAGTCACTCCTCACTTATGGGTGACATCAGCACCGATGGAGCCCATGCGGAACAATTCCCCATCTTTCAAAGAAAACCTTTGGGATTGCTGCCATGCATGCATGGTCCTCTTCCGGCCCAAAGGTGCCATCTTGCTCAGTCTCCCTTTTTCCACAGAGCCCTTCAAACGCATGTCCTCATCCCTTGGAAAGAATGTTTTGTTTTTGGTCCCTGGGCCCTGTTTTTTTCCGGTTGCACCGGTCCTTTTCCGTCCCCTCTTGCTCTCCCTTTTTTCCTCGAGCGAGGGGATACTCTTCTTAAAAGTTTCTTTTTTCCTTTGCAGGCTTCATGCCCTTTTTTTCCCAACCGCTTGCCGCAAAGGTCTTCGACCTAGCGGGGGTCCTTTTTGCCTCTATGTCCACCGGTTTTAAAAAATGCGACAGATGCTCCAAGAACATGTCGCTCACGGACACCCATGACTGTTGTCTTCGGTGTCTTGGGGCCGACCATGACCCAGAGCTCTGCTCTCTTTGCAAGAAAATGTCTTCCAAGGCCCTGCTCAGCTGTAAGCAGAGGTCCGATGACATTTTCTGGAAGGTGGCCCCGGAATCCTCGGTGGCACCCTTGGTCGCTTCTCTGCTGGTGGGATCCCCCACTTCTGTTCCACATTCTCGGCGGCACTCTGACCAGGGGTCCCTGAAGTGGAGCGGCATAAGAAGAAGGCGGCCTCGAAGTCGCTGTCAGGGGCTCCGGATAAGCGCGGAGTTCCCGTGCTCGGTCCTCAGTCCCCTGCGGCGTTCCCGAGAGTCGGACAAGGAGCGGTCTTGAAAGGTACCTCATACAAATACAGAGGCCTCCGGCGATGGTGCCCAGTCTCCTGAGGGCCATCCTAGTGAGGACCCCCTCTCCTCCTCCACGCCAGACCCGGTAACCCCGGTGTCAGTGTCGCAAGGTCCCACGCCCACGTGGGAGTCCCAAATGCTGGCACTAGAGTGCAGCATTTCTGCCTTCTTAGCTGCTTAGCAGGCGCTCGTGCCCAGCACGGCTGGCCTGCACCTTGAGACTGAAGTTCCCTCGAGAGGGACACCAAAATCTGCCCTGGAAACCCCCAAGAGCCACGGGTCTCATGAGGGGCCTCGGCGTCTGTCTCATTCGCCTTCAAGGTCCTCGGGAGCACGATCTTCTAAGGCCTCTGGCTCCAAGTGGACCTCGGCCTCTGGATTGGGGCAACCTGCCCGAGTTGGATTCCTCCTCGGACTTTTCAGGCTGGGAATCAGACAGGGATACTTCCCCGGAGACCCGTGCCCACAGGGACCTCCCTTCGGACCCGTCCTCGCCTACCTATCAGAGGCGTTCGCTGCCCGAGGACACATCATTCCTGGCATTCGTGCGGGACATGGCACGGCCCTCAGCCTGGCTATGCAGACTGAAGAGGAACCACGAGCTGAGGAGCTCGATATTCTTCAGTACGAGTCCCCACCTCGGGAATTTCTTACTGTCCTGGTTCCCCCCATATTGTCAAGGCTGCTCCTCCGTATGTGGGAGACACCTACTTTGCTCCCCATCGTAAGCAAGTGCCTCGACGCCATGTACAGGGTTCAACGTGGCCCGGGGTTCCGGAAGACCCAGCTCCGCACACCTCCATGGTTGTGGAGTTGGCGATGTGGAAGCAAAAGAGCCCAAAGTCTCACTCTTCAGTCCTCCTAGGTAGGGAGTCGAGAGCTCTCAATGCCCTGGGGTGTAAGGCCTATCAGGGTTCCATGCTCGCTTGCCGTATCCAGGCATACCAGCTCTATATGGGTATGTTCCTGCGGAACCTTGCCAAGGAGCTCGGCGGTTTCGCCGTGGGCCTCGGGGGCGAACTCCTCCTAAAGTTCCATACCCTCCTCAAATCCACCACGGAGTGTCCGAAGTACCTCTCCCGTGCTTCGTATGACAGGTTTGAGTCCTCCGCCTGGGTGGCGACGGCCGGCATCGGGGCCCAGTGCCAAGCATGGCTCCAGTCTTCGGGCCTGGAGTAGTGGGTCCAAGAGAAGCTCTTGGACATCCCTTGCCTTGGCGAACAACTGTTCAGTAAACCGATGGAGGACAAGGCCACTGAGATAGAGACAGAGTTTGTGACTCAAACTTGTCTCTCATGCAAAAGCTCCTCCCTCTCTAGGATGAAGCAGCAGCCTAAAAAGCCGTTCTTCCAAAGGAAAGGGCTCCTTTACTGGGGTTACCTGCCCTTCCTGCCCACCTCTGCATTGACTCCCGGCATGCAGGGCAAGGGAGGTTCACATGGCCACCGCAAACCTAAAGGGCCTAAGGCCCAACACTGGCACCACCCCAGCCTCCACAGGGGTTTTGATGCCATCGGCATAGTCTCTCGCCCCCGTCAGCTCTTCCACCGGTGGGGGGACGCTTGTTTGCCTCACAGTGGACGTCAATCACGTCGGACACCTGGGTCCTCCCGGTAATCCGAGATGGATATCATCTCCACCTGGACAGGCGCCCTCCTCTCTTCTCCCCAGTGGAGCCTGCTCAGCTCCTCGCGCACCAGGCCTTCTTGCAGCAGGAACTGTCCATCCTCCTCGCCCAACGAGCGGTTAAGAAGGTACCGCTGCACCTTCGAGGTCAGGGGTTCTACTCCCGCTACTTTCTCGTCCCAAAAAAGACGGGGGACTTGTGCCCCATCCTCGACCTCAGAAACCTCAACAAGTTCCTGGTGCAGGAGAAGTCCAAGATGTTATTGCTTGGCGTCCTGCTGCCCTTCCTTCAGCAGGGCGATTGGCTCTGCTCCTTGGATCTCAAGGACGCTTACGCCCACATCCTAGTTCATCCTCAGCACAGGCAATACCTGCACTTCAGGGTCCAGGGGGAACACTACCAGTACAGAGTGCTCCCCTTCAGGCTTGTGTCCACACTGCGGGTTTTCACAAAGTGCCTCTCCGTGGCCACCACCTCTCTCAGGCAGCAGGGCATACCCGTCTTCCCCTACCTTGACAATTGGCTCTTCATGGGGTCCTCGATCGGTGAAGCCTGCCTGGCGATGGCACACATGATCCTTCTCCTCGAGCACCTCGGATTCCTGGTCAACTACCCCAAGTCTCACCTCGAGCCGGTGCAGACCCTGGAGATCAACGCATGTCTCGACACGGTGCAGGCAACCATCTTCCTTCCCATGGACCGAGCGGATCGCCTTTGGGCCGTGGCATCTCACATCCAAAACAGGACTTCGATTATGGCGCAAGCCATGCTGTGCCTCCTTGGGCACATGACCTCCACCGTCCATGTGGTCCCCCACGCCCGCTTGCACATGCAGACAGCCTAGTAGTGCCTCAGGGCACAATGGAGCCAGGCTTTCGGCCGCCTCAGGGACCCTATCTGGGTCTCCGGCAGTCTCCACAACTGCCTGAGCTGGTGGCGGGACCCCCGAAGACTCCTTCGAGGAATGCCCTTCCAGACCCTGAAGCACAGGCTCGTCTTAACGATGGATGCTTCCCTGCTAGGGTGGGGAGCCCACTGCGGCACATTGTGCACCCAGGGGCAGTGGTCGCCCAAGGTGTCTTGGCAGTAGATCGACCTGCTTGAACTTTGGATGGTCTGATGGGCCCTGAGGGCCTTCGAGGGCTATCTGAAGGTGCTCATGCAGACCGACAACAGGGTAGCCATGTTTTACATCAACAAGGAGGGGGGAACAGGATCGCGCCTCCTCTGCCAAGAGGCAATCCTTCTTTGCTCCTTTGCGTCTCTCTGGGGATGACAAACTCAGCAGGATCCTCTGCCCACACGAGTGGCGCTTGGATCCGGAGGTCGCCAGCGTCTTGTTCCATTGGTGGGGGACCCCATCCATGGACCTGTTTGCCCTGAGCAGGGTGGCCCCGGATGCGTTCCTCTTGAGTTGGACCTCCGACCTCCTTTACGCATTCCCTCCCACTCCTCTCATCGCGAGGACCCTCCACAAGGCTCAGCGGGACTGAGCTTCAGTGATTCTCGTGGCCTTGACAGCCTTGGTTCCTGCTTCTGCTCCGACTTGCGTCCGAGCCCCCAGTTCCCTTGGGCTGTGCCCCAGGCCTGTTGAAGCAGAAGGAGGGTCGGGTGTTCCACCTGAACCTGGCCTCGCTGTCCCTTGCAGCCTGGTGGCTGAACGGGTCGCCTTAGCTTCGCTGCATCTTCCGGAAGGCGTTGAGGAGATCCTTGTGTCGAGGAAGGACTCAACGAGACAGGCGTACGCCTTTAAGTGGCGACATTTCTCGATCTGGTGCTCTGAGCTTCAGATCAACCCGTTCTCCTGCTCTACCCAGTGGATCCTTCAGTACCACCTCCATCTCTCAAAGGCAGGGCTGAAATCCAATTCAATCAAGGTACACCTGAGCGCCATTTCGGTGAACCACCTCCCCATCGAGAGAAAACCCATTTTGGGGCAGCCCTTGGTCTCTCGCTTCATGCAAGGTCTATTGCTTTCCAAGCCTCCCATCTAGCCTCTACCGGCGGAATGGGACCTCAACGTGGTGCTGATGCAGCTCATGCGATGCCTTTTGAGCCAATGGTGATGTGCTCACTTCGGCATCTCTCCTGGAAAGTGGTCTTCCTGGTGGCTTTAACCTCAGCTCGCCGAGTCAGCGAACATCAGGCCCTCATGGCTGAGGCAAACACAAGAAGCAGGAGACGTTGGATGAACTGATAAATCTTTAATACTGAAGGAAAACCCCAACGCGTTTCGACAACGCCTTCTTCAGGGGGAATATCACTTAATTGACAAACAAAAACATAATCAATTAGTAATAAAAAAGGTTTAAAAACAATTAAAAACAATTGGCATGCTGCAAAATTATTACATGTAAACGTATAACAATGTAATTATGTAATAAAAAATAAATAAAAGGTATAATATAATAATTGCAAAAACAAACAAACGCAGGGCTGAGAAACCAAAGCAATAAAATATTAACAGAACAATATAAATAATAACTAAATAGATGTACACCATTAAAAGAATAGATAATAAATATAACTCAAATAAATATTAATTATGATGTCTAATTGACAAATTGTAAAAACAACAAATAATAAAAAAACAATGTGCCAAAATATAAAAATAATAGACATCAAAAAAAGAGACATAAGATAAAAGGAACACTAAAAATGTACTCCTAATACCAACTTAATCAAAATGCTGAAATCTAAATGACTTAGTATGAATAACTTAATGAAATACAGAGATATAAATAAATGTAAAGGTGAAGAAATATGAAAAAATGAAATAAAGGGACGCAAAACTGTACTATGATCATCTGAAGACATATATGAATAAAAACCTGATGAGGTGACTAATATGGTGTACCATAAAGCAAAATAATTTTTTTTAAAAAAATATATATATAAAATAATTACACTAAAGGGATAACAAAATCACAGGTAACCATCTGTCATGGTGGGAATATTGTAACTTGAAATGTTAAAATGTAAGAAAAAACGCTAAAAAATACTCTTATATGGACATTAGGTGCTACTACAAAGATATCTGTGTGAAGACGTGATAGTAATATATGGCATTAAAACTGATACATTGTATAATATGAAATTAACAAGAGGGAGGCTCAATAAGACAAGATGTGCTATTGGGCTACTCCAATTTGCCAAATTAACAAAAGCGAAGCTTAATGAAAGTAGACCCACATGGAGTTTGATACAGAATTGTGAGCGTAAAAGGTTCTAACTAAGAGTAGAAAATTGTTGAAGTACAGCATGTGACGTAACATATTAAAATACCATTGCTCACAAGTACTATTAAAAACCATAACTGAGAAACTAAGGCAAAGTCCATGACGCGGAGGGAACTGGAAAAATGAATAATATTATTATTTTTCAAAAAGATGCGTGACACTTAAACATGTGTACAACAGTGTAAAATATTGTTGACAAAAAACATTATTGTATTGATTATATGATATATAGTGGTACATGAATGAACTTATGGAGCGATTGAAAATGCTTGTATTATGAATCGCAGAGCAAAGTCTGAGGAAATTGCGCTCGAAAATCAAAGATGATTGGGAATTGTATTAGTACAAGGGCATATTGGCAATGCTTGAAATAACTTAGAAAATGAAGAACTGTGTATGGAAAATGTGGAGTGATGTTTAAAACAACTCCGCTTAGCAAATATAAGTGTGCAGTGCCGCCGACTGCAGAAATATTCTGGCGGTCAGCGTAAGTGCTACAAAACTTTAAAAACATGGGGGCTGAAGCGTAGCCTACTGCAGACATAATAATAATAATAACTATTTTTAAAAAACTAAGGAAAGGCAGGAGCTGAAAAGATTAAAAATATGGAAATAAAAACGTTATTGTATGAGCATAATTGTATCATAAACAATTATATTTAAAACAATGACGATGAAAATGAAGGTGCAAAGCTATCAAGTGCTAGTTTTCACGTTACAACTATTCCCAATCATCTTTGATTTTCGAGCGCAATTTGCCAACAATATTTTACACTGTTGTACACATGTTTAAGTGTCACGCATTTTTTTGAAAAATAATAATATTATTCATTTTTCCAGTTCCCTCCGCGTCATGGACTTTGCCTTAGTTTCTCAGTTATGGTTTTTAATAGTACTTGTGAGCAATGGTATTTTAATATGTTACGTCACATGCTGTACTTCAACAATTTTCTACTCTTAGTTAGAACCTTTTACGCTCACAATTCTGTATCAAACTCCATGTGGGTCTACTTTCATTAAGCTTCGCTTTTGTTAATTTGGCAAATTGGAGTAGCCCAATAGCACATCTTGTCTTATTGAGCCTCCCTCTTGTTAATTTCATATTATACAATGTATCAGTTTTAGTGCCATATATTACTATCAAGTCTTCACATAGATATCTTTGTAGTAGCACCTAGTGTCCATATAAGAGTATTTTTTAGCATTTTTTCTTACATTTTAACATTTCAAGTTACAATATTCCCACCATGACAGATGGTTACCTGTGATTTTGTTATTCCTTTAGTGTAATTATTTTATATATATTTTTTTAAAAAAATTATTTTGCTTTATGGTACACCATATTAGTCACCTCATCAGGTTTTTATTCATATATGTCTTCAGATGATCATAGTACAGTTTTGCGTCCCTTTATTTCATTTTTTCATATTTCTTCACCTTTACATTTATTTATATCTCTGTATTTCATTAAGTTATTCATACTAAGTCATTTAGATTTCAGCATTTTGATTAAGTTGGTATTAGGAGTACATTTTTAGTGTTCCTTTTATCTTATGTCTCTTTTTTGATGTCTATTATTTTTATATTTTGGCACATTGTTTTTTTATTATTTTATTATTTGTTGTTTTTACAATTTGTCAATTAGACATCATAATTAATATTTATTTGAGTTATATTTATTATCTATTCTTTTAATGGTGTACATCTATTTAGTTATTATTTATATTGTTCTGTTAATATTTTATTGCTTTGGTTTCTCAGCCCTGCGTTTGTTTGTTTTTGCAATTATTATATTATACCTTTTATTTATTTTTTATTACATAATTACATTGTTATACGTTTACATGTAATAATTTTGCAGCATGTCAATTGTTTTTAATTGTTTTTAACCCTTTTTTATTACTATTTGATTATGTTTTTGTTTGTCAATTAAGTGATATTTCCCCTGAAGAAGGCATTGCCGAAACGCGTTGGGGTTTTCCTTCAGTATTAAAGATTTATCAGTTCATCCAACGTCTCCTGCTTCTTGTGTTTGCCTGGACTATCTGCAGGAGGCTCTGCTCCTCCTTGTGTATCCTCATGGCTGAGGCTCCATACACCAGGTTCTACAGGAACAGGGTGGTCCTCCGCACTCATCCCAAGTTCCTACCAAAGGTGGTCTCGGACTTTCATCTCAACCAGGAGATAGTCCTACTAATTTATTTATTTATTTAACTGTATTTATATCCCGCTTTTCACCGGATCAAAGCGGTGTAACAAATAAAAAAAGGGGGGGGGGGCCGTTTAATCAGTTATAGGTCCCCACTAATGTTCTTCCCGAGACCGCATGCCGACCAGGCATCGGTGGTTTTGCATACACTCGACTGCAAGAGGACTCTTGCCTTCTACCTGCAGCGTACCCAGGTTCATCGCAAGTCCAATCGACTTTATGTCGCCTACAACTCTAATCGCCTGGGGCAGGCAGTCACCAAACGCACCTTCTCTGTCTAGGTGGCGGACTGCATTGCCTTTGCCCAAGCAAAGGCGGGCTCCCCACTGGATCGGCGGGTCACCATGCATGGCGTCTGAGCCAAGGCGTCCTCGGTGGCTTTGCTGCGCTCAGTGCCCCTAACGGACATCTGCCGGGCTGCGACCTCATCTTCAGCGAACACTTTCGCTGTACACTACTGCCTGGAGAGGGAGTCCTGCCGGGTCAGTGTCTTTGGCCAGGCTGTACTCCGTAATCTATTTGGGATATAAGCAGCTCCTGCCCTCTGACCCTTCTTCGACGGCTACTGAGAGCTTCGGCCCGGGGACCCGAAGACTCCATCTCCTCCAGGCATCAACGTCTGCTCACGGCTTCACGGAGGCGTTTTGGGTTACAGGCTCGGTAGCCTGTAGCTAAGGAGTCCCATAAGTGAGGTCTGACTTCCTGCTTGTCCCTGGAGAACACTTGTTACAGGTGAATAACTACGCTTTCTAGGTGGTGCTTACTTCGGCGTGCAGAGTCAGTGAACTACAGGTGCTGGTGGCACACGCGCCTTATATCAGGTTCTACAAAAATAGGGTGGTCCAACACACTCATCCTAAATTTCTGCCTAAGGTGGTTTCGCCTTTTCATCTCAACCAGTTGGTGGTACTTCCCACCACCTTTCCCAGGCCTCATGCGAACAGGGCAGAGGCCCCTCTCCATACCCTGGATTGTAAGAGGGCATTGGCTTTCTATCTAGAATGGACAAAAGCCCACTGTCGTTCCTCCCAGCTATTCATCTCCTATGACCCGAATATGCTGGGCAAGGGAGTTTCTAAATGTACCCTTTCCATCTGGATGGCTGACTGCATCTCCTTTACCTATGCCCAGGTTGGACTTTCCTTAGAACACCATGTAATGGTGCATAATGTCCACGCCATGGCAGCCTTTGTGGCTAACCTGTGCTTGGTCTCCTTGCTAAGGATCTGTAGGGCTGCAACATGGCCTTCTGTCCACATCTTTGTAGCCATTACTGCATGGATGTGGATTCCCAGTGTGACAGCACCTTTGGCCAAGCTATACTCTGGCACCTCTTTGGGAATTAATGCAACTCCTTCCCTCTGGCCTTTCTGTCTATCCAGACTACCTGAGAATCATTCTCTTGCTTGATGCTGGAGCCATATGTCATCTCTTGGAACCTTTCAGCATTTTTTCACTGTTCTTCACAGTTCAGCTTTTCTGGTTGCCCCGTTGGGCGATTTACAGGTTTTTTTTAGTAGCCTGTTGCTAAGGAGTCACAAAAATGAGGACTGACTTCCTGCTTAGTCCTGGAGAAAGTGTGGTTATTCACCTGTAACAAGTAATCTCCAGGAACAAGCAGGAATGAGTCTTCACATATGGGTATCGTCAGTACCAACGGAGCCTGCGCGGGAACACTCCCCAGCGTCCAAAAGGAAAGCTTTTGGGAGCATCCCACAGCGCCTGCGCGCTGCCTTCCCGCCTTTCCCAACTGCCTCTCTCCAGTTCTTCTTTTCCGCGGAGCCAGCAGGTCGTGTTTCCTGTCACCGCTGAAGAATTTCTTATTTTCTTTTATTTTTCTTTAGTCGCGTGTCTGCCTTCTCGATTCCGGACCGGTACCACCGGTCTTTTTTCTTTCTTTAAACAAAAAAAAAAAAAAAAAACTTCCTCTCTTCGGTGCATTTTTTCTTCTGGGGCCTTAGGCCTACAGATATATTTTTCCTCATGGAAAAACCCGCCTCCGGGTTTAAAAAGTGCACGAAGTGCAGTAGCACTATTTCTGTCACTGACACCCATGACTGGTGTCTAAAATGTTTAGGTCCTGACCACTCCATTGCGGATTGTGAGTCCTGTTCCATGATGTCTAAGAGAGGGTTACAGAATCGGGCAGCCAAGCTCAGTACCCTGTTTCCCTCCGATGCAGCTTCTGTGGCATCGACGTCTTCCAGGGCTTCTTCTTCATCCCATGGATCTCAGGTAACCAAACTTAAATCTGGCCGGTCCTCAAAGAGTTCATCTCCCTCTAAGTATCGAGATGCCCCCGGGCTTACTCTTGAGGAACCCACACCGGCAAAATTACCCCGGCGGGAGGCTCCGGCTTCCAAAGCACTACCTATGGGGTCACAGGTTGACATTGATGGCTCGGCCTCGACCGATCACCTGTTACAATGTTCTGGGGTACCGGCAGTCACCACCGGTACCAACATCCAGACATTGGTGGCGTCAATGGATCAGAATATTCTGACCATGCAGCATGCCATCACGGCATTCATACAAGCTGCGACGCCTACGGTACCGCAACAAACCCCGTTGTCGGTACCTGTACCGATTCCGGTACCGGACCCGATATCGGTCCCGATCTCCAGGAACAAGCAGGAATGAGTCTTCACATATGGGTACGTCGGTACCAACGGAGCCTGCACGGGAATGCTCCCCAGCATCCAATCAGAAAGCTTTTGGGAGCATCCCTCGCGCCTGCGCACTGACTTCCCGCCTTTTTCACTGTCTCTCCTCAGTTTTCGTTTTTCCGCGGAGCCGGCAGGACGTCCTCCTGTCACCGCAGAAACTTTTTTCTTTAAATACTTCATGTCTTGTTTTCTTGTGGTCGCGGCTGTTTTTCCCGCCGACACCAGTACCGCCGGTGGTTTTTTCTTTTCTTTTTTCTTAAACTCAGAGAGATTTTTCCCTCTGTTTCTGTCTTAACTTTTTTGGGCCTACAAGGCCTCTCCATGATGGAGCCTTCTTCTCCTAAGAAGTGCCTTCACTGTGGAAACACAGTTTTCTTTTTAGACTCCAATCACTGGTGTCTAACCTGTTTGGGTCCTGACCCTTTTTCCCCTGAACTATCAGGCTGCAATACTGAGAGAAGACCTTCCCTCTTTCGAGTTTCCCTCGATACCGTTTTCGCTCCTGCAGTGAGGGCACCGGGTTTTTCTTCTCTACAGGATCAGGTAACCCACAAACAGTCTGTTAAGACTTGCCAATCCTTGAGTGGTAGGTCTCATGCCACGCATGATGACGGCTCCGGCCTTGCCCTCAAGACCCCATTGGCATTAAAACCCCGGCGGGAGTCTTCGGGCTCCAAAGCATTTCAGGGGTTTCAGGTTGTTCCTGGGGCTCACCCCTCACAGAACATACCTGAGCCATGCTCGGGGGTGGTATCCGCTTCGAGCGGTACCGATACCCCGGCATCGGCACTGGTGTCGAGTGTTCCACTCTTCACCAGGGATCATCATCTGGCATCCTCGGTACCTTCGGGACCGATCGATACGTTCCAGATTGACTTTCCTGTTTCTAAGCCATGCTTGGTGGTGGTATCTGCTTCGAGCGGTACCAATACCCCGGCATCGGCACCGGTGTCGAGTGTTCCACTCTTCACCAGGGATCGTCATCTGGCATCCTCGGTACCTTCGGGACCGATCGATACGTTCCAGATTGACTTTCCTGTACCTAAGCCATGCTCAGGGGTGGTATCCGCTTCGAGCGGTACCGATACCCCGGCATCGGCACCGGTGTCGAGTGTTCCACTCTTCACCAGGGATCGTCATCTGGCGTCCTCGGTACCTTCGGGACCGATCGATATGACCCAGAGTGACTTCCCTGTGTCAGCATCGCCGGTACCACCACCGACGTCGGTGCACTCTAGACATGCATCGATACACTTGCTCCCTTCGATGCCGAGTCTGGAATCGATATCTAGTCTAGATGACTGGGTACCGACGCGCCTTGGAACCGACCCTTATCGTTTCCGGATACGCAGTACCGAGGATACTCACCAAGACTCTCTGGTTACCTCGGTACCGCTTGAGCAGCCTCCGATGACGGCCTCGATGCCATTACCGGTATCGGTATCGATGTCGATTCCTGCAGTTACATCGGTACCATCGATCCTTTCTATGCCTAGTTTGGAATCGATACCTGGCATGGACGATGCAGTACTAACTGCCTCAAATCGTGACTGCCAGTATCATTATCCATCTAGTAGGGTTCTTTTTCTGTACCAGACCAGTACATCCTCTGGTGCTCAGGCTGCATCTTCAACCTTAGCCTTCCCAGGGATGGTTCCCATTGGAGATCCTTCTTTTCAGAAATTTCTCCCTGACATGGCAACCTTTCTTGCTATTCCTATCCCTGGCTGTAATCTTAACCAAGGCTCTCCTGCAGAAAAGGGAAATATAATGCTTCCTTTACATCATTCTTTGCAGGATCTTCTTCTGAGAATATGGGAATCACCTTTAAGGGTTCCCTCACCTTCTACAGCAACTAATGTTCTGTATCAGGTGCCCCCCTCTCCAGGGTTTCAAAAGAATCAACTTCCCCATCATTCCATTGTAGTGGAATCAGCAATGAGGAAGGTAAAAAGAAAGAAGAAGCATTCTTCTTATCCGCCAGGTCGTGCTTCTAGAGCACTTGATGCCTTTGGACGTCAAACCTTCCAAACATCTATGCTGGCATCAAGAATTATTTCTTATATATTTTATATGAGTCTAACACTCCAGGAGGTCACAAAGAAATTATCTCTTTTGACTCCTTTTTTGTCAGAGCCTAAGGCTGCTGACTATTCCTTGCTTCTTAGTCATAGCCGGAATATCGCTTGGTTTCTTTCTCGTGCTTCTCTAGACTCTTTTGAGTCTGTTAGCAGATCCTCTGCTATTGCCATTGGAGCATGTCGTAGAGCCTGGCTCCAAGCTTCAGACTTGAGCAGATGGGCACAACATACACTGGGTAATTCTCCTTGTACTGGAGAAAATCTCTTCAATAAGGAGGCTTTACGTCAGGTTGCTCATTGCTCCACTGACTTCCCTGGTTCTGGAGACCATTCTAAGCCTTCTTCTTCCCCAGGAGGTAGGAAATGTCCTACCAAGCCTTCTTTCCCTAAGAAAAGAAGGTTTCACTCTTCTCCTGCCCATCATCCAGAGGTGCCCAAGCAAGGGACACCTCGTCCTAGTCTGAAGTTTCCAAACTCTAGCCAGTCTCAACATACCCAGCAACCATAGGTTCTGAAGGTTACAATCTACAGTTAACTTCTTCTTAACAGAAGTTTGTTCACTGTTTTTTCTTAAAGCTACACTGGGTTTTCCTTTTTCAGTATGCTAAGCTGTCAGGATATTCTTGTCCATGGGTTACAGAATTCTCCTCTTCTTACTATTAAGAATGATAGTTTCTGGCCCAACATGAACATTTTTTCCCTCAGCCGACTCACCATATGGGTAAGTCACCCTCCAATTACCTGTTTTCTCTACCCTCTCATCCAGGTTTTTCCCTGACTGAGTGGTACCATACTGAAAAGCTTCTCTAGCCTTTCATTCCAGTGTAGACCTTTTAGTTTTCTTGAATACATTCTCAAGATAACTCATCAGACAGGGACAGGAATATCTCCTCTCCCTTTGTCTGTTCCTCTCTGTTTTGCACAGGAAGATCCTCTCTGCTGTCTTTTCAGCTTCTGTGCATGCAGGAGTTCCAGTGTTTGAACCACTGGTACTTTTCCACAAGTGCCAGTCTATCTTCCACAATTTTTGTCTAGCCTCAGTAGTGATTCCAAGCTAATCCTCATCTATCTTGGATAATCCTACTCACTTTAGGCTTCCCACATCATCTTCTTTCTGGCCATCTCCTTTTCCTAGGATGTGGCAGCACACCTGACTTCAGTCAGTTTTATCTCATAATTCTCCTGCACAATGCTCTCTGCAATCTTCAGAGGAGCTTTCTACTATGGGCCCTTGCTACAGAGCATTGAACTTGTCTCTGAGGGCTATTCTATACAGTAGTAAAAAGCTTATAAATCATTCCCATGACTGTGAGGGTTCGCCACACCCTCTTGTCTCCTGTTATAATACAGAATATAAGCTTTTCTGCGTGAATATCCAAGGCTACTAGTACCGCATGATACCCCTATGTCCCTCCAGTGGGTCCTCCTGGTATCTTCTCTATGCGTTTCTGTACATCTGCCATGTCTGAGTTCTAAAGGACTCCCGCCTTGCTCTTCACAGACTGATATTCTCCTCTGTTTTTCACGCAACCATCCTGGTTATTTTGCTGGATTGCATTCCTGCATCCTTTTAGCCCACGGAAATAGATTCTCTATATATCTGTCAAGTGGGTTTCACCCTCTTGTTATTAGGTGAATTTTTTCCCTTCATATTCCCCATGTGAATGTTCTTATGGGGCTTAGTATTAGACAGGTATCTTCAGACTTATTGTCATGTATGTAAATATCTCTATATATGCCTCTACATACATATGTCTGTAAGCTGTGTGTGCATAATTTATGCCCCCATATATATATATATATATCCACCTATATATATATATGTTGATACATATTTCTACACACATCTAGATATACATATATATATAGGTATATATATATCTCCCTATATATATATATATATATATGTATCTGTTGGGAGACTTTTTATAGGTCGATATGTATTACATACTATCTCCTCACTGTCTATGCTATAGCAATTTGTACCTTCTTAGAGGTTACAGACAGTGAACTCCCTTTTTCATACTGTTCCTTAGTATGTGGGGACTGTTATGCACACAACCACTACTGTGGTGATAACAGCTTCCGCTTTGCTCTAGGTCTCCCTATTCTTGAAGATTCAAGCTTCAATATCTTTCCTATCTCTCATCAGCTAGGAAAGACAGTGTACATCTTCATTATTTTGAGTACACATTTGTTCTCCTTGGGAATATGGGCTTTTTTCCATATCCCTTCTTCCCTCCAGGACTGGGCTAGTTGTCCAAATCGGTCAGACTTCTTCTTTTAGTCCTCAATGTTAATGACTCTGTACCTAAAAGAGTTTTCAGCTTTTTCCCATAAAGCTTTCCATTGACGACCTGCCGTTCTAATCCTACCCCAGTTGACACCTGGATCACCTGCTAATTCCAGGTCTGGACCTTCACCCTCACTGCTGTGAGGTCACCTTGAGGATTCCGCTACTGCATATCCAGTAGACTCCATCACGCTTTCTACTTCCTACAATCCAGTAGGTAAGCTCCATATTATAACTGTTCATTAAATAATTTAATGGTACTTATCATACATGCCATGGACTCCTCTTCTGTAGTCCTTGGGTTTGCTGTTTTCCTTACAGCTCTTCTATTCTCAACTCCTACCCTCCATTCCCTCATGGGATGCCGGAGATTCCTGTGTGGGAAATGCACTCCTGATCCAGGAACATGCATTTTATGGGATCTCCCCCTGGCATCTATAGCTAGGGAGTCCCCATATGTGAAGACTCATTCCTGCTTGTTCCTGGAGATAGCACAGTTACTTACCTGTAACAGGTGATCTCTGGGAACAGCAGGAATAAGTCTTCACAATCCACCCACCTCCCCTAGGAGTTGTATCTATCTATCTATCTTCCTTTCCTCTTTCTCTCCTTTTGTTTCAGCTATGAAACTCAACTGAGGAGAGACAGTGGAAAAGGCGGGAAGTCAGTGCGCAGGCGCGAGGGATGCTCCCAAAAGCTTTCTGATTGGATGCTGGGGAGCATTCCCGTGCAGGCTCCGTCGGTACCGACGTACCCATATGTGAAGACATATTCCTGCTGTTCCCAGAGATCACCTGTTACAGGTAAGTAACTGTGCTATACCAGTACCGCTTGCATCGACATCAGCATTGACGGCAGCGGTACGCTATCCAGTGATGCCCATCAGTACCGACTCGGTACCGATTACTCCCGATGTCGATACCTCCCGGTACGTGTATCGGGCTCTGCGAGAGCATCCAGACAGTCGATACTTCGATTCCTCTGAAGACTCTGATTCTTCAGAGGCCTCAATTGAAGCATCGGGGATCCTTCCTCAGGAACCCTCTTCTCCAAAAAGGAGAATGTATCCTCCTGAAGACTTGTCTTTTCAGGACTTCATTAGGGAGGTGGCCAAAGGCCTGTCCATCTCAGTGACCTCTGAAACTGAACCTAGAGCCAAAAAATTAGATATCCTACAATATCCTAAGGCTCCTAAAGAGGCAGCCACCTTACCAATACATGAGATTCTTTATGATCACATGTTGGGCATATGGGAGACTCCTCTTTCCACCTCCCCTCATTCCAGAAGGTTGGACACCATGTATCGTGTTCCTCCTTGTCCTGGGTTTCATAAGACTCAGCTTCCTCACCACTCCATTGTGGTAGAGTCTGCTATGAAAAAGATCAAGAGTACAAAAAGGCACTCCTCTGCTCCTCCAGGAAGAGAATGCAGAACCCTAGATGCCTTTGGCAGGAAAATCTTCCAGGCCAGTATGCTTGTAGCCAGAATCAACTCCTATAGTCTCTATATGGGGATGTTTCTAAAAGAAGTTACAGATCATCTGCAAACCTTATCTCCTTTTATGTCAGAAGATAAGAGAGAAGAATATATCACCTGGCTTAAACATGCACAGGATGTATCCAAGTTTTCCAACCGTGCAGCCTTTGACTCTTTTGAGGGGGCCAGTAGAGCCTTGGCTATTGCCATAGGTGCACGCAGAGTTGCTTGGTTGCAAGCCTCTGATTTGGAATCCTGGGTACAGGATGGTTTAGGTAACCTTCCCTGTACAGGCGAAAACCTGTTTGGCAAAGATTGGCAAGCAAAGGCCAACCAGATGGATGCTGAAAATTCTGCTTTAGATAGACTTTCAAAGTCTACTACTGCTCCTTTTAAAAAGAGGTTGTTCAAAAAGGGATCTTTCCCAAAGAAAGGGAAATTTTCTTCTTATGGTCAGGCCTCTTCTCAAGGTCGTTTTGCTACAAAGAGACAGCAACAACCAAAACAGGCCAAAACCCAGGCTGCAAGGACTACTACGGCCCAACAGCCTCAGCCTCCTCAGGGCCTTTGACTTTCCACTAGAGAACTTAGCCTTTCTGGCTCTAGAACATCCAGAGCCTCTCACCATCCCAGGAAGGTTAGCTCACTTTGCTCCCAGATGGGAACAAATCACAGCAGAGCAGTGGACCCTTTCCATCATAAGGGAAGGGTACAAACTTCATTTCTTAAACCTTCCTCCTCACACCATGGTGAAACAGTTCAATTCTCCAACATCTCTCCTCAACCTTCTAGGTCAAGAGATTGCTACCCTTCTTGCCCAAGGGGCAATAGAAGAAGTACCCTTTCTTCAACAGGGCTCAGGGTTCTACTCCCCCTATTTTCTCATTCCAAAGAAAACAGGGGACTACAGACCCATATTAGATCTCAGAGAATTGAACAAGTTTCTATGCAAGGAGAAATTCAAGATGACTTCTCTCGGAACTCTCCTTCCATACCTCCAAAGTCAGGACTGGCTTTGTTCTCTAGATCTCAAGGATGCGTACACCCATGTTCTCATCCATCCAACACACAGAAGATTCCTTTGGTTCCTTTACCAAGGAAAGCACTACCAATACAAAGTGCTTCCTTTTGGTCTGGCCTCTGCTCCAAGAGTGTTCACAAAATGCATGGCAGTAGTAGCTGCATTCCTGCGCACTCTAGGAATATTTGTATTCCCATATCTGGACGACTGGCTCATCCGAGCTCCATCCTAGTCAGAGGCCCAGACTTCCCTGGCCTGCACAAGGCGTGTTCTTCAGTATCTGGGACTGGTAATCAACATTCCAAAATCCCATCTCACCCCTACTCAAACTCTAGAGTTCATAGGGGCCTTACTGGATACCACAACTGCAAGGGCCTATCTTCCCCAGGCCCGTTGCCTACGCTTGGTGCAGTTAGCCTCCCAGATGCAGTTAAAATCCCATTTAACTGCTCGAGAGATGTTGCAACTCTTAGGCCACATGGCATCCACGGTGCATGTCGTTCCCTATGCTCGCCTTCACATGAGAGCAGCTCAGTGGACCCTATCCACCCAATGGACCCAGGCATCAGGTTGCCTGCCAGACAAAATAGCAACCTCCAGTCGCCTATTTTGGTCCCTCCACTGGTGGAAGTCCACTCAGAATCTGTTGCTGGGGTCCCCCTTTCAACAGATGCCTCTCCAAAGGGTTGGGGGGCTCATCTACAAGATCTCTCGACCCAGGGCATCTGGTCTCCACAGGAGACATCTCTTCATATCAACCTCTTAGAGCTCAGAGCAATCTTTCTGGCTCTCAGAGTCTTCCACACCCTGCTCAGCTACAAGACAGTCCTCATCCACACGGAGAACCAGGTAGCCATGTTCTACGTGAACAAGCAGGGAGGGACTGGCTCTCTGTCGCTTTGCAACGAAGCTCTGAGATTGTGGGCCTTCGCCAGGGAGCATCAAATCCATCTCATGGCAGTGTATCTTCCAGGGGTTCAAAACTCTTGGGCAGACAGACTCAGTCGAGTTCTGCTTCCACACGAATGGTCCCCTCCATGGGGACCAGATAGCCAGGATTTTTCGGATTTAGGGTACCCCAGACATAGACCTGTTTGCAAGTCCATGGAATGCCAAACTTCCCCGGTTCTGTTCCAGGATTCCATGTCAGGGAGTTCAGGCCAGAGATGCCTTCCTCCTTCATTGGGGGCAAGACTTCCTCTATGCCTTTCCACCTATTCCCCTCATCCCCAAGACTCTGTTCAAGCTTCAGAGAGACAAGGGGTCTATGATCCTCATAGCACCACTTTGGCCACGCCAAGTGTGGTACCTTCTACTTCTGCATCTCTCTCAAGCTCCCTCCCTAGACCTGGGGTCTGCTCCAGATCTCCTCTCCCAGGAGGAGGGAACCTTGTGGCACCCAAATCCTCAGTCTCTTCATCTCAGGGCCTGGTTGTTGAAGGCCTAGACCTTCAAGATTTACACCTTTCTCAGCAAGTGAAGGATATCCTTCATGCTTCCAGAAAGCCTTCCACCAGACGTTCGTATGCTTTTAAATGGAAAAGGTTTTCCATTTGGTGTGCAGAGAAGGGTCTCAATCCTCTTGCAATACCTCTGAATTCTTTACTAGACTATTTGCTGCATTTATCCCATGCAGGCCTTAAAACAAATTCAATCAGAGTCCTTTTGAGTGCTATTGCAGCATCCCTTAAGCCTCTCAATGGACAACCTATTTCCTCTCATCCCCTTATAGCAAGATTCATGAGAGGCCTTCTTTTGACTAAACCTCCCATTAGACCACCTCCAGTGGCATGGGACTTGAATCTGGTTCTTGGCCAGCTTATGAAGCCACACTTTGAACCCTTAGCCACTACCTCCTTGAAATTCCTTTCCTGGAAGGTTATTTTTCTCATTGCAGTCACCTCAGCTCGCCGTATCAGTGAGTTGCAAGCTTTAGTGGCTAATCCTCCTTATACAAAACTCATTGTTATATATGTAAATAATTTTGTGCATTTCTCCCTAAGTTATCCAAGTTTTTCTTCCCTGTTCTATGTAAAACTGTTATTGTTAATTATGGTTCCATGTAAACCGCGCTGATGCTAAAGAGTGCGGTATATAAGAAAAATAAATAAATAAAATAAAATAAAATAAATATACAAGGTTCCATCATGACAAGGTAGTCCTCAGAACTAAGCCACACTTTATGCCTAAAGTGGTCTCACCTTTTCATCTGAACCAGGAGGTGTATTTACCTGTCTTTTTTCCAGGACCTCATGCATCAAGTGCAGAGAGGAATCTTCATACCCTGGATTGTAAAAGAGCACTTGCTTTCTACTTACAAAGGACACAGCAACATAGAAAGTCCTCTCAACTTTTTGTTGCTTTTGATCCTTCTCATTTAGGACTTCCAGTCTCTAAGAGAACTCTGTCCAATTGGATTGCTCAGTGTATTTCCTTCGCCTACCAGAGTAAGAACCTTTCTCTGAAGGGCCATGTCACAGCTCACAATGTGAGGGCCATGGCAACCTCTATGGCTCATCTAAACTCTGTGTCCATCGACCAAATCTGTCGAGCGGCCACCTGGGCATCGGTTCATACCTTCACAGCCCATTACTGCTTGGACAAGGACTTCCGCCGGTATGCCTTGTTTGGTCAGGCTGTTCTCAAACACCTGTTCCATGCCTAATCAACTCCTACCCTCCATCCCTCACTGGATGCCTGAGATTCATGGGTGGAGGTGGAGCCCTTCCCAGGGACTCACAATCTGGGTGATCTCCCAGGCATCTCTAGCTGGGGAGTCCCCATATGTGAAGACTCATTCCTGCTTGTTCCTGGAGATAGCACAGTTATTTACCTGTAACAGGTGATCTCTGGGAACAGCAGGTAAAAGTCTTCACAACCCACCCACCTCCCCTAGGAGTTGTATCTCTCTAACTATCTTTCCTTTCCTCTCTCTCTCTTTGTCTCAGCTTTAAAACTCGAACTGGAGAGAGGCAGTTGGGAAAGGCGGGAAGGCAGCGCGCAGGCGCTGTGGGATGCTCCCAAAAGCTTTCCTTTTGGACGCTGGGGAGCGTTCCCGCGCAGGCTCCGTCGGTACCGACGATACCCATATGTGAAGACTTATTCATGCTGTTCCCAGAGATCACCTGTTACAGGTAAGTAACTGTGCTTTCTCTGGGAGCAGCAGGAATTAGTCCTCACTACCCTCCCTCCTCCCCATGGAATTGTTTTTTTCTTTTTGGATTGAGTAAGCTATTTCATTATACTGAGTTAAGATGGCTCTGTTTGGGCAGGAAGGCGATCACGCATGCGTGCCGGATCTCCCAAAGGCTTTCTGTGAAAGCTGGGGAGGGTTCCAGTGCAAGGGCTCTGTCGGTGACGGCACCCATAAGTAAGGACTGGTTCCTGCTGCTCCTGGAGAACACCTGCTGCAGGTGAGTAACCATGCTTTAGTAAACATACTCCTAGATAACACTATTTCCCTTATAAAAACTCTTTCCAGCTGCATAGGGTCAAGAAAACATACCCATTTCTGTTGTAAAAGAGTAAGCACTTACATGGAAATTTAAGAAAAAAAAAGTAACACCTAAGGAATAATACCCAAGGCCTAAGAAGAAGAATTTTTTTTTCTTTTCAGCCACAAAATGTTTCATCTTTTTTATGAAAATAAGACTTTAAAATCAAAAACTTATAAGAATATAAGAAGTGCCGCACTGGTTCAGACAATGGTCCATCAAGCCCAATGTCCTGTTTCCAACAGTGGCCAATCCAGGTCGGCAGTATTTGACAAGTCCCAAAAGTAGCCAGTTCCATGCTACTTATCCCCAGGGATAAGCAGTGGTTTTCTCTCAGTCTTCCTTAATAATAGTTTATGGACTTTTCCTCCAGGAATTTGTCCAAACCTTTTTTAAACCCATCTAAACATCCTCTGGCAAATCTTAATTATACAATGAGAAAAAAAATATTTTCTCCTTTGTTTTCAATATACTACCTTGTAGCTTTATGGCGTATCCCCTAGTCCTTGTATTGTTTGAAAGAGTAAACAATGGATTCCCATTTACCTGTTCCACTTCACTCAGTATTTTATAGACCTCTGTCATATCTCCCCTGAGCTGTCTCTTCTTTAAACTGAAGAGCACTGACCTCTTAAGCCTTTCCTCATAGGAAAGCCATTCCATCCCCTTTATCATTTTGGTTGCCCTTCTCTGAAACATTTGTAATGCCACTGTCTTTTTTTGAGATGCGGAGACCAGAATTGCACATAAGGTGTGATTGTACCATGGAGCGATATGGAGGCATTATATCCTTTGTTTTATTCTCTATTCATTTCTTAATAATTCCTAATATTCTGCTTGCTTTTTTTAACGCCATCATACAATGAACAGATTTCAGCATATTGTCTATGATCACTCCTAGATTCTTTTCTTGGGTCGTGACTCCTAATGTGGAACCTAGCATTGTGCGTCTATAGTATGTGTTATTCTTCCCTATATGCATCACTTTGCACTTGTCCACAATGGTCTTCCAAGACCCTTCTGTCTCAGTTCATGCTAGCCCAGTCTTTCTCCTGCTGCCCTGCCTTCTTCCTCAGGTAGGTGGTAGCACAGGGCTGGTGCTACCATTAGGTGAACTAGACAGTCATCTAGAGTGCCAACATTTAGAGCCCTTTGCCACCATTGCTGCCTCTCTGGGATCTGCACCAGTGGCAATGACTTTCAAATAGCAATGCAGCACTTCCTATCTGCATCAGAGGGGGCAAAAGCACCAACAGCACACAGTGCCGGAGGGTTTTGGTAGTTCCACATTGCTGCAGGTCCTGGCAATAGGGACAGGAGCAGGAGGATGGCAGGAATGAGGTTCATTCTGTGTCTCTCATATCCTTGCACCAGTCTTGTACAACAGTAACTCTGAATTTTCTTATCTCCAGTAACAAGCAGGAATGTAGTCTTCACATATGGGTATTGTCGGTACCAACGGAGCCTGCGCGGGAGCGCTCCCCAGCGTCCAATAGGAAAGTTTTTGGGAGCATCCCACAGCGCCTGCGTGTTGCCTTCCCGCCTTTCCCAACTGTCCCTCTCCAGTTCTTCATTTTCCGCGGAGCCAACAGGTCGCACATCCTGTCACCGCAGAAAAAAAATCCCTTCTATTCTTCTTTTTTGTGGTCGCGTCTGCCTTCCCTTGACGCTACACCGGTACCGCCGGTTCTTCTTTCTTTTCTTCTAAAAACAAAACAAAACCTTACTTCTGGAGTCTTTCCAGTAATTTTTTCTTCAGGTGCCACACGCCATTTTGGGCATTAGGCCCAACGTTTTCCTTCAAAATGGAAAAACCCGCTTCGGGTTTTAAAAAGTTTTCTAAGTGTGGCGGTACTATCTCCGTCACCGACACCCATGAGTGGTGCCTCAAATGTTTAGGTCCTGACCACTCTATTTCTGAGTGTGTTGCCTGTCGAAAAGGGGCTGGCAAAACCGAGCTGCTAAACTTAGCACCCTTTTTCCCTTCGATGCAGCTTCCATGGCACCGACATCTTCCAGGGCTTCGTCTTCCTCCCATGGATCACAGGTAACTAAACATAAATCTAGCCGGTCCTCAAAGGATAGATCTCCTTCTAGAGGGAGGAGTGGCTGAGTGGTTGGGACAGGTTACCTCAGGCCGGAAGGCTGGGGGTTCAATTCCTACATGGGGACAAGCAACCTCAGGCCGGAGGGACTGGGGTCTCTAGTCCCATGGCCACTCCTAGTGGCCTTGGGCAAGCCACTTAACCCTCCATTGCCTCAGGTACACTTAGATTGTGAGCCCTTCGGGGACAAGGGAATAAAAAGTACCTGTCAGTATACATGTAAACCGCACTGATTCTAAAGAGCGTGGTATAAAAAATAAATAAATAGACATTGAGATGCCTCTGGCGTTGCCCTTGAGGGACTTTTACCGGCAAAATTGCCCCGGCGGGAGGCTTTGGCTTCTAAAGCACTAACGGGGTTCCAGGATGTTCTCGAGGCTTCAACCTCGGCAGAACTACTGGTACCATGCTCTGGGGTACCGGCTGCTTCATCCGGTACCGATACCCAAGCATCGGCAGCGTCAATAGACCAGAGATTCTTGGCTATTGAATGCAGTCTGGCGGCTCTTCTCATGGCCTTGATGCCCCTGAAACTGCTTCAGACAATTCAACCGGTACCGGCTCCGACTCCGGTGCTGGCATCGACTGCATCAACATCGGCAGGTATTCTACCAGGACCGAGTCATGCGTGTCTATCTGGCATTGACAAGTCGGTACCGGACCACTCCAAAGCCGACTTTGATTGGTACCGGTATCGTGCCTTGCATGATCACCCGGATCGGAGATACTTCGAATCCTCGGATGAGTTTTGAAGATTCTGAAAGCTCTGCCGATACCAGAGTACTTCTTCCTGAGGATTCCTCTTCTCCTCAGCGTAGGATGTCTCCACCAGAGGATATGTCCTTTCAGGATTTTATCCGAGATGTGGCCCAAGGTCTTTTCATCACAGTGGCTCCTGAAAAAGAGCCTAGGGCAAAGGAATTAGAAATCCTGCAATACCCTAAAGCTCCCAAGGAGGCAGCTACCTTACCTATTCATGAGATCTTGCATGATCTCATGTTAAGGATGTGGGAAACACCTCTAACCACATCTCCTCACTCTCAAAGACTTGACACCATGTATCGAGTTCCTCCTTGTCCTGGGTTTCAAAAGACTCAATTACCACACCATTCCATGGTGGTGGAATCAGCTATGAGAAGGATAAAGAGTGCAAAAAGGCATGCATCTAATCCTCCAGGACGTGAGTGTAGGACTCTTGACGTCTTTGGACGTCGAACCTTCCAGGCTTCCATGCTTTCTGCTAGGATCAGTTTCTATATCTTATATATGGGAATGTTCCTTAAGGAGGTCACAGGAGATTTAGAGCTTATGAGCCCTCTCCTTCCTGATGATAAGAGGCAAGATTACCTCGCCCTTGTCAAACATGCCCAGGATGTTTCCAAGTTTGTGAATCGTGCAGCCTTTGCTTTGAGTGCATAAGCAGAACCTTTGCCATTGCCATAGGTGCACGTAGGATTGCCTGGCTCCAGGCATCTGACTTGAAACGTGGATACAGGATAAACTAGGGAATTTTCCTTGCACAGGAGAGAATCTCTTTGGCAAGAATTGGCAGGAAGAAGCTAATGAGATAGATGCTGACAATATCACTTTGGATAGATTGTCTAAATCTACAGCTGATCCTGGGAGGAAAAAATCCTCTAAGAAACCATTCTTCAGTAAGAAGAAGAAGTTTTATCCCTCCTATACCCAGCAGGGGCATCGTTTAGGTCAGTCTGCCCAAAAGGGATAGCAGCAGCAACCTAGACAAAGAAAGACAAAAGCAGCTAAGCCTCAACCGGCTCAGCAGACTCAGCCTCCACAGGGGCTTTGACTCCTATCTAGAGAACTTTGCCTTCCTGGCCCTGAATGGCCCAGAACCCTCCACCATCCCAGGAAAGTTATGTCATTTTACCCCTAGATGGGGTCAGATAACAGCAGAAAATTGTACTCTGTCTATTGTAAGAGAGGGGTACAAGCTTCATTTCCTCAACATGCCCCCTCCTACAATGGTAAGACAGTTCAATTCTCAGACCTCTCTCAACGACCTGTTAGGTCAAGAGGTCATTGTGCTCCTTGCTCAAGGGGCAATAGAAGAGGTACCCATTCCCCAACGGGGTACAGGGTTTTACTCCCCTTTTTCCTTATTCCAAAGAAAACAGGAGGACACAGACCTATTTTAGAGAATTGAACAAATTCCTGTTCAAAGAGAGGTTCAAAATGATTTCTCTAGGAACTCTGCTGCCATACCTTCAGAGTCAGGATTGGCTTTGTTCTCTAGATCTCAGGGATGCATACACTCATGTTCACATCCATCCAACTCACCGAAAGTTCCTTCGCTTTCTGTTTCAAGGGAATCACTACCAATACAGGGTTCTTCCCATTGGCCTGGCCTCTGCACCAAGGGTGTTCACAAAATGCATGGCTGTGGTGGCAGCATTTCGCCGCACCCTGGGAATATTAGTCTTCCCTTACTTAGACGACTGGCTCATTCGAGCCCCTTCAGAGCCAGAGGCTAGGGTTGCCCTCTCTCACTTTCATAAACTTCCCAAAATCCAACCTTGCTCCCACTCAGTCTCTAGAGTTTATAAGAGCTCTGCTGGATACCAGACAGACAAGGGCCTACCTTCCACAGCCCTGCTGCCTTCGCATTGTGCAGTTAGCTTCCCAAGCAGTGCTAAAACCTTACCTCACTGATCGGGAAATGTTACAGTTGCTAGGCCACATGGCATCCACCATGCATGTGGTTCCTTATGCTCGCCTCCATATGAGGGCAGCCCAGTGGACCTTATCCACTCAGTGGACTCAGGCATCAGGTTGCCTGTCAGACAAAATAGCAAACTCAGATCGCCTTATTTTGTCCCTCCAATGGTGGCAGTCACCCAAAAATCTTTTGGTGGGGTCTCCTTTTCAGCAACCCCCACCCCAAGCCACTCTAACAACAGATGCTTCACAGGTGGGTTGGGGAGCCCACCTGCAAGGCCTCTCTACCCAGGGTACCTGGACTCCACAGGAGGCCTATATCCGTATCAATCTCCTGGAGCTCAGAGCAATCTTCCTTGCTCTTCGAGTATTTCACACCCAGCTCAGCTACAAGAAAGTCCTAGTTCAAACGGACAATCAAGTAGCCATGTTCTATGTGAACAAGCAGGGTGGAACAGGCTCTCTGTCACTCTGCAATGAAGCTTTGCGACTATGGGCCCTCGCCAGAGAGCATCAGATTCATCTCATAAGAACATAAGATATGCCATACTGGGACAGACCAAGGTCCATCAAGCCCAGTATTCTGTTTCCAACAGTGGCAAATCTAGGTCATATGTACCTAGCAGTTTCCCCAAGGGACACAGGTTCCACAATGCTTGTATTGGTTCAAGCATTGATATCCTGGGTCCCTTCTTAATAATGGTTTATGGACCTTTCCTCCAGGAACTTGTCCAAACCTTTTTTAAACCCAGCTACACTAACAGCCTTTACTACATCCTCCGGTAACAAATTCCAGAGTTTGATTACACGTTGAGTTAAAAAATATTTTCTTTTATTAGTCTTAAATAGTTTACCCTGTAGCTTCATTGCATGTCCCCTAGTCTTTCTATATTCTGATAAGGTAAACAATCGATCTACGTTTACCCGTTCCACTCCGTTCATGAATTTATAGACTTCTATCATATCTCCCCTCAGCCGTCTCTTTTCCAGGTTAAAGAGCCCTAACCTTTTTAGCCTTTCTTCATAGGAGTATCCTTCCATCCCCTTTACCATTTTGGTGGCTCTTCTCTGAACCTTTTCTAAAATCGCTATATCCTTTTTAAGATACGGCGACCAAAATTGCACACAATATTCAAGGTGCGGTCTCACCATGGAACGATATAGAGGCATTATAATATCTTTTGTTTTATTTTCCATTCCTTTCCTTATCATACCTAGCATTCTATTTGCTCTCTTGGCCGCCGCTGCACACTGGGCCGAGGGT
Organism: Ichthyophis bannanicus; assembly: GCA_033557465.1. Taxonomy (NCBI): domain Eukaryota; kingdom Metazoa; phylum Chordata; class Amphibia; order Gymnophiona; family Ichthyophiidae; genus Ichthyophis; species Ichthyophis bannanicus. The sequence continues at coordinate 70,931,534 of CM066034.1, forward strand.
TTTAACATGGTATCCACAATGACGCCTAAATCTTTTTCCTGGGTGGTGGTTCCTAATGTGGAACCATAGTTTGGGTTGTTCTTCCCTAGGTGCATAACCTTGCACTTGTCCACATTAAATTTCATCTGCCATTTTGATGCCCAGTCTTCCAATTTAACAAGATCCTCTTGCAATTTTTCACAATCTTCTTGGGTTTTAACAACTTTAAATAGTTTTGTGTCATCTGCAAATTTGATAACCTCACTAGTTATTCCACTTTCCAGGTCATTTATGAATATGTCAAAAAGCAGCGGACCCAGCACAAATCCCTGGGGTACACCACTATTCACCTTTCTCCTTTGGGAAAACTGGCCGTTTAGCCCTACCCTCTGCTTTCTATCTTTTAACCAGTTCCTGATCCACAATAGTACACTGCCTCCTATCCCATGACTCTTTAGTTTTGCCAAAAGTCTCTCATGAGGGACCTTGTCAAAGGCTTTCTGAAAGTCCAGATACACTATATCAACCGACTCACCTTTGTCCACCTGATTATTCACTCCTTCAAAAAAACATAACAGATTAGTAAGACAAGATCTTCCTTGTCTAAAGCCATGTTGGCTGTCTCCCATTAGGTCATGACTATCTACATGCTGAGTAATTTTATTCTTTATGATGGTTTCTACCATTTTTCCCGGTACTGATGTCAGGCTCACTGGTCTGTAGTTTCCCGGATCACCCCTGGAACCCTTTTTTAAAAATTGGTGTTACATTGGCGATCCTCCAATCTTCAGGTATTAGAGATGATTTTAATGATAGTTCACAGATTACTAATAGCAGGTCTGCAATCTCGTATTTCAGTTCTTTCAACACCCTTGGATGTATACCATCCGGCCCAGGTGATTTGCTACTCTTCAGCTTATCTAATAGTTGTAATACATCTTCCCGATGTATCAATATTTCCTTCAATTCTTCCGCACCTTTAAATACCACTTCAGTCATGGGTAACATCCCTACATCTTCCTCAGTAAAGACTGAAGCAAAGAATTCATTCAGTCTCTCCGCTATCGCCTTGTCGCCTCTTAGTGCTCCTTTAACCCCTTTATCATCTAATGGACCAACTGACTCTCTCACAGGTTTTTTTGCTACGAATGTACTTGAAAAGGTCTTTACTTCGCATTTTTGCTTCCGCAGCAAGCTTCTTCTCAAATTCTCCCTTTGCCTGCCTTATCAATGCCTTGCATTTGACTTGCCAATGCTTGTGCTGTTTCCAGGTTTCGTCGTTTGGCTCTTTTTTCCATTTCCTGAAAGATGCTTTTTTGGCAACAACAGCCTCTCTGACCTCACCTTTAAACCATGCTGGCAGTTTTTTGGACTTCCTTCGCTTTTCTTAAAGCGTGGAATACAGCTGGTCTGGGCTTCCAAGATAGTATTTTTCAACAACAGCCAAGCCTGATGTACGTCTTTAACCTTTGCAACTGCTCCTTTTAGTTTTTTCTTAACTGTTTTCCTCATTTTATCATAGTCTCCCTTTCGAAAGTTAAAAGGTAATACTGTGGATTTCCTTACTATCCCTCCTCCACTAATTAAATCAAAAGGCAATCATGCTATGATCACTATTGCCAAGTGGCCCCAACAACCTTATCTCTTGCACTAGATCTGGTGTTCCACTAAGGATTAGGTCTAATATGGCTTCCCCTCTGGTCGGTTCATGAACCAGCTGCTCCAAGAAGCAGTCATTTATTTCATCTAGGAACTTTATCTCCCTAGCATGTCCTGACGTGACACTGACCCAGTCGATACCGGGGTAATTGAAATTGCCCATTATTATTACCGCGCTGTAACTTTTGTTAGCTTCCTTGATTTCTTTGAGCATTTCATCATCCATTTGTTCATTCTGGCCAGGCGGTCGATAGTACACCTCCACTGCCATCGCCTTCTCCTTTTTACATGGAATTTCAATCCATAGAGATTCTACAGCAAATTTTGTTTCCTGCAAAACTTTAATCCTTTCTGACTCAATGCCCTCTCTAACATAGAGCGCAACCCCTCCACCAATTTGATCAGCTCTATCATTACGATATAGTTTGTACCCAGGTATCACAGTGTCCCACTGGTTGTCCTCCTTCCACCATGTCTCTGATATTCCAATCACATCTAACCTCTCATTTAGTGCTATATATTCTAACTCTGCCATCTTATTTTTTAGACTACTAGCATTTGCATACAAGCATTTTAGAGAATGTATTTTATTCATATTAATTTGGCTATTGTTAGACATGGGTAATTTGGGATCTTTAAGCTCTGTCTGCTCCATACTTGAGGGCATTTGGGCTACTTTACTCTTTTGTGGAACCTCTCTGCTTTTGGTAGTATCCTTCAAAGATACATTTTTCCGAACCATCCGCTCTTGGGCGACTGTCGGCTTTCCCCTAATATCTAGTTTAAAAGCTGCTCTATCTCCTTTTTAAAGGTTAATGCCAGTAGCCTGGTTCCATCCTAGTTAAGGTGAAGCCCATCCCTTCGGAAGAGCCCCTCCTTTCCCCAGAATGTTCCCCAGTTCCTAACAAATCCAAAACCCTCATCTCTGCACCTTCCTTATCGTGTCTCCGGGCCAGTCCAGACCAGATGGGGGTAGTCAAATCTCCCTCCTCTAGCAGCTGAGGACTGAATACTGTCTCTTGTTGCCAGGCTACCTAGCCCCCCCCCCCCCGAGGAGGCAGCAAGGCAGTCTTAATGTCCTCAGCAGCTGAGCTGGATGTGTGGAGATTTGGCTCCCCACAAAGGTCCTGTGTGTATTTTATTTCTTTCTTTGTTTTGGTTATTTTCTAAGGAAGAGTTTCACATTTGGCTTAGTGCTTGCCCTAGCTGGGTATTAGCACTGCGTTGAACTTCAGACTGACTGTAATTTATTTTGGCGCTACTATCAGTGTGCTCATATCAGAGTATGAGGCAGAGCCTGTCTCCTCTACTCTGTTAGGGCCGATTGTGGGTCCAGACCTGGGAGCCCCAGATTCTGGTGTCCTTCTCCGCTATCTCTCCTGCCCTTCTTCCCGCTAGCAGCAGTTGTTCAGGGTTCCGGAGCTGTTTTTACTCAGCCGGCAGTGTGCAGGTAATTTGTTTTTTTACTGATCGCCGTTCCCCTTGCTCTTGCTTCTCTCTTCCTTCCCGCGGCGGTTTTTAACAGGGGTACTTCGCGGGTTTGCCTCGGGGGTTCGGTCTCTCAGTCCTGCACTTTTGGCTGGGCAATGCAGGATCAGGTTGGGGAACAATTAGACCGCATCTCCTCTGTTCAGCCCTCGGAGAAATGCGCGGGAACGGCGGCCATCTTAGATGCTTCTGCCGTTTCTTCCGTTCCTCTGCCTAAGTCGGCGAAGCGCAAATCTAAGTCAAAGCATACCGGTGGGGAACCGGATAAACCTGTAGGGACAGCCATGCCTCCGATGCCTGATCCCTTTCTCTCTCCGGAATTTATTATCGCATTTCACAAGGCCTACCTCCTTCAAAAGGCTCAGTCTCAGGTGCCAGTGGTAGCAGATTCTCTCCTGGCGCCGCAGGCTGAGATTTCTGGTAGGGCAGAGCTTAGAGAAGGGGTCTCTTCTTTGCCGCTTAGTGAGGCTAAGCTGGATAATATTTCCTTGACCGCGGAGGTCCTGGGGCCAGAGGAGGGAGAACTCCTAGCCGACCAGGATGGCGATTCCTGGCCCACAGAATTAGAAGAGGGTGAGTTGGGGCCAGGGGAGGACCCTAATGTTTTTAGAGTATTTAGAAGGGATGAATTGTCGGCCTTGATCGCGCAGTCTCTATCTGCGCTCAGTCTTCTTCCTCCGGTGGCGCAACAGGAGCCTTTGGAGGATCCCTTGTTGCAGGGTTTCCGCTCTGAGCAAAAATGTTTTCCCTTCCACAGAGTCATAAAGCAGATGATAGACTCAGAATGGGAATTTCCAGAAGCTTCCTTGCGGGGAGCTCGGACAATGGCTCGATTGTATCCTGTGCCAGCGGAGGAGCGGGAGCTTCTGCGGATGCCTAAGGTTGATGCTCTGGTGTCTGCGGTCACCAAGAAGACCACCATTCCTGTGGAAGGTGCTACGGCCCTTAAAGATATGCAAGATCGTCGGCTGGAGGCGCTTTTAAAGCAAACCTTTGAGGCCAGCGCCTTGGCGCTACAGGCTTCCGTGTGCGGCGCCTACGTCTCTAGAGCTTCTATTAGGTGGAGTCAGCAGGCTTCGACTCCCGAGGGTGACTCTTCCCTTCCTGTGCAAGGTGCTCAACTTGAGTCGGCGGCGGCTTATCTCGCGGATGCTTTTTATGATTTGATTCGCATTTCCGCAAAGGCTATGGCTTCCACGGTTGCCGCCCGTCGTTTTCTTTGGTTGCGCAATTGGGCGGCGGATGCTTCTTCCAAAGCCCGTCTCAGTAAGCTGCCTTATAAGGGTAAGCTTCTCTTTGGTGAAGCGTTGGAAAAGATTGTTAAGGATTTAGGTGACTCCAAGGGAGGACGCCTTCCTGAAGACCGTCCTCGAACGGTTAAGCAGTCCTCCTTCTCGCGGGGTCAGGGTCGTGACTTTCGCCGTTTTCGAGGAGCGCATTTTACTCCTTATCAGCGGGGTCGCTTTCAGTCTCGGGGGCAGTCCTTTCGAGGCGCTCGAGGTTCCGGAAGAGGCTACTTCGGAACTGCTTCCCCTGCTCTTAAAAAGCCACAATGAAGCGAGGCAGGTCCATGCGGAGTTTCCTGTAGGGGGTCGTTTGCAGGCGTTTGTCTCCGCTTGGACCGCCATTTCCACCGACCGGTGGGTGCTCCAGATTGTACGAGAGGGCTATTCCCTAGAGTTCGCTTGTCCGCTAGCAGACGCCTTCGTTTTCTCTCCTTGCGGTCCGCTGGACAAACCAAGAGCGGTGCACGACACGTTGCAGCGCTTATTGCAGCTCCACGCCGTGGTGCCCGTACCTTCGGAGCAGTGCGGCTTCGGTCGATACTCGATTTATTTCGTGGTTCCCAAAAAGGAGGATTCGTATCGGCCCATCTTGGACCTAAAGCATGTCAATCGCTGTCTGCGAGTCTCTCACTTCCGGATGGAGACTTTGAAGTCAGTGATTCGCTCCGTGCGACCGGGGGAGTTTCTCTCTTCCATCGATTTGACAGAGGCCTACCTTCACATTCCTATCAAGCCAGAGCATCAGCGCTTTCTGCGGTTTGCAGTCCCCATGGGCCATTTCCAGTTTCGAGCTTTGCCTTTCGGTCTAGCGACGGCGCCTCGCACCTTCACCAAGGTGATGGTGGTCGTGGCGGCGGCGCTTCGCAAGGACGGTGTCCAGGTTCATCCTTATTTGGACGACTGGTTAATTCGGGCGTCGTCGAGAGCGGAGTCGCTCATGGCAACCGCTCGGGTGGTCTCTTGTCTCGAGAACCTCGGCTGGATTATCAACCAGGCCAAAAGTCGCCTGCAGCCCGTTCAGCGACTTCCTTATCTGGGAGCGTTTTTCGCCACAGACAGGGGGCTCGTCCTCTTACCTCCGGAACGTGTTCGGAAGCTTCTCGCTCACGTGTCGGGGGTTTTGCGTCTTCTCGCGCCAACTGCTTGGAAGTACTTGCAGTTGCTAGGTCTCATGGCGGCAGCCTTGGACTTGGTGCCTTGGGCACGAGCGCACATGCGGCCGCTCCAGCATGCGCTGCTATCACGGTGGTCTCCGCAGCGTCATCCCCTCTCCCGGCGCTTGAGCTGTCCCGATTCCGTCAGGCTCAGTCTTCGGTGGTGGTCGGATCCGGTCCATCTGCTGGCGGGCGTGCCGCTCTCCCTACCGGAGTGGATTTTAGTCACTACCGATGCCAGTCTGACGGGTTGGGGGGCACATTGTTTGTCTCGAATAGCGCAGGGAGTCTGGTCGCCGGAAGAGACGCTGTGGTCCATCAATCGTCTGGAGCTCCGAACGGTCTATCTGGCGCTGCTAGCTTTTGCAGAGCTTCTGGAGGGGAAGCCAGTTCGCGTCTTCTCCAACAATCTAGTGACAGTCTCCTACATCAATCGCCAGGGCGGAACGGGGAGTCTCCATCTCCTGGAAGAGAGTCAGCGCTTGTTTCAGTGGGCGGAGTTGCACCTGACGGCGCTGTCCGCCTCTCATGTGGCAGGAAAGTCCAATGTCCAGGCCGACTATCTCAGTCAGCATCTTTTGGATCCGGGAGAGTGGGAGCTCCATGCGGAAGTGTTTCACGAGATCACCTTGCGTTGGGGTCTTCCCATCATGGATTTGATGGCCACTCTTCGCAATGCCAAGACAGGCCGTTTATACAGCCGGCACAGAGAGCATATGTCGGAGGGCCTCGACGGCCTCGTTCAACCCTGGCCGTCGGGGAACTTCTCTATGTGTTTCCACCATGGCCGTTAGTCGGTCCGGTTGTGCACAGGGCAGCCTCTCACGACGGGCCAGTGATCTTGATTGCTCCGGATTGGCCCAGGCGTCCTTGGAATGCGGATCTGATGCGGCTTCTGGTGGAGCCGCCATGGCGTTTGCCAGTTTGCCCGGACTTACTGCATCAGGGGCCCGTACCGATGCCTCAGGTGGATCAATTTTCGCTTACGGCATGGCTCTTGAACGGGACAGGATGCGCCGCAAGGGTTATTCCTCCTCCGTGATCTCTACCTTGTTGCAGTCGCGTAAATGATCCACGTCATTGGCTTATATCCGCGTATGGCGAGTGTTTGAAGCCTGGTGTGCTGATCGCTCGCTGCGGGCTCGTGGGTCTTCTATTCCGGATATTCTCGCCTTTTTGCAGGGCGGTCTGGAGAAGGGTCTTGCTCTTAGCACCCTTAAGGTTCAGTTGGCGGCGCTAACAATTTTTCGGGGTCCGATTCGCGGGTCCCGACTCTCCTCACATCCGGATGTTCTTCGTTTTCTTACAGCGGCTAGGCATATTCGTCCTCCTATTCGGCGCGTGATTCCTCCGTGGGACTTGAATCTCGTACTCGATGCTCTCACTGGCTCTCCTTTTGAACCGCGTTCCTCCAGTTCTATCCGGGAGGTCTCCTGGAAGACGGCTTTTTTGGTAGCCTTGTGTTCGGCTCGTCGCATTTCCGATTTGCAGGCTCTTTCGTGTCGGCCGCCTTTTCTGCAGTTTTCGGTGGAGAAAGTGGTTCTGCGTCCGGTTCCCTCTTTTCTGCCTAAGGTAGTGTCTGCCTTCCATGTCAACCAGACCGTGACTCTGCCCACCTTTGTAGCAACGGGGGCCGACGCTTCGTTGGCTCGGTCTCTGAAGAAATTGGATTTGGGGCGTGTGCTCCGTTGGTACCTTAAGGAGACGGAATCGTTTCGGCAGTCCGATCGGTTATTCGTGCTCTATGGGGGGCCATCCAAGGGGAAAGCGGCCTCCAAAGCGTCCATCGCGCGTTGGGTGAAGCAGGCCATTAGAGTCGCGTATGAGTCCAGGGGTAAATCTGTGCCTGTTGGTCTTAGAGCTCATTCTACCAGGGGTCAAGCAACTTCGTGGGCGGAGTCGGCGTTGGTTCCTCCTGTGGACATTTGTCGTGCGGCGGCCTGGTCTTCTCTGCATGCTTTTTCTCGGCATTATCGTTTGGATGTGCTTGCGCGTCAGGATGTGTCTGTGGGAGCTTCTGCCATCATCGCGGGGCTCACAGGTCCCTCCCAGGGTTAGTTACTGCTTTGGTACTACCCATCTGGTCTGGACTGGCCCGGAGACACGATAAGGAAGGAGAAATTAGACCTTACCTGCTAATTGTCTTTCCTTGAGTTGTCTCCGGGCCAGTCCAGACCCCGCCCTAAGGGGGTAGGTTCTTTTTACTCAGTGCTGTGCATTTCGCGTTTTTTCTCGGTATTTGAGGTTAGTGTTCCTTGGATATGAGGGAAAGTAGAAGGGAAAAAAAAAATCAAAGGAACAAACAACAGCACCAGTTTTTCTTTGGAGCGCTATCCGTGGCAGGACAACTCCCTCGGGAGTCTCTCTCTTGCTCGGTCTCGATGCAGCCGGTACTTGCTCTCACTCTGGTTACCGTGCTCGTTAACAGTTACTGTGCATAGTCAGTTGCCTTCTGTGTACCTCTTCCATAGTTTTTTGTGCCTTCTTCGCCATGTTTCTTGTTTTATGATTGCTTGATACATTAAGACTGCCTTGCTGCCTCCTCGGGGGGGGGGGGGGGCTAGGTAGCCTGGCAACAAGAGACAGTATTCAGTCCTCAGCTGCTAGAGGAGGGAGATTTGACTACCCTCATCTGGTCTGGACTGGCCCGGAGACAACTCAAGGAAAGACAATTAGCAGGTAAGGTCTAATTTCTCCATTGTCTCATCCACGCATTGAGACTCTGGAGCTCTGCCTGCCTTTTGGGTCCTGCGCGTGGAACAGGAAGCATTTCAACTTCCTACCTAAAAGCCTAATTTTAGCTTCCAGAACCTCCCTACCACATTTTCCTATGTCATTGGTACCGACATGTACCAAGACAGCAGACTCCTCCCCAGCACTATCTAAGACCTTATCTAGGTGGTGCGTGAGGTCCGCTACCTTCGCACCAGGCAGGCATGTTACCAGGCGATCCTCACGTCCACCAGCCACCCAGCTATCTACATGCCTAATGATCGAATCACCAACTATAACGGCTGTCCTACCCTTCCCTCATGGGCACATGGCCCTGGAGAAACTTCCTCGGTGCGAGAGGGTTTTACATCACCTGGAGGACAGGTCCTAGTTACAGGATCACTTCCTGCCGCACCAGGGTGATGCTCTCCTGTCACGTGACCTCTCTCCTCCATGGCAACAGGGATGCTGCCAGACTGGAGGTGGGACTTCAGGACTATATCCCTGTAGGTCTCGTCTGTGTACCTCTCTGTCTATCATATGCTTTCCAATGCTACTTTAGCCTCTAGAGAATGGACTCGTTCCCTGAGAGCAAAGAGCTCCTTGCACCTAGTGCACACGTAAGACCTCTCACCAATTGGGAGAAAATCATACATGTGACACTCAATGCAAAAGACTGGAAAGCCCCCATCCCGCTGCTGGACTGCTGTCTGCATCTTAGTTTTAAGTTTGTGTTTAGATCTAAGTTCTTTACTTACTAAGGGTTGCTATGGATATTTATACTAATAAAACTGTACCTAATATGTGTAATATAGCTTGTTCACCTGAAGCTTAACTAATCTCAGGTCCTTAGTGTATGACTGATTTGGGTAATGAGCTTCACCTGAGAGCACCTCCTGTCTTTTAAGATGTATAAGTACCTATAAAGCTACGATTATCCCAGGGGTGGGTGTGGGGAGGGAAATAACACTTATTAAAAGAGGGCTGCTACACAGTACCCTGTCTTGTGCTGCTGAGGTAAGCTATATTCTGATTTGATTTAAATTATAGCTCTTAGCTGCTGCTGGGTTCTAACTTCTTATGAAATTTAAACTACAAGCTCTCTGCTGGGTTCTAAATTTAACCAGAAAGCTCTTTTCTGTGTTTTAAATTTAAGCTAAAAGTACTTTGCTGATGCTAGGCCCTGAGTGACTATTAAATTTAGACTACAAGCTCTCTACTGGGTTCCAAATGTAACCAGAAAGCTCTTTTCTTTGTTTTAAATTTAAGCTAAAAGTACTTTGCTGATGCTAGGCCCTGAGTGACTATTAAATTTAAACTACAAGCTCTCTGCTGGGTATGAAATGTAACCAGAAAGTTCTCCTCTGTGTTTTAAAACTAAAAGTAATTTTCTGATGCTAGGCCCTGAGTGACTATTAAATGTAAACTACAAGCTCTCTGCTGGGTTCCAAATCTAACCAGAAAGCTCTCTTCTGTGTTTTAAATTTAAACTAAAAGTACTTTGCTGTTACTAGGCCCTGAGTGACTATTAAATTTAAACTACAAGCTCTCTGCTGGGTATGAAATGTAACCAGAAAGTTCTCCTCTGTGTTTTAAATTTAAACTTAAACTGCTGCTACTAGGCCCTGACTGATTTAACAAAAATAGTGGATTCACAGATTAATTAGCTTTAATACAAAGAATTCCTTTTAGAAAATTACCAGAAGTATATACTCACAGTTGCAGATCTCTCTCCAGAAGTAACAGTCCCTTTTTCTAGTCCTTGCGGTGTATCTTCCAGGCATTCAAAACTCTTGGGCAGACAGACTCAGTCGAGTTCTGCTTCCATACGAATGGTCTCTCCATGTAGACCAGGTGGCCAAAAGTTTTCAAATTTAGGGAACCCCGGACATAGACCTCTTTGCAAGTCCGCTGAATGCCAAACTTCTCTGGTTCTGTTCCAGAATTCTGGCTCGATGTTGTCAGGCCAGGGATGCTTTCCTCCTCCATTGGGGTCAGGACTTCCCTAATTCCCAAAACCCTGTTCAAGCTTCAGAGAGACAGAGGTCATATGATCCTCATAGCTCCACGTTGGCCACGTCAAATGTGGTACCCTCTGCTCCTACATCTCTCTCAAGCTCCACCTCTGGAGTTAGGATCTGCTCCAGATCTCCTTTCTCAAGAGGATGGGATGCTGTGGCATCCCAATCCCCAGTCTCTGCATCTCAGGGCCTGGTTGCTGAAACCCTAGAACTTCACGGTTTTAACCTTTCCCAGCAGGTGAAGGATATCCTTCATGCTTCCAGGAAACCTTCCACAAGACGCTCTTATGCATTCAAGTGGAAAAAGCTTACCATATGATGCTCGCAGAAGGGTCTTAACCTTCTTGCGATACCTCTGGAATCATTAGTGGAGTACCTCCTTCATTTATCAAATGCGGGGCTTAAGACTAATTCAGTGAGAGTCCATTTGAGTGCTATTGCAGCTTCTTTCAAGCCTCTCAATGGACAACCTATTTCCTCTCATCCTCTCATAGTGAGATTTATGAGAGGCCTTCTTTTAACGAAGCCTCCCATTAAGCCACCACTGTTGGCATGGGACTTGAACTGGTACTTGGGCAGCTCATGAAACCGCCCTTTGAACCATTAGCCACTACCTCTTTGAAATTCCTTTCCTGGAAAGTTATCTTTCTCATTGCAATCACATCAGCACGTCACATCAGTGAATTGCAAGCCTTGGTGGCTGATCTTCCTTATACAAGGTTCCATCATGATAAGGTAGTCCTTAAGACTCATCCACACTTTATGCCAAAGGTGGTTTCGCCCTCTCATTTGAACCAAGTGGTTTACCTTCCTGTATTCTTTCCAAGGCCTCACGCGGAAAGGAACCTTCATACTTTGGACTGTAAAAGAGCTTTGGCCTTTTACTTGCAAAGGACACAGCAACATAGAAAATCCTCTCAACTCTTTGTTGCTTTTGATCCTAGTCATTTGGGACTTCCAGTCTCCAAAAGGACACTGTCCAACTGGATTGCACAATGTATATCTTTTGCCTATGAGAGTAAGAACCTTCCTCTTGAAGGCCATGTCACAGCTCACAATGTGAGAGCCATTCAATGGCTTATCTTCACTCTGTGTCTATCGACGACATCTATCGAGCAGCTACTTGGGCTTCGGTTCATACCTTCACAGCCCATTACTGCTTAGACAAGGACTCCCGCCGGGATGCCTTGTTTGGTCAGGCTGTTCTTCAACACCTGTTCCAGACCTAATCAACTCCTACCCACCATCCCTGGTAGGATGCCAGAGATCCATGGGGGGAAGTGGAGCCCTTTCACAAGGGCATACAACTTCCTGGGGCCATCTCCCTGGCATCTGCAGCTAGGGAGTCCCCATATGTGAAGACTACATTCCTGCTTGTTCCTGGAGATAGCATAGTTACTCACCTGTAACAGGTGATCTCCAGGAACAGCAGGAATTTAGTCTTCACAACCCGCCCACCTCCCCTAGGAGTTGTATCTCTCTATCTCTCTCTCTTTCTCTCTTTCCCTCTCTCTTTTGTCTCAGCTATAAACTCAACTGGAGAGGGACAGTTGGGAAAGGCGGGAAGGCACCACGCAGGCACTGTGGGATGCTCCCTAAAGCTTTCCTATTGGACGCTGGGGAGCGTTCCCACGCAGGCTCCGTCGGTACCGACGATACCCATATGTGAATACTAAATTCCTGCTGTTCCCGGAGATCACCTGTTACAGGTGAGTAACTATGCTTTATGTTGGTTCAATAAAAGGTATCACAACCACAACTTTCCAAGAATTCAATTTTCTCCAGGACCCAATACAGTTGTAAAAATTCTGCATTAATAAAAGGAATTTAAACATAAAATAGCTTGTAACATAATGGGAGGCAAATCATCTTACCTCATAATATTTTCCATCTGCATAACAACCACAGTTATGAGGGAGAATGCAGCTCTTTCCATTTAAAACAAAGCCATGGTCACACTGACAACCTTCCACACAGTAATGGTTGCAGTCGCTTTTCAATCGAATGGCAGCACAACGAGGTTGGCAAACGCTAACACAACTCTCATAGTGACTGCTTGGAGGACAGGTAACATCTAACAGATATATAGAGAGACTGTTATTGATTAAAATTCCTAGAATGCAAAGACAGAATAACCTGCATAATAATAAACAGAAGCAGTGCTCCAATTATGAATGATATTAGGAAGAAAAATACAGATAGATGATGGAATTTTTATTCAGCCTAGGAGCAACGGTAGTCCAAAATATACAATATCAGAACTGAGATAGAGTTTAACGTACCTTCTGTACTGTAGTGCAAAATACTTTTGGAAAATGTATCAGATTAAACAGACTTGACATATTTAACATCAGAACTAATGCTTCCCATAAATGCATGGAACACAGCACATTGTCCAACAATATCATAGAAGAGGCAAAAATGAAACTATACACACATATGAGATATGATAGAGGTCTATAAAATTCCGAGTGGAGTGCAATGGGTAAACGCAGATGATTGTTTACTCTTTCAAGAAGTACAAGGACTAGGGGACACATTATGAAGCTAAAAAGTAATATATTTAAGACAGAGAGGAGAAAATATTTTTTCTCTCAATGTATAATTAATCTTTGGAACTCACTGCCAGAGAATATGGTAAAAGCAGGTAGTGTAGCTGGGTTTAAAAAAAAGGGTTGGACAAATTCCGTAAACCCAGAGAAAATCACTGATCATCCTGGGGGATAAGTAGCATAGAACTAGCCCCTTTGGGATATGTCAGATACTTGTTACCTGGATTGGCGACTTTTGGAAAAAGGACATTGGGCTAGATGAATCTTTGGTCTGACCAAGTATGGCAGTTATGTTCTTAATGCCGTATACGGCCAAAATTTTAAGTTCAGTTTGTGCTCATTTTAAACTTATTTTTCCCAAATTTTAGGCATTTCATCTATTCATTTCACCTATTCGTACTTTACACTTGTATTTTATGTGCACTAGAATCTTTTTTTTTATGCTTGCAAATTGATTGCATGTGTGTTAATTCATGAGTACACACACAGACATGATTTGTATACACTTGTATGTTCCTGAGTGCACACCTCTAATAAAAATTATTAATATTTTATTTTGGCATATGTCTACTATATATGTATTTGACCAGTAAGTACCCCAGATTTTATTCTATCCAAGTTCTTTTGTAGCATAAAAGTGATTCTTTCAACCATTGAAATTTCATGAATTTAGAGTTTCTAGGTATTAAACCTTGGAATTTCTTTCCAAAATCTAGTTAATGTGAATAGAATAGCATGAAGTAAGTGTTGAATAAGGGATCACCAACATCAGGTGTGGGTAGTGGGTAAGCTGGAGTAGCTATGCGGGGCACAAAGCCCTTTGAGGGTGGAAAAATGTCTTAAATGCAAGTATGAGTCAGCAGTGAATGAAAAACTAGGAACAGTGCCATTGTCCTACCATCCAGGCTGAGGAGAAAGAAGAGATGGACAAAAAATCTGGGGATCAGAGTGGAGGGAGGTAAAGGAAGAGAGGAGCAGGGAGTAGAATTGTAGCAGGGGAGCACAAATACTGTTGCTTGTTCAGGCACTAAAATGCCTAGGTATGGATGTGGTGTCTCTAGTACCAATAGAAGAAATGCAGAGTAGATCCCAGGACATTTACGGAAGACAGTCTGTAGACAACTAGCAAAATTGAAAGTGGACATGGCAATAAGAGCAGACAGAACATATTCTAAGATACACAGGATTCAGAGATACAATTTAGCTCATGCCTTTTCTCAGAAGTTCAAGATGAGTTACATACAGATACAATAGATATTTTCCGGTATCCAAGGGCTTATAATCGAAGGGGCCCTTTTTATAAAGTGCATTAAGCAGTGAATGCCCTTTTTGTGCATGCAGTAACATGACAGTTACTATGTGCTGATTTGCGTGCTAACTGCCACACACGTTAGGGTGCTAAATGGGTGGCATAGGAGCAGAGGGTGGGTGTGGTGAGCGCATTGCAGTTAATGTGGGGGGACATATCATGTGCTGTTGATGTTGCCATTAACATGGGTTCACCAAATGCCACCTCAATAGGTGGAGTTAAGTGCACCTGCGGTGATAACACCATGTGTTAGGGCACTCGTTCATGTGTTAACTGCCACACCCTCGACAGTTACCACAGAGGTTTTGCAGTTAACACGTTAGCTTTGGCACTAAACGCAGGTTAGTGCAAAACTTAATGCATTTTAGTAAAAGGGCACCTAACTTTGTACTTGAGGCAATAGAAGGTTAAGTGACTTGCCCACTAACAGCTTCATTGACAATTCTGTTCAATCATTCTTTGGAAACAAAAATGGTTCCAGAGGACTATGTCAGATAAATAAATCCCACTCTGTATTCAAATTTGAAAGTAATTAGTATCTTATAAGTTGACTAATGATTCTCTTTCACAAAACACTTTCAAAAACACTTTCAAATCTGATTTCCATATGTATGGCTGCAAGGTCTCAGACTCCGCAGGCAACCTCGACTGAAATTTGCCCTTGTTTGCATCAATGACCTTATTATCAAGCAACCATATCAACGGTATAAAGATTTCCAAAAAAATATTTTGTTAATTAATTAAAGTGAAACAGTGCTTAGCTTTCAAGACGATCTCCAACGCAATCCAATGCGCTTTTCCTGTGCGTTTCACCCAAGTGCGGTTTCTTCAGGGGGTAACTTTAAATAAATAAATAAATAATAAATCCAAAAAAATGCATAGAAAACCGCAAACCTTAACAGTAACAGATGTTCCTTCTCTGAAAGGGTTTCTCACCGTCTTTATTTTAAGCCTGAGAAGGAACATCCATTTTTTTGGATTTATTGAATCATTAATCATGGAAAGTGTGTATCTAATGGATTTGGCTTACTTTACAGTGCTTTCAAAGTTACCCCCTGAAGAAACCGCACTTGGGTGAAACGCACAGGAAAAGCACGTTGGATTGCATTGGGGATCGTCTTGAAAGCTAAGCACTGTTTCACTTTAATTAACAAAAAATGTTTTTGGAAATCTTTATACCGTTGATATGGTTGCTTGATAATAAGGTCATTGATGCAAACAAGGGCAAATTTCAGTCGAGGTTGCCTGCGGAGTCTGAGACCTTGCAGCCATGCATATGGAAATCAGATTTGAAAGTGTTTTGTGAAAGAGAATCTTTAGTCAACTTATAAGATACTAATTACTTTCAAGTTTGAATACAGAGTGGGATTTATTTATCTGACAAAGTTATAGCTCTGAAGAAGTAGACCGATACTAGATTTGTCCAGAGGACTATGGACAGGCAAGTATAATCTCCTTTCATAACACAGGGAGTGGGAAGGAAGCTGGTAACTACAGGCCGGTTTACTTTCAGTTTATCTAATTGGTGAGAAATGAATGGAACCATTGTTATAGAAAATGATTATGGAATAGCTTGAATTCAGCAGAATACATTATCTAAATTATAATACTTTTTGAGAGGGAAGTCATTTCAAACACATTTTTTTCCACTGAATAACTAAGGCATTAGATCAGGGCACAGCACTGGAAGTGCAATGCTTGGATTATTATTAGTAAATTCATATGCCACCTTTCAAAAAATGAAAGTAGCTAACATGGTTCCATAGTAACAATAAAACAATTTTACATCCAATAAGGTCTTTGACACTGTTTGACGTGAGAGGATCATTAATTTAAAAAAATGTAGTCTGAGTGGTCCTCAGACAGTAAACCGGATTAGAAACTGGTTGATGATCTCGGGTATCAGCCCTAGATCCAATTCTATTCAGTTCTTTCATAACTGATATTGCAGTAGGGCTAGTCAGGAAGGAAGCTAAGAGATCTGCAAACAAGATAGACAGTTTTGAGGGAGCAGAAAAGAATAAAGAGTAATCTAAGAATAAGAGGATTTGATTACTACTTACAGCAGGAAGTATGGTTTCGCCAGGCAGTTACTGCTATCCCCTGAGTTTGGCAGGTGCTGGCATAGTTCTGTAACCAGCTGCATGCTGTTTGTGTGGCCCCGCCATCAATACAAGAGTCAAATAAGCAGTTCTTGAAGAAAACACTGGGATTCACTTTACTGTGGCATTTGGCAAAAACACTGTTTCGGTTTGGGATGAAGCTGCAGAGTTGCTGGGCTTTCCAAAAAACTTCTGTTTTGCCACATGATGGACATCGATCTCCACAACCTACTTGGCAAAATGTGTCTCTCTTCACCCAGCTGTGACCAAACTCATTAACATTCAATGTGATGAAACCATTAGATGTTTGCAAGTCATCATCCTGATTGCCATTGTAGCGCCCACATAGACCATATGTGCTGTTTTGCATGTGCCGAGGGATAGTCACAGACAAAAATGTCTTCCAGTCATACACCACCTTTAATCCAAATTCAGTTTCTACAACAATATGGAAGCCAAAGGCAAAGATATTAACCTTTCCATGTGCGAGCCTCAGAGGAAGATACAAACGTTCATTATTAACCTGTAAGAAAATAAAGGAAATTATGATATTTGGAATGCTGTTTTCATGAAAAATGTACCATTCATATACTTCAGGCACAACAATCTAATTGTGTAAAGTCTCCATTTCTTTCTTAGCTCACATGCAATATTCACATATAATCCTGTAATTCAGACATTTATTAACACCAATTTAGCATATTTATGTCTTATTTTGATGGAATAATATCTTGTCTTTTAACTGTATAATTAGTCTATCTCCAGGAACAAGCAAGAATGCAGTCTTCACATACTGGTATTGTTGGTACCGACGGAGCTCACGTGGAAACGCTCCCCATTGACCAATTGGAAAGCTTTTGGGAGCAATCCACTGTGCCTGCACATCTGCCTTCCTGCCTTCCCAAGTCCTCTCCTCAGTTATTTTTTTTTCCACAGAGCCAGCAGGATGGTTTTTTCCTGTCACCGCCAAAAAGCGTTATTTTTTGGTTTAAATTTGTGCTCTGCCTTTTTGTCGATGCCGATACCTTTCCTGATACTGGCCCCGATATTTCTTTCCTTTTTAAATATTTATCTTTCTTTTATTTTTCATTTTTTCCAGTTTTGGTGGTTTCTACCACCAAATTAAGTCTTGGCCTATTTTATTTCAGCCACATGGAAAAACACATCAGCAGCTTAAACAAATGTACCAAATGCTTTGGTACAATATCAGTCATCGACAAACATGACTGGTGTTTAAAATGTTTGGGTCCAGACCATTTACCAACTTAGTGTCCTTTGTGTCAGGAAATGACAAAGAGAGGCCTAAAGAACTGAGCCAGGCAGTATGGTTCTCTGTTTGCCCCAAACTCGATTTCAGTGGCTTCCACATTGTCGAGGACGTTGTCCTCCTCTCTTGGTTCTCAGGTCTCAAAACCCGATACCGATCCCTGAGGTAAGTCCCTTCACCGTCATCGAGATTCACTAAAAGGTGCATCTGATGCTGACCAGCCTGCCAAACAGCTTCAGCGGGAGGACAAACCCTCCAAAGCAGAACAGGGGTTCCAGGACGCTCTCGGGGCCTCGACCTCCAGAGAGCTACTGGTTTCATGCTCTGGGATGGTGGCTCAGAGCCTCGTGCATGATTCCACCCAGGCATCTGCCTCCTCCCTCGACTAGCACATCCTATCGACAGCTCCAGTGGTGCAAGTGTCAGCATCCAGCCCACAGCTGATATCTCTGGGGCCGATGCTGGACCTTGAATCTGCATTGGGGGAGTGTCTCCTTCTGATGTCTCCTTTGGAACCAACAGCCATTGTTGGTATCCAAAGGTTCCCAATGCTGTACCAACTGATCATCGGCATCAGCACTGGACATCAACATCGACACGAGACCATCCATACTTTGATTTTCTGTCAGAATCGGACTGTACCTCCTCTGATTCTGATGATACATCAGAAGATACCAGGGTAACCTGGGACCTCCCTTCCAATCCGTCCCCTCCTTATGAGTGACGTCGGTTCCCGCCAGAGGACATGACTTTTCAAGACTTCATTCGGGACATGGCAACAGGCCTGCAAATTACTGTGGCATAGGAGACGGAACCGAGGGCAGAGGAATTGGAAATCCTCCAATACCCCTCGCTGCCCAAAGAGGCGGCCATTTTACCGGTGCATCGTATCCTGCAGAATCTAATGCTATGTATGTGGGAGGCCTCGCTAACTGTACCGTCTATCAGCAAACGACTCGATACCATGTACCGAGTTCCATCATGGCCTGGTTTCCAAAAGCCTCAACTTCCGCACCACTCCATGGTGGTGGAATCAGTGATGCGGCGCATCAAAAGTTCTAAAAATCATTCTTCCATGCCTCCGGGCAAGGACTCCAGAACTCTCGATGCCTTTGGTTGTCAGTGTTTTCAGACATGCATGCTCACTTCTAGGATTACTTCCTGCATGCTTTATATGGGCACATATCTACTACTACTACTACTACTGAGTATTTGTATAGCACTACAAGACATACACAGTGCTGCACAGATATGTAAGAGACAGGCCCTGTTAATCAGAGCTTACAGTCTAGTCAAGACAGCACAGTAGGTGTAGAGAGGGATACATCTAGGGGGAATGGTAAAGAAACACAAAGGAGATCGGGTGAGTCAAGACCCAAAAGTGGCAGCGAAGAGGTGAGTTTTCAGCCTGGATTTGAAAAGGGCCAGAGAAGGCGCCCGAAGTTCAGACTCAGGTAGTTTGTTCCAGGCATAAGGAGCAGCAAGGTGAAAGAAGTGAATCTGGAGTTAGCAATAGAAGAGAAGGGCACCAATAGAAGCAATTTGCCAGAAGTGCAGAGTTTCCAGGGAGGGTGTAGGAAGGTATAAGAGAGGAAAGGTAGTGAGGAGCTGTAGAGTGAATGCACTTATAGGTCAGCAGGAGAAGTTTGAACTGGATGCGGAAACAGATAGGGAGCCAATGAAATGACTTGAGAAGAGGGGTAACATGAGTATGACGAGGCTGTCGAAAGATTAGTCGTGCAGCAAAATGTTGAACAGATTGAAGGGGAGAGATATGATTTAGCGAGACACCAGAAAGGAGTAGGTTACAGTAGTTAAGACAGGAGAAGATTAAGGAATCGATTAGTGTCTTAGTAGTGTGTTCAAAAAGGAATGGGTGGATTTTGTTGATGTTGTAGAGAAAGAAACAGCAGGTCTTAGCTATCAGACATATGTGTGTGGAGAAGGAAAGAGAAGAGTCAAAGATCCCAAGGTTGCAAGCCGAGGAGACAGGGAGGAGTAAAGGATTTCCTGTTTCCCATAAGCCCCACAGGCTTAAACAGAGCCGCGAGAAAGGGAAACTCTCCCTTCGCGGCTCTGAAAGCCGGCACTTAGGGAGCTGAGGCCGCATGGAGAACTCTGCCGGGCAGGGGGGGCCCCGCGGGACACTCAATTCTGCAGCTGCCACGACGGCAGCGGCAGCAAGTTTGTTTTTTTTTAATCTACCTGGGCTATTGGGGGGGGGGGGGGCTAGGACGGGAAATGGGCTGATGGGGGGGTTAGGACAAGTAATGAATGATGGGGGAGCTAGGACTGGTAATGGGCTATGGGGGGTAGGACTGGAAATAGACTATGGGGGGCTAGGACTGGTAATGGGCTATGGGGGGGGGGGGCTAGGATGAAGTGGGCTGATTGGGGGTTTAGGACTGGTAATGGGCTATGGGGGGACTAAGACTAAAAATGGGGTGATGGGGGGGTTAGGACTGGTAATGGGCTATGGGGGGGCTAGGACTGGTAATGTGCTGGGGCGTTGCTAGGACTGGAAATGGGCTGAGTGGAAGGGGGGGCTTGAACTGCAAATAGCTGATGGGGAGGGGGGTTTGGAATGGAAATGGACTGTGAGGGGAGGGAGCTAGCACTGGAAATGGGCTGAGTGGGAGGGAGCTAGGACAGGAAATGGGCTGATGGAGGGGAGCTAGGATTTGACATGGGCTGATGGTGGGGCTAGTAAAGGACTAGAAATGGGATGATGGGGGGCTGGGATTGGAAATGAGCTGATGGAGGGACTCAGATAGGACTGGATGGGGAGCTAGGACTGGAAATGGGCTGATGATCTGGCTAGGATAGGATTGGAAATGGGCTGTTGGGGGGCTAGAACTGGAAATGCAGGGACTAGAAGGGAGCGGATGCTGGGTGGGGCTGGAACTAGAAGGGAGTTAATGTTGGGGGAGGATTAGAATGGGTTGGAGCTGGGAGAGTGAAATGGAGAGGGGAAAAATATTTTGTGTGGGAGGGAAGACAAATCTACAATTGGCCGGGTATTGGGAGAGTAAGTGGGGATTGAGGATGGAGGGGTAAAATTTGAGTGGATGAAATAGGAATGAGGAAAGAGCAAAAGGAGAAAGATTAGTATGTTAAAGCAGATGTAGAGAGAGAATGGAAGAAAACTAGAAGAGAGAAGAAAGGACAAATGGATAGCAGACAATGGAGAGTTAGCAGACGACACAAAGAAACCAGAAGAAAGTGGCTGGAGCAGTTGCAACTGAAAAAAAATGCACAAAAGGTAGAAAAATATCTCTTTATTTTGAATTTATTAACTGGAATATGTTAGCTCTGGGAAATGTGCATCATTAACGTTTACGCTTTTATTTAGTATAAGAGGAAATTAATTTATAGTTTTATTTCTACAGTGTTGTTGTACATTCCAAGTTTGGCTTTTGTGGTTCCCAGTTTAATTAATTGTCTTCCTGTTTCTAAATTGTGATTCCTTGTTTGGTGATGGTCTATGTTCTGCATGTGTAACTGAGCTGAGGTATTCTGTTTATGTAATTCTCATTCTCCAGGACCAAGCAGGAAGTCAGTCCTCACATATGGGTGTCATTGACGCCGATGAAGCCCCAGCGGAGCATTTCCCCAGCTTTCCATGAAAGCCTTTGGGAATGCAGGCACGCATGCGCGGTTCCCTTCCTGCCTAAAGGTGCCATCTTACCTCAGTCTCTCTTTTTCCGAGAAGCCCACCGGATGTGTGTCCTGTCATCCCGGATAAAAGTGTGATTTTTTTCGGCGATTCACGCTATTTTTTCTTCCTGGTTCGACGCCGGTTCCCCTCCCGCTGGGTTCGGTACACCGGTATTGAGCCCGTTTCTTCTTTTTCAGTTTTTGCCCTTCGTGGCTGGCGTTCGCGCCCTTTTTTTGCTTTTTCCCTGGAAGCCCGGGCCTTTGACCTCGCGGGGAATCTTTTTTCCCCGATGGCTTCCAGCGGTTTTAAAAAGTGTGATCGGTGTAAGAAGTTGATGTCTCTCACTGACACACACGACTGCTGCCTTCGGTGCCTCGGTCCTGATCACGACTCTAAGACGTGTGGACCTTGTGGGAAGATGTCTTCCAAGGCACTGCGAAGTCACCAGCAGCAGAAAGAAAGGCTTTTTTCTGACTCAGCCTCCGGCCGGGCCCGGACCTCGTCTGAGGCCTCGACATCTTGGGATTCGGATCCCGAGAGCCTTCGTGGCTCCTCGGACAGGGGGTCCCCCAACCGGGAACGCAAGAGGAAGAAGCGGCTCATGAGAGCGTCGTCGGAAGAGGTCCCTGGCTCCTCGAGGGCCAGGTCTAAGACCCCCGACCGTCGCCCCGGGTCCGTGGAACAGGAGAAGCCTGCCAAAGTTCCTCGCGTGGAACCGGAGTCTGCTGGACACGTAAGTCCTGTAGTCCTCGAGGACTCTCCTCCCAGAGAGCCGACGTCAGGCCCGGCGCCACCGGGGCCCGAGTCGGTGGCTGCTGCGTCTCCCGAGCTGAGTCTCAGGATGACAGCCTTGGAGTGCAGACTGTCTGCCTTCATGGAGCAGCAGGAGGCACTGATGGCCAGCCTGTCTGGCGCATCTGCCCCGACCACCGGGACATCGACATCGAAGTCGACCCCGGAGACCGAGCCGATACTCGAGACCATGAAGGCTCGAGGTCAACCTCGGTCGCGGTCTCCCTCGACCTCCCGTTCGGGACCGAGGGTGTCGACGCCGGTGCCTCCGGCGTTGGGGCAGGTGCTCCCGTGCCCCGCGGGGTCGGATCTTGACTCCTCGTCGGATGAGTCCGCCTGGGAGACGGAAGATGAGGAGTCCCCCGACACATTCAAGACTCAGTGCGTCCCGTCGGACTCACCGCAGTCGGAACCCCGGAGTAGATCCCCTCTGGAGGATACCCGGTTCTCGGAGTTTGTCCGGGATATGGCCGCCACGTTGGCTATTCCGGCGGACCCCGAGGAAGAGCCTCGAGCCGAGGAGCTTGAGGCCCTGCAGTACGACTCTCCTCCGAAGGAGGCCTTTACTGTCCCGATGCTAGAACGGCTCCTCTTCCGGATGTGGGAGGTACCGGCCTTGGCACCGGTTCTAAGCAAGCGGGTCGATTCGATCTATCGACTCCAGAAGAGCCCTGGCTTTCAGAAGGCGCAGCTACCACACCATTGCATGGTGGTGGAATCGGCTAGGCATCGCCTGAAAAGTCAGAAGATGCACTCTGCGGTGCCTCCTGGCAGGGAGGCCCGAAACCTCGATGGTTTTGGTAGAAAGTGCTTCCAGGGCTCGATGCTTGCTTGCCGTGTCCAGTCTTACCAGCTGTACATGGGCATGTACTTGCGAGACCTGGCCAAGGAGTTGGCCGGGTTCTCTGCTGGTCTCTCCGGGGAACCCTTGCAGAGATTCAAGTCCTTGTCCTCGGGGATTCGGGAATGCTCCAAGTTAATGTCCCGCACCGCCTACGATGGCTTTGAGGCTTTGGCCCGAGTTGCAGCAGCCAGCATCGCGGCTTGATGCCAGGCATGGCTGCAGTCATCGGACCTCGAGCCATGGGTTCAGGACAAGTTGGTCGATGTCCCTTGCCGAGGTGAGATCCTTTTTGGCAAGCCCATGGCCGAGAAGGCCGCTCAGCTCGAGACCGAGCACCTTACAAGGACAAGACTGTCTAGGAAGACCTCTGCCCCTTCTCACAAGAAGAAGGGCTCGCGTAAAAAGCCCTTTTACCCGAGGAAGGGCACTGCCTACAAACAGTACCCTCAGTATCAGGCTGCCCAAGCTGCACCCCAGGGTCAGCAAGCCAAGAGGCAGGGTAATGGGCCCCGTAGGCAGAGGACCCCCAAGCCTCCGGCCCCTGTTCCCACTCAGCAGGGTGGGGTTTTTTGACTCCTCAAGCATAACCTCTCTGTCCCTGCTCTCCCAACCCTGCACAGGAGGTCGTCTCGCCCTCTTTGCCCACCAGTGGCCCCACATCACTGGGGACATTTGGGTGTTAAACATAGTCCACAGGGGCTATGCACTACACTTTCACCAACTGCCTCCTCCATATTTTCCAGGAGAGGCTTCAAGGCCTCCCCTGTACACAGATCTTCTCCTCCAGGAGCTCCAAGGTCTGTTGGTGGACAGGGCGGTGGAGCCTGTGCCCCTTCAAATGCACGGGCGAGGGTTCTATTCCAGATATTTCCTGGTACCCAAATGAACCGGTGGCCTTCGACCTATCCTGGACCTCAGGAATCTCAACAAGTTCCTAGAGAAAGAGAAATTCAAGATGCTTACTCTTGGAACACTTCTGCCCTACCTCCAGCAGGGAGATTAGCTATGCTCCTTAGATCTAAAGGATGCGTACACTCACATCCTCATTCATCCAGACCACAGAAAGTACCTCAGGTTCATTGTGGGAGGAAACCATTATCAGTACAGAGTACTGCCTTTTGGCCTCACCTCCGCTCCCAGGGTCTTTACCAAGTGCCTGGCAGTGGTGGCGGCCTACCTGAGAAATCAGGGTATCTTTGTCTTCCCCTATCTGGACGATTGGCTCATCAGGGGTCAGACATGCCAGGAGGCCAGACAAGCCACCCTCAGAACTATTGCTCTTCTACAAAGCCTGGGGTTTGTCATAAACTTCGCAAAGTCCACTTTGCTCCCCTCCCAGAACTTGGAGTTCATAGGGGCAAGGCTGGACTCTATCCTGGCAAAGGCATTCTTGCCAGCAAACAGGGCCCAAACACTGATGGACTTGGCCAAACTGTTTCTCAGCGGGTCAGTGGTCTCCGCCAGACTCTGCCTGAGGCTGCTTGGCCACATGGCTTTGACAGTTCATGTAACCCCCAATGCCAGGCTCCATATGAGGCCTGCACAGTGGTGCCTTCGGAGTCAGTGGTCACAGGCCACAGGCAGCCTCAGAGACACGATAAGGCTGTCCAGACCTTTTCTGGACTCCCTCAACTGGTGGCTGCACCCATCCAATCTACTGAAAGGGGTGCCTTTTCAAATTCCTGGGTACACAGTGGTACTGACCACAGACGCCTCCCTGCAGGGCTGGGGGGCTCATTGTCTGAACAAGTGCACCCAGGGCCTGTGGTCTCCCTGGGAAGCCGCACAGCAGATCAATCTATTAGAACTCAGGGCTATTCGATTAGCACTCAAAGCTTTCTCTCCTGCCCTGGCTCATCAATCTGTCCTGGTTCAGACAGACAACCAGGTAGCCATGTTTTATGTGAACAAGCAAGGCGGGACTGGGTCCAGGCTCCTTTGTCAGGAGGCACAGGACCTTTGCTCATTTGCCCTCAAGCACGACATGCTCCTCAAGGCTGTGTACCTTCCAGGCCAGGAAAACCACCTGGCCGACAGGTTGAGCAGGATTCTGCAGCCCCACGAGTGGCAGCTGCATCCTTTGGTAGTTCAGAAGATTTTCCTGAAATGGGGACTTCCATCCATAGATCTGTTTGCCAGTCCGCTGAACAAGCAGCTGCCAAGGTTCTGCTCCAGACAACCGCATCCTCTGCGACTAGCAGCAGATGCTTTTCTGATTCCCTGGTCTCAGGGCCTCCTGTATGCGTTTCCTCCCACGCCTTTGGTAGCCCGAACTCTGTTCAAGATTCTTCAGGACAAGGCCTCAGTCCTGCTGGTGGCTCCCAGGTGGCCGAGACAGCCTTGGTTTCCACTTCTTCAACTGGCGGTGGATCCCCCACTGCCTCTGGGGTTGCAACCCGACCTTCTCTCCCAGGATCAGGGTTCCCTTCTGCACCCCAATCTCAAAGCTCTCAATTTGATGGCCTGGAGGCTGCAAGGGTAGTTTTGGCTCCCTGGGGCCTACCTCAGGAAGTTGAGGAGGTTGTCCTAGCCTCTAGGAAACAGTCCACTAGGAAAACCTATGCTCTCAAATGGAAAAGGTTTTCTGTGTGGTGTCAGCTACGTACAGAGGATCCTTTCTCCTGTACAGTACCAGTAGTGCTTCAGTACTTACTGCACTTGTCCAATCAGGGACTTAAGTCCAATTCTGTTCGGGTCCCCCTCTCAGCTCTAGCAGCTCACCACTCACTGGTGGAAGGACATTCTCTGTCAGTTCACCCCTTGGTGTCCCGCTTTCTCAGGGGCTTGCTTTTGCTCAAGCCTCCAATCCGTCTTCCTGCTTCTGAGTGGGAGTTGAATGTGGTCTTGCAACAACTGACTCGCCCACTTTTTGAGCCGATGGCTACTTGCCATCTGCGCTTCCTGTCCTGGAAGACCCTCTTCTTGGTAGCCCTAACCTCGGCCAGGCGAGTGAGTGAGCTTCAGGCCCTAGTCTGTGACAGGCCTTACACTCGCTTCTATAGGAACAGGGTAGTCCTTAGCACTCATCCAAAGTTCCTCCCGAAAGTTGTCTCCTCTTTCCACCTCAACCAGGAGGTGGTTCTTCCAACATTCTTCCCTAGGCCTCATACAAGCCAGGCTGAAGCAGTTCTGCATACCCTGAACTGTAGGAGGGCCTTATCCTTCTACCTTGACCGTACGCAGGGGCATAGGAGGGCTACTCGGCTTTTCGTGTCTTTTGACCCTAATAAGTTAGGATTGGCTGTGTCCAAGCGTATCACCTGGGCTTACAAGGCGGCTGACCTTCCTTTGCAGGGTCTGGTCACGGCCCACCGTGTCAGGGCAATGGCTGCCTCAGTGGCTCATCTCCGCTCTGTTCCGTTGGTGGACATCTGCAGGGCTGCAACTTGGTCTTCAAGCCAGACTTTTGCGGCCCATTACTGTCTGGAGAGGGAGTCCCGTAGGGACAGTGCTTTTGGCCAGGCCGTACTCCGGAATCTCTTTGAGGTTTCGGCAACTCCTGCCCTCCTGCCCTCTGTTAGGCTACCGGTGGGGGTTGTGTCAGTGAAAAGCCTTTCTTTAATGCTGGGACTAGAGGGAGTTCTCTTGTTCAGCCTGGGTTCCTTGGTAGCCCAGAACTAGGGAGTCACCCATATGTGAGGACTGACTTCCTGCTTGGTTCTGGAGAAAGAGTAGTTACTCACCTGTAACAGGTGTTCTCCAGGAGCAGCAGGAATCAGTCCTCACAACCCTCCCTCCTCCCCTGGGAGTTGCAGTTGTACATAGTTTATTTTAACTTTTTTGTGTGCTGTTCTTAGCTATGTCATTTGACTGAGGTAAGATGGCACCTTTAGGCGGGAAGGGAACCGCGCATGCATGCCTGCATTCCCAAAGGCTTTCATGGAAAGCTGGGGAAATGCTCCGCTGGGGCTTCATCCGCGTCGATGACACCCATATGTGAGGACTGATTCCTGCTGCTCCTGGAGAATACCTGTTACAGGTGAGTAACTACTCTTTTGACATTGCCACTTGTTTTCTTTCCCCAGTAGGTCATGTATTGTTATTCTCTGAAATGTATTTGCAGTGTTGCCTTTTGATAGGTAGAGTATGGTGCTTTGTGAGTCCTGATAGTGCTGTTACGATACGGCGGGTTTGCTATGGGTTCTAAATGGGCAGTGTTTGTAGTAGTTCCTAATGTGCCTGGCGGTTGGCACTGGATTATAGTAATGTAGAAATTTTTTAGTCTTTCTTTATCCATACTCATTAAGAGGCATGTTTGCTAAAAGTTAGTGTATAGTAACATTATGCAAATATTTATGCAAATGAGGCCCCGCACCCAATCTCTGCACATGGCCCCGCACCCCCCTTGGGCCGCCCCTGATCCAAAGAAGTCTTTCTATCCTATGAAGAAGAGATATTATCCTTCTTATCCACCTGCAGCTGCTTACCAATCTCAGCAGCAACAGCAGGGCCCTCGCCAGCCCAAAAAGCCTAAAACGCCTAAGCCACAACCAGCTGCACAGCCACAGCCAGCACATGGTTTTTGACTCCTTCCTAGGGAGCATAGCTACTCTGCCTCTGCAATGTCCTCCACCCCTACACATAGCAGGCAGACTCTGTTCCTATGCCCACAGGTGGCACCTCATCACATTAGAGCAGTGGACTCTCAACCTCATCCAAAGGGGCTATCTCCTTCATTTTGAAAACTTTCCCCCATCACCTTCACAAGCGATTATCCTGCAAACATCTTGCAGATAAATCTCCTATTAGTCAAGGTAGCCACCCTGTTAGCTCAGGGGGCTGTAGAAAGAGTTCCACCCACCTAGGAGGGCAGGGGTGTCTACTCTCCTTACTTTCTTATCCCCAAGAAGACAGGAAGGTTCAGGCCCATTCTAGATCTAAGGAACCTATACAAATTCCCTGTTTGAGAAAAATTCAAAATGATTTCCCTCGTTACACTTCTGCCATACCTTTAGAGGAATGACTGGCTATGTTCTCTAGACCTCAAGGAGGCATACAGTATCTGCGTTTTCGGTTCCAGCAAATCCATTACCAATACCGGGTTCTCCCCTTTAGGTTAGCCTCTGCATCCCGAGTGTTCACAAAATGCATGGCAGTGGTTGCCACCTACCTTCGTACTTTGGGAATCTTCGTCTTCCCCTACTTAGACGACTGGCTAATCAGGGAAGAATCCCCACAAGAGGTAAAACTATCTCTTCATTGCATCATCACTGTGCTCCAAGATCTGGGATTCATTCTAAACTTCTAAAAATCGTACTTGGTCCCATCCCAGCAGCTCAAATTCATCGGAGCACTTCTGGACACTCGTCAGGCCCGAGCTTTCCTTCCACAGGATCGCTCTACCCACCTCATCGAGCTAGCTAACAGCATCAGGGGTCACAGTGCTGTGACAGCTCGAGATATTCTGCGCCTTCTGGGGCACATGGCCTCCACAGTCCATATTATTCCCTATGCTCGCCTGCATATGCAACAAGCCCAATGAACTCTGCCATCTCAATGGACCGAAGCTACCAGGCGTCTTTCAGACAACATCTGCATCACCCCTCCACTTGTCAACTCCCTTCAGTGGTGGCGCTCCCCTCAAAACCTACTCGGAGGGTCACCATTTCAGATGCCTCCACCTCAATGCACCCTGACAGTGGCTGCTTCCAAACTTGGGTGGGGAACATATCTAGACAGTTTCACCACACAGGAGCAGTGGACATCACAGGAATATCAGTTGCAGATCAACCTCCTGGAGCTACATGCTCTCACGAATGCCCTTGGGCTTTTCAACCTCAACTTTCAGGCAAACAGGTCTTAGTAGGAATGAACAACCAGGTGGCTATGTTCTATGTGATCAAGCAGGGGGCAACGGGTTCCTATCCCCTCTGCCAGGAAACCCTTTGTCTCTGGTTCTTCTCCATTGCACACTACATCCATCTCAGGGTGGTGTATCTCCGGGTGAACTCAAACTCAGCCATATCCTATGTCCACATGAGTGGACTTTAGATCAGGAAACAGCATCTTGGATCTTCCACATGTGGGAGACCGCCAGAATAGATCTGTTCACCACCTAGGAAAATGCACAGCTTCCACTGTTTAGGCTTCTGTACTCATCCACACTTCCTTCCGAAAGTGGTCTCACCCACCTCAACCAATTGGTGATACTACCAGTCTTCTTCCACAGACCACATGCCTCTAGGGCTGAAACAGTGCTACACACTTTAGATTGCAAGTGTGCACTGGCTTTCTACTTGGACAGAACCAAAAATCACAGGAAATCCTCTCAATTATTCATTTCCTTTGATCCAAGTCACCTTGGACTGCCAGTTACGAAGCGCACCCTATCCACCTGGATTGCGGACTGCATTTCTTTTGCCTAAGCTCAAGCAGGCCTCTCCTTTGAGGGTTTCGTCACAGCTCACAATGTGCAAGCCAAGGCAACCTCAGTTGCCAACCTTCATTCCGTCTCCATTGATGAAATCTGGTGAGCAGCTACCCGGTCCTCTATCCATACCTTCGCTGCACACTACTGCCTAGACAGGGACTCCCATGGGGACTGTCCTCCAGCACCATTTTGGGACTTAACTGCAACTCCTACCTTCTGTCCCAGATGTCTCCTGGCACCAGACTTCCATGGCGATGGTCTTCCCAAATGCAATCGAGTCCAATGGGGCCACTTTGTATCCACACCTTCTCAGCTCTATCCTTTAGCTTCAGGGATACCACTGCTTCCGACTCCAGTCTGGTACCTCAGGGCTAGTGAATCCCACATGTGAAGACTGCATTCCTGCTTGTTCCTGGAGATAGTGTTGTTACTCACCTGTAACAGGTGATATCTGGGAACCACAGGAATCAGTCTTCACAACCTTCCCTCTTCCCCTAGGAGTTGTAGGGTATTGTTTTTTCCTCTATCGCTCAGCTACAAACTCAACTGAGGAGAGGACTTGGGAAGGGTAAGGTTGGAAGACAGATGCGCAGGCGCAGTGGATTGCTCCCAAAAGCTTTCCAATTGGACACTGGGGAGCGCTCCTGCATGGGCTCTGTCAGTACAGACGATATCCATATGTGAAGACTGATTCCTGCTGTTCCCGGAGATCACCTATTACAGGTGAGTAACAACATTGTATGACATATTTCTATGCTGCTTGTATATAGTCGTGTCCTGTTTGATATAAATCACCCTGTTTTTTATAGGCAGTTTTGTAATGGTCTAATATTGATTAACCTAACTTTAAATACAGTCCTGGGTTTTTTTATGGACTAGTCTAGCTTACATTGATAGGCAGTAGTTCAGCCTAACAGTAAAAATGTCTTACCAGAACTGTATGTTTGTAGGCCCGATGGATCACAATGTTATAATGGAATACTTCGATTTCGACTTGTTTTACCCATAATGCCAGTGATGGATCTCTATCTTCATTTTTGGCTATGAGAGTAAATTTTGGAAAAATATCTGTTCTATCATTGCGAACTGTTGTGCAAAGAATAAGTGAGCAGCTACTCTGAAAATCAAACGAGAATCCATCAAAGGTGATGTAATGACCATAACCAGAAACAATACAAGAAGCATCCGTGCGAACTTGGCAGCGGTACAGACCATTGTAGTCCTCTGTGCAGTACTGATCATCCTTACATGCACTGTTTTCACAGTAGATACTGTTATCGGACCCATTGCAGTAACACAAGGACTGACAATCAAGATCAGCCCAAAAGAGCTTGTTACTAGAAACCTGATGTCCCTCAAAATTGCAACCACAGTCGCTCCTTGTGACACACTGAGTACCCTGGAGCGCAAAGCCTTCATCACACTGGCAACCTTCTATACAGCTATCCACACAGAGAGGACCAATTGCCAAAGTTTCACAGGTCTCAGAACAGGTAATACACTCCTCAAAGTGGCTGTTTTCTGGGCATTCAAGGGCTGAAAGTGAAAAATGGATAAAAAAATATTAATTTAAAAAGATCATGCCTTTCCTATTGCTTACTACTTTCTACTACTACTATTTAATCATTTCTATAGCGCAACTATGCATATGCAGCACTGTACACATAGACGAAAGAGACAGTCCCTGCTCAACAGAGCTTACAATATGTTAGAACAGACAAGGGACTCGGGTAAATCTTTAATGAAATGATTAAAACACACATGGGTATAGATAGGAGAATAAGGTGTCAGGATCCAAAACCATCCTCAAAGAGATGAGTTTTTAGCCTTGATTTGAATAGGACCAGAGATGCAATGCAATATGTGCCTTTGAGTCAGTCCTGACTCCTGGCGACCCAGAAGCTTCTGGGTTTTCTTGGCAATGTCACACACTGGAAGTAGATTGCCAGGCCTTTCTTCCGAGGCAATGGAGGGTTAAGTGACTTGCCTAAGGCCACAAGGAGCGCTGGTGGGAATTGAACCCTGGTTGCTTGGTTACCAAGCCAGTGTTCTAACCACTAGGCTACTCCTCCACTCCAAGGACCAGAGATACAGCCTGACATATAGTACTGACTCACGTAGTCTATTCCAGACATATGCCACAGCAAGGTGGAACGAAGGAAGTCTGGAGTTGGTCGAAGAGCATAGATAATGAGGAGCCGCAGAATGAATGCATTTGTATGTCACTAGGAGAAGTTTGAACTGTATGCGGAAATGAATAAGGAGCCAATGAAGTGACATGAGAAGAGGATTATGCGAGCATAAAAACATTGGCAGAAGATTAACTATGCAGTTGAGTTTTGAACAGATTGAAAAGGAGATAGATGATTCAACAGGAGACCAGTGAGGAGCCAGTCACAATAGTATAGATAGGAGGTGATGAGAGAGTGGATAAGAGTCTTGGCAGTGTTTTCTGGAAGGAATGGACAAATTTTGCTAATGCTATAGAGAAAGAAATGACAGGTTTTGGCTATCTGTTGGATATTGGTTGAGGACGAACAGAAAGAACCTTCTCCCCCCTCTCACACACAAGACACACCTGCAGTATGGCTAATGTAGTCCTGTCTGCTGTTTTGCTAATTTTTATTAAACTTTACTTAAAAGTAAATAAATAAATAAATAAATGTAAATAAATAAATAAAAGTTCTTATTTACCAAATTGCACATGAATGTATTAATACTTTTGTTCCATGACATGCTTGTAACCTGGGAATACAGTCCTCCCTCCATTATGAGCTGAATACAAATACATTATCAAAAAACTACTGGCCCCTCATCTGATGATTTTCAGTGTAAAGGTACCCGGAAATATGGATAAAGCGTAGTTACTCACCTGTAACAGGTGTTCTCCAGGAGCAGCAGGAATCAGTCCTCACATATGGGTGACGTCGGCGCCGACGGAGCCCTCACGGAGCAATTTTCCCCAGCTTTCACAGAAAGCCTTTGGGAATTGCAGCGCGCATGCGCGGTCGCCTTCCCGCCCAAGGGTTCCATCTTAGCCAGTCTGATGACATAGCTAAAAGACAGCATAAAAATTTGCAAAAAACTTAAGCAGATGATTGCAACTCCACGGGGAGGAGGGAGGGTTGTGAGGACTGATTCCTGCTGCTCCTGGAGAACACCTGTTACAGGTGAGTAACTACGCTTTCTCCAGGACCAAGCAGGAAGTCAGTCCTCACATATGGGACTCCCAAGCTTAAGGCTACCGGAGACCCTAAGCACAAAAATGAGCTCCCTCGAGCTCGGCAGTACAGAAGGATGGAATCTTCGCTGACTTATTACCCACCGGTAGCCCCCATCCGGGATGGAGGGTAGGAGTTGCTCAAACCTCGAAGAGATTTCGGAGGACTGCCTGTCCGAAAGCACTGTCCCTGCGGGACTCCCTCTCGAGACAGTAATGGACCGCAAAAGTCTGGCTCGAAGACCAAGTAGCGGCCCGGCAGATTTCTGCCAGCGGAACAGAGCGGAGGTAAGCCACTGACGTAGCCTTCGCCCGAACACAATGAGCCGTGACTCGACTTTCTAAGGAGAGTCCGGCTGCCCCATAAGCCCAAGCGATACAGTCAGCAACCCAGATGGACAGGGTACGCTTGGAGACCGGGAGCCCCAATTTATTGGGGTCAAAAGACACAAAAAGCTGAGCAGCTTTACGGTGCTCCCGCGTACGGTCAAGGTAGAAGTTCAATGCCCTTCTACAGTCCAGGGTATGCAGGACTCGTTCAGCTCGGCTGGAGTGAGGCCTGGGAAAGAAGGTTGGAAGTACCACCTCCTGATTGATGTGAAAAGGGGAGACAACTTTTGGAAGAAATTTTGGGTGAGTCCGTAGGACTACCCTATTTTTGTAGAACCGAGTGAAGGGAGGATCAGACACGAGGGCCTGCAATTCACTGACGCGTCTAGCGGAAGTGAGGGCTATCAGGAATAAGGTTTTCCACGAAAGAAAACGCAGAGAACAGGTAGCCATCGGTTGAAAAGGCGGACAGGTGATCCGCTGTAAAACCACATTCAGATCCCAGTCAGGTGCTGGCGGGCGCAGAGGTGGTTTTAGTAGAAGGAGACCTCGGAGAAACCGTGCTACAAGAGGGTCGCTGGAAAGAGGTCTGCCGTCCACCGGCACATGGTGTGCTGAAAGAGCACTGAGGTGAACTTTGACGGAGTTGGACTTAAGTCCCATGTTAGAGAGGTAGAGCAGGTACTGCAAGATCACCGACACCGAGCAGGAGAAGGGATCCTGAGACTGCTGTACACACCAAACGGAAAAGCGACGCCATTTAAGGGCGTAGCATTTGCGGGTAGAAGGTCGCCGAGAAGCTAGGACGACCTCTTCCACCTCTGCCGGCAGGAGAAGGGGAGCAAGGACTACCCTTTCAGCCGCCAGGCCATTAGATTGAGAGATCTGAGGTTGGGGTGTAGCAGAGACCCCTGATCCTGTGTTAGGAGATCCGGTTGAAACCCCAGAGGGTACGGATCCTCTACCGCTAATTGCAACAGGAGTGGAAACCACGGCTGTCTGGGCCAGCGAGGAGCCACCAGGATCATGGACGCTTTGTCCCGGAGAACCTTGAACAGAGTTCGGGAGACCAGCGGGATGGGAGGAAAAGCATAGAGAAGGTTTTCCGACCATGAGAGCAGGAATGCATCTGCCGCTACCCGAAGGGGATGTGGCTGACGCGAGCAGAAGCAAGGAAGTTGCCGGTTGAGAGGACTGGCAAAGAGATCCATCGTGGGGAGGCCCCACTTCAGAAAGAGTTTCTGGACTACCAAGGGATCCAGACGCCACTCGTGCGGCTGGAGTATCCTGCTGAGTTTGTCCGCCAGGCAATTCTCCTGGCCTGGGAGATAAACTGCTTTGAGAAGAATGCCGTGACTGACGGCCCAAGAGCAGAGCTTTTGAGCTTTTCGGCAGAGAAGGAAGGAGCCCGTGCCGCCCTGCTTGTTCACGTAGAACATGGCAACTTGATTGTCCGTCTGGACAAGGACGGACTGGTGAGAAGTCAGGTGGGAGAAAGCCTTGAGCGCCAGACGAATAGCTCTGAGCTCCAGGAAGTTGATCTGTTGAGCAGATTCCCACGCGGTCCAGAGACCTTGAGTACATGCCCCCTGGCAGTGAGCTCCCCAGCCCAGGAGGGAAGCATCGGTCGTCAGCACTTGAGTCGGCTGAGGCGACTGAAAAGGCATTCCGAGCACCAGGTTCGGCCGATGAAGCCACCACTGTAGGGAAGAGGCCAGCGGACTGGAGAGGCGCACTAAGTCGGCTAGGCCGCCGGTGGCTTGTTGCCACTGTTTGCGAAGGCACCATTGAGCCGGCCACATATTCAGGCGAGCATTGGGGGTCACGTGGACGGTGGAAGCCATGTGGCCGAGTAATCTCAGGAAGCGCCTGGCGGAGACCAGGGACTGGCTGCGAAAATGGCCGGCTAGGTCCATGAGCCGTTGAGCCCTGTCGAGAGGCAGGAAAGCTCGAGCCTGAGGAGTGTGCAGTCTTGCGCCGATGAACTCGAGATCCTGTGAGGGGAGCAAAGTGGACTTTGCGAAGTTTATGACAAAGCCCAAGTACTGCAGAAGAGTCACCGTGCGGTGTGTGGCATTGGTGACTGCCGGAGGGGACGACACTCTGATGAGCCAGTCGTCGAGGTACGGAAAAAACATAGAGGCCGTGAAGCCTGAGATAGGCCGCCACCACCGCGAGACATTTTGTGAAGACTCGCGGTGCGGAGGACAGGCCAAAGGGCAGTACTCTGTACTGGTAGTGATTTCCGGCCACCACAAACCTTAGGTATTGGCGGTGGCTTGGGTGGATGAGGATGTGCGTGTAGGCATCCTTTAGATACAAGGAGCATAGCCAATCTCCCTGCTGGAGGTAGGGCAGAAGGATTCCAAGGGTAAGCATCTTGAACTTTTCCCGCACAAGGAACTTGTTGAGGTTGCGCAAGTCCAGGATGGGTCTTAGGCCTCCTGTCCTTTTTGGTATTAGGAAATACCTGGAATAAAAGCTTTGACCTCTCAGGTGGTGGGGCACCGGTTCCACAGCCTGGTCCTGAAGAAGACTTGCTAACTCCTGAAGGAGTAAGTCCCTGTGCAGAGGGAGTCGCGGAGGTTCCCCCGGAAAATAAGAGGGAGGGACCTGATGGAAGTGGAGAAGATATCCTTCTCGCACGACTTGAAGCACCCAGGCATCTGAAGTGATGTTGGACCACCTGTGGGCGAAGTGAACCAGCCGCCCTCCGGTGCTGGGAGGGACCAGCTGAGGGGGAGAGGCTATGCTGAGGAAGTCAAAAACCCCCACCCTGCTGAGCAGGGGCTGGTGTTGCAGGCTTGGGGGCTTGCTGCCTACGGGACCCGTTACCCCGTCCCTTGGCCTGCTGACCCTGTTGGGGAGCTGGAGGGGCCTGATATTGGGGGTAGTGTTTGTAGGCAGCCGCCTTTCTCGGGTAAAAGGACTTTTTTCCCGAGCCCTTCTTTTTCTGGGAAGGGGCGGAGGTCTTCCTAGAAAGCCTGGTCCTGGTGAGAGTCTCCGTCTCGATTTGTGCAGCCTTTTCAGCCATGGGCTTGCCAAAGAGGTTCTCACCTCTGCAGGGGACATCGACCAACTTGTCCTGCACCCAAGGCTCAAGGTCAGACGACTGAAGCCAAGCTTGTCGGCGGGCACCGATGCCGGCTGCGGCCACACGAGCCGATGCTTCAAAGCCATCATAGGCTGCTCGGGACATGAATTTGGAGCATTCCCGAATACCAGATGTTAAGGCTAGGAACCTCCGCAAAGGTTCCTCGGACAGTCCAGCAGAGAATCCGGCTATCTCTTTAGCCAGGTCTCGGAGATACATGCCCATGTATAGCTGGTAGGTCTGGACACGACAAGCCAGCATAGAGCCCTGGAAACACTTCTTACCAAGGCCATCCAGGTTACGGGCCTCCCTGCCAGGGGGCACCGAGGAGTGCATTTTCTGGCTCTTCAGCCGATGCATGGCCGATTCCACCACCATGGAATGGTGTGGTAGCTGTGCTTTTTGGAAGCCAGGACTCTTGCGGACTCGATAGATGGAATCGACCCGCTTGCTCAATACCGGCGACGAGGCCGGACTCTCCCACATGCGGAAGAGTAGTCGTTCCAGCATGGGAGGCACCGGTACAGTAAAGTGCTCCCGGGCGGGAGAGTCGTACTGAAGGGCGTCGAGCTCTTCGGCTCGAGGCTCCTCCTCGGGATCCGCCGGGAAGGCCAAAGCCTTGGCCATATCCCTGACGAAGTCCGAGAACCGGGCATCCTCCGGAGGGGACTGTTTCCGAGGTTCGGACTCAGGTGAGTCCGAGGGGACACACCGAGTCCGAAAGGAATCAGGTGACTCCTCCTCTTCAGACTCCCAGACCGACTCCGAGGAGGAATCAGTGGGGTCGGCTCGGGCAGGCGGAGGCGTCGGCCGCCCCGACGCCAAGGGAGTCGGCGGCGACGACCTCGGTCCCAAACGGGAGGCCGAGGGTGACCTCGACCGAGGATCGACTCGAGTTCGCATTGACTCGAGGATCGGCTCGGTCTCCGGGGTCGACTTAGACGTCGACGTCCCGGCGGTCGGGGGGCAGCGGCGCCAGCGAGGCTAGCGATCAGTGCCCGCTGCTGGTCCATGAAGGCAGATAGTCTGCTCTCCAAGGCCGTCAACCTGAGTCCGACCTCAGGTGACCCAGCAGTCCCCGACTCGGGCCCCGACGGCGTCGGGCCCGACGTCGGACCTCTCGGAGGCGAGTCCAGGAGGACCACAGGACTACCCGAGCAGGCAACTCCGACTCCAGGCGAGGTCGCTTCGGGAGGTGCTCCTTCTCCAAAGACCCGGGACGGCCGTCGGGGCTATGCGACCTGGCCCTCGCGGAGCCAGGAGCGTCCACCGACGCCGCCCTCCTCGCGGGTTTTGTCTTCCGTCGATGGTCTCCGGAGGGAGAACCCCTGTCGGAGGAGCTTCGGCGGTGTTCAGAGCTGGAGCCTCTGGATGCCGAGGCCTCCGACGAGGTCCGGGTACGGCTGGGGTCAGCGAAGATTCTATCCCGCTGATGCCGCCGACTCCTCAACGCTTTGGAGGACATTTTGCCACAGGCTCCTCAGATCATGTCTTCATGATCCGGGCCCAGGCAGCGGAGGCAATTATCGTGTGTGTCAGTGAGTGACATATTTCTGTCACACTGACCACACCGCTTGAAACCACTGGCAGCCATCGGGGGAAAAAGGGCCCCTGCAAGGTCAAAGGACCGGGCTGCCAGGGAAAAATCGAAAACGAAACTGACTAAAATCAGAAAAACCGAAAAATAAGGGAAGGACTCGCAACGGCGTCGCGAGTCCGGGCAGGAAAACGACCGGCGTCGAACCGAATTGAAAAACGAGTAAAACTCACGAAAATCAACTTTTTTAGCGGGGACACGACGGGTACGTCTGTAGGGCTCCGCGGAAAAAAGAAGACTGGCTAAGATGGCACCCTTGGGCGGGAAGGCGACCACGCATGCGCGCTGCAATTCCCAAAGGCTTTCTGTGAAAGCTGGGGAAAATTGCTCCGCGAGGGCTCCGTCGGCGCCGACGTCACCCATATGTGAGGACTGACTTCCTGCTTGGTCCTGGAGAAGTAGTTAGATCTTCACCCATGGAGTTAGGTGACTCTATTGAAGGCTTTTAAATTTATTGCGTCTCAAAAATGGGCATTTCTTGGAGAATGGTAAAGTTGTGGAGAGGCAAATGTGTTCATACATTATGGACTACTGGACAGGATACGCCATTCTCCGCTCCAGCCCTCCTGATCGAGGTTGCGCAGGCTGGCACATGTTTGTGCCGGCCGGCTCCAGCCCAATGAGGAGCAAGCAACCAACGATTTAAAAAGGAGTGCCAACAGCACCTCAGCCTCTGGACTGGACACTCCAAGACACTCCACAGCTCCCCCGCAGCTCCACCGATCGGGCCCAACAGCTACTGGACAGGACACTCCATCCTCCACTCCATTCCTCCCGATCGTGTTTGTGCCGGCCGGCTCCAGCCCAATTGGGATCAACCAACCAACTATTTAAAAAACACCAACAGGCACGCCCACGCCTGAGGGTCTCACCAGAGGGCCCTTTGATGTGGCCCTTAGGTGGGACATGTAGGCGGTTAACTAATAGAATTATTCTCCGTTAATCTGCACATACTCTCTCGCTAATACAGAACTATCCTGGGATCCACATATAGCAGCCGGAGCTTCTACATTGTCTTGCTCCAAAGGTACATTGGTATCCATTTTGTTTTCAAGCTTTAATAATGTCTGTTTCATCTTTGCTCATGCTAAAATTCTTAGTAATCGCTATGATATCAATAAACAGATGATACCCCATTTACTGTTCATTTATTTGCAAGTTATTTCTGATATTGAATTTTTCTCACATGTCTCACTATATATACAGATCTATACAGGACCCTCAGCTCTCCTATTGTGCAAGTACTTGAGTATATCACTGCTCCTTAAATTCTCTGTAGAGACCTTCATTACCAAAAAGCAATCCCTGCACATAGACTCATCACATGTCTTTCTAACTAAAGAAAGTTGGCTATTCTTCCCTGCATCGATAACATCCTTAGACTAACTCCAACCTCTTCCACCTAGTACCCAGCACCTCTTCAATCAAAATGAATCTCACCAGAAAAGTTATATAGTCCCTCTATATCATAGCAACTCTTCTAGCCTGTTCCAACTCTCTTCTGACCCATCAGGTAGCCATACTAAATCATCTCATTCCACATATAAATCCCTCCTCGTACAACCAAATACTCCTCAACAACAAACAGGGAAACAAATATGACTCTCATTGCCAAAAATACAAGCAACACTGTAGACTAATCTATGTTAACATGACGTCCACCATCTCCCCACAGTCTAAATAGTTTACTAATAAGTGCTCGATCCATACGAAATAAAATCCCAGTAATCCAAGATATCCTCATTGACGAATCTCTGGATTTACTTTGCGTCACAGAAACACGGCTTACTGACCATGACTCTATCCTAATAAATCAATTAAATACAAATGGCTACACATTATTCAACTGCACCAGAGACACCAAAGGGTAGTGTACTTATAATGATCAAATCAAACCTCAACCTGCATGTTAGTATTTGTATAAATTGTGAAGGCATAGACCTAATCAAAATTGAAAACAAAAATGTAGCAATCTGCCTCATTTATAGACCACCTAACAACATCACCTCAATCTTATTACCATACTGGAATCAGCCTGCACATCTCCAACGAAGAAACCACTTATCATTCTTGGAGACCTTAACTTAGCATCCCTCCCCTCACATCAATCCACTGATTTCCTTGAATTTATGGACGATATGGACTTCATGCAAATAATGAGACATACCACCCATATAAAAGGGAACACCCTCGATCTTATATTTGTTCCCAGGTCGCTAACCACGCACTTCTACTTTACCTACCCATCTGCCACCCAAGTACCTTGGTCAGATCACTTCATCATAAGAATGGTCCTCCCAATTCCACCAGCTATCCAGACTACCAACAATACTCCCCAACAAAAGCTGCTCTTTAAACATTTTGACAAGGATGCTTTCCTATCTGAGGTCTCCCCTCTCCTATCTACACAAATTCATG
The DNA here is from genome assembly GCA_033557465.1 of Ichthyophis bannanicus. Taxonomy (NCBI): domain Eukaryota; kingdom Metazoa; phylum Chordata; class Amphibia; order Gymnophiona; family Ichthyophiidae; genus Ichthyophis; species Ichthyophis bannanicus. Next base: position 70,971,386 of record CM066034.1, read on the forward strand.
ATCTCAATGATGCAATAAAAAACTAGACTACAATTAATGAAGCAGCAAAGCCCATCTCTTCCAGTAGGAGAACCAACAGAAAACATTCAGAAAAGTGGTATACACAAGAACTACGAAACCTCAAGAAAACCCTCCGTAAGCTGGAAAAAAAATGGAGATCCAATAAAACTCCTGAATATAAGGAACATTACATTGCAACTTTATAAAGAAGCTAGTCACAAAGCAAAAAAGATCACCGTTCTAATATATTAAATAAAACTATCAACCGGCCCAGAGAGCTTTTGTAATAGTAAAAACTCTAACCAAATCACACATAAACTTGCCAAATAACACAGTTATTAACCCACAACCTATAGCAGACCACCTAGCGTCCAAATTGAAGAATAAAAACAATTCATCTTTGCTCTCCTGTAATGAATCCCAGCCACAACCTAACAAATGGCATACCTTTCACCTCATTACAGTAAAACAGCTCCTAGAAACAATCACAAAAATCAACACTACAACGTCATTCCTAGACCCCTGCCCAGTTTCCTGGATAAAGGCAGTTAAAGCTGAGCTAGTGCCTGTAATACTTAACATAGTAAACCAGTCCCTCCTTCAAGGAATTATGCCTGACACACTCAAGCTCTCTGTCATTCATCCCATACTCAAGAACAAAGCCCTCAATAAGGAAGATCCTGCTTCATACAGACCAATAGCCAGTATTCCGTTCTTAGCAAAAATAATAGAAAAAGTAGTCCAAATGCAGTTACAAGATTTCATCAACATCGCCCCACTCGATATCCACCAATATGGTTTTCATCCATACCATGGCACTGAAACCTTACTACTAGTGTTATTTGATACACTTATCTATGGGCTAGACAACCCACAACAAGCCTTTATCACGGTATTTCTGGATATCTCTTCTGCCTTTGATAATGTTGACCACTCCATCCTCCTGTCAAGATTGGCACAAATAGGCATTTCTGGAACAACACTAAAATGGTTTCAGTCCCACATTTCCAACCGCTTCCAATATGTAAAAATCAACCAAGAGTCATCCACCACTTTCCCTCAAGAGCAAGGAATACCCCAAGGTTTGGGCTCTCTGCCCTCCTGTTTAATCTATTTCTCCAACCAATATGTGCCATCTTCAATAAATACAAAATCAAATATCATATCTATGCAGACGATCTAATGGTATATGCGCCAGTCGACATAAGAAACCCCAATACAACAACATCATCAACTGCATATTTGAAGCAGAATCATGGCTCAATGCACACAACCTGCAAAGCAGTTACAAAAAATCGGAAATCCTATTTACCACAAGAAATCAAAACTTCACAAACCCCCCCCCCCCCCCACTATCTTCAGCTTACACAGTATTAATTTGCCAGTCAAGCAGGAAGTAAAATACCTAGGTGTCATTATTGACAGAGCTCTCAATATGACGTCACAAATCAAACATACTGCCAGTATGATTTTCTTTAAATTAAAAACCATACAGCACCTCTGACCAGTTCTAGACATCCATGACTAGAACAGTAGTCCAAGCTTTAATCACTCCACACTTGGACTACTGCAACAGTCTTCTCCAAGGCCTTCCTAAAAAGACCCTTCACACACTCCAACTTGCCCAGAATGTAACTGCCAGGATCATCACAAAGGCTAGTTTAACAGACCACATCACCCCAATACTCTATAGCCTCCACTGACTCCCATAGCCACCAGAATAAAATACAAGTTAATAGTTACTACTTTCAAATTGCATAATGGTATCTCCCCCTCCCACCTATCCACCATAATACATCCACAAACTGAAATCAGAACCAGGCGAAAAAGTACCCAGAACCTAATAACAATACCCTCCACAGTACATAAAACCAAACAAACTACCAGCAATAGGGCTTTCAGATTCACAGCCCCCACCCTTTGGAATACTCTTCCTGACTCAATCAGATCAATCAAGGGCCTTCTGACTTTCCGCAAGGCATTAAAAACTCACGTAGACTCTGAATATTATAATACATTCGCTTTCAACAATACATTCTCTACCACTAACCCCCCCCCTCTCCCAAATAACCTAACTCCCTTACTTCTCTCCCCTATCGGCAAGGCTTTGTACATAGTTAAGAGAACCAGCTACCACTCTGCGTCTGCATATGTGTTTACTGGTATGTAAATAGTTCTCGGATCTTTGTATTATAGTTCACTATGTTCCTTGTAATGCAGTTTTATTGTTCAATGTAAACCGCACCTAATCGTTTGAAGGGACGATATAGAAAAACTGTTCAACTAAATAAATAAATAAATGGGCCCAATTTTCATCTGGGCGGTGCTATGTGCCATTTCGGCGAATAGTCCGCCCTCCCGCCATCCGTCTAACCCGGATTTTCAATGCCAGGGTCATATGTGGTCCCGGCATTGAAAATCCATGTCTCGCCACACAACTCGGAAGTTGCAGGAGCTAGCTGGGTAGCACTTATCTTTAAGGCGTAGAGGGCTAAGTGGGTAGCATTGAAAATCAGTGCTACCCATTTAGCCCTTTCCTCCGCCCCCCTGCCCCCTCTCTGCTCTGTAATGCCCCTAACATCTGGGCACATTAGGGACACATCTGGGATTTTTGAAGGGCACTACCCATGTAGGTGCCTTTCAAAAATCCCAGATAAGGCATTTACACGGGTAACTAGGGCAGTTACCCATGTACATGCCTTCAAAAATCGAGCTCTGTGTTTTCACATTTACACATTTATTTTACAGTGCATAGTCCTTTCACAGCCAAGAAAGCTCAGGAACTGTTGGGTCGCCAGGAGTCAGCATTGACTCGAAGGCACACATTATATATATCTTATAGTCCTTTCACAGAAATAGATACCAAGACTTTTGTAGCTGTGTATGTTTTAAAATTTTTTCAAAAGTATCTATGGCTCTTACTTCTAAGGTCCCACTCCCAGTATTTTTGATGCTGACTTTTTGCACTGCCAATTTGTACTAATTAAGCTCTTTTATTATTTTGCAATTTCTTTGTGAAGGTTAAAGAGAGCTAGCAATCTTTAAAGCTGTATGAGCACTGTCATTTATTAAACTTGGGATAAGGGCTGAATCTCCAGGAACAAGCAGGAATGTAGTCTTCACATATGGGTGACATTGGTAACGATGGAGCCCACATGGAAACGCTCCCCAGCTTTCAGTAGGAAAGCTTTTGGGAGCATCCCACTGTGCCTGCATTGCTGCCTTCCCACCCTTGGAACTCTCTCTCCTCATTTCTTCATTTTCCGCGGGGCCAGCAGGAAGCAAATCCTGTCATCGCAGAAAATTTCTTCATTCTTCTTCTTTTGTTATTTTTTGAGGTTGCTTCTGCCTTCCCGTCGATGCTGGAACCGATATCTTTTATTCTGTTTCTTTCTTCTGTAAAAAAAAAAAGAACTTAAATTTCTTCAGGCGCATCAATGCCATTTTAGGCCTTAGGCCTTCCATCCAGTCTACCAACACGATGGAAAAACCAGCCAGTGGTTTTAAAAAAATGTTTCAAGTGTGGTAACACTATCTCTGCTTCTGATACCTATGACTGGTGTCTTAAATGCCTCGGCCCAGATCTCCATCCATCCGAATGTCTCCTATGCAAAAAGATGACAAAGAGAGGCCTATAGAATCGGGTCGCAAAACTCAGCTCCCTCTTTGCCTCAGATGCAGTTTCACTCGCTTCGATGTTGTCGAGGGCATCGTCTTCCTCTCATGGATCTCAGATATTGAAACACAAGTCTTCATCGAAGACAGCCGTCCTCCCAAGGGTAGATCTCTATCTAAGCACAGAGATGCTTCGAGTATTGCCCTAGAGCTGGATCGACCGGCCAAACAACCCCGGTGGGAGGACCTCCCCTCCAAAGCCACCAAGAGGTCTCCACCTCAGGAGAGCTCCTGGTGCCATGCTCTGGGACGGTAGCCCATGCTTCTGGTACCGATACCCAAGCATCAGCATGCTCTATGGATCAGCATATCCTGGCCATTGAGTGGAGTCTAGCAGCTCTGCTGGCAGCATTGGTACCATTTAGGATGTTACCGGCAGTACCGCCGGCATCGGTACCGTCGACAGTGTCAATGCAGTCAGCATCGGGTTTCATTCACTCGATGCACTCCCGCCCATACCAATCTCGATCGGTACCGGAACTTGCAAGAGTAGGAGCATCACTCATGCTGTTACTTTGACTCTACTAATTCCGATTCTTCAGATTATGAATTGATCAGTACCCAAGAAATGTGAAGTATTCTAGAGGAACCCTCACCGTCGCTGCAACGACGCATGTCCCCTCCCGAAGATATGTCTTTTCAAGAGTTTATCAAGGATATGGCGAGGGGTCTTTCCATTACACCTACATCTGAAAAAGAGCCCAGAGCAGAGGAATTGGAGATCCTCTAGTACCCTACAGCTCTTAAGGAGGCGACTACTCTGTCTATTCACCATATACTCCAGGATCTTATGCTCCGGATGTGGGAAATGCCCCTCACCATTTCTCCCCATACTCAGTGACTCGATACCTCGTATCGGGTACTGGAAAATCACAGTTTCCAGCTTCCACCACACTACATGGTAGTGGAATCAGCTATGCTTCAAATTAAGAGTTCTAAAACGCACTCCTCCAATCCCCCAGGTAGGGAATTGAGAACCCTTGCTGCCTTTGGGCAGCAGTGCTTTAAGGCCTCCATGCTTTCAGCCCGCATAAATTCATACATACTCTACATGGGTATATTCCTTAAGGAGGTAACTAGGGATCTGGAATCAATAGCTCCTCTTCTCCTGGATAATAAGAGAGTAGACTATCTTATATTAGTCAAACATGCCTAGAATGTTTCGAAGTTTGTCAATAGTGCAATCTTTGACTGTTTGAGTGCACTAGCAGAGCAACATCAATCTGTATAGGTGTACGTAGGATTGCATGGCTTCAAGCATCAGACCATGAACAATTGGTCCAAGACAAGCTGGGTAATATTCCCTGTACCAGTGAGAACCTGTTTGGGAAGGATTGGCAAGATAAGGCTTCTCAGTTAGAATCTGAGAATACCACCCTCAATAGGCTTTCAAAAACTACTGCCAACCCTGCCACCTTTCAAAAACTACTGCCAACCCTGCCAAGAAGAAAGCAGCTGCAAAGAAAGCTTTCTATGGTAAGAAGAAGAAATTTTACCCTTCTTACCCCCCAGCTTCTCAATGCCAACCTCAGGGTACCCAGAAGAGGCAACAGCCTCCCAAGCAACAGAAGAAGCCACAGGCTCCTAAATCTCAACCAGCTGCACAGACCCGATTTGTGCATGGTTTTTTACTTCTTCCTAGAACACATAGCCACCCTGCCTCTGGAGAACCCCATCCCTTCCACATAGCAGGCAGACTTTGCCGTTATGCCCACAGGTGGCATCTCATCATCTCAGAGCAGTGGACACTAACCATGGTATGAGAGGGGTACAGGCTTCATTTACAAAGCATACCCCCCTCCATCTTAGTGGGGGAATATCATTCTCAACCCCCCACTCTCTGCTCTCCTGCAGCAAGAGGTCATCTCTCTTCTGTAACAGTGTGCCATTGAAAAAGTTCCAACATCCCAACAAGGGATGGGGTTCTATTCACCCTACTTTCCCATACTAAAGTAAAACGAAGGGTACAGACCCATCTTAGACCTCAGAAACCTAAACAAGTTTCTAGTCCAGGAGAAATTCAAGATGGTCTCACTAGGAGCTCTTCTATTTTATCTCCAGTCAAGACTGGCTCTGTTCTCTAGATCTAAAAGAAGCATATATTCATCCAGAACACGGGAAGTATCTACACTTCATCTTCCAGGGTCACTATCAATACAGAGTCCTTTCCTTCAGACTCGCCTCTGCCCCAAAAGTCTTCACAAAGTGCATGGCGGTCATAGCTGCATATCTAAGGACTCTTGGGATATTCATTTTCCCTTACTTAGGCGACTGGCTGATAAGGGCAACCAGCTCACAGGAGGTCCATCTATCTCTCCTTTATACAATGCAGGTACTGCAAGATCTGGGATTTGTAATAAATCTTTCAAAATCCTATTTAGTACCCACTCAAACACTAGAATTCATAGGAGCTCTTCTAGTCACTGGATGGTCAAGGGCATTTCTACCTTAGGATCGTTGTACTCGACTAGTACAGCTCGCATCTCAAGTGCGGCTCAGGGACCATCTCTCAGCCAGAGAGATGCTACAACTTCTAGGCCATATGGCCTCTACAGTACCTGTGGTTCTATATGCCTGGTTGCACATGCAAACAGCTCAATGGACTCTTGCATCACAGTGGAAGCAGGTCTCCGTGGCTCTCAAGGACCAGATCCAAGTCACAGACCTGCTCACCAAGTCCCTTCTATGATGGTGTACCCCAACAAATCTCCTTGTAGGGTCACCTTTTCAGATGCACCCACATCAATGCATCCTGACGATGGATGCCTCCAAACTGGGCTGGGGAGCCCACTTAGGCCCTCTCTCCTCTCAGAGCCTCTGGATGGAGCAGGAGTCGCAGCTACAAATAATTCTACTGGAGCTTCATGCTATTTTCAGTGCCCTCAAGGCATTTTAACAACTACTACAGGGCCACAGAGTTCTCGTCCAGACAGACAATCAGGTAGCCATGTTCTATGTGAACAAGCAGGGAGGAATGGGCTCTTGGCCCTCTGCCAGGAGGCTCTCCAGCTTTGGTCTTTTGCCATTGCTCATTGGATACATCTCCAAGCGGTATATCTGCCGGGACAGCAAAATATCTTAGCAGACAGATTGAGTTGGATCCTTCCTCTACACGAATGGTCCCTCCATTCAGAGACAATCTCCTTCATCTTTCAGACCTAGGGAACTCCGGAGATAGACCTTTTTGCCACTCTGAAAAATGCAAAACGTCCTCGTTTCTGCACCAGAGCCCCGATGACCAGCTTACAACAGGTGGATGCTTTCCATCTTCACTGGGGTCAGGATTTTCTGTATGCCTTTCCTCCCATACCCCTGATTCCCAAAACGCTCTTCAAGCTTCAAGCAGACAGGGGCAAAATGATTCTCATAGCCCCACGCTGGCCACGTCAACCATGGTGTCTTCTCCTGCTACGTCTGTCCCAGACTCGCCCCCTGAGTCTTGGGTCAGCTCCTGATCTCCTTTCCCAGGAGAAAGGGACACTACTACATCCCAATCCGTAGTCTCTCCTTCTCATGGCTTGGCTGCTGAAAGCATAGTCTTACAAAATCTTAACCTGAATCAGGAAGTAAAAGATATCCTGCTAGCCTCCAGGAAACTGTCCACTAAACGTTCTTATGAGTTCAAGTGGGATAGGGTCTCCACCTGGGGTTCCCAGAATGAGCTTAATTTTATTTTTTATTTTATTTATTTTTATTCACATTTATATACCGCATCTTCCAAAGTTCAGTTGCGGTTTACAGTTAACAACAATTAACAAAGCAAGTTTGTTTTACATGGAACGTCGAGATAGAACGTATTTACAAGGAACATCATTATAAATGTAGAATAAACAGTGTGATATAATCCCAAACAGTGTGAAAACTATGTACAAATTTATATATGAATACATATACATGGTATACATGGAAGGGAGGGGGACATAGGTCAAAAAGATCATCATGGGTGAGTGCTATCTGTGTGAGTTAAAGGGCTTTTGCATGGAACAATCCGATTATCTCTTTAACCTTTGTCTAATGTAGATAATGAATTATCTATATTATAATGTTTGGTAAACAGATAGGTTTTCAATTTCTTGCGGAGTTCCATGATCTCTGTTAGCTTTCGTAGCTCCTCTGGGAGGGAATTCCAGATTGTAGGGGCTATATGAGAAAAGGCTCTATTGTTTGTTGATTTATGGGCTTTTGTAAAATCTTTCGGGATTTTTAATCTGTTTAATTGTCCTTTTCTGTGTGTAGACTTAGATGGTTCTTTGTGTATTAAGTTACATATCATGGATGGGGCCAGGTCATATAAGGCCTTGAATGATGTTATTATTGTTTTGTAGATTATTCTACTTTGAATTGGTAGCCAATGAAGGGAGGCTAGTATTGGTGATATGTGTTGGAGGGAGTTAATTTTCAATGTGATTCTGGCTGCTGCATTTTGTGCTAATTGCAATCGTTTAATGCTTTGTTTTGCTATGCCTATTAGTATTAGATTGGCAAAGTCAAAATGTGGGGTTATGGTGGCTTGTATTATGTTGATAAAGTCTTGTGTAAAAACTAGTGGACGAAGTTGTTTGAGGGTTTTGAGTTTGAAATAGATTTTCTTTATGGTATTGCTGATGTGTGTTTCCATCGTGAGGTGTGTATCTAGTATAACACCTAGATATCTTATTTCCTTTTTTATTTTGATTTCTTGGTTTTGAAGTCTTATGTGTGATGGAGGGATATAGGATCTGTTCTTGGTCACAATTAGAACTTCAGTTTTAGTGTGATTGATGTGGAGGTTTTGTGATTTTAGCCAAGTTGTGATTTCATTATAGCAGTCCGATAGGAGTTGAAGCGGTAGGTTGGGAATTGTGAATGGAATATACATCATAATATCATCTGCGTATAGATGATATCGTACTCCAAAACTTTTGAAAATGTTGCAGAAAATGGTTTTATGTAAATATTGAAAAGTAGAGCTGACAGCGCTGAGCCTTGTGGTAATCCAATTTCTTGCTTGTATGTGGTTGAGTTTTGATTTCCAATTCTTACATTTTGCGTTCTATCATTTAGGTAGGATGAGAACCATTTATGTACTGTAGAGTTTAATCCTATTTGTTTTATTGAGCATTATTGTGTGGTGTACGCTATCGAACGCTGCTGATATGTCGATGAAAAGTAGAATGAATGCCTGTTTATGATTGTCAATCCCTCTTAGGAGTGCATCTATTAAAACTGTGAGGAGTGTTTCCACTCCATGGCGGGGCCGAAAGCCATACTGTTGCTCATCAAGAGGGTAAGATGAGTCTAGAAAATCTTGTGTCTGTAATTGAACTACTTTTTCAATTATTTTGGCCAAGAATGGTATGCTTGAGATGGGTCTATATGATGTAGGGGATGTTTTATCCAGTTTGCTGTTTTTAAGGATTGGCCGTATTTGTGCGTGTTTGAGAGATGGTGGGAGGTAGCCTTGTGTAAGTGAGAGGTTTACTATTGAGAGAATGTAGGGTAATAAAATTGGTAGTGTGTTTTTTATCCATGTTACTGGACATGGATCTAGATAAGATGTTGTGGTGTTGAGACCGGTGATGATATTTTTTAGTGTCTCTTTAGTTATGGGATGGAACTCTGACCATTCATCTAAATGCTGGTGTGAGGCGTTGTTAATGTCTATAGACATTGATGGCATTTTTGCTTTGTTTTGATAATGGTGGGCTAAAGTTTGAACTGAGATGTCGGTAATTTCGCTGTCTGTGGTTTGAGAGTTGGTTAGATTTCTGACAATGGAGAATAACTCTCTTGGCCTGTTATATGATTTTGAGAGTATTTTGGCATAATATTCTTTTTTTTGTGCTGTCCAAGGTTTCTTTGTATTTAGTGAGGTGATTATTGTATATTTCTTTGTGTATCGTCAATTTAGATTTACGCCAATTGTGTTCTAGTTTTCTAAGGTTCCTTTTCATTTGTTTTAGTGTGGTATTGAACCATGGTTTGGTGTTAGTGTCAGAGTAGTTGCTCTTTTTGTGTATTTGATTAGTTTTAGCTGCATTGAAGATGGTGTCATGCCAGTTTTTGACAGTCATCTAAATTTGTCGCCGTTGTTACGAGGTGGGGGATTGTTAAGTCGATAAATTCTTCATTGTTAAACTTTTTAAATCTTGTGGTGGGGACATTTCTGTTGTGGTTGTTAGTGCTAGTGGAAGGATATGTAAGGTTTAGTTTGATAATGTGGTGATCTGACCAGGGTATCTGGGTACATTCAACTGAATTTGGGTTGGTTAGTTTGATGAGTGAATTAGGGAGAAGGACAAGATCAAGAGTTCCACCTTTGATATGTGTAGGTGTGTTTATTATTTGATGGTATTCCATGTCTGAGATAGTGTCAAAGAATAATTTAGATTCCAATGTTGGTAGCGAGGGAAGGTTGAAATCTCCTAGCATAATTATAGGGTGCTGTTCAGTTGAGGAGCTGAGGAGTTCAATAAGAGAATCAAGGCAGTCTGGTTTTTGGTCTGGGGGCCTATATACTAAGCAGAGTTTCATGAGGCCAATTTTTATTAATAGTGTGTCTATGTTATTAGAAATATTGGATTGGATTGTCTTGGCACATAATGCCTTTTTTGTCATCATTAATACACCTCCGCCTTTTCTATTAGTTCTATGTTTATAGAAAGTGTCATAGTTTTCTTTATTAAGTTGGTTTATATAGACTGAATCGGTATCTGAGAGCCAGGCTTCTGTGACGCATAATATGTCTGGTTTTAAGTCCGATATTAAGTCATTAAATATGGGTAGCTTGTTTTTCATCGAGCGTGCGTTGATAAGAATGCATGAGAGGGAAGGTGTGTTATTGGTGCATGTTCCATTGGGTGTTTGAAGTGGGTTTGTTCGTTTTATGTGAATTAGTCTATGTAAATTTGATCTAGGATGGTTGTTTGGATAGATGTGTCCAGTATGGTAGTTGTTTCGCGTGTGCGTGTGAATAATGGGAATTGTTTTGTGGTTTTTGCTGCTTAGGCTTAGAGTTAAGTCAATGGTTAGTATTGCTAAGACTAAACCGATATAGAATATTTTCAATATCATGATGTTTGTATGTGGCATTTTTGAAGGGTTGGTGTTAGTGGAGCTAAGCAGTTATATACCAGGGTAGGAAGATGTGAGCAAGGTAATCCACTGGGAAGTTGTGTTATGTAGAGGTTACAAGGAGAGCTGCTAGAAACAGTATCAGTCCTGATTGGTAAAGGCTACTGACAACAGTATACAATTGTGTGATCGTAACTAATAACAATACTGATTGAAGATAATATACTACTGGCAACAGTAATAAAATGTTTGATTGTTACTGACTAGCTAGCTACTGGCAACGGTTTCAATTGATAGAGTACTACTGGCAACAGTAATGAGTACTACTGACAACAATAATGCTATGAGAAATGACTGTTTGCAAGCTAGATACTGATAACTGACAACGGTACTGGCTGTGGGTATACTACTGGCAACAGTAATAAGATGAAAAAATGTTAACTATTTGCAGGTTGCCTACTGAGAACAATACTGGTTAAAGACACTACTGACAGCAGTATAGAAATGATAAAATGTTAACTATTTGCAGGCTAACTACTGACAACAGTACTGGTAGATGATATACTACTGACAATGGTAATAAAATATGTGCTTGATACTGGGTGGCTAGCTACTGACAACAGTGCTAGATTAAGCTATACTGATTGTGGGAGTATACTTGCTGCGCTTGAAGAGTCTTTGAAGAGAATGATGTGTGCAAGCTCCACCATTTTCTGATTAGATGACGATTCTGCGTTGAGTGTTTTTCGTTGTCTCTGTGGTAGATGGATAGGCTTAAGTTCCTTAGCCTAAGGGCCATGCCAAAGGGCCCTCTTGCGCGGCCCTCAGGCGTGGGCCCGCAAGGCGCGGGGGTGCCTGTTTGCGCGCTCTTTTAAAGCGCCAAGGACTGCCCCGATTGGACAGCCGCTTCTGCTGGAGGCGGTCTGGAGGCGGCAAGGCTCAATCCCTCCAGGGAGAGCGAGTAGCAGTGAAGAGGGCTGCTGGATGCTGGCGCGCTCTTTTAAAGCGCCAGGGACTGCCCCGATTGGACAGCCGCTTCTGCTGGAGGCGGTCTGGAGGCGGCAAGGCTCAATCCCTCCAGGGAGAGCGAGTAGCAGTGAAGAGGGCTGCTGGATGCTGGCGCGCTCTTTTAAAGCACCAGGGACTGCCCCGATTGGACAGCCGCTTCTGCTGGAGGCGGTCTGGAGGCGGCAAGGCTCAATCCCTCCAGGGAGAGCGAGTAGCAGTGAAGAGGGCTGCTGGATGCTGGCGCTCTCTTTTAAAGCGCCAGGGACTGCCCCGATTGGACAGCTGCTTCTGCTGGAGGCGGTCTGGAGGCGGCAAGGCTCAATCCCTCCAGGGCTCTCCCTGGAGGCTCTCCTTCAGTATCTCCTACATCTTTCCTCATCTGGTCTCAAGACAAACTCGGTGAGGATTCACTCAGTGCAATTGCTGCTTCTCACCATCCCATGGATGGACAGCCTATCTCCTCACAATTGCTTGTAGTGCGTTTCATGAGAGAGCTCTTATTGACCAAGTCTCCCATCAGGCCACCACCGGTGGCATGGGATCTTAATGTCATCTTAGGGAAGCTCCCCAAGCCACCTTTTGAACCTTTAATCACAACCCCGCTAAAGTTTCTCTCATGGAAGGTTATCTTCCTAATTGCCCTCACTTTGGTTAGACGCATTAGTGAGCTTCAGGCTTTGGTGGCAGATCCACCTTATACCTGGTTTCACCATGATAAGGTTGTCTTAGGACTCATCCCCATTTCATGCCAAAGGTGGTGTCCCCTTTCCATCTCAATCAATCAGTTTACCTTCCTGTCTTTTTCCTAGAACACATTCCTCTAGAGCAGAGGCAACCTTGCACACCCTTTACTGCAAACGTGCCTTAGCATTTTATTTTCAAAGGACTAGAGAGCACCACAGAGCTTCGCAGTTATGCGTTTCCTTTGACCCTTGTCACTTGAGTGTCCCAGTTTCTAAATGTACTTCGTCCAGTTGGATAGCAGATTGCATCTCATTTGCTTATGTTAACGCAGGACTATCCCTTGAAGGGCATGTCACTGCCCATAATGTTTGTGGCATGACTGCCTCGATGGCAAACCTATAGTCTGTGGCCATTGACGAAATCTGCAAAGCAGCTACCTGGTCTTCAGTACATATCTTTGCTGCTCATTACTGTCTTGACAAGGACTCCCGCTGGGATGCCATGTTTGGTCAGGCTGTACTCCAGCACTTCTTTCAGACTTAGGACAACTCCTACCCTCCGTCCCGGAATTTAATGATACCAGACATCCATGGAGGATCCATCTTACTCTGAGGTAAATCTACCAATTCTGAGGTCATTTATCTAGCATCTGGGAGCTAGGGAGTCCCATATGTAAAGACTACATTCCTGTTTGTTTCTGGAGATAGTGTAGTTACTCACATGTAATAGGTGATCTCTGGGAACAGCAGGGATTTAGTCTTCATAACCCATCCTCCCCAAGGAGTTGTAGGGTTTCTCTTTTCTCTCCTTTTATCTCAGCTACCTATTCAAATGAGGAGGGAGAGTTTCAAGGGTGGGAAGGAAGCAACGCAGGCGCAGTGGAATGCTCCCAAAAGCTTTCCTATTGGACGTTGGGGAGCATTCCTGCACGGGCTCCGTTGGTACCGATGTCACCCATATGTGAAGACTAAATTTTTGCTGTTCCCGGAGATCACCTGTTACAGGTGAGTAACTACACTTTCTGTGGTTTAGGTCATAGCACTTCATAATATGGCACAGCAAATGCCATTTCAAGACTGCTCTTGGTTAGGGCCAGCTGGGATTGGATGCACCACAGAGATATTGCATCAATCCTAAGGAAGAAGAGTAGGTGACTAGCAACGCTAAGGAATCATCTCAGAAAACACATTTTTCCAGCCCTCATAAGAACATAAGATATGCCATACTGGGTCACACCAAGGTCCATCAAGCCCAGTATCCTGTTTCCAACAGTGGCCAATCTGGGTCACAAGTACCTAGCAGTTTCCCCAAAAGACACACAGGTTCCACAGTGCTTGTACTGGGGCAAGTTGTGGATTTCCTGGGTCCCCTTTAAAAATGATTTATGGACCTTTCCTCCAGGAACTTGTCCAAAACTTTTGTAAACCCAGCTACATTAACATCTTTTAATACATCCTCCTGTAATGAATTCCAGAGTTTGATTACGCATTGAGTGAAAAAATATTTTCTCTTATTAGTTTTAAAGGGGTTACACTGTAGCTTCATTCCATGTCCCCTAATTGTTTACATTATCAAGATATAGAGCTATCTATTTACAGTTACCCATTCCACTCCATCCATTAATTTATAGACCTCTATCATAGTCCCCCCTCATTCGTCTCTTTTCCAGGTTGAAGAGCCCTAACATTTTTAGTCTCTCCTCATAGGGGTATCCTTCCATCCCCTTTACCATTTTGGTGGCTCTTCTCTGTACCTTTTCTAATACGTACCGCTATATCCTTTTTAAGATACAGCGACCAGAATTGCACATAATATTCAAGGTGCGGTCTCACCATGGAACAATACAGAGGAATTATAATTTCTCCAGGACCAAGCAGGAAGTCAGTCCTCACATATGGGTGACGTCGGCGCCGACGGAGCCCTCGTGCGGAGCATTTCCCCAGCTTTCAAAGAAAGCCTTTGGGAATTGCAGCGCGCATGCGCGGTCCCCTTCCCGCCCAAGGGTGCCATCTTGCTCAGTCTTTTTTTTTCCACGGAGCCCGACGGACGTAGTTCATTTTTCCCCGAGGAAAAGTAGATTTTCCCTATTTTTCTCTTTTTTCTCCGGTTCGACGCCGAATCCTTTTCCCGCTCGGACCGATACGTCGGTATCGAGTCCTTTTCTCTCTTTTTCGGTTTTTGTCCTTTGTGACTGGCGTTCACGCCTTTTTTCTTTTTTCCCTGGCAGCCCGGTCTTTTGACCTAGCAGGGGCCCTTTTTCCCCCAATGGCTACCAGCGGGTTTAAGAAGTGTGATCGGTGTAAGAAACGTATGTCTCTTACCGACACACACGACTGCTGCCTCCGTTGCCTCGGACCCGATCATGACCCGATGATCTGTGGTCCGTGTGGCAAAATGTCCTCGAAGGCCTTGAGGAGTCGGCAGCACCAGAAGGATCGAATTTTTTCTGACTCCGCGTCCGGCTGGGCCCGGACCTCGTCAGAGGCCTCGACGTCTCGGGACTCCGACCCCGAGCAGCGTCGGGGTTCCTCTGAGCAGGGGTCTCCTTCGCGGGAACATTGCAGGAAGAAGAAACCCGCGAGGGCGTCGTCAGTGGACGCTCCTGGTTCCTCGAGGGCCAGGTCGCATAGCCCCGATAGCCGTCCCGGGTCTTCGGAGTCGGAGAGGCCTGCCAAGCATCCTCGTGTCGAGATGGAGTCTCCTGGACACGTAAGTGCTGTTGTCCTCGTGGACTCTCCTCCGAGGGAGCCAACGTCGGGCCCGATGCTGTCGGGGCCCAAGTCGGGGGCTGCTGGGTCTCCTGAGCTCAGACTCAGGTTGACGGCCTTGGAGAGCAGCTTTGCTGCCTTCATGGAACAGCAGCGGGCATTGATTGCCGGTCTCACCGGTGCATCTGCCCCGACTACCGGGACCTCGACGTCCAAGTCGACCCCGGAGGCCGAGCCGATCTTCGAGTCCATGCGGGCTCGAGTCGATCCTCGGCCACGGTCCCCCTCGACCTCCCGTTCGGGGCCGAGGTCGTTGACGCCGATACCCTCGGCGGAGGGCATCGGTGCTCGCCTGACCGGAGCCGCTCGATTCCTCCTCCAAGGAGTCAGGCTGGGAGACGGAGGACGAAGAGTCACCCGACACCCATCGGACTCGGTGTGTCCCATCGGACTCGCCCGAGTCCGAGCCTCGGAGACGATCCCCACCGGAGGATACCCAGTTCTCGGACTTCGTGCGGGATATGGCCAAGGCCTTGGCCTTCCCCGCGGATCCCGAGGAGGAGCCTCGAGCCGAGGAGCTCGAGGCCCTCCAGTATGACTCTCCCCCGAAGGAGGCCTTTACTGTCCCGGTTCCTCCGATGCTGGAGCGGCTGCTCTTCCGCATGTGGGAGACCCTGGCCTCGACGCCGGTGTTAAGCAAGCAGGTCGATTCCATCTATCGAGTCCGCAAGAGCCCCGGGTTCCAAAAGGCACAGTTACCGCACCACTCCATGGTTGTGGAATCGGCCATGCATCGACTGAAAAGTCAGAAGATGCACTCCTTGGTGCCTCCCGGCCGGGAGGCCCGGAACCTGGATGCCCTCGGTAAGAAGTGCTTCCAGGGCTCTATGCTTGCTTGCCGTGTCCAGACTTACCAGCTCTACATGGGCATGTACCTCCGAGACCTGGCAAAGGAGATTGCCGTGTTCTCTGCTGGTCTCTCCGAGGAACCTTTGCAGAGGTTCCAGGCCTTGTCCACCGATATTTGAGAGTGCTCGAAGTTTATCTCTCGAGCAGCCTACGATGGCTTCGAGGCTTCGGCCCGAGTAGCCGGGGCCGGCATCGGTGCCCGCCGACAGGCTTGGCTACAGTCATCCGACCTCGAGCCATGGGTCCAGGACAAGTTGGTCGATGTCCCCTGCCGAGGTGAAAACCTCTTTGGCAAGCCCATGGCTGAAAAGGCTGCAGAACTCAAGACCGAGACTCTGACCAGGACTAGGCTTTCCAGGAAAACCTCTGCCCCTTCTCAGAAGAAGAAGGGCTTGGGAAAAAAGACCTTTTACCCAAGGAAGTCATCTGCCTATAAACAATACCCTCATTATCAGGCCTCTGCAGCTCCCCAACAGGGTCAGCAGGCCAAGGGGCAGGGTCAAGGGCCCCGTAGGCAGAAGGCCCCCAAGCCACCAACACCGGCCCCTGTTCAGCAGGGTGGGGTTTTTTGACTCAAACAGCATAGCCTCTTCTCCTCCGCTGGCTTCTCTCAGCACGGGAGGCCGGCTGACCCACTTTGCCCACAGGTGGTCAGCCGTCACATCAGATACCTGGGTTCTTCATATAGTCCAAAAAGGCTATTTTCTCCATTTTCACCATGTACCTCCCTCCTATTTTCCAGGGGAGCCTCCTCTGCACAGGGACCTACTCCTTCAGGAGTTAGCAGGTCTGCTAAAGGATCAGGCTGTGGAACCGGTGCCCCACCACCTGAGAGGTCAAGGCATTTATTCAAGGTACTTTCTGGTACCCAAAAAAACAGGAGGCCTCAGACCCATCCTAGACTTGCAAAACCTCAACAAGTTCCTGGAGAGGGAAAAGTTCAAGATGCTTACCCTTGGAATCCTGCTGCCCTACCTCCAGCAGGGAGACTGGCTATGCTCCTTGGATCTAAAGGATGCGTATACTCACATCCTTATTCATCCAGACCACAGACAATATCTCAGGTTTGTTGTGGGAGGAAACCACTATCAGTACAGAGTACTACCCTTTGGCCTGTCCTCCGCTCCCAGGGTGTTCACCAAGTGCCTGGCAGTGGTGGCGGCCTACCTGAGGCTTCAGGGTCTTTTTGTGTTTCCGTACCTGGACGATTGGCTCATAAAGGGCCAATCTTCCCAAGAGGCCAACCAGGCCACCCTTCACACTGTGGCTCTGCTTCAGCACTTGGGGTTTGTCATAAACTTCGCAAAGTCCACTTTGCTCCCGTCCCAGAACTTAGAGTTCATAGGGGCCAGGCTAGACACTCTTCAAGCAAAGGCTTTTCTGCCTCTGGACAGGGCCCACAGGCTAATGGATCTGGCCAGCCAGTTTCGCAGCAATTCCCTGGTCTCTGCCAGGCAATTCCTGAGACTACTCGGCCATATGGCTTCCATGGTTCATGTAACCCCCAATGCCCGCCTGCACATGCGGCCTGCTCAGTGGAGCCTTCACACTCAGTGGCATCAAGCCACGGGGAGCCTAGCGGACTCAGTAAAGATATCCAACCTCCTGGTCTCCTCTCTCCAATGGTGGCTTCATCTTCCGAATCTGGTGCTCGGAGTAAGTTTTCAATCCCCTCTGCATACTCAAGTGCTGACAACAGATGCTTCTCTTCTCGGTTGGGGAGCATATTGCCAAGGGACATGTACTCAGTGTCTCTGAACCCCTTGGGAGGCTACTCAACAGATAAACTTCCTGGAGCTACGGGCGATACGCCTAGCTCTGAGAGCCTTCTCCCACCTCGCCTCTCACCAGTCTGTACTGGTCCAGACGGACAATCAAGTTGCCATGTTCTATGTAAACAAACAAGGAGGAACAGGCTCCTTCCTTCTTTGTCAGGAGGCACAACGCCTGTGCTCTTGGGCTGTCCATCACAGAATCCTTCTCAAGGCTGTCTACCTCCCAGGTCAGGAAAATTGCCTGGCGGACAGACTGAGCAGGATCTTGCAACCACACGAATGGAGATTGAACCCATTAGTGGTTCAGCAGGTCTTTCTCAAGTGGGGACTCCCCACAATGGATCTTTTCGCCAGTCCTCTGAACCGGCAACTCCCGAGATTTTACTCCAGACAACCGCATCCTCTCAGAGTAGCACCGGATGCGTTTCTGATCTCATGGTCCACAGGTCAATCCACCAGGAAATCCTACGCTCTTAAGTGACGTAGATTCTCCGCATGGTGTGCTCAGTACAGCGAGAATCCCTTCTCGTGCTTGATAGCGGTAGTATTGCAATATTTGCTCTACCTCTCCAATCTGGGCCTTAAGTCTAACTCTGTCAGAGTTCACCTTAGTGCTCTCTCAGCACACCACTCGCCGGTGGACGGCAGGCCTCTTTCCATCCACCCTTTGGTGGCTCGTTTCCTCAGAGGCCTCCTTCTACTTAAGCATCCTTTGCGTCCACTGGCCCCTGAGTGGGATCTGAATGTGGTCTTGCAGCGACTTACTTGTCCGCCTTTTGAACCTATGGCTACCTGCCCTCTCCGTTTTCTCTCCTGGAAAACTTTATTTCTGGTAGCTCTCACCTCTGCTAGGCAAGTGAGTGAACTGCAGGCACTAGTGTCTGATCCTCCTTACACTAGGTTCTACAGGAATAGGGTAGTCTTACGGACTCACCCTAAGTTTCTTCATAAGGTTGTCTCACCGTTTCACCCTCAGTCAGGAGGTGGTTCTTCCGACCTTCTTTCCCAGGCCGCATGCCAACCGGGCTGAGATGGTCTTGCATACCCTGGACTGTAGGTGGGCGTTATCCTTCTCCTTTGACCGTACGCGGGAGCATCGGAAGGCTGTTCAGCTTTTCGTTTCTTTTGACCCCAATAAGTTGGGGCTCCCTGTCTCCAAGCGTACGTTGTCCATATGGGTCGCTGACTGTACTGCCTGGGCTTATGGGGCAGCCGGCCTCTTGTTGGAGGGTCGAGTCACGGCTCATCGTGTCAGGGCGAAGGCTGCGTCAGTGGCTCATCTCCGCTCTGTTCCGTTGGCAGACATCTGCCGGGCCGCTACTTGGTCTTCAAGCCAGACTTTTGCAGCCCATTACTGCCTTGAGAGGGAGTCCCGCAGGGACAGTGCTTTCGGACAGGTAGTACTCCATAATCTCTTTGGGGTTTAGGCAACTCCTACCCTCCGGCCCTGGTGTTGGGCTACCGGTCGGGGGCGTTCTCAGAGAAGATTCCTTCCTTCTGTGCTGATGAGCTTGAGGGAGCTCATTTTTCCGCTTGGGGTCTCCGGTAGCCTTTAGCTGGGGAGTCCCATATGTGAGGACTGACTTCCTGCTTGGTCCTGGAGAAAGAGTAGTTACTCACTTGTAACAGGTGTTCTCCAGGAGCAGCAGGAATCAGTCCTCACAACCCTCCCTCCTCCCCTTGGAGTTGCAGTCATATGATTTATTTTTGCTAATTGTTTGCTGTCTTTTAGCTATGTCATCAGACTGAGCAAGATGGCACCCTTGGGCGGGAAGGGGACCGCGCATGCGCGCTGCAATTTCCAAAGGCTTTCATTGAAAGCTGGGGAAATGCTCCGCACGAGGGCTCCGTCGGTGCCGACGTCACCCATATGCGAGGACTGATTCCTGCTGCTCCTGGAGAACACCTGTTACAGGTGAGTAACTACTCTATCCTTTGTTTTATTCTCCATTCCTTTCCTTATGATTCCTAGCATTCTATTTGCTTTCTTGGCTGCCGCTGCACACAGGGCAGAGGGTTTCAAAATGTTATCTACGATGACACCTAAATATTTTTCCTGGGGGGTGGTTCCTAATGTGGAACCTTGCATCATGCAACCATAGTTTGGGTTTTTCTTTTCTAGATGCATAACTTTGCACTTGTCCACATTAAATTTCATCTGCCATTTGAACATCCAGTCTTCCAATTTATCAAGATCCTCTTGCAATTTTTCACAATCCTCTTGGGTTTTAACAACTTTGAATAATTTGTGTCATCTGCAAATTTGATTACCTCACTCGTTATTCCCATTTCCAGGTCATTTACGATTAAACAGGTGAGGCTTTCTCATGCCATTCAAGCATACAATCTGTTGTCATAGGTAGGGGGTTAAAGAGGAAAGCGTTTATCCTGTCAATCTATGGGTATCTTAGGAGTCTTTTTACTACAGCTCGCTAAGTGGTTGATATTCGTATGTGTTTTAGCAGGCAGTAATGACCCACAATAACAATGTGCAGGCATGATAGCGACCGCTAAAACTTGTGTTAATTGCCTATTGTGCAAAGGGGCAAGGAATGGGCAGAGTTTGGGTGTGTAGAGTATATTACAGTTAGCATGTGATATGTACCTCCCCATGCTGTCAATGTGGTAATTAGTGTGAGTAGCATTAGGTGCACTCATGTTAATTGTACCACACATTAAGGTACACATCCATGCGGAAACTGCAGGGTACATGCTGCCCACACCCCCAACAGTTACCACAGAGGTTTTGCACTTAACACGTTTCGTGCAAAAACTAACATGAATTAAGTGCAAAGCTTTTAGTAAAAGGGCCCTTTAGAGCAGTGGTTCTCAAACCAGTCCTGGGGGACCATCAGCCAGTTGGGTTTTCAGGATCTGCACAATGAATATGCATGAGAGAGATTTGCATGCCTACTACCTCCATTATATGCAAATCTCTCTCATGCATATTCATTGTGGATATCCTGAAAACCCAGTTGACTGGTAGTCCCTCAGGACAGGTTTGAGAACCACTGCTTTAGAATATGGACACAATTCTGGTTATCAAAGTTTAGGAAGGAAATTAAGAAACTAAAAGGGAGCAGAAAGAACAACTAATCTTGAAGAGTTGTCTGTAATTTGGCAGTTCAGATTTAATGCTAAAAATATCATGATCATGCATTTGGGCTGCAAAAACCCAAGAATACAGTACAATATAGCAGGACTTGACAAACCCCAGACGCCAGGTCACCATGGTGGCTAAAAAAAAATCAGACCCGGGGCTTGGAACAACAGTGCAGCAGCATGACCGGCCCTGGCTGTCTGTGGGGATCCCATCCCCCACGGGCAAAAGTGCTGCCCAAGGCCACAATCGCGGCAGTAACTGCTCTGGCTACCTGCAGGGATCCAATCTCCCATGGGCAGAAGAGAAGGGGATAGCTGCGACTGCGGCACAGATGCAATCTGTCTGTATGCGGGAGATCGAATCCCCGTGGGCAGACAGTTTGCATTTGCCTTCCCCTTCTTTTCTGCCCGCAGGAGGTCAGATCCCCATAGACAGAACAGGAGGTGAAGCAGGCTGCCTGCAGGGATCCAAGCTGGTCGGGACTTGCAACCAAAAAGATTTTAAAAAGTTAGAAGGGAGGGTGGCAGGGAGAGTGAACTTAAATCTTAAAGGGCCAGAAACTAAAAAAAAAAAAAGGAAGGAAAGAGAATGGGGTAATCTAGGGCAGGGGGGTGGGAGTATTAGGGGAAGGGGGGAGGGAGAAGGGGAGTCTGGAAGAGGAACAGAGATTAGGGAGGGATTGGAGTTAGGGAAGGAAGAGTGAAAGGTTCAAAGGATGAATGCATGGGAACAAAAGGGCACAATGTCTATTTACCTAAAGGTGCAGTCCCCTCCCTCAAGAATACAGACACATAAGCACACCACACCATACACTTGCACACACAGGCATCCCACCTCTGTAGAACAGACACGTACCCCAGCTCCACACTATATACACACATACACACTCAGGAACCCCACATCTGCACCGCACACAGAGAAACTCCCAAGTTCTGCAGCACACATACACATGCAACACAGCCATGCACACCACCCACACAAAACCATCCGCCACTATATCCCATGCACAGACTGTCACACCATCATTGCGCCCCAGACCCATACAGACACTTGCTGTCTGAAGCTATAGCTGTTGTTATCTAAAGATGATGCATGGTGTATGAACTCTGAGACTGGTCTCATGAGACAAGAACACAAGAGCAGGGCGAGAGAACCAAGGGGTGGGGGGCACTAAGAGGTTATGAGGGCTGGCTCCTAAATCAGCACAAAATTTGTCAAGGCCTGCAGTATAGGGAGTGAAGTACTCAGTGCATGAAAGAAGAGTGGGACTGGGAGTGATTGTATCTAATGATCTTAAGGGCACCAAACGAGTGAAAAAGGTAATGGCAAAAGCCAGAAGGCTGCTTGGGTGCATAGGGAGAGAAATGGCCACCAGAAAAAGGAGATGATATGGAGGTCTCTGGTGAGACCTCATATACCCATTCTGGAGACCACATCTTCACAGTGATGTAAAGAGGATGGAGTTTGTCCAGAAAGTGGCTACTAAAATGTTCAGTGGTTTTTGTTATAAGACATATGGGGACAGACTTAAAGATTTTAATATATATACTGTGGAAGAAAGTTGGGAGAGGAGAGATATTATAGAGACATTTAAATATCTCTGTGACAGAGGAGGTGGGCCTCTTTCATTTAAAAGGAAGCTCTGGAACAAGGGGGCATAGGATGAATGTGAAAAGGAAGAGACTCAGGAGCAATGTAAGGAAATATTTCTTTACGGAATGGGTGGTTGCATGGAATGGCTTCCCAGCTGAGGTGGTAGAGACAAGGATTATAACTGAATTCAGGAAATCATGCAACAAGTACAGAGGATCTCTGAAGGAGAGGAAGGGATTGTAGAGGTTGGTATAGATGGGCAAACAGGATAGATCACATGCTTTCTCTCTGCCGTCATTTTCTAAGTTTAATCTTAGGCGTTGGAAAGGGGTGGGCTACACAGGCCCTGGCCCCACCAAAAATCACGGCTAACAGGCAGCAGGCTGCCTTCAGGGATCCCATCCCCATGGGCAGAAGAGGAAAAGAAGCTGTAATCTCAGCAAAGTTTCTTCCTGTCTGCTCACAGGAGATCAGAACCCCGCGGGCAAAACAGGAAGGGCCTTTGCCACGATCGTGGCTTCTCTTTTTCTTTTGCATGCGGGGGATGGGATCCCCCCGGGGAAGCCTGCTACCTGCTGACCATGATCAAAGCAAAGACCCTCCCTGTCTGCCCTGGGATCCTCCCGCGGACAAACAGGAAGGGTCTTTGCTATGATCGCAGCCAGCAGGCAGCAGGCTGCCCATGATGATCCCATCTCCCATGGGCAGAAGAAGAAAAGACCCTTCCTGTCTGCCAATGGGAGATCAGATCACCACAGACAGAACAGGAAGGGTCTCTACCTGCAGGGCGGAGCTTTGGGCAAAGTTAAGGCAGAGCTTGCGGCGGTGCTTGGGCCCCCCCCCCCCCAAAAAAGCCCTCCCGCCGTCCCTGTGTTTAATCTTATTAGAGGGGAAGGGGTGCCCCACAAGAAGAGACTTAGACTAGGGGCCAGATGTGATAAACACTTTTTGCACAGAAACAAAGAGTAATTTTTATAAGGGGGTGCCTAGTTTAAGAAGGCAAGTAAGCTCCTATTTAGGCACTATTTTATAAAGATAACTATGTGTCTTTATAAAATACTAGCATAAGAAGCAGAGATTGTACTTTAAATTCAGATATGGATATCTGCTCCAGAGAAGGTGTAAAAGAACGTCCATAAAGTTTGCAAGTATGCACATAGATTAAGGTATTTCATAATCAAAGTGCATACTTATGAATTCTGCCTGCACTTTGCTTTCCCCCAGGTTACCCCTACCAGCAAAGTATGCATGTTCATGCCAGCATGTGTACTTTTATGCCAGATGGTATTTTATAAAAGGCCACACAACGCAAAAATGATTTTATAAAATTACTTCCAAAATGGGGGAAAACATTTAATATAGCCTGATCCTGGGACACTCTTTCCTTAGTAAAAAGAAAGTTGAAAGACCTTTACACATTACACAGGTACACTACCAAAAAACTGCCTCCAGTTTTGCAACTGATTCCTATAGATTTTGGGGTGCTGAATCCAGGAAAAATAGCCAAAATGTTCCATCACGTCACGTTTTCTTGCAAAATTAGATTTCTTACCCATATAAGGAATGTTCACATAATTTCTTTTTAGCCGACTGCAGTTTATTTTCTTGGCCCAAAATAGAGGTTGTAATAGTTAACTAACTAGAAACACTCCCTCATGATATTTTAGAGTGTTTTGTATTCATTTTATACATTAACAGGACAATTGGGAGGCGGGGGGCTAAATCCAGTACTCGCGCTGGCGCATGTTCTTTCCTGTTCGCTCGCTCAAATACGGTGGTTGCGACATGAACGTTCCTGTCAAATTTCAGTTTCTTGCAAGTTCATTATTACCTTTTGTTTGCTCAGTCATAATCCAGCTTTATTCCGAAGTGGTTCACTACAGTTGTAGTTTGCAGTGCTGTGTATTTGTGATGGCTCACAGAGCCAGAGGTTGCGTCAACTCTCCGGACAGTTTTTGTTTTATTTGTGGGGAATATACCGTGAAAAAGCGGCAGAGGAACATTTCTGCATTTATTAAAAAAGTATATTTCGCCTATTTCGGTTTGAAGTTAGGCGATCAAGACAAACCGTGGGCTCCTCACAAAGTGTGCAAGACATGTGAGGAAGATCTACGCTTATGGATGAAAGGTAAAAAACAAGCATTTCGTTTCGGAATACCTATGATGTGGCGTGAACAAAGAGACCACAGCAGTGACTGCTATTTTTGCTCTTGCATTGTGAAGGGATACAACTTAAAAAATAAGAATGTAATAAGTTACCCCAACCTTCCCTCAGCAATTAGGCCTATGCCTCATAGCAACGAAGTACCTGTGCCTGAACCACCAAAATCTTTGGATCATATTTGTGTGGACGGTTCTGATCATGATGAGACTCATCAGATGGCTTTTCCCGATGAGTCCAGTACTTCCGAGATTGAAACTAAACCAGATCCGAAACCTGAACTTTTCTCTCAAGCTGAATTGAATGATTTAGTCCGGGATTTAGGACTCCCAAAAGATGCTGCCCAACTGCTAGGTTCTCAGCTTAAACAGAAAAATCTATTGTCACCAGGAACAACTTTTTATTGGTACCGCAACCGCGAGACACAATTTTTGAAGTATTTCAGCAAAGAGGAAGATTTGGTATTTTGCAACGATATATACGGAGTGATGGAAAAGTTTAAACTCAAGTATGATCCTGCTGAATGGCGGCTGTTCATTGATTCGTCAAAAGACAGCATAAAAGGTGTTCTTCTTCATAATGGCAACACATTTGCTTCAGTTCCTATTGCTCACTCTGTTATTCTCCAAGAAAAATACGAGAATTTGGCCCTGATTCTTCAGAAGATTCGTTATGATGAGCATAAGTGGATGATTTGTGACTTTAAAATTCTATCCATGCTATTAGGGCAGCAATCCGGTTTCACCAAATATCCCTGCTTCCTTTGCTTGTGGGATAGCCGGGCCCGCGACCTACACTGGGGGAAAAAAGACTGGCCAATTCGGGAGTATTTGAGACCCGGTGAGAAAAATGTTCTTCATGAGAGCTTGGTACCTCATGATAAAATTCTATTACCACCTCTCCACATTAAGTTGGGTCTCATTAAGCAATTCATGAAGTCCCTTCCAAAAGATGGTGAGTGCTTTTGGTACCTTTGCTCAAAGTTCCCCCGACTTTCTGAAGCAAAGCTAAAGGAAGGAGTGTTTGTTGGCCCTGATATAAGGAAACTCATTTCAGATGGAGCATTCGCTGAAACGATGTCTGAGAAGTAAAAAGAAGCCTGGGATTCCTTCAAGGATGTTGTTCTCAAATTCTTGGGGAACAGGCGGGATGAGAACTATAAGAATATTGTTGCCAGGATGCTCAATGCCTTCAAAGAACAAGACTGTAACATGAGCCTGAAAGTCCATTTCTTGCACTCCCATGTGAACTACTTTCCCGAAAACTTGGGGGCGTACAGTGAAGAACAAGGTGAAAGGTTTCACCAGGACATCAAGGACGCAGAGAGAAGGTACCAAGGAAGATGGAACACCACTATGATGGCTGATTTCTGCTGGTTGCTGCTGCGGGAAACCCCAGATGAAAAATACGCCAAGCAGCGCACCAAGAGAAGCATTCGGGGGAAGAAGAAACGGGCCCACCAGGAGATTGATTGACCCAAGAATGACTTTAAAATCTAAACTGTGTTGACAAATATCGTGTTTTTACTAAACTTTGAAATAAAAATTTGCTAGTTATTACCACAGTGTCGGATCTCATTTATTAGAATTTTATTTTCACACCATCGGGTGTTTGTCTTCATGTATTGCAATGGTGCGGTTTGCGTTTTCTATTCTTACATACATACCTGTACAACATTTTTTGCACATTTCTTTGCTTTGCTTTGTGTCTAACCTCGCTCTTATATGCTCAATGTTTGTGCATATGTATGTGGCTGTTTTAAGTGCAGACAATTTTGCTACCATCACAGTGTGTTTTGTTGACATTACTCTATTCTTATGTGCTGCCTTGTTACAATTTTCTTTATTCTTATTTGAATAACTACTAAACAATTAGTATAAAGAATTCATCCAAGAAACTTTTATCTCGATCGCACTCAATCTGAAACGTTCACCTCAAAATGCTAACCCAATGTAGCAAAAAATCTGTACGTGATGGAGCAAATTGGTTACCAGATTTGGATTCAGCGCACCAAAAAACGTAAAAATCAATCGAAACATTAGAGGCAGTTTAAAAAAAAATTTTTTTAGTGTACCTGTGTTATCAAACACTTTCCAACTGTATGTATATATTTATTTAAAATATTTATAACCCACACTGTTACAGCCAGTGGATTACTAGCTAGAGTGCTCAAATATTAATCTCTATTTCTTAGCTCTGTTGCCTCCTCCATTAGTCTGATTTTAAAGTCTTCTTTTTGTCATACTATTCATATTTACACATTTTTGAAATAAAAGCTATGCAGTTTTAATTACCAACATGCCTTCTGTTTTTAAAATCTTGTCTGAATCCAGCTGTTCATTTTATAGTAAAGTATCAACATAATAACTGCAGGGGTTCTGATGAGGATCAAATTTGCTAAGATTCATAACACGGGAGCCAATAGAAGAAGATTTCAAAAACCTTATCCACTAATGTATTCAGAAGAATTAAATAAAAATCAGAACAAAACAGAGAACCTTTATGATTACACTTGTTTTAAGTGTCAACTAAATTATCTCAAATGTGTGTTGTTATTATGCCATTGTAAAGGGTCATGTCTTTATAATTAAATTATGCCTTCTATGTGGAGTATGCAGATAGAAATATATTTTTAGAAGAGCTTCTCTGGCGGTTCTTTAGATTTCTAAATGATAAGAATTCAGAACATACGGCAAAAGTTGCTTCTTCTCCACTGGCCAACATCGACCTGGGCATTCTTGCAGGCACTGGCATAACGGGTCACTGAATCACAAAGCTCCGAGCCATTCCCCTCACTCTGGCATAGACGAAAGAGGCAGGTCCTGTAATAAGCTGACACATTGACCACAGCGTGACAATCCAAAAAGGAGCTGTTAGTGGGATCATTGATAATACCACACTTGGACCTACTCTTGTAGTACTTTAGTAATTCTGAATCATTATTACAAGCTTTGAGTAAATCACCGCATTCCCCATTGCAGATTTCATCAAACGTCGTCCAGCTTTCCAAGAAAATGTCCAAATTATCTGTGCACTTCCCATTTGGGAAACAGAACTCATCGTTGCTGTCTCCATTAAAATAGCCACAGAGCCCTCCAGTGCAGTTGTAGTAGTAGGTAGACAGGCTGATGTGAAGCAGCCCTTGGTCCGAGTAGTGGATTTTAAGAAAACCGTTTGACTCAATGACTGTCCCATTCCTGTTACGGTAAATCTCTAATTTGCCAGAAGAGTGGAAATATGGCAATTGTACTTCAAATCCATTCACCTGAAAAAAAGAGATTTAGAAATAACTATATGCAACAATAAGGGCTGCTCAAGCTGCAGGAAATTTGTCTAAGGTGATGATAATAGCAGTGTTGCTAGTAAACAAAAGACAAACAAATAAAATGTAAAAGGAGCCTTTAACTACTTACCTTAAACAGTAAATGTGAGAATCGTGCTATAACAGTTAGCACAGCAGCTTCACACTTGGCACATGCTAATTCTCAAATTAACTGCATAGTATGAGATGGGTTGGTTAATGGGTAGGGATTACACCTTGCAGTTAATGCAACATATAACATGGAATATTTAATGCCACCTCAGTAGTGACATTCAGTGTATCTGTATTATCTGCAGTGTAGTTAACACCTACTAAGTGTATTTTCTTTGTATTAACTACATGAGCAGATGCTGAGAATACTGCCCCCCCCCCAACAGTTAATGCAGAGGCTTTGCTATCATACATTCAGAAGTTTCCAAAGCTGCATTCTATAACTTGAACGTCATTCACAAGTTAAAACCCTTTTTGTATGACAGCAACTTTTGTACAGTTGTACAAATTCTTGTTTTATCGTCTTTACACTATTCTAATAGTTTGTATCTGGGACTCCTTGTTCATGCAATCAATCTTCTTCAGTTAGTATAGAATGCTGCCTCATGTGTTATTGTTAGTGCAGGATGCACTGAACATAATACCCCAGTCTTACAAAAATTGCACTGGTTGCTTATTAAGTGGTCTATAGTGTACAAGTATCTTAGGGCCCGATTTTCGAAGGCATTTACACAGTTAACAGCCTGGCTTAACCGTGTAAATGCCTTAATCGGGGATTTTCAAAGGCACCTACATGACGTGCCTTTGAAAATCCCTGATTAAATCCACTATGCACCCGGTTAGCATTGGGGTGTGTTAGCAGCATTCCGGGGCAGAGCAGAGGTGGGGAATGGCGCTAACCAGATAGCAGCGATTTTGGATGCTGCCCGGTTAGTGCTCTGTGCCTGGAAGATAGGCGAGGAAAACCCTTGCCTATCTTTAAGGCACTGAGGCTAATTGAGTAGCATCCAAAATCGTTGCTGCCTGATTAGGCTTGGCAGCTTTCTGGCTGTGCGGCAAACCCCAGATTTTCACTTCTGCTACTGCGGAAGTGAAAATCCAAGGTTAAGAGGTCGGCGGGCAAGGCTACTTGGCTATGGCATTTAGCCCTGCCCAATGCAATATCAGGCCCTTAATCATTAAGCTGCATTGTGTTTGTCAACAGTGTTAAGGGTTTACTGCCCTCCACGTGCTTTGTACTCTCAGGTCACATTGTGTTTAGAAATACCTTCATTCTCCAGGAATCAGCAGGAAGTCAGTCCTCACATATGAGTGTTGGCGCCGATGGAATCCGTGTGGTAGCTTCTCCCCAGCTTTCAGAGAAAGCCTTTGGGAGATGCACCACGGATGTGTGATCCCCTTCCCGCCCAAGGGTGCCATCTTGCCTCGGTCTCCTTTTTTCTGCAGAGTCCACTGGACGTGTGTCTGTTTTCCCTGAAAAAAGTGTTAAATTTTCTCTTGAATTTTTCTTTCTCCAGGAACAAGCAGGAAGTCAGTCCTCACATATGAGTGACGTCGGCGCCAACGGAGCCCTCATGCGGACCACCCCCCAGCTTTCTAAGAAAGCTTTGGGATTACATCACGCATGCGCAGTCTCTTTCCCGCCCAAGGGTGCCATTTTGCTCCTTCTTTCCGCAGAGCCCAACGGACATCGTCCAAGTTCCCTCACGAAAAAAGTGTTTAAAACTGTTTAAAAGTCAGAAAATTCTTTTCTATCTGACCGGTTCGACGCCGGTTCCCCTTCCCGCCTCGGCTTGGTACACAGGTATCAAGTCCGGTCCAAATTTTTGTTTTTTGTCCTTAGTGACTAGTGTTCGCGCTTTTTTTTCTTTTTAGCTGGCAGTCCAGTCCTTTGACCTCGCAGGGGCCCTTTTTCCCCCGATGGCTGCCAGCGGGTTTAAAAAGTGTGATTGGCGCATGAGATTAATGTCCCTCACTGACACACACACGACTGCTGTCTCCGTTGCCTTGGCCCGTGGCCCGTGTAAGAAAATGTCTTTCAAGGCCTTGAAGAGCAGGCAGCAGCAACATGATAGGATTTTTCCTGAGTCTGAACCCGCCTGGGCCCGGACCTCGTCGGAGGCCTCAATCTCTCGGGAACTCTCTGATCCTGAGCAGCATCGGGTGTCCTCTGAAAGGGGGTCTCCCTTGCGGGAACACCGGAGGAAGAAGAAATCCGTGAGGGTGGTGTCATTAGATGGCTCCGAGTGGCCTGGTCCTTCGCAGGCCAGGTCGCGGAGCCTGGCCCACTGCTCTGGCTCCTCGGAGTCGGAGAGGCAAAACTCCCTCATAAGGAACCGACGACGTCAAGGCAGGTAAGCACTGTCCTCGTTGTGGACTCTCCTCTGGGAGAGCCGGTGTCGGGCCCGACAGAGTCAGGACCCGACCCGGGGGCTGCAGAGCCTCCTGAGCTCGGTCTTAGGATGCACCCTTGGAGTGCAGCATGTCTGTCTTCATGGACCAGCAGTGGGCACTGATTGCCGGTCTCACCGGTCCATCTGCCCCGACCACTGGGACATCAATGTCAAAGTTGACCCTGGAGGCTGAGCTGATCCTCGAGACACTAAGAACTCGTGTCGATCCTCGGCCGAGGTCCCCCTCGACCTCCCGTTCGGAAGTCGCTTGGGAAACGGAAGACGAAGAGTCAACGGATACCCATTGGACCAAATACGTTCCCTCGGATTCCCCGGGATCTAAACCTCGGGGAAGGTCCCCCCCCCCCCCCCCGGAGGACACTTGGTTCTTGGACTTTGTCTGGGATATGGCTAAGGCGTTGTCATTCCCGGCGGAGGCCGAGGAGGGGCCTCGAGCCGAAGAGCTCGAGATCCTCCAGTATGACTTTCCCCCTCGGGAAGCCCTTACTGTACCGGTGCCTCCGATTCTGCAACGGCTGATGCTCCGCATGTTAGAGACACCGGCCTCGATGCCGGTACTCAGCAGGCGAATCAATTCCATTTACCGAGTTCCCAAGAGCCCTGGATTCCAGAAAGCACAACTGCCACACAACTCCATGGTTGTGGAATTGGCCATGCGCTGGCTCAAGACCCAGAAGATGCACTCCTTGGTGCCTCCTGGCCGGGAGGTCCGCAACATGAATGCCCTCGGCAGGAAGTGCTACCAAGGTTCAATGCTGTCATTCCGAATCCAGACATACCAGCTATATATGGGCATATACCTGCGAGACCTGGCAAAGGAGATTCCCGGGTTCTCTGCTGGTCTCTCCGAGGGACCTTTGCACCGCTTCAATGCTTTGTCCACTGGGATCCGGGAGTGCTCGAAGTTTATGACTTGAGCAGCCTATGATGGCTTTGAGGCAGCGACCCGGGTAGCTGCGGCCGTCATCAGTGGGCACCGCCAGGCATGTCTACAGTCATCAGACTTGGAGCAATGGGTACAGGACAAGTTGGTCGATGTCCCTTGCCGAGGTGAAAACCTCTTTGGCAAGCCCATGACAGAAAAGGCTGCCGAGATCGAGTCCAAGTACCTGACCCGGACAAGGCTCTTGAAGAAGACTTCTGCCCCTTCTAAGAAGAAGGGCTTGGGTAAGAAGCCCTTTTTCCCGAGAAAAGGTAATACTTACCGCAACTACCCCACATATCAGGCCTCCCCAGCTCCCCAACAGGGACAGCAGGCCAAGGGACAGGGGCATGGCTCGCGTAAGCAAAAAGCCCCCAAGCCCCAGGCACCGACCCCGGCCCAGCCTGGAGGGGGTTTTTGACTCCCAGAGCATAGTCCCTCTCTCCAAGGAAGCAAGGCCATGCACAGGAGGAAGGCTGACCCTGTATGCCCACAGGTGGCCAGCCATCACAACAGATACCTGGGTTCGCCAGATAGTCCAAAAGGGCTATCTGCTACATTTCACCCAGGTACCTCCCTCTTACTTTCCAGGGGAGCCTCTCAGACCCCCTCTTCACAGGGACCTCCTCTTAAAGGAGTTAGCAGGTCTTCTAGAGGATCAGGCGGTAGAACCGGTACCCTACCACCTGCAGGGCAAGGGCTTCTACTCCAGGTATTTCCTGATACCAAAGAGAACTGGAGGTCTAAGACCCATTCTCGACCTGCGCAACTTAAACAAGTTTCTGGTGAGGGAAAAGTTCAAGATGCTTTCCCTTGGAATATTCCTGCCTTACCTCCGCCAGGGAGACTGGCTATGCTCCTTAGACCTAAAGGATGCTTACACACACATCCTAATTCATCCAGACCAAAGACAATATCTGCGATTTGTGGTGGGAGGAAACCACTTTCAGTGCAAGGTGCTTCCATTTGGCCTCACCTCCACACCCAGGGTGTTCACAAAGTGCCTAGCGATGGTGGCGGCCTTCCTAAGAAACCAGGGGGTAGTTGTCTTCCCCTAGTTGGACGACTGGCTCATCAAAGCACAGTCAGCCCTAGAAGCCCAACAGGCCACGTCTTGCACTATCCAGTTGCTACAGCACTTAGGGTTTGTGATCAATTACACAAAGTCCACTCTGGTTCCATCTCAAGGACTGGAGTTCATAGGAGCAAGGCTGGATACTCTTCAAGCAAGTGCTTATCTACCAGAAGACAGAGCACAGAGACTTTTGGCCCTAGTGCAGCAAGTGAGTCGCAGATCCCAGATCTCAGCAAGACACTTTCTGCGCCTCCTTGGTCACATGGCCTCCACGGTACATGTGACACCCAATGCCCGCCTCCACATGAGAACAGCTCAGTGGTGCCTCAGGGACCAATGGACACAGGCCACAGGCAGACTCAGAGACAGGATCAAGGTGTCCAAATGACTGGTTCAGTCGTTGACCTGGTGGCTTCAACCATACAACCTACTGGAGGGAGTACCTTTCCAACCTCCTCCGCACACGAGAGTGCTGACTACAGATTTATTTATTTATTTATTTAACAATGATTTATATACCGCATCTTCCATAGTTCAGTTGCGGTTCACAATAAACAACAGTTAACAAATCGGAGTTTGTTTTACATAAAACATCATATGCGGCCTTGCTGGGCTGGGGAGCCCATTGCTAGGAATTGTGCACTCAGGGTGTGTGGTCTCCACAGGAGAGCACACAACAGATCAATCTCCTAGAGCTTCGAGCTATCCGCCTAGCTCTACGGACCTTCTGTCAAACCCTGGCACATCAGCCTGTCTTAATTCAGACAGACAACCAAGTGGCAATGTTCTATGTGAACAAGCAGGGGGCACAGAGTCTCACATCCTCTGTCAAGAGACCCTGGACCTATGCTCTTTTGCAGCCAACCAGGGTATGCAGCTCAAAGCAGTTTACTTGCTAAGTCAGGAGAACATCTTAGCTGACAAGCTAAGCAGAATTCTCCAGCCGCACGAGTTGCAACTGGATCCCAACATAGCCCAGCAGCTGTTCCAGTGCTGGGGGCGACAATCCATAGATCTGTTTGCGAGTCCACAGAATCACCAGTTGCCCCGCTTCTGCTCCAGACAGCCACACCCACACCCATGCAGGGTGGCTGCAGATGCTTTCATAGTATCATGGTCTGTGGGCCTCCTGTATATGTTTCCTCCCACGCCCCTGGTGGCACGAACTCTGTTCAAGATCCTTCAGGACAAAGTCTCAGTCATCCTGGTAGCGTCCAGGTGGCCGAGACAGCCATGGTTTACGCTGCTGCTGCAACTGGCGGCAGAGGTTCCAATTCCTCTGGGATTACACCCCAACCTCCTGTCACAGGAGGGGGGCACTCTCCTGCATCCCAACCTCAGGTCTCTTAACCTGATGGCATGGCCGCTGAAAGGGTAGTCCTCGCACCACCTCTCCTCCCTAGAAATGTGGAGGATGTACTCCTAGCCTCAAGAAGGCAATCAACTAGGAAAACCTATGCATTTAAGTGGCATAGGTTTGAGGTGTGGTGTGATAAGCAGAGCGAAAACCCTTTCTCCTGCCAAGTGTCAGTAGTGTTGCAGTACCTGCTTCACCTCTCAAATTTAGGCCTGAAGTCAAACTCTGTCAGAGTCCACCTTAGTGCCTTATCAGCACACCACTCTCCAG
This sequence comes from Ichthyophis bannanicus, assembly GCA_033557465.1. Lineage (NCBI taxonomy): Eukaryota > Metazoa > Chordata > Amphibia > Gymnophiona > Ichthyophiidae > Ichthyophis > Ichthyophis bannanicus. Next base: position 71,005,406 of record CM066034.1, read on the forward strand.
TGGAGGGACAACCTCTTTCTGCACAACCCTTGGTATCCAGGTTCCTGAGAGGTTTACTTCTGCTGAAGCCCCCGGCTCGCCCTCCGGCGACCGAATGGGATCTGAATGTGGTCTTAGAGCAACTTACTCGCCCACTTTTTGAGCCAATGGCTACCTGCCATCTCCGCTTCCTTTCTTGGAAAGTCCTTTTCTTGGTGGCACTCACATCGGCCAGATGAGTGAGTGAGCTGCAAGCTCTGGTTTCTGATAGACCATACACATGGTTCTATAGGAACAAGGTGGTGCTTCGCACTCACCCCAAGTTCCTCCCAAAAGTGGTCTCTTCATTTCACCTCAACCAGGAAGTGGTACTTCTGTCCTTCTTTCCCAGGCTGCATGCCAGTCGGGCAGAAGCAGTTCTGCACACCCTGGACTTAAGAGGGCTTTGGCCTTCTACATGGAGCATACGCAGGGACATCGAAGGGCTTCTCAGCTCTTCATCTTTTATGACCCCAGTAAGCTGGGGATGCTTGTCTCCAAGCGTACACTGTCCACTTGGGTGGCGGAATGTATTGCTGGGCATATAGGGCGGCCGAGCTCCCGTTGCAGGGTCGAGTCACGGCCCATCGGGTCAGAGCTAAGGTAGCATCAGTGGCTCACTTCCGCTCTGTTCCACTGGCAGACATCTGCCGGGCTGCCACCTGGTCTTCGGGTCAGACTTTTGCAGCCCATTTCTGCCTGGATAGGGAGTCCCACTGGGACGGTGTTTTCGGCCAGGCGGTACTCCGTAACCTGTTCGACGTTTAGGCAACTCCTACCCTCCGACCCTTTGGTGTCAGGCTACCGGAGTGTTACGTTCTCAGTTGAACTCCTATCATGGCTGCTGCAGCTCTTCTAGAGGGAGCCTATTTTCAGTTATGGGTTCTCGGTAGCCTATAGCTAGGGAGTCCCATATGTGAGGACTGACTTCCTGCTTGTTCTTGGAGAAAGCGTAGTTAATCACCTGTAACAGGTGTTCTCCAGGGACAGCAGGAATCAGTCCTCATGATCCTCCCTCCTCCCCTGGAGTTGCAGTCCTATTATTAATTTTTATTCTTTTGCTGTCTTTTTAGCTATGTCATTTGACTGAGCAAGATGGCACCCTTGGGCGGGAAGAGGACTGTGCATTCTTAGAAAGCTGGGGATTTGCTCTGCATGAGGGCTCCGTCGGTGCCGACGTCACCCATATGTGAAGACTGATTCCTGCTGTCCCTGGAGAACACCTGTTACAGGTGAGTAACTATGCGTTCTCTGGTCGCGTACCAGTTCCCTTTCCCATTTCCGAATTTGCTTGCCTTGGCATTATGTTTCGGGTCTGTTCTTTTTTCTTTCTTTTTTCGAGAGTTTCTCAACTGGTTTTGCGCCCTTTATCCTGGATTAGCCTGAGGCTTTTGACCTCGCAGGGGTGATTTTCCCCACCATGGCCTCTGCCATTGTCTTTAAGAATTATGACCGATGCTCCCACACCATGTTGCACACCGACCCACATGACTGCTGCCTCCAATGTCTAGGGCCGGACCATGACCCTTTGGACTGCGATCTCTGCAAGAAGATGACCTCCAAGGCCATCAGGAGCCGTCAGCTGCAGCAAGAGTCCTTCTTCCCTAAGACAGATTCTGCATCAGAGTCTCTGGTGACACTGCGCTCCAGGGCCCACTCCAAAACCCCAGGGAGACCGTGCTGCCTTGGAGCCCCGAGCCCACAGGTTCTCCAGCCGGATCCCAGAGGAAGAGTCCAAGAAGAGCCAGAAATCCTTGAAGACTGCATTGGCAGATGAGCCTGGGAAAGTGGGCAAGTCCCACAGGCCCCGGGCCAGCAGTTCGCATCACAAGTTCGAGAGGAAGGAACGGGAGTGGCCGACCAAAATATTCCATCAGGAATTGTCAGCATCCGGTGACCGGCCTCGGACCCCCAAGGCCATCCTGGTCGAGGACTTGCCCTCGACGGAGCCGGCATCGGACCCGAGTCCTTCGGTGCCTGCGCTGAAAGCTGCGGAGCCATCTGGCCATGAGACCAGGATGGTGGCCTTGGAGTGCACTTTATCTGCCGTCATGGCCCAGTAGCGAGCTCTGATGCCCGACTCTGCTGGATCATCACTCCCAACCACTGGGCCCTCAACCTTGAGGAATTCCCTGGATGTCGAGTCGATCCTCGAGCGCTACCAGCCTCAAGAGGTTCCTCGACACTGGTCCCAATCTCGGTCCCGGTCCTTGGGACCGAGGTCATCCCCGATGAGTGCCCGCAGCTCTGACTGTGAGGCCTCTGGGGGCCAGGGGGCTGTCGGGCTTGGGGCTTGTCCCCAGAATCTGGACTGCTCCCAATACCTCCACCGAATATGAATCAGACTGGGAGACTGAGGGCAACGAATCTCTGGATACCTGTCATCACCAAGACCTGTCCCCGCCCGAGGACACGGCTTTCCTTGACTTCGTGTGGGACGTGGCCAAGGTACTGGCCTTTGAGATCAAGTCGGAGGAGGACCCTCAGATTGAGGAATTCAAGATTCTCCAGTATGAGACCCCTCCGAAGGAGGCACTCACAGTGTCTGTTCCCCCAATCCTGGAACGGCTGCTCCTTGCATGTGGGAGACACCATAGTGAGCAGATGGCTGAACTCGATGTACCGGATCCGCCAGAGCTCTGGCTTACAAAAAGCACAGCTGCCACACAACTCCATGGTGGTGGAGTCAGCCATGCATCACCTTAAGAGCCAGAAGATGCACTCCTCGGTGCATCCGGATAGGGAGGCCCGCATCTTGGATGCCCTGGGCTCGATACGCATTGGCCAGATCCAGGCATACCAGCTGTACTTGGGCATCTACCTGAGGGATCTGGCAAAGGAACTCCTCCAGCAGTTCCAGACCCTGGCCTCGGGTGTCAGAGTGCTCTCAAGTTTATGACTTGGGCAGCCTGTGATGGCTTTGAGTGGCTAGAGTAGCTATGGTAGGCATCGGTGCCCGATGCCAGGCCTGGCTACAGTCCTCCGACCTGGAGCAATGAGTTCAGGACAAGTTGGTCGATGTCCATTGTCAGTAAGAAAATTCTCTTCGGCAAACCCATGGCTGATAAGGCTGCGAGTTGGAGTCCATGTTCCTGACGAGAGCCAGGCTCTCCAAGAAGACCGCTGACCCTTCCCGATGGAAGCCTTCGGGTAAAACGTCCTTCTACCCAAAGAAGAGGAAGGCTTATGGAAACTACCATCAGTAAAAGGCCTTCCCGGCTCCCCAACAGAGGTAGCAGGCCAAGAGACAAGGGCATGGCCCTCATAAGCCTAAGGCTCCCAAACCCCAGCTATTGATTCCGGCTCAGCCTGGTGGGGGCTTTTGACTCCCTGAGCATAAGAACATACTGGGTCAGATCAAGGTCCATCAAGCCCAGTATCCTGTTTCCAACAGTGGCCAATCTAGGTCACAAGTACCTAGCAGTTTCCCCGAAAGACACACGTTCCACAATGCTTGTATTGGGGCAAACAGTGGATATTCTGGGTCCACTTTAATAATGGTTTATGGACCTTTCCTCCAGGAACTTGTCCAAACCTTTTTTAAACCCAACAACACTAACAGCTTTTACTACATCCTCCGGTAGCAAATTCCAGAGTTTGATTACACGTTGAGTGAAAAAATATTTTCTCTTATTAGTCTTAAGTAGGTTACCCTGTAGCTTTATTGCATGCCCCCTAGTTTTTCTATATTTTGATAGTGTAAACAATCTATCTACTTTTACCTGTTCCACTCCATTCTTTAATTTATAGACCTCTATCATATCTCCCCTCAGCTGTCTCTTTTCAAGGTTGAAGAGCCCTAACATTTTTAGCCTCTCTTCATAGGGGTATCCTTCCATCCCCTTTACCATTTTGGTGGCTCTTCTCTGTACTTTTTCTAATAACGCTATATCCTTTTTAAGATACGGCGATCAGAATTGCACACAATATTCAAGGTCCTGTCGCACCATGGAACGATACAGAGGCATTATGATATCCTTAGTTTTATTCTCTATTCCTTTCTTTATGATACCTAGCATTCTATTTGTTCTGTTGGCCGCCGCTGCACACTGGGCGGAGGGTTTCAACATGTTATCCACGATGACGCCTAAATCTTTTTCCTGGGTGGTGGTTCCTAATGTGGAACCTTGCATCGTGTAACCATACTTTGGATTTTTCTTTCCTAGGTGCATAACTTTGCACTTGTCCACATTAAATTTCATATGCCATTTGGATGCCCAGTCTTCCAATTTATCAAGATCCTCTTGCAATTTTCCACAATCCTCATGAGTTTTAACAACTTTGAATAGTTTTGTGTCATCTACAAATTTGATAACCTTACTCGTTATTCCCAATTTTGAATATGTTAAAAAGCAGTGGACCCAGCACAGATCCCTGGGGTACTTCACTATTCACCTTTCTCCACTGGGAAAATTGGCCATTTAGCCCTACCCTCTGCTTTCTATCTTTTAACCAGTTCCTGATCCACAATAGTACATTGCCTCCTATCCCATGACTTTTTAATTTTGCCAAAAGTCTCTCATGAGGGACCTTGTCAAAGGCTTTCTGAAAGTCCAGATACACTATATCAACTGACTCACCTTTGTCTACCTGTTTATTCACACCTTCAAAGAAACAACATAACCTCTCTTCCCCCAGGAGGCCCAGCCCAGCAGTCTACAGGGGGGGGGGGTGCAGGGGTGGGGTGGTTGGTTCTCTCCCACTGGTGGCCATCCATCACCACTGACTCCTGGGTGCTGCAGGTGGTGAGGGAGGGTTACCTCCTCCACCTGGCTCAGGCGCCTCCTCCATTCTTTCAGGGAGAGCCCCCCATGATTCCGCTCCTCCAGACTTTACTACTGCAAGAGCTCACAGGCCTTCTCGAGGACAAGGCGGTAGAACCAGTGCCCGCAGAGTTCAGGGGCAAGGGGTTCTACTCCCGGTTCTTCCTCGTACCCAAGAGGACCAGAGGCTTCTGGCCCATTCTAGATCTGCAGGATCTAAAGAGGTTCCTGGTGAAGAAGTTCAAAATTGTCTCCCTTGGAACACTGCTGCCATACGTCCAGCCGGGAGACTGGCTATGTTCTTTGGACCTAAAGGATGTATTCACACACATCCTCATCCATCCCAACCACAGGAAATACCTCAGGTTTGTGGTGGGAGGCGGCCACTACCAGTACAGGGTGCTACCCTTCAGGCTGGCCTCCGCACTGAGGGTATTCACCAAGTGCCCGACAGTAGTCGCAGCCTACCTTCATCTCCAGGGAGCCTTCATCTTCCCCTACCCAGACAACTGGCTCATAAGAGGCCGCACTGCTGCAGAGGGGCAACACGCAACAGCGCACACCATCCTCATGCTGCAGCACTTGGGGTTCATAATAAACCACCCAAAGTCCCATCTCCTCCCGGCACAGTGTCTGGAGCTTATAGGGGCAAGGCTAGATACATTCAGGCCAAAGTCTTTCTCCTTCAGGACAGGGCTGATTGCCTCAGAGCGCTGGCCGTGGTGGTGCAGCACCTTGGTGCCCACCCACCTCCTGCTCTGCCTGTTGGGTCACATGGTGTCCATGGTTCATGTTACCCATGGAAGCCCGCCTTCACATGAGGGTGGCTTAATGGGGCCTCTGCTCCCAGTGGACCCAAGCTACAGGCCGACTGAGACAGGGTGGTGGTGACCCACCAACTGGCTGACTCTCTCGCCTGGTGGCAAGCCCCCCCAGCACCTCCTGGCTGGGATGTCCTTCTAGACCCCACCCTCAGAGGGTCCTAACCACTGACGCCTCCCTCTTAGGGTGGCAAGCCCACTGCAATGGCCTCTCTACTCAGGGCAGTTGGTCGCAGACAGTCTGCAGCAGATCAACCTCTTGGAGCTTCAGGCCATATCCCTGGCCCTCTGAGCCTTCTGTCAACACCTGCAACACCATTCAGTGCTGTTCCAGACAGACAACCAACTGGCGATGTCCTGTGTCAACAAGCAGGGGGGGCACGTGGTTATGGCGTTCATCTGTCCAAGAAGGATTGACATGTCTTCAGTAGCTAACCTACTGAAGAGGGCTTTAAACTAGATTCGTTGGGGATGAGTGAAGAGAGCCCCCAGGTAAATGAAAGCCCCCAGGTAAGTGAAGCATTAAATACTTTTATGGAAATGGGTAAAAAGGGACAACATATGGAAAGCAGTGTTTATAAATGCCCGTAGCATGGGAAATAAGATCCCTGATGTTGAGGCTTTAATGGGAGTGGCTGACTTGGATTTAGATTCAGACCTTTAAATACTTAAAGAGAAATAATGAACAAACAAACCTCTTCCAAAGACGGGGAAGCTGTAAAACTAGAGGGCATAATATGAAGCTGCAAGGGGGTAAATTGAAAGGCAATGTCAGGAAACACTTTTTCACTGAAGGGGTGGTTGATGCTTGGAATGCCCTCACGATGGAAGTGGTGGGGGCAAATACAGTGACAGAATTCAAATTGGCATGGGACAGACACAGTGGATCCCTTTATAGCAACAGGATAAAATCAAAATAAGCATAACTATCTCTTATATCTCAACAAACAGGGATGCCCTACACGGAGCGGTGGGTTCACCCCTAAACAAAGGCATGGGGAGGGGTGACCTGAATGGAGCGGCAGGTGTACCTACTCTTGCTACCTTGCTGGGCAGACTAGATGGACCATACTGGTCTTTATCTGCCGTCATTTACTATGTTACTATGTTACTATGTTAGTGGCGGTAACAGAAACATGGTTCACGGACAACCATGATTGGGATGTAACTATACCAGGCTATACTTATTCAGAAAGGAAGAAGGGGAGGAGGAGTGACACTGTATGTAAAAAATAATATTAAAGCTAGGAAATACAGGGCTTAAAAGGGAGAGAGGAGGCACTGTGAGTTAAATTAGAAAGAGGGAAAGAGAAATCTATTTGCATTGGCGCGATATACAGACCTCCTTCACAGGGAGAAGAGGTGGATGGAGATTTAATAGGAAACATACTCAGCATTGTCAGGAAAGGGGAAGTGTTACTGATAGGGGATTTCAATATGCCGGATGTTGATTGGCACATCCCTGCTGCAGTATCATCTAGAAGTAAGGAGATCCTGGATTCTCTACAGGGAGAACTATTCAGGCAACTGGTAACAGAACCCACACGTGAAGGGCCATACTAGACTTGATGCTTACCAATGATGAAAGTGTTCTTGATGTTATAGAGGGAGATCATCTCGCATCCAGTGATCACCAGATGATGTCGTTCAGTATTAGTATTACAGTTGATAAAATCCATTCAAAAGCGAAGGTCTTAGACTTTAGGAAAACTAACTTTGCCAGGATGGGCCAATACCTCAAGGAGTCGTTAGCGGGATGGGAACAGCTGGGGGATATAGGAAAACAGTGGGCAAAATTGAAAGGGGATATTTTAAGGGCAACCAACCTTTTTTGTTAAAATGGTAAATAAAGATAAAAGGAAAAGGAGACCGCTATGGTTTTCAAAAGAAGTAGCTGAAAAGGTGAAGAATAAAAGGGAGGCCTTCATGAAATACAAGAGATCACAGAGAGGGGAAGACAGGCATCAAATTTGGAAAAGAGAAGCTAGCAAAGTAATCAGGAAAGCAAAGATTCAAAAAGAGGAGGAAATAGCCATTGCAATAAAATGGGAGGATAAGACATTTTTCAGATATGTTAGCGAGAAGAGGAAGGGCAAAAGTGGTATTGTCAGACTCAAGAGTGAAGGGGAGGAATATGTAGAAGCTGATTGCTTAATAAATATTTCTATTCTGTGTTCACAGTTGAAGAACCAGGAGCAGGACCTCAGAAAACACTCACAAACAGGAACAGAAGTGAGGGGCATCTTCAACAATTTTCAGAAGACTGTGTTCGTGAGGAACTAACTAAACTTAAAGTAGACAAAGTGATGGGACCAGATGGGATATACTTGAGAATACTGAGGGAACTTGGGGATGTTCTAGCAGCTCCACTGACCGACCTTTTCAATGTGTCTTTGGAGTTGGGAGTGGTGCCAGAGAACTAGCGAGAGGCATAGGTGGTCCCTTTACACAAAAGCGGAAGTAAGGATGTGATTGAAAACTATAGTTTAACCTCTGTGGTGAGTAAATTATTGGAAATGCTGCTGAAAGAGAAAATAGTGAGGTTTCTGAAGTCCAACGGATTACCAGATCCGAGGCAGCATGGATTCACTAGAGGCAGGTCTTGTCAGACAAATATGATTGATTTCTTTGACTGGGTGACCAAAGAGTTGGACTGAGGGAGAGCCCTAGATGTGGTGTATTTAGATTTCAGTAAAACCTTTGACACCTTTATGTGGAGCCTCCTACTATCTTGTACTACCCCCCCCCCCCCCATTAAACCACCCCTAGTGGCGTGGGATCTTAATGTGGTGTTTGGACAGCTCTTCACACCCTCCTTTGAGCTGCTTAGCTCCTGCCCACTCAAATTTCTTACATGGGAGGTAATTTTTCTGGTGGTGCTTACTTCGGTGTGCAGAGTCAGCGAATTGCAAGTGCTGATGGTGCACCCACCATACACCAGGTTTCATAAGAACAGGCTGATTCTCCAAAATCACCCAAAATTCCTTTCTAAGGTAGTCTCTGCTTTTCATCTCAATCAATTGGTGGTGTTACCCACTTTCTTCCCAAGGCCTCATGCCAACAGAGCTGAGGCTTCGTTGCACATCTTGGACTGTAAGAGAGCACTGATTTTCTACCTGGAGAGGACGAAAACCCATTGCCGATCATCCCAGCTCTTTGCCTCCTTTGACCCCCAATAAGCTGGGAGTGGCAGTGTTAAAACGCACCCTGTCTATTTGGTTGGCAGACTGCATCTCCTTCACTTAGGCTCAGGCTGGGTTGACATTGGAATGCCATGTTACAGCTCACATTGTCTACGCTATGGTTGCTTCAGTGGCCAACTTACATTCCGTCTCCTCAGAGGAGATCTGTAGGGCTACTACGTGGTTTTCAGTCCTCGCCTTCATAGCTCATTACTGTCTGGATGGAGATTCTCGGCGTGACAGTAACTTCGGCCAGGCTGTACTCTAGCATCTCTTTGGGATGAAGCAACTCCTTCCCACCAGCCCTTCTGTCCATCCAGGCTACCACAGAGTCAATCAGATGTTGATGTCCCTGCTGGATACTGACTCTTGGAACCTTTCAGCGATTGCCCATGCTGCTTGTTCTCAATTCATTTTTTCTGGTTGCCCCATTGGGCCTTTTACAGGTTTTTTCAGTAGCCTGTAGCTAGGGAGTCCCATATGTGAGGAGTAACTTCCTGCTTGGTCCCAGAGAAAGCATAGTCAGTCAATTGTAGCAGGTGTTCTCCAGGATCAGCAGGAATCAGTCCTCACTACACTCCCTCCTCCCCGTGGAGTTGTTTTCTTTTTTGGCTTGATTAAGCTATGTCATCCTACTGAGCTAAGATGGCTCCTTTGGGTGGGAAGACTGGCATGCATGCGATGAACAGCTTCCAAAAGCTTCCTTTGGAAGCTGGGAAGCGTTCCCGCATGGGCTCCATCGCTGATGTCACCCATATATGAAGACTGATTCCTGCTTGATCCCGGAGAACACCTGCTACAGGTGGGTAACTGCACTTTATTATGTATGTTCTTTTACTCTGCCTAGTATGATAGGAACTTTTTAAAATAAAAAATAAACATCGCACAGACTTCTGTGAATGAAATGGAAAATTAGCAGAGACACATCCACAATCAGAAATCATGCATTATGCACAAAACTCTAAGTTAGGTTAGGCAGCTTAAGGCAACTTAAATATTGCACTTCTAAACAAGAATGTTTGTAATGCCTGGCTAAACAGTTTCTGACAGGAATTCTGAGATAACAGCTTTATAATTAAATATTAATAGCTGTCTTCTTTCACCTTAACAAACTGTGGTGGTCATTTTAGAAGCCCTGTTTGTGATTTGGATGTCTAAAAATGGATATGCTGATATCCAAATCACAGAGATGTCCCTAGAGCCATTTTGTAAAATGAGTATAGTGACATCCCCAGAGCAGGCACATTCATAGATATGTGCACCCGATTTCAGAAATGCTAGAGATGTCTCCACCCACATCCAAGGCTAGATCTGCTCCAGGGCATGAATAGGCATTAGGAACAGTTTGTTTTGCCTGCAAAACATCCGGAGGTTGTACAAGAAATAGAACTCTTAACATCCCCAGTACTGTCTACAACTATAATGAGAAAGTAGGAAATGAGGAAACTTGTGGTGTTAATTTCACACTGCTGGACATCCTCACCTACAGAATGTCTATGATACCATTGTGAGGACATCTGTGTGGATGTCTCCGGCAACATCCATATCGGGCACGTCTCCTTATATAAAATCGTGCCCGAACCCGGACATCATTGACCAGTTTGGGCCCGTTTTCACCTGGACATTCCTGATTGCAGCTGGATGTCCTTTCTAAAAAGCCCTTTAATGTAACTAAGAAGTTTCAGTCTTTTTGATCAATACTTTTCCCTAAAATTTAATTGATATCACTATGCTTTCTGTGAACCTGCAAGGCACCTTGGTTTGTGAGGTAGCTGTTAAAACCATTTAGGTTTGTGCATTTGTCTCATAGGCATTAATGTTTACTATATAGAAATTTCTAGAGATAATTTAGAAGATTAATAGTATTGTCATACCAATGAATAAAATAAAATAAAAATTTAAAAAATCTATCAAATACAACTATATAAGCTTACATTCTAACTGCATATGTGAGGCAAGAGTATATAACTTGACTTGCCCAGGATCACAGTGAAAGATTTGGACAAAGTTTTTTCCTGCTTCTGATTCCATTATTGTAACTATAAGATCCCTATCACATACCCTGCCCCTACCATGAAAAATCCTGCAGACACAGTACTTTCACCCTATCCTGACCTTAAATAAAAAGAAGAAAATAAAGTGATACTTATTTTCTATCTTTCCTGTCCTGATGAATGGCTTTCCTTTCTGGACTTTATTTTAACCAGTTGTAAACTGCTTTGTTTATTATGAAAGGCAGTATAACAAGTTTTAAATATTGGACTAGATACATTTCCATAGGTCAGGATAGACTTCCATCAGCACAGCCTGTTCAGTACTTAAAGAGAGTCTACTAAACTGGTTTCATGTCCATTCCTACCTTTAGGTCCATTATGCTGCTGCTTCCAATCTTTATTTCTTGGTTAGCCACCTGAAGCCGCAAGGCTCGCAGCCAACTGGAACCTGCATCCATTTTTTTTTTACTGATATCAACTGCCAGAAATTCAGGTTTTTCAAGGCACGTTTTCAGTAGCGTGTAGGAGTTTTCCAGTGGATAACTGAATGTAACTGAGTCAAAAGTATGTAGCACTTGATTCTGATTCACCAAACACACACTTTCACGTTTGGGATAGCAGCCTTGATACCCGTTCTCCACAGAGCACATCTCCCCCTCCCGGCAGCTGGTATTAAAGCATGTGATATCTCCTTCTACCTCACACCAACACTGTACAGTGCAGTCCATAGAAGCCCAAAATGACTCCCCTATGGAGTAGTATCTACCATTCAGGTCACAGCCACACTGGTGTAGAGGGACACAGCGATCTGCACTGAGGATATAACCCTCATTACACTCACAGCCTTCAGTACAAGGGGAAGTACAGGTTAAGGAAGCAATAAGGTCTGAGCAAGTAGCTGGACAGCTGCTCGTACAAACAGAATAATGGCTGTAGTCTGGGCAGTGTACAGCTGCAGCTGTGAGAAAGAAAACACTGTTAAATTCAGCCAGATATACAGCATAATCACTTATATTAATATTAGTAACTCTTCACTCTTGTGTCTGTACAACAACCTAGGGATCATCAATCAGATTCTACAAATAATTTAACTATAAAATGATCAGCAAAAATAGAAGTTATAACTAGAACAGTTAGAAATCTTTGGGGCCAGCCTTTTACTATTTTTAGTGAATCCATAAAGGATATTCATGAGATATATCTATCTCATGTATATGTTTAGGGACCTATGCACTAAAACCTATACTCAAATTCTTGTGGAGCCCATAGTTCCCCCATGTCCAGCCGCATTGGTCATGCCAAAACCGGACATGCGGAAGATGGACCTGATTCTGCCACCACGGGGCCCAAATGTATCCCTGATGATAGAATCAAGGACTTGGATGTCCATTCGCTCCCCATATGCCGATGAGATTGGCATACGGGACCTGTCCATCCTGATGCCAGAATGCTACAGCTGGGGTGCGCAAGCCATGGCATTCTGGTGCCATGGCAACGAGCCATCTATCCGATGGCTCGGAATGCCATGGCCCATGTCTGCCCCTGCAGACTGCAATCCAGCTGGCACCGGAGGCCCCCATGACCCAGATCGTGATTGCAGGGGCACAGAGTGGCCAGATGCCTGTGTTACGGGGGGAGTATGGCACGTGTTGTGGGGGATACCCGGGACTTATTCCACCTTTGGGATGGAATAAGTTGGGCGTGCAGCTGTGTGCCAGTGGACGTACAGGGCCCTGCCCTGAATAGGCTCTGTATGTCCAGGCACCTTGCCGCTCCGCCTCTGTCCCACCCCCTCCTGCTCCGTCCAGCACTCCCCGTACAAACGCTATGTACGTGCGGGGAGTGCTGGGACCAGAATCACATTATGGGGCTGAGAGCGGGTTGGACATCCACCCCGGAGTCCAACCCCACTATTCAGATTACAGAATGCTGGCCTTAGTGTTGATGTGCTAAAAAATGTATTGTGTATACTACAATGGCATTTAATGGACTGCACTAAAATGTTTTCATACATATATCAAAAAATATCCCCAATAACATGTAAAGACTATAGATAATGCATAGAAGCTAAAGTTTTATGGGTTAATGGTGTATGGCCCCTAGTTAGGAGGAGTTGTGGAGTAGCCTAATGGTTAGAGCAGTGGGTTGAGAATCAGGGAAGCAAGTGTACAGATTCTACTGCTGCTCCTTGTGATTTTGGGCAAGTCACTTAACCATGCATTGCTTCAGTTACAAGCTTAGATTGTAAGCCTTCCAGGGACATGAAAATACTCACTGTATCTGAATATAGTTTATCCTGAGCTATTATTGAAAAGGACATGAGCTAGATCCAAATCCTATATTATTCTTGAGCATAGGTTTTAATATCTGCTAATTGTTAACATGCCGTGTTAACAGTGTGCCACATTAACTGCCACACAAACATCTAATATGGACTTTCACATTAGGGTATGAGGAATGTACCTTGCAATTAATGTAGTTGTCATTAATATGCATTAACTGCTAATGTGGCCAATAACGGAACAGTTAACTATACCTCTGTGTTAGTGGCCCATACGATTAATACATGGTAGCAACCACTACCCCATATTAGCGGCACTGCCGCCTTCCCCAAAGTGCCAGAAATGCCTTCTATAATTATCAAGGAGGTTTTGTAGCTGCTGTACTACCGGTAAATGTAATTTGGTAAATAGGGATCACTGTGTGCTAAATAAATTAAGGCTGTGACAAAAACTATTCGAGGTAATATTTAGCCCACGGTGGTCAGCATTTTTTTTAAACACCAGCTATCATGCAGAAATAAATCTGGATATTCAGTTGTGATATCTGGATAGTGGCTGACACTGAATATCTGAATTTAGTTGCACTATTCAGATAGCAGCAATATTCAACCACTATCCAGACAAGCAATGTGCCAAGCATAAGAACATAAGAACATGCCATACTGGGTCAGACCAAAGTCTATCAAGCCCAGTATCCTGTTTCCAAAGGTGGCCAATCCAGGTCATAAGTACCTGTCAAATTCCCAAAAAGGTACACAGATTCCACAATGTTTATCCTGGAATAAGCAGTGGATTTCCCTGGTCCTCCTTAATAATGGATTATGGACTTCTCCTCCAGGAACTTGTCCAAACCTTTTATAAACCCAGCTACAGTAACTGCTTTTACCACATCTTCTGGTAACGAATTCCAGAGTTTGATTACACATTGAGTGAAAAAATATTTTCTCTTATTAGTCTTAAATGAGTTACATTGTAGCTTCGTTGCGTGTCCCCTAGTCTTCCTACTTTTTGATGGAGTAAACAACCGATTTACGTTTACCTGTTCCATCCCATTCATTAATTTATAGACCTCTATCATATCTCCCCTCAGCGTCTTTTTTTTCTAAGTTGAAGAGCCCTACCTTCTAAAACTTTCCTTATAGAGATATCCTATACAGTACCATTTTGGTGGCTCTTCTCTGTACCTTTTCTAATTCTGCTATATCCTTTTTACGATTTGGTGACCAGAATTGCACACATTCTCCGGGAACAAGCAGGAAGTCAGTCCTCACATATGGGTAATGTGGCTGACGGAGCCCGTGCAGAAGCATCTTCCCAGCTTTCAAAGAAAGTCTGGGAGATGCACTATGCATTCTTGGTCCACTTCCCGCCCAAGGGTGCCATCTTTTCCATGGAGCCCATGAGACGTTGGCCAGGTTCCCTGGAAAAAGTCTGATTTTTATTGTTAAGTTTTGTCCGGTTTGTGTACAATTCCTTCCTGCCCCCGAGCCAGCTCACCTTGGAGCCGCTCCTCGGGTTCGTCTATTCATTTTCTCATTTTTTCATTGAGGTGTTCCTCAACTGGCGTTTGTGCCTTTTTTCAGCCGAAGACCTCCAGTGGCTTCAAAAAGTGTGACTGGTGAGGCAAAATGGTGTCACTCACCGACCCACACGACTGCTGCCTCCAATGCCTCGGCCCAGAGCACAACGACTCCAACTGCGAACTCTGAAGAACCATGACCTCAAAGACCTTATAGAGCTGCCATCAGCAGCAGGAAAATTTTTTTCAGAAGTCCAACTCTGCGTCGGAGTCTCCAGTGACACCACGCTCCAGGGCCCCCTCCGATACCTTGGTGCCCAGCGAAACCAGAGCCTCCTCGGAGTCCCGAGGCCACGGTTCCTCTGAGCGGAAATCCCTGGAGGTGGAACACAAGAAGAAGAAATCCTCGAAGACTACCTCGGAGGACAGATCCAGGAAGAAGGGGAAATTTCACCTCAGAACTCGCAGTCCCAGGCACGAGTCGAAGGAGTTGGGGCAGGAGTGGCCTTCCAAGCTGCTCCATAAGGAGTTGTCAGCACCCGCTGACCGGTCTCAGACCTCTGAGGCCATCCTCATCGAGGACTCCCCTTCAACAACATCAATGCTGGGCCCAAAATCCTCTTTGCCCGCATCAAAGGCTGTGGAGCCAACAGGTATGGAGACCAGAATGGCAGCCCTACAGAGTAGTATATCTGCCCTAGTGGCCATGCAGTGGGTGTTCATGTTCGGCTCGTCCAATTCATCTGCCCCGATGATGGGACTCTCGACATCAAGGACTTCCCCAGACGTCGAGCCAATCCTCGAGCACCAGCAGCCTCGAAAGAACTCCTGGCCTTGGACGAGGTCCCAGTCCTGTTCCTCTGGACACTGGTTCTCCATGGTGAGCACCTGCGGCTCAGACCAACGATCCTCTGGAGATCATGGACCACTGGCCGTAGTCCTCGATTGAGGTGATCACGCAATGTCAGACTTGTACTTGTACTTCGAGTCTGAATGGGAGACCGAGGATGAAGAGTCCCCATACACGAGACAACACCAATATGTGCCCTTGGACCCATCTCCCCTGATGACCCGACACTGTCCCCATCCGAGGACATCACGTTCCTCGATTTTGTGTGAGACATGGCCAAGGCTCTCGCTATCAAGTCCTAAGCCGAGGCGGACCCCCGCACTGAGGAATTGGAGATACTCTAATACGAGGCACCCCCGAAGGAAACCCTTACAGTCCCAGTGCCCCCAATCCTCGATTGCCTCCTCCTCTGGATGTGGGAAACACTGGCAATGGTGTAATTCGTTAGTAGGTGCATCAATGCCATGTACCAGATACGCCGAACCCTGGGTTTCAAAAGACTCAGCTTCCCCACAACTCCATGGCTGTGGAGTTGGCCATATGCTGGCTTAAAAGCCAAAAAGCTCATATGTTGGTGCCACCCGGCACAGAGGCCTAATACCTTGATGCCCTTGGCTGGAAGGCTTTTCAGGGCTCGATGCTAACATGCAGGATTCAGTCCTACCAGCTCTACTTCGGCATGTACCTGAAGGAACTGTCAAAGAATCTTGGTGGATTTTCGGCAGGCCGCGATGGGGATCCCCTACAGAGGTTCAAGACCCTGACTTCGAAGTTTATGTCCCGGGCAGCCTACAATGGTTTTGAGTCATCAACTACAGTGGCTGCCACAGGCATTGGGGCACAATGCCAGGCATGGCTGCCATCGCCCGAACTGGAACAATGGGTGCAGGACAAACTGATTGATGTCCCCTGCATAGAGAAAGCTATTCGGGAAGCCCATGGCAGATAAGGCAGTGGAGATAGTGACCGAGTACGTGACGAGAACCAGGCTCTCAGAGAAGACCTCGGTGCAACCCTGGAAGAAAGCCCCAGGGAAAAAGCCCCAGGGAAAAAGCCCTTCTTCCTGAGGAAGAAAGTTGGCTTTAGTGGTATACTGCACTTCCAGCCTTCCTGGCCCCTCAGCAGGGCCAAAACAAAAAGTCCTGAAGTCCCAGCCTGGGAGGAGGGAGCTTTTGACTGCCTGGGCATGACCTCATTCCCCCATGGGGTCCTCTGCTGCCCACAGGGGGTGGGGGCGCCTAGCCCTGTTTGCCCACAGGTGGACAGCATTCACCACTGATATCTGAGTGCTACAAGTGGTCAAGGAGGGCTACCTCCTCCACCTACAATGGGTGCCACCCTCATACATCCCAGGAAAATCCACCAGGCCTCTCCTTCACCAGACCCTGCTCCTCACCGAGCTAGCAGGCCTAATCATTGACAAAGCAGTGGAGCCATTGCCGAAACATCTCTGGGGCACAGGCTTCTACTCCAGGTATTTCCTCGTCCCCAAGAGGACAGAGGGCCTCAGGCCCACCCTGAACTTGTGAGAGCTCAACAGGTCAGGGAGAGGTTCAAAATGCTTTCCCTTGGGACACTACTGCCATTCCTCCAGCAGGGAGATTGGCTATGCTTGTTAGACCTAAAGGATGCCTACACTCACATCCTAATTTATCCCAGCCACAGAAAATACCCCTGGTTTGTGGTGGGGGGACAGCATTACCAATACAGGGTGCTGCCCTTTGGTCTGGCCTCGTCACCTTGGGAGTTGGCCACAGAGGTGCCGGACGCTACCTGCCTGGACGCTACCTGCCTGGCTCTTACTCTGCCTGTTGGGACACATGGCCTCCATGGTCCACGTGACCCCATATGCCCACCTGAACATTACTACTACTACTACTACTACTGAACATTTTTATAGCGCTACAAGATGTATGCAGCGCTGCAGAGACATGTAAGAGACAGTCCCTGCTCATTAGAGCTTACAATCTAGTCAAGACAGACAACACAGTAAGTGTGGACAGGGATATATCTAGGGGGAGTGATAAGGAAAGGAGATCACATGAGGGCAGCCTAGTGGTGCCTCCCCTCTCAGTGGCCACAAGCCACAGGCAGGCTCAGGGACAGAGTGAAAGTGACCTGTCAGCTGGCGGACTCCCTCGGATGGTGGCAGATTCCATTACCTTCAGGCTGGGATGCCCTTCCAGGCACCCAACCCCCAGAAGGTCCTCAGCACTGATGCCTCTCTAATGGGCTGGGGAGCGCAATGTAGGAGCCTCCAGATGCAAGGCTGTTGGTCCCAGAGGGAATCCCGGATGCAAATCAACCTGCTAGCGCTCCGGGCAATATACTTAGCCCTCTGAGCCTTCTGCCACCAGCTCTAACACCACTCGGTGCTGATCCAGACTGACAATCAGGTCACAATGTTCTACGTGAAAAAAATAGGGGGGAATAGGGTTTTACCCCCTCTGCCAGGAGGCGGTAGCCCTCTGCTCCTATGCTGCACGCAGAGGGATGCTCCTAAGGGTGGTGTATCTCCCAGACCAGGACAATGCCTTGATGGACAAACTGAGCAAGTTCCTCCAGCCGCATGAGTGGCACCTGGATCCAGTAGTAGCCTCCTGGTTGTTTTGTCTCTGGGGCATCCCCTCGATGGACCTGTTCGCCAGCCCGGACAACACGCAGTTGCCCCAATTCTGTTCTCACCAACCACACCTGTCCTGGGTGGCAGCGGATGCATTCCTCATCCCGTGGATGGAAGGCCTCATGCACACCTTCCCACTGACACCGCTGGTAGCCAAGACACTAGTCAAAGTCCAGCGCAACAGAGCATCGCTAATGCTGATAGCCCCTCAGTGGCCCAGGCAGCCCTGGTTCCCACTGCTCCTCTCCCTATTGGTGGCATCGCCGATTCCCCTGGGCTGAGCTCCAAGGCTACTCTCACAGGAGCAGCGCTCTCTCCTACACCCCTACATGCTGTGTCCGTCTTGTAGTGCTATACAAATGCTCAGTAGTAGTATTAGTAATAGTATTAGTAATAGTAGTAGTACTCTCACTCATGGCTTGGCTGCTGAAAGGGTAACGTTAATCCCCTTCAACCTCCCAAAGGACATGGAAGAGGTTCTTCTGGCCTCTCCTAAGGCCTCCACAAGAAAGGCCTTCAAGTGGTGCTGATTCTTGGTGTATTTTCCTCATTTTCTCATAGTCTCCTTTTTGAAAATTAAAAGATAGCACTGTGGATTTCTCCAGTAACAAGCAGGAAGTCAGTCCTCACATATAGATAGCGTCGGTGCCGATGGAGCCCACACGGAAGCATCTTCCCAGCTTTCAAAGAAAGCCTTTGGGAGATGCCACTATGCATGTGTGATCCCCTTCCCGCACAAGGGTGCCATCTTGCTCAGTCTCCTTTTTTTCCGCAGAGCCCAAATCCTTAACAAAACTGCTCCTAAAACTTAGTTTTCTGGTAAGAGTACCGGTTCCTCTTCCCACCTTGAGTTGGCACTTCCTGGCGCTGTTTTCGGCCCCTTTTTTTATCAAGGTCTCCCTCGACCGGTGTTTGCACCTTTTTTTGCCTGGGGGTTGTTGATCCCATCTGGGTGTTTCCCACCATCTCTCCCAGTGGGTTCAAAAATGTGACCGCTGCAGTCAAACCATGTCCATTACTAAAACCCATGATTGCTGCCTGTGCTGCCTGGGCCCAGACCATGACAGCACCTCCTGTGACCTGTGCCAGGCCATGTCGGCCAAAATCAACAAGAAACGGTCGGAGTTGCAGGAAACATTGTTCCTGAGGTTCGACTCGGCACTGGCCTTCTCAGCACCGAGCTCCAAGCCCAGCACATCTCGAGACGCCTGGGCATCCTTGGAGTCCTGCGGCTGCAGTGCCTCCAAGAAGATCCCGGAGCCGGAGAAGAAGAAGTCATTGAAGTCTGCCGAAGTTGCACCGGGGAAACCTGGTAAAACACCACAGAGGGACTTGGGCGACTCCGAGAAGCGCCCTACCAAGGTCCTCAAGGATTCCTTGGCTGGCGGAGACAGTGCGAGGTTCTTCGAGACCGTAGTTCTTGTCGAGGACACACTCCCTAGAGTGCCGGTGCTGGGCCCGAAATCCTCAGTGCTCATGCTGAAGGCTGCGGAGTCTTCTGGCTTGGAAACCAGAATGGCAGACCCTGGAGCAGAACATCACTGCTATCTTGACCCTGCAGCAGGCGATGATGGCCGGTTCCTCCGCCTCATCTGCCCCGATGACTGGGCCCTCAATTTTGAGGGAGTCCCCGGTGGTCGAAAGTCCTCGGCGCTGGTCAAGGTCCCAGTTCCGTTCGTCGGGCATACAGTCCTCACTGGCCTGGGTCTGCGACTCGGACCCCGGGTCCTCCACAGGCTGTCAGCCCTTCAGCACTGACCTCGACACAAGGAGTTGCAGGGCCTCAGACTCCTCATCACTGCTCGACTCTGAATGGGAGACGGAGGACGAGGTGTCCTCGGACACCAGAAGGCACGAGACATTTCCCCGGATCTGTCTCACTCGGCACTTTGATGCCATTCTCCTCCCGAGGATGTAGCCTTCCATGACTTCATCAGGGATATGGCCAGAGTCTTCTTGGTGCAAACCAAGGCAGAGGAGGACCTGCGCACCAAGGAGTTGGAAATTCTCCAGTATGAGACTCCACTTAAAGAAATTCTCATGCTGTCCATACAGCTGATCCTCAAGAGACTGCTACTTTGAGTGTGGGAGATGCCGGCGTCAGTGCCTATAGTTAGCCGTCGGCTCGACACTATGTACCGCGTCCAGAAAGGGCTGGGGTTTCACAAACCCCAGCTTCCACACAACTCCATGGTCGTCGAGTTGACCATGCAGAAGTTGAAGAGCCAGAAGACCCATTCCTCCATCCCTCCCGGCAGGGAGGCCCAGGCTCTTGACGCCCTCAGGCACAAATGCTTTCAAGGCTCCTTGCTGGGTTGCAGGATCCAGGCCTATGAACTCTACATAGGCATGTACCTAAAGGCACTGGCCAAAGAGCTATCAGGGTTTGCGGCAGGCCTCATGGGGGAACCCTTCCAAAGGCTCCAGACCCTGACCTCGGGAGTGAGAGACTGCTCCAAGTTACGGGCTGCCTATGATGGCTTCCAGTCAGCAGCTCGAGTTGCAGCGGCTGGCGCCAGGCCTGGCTGCAAACCTTCAACCTCGAGCAGTGGGTCTAGGACAAACTGCTCAATATCCCCTGCACTTGTGAGAACTTCTTCAGCAAACCTATGGCCAAGAAAGCTGCTGAGATCGAGGAAGACTTTGTGACCCGTCAGAAGCTCTCTAAGAGAACCTCATCCCATCCCTGCAAAAAAACATTGGGGAAAAGGATCCTTTTCTTGAGGAAAAAGGGTGCCTTTGCACAGGGTCATCAGTACCAGCCCTACTCTGGCCATCAGCAGGATTCTCACCCCAAGAGAGTCATTTCCAAACGTAGGCTGTAAATTACCTGTATATACTTGTATGATGTAAATTACCTGTATTTAGTTGTACATAGTTCCCTGTTATTACTTGTTATTACCTGTACATATACCCACGTTATATTGTAAATCCAGTACAGACCTCTTGTGCTGGACAGTTGTGTTTTGATGTAAACCGCACTGATACAGAAGAGCGCGGTATATAAGAAAGTTAAATAAATAAATAAATAAGAGGTAGGGACCCGGGGCTCAGAAGGCAAAAACACCTTAGCCCCAGGCTCCAGCTCCCACCCAGCCTGGGGGGAGCTTTTGACTCCCAGGACAGGGCTTCCCCTCCCCCAGGAGACCTTCCCCGGCCCAGAAGGAGGTGCCTGGCACTCTTCGCCCACAGATGCGCCTCAATTACCTCAGACCTTTGGGTACTGCAGATGGTCAAGGAGGGATATCTCCTCAGCCTGCAGCAGATTCCACCAAGATTCTTCCCTGGAGAGCTGGTATGACCCCTCCTTCACCAGACCCTGCTGCTCACAGAGCTCGCAGGTCTTCTCAAGGACAAAACAGTAGAACCTGTATCCAGACATCTGTGGGGCAAAGGCTTCTACTCCAGGTACTTCCTTATCCCAAAGAGGACTTGGGACTTCAGGCCCATCCTAGACCTGTGAGGGAGAAGTTCAAGATGTTCTTCCTTGGAACACTGCTGTCCTACCTCCACCAGGGAGACTGGCTTTGCTCCTAGGACCTAAAGGATGCTTACACACATATCTTGATCCACGCCTCCCACAGGCAGTACCTAAGGTTCGTGGTAGGAGGAGGGCACTACCAATACAGGGTGCCTAACAATGGTCGCTGCCCACCTACGTCTGCAAGGGACCTTTGTCTTCCCATACCTGGACGACTGGCTCATCAGGGGCAGCACGGCCGCAGAGGCCCATCAGGCCACAGGGCACACAGCCCTCCTGCTGCAGCACCTGGGGTTTATCATCAACTACCCCAAATCTCATCTTACTCCAGCCTAGAGTCTGGAATTCATAGGTGCTCAGTTAGACACCCTGCAGGCCAAGGCCTTTCTTCCCAGAGAAAGAGCAGACTGCCTCAGGGAGCTAACGGTGAAAGTTTAGCACCATCACTCGGTGCCAGCTTGTCTCCTCCTCTGCCTTCTGGGCCATATGGCCTTCACGTACCATGTGACTCCTTTAGCCCACCTGCACATGCGGGCAGCTCAGTGGTGCCATCACTCTCAGTGGACGCAAACTACGGGCAGACTGCGGGACAGGATCAGGGTAACTCACCAGCTGGCGGAGTCCCTCGACTGGTGGCAACTTCACCACCACCTCCAAGCCAGGATGCCTTTCCAGATACCCATACATCAGAGGGTCCTGACCACGGATGCTTCCCTCCTCGGTTGGGGGGCACACATGAGGCAGCTGGTCCCAGGCGGAATCCCTGCTACAGATCAATCTTCTGGAACTCAGGGCAATCTTCCTGGCTCTACGGGCATTCCGACACCGCCTGCGACACCAGCCGGTGATGATACAGACAGACAACCAGGTCGCCATCTTCTACATCAACAAGCAGGGGGGCACAGAGTCATACTCCCTCTGCCAGGAGTTGGTGGCCCTCCCCTCCTTTGCAGCTTGCAACAACATGCTCCTGTAGCGGCCTACCTCCCAGGCCAGGACATCCTCCTTGTGGACAGGCTGAACAGGGTGCTCCAACCACACGAGTGGTGCCTGAAACCCAGAATGGCCTCACGGATCTTCCGCCTCTGGGGGACACTCGTGATGGACCTCTTTGCCACCGCAGACAATGCGCAGCTGCCCTGCTTTTGCTCGTGGCAGCCGCACCCAGCAAGGGTGGCGGCAGATGCCTTCCTGATACCATGGATGGAAGGACTCCTCAATGCCTTTCCGCTGACCCCCCTGGTCACCAAGACTCTCTTCAAGGTCCAGTGCGAGGGGGCAGCACTGATACTAATTTCCCCCAGGTGGCCAGACAGCATTGGTTTCCACTGCTGATCTCCCTGTCGTCGGCAACACTCCCAGTCCCACTGGGCCATGCCCCGGACCTCCTGTCTCAAGAGGAGGGCTCCCTCCTGTACCCCAATCTGGGGTCTCTAATGCTAACAGTGTGGCTGCTGAAAGGGTAGCCTTGGCCCCTTTCAACCTCCCATGAGAAGTCGAGACGGTCCTGTTGGCCTTCTGCAAGCCCTTCACGAGGCGAGCTTACGCTTTTAAGTGGCAAAGATTCTCAGTATGGTGTATGGAGAGGCGGGAGAACCTGTTCTCCTGCCCAGTGCAACTAGTGCTCCAGTACCTACTGCATCTGTTGCATGCTGGACTAAAGTTAAACTTAGTGAGGGTGCACCTGAGTGTGATCACTGCACACTACCACCCTATCGAGGGGAAGCCCCTCTCGGGTCAGCCCCTGGTCTCTCGGTTCCTCCAGGGCCTCCTGTTGTCTAGGCCCCTCGTCTGCCCCTGGCAGTGGAATGGGACCTCAATATGGTGCTCTCACAGCTCACCATGCCACCATTTGAGTCTCTAGCTACTTGCCATCTGCGGTATCTTTCATGGAAGGTTGCCTTCCTGGTAGCTCTCACTTCTGTTCGCAGAGTAAACGAACTTCAGGCTCTGGTGGCAGAGCTGCCATATACAAGATTCTACAAGAACAGGATGGTGCTCCGCACTCACCCCAAATTCCTCTCGAAGGTGGTATCTCCTTTCCATCTTAACCAGGAGGTGGTCCTTCCCGCCTTTTTCCCATGGCCTCACACCGGTTGGGAAGAAACTATACTCCATACACTGGACTACAAATGGGCTCTCTCTTTCTACCTACAGAGGACCCAGGGCCATCGCAAAGCTCCTCAACCTTTCTTTACCTATGACCCCGGCAGACCGGAGCTTCCTGTGATTAAGCAAATTCTGTCCACTTGGGTGGTAGACTGTATTGACCTCGCCTTTGAGCAAGCTGGGCTCTCCCTGGACCACAGTGCATCACGTGAGAGTGATGGCCAACCTGCGCTCAGTACCGGTGACGGAGATCTGCAAAGCTGCTACATGGTCTTCAATTCAAACGTTCACAACTCACTACTGCCTCAAGAGTGAGTCCTGTCGGGACAGTGCCTTCGGCCAGGCAGTACTCCATAATCTTTTCGGGGTGAAGGCAACTCCTGCCCTTCTACCCTTCTGTGATCAGGCTGCCAGAGTGATGGTGCCACTGAATGCTAGGGCCTTGCAGAGTCTCTCAGTTGGGGAATCACCTTCTGCAACTCATGGCTACTCATCTTGGTTGCCGTTGGTGCTGTCATGGTTTGGTCCTTATTTGTAGAAATGCTAAACTACCTTGTTGGCCGTGCTTAGTGAATGATTATTACTATAAACCTAAATCAACTCATTCATTCAACTTTTTCACCATTATACTACTGTTCAGTATTAATTCTACTTGTCTTATATTAAGCCTCAGACAACACCCTTATTGTTTCGTTTCACTAGGAGATTTGTGAATCGTCTCCTAAACGTGTATAGGGTTTAGTACATCAATGGCTTAAATGTGAAGATGCGCGGCGTCTTGAAAATTTCTCATGGCTGACAAGGAAACAACTCTTGGAAACATGCGCTGTGCCATTTCCAGTGAATAATTGGAAATTTTGGGTCCCCTTGAGAAACCCTATACGGTGAAACGCAAGGGCGCCTGGAATGATAGGCGTTGGGGCATAGCCTTTTCCTTTACTGCATAAGAAAAGGCAAAGAAATACCAAGAATTTAAAAGAAAAAAGAAAACCGAAAAAAAGAAAAAAAGAAGATGAAGACCAGTCTTTTGATGAGAAGCTAAGTACTCTTTTAAGAAAATTTAAATCAGAAAATAGCTGTTTTGAAATTAATTGAACTGGTTGGAGAATCTTCACATTTAAGCCATTGATGTACTAAACCCTATACACGTTTAGGAGACGATTCACAAATCTCCTAGTGAAACGAAACAATAAGGGTGTTGTCTGAGGCTTAATATAAGACAAGTAGAATTAATACTGAACAGTAGTATAATGGTGAAAAAGTTGAATGAATGAGTTGATTTAGGTTTATGATTTGGTCCTTGGCAACCTGGGGCTAGGGAGTCCCATATGTGAGAACTGACTTCCTGCTTGTTCCTGGAGAAAGCGCAGTAACTCACCTGTAACAGGTGTTCTCCAGGGACAGCAGGAATCAGTCCTCACAGCCCTCCCTCCTCCCATGGGAGTTGCCTCCCTACCTTGTTTGATTTTTACTACCATCCTAGTTATTTAAGGATGTGCTTGAAAACTACAGGCCGATTAGTTTAACCTTGGTGGTGAGTAAATATTGGAAGTGCTGCTGAAAGAGAAAATAGTGAGGTTTCTGGAGTCCAGCGGATTACCGGATCTGAGGAAGCATGGATTCACTAGAGGCAGGTCTTGTCAGACAAATCTGATTGATTTCTTTGACTGGGTAACCAGGGAGTTGGACTGAAGGAGAGCCTAGATGTGGTGTATTTAGATTTCAGTAAAGCCTTTGACACTGTTCCACACGGGCGACTTATAAACAAACTGAATACCCTAGGGATGGACCCTAAAGTTACTGCTTGGATTAGAAATTGGTTGAGTGGGAGGTGACAAAGGGTACAGGTAAATGGAGCTCACTCTGAGGAGAAGGAAGTGTGTGCCCCAGGGATTTGTCCTTGGTCCGATTCTTTTTAACTTCTTTGTTAGTGAGATTGTGGAAGGACTATCGGGTAAGGTTTGCCTCTTTGCGGATGATACCAAAATCTGCAATAGAGTAGACACCCAGGAAGGTGTAGATAACATGAGGCCAGTTTTAGGTAGAAAAGGCGATTGCAAAACCAGAAGGATGCTTGGATGTGTAGGGAGACGAATGGCCAGCAGAAGAAAAGAGGTTACAGTGCCTCTGTATAAGTCATTGGTCGACCTTATTTGGAGTATTGTGTGCAATTCTGGAGGCCGCACCTTCAAAAGGATATAAACAGGTTGGAGTTGATACAGAGGGTGGCTACTAAAATGGTTAGTGGTCTTCGTTATAAAACATATGAGGACAGATTTAAGGATCTTAATATGTATACTTTAGAGGAAAGGAGGGATAGAGGTGATATGATTGAGACATTTAAATACTTCCTGGCATAAATGCACAGGAGGAGAGCCTCTTTCGATTGAAAGCAAGCCTGCTATGAGGGGACCTAGGATGAGAATGAAAGGGGATAGGGAGGAGTGGCCTAGTGGTTAGGACAAGGTACTTCAGGCCGGAGGGCCGGGGGTTCAAGTCCCACCTGGGGACAGCAATCTCAGGCTGGAGGGACTGGGATTTCTAGTCCTATAGGTACTCCTTGTGGTCTTGGGCAAGCCACTTAACCCTCCATTGCCCATGTTCCCTGTATGTGTGTCATAACCCCTCATGTTAAATGTATCTCCCAATTGACCGCTTTGACCCGGTGAAAAGCGGGATATAAATACAGCTAAATAAATAAATAAATAAATAAATAGACTCAGGAATAATATTTCGGAAATATTTCTTTATGGAAAGAGTGGTGGATGCATGGAATAATCTCCCAGTAGAGGTGATAGAGATGAGGACAGTATCTGAATTCAAAAAGGATGGGACAAACACAGAGGATCTCTAAAGGAAAAAAGGGGACTATTGTAGTGGTTGATATGGAAGGGGAGACTAGATAGGCCATGTGGTCTTTTTCTGCTGTCATGTTTCTATGTCTTCTGACTGAGCAAGATGGCACCCTTGGGCGGGAAGGGAACCACGCATGCGTGGTGGCATCTCCCAAAGGTTTTCTTTGAAAGCTGAGGAGATGCTTCCGTGTAGGCTCCATCGGCGCCGACGTCACCCATATGTGAGGACTGATTCCTGCTGTCACTGGAGAACACCTGTTACAGGTGAGAAACTACGCTTTCCTTGCTGTTCTCCCTCCATTTATTAAATCAAATGTGATCATTCTATGATCACTATTGCCAAGTGGCCCCAACACTGTTATCTCTTGAATCAGATTCTGTGTTCCATTAAGGATTAGGTCCAAAATAGCTTCCCCTCTTGTCAGTTCATAAACCAGCTGCTCCATGAAGCAGTCATTTATTTCAGAAATTATATTGACCCAGTTGATACTGGGGTAATTGAAATCACCCATTATTACTGGATAGTAACTTTTGTTAGCTTCCCTGATTTCTTTTAGAATTTCATCATCCATCTGTTAAGTCTGGCCAGGCAGACGGTAGTATACCCCCACTGCCATCACCTTCTTCCCCTTTTAACGTGGAATTTCTATCCAAAGAGATTCTAGAATGCATTTTGTTTCCTGCAAAACGTTTATCCTGTGTGACTCAATGACCTCTCTAACATAGAGCACAAATCCTCCACCAATTTGATCTAACCTATCATTGTGATATAGTTTGTACCCAGGTATAACAATGTCCCATTGGTTGTCCTCCTTCCACCAAGTCTCTTAGATGCCAATTATATCTAACTTTTCATTTAGTGTTTTATATTCTAACTCCTCCTTCTTATTTTTTAGACTTCTAGCATTTGTATACAGGCATTTTAGAGGCTGTATTTTGTTTATATTAACAATATGGTTATCAGTTGACGGGGTAATTTGGAATCTCTATCTGCTCTGTACTTAAAGGCATCTAGGTTACTTTATTTTTGTCATGATACCTAACTTTTCTCTTTTGCTAATATCCTTCAAAGATACATCCTTCTGAATCATGTGCTCTTGGGCGACTGTCTGCTATCCCCCATTATCTTGTTTAAAAGCTGCTCTTTCTCCTTTTTAAAGGTTAATGCCAGGGGCCTAGTTCCACCACAATTAAGGTGGAGCCCATCCTTTCAGAAAAACCCTCCCCCCTTTCCCAGAATGTTGCCCAGTTCCTAACAAATCCAAAACCCTCTTCCTTGCACCATCATCTCATCCATGCATTGAAACTCAGGTGCTCTGCCTGCCTTTTGGGTCCTGCTTTTGGAAACATTTCTGAGAATGCTATCCTGGAATTTCTAGATTTCAGCTTCCAACCCAAAAACCTAAATTTGGCCTCCAGGACCTCCCTCCCACACTTTTCTATGTCACTGGTACCAACATGTATAATGCAACATGCAACATTAACAGTTAGTATGCACTACATCTTCCATACCAACAGTAACTGTAATGTGCTCAGCACACTCACTCTCTGTCTCTAACCTGCCTATTCAGCAACTTAAGGCGTAATTACCAGTTAGCCCAAAAATTGGTATGTGTTAACTGTCATGCCCCCACATTAACTACTGTTGCGGGGTCGAGCATGCAGTTAACACATGCCAAATTGTAAAAGGGCACCTAAATGTACATTACCTGATATTAAAAAGAAATTATACATTCACCAGTAGCCAGTGAAAACATAATTTAATTATCTGTATATTTTCAAAAATTAGATGATAGTATAAGCACACTTAAATCATTAAAATGGTCAGTTCCTTATCGCTTCTCCGGGCCAGTCCAGGGAATGTTAGGGTTGTCAATCCCCCTTAGCAGCTGAGGACTGAAGACTTCAAGTTTTCTTGAGAGGTGAAGCCACTCCCCCTGAGGTCACCCAGCCAGTCTTTCAGTCCTCAGCAGCTGAAGAGGATCGATTCTGTCTTTCTCCCTCTTGTCTATGACTACTGTTTAATTTCATTGATTTCTTTATTACAGTGCAAGTTGGCTCTAGCAGAGCTGATTATTTTCCATAGTCCTGAGGGGCTTCGTTTTTCCTCCCTAGTGGGTAATGATAAGAGAGGCATCGAGGAGTTGTAAATTCAGCGGTATAAGGTAGAGCCTGCCTTGTGTAGCCGCATCCGTCTCTCTGAGCAGAGTGATCCTGGGGGCCCAAGTGCTTCATCTGCCTTTGTTAGAAACCGCACTTCTACATGTTCCGCTAGCAGCGGAACGAAGTCTCAAGGCTGCATAAACTTCTGTGTGAGGTTAGTGTGTGTAGCGGTGCAGCGTCTTTTTTTCTTTTTTCAGAATTGCGTTCAGTGAGGCCGGCGTTATCACGTCTCGAGGCCGTAGCACGGCAAGCAGAAGTGTTTTCCTCCTTGGGGGGTAATTTTCTGTGAGCGGCGGTAATGGCAGAGAAAATTTCATCGGAGGCAGAGAAGCCGTCAGTGACCGCGGAAAGGGCGGGAAAAGCGGCCATTTTGAATGCGCCGGCCATCTCCACCGCGGAGCAGTACAGGCCTGCTAAACGGAAATCTAAGTCCTCTAAGGACGTCTCTCAGAGGGAAAAGCCTGCTCCATCTCTGTCTGATGCTCAATCTGGCATATCGTCGTTCTTTTCGCCGGAATTTATCCTGGCGATGCACAGAGCGTTTTTACTGAAGTCTTCTCAGCCTGCTCCTGGAGAAACGCTTCAGGGCGCTGGGGCGCTTCCACTGGGTATTCCCGTGCCAGAGGACCCTGGAGAGGGTCCTTCTCAGCAGTCAGAACTCCATAGGGATCCTTTGGATCCATTTGCTCCTCAGCTCTCTGGGCCTCTGGGTCAGGGAGAGTCAGAATTTCTTTCTGAAGCAGGCTTGGATCTGGCTCCGGAAGAGCTAGAAGAGGGTGAGATTGCACCCGGAGACGATCCTAATATCTTTCGCGTCTTTCGCAAGGAGGAGCTTGCAGCGCTCATTTCCCAGTCCTTATCGGCATTGCACCTGCTGCTTCCTTCAGTTTCCCAGGAGCCTTTGGAGGATCCGTTATTGCAGGGTTTTAAAACGGAACAACGCTGTTTCCCGATGCACAGAGTTATAAAGCAGATGATTGAATCTGAATGTGAGTGTCCAGAGGCTACGCTCCGTGGGAGCCGTGCCTTGGCTCGCCTTTACCCCATGCCGCAAGAGGAGAAGGAGTTCTTGCGCATGCCCAAGGTGGATGCGATTGTGTCGGCAGTGACCAAAAAGACTACCATCCCGGTGGAAGGAGCGGCAGCGCTTAAGGACCTCCAGGATCGAAAATTGGAAATTCTTCTCAAGCAGGCGTTTGATTCTAGCGCGTTAGCTCTGCAGGCGGCGATTTGTGGAGCATATGTTTCTCGAGCGTCCATTCGGTGGCTGCAGGGAGACGTGTCCGGGGAGGCCGCGTCAGCACATGGGACTGAAGGTCCGAGATTGGAATCGGCCGCGGCTTATATGGCGGATGCCTTCTATGACTTGCTCCGAATAGCTGCTAAGACTATGGCATCATTGGTCGCCGCCAGACGTTTTTTATGGTTGCGTAACTGGTCAGCGGATGTTTCCTCTAAGTTGCGGCTTAGTAAATTGCCCTATAAGGGGAGATTGCTTTTTGGAGAAGCACTAGAGAAGATTGTTAAGGATCTCGGTGACTCTAAAGGTGGGCGTTTGCCAGAGGATCGGCCCAAGCCCATGCGAGGAGCGGGTGGTCTTCGTGGCTCTAGTCGGGACTCCCGTAGATTCCGAGGGGCGCGCTTTGCTCCCTATTCCAGAGGCCGGACAGGATTTAGAGGTCAGTCTTTTCGAGAAGCGAGAGGTTTCAGCAGGTCTTACTTCGGTGCTCCTCAGTCCTCGGCTAAGAAGCCACAATGAAGGTGTGCTGGTCCAGGCGTCAGTACCTGTAGGTGGACGCCTGCAGGATTATCTAGCAGCCTGGACCGCCATCACTGCAGACAAGTGGGTATTGGAAATAATTCAAAAAGGATATGCACTGGACTTCGCTTGCCCTTTGTTGCCCGCGTTTGTAATGTCCCCTTGTGCGCCAGGTCTGAAGTCACAGGCCGTGTCAGACACGCTTTCTCATCTCTTGCTGCTCCGGGCGATAGTTCCCGTACCTCAAGACCAATACGGTCAAGGTCGATATACTCGATCTATTTCTTGGTGCCCAAAAAAGAAGGTTCTTTTCGGCCGGTACTGGATCTCAAGGGCGTCAACCGTTCTTTGCGGGGCCGCATTTTCACATGGAAACGTTGCGTACTGTGATTCGGGCGGTACGTCCAGGAGAGTTTCTCTCGTCCATAGATCTCACGGAAGCATATCTTCATATTCCCATCAGGCAGTCTCATCAACAGTTTTTACGTTTTGCCCTTCCTATGGGTCATTACCAGTTTCGAGCATTGCCGTTTGGCCTCGCCACGGCTCCGTGGACCTTCACCAAACTAATGGTGGTGGTAGCAGCGGCGCTGCGGAAGGAAGGAATCAGAGTTCATCCGTATCTCGACGATTGGCTTATCAGGGCCGATTGTCATTTGACCGCGGTATCAGCAACGGCTCGAGTGGTTCAGCTTCTGGAGCAGCTAGGTTGAGTCATAAATCAGGCCAAAAGTCACTTGCAACCGGTGCAACAACTGACTTATCTCGGAGCCTTCTTCGACACGGCGCGCGGCGCAGTTTTCTTGCCCGAAGTCAGAGTGGAAAAGGTTTTTCAGCAAGTACACGCATTTTTGAGGATATCGGCTCCGTCGGCGTGGACGTACTTACTACTCTTGGGCTCCATGGCGTCGACCTTGGACCTGGTTCCATGGGCCAGGGCTCACATGCGACCCTTGCAACAAGTGTTGCTTTCCCGATGGTCTCCGCAGCTTCACTCTCTCTCTCAGCGGCTAGTTTGTCCGGAGTTAGTGAGGCAAAGTCTGGAGTGGTGGTTGAACCCGGTCCATCTAAGGGCAGGTGTTCCTTTGCAGGAGCCGTCATGGGTATTAGTCACGACGGATGCCAGTCTCGCAGGCTGGGGAGCTCATTGTCAGTCACAGATCGCTCAGGGATCTTGGTCTCCGGAGGAGAGCTCGTGGTCAATCAACAGGTTGGAGCTGTGCGCGGCTCGGCTCGCCCTTCAGCACTTCGAGACCTTGATCACGGGGACTGCAGTCCGGGTATTCTCCAACAATGCAGTGACAGTGGCATATATCAATCGGCAGGGGGGGACCAAGAGTCTCTCTCTTCTCACCGAATGTCAGGAGTTGATGGCTTGGGCAGAAGTTCATCTCTTAGCATTGTCTGCTGCGTATGTGGCGGGCAAGCAGAACGTGCAGGCAGATTTTCTCAGTCGCAATGTGCTCGATCCCGGAGAATGGGAGTTGAACATGGCAGTGTATCACGAGCTGGTCTTACGTTGGGGACAACCAGTGATGGATCTTATGGCGACGTTTAGCAATACAAAGGCGAACCGTTTTTTCAGCAGGCGCAGGGAGCGCATGTCAGAAGGATTGGATGCTCTGGTTCAGCCATGGCCGACGGACACTCTGTTGTATGTTTTCCTTCCTTGGCCGATGTTGAGTCGGGTTATCCAACGAATAGCGGGACACCGGGGATCGGTGATTCTGATTGCGCCGGATTGGCCTCGTCGTCCTTGGTATGCCGATCTGATTCGGCTCTTGATAGCTCCTCCTTGGCGCCTTCCGGACCGGATCAACCTCTTACATCAGGGACCGGTGCTCATGCCACAGGTGGATCTCTTCTTGCTTACGGCTTGGCTCTTGAGAGGGCTCACTTAAGGCGCAAAGGTTACGCGAGTTCGGTCGTGGCTACCTTACTTCGGTCTAGAAGACCGGGGACCTCTCTTGCGTATGTGCGTGTATGGAGGCTCTTCGAGCATTGGTGTGCACAGCGCGACGTTCTTCCTCGGTCGGCTACCTTACCTCACCTGCTTTTATTTCTCCAATAAGGGTTGGATAAAGGTTTGGCGCTTAGTACTCTTAAGGTTCATTTGGCGGCGCTCACCTGTTTTAGGGGATTGGTGCAAAATCGACGGCTGTCGACGCATCCAGATGTGCAACGTTTTTTTCGAGCGGCTAAGATTCTCCGTCCTCCACGGCGTCAAGTCGTGCCATCGTGGGATTTGAATATCGTCTTGGAGGCGTTTTCCACGTCCCCGTTAGCATCGGTGTCCTCGCGGTCTTTGCGTGAGTGTTCTTGGAAAACGGCGTTTCTGGTGGCCTTATGTTCTGCAAGGCGCATCTCGGATTTGCAGGCCTTGTCTTGTCAGGAACCTTATCTGCAATTTCTCCTTGAACGAGTATTGCTGCGGACGGTGCCTTCTTTTTTGCCAAAAGTGCTGTCGGTTTTTCATGTTAATCAGTCGGTGGCCTTACCCATTTTTTCCAATTTGTCAGATTCTCCAATAGACCGAGCTCTCAAAAAGTTGGATCTTGGTCGCGTTTTGAAGGTGTACCTGAGACTCTCAAAACCGTTGCGGAAAACCGATAGATTGTTTGTCCAGCATGCAGGGCCCAATAAAGGTCAGGCGGCGTCAAAGTCCACGATTGCTCGTTTGGTGCGCTGCGCTATTGTAGCAGCTTACCAAGCAAGAGGGCGGTCTCCCCCAGAGGGTGTGAAGGCTCATTCCACTCGAGCTCAAGCGGCTTCCTGGGCAGAGTTTGCCTTTGTTCCTCCAGTGGATATCTGTAGAGCAGCGACGTGGTCTTCCTTGCATACGTTTACAAAGCATTACCGTTTTGGACGTTCAAGCCAGAGAAGATGCGAAAGTGGGGACGTCGGCTCTTATCGCAGGGCTGGTGGGTCCCTCCCGAGTTTAGGTACTGCTTTGGTACTGCCCTAACATTCCCTGGACTGGCCCGGAGAAGCGATAAGTAAGAAGAAATTAGATCTTACCTGCTAATTGTCTTTCCTTGAGCTGTGTCCGGGCCAGTCCAGGGTCCCACCCCTTCTATTTTCGTTTTCCGATACCTCTGCAGAAGAACCAGCGTAATAAAAGTTGGGGATATTCGGGCGAATGGGGTGCTTTGGGGCTTCAATGATCTTTCTCAGAGAAGAGCGATAGTGTTTTTAAGATATAAAAAATAAAATAAAATAAAATAAAAAATAAAAAATTCGCACTGTTTTGGATTTGCTTACTCCTTCCAAGGGCTATGGAGCATTATCAGTTTTGGCAGGTTAATCTTTTGTTTTTCAGTTGTTTACTAGTGGTCTGCTTTGTCAGGAGAAGACTGGCTGGGTGACCTCAGGGGGAGTGGCTTCACCTCTCAAGAAAACTTGAAGTCTTCAGTCCTCAGCTGCTAAGGGGGATTGACAACCCTAACATTCCCTGGACTGGCCCGGAGACAGCTCAAGGAAAGACAATTAGCAGGTAAGATCTAATTTCTTCATACTATCTATATAATTGTGGGCCAAATTAAGGGTGGGATGGAGATAGCCTGAAAAATTATTGTTTTAGCAGTGATATTTTGCTGCTAAACAGATACTAAAATACAACGTGTGCCTTCGAGTCAATGCTGACTCCTGGCAACCCAGTAGCCACTGGGATTTCTTGGCAGGGTGACCAGAAATAGATTGCCAGGCCTTTCTTCCAAGGCAATGGAGGGTTAAGTGACTTGCCCAAAGCCACAAGGAATGCTAGTAGGCTACTCCTCCAGTCCTTAAAGAGATACATATATTCATATTTAGCTATTTAGCAGGCCTAAGCTGAATGGATAGTGCTGGTGCAGTCACTGCACTACTGTTATATTCAGTTCTACTCCCTATATGAATATATGTATGAATTTATGTGTTTAGTTAAGCAACGACGCCAGCACTTAATTTAATATGGTGACCAGGCCAGCTGAAAATATATCCCCTTAAGATGTACCATTAAAATTATTTTCAGAGAGCGAAAACACACAAGTGTTGTCACTGAAAACGTACCTATAATTTTAAACAGATCTCTCATCTCTAAAATTATACCTGTTGGCACTTATCTGTTTTACTTATATGTTTAGCAGTTGAATTTCACTGCTAATTATGTTTTTCTTATGCCTTCATTCTCTCCAAACCACTCCTCTTTTCTAAATGTTTGAATTTTTTTTTTAATTTAAAATATCAAAAATTATACATAGAAGTGTCTCCAAGGTTTTTTAAAGGAGTACTTAAGTGGTTCATGCTGCAGCCAATCGCATAAGTGCTTCTGAATATCAACCCGAAACATTTGATAATATCTACTCATCTTTAAGAAGAATCCATTTTTGAAACATTTTATGTGACTTACTACAGCCAGTCTGAGTTCGCCAGTCTCCAATTGGAATTCCAAGGGCTTGGCATACAAGAGCATAAGCCTGGATGGCTTGGCAGAAACTGGTACCATTGTCTTTAGTGCCACATAAGTCATAAACACAACTGTGAACAAAGGCTGTTGGGTCCAGGACTGTGCCACATTCCCAGAGTGGGCCGTTGGTCCTGTTGATGAAACCACAGTAATCAGGAGTAAAATAAAGTGCTTCTGTGGCTGCATCGCAGAGACTGCAGTTGTCTAAACAGCCAGAAGAGCACTTCCAATCAGGGTGATACACCCGCCAGCTTTCTCCCAAATCAAGTACAGATATAGCAGGTCTGCCATCAGATCGAAGTGTGTCATCCTGAGGATTTTTGTTGTAGTTACCACACAGTCCACAGGTGGCATTGATGTATGTGCCTGGAATGGAAATAGATGCATAATGTCGACCATCATAGGTCACCAAAAGGCCAAAATCTGTTTCCACTGCTGTAGACAAACCACTTTGGTATATTTTAATTGCTCCCAGTTCCAAGTTGACAGGCAGTGAAGTCACTAAGTCATTTACCTACAAAACAAAGACAAAGACCTTTAAAATTGAATTCACACTGAAATTCCAGTGAAATACATGTTTATGTTTATGTTTATTTCATTTGCTTGACCGCCCTTCAGTAATAATCAGAGCGGTTTACATAACAAACTTTAATAAAGGAAGGCACAGGGCCAGAAAATGAAAAGGAAGTTACAATGTCTGATAGGACAGAGAGAGGAGAGCTAGCAGAAAACCGTAAACACAGGGAAGAGGCTAAGGGGAGGAGGAGGGGAGGTCAAAAGCCAGGGAAAAGAGGTGAGTTTTCAATGCCTGTTTGAAGGAGGAGTGGTGGGTTTCTAAACGGAGGGTAGTGGGTAGGGAATTCCAGAGAGCAGGACCAATGAAGAAAAGGGCTGAAGAACGGGTGGATTGAAGGTGGGCCTGGGAGGGAGAAGGTAGTGCGAGGCGATTGAGATGGAAGGATCGAGGGGTGTGCCTAGGGGTATGGAAGTGAAGTAGGTTTGCCAGATATTGCGGGGTAGAGGTGTGCAGTGCTTTGTGAACAAGTGTGAGTAGTTTAAACTGGATACGAAAAGACACGGGGAGCCAGTGAAGATGGATAAGAAGGGGAGTGACGTGATCTTTAGGGGAGGAGCAAGTCACAAGTCTGGCGGCAGTGTTCTGGATTCTTTATAGGCGGGTTAGTTGAAATTTGGTAATGCCGATAAGTACTGAGTTGGAAAAGTCAAGACGGGAGATGACCAATGATAGCAGCAGAGTCGTAAGGGCAGAGGGAGAGAGGAAGGGGCGAATCGCACGAATTTGACGAAGGTAGAAGAAGGAGGTAGACAGTGAAAATGTGTGAACATATAATTCCAGATAACACTAATGGAAGAAAATAGAGATGCTTTATTCAAGTGTCCTTAGATTCAATCAATTAAAGACAAAGTCTGTCATCATGAAATCAACAGGTGTCAGACTCAAAACAAATTGAAAAAAGTTTTTTTTTTCATTCAATGAATCAAGCTGTGGAATATGCTGTCAGGAGATTTGGTCAAGGCATTTGGCATGCCTGGATTTAAAAGGTGTTTTGGAAAAGTTCCCAGAGGAAAAGTCCATAAACAATTATTAGGAAAATAGACTTAAAAAGCCACTCCTTACCTCTGTGAATGAGTTGCAAGGATCTTTGAAATCTGCCAGGTACTTCTTAGTGACCTGGATTGGCCCCTGTTGAAGACAGGATTCTGGATTCTGCCCCAGTATAACATTTTATTTCATTTTTATTACTTATCGCTTGCTTATCCTAACAATTTCTAGGCGGCTCACAATATTGCACTCATAACCACATGATGGTACATGAAAACAATAATGAAATAAAACAATCAAAATTTTACACCATTAAAAATATATTTCTGGTTGATATTTGAAAGCACTTATACAGTCAGTATCAAGTGCTAACCACATTGTTTAAAAAAAATAAGCCTATCTAATGGATACATTTTGGGATGAGCAACTCCATATATGGCCAAAGATTAACAGTTTATAATTAGGAGGGACCTAGGGCATTCTAGGGGTGGGTCAAAATTTAACCAGACAGCAGCAATATCCCACTCTTACCTGGACAAATTTGTCTATTTAGGGGGACTGAAGAAATATCTGTCTTACTACAAAGCTTTTCAATAACCTCACAACTATCAAAACTAGTGAGGTTTGTGCCAGAACATTCAACTATCTCCAGGAACATGAAGGAATGCAGTCTTCACATATGGGTGAATATCACCGATGGAGCCTGTGCGGGAATGTTACCCAGCATCCAATAGGAAAGCCTTTGGGAGCACTCCACTGTTCCTGCATGCCTCTCTTCCCACCTTCCCAGCTCCTCTCCTCAGTTCTTCGTTTTCCATGGAGCCAGCAAGACATATCATCCTGTCACCGCCGAAAAACATTCTTTTTTTGTGGAACATCGTGCTTCGGCCTTCCTGTTGACACCGGTTCCGTTGAAGCCGACACCAGTCCCGATAATTTTTTCTTTAGCAAATTTTTCTATTTCTTTCCTCTTCATTTTCATCGTGGTTTTCACCACTAAACTAGGCCTCCATAGCCTTATCTTCAATCCCGAAGACAACTTTTGGAGGTGTGGAAAAGTCAACTAGTGGCTTTAAAAAATGTACCAAGTGTGCTGGTACCATCTCAGTCACTGATAAACATGACTAGTGTCTAAAATGTTTGTTCCCTGAACATCAACTCAATTCTTGTCTTTTGTGCCAGCAAATGACAAAGAGAGACCTAAAGAACTGAGCTAGACAGTAAGGATCATTCTTCACCTCGAACTCGCTTTCAGTGGCTTCATCGAGTGCATCAACGTTCTCTCATGGGTCTCAGGTTTCTTCAAAGTCCAAACATAAAAGTAAGTCTAAGTCTCCCAAGTCATCGGCATCGGCATCAAAGTCTGATACCGAGACCAGAGCTCAGTCTCAGCATAAGCATTGCAACTCCCCTAGGGGTGCTTCCGATGCAGACTGGCCAGCCAAACAGCCCCAGTGGGAGGATCTGTCCTTTAAAGCAAAAGAGGGACTCTGGGATACTCCTGAGGCATTGACCTCCAGAGAGCTTCCGGTTCCATGTTCTGGGACTCTGGCTCAGAGCCCCATGGGTGATTCCACCCAGACATTGGCAATCTCCTTAGACCAGTGCATGCTGGCTCTCAAGAGGAGTTTGGTGGCACTCCTGGCAGCCTTGGTACCGATAACATAAAGAGCTCCAAAAGTGCAAGCTTTGGCACCAAGCCCAAAGCCAGATGTATCGGCCCCACTGCCAGCCCTTGAACCAACATTGTGGGAATCCACGAGGCTGATACCTTCGCTGGAACTGATTGATACCCCCAGTATCCAACAGACTGCCATGGCTCTCGGTTCTGATACCTTCGAGCATCGGTATTGGCATTGACCTTCGACTTCCATGAAGCATCGAGGTTGAACCCAAGACCGCTGATACTTTGACTTCTTGCCAGACTCTAATTCCACATCTTCAGAATCTGACGAGGGATCACTCGATTCCTATGAACTTCCAGAAATCCCTTTGG
Organism: Ichthyophis bannanicus; assembly: GCA_033557465.1. Taxonomy (NCBI): domain Eukaryota; kingdom Metazoa; phylum Chordata; class Amphibia; order Gymnophiona; family Ichthyophiidae; genus Ichthyophis; species Ichthyophis bannanicus. The sequence goes on from CM066034.1 coordinate 71,043,829, forward strand.
ACCCTTCACCACCTTAGGAATGGGGTCGGTCCCAACCAGAAGATATGTTCTTTCAGGACTTCATATGTGACATGGCAGCAGGGCTTGCCATCACAGTAGTCTCGGAAAAGGAACTGAGGGCAAAGGATTTGGAGATACTCCAGTACCCTCCCACACCTAAGGAGGCAGCTACATTACCAGTGCATCGGATCCTGAAGGATTTTATGCTCCGAATGTGAGAGGCTCCGCTCATGGTTCTGTCTGTCAGCAAGAGGCTCAATACCATGTACCGAGTACCAGAATGCCCAGGCTTCCAAAAACCTCAGCTCCCCCAACACTCAATAGTGGAGGAATTGGTGATGCACTCAATAAAGAGCTCTAAGAACCATTCATCCATGCCACTTGGCAGAGGCTTGAAGACACTCAATGCCTTTGGGCACTGGTGCTTCCAAGCATGCATGTTGACCTCCTGAATAAACTCTTATGTGCTGTACATGGGCATGTTTCTGAAGGATATCACCAGGGATCTGGAGAATTTCACCTTCCTGCTTCCTGAGGATAAGCAGAGTGCATTCCAAACACTCATCAAACAGGGCCAGAACACTTCTAAATTCCTTACCATCACCTCTTTTGGTTGCCTTTGAATCAACAAGCAGGGCTTCAGCAGTCTGCATTTGGGCTTGCAGAATGGCCTAGTTACAGGCATCAGATCTCGAGAAATGGGTCCAGGATAAACTGGCCAATATCCCATGTACTGGAAAAAACCTTTTTGGCAAGGATTGGAGGGAAAAAGCAGGGGAGATTGAGACAGATGATGTCACCCTAAAATGCCTTTCTAGGAAAACAGGTGACCCATCCAAGAGGAAGGCTCTTCCCAAGAAATCTTTCTATTCTAAGGAGAAGAGATTATATTCTCCTTACCTACCTTCTGCTGTCTATCAGCCTCAACATCCTCAGCAGAGACAGCAGGGCCCTGGCCAACCCAAGAAGCCCAAGGCTCCTAAGCCTCAACCAGCTGCACAGCCACAACCTGCACCTGGTTTTTGACTCCTTCCTAGAGAGCATTGCAATCTGCCCATGGAGGGTCCCCAGCCCCTCCACATAGCAGGTAGACCTTGTTACTGTGCCCACAGGTGGCACCTCATAACATCAGAGCAGTGGACACTCCAGATTGTCCAAAGGGGTTATCAGCTTCACTTTGAAACCTTACTCCCCACCAGCTTCACAGGGGATAATCCCACATAACCCCTTCATAGCATTCTCTTAAAAGAAGAAGTAACCACCCTATTGTCCCAGGGTGACATAGAAAAAGTTCCTCCTCCTCAAGAAAGGATGGGCTTCTACTCTCCATATTTTCTTATTTTAAAAAAAACAGGAGTTTCAGACTTATTTTGGATACACTGGTCAACAAATTTTTACAAAAGTCATGTTACTGAAATAAAAATAGTGACTTCTTATCAATTTTTATATGCTGAATACGAATATGACAGTGAAATTGCAAAGTTGGCTCTAATTTTTTTGTAATCTACAAGAATTAATGTTTACATCACGAAATGCATGTCAATAGTAAATATAATAGGCCTTCGGTTAATACCTGTAAAAAACCAAGTCATAGACTACTTATGAGATTTTTTCGCCTGTCTCTTGTACAGCTGTTCGGGAGCTTCTCTGGGGAGTGTCCAGAAGTAGTCAGCCAGCATTGTAGTGGACCATTTTCCCTGGTATCTTTGCTCCATCGTTGCGATATCCTGGTGAAAACGTTCACCCTGTTCATCACTAACCATACCACAGTTGTCAGGAAAGAAATAGAGATGGGAATCAAGGAAAGGGATCTTTAGAGACATATTGCAGCCAAGTTTCTGATACTGCATCAGCATGTCTTCTACTAGTTCCTTGTAGTTTTCTGCCCTAACATTCCCGAGAAAGTTTGTTGACACTAGGTGAAAAGCATTCCATGCTTGTTTCGCATCACCCTGCAGCAAGTTGTTGAACCGGTCATCTTTGAAGAGCTCTCGAATCTGAGGACCCACAAAAACGCCCTCTTTAATCTTTGCTTCGCTGAGTCGAGGGAATTTTTCATGCAGGTATCAGAAAGCTGGTGAAGTGCGGTCCATGGCTTTCACAAAGTTTTTCAGCAAACCTAGTTAGATGTGAAGGGGTGGTAGCAGGATTTTGTGAGCCTCAACCAGAGCTGGGTGCTGGATATTCTTCTCTTCAACTGTTACATTTCGTCTGCGATTCCATTCCTTCCGCAAGTAGTGCCAACCCCTTGCTCGGCTATCCCACTCACATAAGAAACACATGTATTTTATATATCCCTGCTACAGTCCCATTAAAAGCGCAACTACCTTCAAGTCACCACAGAGGTGCCAGCTGTACTTGTTATAGTTAATGGAAGTCAGTAGATGCTTTAAGTTGTCGTATGTCTCTTTCATGTGGACGGCATGCGCTACGGGAATAAATGGAAGACGGTTTCCATTGTTCAAAAGCACAGCCTTCAGACTCACTTTTGAAGAGTCTATAAATAGTCTCCAGTCTTTGTGGGTCATGAGTGATTTTTAAGGCATTCATGAGGCTTTCAATATCGGAACAGAATACCAGATTACTTTCCTTTCTGAAGAAAGGCTTCAACTGCTGGTGGCGCTTTCGATATGGAGTAATGTTGATATCTTCTTCTAGAAGATTCCATTGTTGGAGTCTTGATCCTAGCAATTCTGCCTTGTTCTTGGATAAGTCCAAATCACGAACCAGGTCATTTAGTTCTTCCTGTGTTATTCTGTGTGGAGTTGATAATGCATCCCAGTGAAAATCTGGGTCACTGCATGCTGACGGACCAGGAGAAGAACAGGTCGGCTCACCCTTGTCCTCATCAGATGAATCAAGAGAATATTCTGATGGAGGTTCTGGAATAGGAAGTCCCTCACCATGTGGAACTGGTCTCAATGCAGACAGAATGTTTGGGTAGACTATGCTCGACTTCTTTTGCTTCATTATTCCACTGGAAAGAGGAGGAACCAAGCAGAAGTAACAGTCATTTATGTGGTTGCTTGGCTCTCTCCACACCATGGGGACTGCAAATGGCATTGATGATCTTTTGCAATTCAACCACTGTGAAAGCTGTGTTGTACATGTAGCGCAGCATATATGCGGGGCCCAAGGCTTGTCTTGATCACCAATCTTGCATCCGAAGTAAAGATGATATGCCTTCTTCAGTTGAGAAGTGATACTTTTCTTCTGGTTGGCAAATGTTACTTCCCCACAAATGTAGCAGAAATTGTCAACGGTATTAACGCACTTTCGCAGCATTACTGTTTTGTATTGTACCTAAATGGCTAAAATTATATGATTAATAAAAGTTGCATGTAACAGTAGCTTAAACTGTCTCACACACAGTCTGAAATATTTTAAATGCTCAACCTTTCCGACTGCGTATAGTACACTGCTGATGTCAGATGGCTTCAGCAGCCGTCTGGCAGTAGTAATGCATTGCATCAGAAATTGATACAATCAACTCTGGATGATGTGTGCATGCTGGTATTATGCAATGTGATGCAATATTACATTATTCAAGGCTTATTTGGGATGTTGTTGATGTCCTACTGGATAAATTTACACGGTGAAACGTCAAAAATGAACTACATGCAATATCTTCAAAACGAGAGCCAATAATTTTTTTTAATGTTATATTCGTGTTCAGCTCACCAAGGTACTAGAGATTAGGGCCTTTTAAAGTCAGTAACGATTTCAATGTTGACCAGTGATATCAGAGATGTAAACAGGTTCACGGTCTGAGAAAAATTCATAAGAACATAAGATATGCCATACTGGGTCAGACCAAGGTCCATCAAGCCCAGTATCCTGTTTCCAACAGTGGCCAATCTAGGTCATATGTACCTAGCAGTTTCCCCAAAAGACACAGGTTCCGCAATGCTTGTACTGGGTCAAGCATTGATATCCTGGGTCCCTTCTTAATAATGGTTTATGGACCTTTCCTCCAGGAACTTGTCCAAACCTTTTTTAAACCCAGCTACACTAACAGCCTTTACTACATCCTCCGGTAACAAATTCCAGAGTTTGATTACACGTTGAGTGAAAAAAATATTTTCTTTTATTAGTCTTAAATAGTTTACCCTGTAGCTTCATTGCAAGTCCCCTAGTCTTTCTATATTCTGATAACGTAAACAATCGATCTACGTATACCCGTTCCACTCCATTCATTAATTTATAGACTTCTATCATATCTCCCCTCAGCCGTCTCTTTTCCAGGTTAAAGAGCCCTTTTAGCCTTTCTTCATAGGAGTATCCTTCCATCCCCTTTACCATTTTGGTGGCTCTTCTATGAACCTTTTCTAATAACGCTATATCCTTTTTAAGATACGGCGACCAGAATTGCACACAATATTCAAGGTGCGGTCTCACCATGGAACGATATAGAGGCATTATAATATCTTTTGTTTTATTTTCCATTCCTTTCCTTATGATACCTAGCATTCTATTTGCTCTCTTGGCTGCCGCTGCACACTGGGCCGAGGGTTTTAACATGTTATCCACAATGATGCCTAAATCTTTTTCCTGGGTGGTGGTTCCTAATGTGGAACCTTGCATTGTGTAACCATAGTTTGGGTTGTTCTTCCCTGGGTGCATAACTTTGCACTTGTCCACATTAAATTTCATCTGCCATTTTGATGCCCAGTCTTCTAATTTATCAAGATCCTCTTGCAAGTTTCCACAATCCTCTTGGGTTTTAACAACTTTAAATAGTTTTGTGTCATCTGCAGATTTGATAACCTCACTCGTTATTCCACTTTCCAGGTCATTTATGAATATGTCAAAAAGCAGCGGACCCAGCACAGATCCCTGGGGTACACCACTATTCACCTTTCTCCATTGGGAAAATTGGCCATTTAGCCCAACCCTCTGCTTTCTATCTTTTAACCAGTTCCTGATCCACAGTAGTACACTGCCTCCTATCCCATGACTCTTTAGTTTTGCCAAAAGTCTCTGATGAGGGACCTTGTCAAAGGCTTTCTGAAAGTCCAGATACACTATATCAACCGACTCACCTTTGTCCACCTGTTTATTCATACTTTCAAAAAAACATAACAGATTAGTAAGACAAGATCTTCCTTGTCTAAAGCCATGTTGGCTGTCTCCCATTAGGCCATGACTATCTACATGCTGAGTAATTTTATTCTTTATGATGGTTTCTACCATTTTTCCCGGTACTGACGTGAGGCTCACCGGTCTGTAGTTTTCTGGATCACCCCTGGAACCTTTTTTAAAAATTGGTGTTACATTGGCGATCCTCCAATCTTCAGGTATTAGAGATGATTTTAATGATAGTTCACAGATTACTAATAGCAGGTCTGCAATCTCATATTTCAGTTCTTTCAACATCCTTGGATGTATACCATCCGGCCCAGGTGATTTGCTATGCTTCAGTTTATCTAATAGTTGTAATACATCTTCCCGATGTATCGATATTTCCTTTAATTCTTCCGCACCTTTAAATACCACTTCAGTCATGGGTAACATCCCTACATCTTCCTCAGTAAAGACTGAAGCAAAGAATTCATTCAGTTTCTCCGCTATCGCCTTGTCGCCTCTTAGTGCCCCTTTAACTCCTCTATCATCTAATGGACCAACTGACTCTCTCACAGGTTTTTTGCTGCGAATGTACTTGAAAAAATCTTTATTTTGCGTTTTTGCTTCCACAGAAAGCTTCTTCTCAAATTCTCCCTTTCTCCAGGACCAAGCAGGAATCAGTCCTCACATATGGGTGACGTCGGCGCCGACGGAGCCCTCGCGGAGCAATTTTCCCCAGCTTTCAAAGAAAGCCTTTGGGAATTGCAGCGCGCATGCGCGGTCTCCTTCCCGCCCAAGGGTGCCATCTTAGCCAGTCTTCTTTTTTCCGCGGAGCCCTACAGACGTACCCGTCGTGTCCCCGCTGAAAAAGTTGATTTTAGTGATTTATTTCTCTTTTTTCTGATTTTTGGTCAGTTTCGTTTTTCGGTTTTTCGCTGGCAGCCCGGTCCTTTGACCTTGCAGGGGCCCTTTTTCCCCCGATGGCTGCCAGTGGTTTCAAGCGGTGTGTTCAGTGTGACAGAAATATGTCACTAACTGACACACACGATAATTGCCTCCGCTGCCTGGGCCCGGATCACGAAGAACTGATCTGTGGGGCCTGCGGCAAAATGTCCTCCAAAGTGTTAAGGAGTCGGCGGCACCAGCGGGAAAGAATCTTCGCTGACCCCGGCCGTACCCGGACCTCGTCGGAGGCCTCGGCGTCCAGAGGTTCCAGCTCTGACCATCGCCGAAGCTCCTCCGACAGGGGTTCTCCCTCCGGGGACCATCGACGGAAGGTAAAACCCGTGAGGGCGGTGTCGGTGGACGCTCCTGGCTCCGCGAGGGCCAGGTCGCATAGCCCCAATAGCCGTCCCGGGTCTTTGGAGAAGGAGCACCTCCCGAAGCGACCTCGTCTGGAGTCGGAGTTGCCTGTTCGGGTAAGTCCTGTGGTCCTCCTGGACTCGCCTCCGAGAGGTCCGACGTCGGGCCCGACGCCGTCGGGGCCCGAGTCGGGGGCTGCTGGGTCACCTGAGGTCGGACTCAGGTTGACGGCCTTGGAGAGCAGACTATCTGCCTTCATGGACCAGCAGCGGGCTCTGATCGCTAGCCTCGCTGGCGCCACTGCCCCGACCGCCGGGATGTCGACGTCTAAGTCGACCCCGGAGACCGAGCCGATCCTCGAGTCCATGCGAACTCGAGTCGATCCTCGGTCGAGGTCACCCTCGGCCTCCCGTTCGGGACCGAGGTCGTCGATGCCGACTCCCTCCGTGTCGGGGCGGCCGATGCCTCCGCCTGCCCGAGCCGACCCCACCGATTCCTCCTCAGAGTCGGCCTGGGAGTCTGAAGAGGAAGAGTCACCTGATTCGTTTCGGACTCGGTGTGTCCCCTCGGACTCACCTGAGTCCGAACCTCGGAAGCAGTCCCCTCCGGAGGATGCCCGGTTCTCGGACTTCGTCAGGGATATGGCCAAGGCTTTGGCCTTCCCTGCGGATCCCGAGGAGGAGCCTCGAGCCGAAGAGCTCGACGCCCTTCAGTATGACTCTCCCGCCAGGGAACACTTTACTGTACCGGTTCCTCCCATGCTGGAACGACTACTCTTCCGCATGTGGGAGAGTCCGGCCTCGTCGCCGGTATTAAGCAAGCGGGTCGATTCTATCTATCGAGTCCGCAAGAGTCCTGGCTTCCAAAAAGCACAGCTGCCGCACCATTCCATGGTAGTGGAATCGGCCATGCATAGGCTTAAGAGCCAAAAGATGCACTCCTCGGTGCCTCCTGGCAGGGAGGCCCGTAACCTGGATGGCCTTGGTAAGAAGTGTTTCCAGGGCTCTAGGCTTGCTTGTCGTGTCCAGACCTACCAGCTCTACATGGGCATGTATCTCCGAGACCTGGCTAAAGAGATAGCCGGATTCTCCGCTGGACTGTCCGAGGAACCTTTGCGGAGGTTCCTGGCCTTGACAACTGGTATTCGGGAATGCTCCAAATTCATGTCCCGAGCAGCCTATGATGGCTTTGAAGCATCGGCTCGAGTGGCCGCAGCCGGCATCGGTGCCCGCCGACAGGCTTGGCTTCAGTCGTCTGACCTTGAACCCTGGGTGCAGGACAAGTTGGTCGATGTCCCCTGCCGAGGTGAGAACCTCTTTGGCAAGCCCATGGCTGAAAAGGCTGCACAAATCCAGACGGAGACTCTCACCAGGACTAGGCTTTCTAGGAAGACCTCCGCCCCTTCCCAGAAAAAGAAGGGCTCGGGAAAGAAGTCCTTTTACCCGAGAAAGGCGGCTGCCTATAAACACTACCCTCAATATCAGGCCTCCGTAGCTCCCCAACAGGGCCAGCAGGCCAAGGGACGGGGTAACGGGTCCCGTAGGCAGCAAGCCCCCAAGCCTGCACCACCAGCCCCTGCTCAGCAGGGTGGGGGTTTTTGACTTCATCAGCATAGCCTCTCCCCCTCAGCTGGCTCCTCCCAGCACCGGAGGCCGGCTGGTTCATTTCGCCCACAGGTGGTCCAACATCACTTCAGATGCCTGGGTGCTTCAAGTCGTAAGAGAAGGCTATCTTCTCCACTTCCACCAGGTCCCTCCCTCTTATTTCCCGGGAGAACCTCCACGACTCCCTCTGCACAGGGACTTACTCCTTCAGGAGTTAGCAAGTCTTCTCCAGGAACAGGCTGTGGAACCGGTGCCCCACCACCTGAGAGGTCAAGGCTTTTATTCCAGGTATTTCCTAATACCAAAAAGGACAGGAGGCCTCAGACCCATCCTGGACTTGCGCAACCTCAACAAGTTCCTCGTGCGGGAAAAGTTCAAGATGCTTACCCTTGGAATCCTTCTGCCCTACCTCCAGCAGGGAGATTGGCTATGCTCCTTGGATCTAAAGGATGCCTACACGCACATCCTCATCCACCCAAGCCACCGCCAATACCTAAGGTTTGTGGTGGCAGGAAATCATTACCAGTACAGAGTACTGCCCTTTGGCCTATCCTCCGCACCGCGAGTCTTCACAAAATGTCTCGCGGTGGTGGCGGCCTATCTCCGGTTTCACGGCCTCTTTGTCTTTCCGTACCTCGACGACTGGCTCATCAGAGCATCGTCCTCTCCGGAAGTCACCGATGCCACACACCGCACGGTGACTCTTCTGCAGTACTTGAGCTTTGTCATAAACTTCGCAAAGTCCACTTTGCTCCCCTCGCAGGATCTCGAGTTCATCGGAGCAAGACTGCACACTCCTCATGCACGAGCTTTCCTGCCTCTCGACAGGGCTCAACGGCTCATGGACCTAGCCGGCCGTTTTCGCAGCCAGTCCCTGGTCTCAGCCAGGCGCTTCCTGAGACTACTCGGCCATATGGCTTCCACCGTCCACGTGACCCCCAATGCCCGCCTGAATATGCGGCCTGCTCAATGGTGCCTTTGCAAGCAGTGGCAACAAGCCACCGGCGGACTAGCCGACTTAGTGCGCATCTCCGGGCCGCTGGCCTCTTCTCTACAGTGGTGGCTTCATCGGCCGAACCTGGTGCTCGGAATGCCTTTTCAGTCACCTCAGCCGGATCAAGTGCTGACGACCGATGCTTCCCTCCTGGGTTGGGGAGCACATTGCCAAGGGGCATGTACTCAAGGTCTCTGGACCGCGTGGGAGTCTGCTCAGCAGATCAACTTCCTGGAGCTCAGAGCAATCCGTCTGGCGCTCAAAGCTTTCTCCCACCTGACTTCTCACCAGTCCGTCCTTGTCCAGACGGATAATCAAGTTGCCATGTTCTACGTGAACAAACAGGGGGGCACGGGCTCCTTCCTTCTCTGCCGAGAAGCTCAGAAGCTCTGCTCTTGGGCCGTCAGTCACGGCATTCTTCTCAAGGCAGTTTATCTCCCAGGCCAAGAAAATTGCCTGGCGGACAAACTCAGCAGGATACTCCAGCCGCACGAGTGGCGTCTGGATCCCTTGGTAGTTCAGAAACTTTTTCTGAAGTGGGGACTCCCCACGATGGATCTCTTTGCCAGTCCTCTCAACCGGCAACTTCCTCGCTTCTGCTCTCGTCAGCCACATCCCCTTCGAGTAGCGGCAGATGCTTTTCTACTCTCATGGTCGGAGAGCCTTCTGTATGCTTTTCCTCCCATCCCGCTAGTCTCTCGAACTCTTTTCAAGGTTCTCCGAGACAAAGCTTCCATGATCCTGGTGGCTCCTTGCTGGCCCAGACAGCCGTGGTTTCCACTCCTGCTGCAATTAGCGGTGGAGGATCCGTTCCCTCTGGGGTTTCAACCGGATCTCCTAACACAGGATCAGGGGTCCCTGCTACACCCCAACCTCAGATCTCTCAATCTAATGGCCTGGCTGCTGAAAGGGTAGTCCTTGCTCCCCTTCTACTGCCGGCAGAGGTGGAAGAGGTCGTCCTAGCTTCTCGGCGACCTTCTACCCGCAAATGCTATGCCCTTAAATGGCGTCGCTTTTCCGTTTGGTGTGCCCAGCAGTCTCAGGATCCCTTCTCCTGCTCGGTGTCGGTGATCTTGCAGTACTTGCTCTACCTCTCTAATCTGGGACTTAAGTTCAACTCCGTCAAAGTTCACCTCAGTGCTCTTTCAGCACATCATGTGCCGGTGGACGGCAGACCTCTTTCCAGCGACCCTCTCGTGGCGAGGTTTCTCCGAGGTCTCCTTCTACTTAAACCACCTCTGCGCCCGCCAGCTCCTGACTGGGATCTGAATGTGGTTTTACAGCGGATCACCTGTCCGCCTTTTGAACCTATGGCTACCTGTTCTCTCCGTTTCCTTTCTTGGAAAACTTTATTCCTGATAGCCCTCACTTCCGCTAGACGCGTAAGTGAATTGCAGGCCCTCGTGTCTGATCCCCCTTACACTCGGTTCTACAAAAATAGGGTAGTCCTACGGACTCACCCAAAATTTCTTCCAAAAGTGGTCTCCCCTTTTCACATCAATCAGGAGGTGGTACTTCCGACCTTCTTTCCCAGGCCACACTCCAGCCGAGCTGAAATGGTCCTACATACCCTGGACTGTAGAAGGGCATTGAACTTCTACCTTGACCGTACGCGGGAGCACCGTAAAGCTGCTCAGCTTTTTGTGTCTTTTGACCCCAATAAATTGGGGCTCCCGGTCTCCAAGCGTACTCTGTCCATCTGGGTTGCTGACTGTATCGCTTGGGCTTATGGGGCAGCCGGACTCTCGTTAGAAAGTCGGGTCACGGCTCATTGTGTTCGGGCGAAGGCTACGTCAGTGGCTTACCTCCGCTCTGTTCCGCTGGCAGACATCTGCCGGGCCGCTACTTGGTCTTCGAGCCAGACTTTTGCGGTCCATAACTGTCTCGAGAGGGAGTCCCGCAGGGACAGTGCTTTCGGACAGGCAGTCCTCCGAAATCTCTTCGAGGTTTGAGCAACTCCTACCCTCCATCCCGGATAGGGGCTACCGGTGGGTAATAATTCAGCGAAGATTCCTTCCTTCGGTGCTGCTGAGCTAGAGGGAGCTCATTTTTGTGCTTAGGGTCTCCGGTAGCCTTAAGCTTGGGAGTCCCATATGTGAGGACTGACTTCCTGCTTGGTCCTGGAGAAAGCGTAGTTACTCACCTGTAACAGGTGTTCTCCAGGAGCAGCAGGAATCAGTCCTCACAACCCTCCCTCCTCCCCTTGGAGTTGCAATCATCTGCTTAAGTTTTTTTGCAAATTTTTATGCTGTCTTTTAGCTATGTCATCAGACTGGCTAAGATGGCACCCTTGGGCGGGAAGGAGACCGCGCATGCGCGCTGCAATTCCCAAAGGCTTTCTTTGAAAGCTGGGGAAAATTGCTCCGCGAGGGCTCCGTCAGCGCCGACGTCACCCATATGTGAGGACTGATTCCTGCTGCTCCTGGAGAACACCTGTTACAGGTGAGTAACTACGCTTTGCCTGCTTTATCAATGCCTTGCATTTGATTTGCCAGTGCTTGTGCTGTTTCCAGGTTTCGTCGTTTGGCTCTTTTTTCCATTTCCTGAAAGATGCTTTTTTGGCAACAACAGCCTCTCTGGCCTCACCTTTAAACCATGCTGGCAGTTTTTTGGACTTCCTTCCACTTTTCTTAAAGCGTGGAATACAGCTGGTCTGGGCTGCCAAGATAGTATTTTTCAACAACACCCAAGCTTGATGTAAGTCTTTAACCTTTGCAACTGCTCCTTTTAGTTTTTTCTTAACTGTTTTCCTCATTTTATCATAGTCTCCCTTTCGGAAGTTAAAAGGTAGTACTGTAGATTTCCGTACTATCCCTCCTCCACTAATTAAATCAAAGGCGATCATACTATGATCACTATTGCCAAGTGGCCCCAACACCCTTATCACTTGCACTAGATCTGGTGTTCCACTAAGGACCAGGTCTAATATGGCTTCCCCTCTGGTCGGTTCATGAACCAGCTGCTCCAAGAAGCAGTCATTTATATCATCTAGCAACTTTATCTCCCTAGTATGTCCTGCCGTGACACTGACCCAGTCGATACCGGGGTAATTGAAATCACCCATTATTATTACTGCACTGTAACTTTTGTTAGCTTCCTTGATTTCTTTGAGCATTTCATCATCCATTTGTTCATTCTGGCCCGATGGTCGATAGTACACCCCCACTGCCATCGCCTTTCCCTTTTTACATGGAATTTCAATCCATAGAGATTCTACAGCAAATTTTGTTTCCTGCAAAACTTTAATCCTTTCTGACTCAATGCCCTCTCTAACATAGAGCGCAACCCCTCCACCAATTTGATCAGCTCTATCATTACGATATAGTTTGTACCCAGGTATCACAGTGTCCCACTGGTTGTCCTCCTTCCACCATGTCTCTGATATTCCAATCATATCTAACCTCTCATTTAGTGCTATATATTCTAACTCTCCCATCTTATTTTTTAGACTTCTAGCATTTGCATACAAGCATTTTAGAGACTGTATTTTATTCATATTAATTTGGCTATTGGTAGACATGGGTAATTTGGGATCTTTAAGCTCTGTCTGCTCCATACTTGAGGGCATTTGGGCTATTTTGCTCTTTTTTGGAACCCCTCTGCTTTTGGTAATATCCTTCAAGGATACATTCTTCCGAACCATCCGCTCTTGGGCGACTGTCGGCTTTCCCCTATTATCTAGTTTAAAAGCTGCTCTATCTCCTTTTTAAAGGTTAATGCCAGCAGCCTGGTTCCATCCCGGTTAAGGTGAAGCCCATCCCTTCGGAAGAGCCCCTCCTTTCCCCAGAATGTTCCCCAGTTCCTAACAAATCCCAAACCCTCATCTCTGCACCATTGTCTCATCCACGCATTGAGACTCCGGAGCTCTGCCTGCCTTTTGGGTTCTGCACATGGAACGGGAAGCATTTCGGAGAACGCTACCCTGAAAGTTCTGGATTTCAACTTCCTACTTGAAAGCCTAAATTTAGCCTGCAGAACCTCCCTACCACATTTTCCTATGTCATTGGTACCGACATGTACCAAGTCAGCAAACTCCTCCCCAGCACTATCTAAAACCTTATCTAGGTGGCGCGTGAGGTCCGCTACCTTCGCACCAGGCAGGCATGTTACCAGGCAATCCTCACGTCCAGTAGCCACCCAGCTATCTACATGCCTAATGATCGAATCACCAACTATAACGGCTGTCCTAACCCTTCCCTCATGGGCACATGGCCCTGGAGAAACTTCCTCGGTGCGAGAGGGTTTTACATCACCTGGAGGACAGGTCCTAGTTACAGGATCACTTCCTGCCACACCAGGGTGATGCTCTCCTGTCACGTGACCTCTCTCCTCCATGGCAACAGGGATGCTGCCAGACTGGAGGTGGGACTTCAGGACTATATCCCTGTAGGTCTCGTCTATGTACCTCTCTGTCTGTCTTATGTTTTCCAAGTCTGCTACTCTAGCCTCTAGAGAACAGACTCTTTCCCTGAGAGCAAAGAGCTCCTTGCACCTAGTGCACACGTAAGACCTCTCATCAACTGGGAGAAAATCATACATGTGACACTCGATGCAAAAGACTGGAAAGCCCCCATCTTGCTGCTGGACTGCTGTCTGCATCTTAGTTTTAAGTTTTTGTTTAGATCTTTAAGTTCTTTACTTACTAAGGGTTGCCAATAAAACTGTACCTAATACGTTTAATATACCTTGTTCACCTGAAGCTTAATTAATCTCAGGTCCTTAGTGTATGACTGATTTGGGTAACGAGCTTCACCTGAGAGCCCCTCCTGTCTGTTAAAATGTGTAAGTACCTATAAAGCTGCGATTATCCCAGGGGTGGGTGGGTGTGGGGAGGGAGGGAGGGAAATAGCACTTATTAAAAGAGGGCTGCTACACAGTACCCTGTCCTGTGCTGCTGAGGTAAGCTATATTCTTATTTGATTTAAATTATAGCTCTTTGCTGCTGCTAGGCTCTAACTTATTATGAAATTTAAACTACAAGCTCTCTGCTGGGTTCTAAATTTAACCAGAAAGCTCTCTTATGTGTTTTAAATTTAAACTAAAAGTACTTTGCTGATGCTAGGCCCTGAGTGACTATTAAATTTAAACTACAAGCTCTCTACTGGGTTCTAAATTTAACCAGAAAGCTCTCCTCTGTGTTTTAAATTTAAACTAAAAGTACTTTGCTGATGCTAGGCCCTGAGTGACTATTAAATTTAAACTACAAGCTCTCTGCTGGGTATGAAATTTAACCAGAAAGCTCTCTTCTGTGTTTTAAATGTAAACTTAAACTGGTGCTATTAGGCCCTGACGGATTTAACAAAAAATAGTAGGTTCACAGATTAATTAGCTTTAATAAAAAGAATTCCTTTCAGAAAATTCCCAGAAGTATATACTCACAGTTGCAGATCTCTCTCCAGAAGTAACAGTCCCCTTTTCTAGTCTTTCAAGACTGAGGCTCACAGAGCTCTGGTTGAGCTGTTTATGCCTGTGCTGCTGAGGTAAGCTGTGACCAACCTCCTGGATGATTAACAGTCCTTTCTTGGATAGAAGGAGTCTTTCAAAATGGCCTTTTGATCTGCCACCTGGTGTTTACACCTATTGAAAAAGGTTTCACAGGTTTCTTGCCCCCTAGGTAGAAGGCCTCTTTGTAAAGGTCTCTAGAAGACTATTTGCTGCTCAAAGAGTACTGACCCTGTTTTGCCTTTTGTGCTAATCTGTATTCTTATTTGATTTAAATTATAGCTCTTTGCTGCTGCTAGGTTCTAACTTATTATGAAATTTAAACTACAAGCTCTCTGCTGGGTTCTAAATTTAACCAGAAAGCTCTCTTCAGTGTTTTAAATTTAAACTAAAAGTACTTTGCTGATGCTAGGCCCTGAATGACTATTAAATTTAAACTACAAGTTCTCTGCTGGGTATGAAATTTAACCAGAAAGCTCTCTTCTGTGTTTTAAATGTAAACTGGTGCTACTAGGCCCTGACTGATTTAACAAAAAATAGTGGGCTCACAGATTAATTAGCTTTAATAAAAAGAATTCCTTTCAGAAAATTCCCAGAAGTATATACTCACAGTTGCAGATCTCTCTCCAGAAGTAACAGTCCCCTTTTCTAGTCTTTCAATTCAAAATGATTTCTCTAGGAACTCTTTTACCATACATCCAGAGACACAACTGGTTATGTTCTCTAGACCTAAAAGAGGCATACATGCATTTACTGATCTATCCCTTGCGCAGACAGTATCTGCGCTTCATGTTTCAAGGAAACCATTATCATACTGGGTTCTCCCCTTTGGTCTAACCTCTGCCCCAAGAGTCTTCACAAAATGCATGGCAGTAGTTGCTGCCTACCTATGCACCTGGGGGTATTCATCTTCCCTTACTTAAATGATTGTATGATCAGGGGAGACTCCCCTCAAGAGGTAAGACTCTCCCTTCGTCATACCATCACAATGCTCCAACACCTGGGATTTGTCTTAAACTTCCCAAAGTCTCACCTCGTTCCAACTCAATGACTGGAGTTCATCATACCTAATATGTAATACAATCGATTTGTACATAGTTTCCTAAGTTTGCTATAAACTTGAATGTAAATAGTTCCCCAAGTTCTCCTCCATGTTAACTCCCCGTTTTATGTAAACGACGGCCAATGTATCTGGTCAAGTGTTCTATTGTTTTGATGTAAACCGCGCTGATGACAAATAGCGCGGTATATAAGAAATGTTAAATAAATAAAAAATAAATAAATAAGAGCACTCTTAGACACTCAAAAGGTCCAAGCCTTCCTCCCACAGGATTGCTGTGCCCGCCTCATTGAGCTGGCAAAAGGGGTACAATAGAGATGATACGACTATTAGGACACATGACCTCCACAGTCCATGTTGTCCCCTACGCTCGATTATACATGCGACAAGCACAGCAAACTCTATCTTCCCAATGGATGCAAGTGAAGGGTCGACTCAAGAGACAGATCCACATCATCCCTCAACTGATCAAGTCCCTTCAGTGGTGTTGTCTCCCATAGAACCTACTCGTGGGGTCACCCTTTCAGATGCTTCCACCTTGATGCACCCTGATGATGGATGCTTCCAAGCTGGGTTTGGGGGGTGCATCTAAATGACCTAACCTGACCTGACTATGGACATACAAGAAATCTGCCTTGCAGATCAACCTGTTACAACTACAGGCACTGACAAATGCTCTTTGGGGTTTTCAACCCAAACTTTCAGGGCAACCTGTTCCAGTCAGGATGGACAACCAAGTTGCCATGTTTTACTTGAACAAACAGGGGGGAATGGGGTCCCATTCCCTCTGCGAGGAAGCGATTCGCCTGTGGTCCTTTGCCATCTCACTCCGCATTCACTTCAGAGCAGTGTACTTCTTAGGTGAACTCAGTGTCCTTGCAGACAAGCTAAACCATATGCTTCATCCACATGAATGGACCTTGCATCGGGAGATGGCTACTCGGATCTTCCAGATGTGGGGAACCCCACTCATAGATCTTTTTGCCACTCTGCAAAACACAGCTTCCACTCTTCTGCTCCAGATGCCTTCCTTCTCCATTGGGGACAAGGACTGCTCTACGCATTCCCTCCCATCCCCTTGCTACCCAAGATGCTGTTCAAGTTAAAGGCTGACAGGAGCTCAATGATTCTCATAGCCCTTCTGGCTCCATCAACTGTGGTTTCCTCTGCTTCTTCGCCTTGCACAGACTCAGCCACTCAACCTGGGATGCGCACCTGACCTCCTCTCTCAGGATCACAGGACACTTCTCCATCCCAATCTTTACTTCCTACACCTGACAACTTGGCTGCTGAGGGACTAGTGCTTGCCGACCTCAACCTGCTACAGGTGGTCAAGGATGTCCCACTTGCATCTCATAAAAATTCCACCAGGCATTCTTATGCTTTCAAATGACATAGGTTTGCCCTCTGGTACTCCCCAAGGGACATTAACCCCTTTTCTTGCCTGGTGGAGTCGCTTCTCTTTATTTATTTACCAGGTTTTCTACACCACCTTTAGGCCAAAGCAGTTTCCAGAGATCAGCAAATGAACTCAAATGAGATACAGTTACATAGGGCCTGATTTTGAAATGGGCAGGCTATGCGCTGCAGTGGCGCATAGCCTGCCCGCCGACCCCCTTAAAAATCCAGGTTTGTTTAGATGCGCCAGCAGCCGCAGAGGCTACATGGGTGGCAGCGATTCTCGATGCTACCTGCATAGCCTCTGTGCCTTAAAGATAGGAAAAACTTTGCCTATCTTTAAGCGCAGAGGGCTACGCGGGTAGCATTGAAAATCACTACTATCCGTGTAGCCCTTTCCTCCACCCCTACTCTGCCCCGGAATGCCCTTAACATGCCCTGATGCTACCTGAATAGCATCTGGGTGCATTAGGGACATATTTGGCATTTTCAAAGGGCATTACCCATGTAGGTGCCCTTTGAAAATGCCAGATAAGGCCTTTACACGAGTAACTGGGGAAGTTACCTGTGTAAAGGCATTTGATAATCGGGCCCATAGAATTTAAGGGAGATGTTAACTTGGGAGTTAACAAAAATGGGGTGGGGGGGGGGTTTAACATATTTTAGGGGAGAGTGCTGCAGGTTTTCTTGTAGGATGTTATGTGATTTTGTTAGAACCATAATGTTCAATGAAAAGGTGAGTCTTTAATAACGTCTTCAGTTCCTGTGTAGTCTGCGTAGATCTTATGTGTTCTGGGAGTGAGTTCCACATTGAGGGGGCGAAGAGGGTAAAAGCTCTATTGTTCGTTTGCTTGGTGCATTTTGTCTTGAGGGGTTGGACGACTAGTAGGTTTTGGTTCGTTGATCTTCTTGCCCTTGTTGTAGGAACCCTTCTAATTAGGGTTTCAAGGCAGGGGGTTGATAAGTTGTGTACGATTTTGTATATAGTAGTTACAACTTTGTGCTTTATCCTTTGGGCTATTGGAAGCCAGTGTAATTTCTTGAGAGTGGGTATGATGTGTTGATGTCTTGAGGTGCCTGTTAAGATTCTAGAAGCGGTATTTTGAACTCATTGAAGCAGATAGAGTGCATGTTTTGGAAGCCCCTGGTACAGTATGTTGCCATAACCTAGGTGGGGTGTTATGTTAGATTGGAATACTGTTCTGTAGTCATTGGGTGAAGTAGTGGTCATAAGTGTTAGAGTGATTTCATTTTGAAGTTTGCGGTATCACCTGCCTTCTTGATAGGGGAGTGCATGTTGAAGTTCTTGTCAAGGGTTATACCCAGGTATTTGACTTCATCTTTTATTATGATTTCAGTGTAATGGAGCTTAAGCTTTGCTGGGGGAATGAAGGAGGAGTCTCTTGTGACCAGTAGTACTTCAGTTTTGCTACTGTTCACTAATAGGTTTAGATTTGCGAGGAGATCAGTGGTGGCTGAGAAGCAGTCTGAGATGGTAGAGAAGTCTGGAGATAGGGTGTGGAAGGGCATTTAGAACATGATATCATCGGCGTATAGGTGAAAGTGCATGGTCAATTTTCTGAGCAGGTTGCAGATGGGTTGGATGTAAATATTAAATAGGACAGTTGATAAGGCTGATCCTTGGGGTATACCTTGATTTAGGCTGAAATGGTTGGATTTAAGGAGCCAATTTTTACCTGAAGTTATCTGCCAGAGAGGTATGAAGTAAACTAGTTTAAGGTGCTATTGTGGAGGCCTATGTCACTGAGCCTAATGAGAACAGTGTGGTGAGAGATGGAGTCGAATGTGGCAGTGATTTATTTATTTAACAATTTTTTCTATACCGCTTTTCTTGTATTCAAAGCGATTTACATTGAACAATAAACAAGGAACATTACATAGAACAAGGTCATTAAACTTGGAGAAAAAGGGTGTTAACAATATTATTTACATGATTTCTTGTTACAGGTTGTGAGGGTGTTGTTATATGGTAGGGACTGAGACAGGTTGTAAATACTGGTTGGTGTAGATGGGGTCAGATTTTATTGTAGTGGCTATGTTTCGCATAGTGGTTCTGCTTCTGGTCTGTAGTACTCCAAAAAGAGGTGTGTCTTTAAGGCTTTATGAAAGTCCCATAAGTCATTGATGGTTCTTATTCTTTCCGGGAGTGCGTTCCAGAGAAATGGAGCATGAGAAGGCTCTGTGACAGGTTGTCTGTTTTGCTTTAGTTTTGCTCTTAGGTATTATTAATAGGTTTTTATTGTTTTTCCTTTTTATTCTGTTTTCAGAGTCTTTGCTGATAAGTGTTTGAAGTATTGGTGGTGATAGTTGGTGTAGGATTTTGAAAATAGTGAGTATGGCTTTGTATTTGGTTCTGGTGATTATGGGGAGCCAGTGCAGTTGTTCTAATGTTGGGGTTAAGTGGCTGGTTCTTGTTGTACCAGTTATGATGCGGGCTGTGGTGTTTTGGAGTAGTTGCAGAGGATAAATGGATTGGATTGGTAGACCTTGATAGATGATGTTACAGTAGTCCAGAGTGGGCATTATTAAGGCTTGACAAACTGTGCGGAAGTTGTTGGAAACCAGGAGTGGTTTGAGTTTTTGTAGTGTTCTAATTTTATGGTAGGCTGTCTTTGTTAACTTGTTTATGTGAGCTTGGAAGTTAGGTTTTGGTCAAGGTGTATCCCCAAGTATCTGACTTCTGTTTTTACGGTTATGATGTTGTGTGATAATTGCAGAGATTTTGGTGAAGCAAAGGTGTTGTTTCTTGTTATAAATATTGCTTCTGTATTATTGTAATTTATTAGTAAGTTGCATTCCCGAAGCCAATCTGACATCTCTTCTATGCATGATGTTATTCTTGAGTAGTCAGGTTGGTCTATGTTGAATGGAGTATGTACCATAATGTCATCAGCATAGATACTATAGTTTATGTTGTGTTTGATCATTATGTTGCAGAGTGGCTAGAGAAAGATATTAAACAGCAGAGCGGAGAGTGCCGATACTTGTGGTACTCCTTGTAATTGCTCAATTGGTGTTGATCGACATGTTCCAGATTTAACTTGTATTTTTCTGTGGGTGAGGTATGATGTGAACCATTTCAGGGTAGTTTCCTGAAGTCCAATTTCCTTTAGACGTTTGATAAATGTATTGTGGTTGATTGAGTCAAAGGCAGCTTTTATATCGAGGAGTACCAATATACAGCATTGTTTGATGTTGTCCAGGGTGGTTATTAGGTTATCCAGGAGTGATGTAATAAGCGTCTCTACGCTGTGTTTGGGATTGAAGCCATATTGATGGGGGTCCAGAGGGGCTTACGTGTCCAGGTAGTTGTAGTTGGACCACTTTCTCAATTATCTTTGCTGTGAATGGGAGACTTGAGATGGGTTGGTATGAGTTAGGATCATTTGTGTCTAGGTTGTTGTTCTTTAGGATCAGTCTTACAATTGATTGTTTAAGTATGGGAGGGATAGTGCCTTGTGTAAGAGAGATTTTGACTATTTCGAGTAGCGAGGGGGCTAAATGTTCAGTTGTTGCTTTGATCCAGGATACTGGGCATGGATCAAGGGGGGAGGTTGTGGTGTTGAGGTTGGTTCTGATGTTTTTTAGTTCCTTTATTGATGGTAAGTGGAAGGTGTTCCATGGGTGGGCTTGTTTTCCTATCGGGTGGGGTGCTGTTGTCAATGCTGTTGGCATTGATTCGTGTTAGGTTTGATCTTTGATTGGAGGAAGTCAGCCATAGCTTGGGGATCTATTGGATGGTGTTCCTTAGGGTTGTCCTTTGTTAAGGCCCTTGTTTTATGTTGAATAGTTCTTGTGGTTTGTTTAGGGAGTTCATTATTAGATTGGTATGGTATTCTTTCTTACAGTTATTTATTAGGGCCTGGTATTCCTGCATCTTGTTGTGTAGGTTGTTTTGTCTTGTAGATCCTTCGTTTTTCTCCATCTTCGATCCATTTTTCTTAAGTCTTGTTTTAGTTTGTTAATGTTATTGGAATACCAAGAGGCAATGTTCTTCCTGTTGTGTGTTTTCTTGTGCAGGGTAGTGGCAGCGTTGAAAATTGTTGAGTGCCAGTTTCTTATTATCACTTCTAAGTCTGTTGAATCTTTGTTTATGTGGTAAGACCTGCTGTATGAAATTGTCCTTGTCAAATTGTTTGAAACTTCTTTGGGAGCTAATTGCTTCTGTGGTGGGATTTTGTGCAGTGATGGTAGTATGGAAGGTTATTATGTGGTGGTCTGACCATGGAACAGGCATAATGGATGTGAGTTGATGTTGAGGAATATGATTGTGGAACATTGATGTGGCTTGTCGAGACCCTTGATTAGAGTGTCAAAGAGTGCTGTGAAGAGAGTATCTACCCGTGCTGGGGGCAGAAGCCATGTTGCTGGGTGTCCAGGGGTGCATGTATATTGATGTAATCTTGGAGTTGGTGTTGCACCATTTTTTCTATTACTTTGGCTAGGAAGGGGATGCCTGCTATAGGGAAATATGAGCTTGGGGAAGATTGGTCAAGTGATGTTTTCTTTAGGATGGATCGTATTGAGGCTTGTCTTAGGGCGGGGATAAGTATCCTTGGGAGAGGGAGGTGTGGACAGTCTTCTATATTGTTGAGGAGAATTCAGTTTGAAATGATTTTATCCAGGAAACTGGGCATGGGCCAAGTGGTGAGGTGGTGGTATTGATGTCTCTGATGATATCTATGAGCTCTTGTAGTGAGATCAATCTGAAGGTGTCCCAGCTGTGTGCATGGATTGGCTTATCCAGAGGGTATAATGCGGCTTTGGGGCGGAATATTGTAGAGGAGTTCCTGCTGTATAGGTAGTCTGCCATGGTCTGTGGATTGAGTTGTGACTTTGATCTTGTGGTGGATGTTGATGGAGGATCCTTTGTGAGGGAGGAAACAATGGAGTATAGCTTTCTGGGTCAGTTAAGGGATTTCTTTATTATATTAGAGTAGTATTCCCTTTTTGCAACTATGGGTGAAATTGCAATATTCAATCCGTTTGGAGATGAATTGTTCCTTGATGAGTCCGTCTTGTGTCTTTTTCCATTTTCTTTCAATAGACCTGAGTTGTCGTCTGTTGACTCTAAGTTTGTGGGAGTACCAGGGTGGTTGTGTGTGGTTCGAGGAGGCAGTGGTTTTTCATGGTGTAAAGGTGGCAGCATTGGCCATCACTGTATTATGCTGTCCTGGTCATGTATGTTGGAGACCAGGTGTGAGGAGACGTCATCCAGGAAGGATTGCTTGCTGAATGATTTGGAGCAGCATTCCCTAGGCTGCTGCTGGGGTCTGGAATCCAGCTGATTGGATGAAGGAGATCATTGCGTGATCCGATCATAGAACAGGGTCAATCTGAATGGTGAATTGCTGGGAGGTCAATCTGAATGTTGCTGGGAGGTATTTGGGTGTGAATACAAGGTTTAGTGTTGCTCCTTTGGAGTTAGTAGGCTCTTTGATGATTTGGTGCAATTGAAGTGCTTCCATGACATTGGTGAAGGCAAAGACTAGCTTAGTAGAGGTGGATGTGAAGTTTATGTCTCCAAGGAGGAGGAAGTGTTTGTTGGATGCTGTATGTGTGCATGCTTCTTCTAGAAGGCTGGATAGGTCCTTGGTCTTTGAGGATAGTGTTAGGCATTCCTAACAGGGGCTCTACAGGTCAAACAACAGTAAGGATTTGAGGGTTTATTTTTATTAAATTGCTAGCTCTCTGACTGGGAGCTCTTAAAAGGGTTTTGTTATATTTTTAAAGCAAAGTTACATTCTTTGTGGTGCTTTAGTAGAAATATTTTCTTTGCTGGACTAGGTTTTAAACTCTAGTAACCTCAGCTTTTGGGAACGACACCAAATCAGATGTTAGTTCCCTCCGTACCCACCCCAACTCCCACCCACCCCTAGAGAGCAGTCTTGCTTTATAGGGCACCTCCCCATTTAACAAAGCACAGGGACTTGGAACAACACATTTTGAATATAATTAAGGAGATTTAACTGCTGTTTCTCTGAAAGGACAGCTGGGAAACCGGCTGTTACTTTGGTAGATCTCTCTCTTTGCTTTAACAGATACCTAAGCTCCACGAACAGAACAATGGCTGGGAAAAATCGTATCACTAAAGCTGTTGCCCCCGTTACAGCTTCTGCCTCTGTCCAGACAGAGGTCCCAATGCCAGTTGAAGGACCGGTTCCATGTGCAGGGTGCCTGCATGCTGAAGCTCTGAGGAAACAAGTGGAGGAACTCAGAGAGGAGGTGGCGAGGCTGAGGAGCATTCAAGACAGTGAGAAGTACATTGATGAGATGCTTCTTGCAGCAACCAAGCTCTCCAGCAGAGGAGAAGATGGGTGCCAACAGAATGGCAAAGGTTGGACACAAGTCACCAAGGCCTGCAGAATCGCCAATCCAACTTCTCCAGCCCTTGAATTGGAGAACCATTATGCAGCCCTGGAAGTGGAGGAGGTGAAAGCATCCCTGGAAAGGAAAGAACCAGAGCTCAAGTACCCCAAAGTTGCAGAATCAGTGACCACAAGGAAGCGAAGGGTAGTGGTGGTTGGTGACTCTTTTCTGAGGGGTACTGAGATGTCTATCTGCCGACCAGACTTGATGTCCAGAGAGGTATGCTGTCTGCCTGGTGCCAAAATCCAAGATGTTAAGGAGAGTTTGCCGAGACTCATCAAGCCCACCGACTATTACCCAATGTTGCTAATCCATGTCGGAACAAATGATACTGCCAGGTATCCCTCTGAGCGTATCAAAAGTGACTTCATGGCTCTGGGAAGAGAGTGAAGCAGTTAGGTGCACAGGTAGTGTTCTCTTCAATCCTCCCTGTTGAGGGTAAAGGCCAAGGCAGAGAGGCTCGCATCCTTGAGATGAATGCATGGCTGCGTGGATGGTGTCGTCGAGAGCGTTTTGGTTTCCTAAACCATGGGATGCTATTCCAAGGGTTGCAGAGCAGAGATGGCATCCATCTGTCCAAGAAAGGTCAACGCGTCTTCAGTAGTAGACTGGTTAATCTACTGAAGAGGGCTTTAAACTAGATTCATTGGGGATGGGTGAAGAAAGCCCCCAGGTGATACATTAAATACCTTTATGGAAATGGGTACTGGGGGTAACATATGGAAAGCAGTGTGTATAAATGCCCGTAGCATGGGAAATAAGATTCCTGATGTTGAAGCTTTAGTGGGAGTGGCTGACTTGGATTTAGTGGCAGTTACAGAAACATGGTTCACAGAAAACCATGACTGGGATATAACTATACCTGGCTATACTTTATTCAGAAAGGACAGGGTAGGAAGAAGGGGAGGAGGAGTGGCACTATATGTAAAAAATACTATTAAAGCTTTGGAATTACAGAGCTTAAAAGGGAGAGAGGAGGCACTGTGGGTTAAACTAGAAAGAGAAATCTATTTGCATTGGTGTGATATACAGACCTCCCTCACAAGAGGAAGAGGTGGACAGAGAGTTAATTGAAGACATACACAGCATTGCTAGGAAATGGGAAGTGCTACTGATAGGGGATTTCAATATGCCAGATGTTGATTGGCACATTCCTGCTGCAGTATCATCTAGAAGTAAAGAGATCCTGGATTCTCTAGAGGGAGAACTATTCAAGCAATTGGTAACAGACCTCACACGTGAAGGGGCCATACTGGACTTGGTGCTTACCAATGGTGAAAGTGTTTCTGATGTTATAGTGGGAGATCATTTTGCATCCAGTGATCACCAGAAGGTGTGGTTCAGTATTAGGACTAGGGCTGTTAGAATCCATTCAAAGGTGAGGGTCTTAGACTAGGAAGACTAACTTTGCCAAGATGGGCCAATACCTCAGGGCGTCGTTAGTGGGATGGGAACAGCTGAGGGATGTAGAAAAACAGTAGGCAAAACTGAAAGGGGATATTTTAAGGGCAACCAACCTTTTTGTTAAAATCGTAAATAAAGGTAAAAGGAAAAGGAAACCGCTATGGCTTTCGAAAGAAGTAGCTGAAAAAGTGAAGAAAAAGAGGGAGGCCTTCATGAAATACAAGAGATCACAGAGAGAGGAAAACAGGCATCTATATTTGGAAAAACTTAGAGAAGCTAGCAAAGTAGTCAGGAAAGCAAAGAATCAAAAAGAGGAGGAAATAGCCAATGCAATAAAATGGGGGGATAAGACATTTTTCAGATATGTTAGTGAGCAGAGGAAGGGCAAAAGTGGTATTGTCAGACTCAAGAGTGAAGGGGAGGAATATGTAGAAGCTGATGAGGATAAAGCGGAATTGCTTAACAAATATTTCTGTTCTGTGTTCACAGATGAAGAACCAGGGGCTGGACCTCATAAAACACCCACAAACAGGAACAGAAGCGAGGGACATCTTGAACAATTTTCAGAAGACTGTGTTCGTGAGAAACTAGCTCAACTTAAAGTAGACAAAGCGATGGGACCGGATGGGATACACCCTAGAATACTGAGGGAACTTGGGGACGTTCTAGCAGCTCCACTGACTGACCTATTCAGTGCCTCATTGGAGTTGGGAGTGGTGCCAAAGGACTGGAGAGAGGCTCATGTGGTGCCTTTACACAAAAGCGGAAGTAAGGATGTGGTTGAAAACTACAGGCCAGTTAGTTTAACTTCGGTGGTGAGTAAATTATTGGAAATGCTTCTGAAAGAGAAAATAGTGAGGTTTCTGGAGTCCAGCGGATTACAGGATCCGAGGCAGCATAGATTCACCAGAGGCAGGTCTTGTCATACAAATCTGATTGATTTCTTTGACTGGGTGACCAGGGAGTTGGACCGAGGGAGAGCCCTAGATGTAGTGTATTTAGATTTCAGTAAGCCTTTGACACTGTTACTCACAGGCGACTTATAAACAAACTGAGCACCCTAGGGATGGACCCTAAAGTTACTGCTTGGGTTAGAAACTGGTTGGGTGGGAGGCGACAAAGAGTACAGGTAAATGGAGCTGACTCTGAGGAGAAGGATTCTTTTTAACATCTTTGTTAGTGATATAGCGAAGGGCTGTCGGGTAAGGTTTGCCTCTTTACGGATGATACCAAAATATGCAATAGAGTAGACACCCAGGAAGGTGTAGATAACATGAGGAGGGATATAGCTAAGCTTGAAGAATGGTCTAGAATTTGGCAACTGGGATTTAATGTTAAAAAATGAAAGGTCATGCATTTGGGCTGCAGCAATCCAAGGGAGCAATATAGTATAGGGGGTGAAGTACTTTTGTCCACTAAAGAAGAGCGGGACCTAGGCATGGTTGCATATGATGATCTTGAAGTAGCTAAATAGGTAGCAAAGGCAACGGCAAAAGCTAGAGTGATGCTTGGGTGCA
The DNA here is from genome assembly GCA_033557465.1 of Ichthyophis bannanicus. Classification (NCBI taxonomy): domain Eukaryota; kingdom Metazoa; phylum Chordata; class Amphibia; order Gymnophiona; family Ichthyophiidae; genus Ichthyophis; species Ichthyophis bannanicus. Next base: position 71,070,004 of record CM066034.1, read on the forward strand.
TACGGAGAGGAATGGCTAGCAGAAAAAAAGGAGGTGATAGTGCCTCTGTTTAAGTCTTTTGTGCGACCTCATTTGGAGTATAGTGTGCAATTCTGGAGACCGCACCTTCAAAAGGATGCGAACAGTATGGAGTCGGTGCAGAGGGTGGCTACTAAAATGGTTAGTGGTCTTCATTATAAAGCATATGAGGACAGACTGAAGGATCTTAATATGTATACCTTAGAGGTAAGGCGGGATAGAGGTGATATGATTGAGATGTTTAAATACCTCCGTGGCATAAATGTTCAGGGGGAGATCCTCTTTCAATTGAAAGCAAGTTCTGCTATGAGGGGACATGGGATGAGGGTGATGGGGGATAGATTCAGGAGTGATATGCGGAAATATTTCTTTACGGAAAGAGTGGGGGATCCATGGAATAGTCTCCCAGTGGAGATGGTAGAGATGAGAACAGTAACTGAATTCAAAAAAGCATGGGACAAACACAGAGGATCTCTAAAGGAAAAAAGGGGACTGCTGTAGTTGTTGATATGGAAGGACAGACTAGATAGGCCATGTGGTCTTTTTCTGTCATCATATTTCTATGTTTCTATGTTGTCAGGCAGATAGTGAGTCATTATTGGAGATTGTGAGGAAGTCCAGCGTTTCTGCAGAGTGAGAATTGACATGGTGAAGTTCAGATGCTCTTTTGCCATGATTAGGACACCTCCTCCTCTTCTGCCTGCTTTGGGACAGTTGAAGAGCTTGTGATGGGGAGACATCAACTGGTTAAGGAGTACATTATCCATTGTGGAAATCCAGCATTCAATGACGCACATTTAAAGTCACTGCGCTACGAAGTATGTAATCTGCTATTATGGGAATCTTGTTGTGAATAGAGCGAGCATTGATTAATGAGCATTTGATAGGAGGGTGGGATTGATTCTGTTTGTGTTGGGATTTCTGTTGTGGGATGGTGTTAATTTCAAGCAATCAATGTAGGGGTTTAAGGTGCGGAGCTTTGTGGCATGTGACTGAGGAGTCTGGGTCTGTAAAGAGTAGGAATGTCATTGTTGTAGGTTGTTACCACTAGTAGGGGTAGGAGGAGGAAGAGGAGAATCAGTATCATCATTGTGTGTGTTGGGAGTTTGTGAAGCATTGTATAGTGCTGAGATGCTTCTGACTCACCAACTGAATCTTAGCTAGTTGCTGTGACGGGTTCCTGCTGAGGAGGCTGATTGGGGCCGGTGGTGGTGTCTTCAGCAAATGGCAATGTGTCTTGGCAGTGCCTGGCAGTTGCAGTTGACTGTTGTTACAGGTGGGAAGAGAGTTGTAGTCCTCCTCAGTATGAAGTTTGCATGGTCCATGCCTAAGGGCCATGCCAAAGGGCCCTCTGGCGAGGTCCTCAGGCATGGACATGCCTGAAATGCTGCTTTTTAAATCGTTCCGGTGTCTGCTTGATTGGCCTTGGTGGTGGGGAATAGGGAGGAGCTTACATACTCACTCCATTCTGCTGATGCTGATCAGGTCTGGGAGCGATGGCCAGTGCGCTGCTTTTTAAATTGTCCCGGAGTCTGCCTGATTGGCCTTGGAGGTGGGGAGCGGGGAGGAGCTTACTGCTTGCTGCATTCTGCTGATGCCGATCGGGTCTGGGAGCGATGGCCAGCACCATTGTTCCCTCTAAGCTGTGCATGTGTGCGTGCGCACACACCTCGCCGAGCGAGCGCACATACTTTATAACAGAGCGCACAAAAATTACCGTTCTGATTCTGATAGAAAACAACACAGACGTCTTAAAATTTAAAAGTTGTTGTGTATTTACAGTTTTCACATGTTCTACAATATTTTCTAGTGCAATCAATGTGGTGTACATACTGTATTCTGACGTGTAGTCAAATTTTAATGTATATAACTCCGAGTGTCGTTATGTGGCGCACAAAAATTTAATCTTCCTTCAAAAGCTGCACAGCTGATATTTGATGTGCACACAGCCTACAGAAAATTAGAGGGAACATTGGCCAGCACGCTGCTTTTTAAATTGTCCCGGTGTCTGCCTGATTGGCTTTGGCGGTAGAGAGTGGGGAGGCGCTTACTGCCCGCTCCATTCTGCTGATGCCGATCGGGTCTGGGAGCAATGGCCAGCACGCTGCTTTTTAAATTGTCCGGGTGTCTGCCTGATTGGCCTTGGCAGTGGGGAACAGGGAGGAGCTTACTTGCCCACTCTCTTCTGCTGATGTATCCTTGAGAGGTCTTAAAACTAACTCAGTGAAAGTTCACCTTAGTGCCATTGCGGCATCTCACAGACCAGTGGATGGACAGCCTATCTCCTCACACCCTTTAGTAGCACACTTCATGCAGGATCTCCTGCTGTCCAAGCCACCCATTAAACCACCTCCAGTGGCTTGGGATATGAATGTGGTTCTGGCGCAACTTCTAAAGCCACCTTTCGAACCTTTAGCCACTACTTCACTGAAATTGCTATCTTGGAACGTCATCTTCCTTATTGCCCTCACTTCAGCTTACTGCATCAGTGAGCTGCAAGCTCTCGTGGCAGATCCCCCCTTTACTCGGTTCCACCATGATAAGGTGGTTCTCTGTACCTATCCACACTTCCTTTTGAAGGTGGTTTCCGCTTTCCCTCTAAACCAGTCGGTAATCCTCCTGATTTTCTTCTCTAGACCACATGCGTTTCGGACTGAAGCAGCACTACACACTTTAGACTGCAAACAAGCGCTGGTCTACTACTTGGATAGAACTTGGATAGAACTAAATATCACAGAAGATCTTCTCAACTATTCATTTTCTTTGGTCCTAGTCATCCTGAGTCTATCCAGATGGATAGCAGATTGCATTTCTCTTGCTTATGTGCAAGCAGGATTCTCTTTGGAGGGTCATGTCTCTGCTCACAATGACGTTATTGAAAATACCATGGCTTGAACGAGTCAAATCCTTGTATGGAGAGAGACATCTCTGCTCTTGAGAATGTTGTCTAGGTCCTTCATAGCCATTCTGCCAAGTGCAATGCTTTGTCAGATTTCTTGACTGCTTGTTGTTTCTTTATTGATAGTTGATCCAAGTAGGTTAAAGTTGTCCACTATTTTGATTTCTTCTCCATCAATGATGAACTTATTAATTTTGTCAGTTGTCAGGATCTTTGTCTTCTTTACATTAAGGTGCAGGCCCATTTTAAGACTATGTTCCTTGATCTTGAGAAGCAAATGTTTTAGATCATCTTCACTTTCCGCCAGTAATGTGGTATCATTAGCATAATGAAGGTTGTTGATGAGTCTTCCACCAATCTTCCCACCTCAGTTGTCTTCATACAGTCCTGATTCTCTGATGATTTGTTCTGCATATAAATTAAACAGGTAGGGGGAAAGTATGCAACCTTGTCGCATATCTTTGCTAATTTTAAACCATGCTGTTTCTCCTTGTTCTGTTCAAACTGTTGCTTCTTGATCAATGTAAAGGTTGTGCAAGAGAACGATCAGGTGTTCTGGTATACTCATGCTTCTTAATGTGGCCCAGAGTTTCTTGTGATTTACACGGTCAAAAGCCTTGTTGTAGTCAATAAAACACATATAGATATCCTTTTGGTATTCATTAGGCTTTTCAAGGATCCATCTCAAATCCACGATGATGTCTTTCGTTCCTCATCCTTTCCTGAGCCCTGCTTGCACTTCAGGCAGTTCTCGTTCCAGGTATGGTTGTAGTCTCTGCTGAATAATCTTGACTAGAATCTTGCTGGCATGTGGGATCAGAGCGATTCTGTGATAATTTCCACAGTCAGTTGGATCACCTTTCTTTAGTATTGGTATAAACACAGATCTTTTCCAGTCAGTTGGTCATGATGTTGTATTCCAAATTTCCTAGCAGAGCCTTGTAAGTATGGTAAGTATGTCCAGTGGCAAAATATGTGGTTTGACCTGTTCAATTTTCTGTTTGTAACTTACATTATGACACTTCTATTTTCTCAGTTGGTGAAGGTCCTTTTGTACCTTCATTTAAGGCCTGATTTACTAATCATTTCATCCATAGACAGAGAAGGGAAAAAAACCCTTTTTAATTCATGCCCTTAAAATGCTATATAAGCAAATAAAAACTAAACTCCAGGACCCTGTTTGTGGTGTTTAGAGCCTTTGTTTTATTCACAGCCATCATTTCCTCTCAGGAGCTTCACCTCACAGTGAATCTTTTAATCGGAGTCACATTCCTATTACCAAAAAGCAACAGTGTACTGATGTTCCTTTATAATTTAAACCAAACCCAGCTGCTTTAATGCCACCTGCATATTTTTGTCTCTTCTGTCTGTTCATTTTGGCATCCGGAGCACTCAGTACCTAAAGGAAATAAAATCTCTTTTGAAAGAGGATGGAAGAAGACAGTGGAGCCAGACCTGCTGGCCATTATGAATGAATGTAGGTAGATACAATGCCTAACAGCCCCTTTTACTAACACTTAGTGCAAGCTATCTGCCACATTGCCCATAGGAATAAAATGGTCATGCAGCAGATAGCTCAAGCAAAATGTTAGTAAAAAGGGTCCTAAGATTAGACATTCCATACATTTTTGAAACGTATGGGAATAAGTTTTATAGAGAGCAATATAATCATATATAGATTGATATTCAAAATGATTTATTTGGATTTGGATTTTAGATTTAATTATTCACCTTTTTCAAATCCAAGCTCAAGGCAAGTTGCAGTCTGGTAACACATTCCACTGCCTTTATGTGGCCAATAGTGAGCAATTACATAGATTCTTTTAAAAAAAAAAATCTCTGCTGGCTAATAGATGCATTTTATCAAGATGACTTGATGCCCATCCAAAATGTGTTTTTTTAACATTAGAAAGGATCAGGGATGTTCTGGAGATGAGGGTCAAAATTTATCCAAATAGCCGTGATATTCAATTGCTGTGCAGATAAATTTAACTGTTTAGGGACTGCACAAAGAGGAACGTTTACTAAATGTGCTACCCAGTAATGCGGGATAGTGTGCAGTAAGAACCCAACAGTAAAAAGTAACGCGGATCCTCATGCTAAAAACTCCACACTAACCGAGTTCTGCATAATAGGGCAGGGACTGGGTGGGCCAGGTATGGGACGCAGGCATTGGTGGCAATGTGCGATTAGCATGGGTGTTAGTAGCTCACGCTAACTGCACTTGCTGCCCTTAGCACAGGTGCACTTAATGCCACCTCAATGGGTAATGTTAGGTGCACACACATGCTGGCTTGCACAGTGCTGCACCTTACTGTCACACTAACTGCAGGAGGATGTATGCGCATGCCCCTGGCAGTTACTATAGCATGGGTCCCTGCACTGGTAATTCAGCCCACTTGTGCATTACTGGTGCTGAAGCAGTTAGAAGGATATTTGGAAGGAATGGCAGAGTTAGATTGGGAGCAAGTGGGATTTCAGTGGAGAACAGGCACGGAATCTTTGTTGGTGGTAGTGATGAACATAATTTATCAAGCTTGAGATAGAGGTGAGGGGGTCTTGGTGATAATGCTGGACCTACCCGCAGCATTTAAGTTGGTGGACTGGACTTTCTAGTGCGGAGATGTAATCAGTTGAGATAGCAGGAAAGGTTTTAGCTTGGATCTCATCCTTTTTGTGTGGACAGAGATTTAGGATGAGGTGGGAGAGCATAACATCTTCCTCCTGCAGGGATCTGTGGTTTCTCTGCTTTTATTTAATATTTTTATTCTGCTCTTGGGCCTGATATTCAAAGGCATTTACACGGTTTACAGACTTGTAAACCATATAAATGCCCCAAGCGGGATATTCAGTGGCACTAATACGGTTAGTGCTGCTGAATATCCATGGGTATCACCGTTATATGCTCCGATGCTAATCAGCTAGCATCGGGGCATTCCAGGGGCAGTGCCCAGGGATCCACACCTTCAGAGCAAATACTTACTCAACCTAGAGAAGTACAATAACCTGATATCAAAACATAAAAGAGAGTAGCACATCAACATTCTCCTCAAATCCCTAAACCGACCTAGAGAATTATTCAACATTGTCAGATCCTTCACAAGGTTCCCACCCACTCAAATTGAGATTGCCCCCCACCCACAAGAATTCGCCATCTACCTACAGAATATGCTCCCATCCTTCCCACCTAGCACAACCACAAACCATCGAACCGTGATGACACAAGAGACACACACAGGTGGACATTATTCCAACAAATCTCAACACAGCACCTAGAGGAGATCCTCAACATGATCAACACAACTACCTCCCCACTCAACCCATGCTCCGTGTCATGGATCAAGATGACCAGAACAGAGTTCTCTCATACCCTGGATCAGTGATAGATTTATTAACTAAGATAATAAATCTATCACTGACCTAGGGGCACATACCTGCCAATCTAAAAACCACCTCCATCAGACCCATCCTAAAAGGACCCACAGCTGACACCAAGCTAATATCTTCATACAGACCAATCTCTAGTATCCCCCTCCTAGCCAAAATAATTGAAAAGACCATGCAACTCCAGCTCCGGGATTTTATCAACACAGTGGCCCCACTCGACTCCCATGGCGTTGAAACACTGCTCACCTCACTCTTAAACACCCTCATCAAGGGAATCAAACACATCAGACTCAGTAAACCACAAGAAACTCCTGGAACGCCTAATAGACCTTGGCATAAGCAACACCTCCTTGTCCTGGTTCCGCTCATAACTTACTGACTGTACACAACAAGTACGAACAAGAGATGCAATGTCAAAGCCCTTTGAACTCCAGCAGGGAGTACCCCAAGGGTCATCCCTATCATCCTTACTTTTCAACCTGTTCATCCAACCAGTATGCAAAATCTTCAAAGAACATAAAATCCTGTACCACATATATGCTGACAACCTGATGTTCTACACCCCCATCTCTAAAATCAACCCAGACTACACCCGTACAAAATCCTGTTTCAACTCTGTGGCAGAATGGCTAAAAAACAACAATCTCCTAATAAACTATGCAAAGTCTGAATCCATGTTCATCTCAAGAGATCTCTCTTTCACCCCTCCAAAAACAATCACACTCAAGATAACCCTCCCAGTCAAACAGAAAGTCAAATACCTCGGAGTCACCCTGGATCAGCAATTGAACATGCAGAGCTCACATAAAGAATATCGCATCTACTGCCTATTATAAGATGAAGACCATATACAACCTTTGCCCACTCCTGGACCCCAGTCACTTCCGGATAGTATGCCAAGCTATAATCACCCTGCAACTGGACTACTGCAATTTCATCCTTCAAGGCCTCCCAAAACATGCCCTCCATCCTCTCCAGCTGGCTCAGAACAACGCAGCAAGACATAACAGGGACACCAAGACAGAAACACATCACCCCAGTGCTCAAAATTCTTCACTAGCTCCCTATACAACTACAAATCAAATTCAAAGCCATCATGCTCACCTACAAATCCACCCATGACCAAGCTCCAGGCTGCCTTTGTGACCTCATTCAAAAATCAACTAGTATAAGATCAAGAAGACAGCACAAGCAGAACCTGCTCAACATTCCAACACTCAAGACAACTAGCACCCAAGCAGTCTGCCTGAGATCCTTCTTTATTTATGGTCCCACACTCTGGAACTCACTCCCAATCACACTAAGAGATGCCAATGACTGCACCGATTTCCATAAAAAACTAAAGACCTTCCTATTCCCAGAATACTTCAGCCCCAACACTTAACATAAAATTCTCCTCCCCTCCCACTACCAATATGTTTCAGGTCTCCAGATAACTTCTGTATTTAGCCCTATGTAAATATTGTCTCCCTGTACATAGTTCTACCATGCCACCTTCCTAATATGTTCACCCCTTATCCTCCACTCCCCTAGGTCTTGTACTGTGTTCTGAAAAGTGGTATTAAAAAAAAAGTTAAATAACTGGTCAGTGGAGATAATCAGCTGCTGTCTGGTTAACCTTCAGTGGCAAAAGTTGAATATCGCTGCTGTCTGGTTAGCTTCTGGTTCATCGCCGTTATCTCGACTTTCTCTCCCCTCAAGCCCCTCTACAATCTGGCTTTCATCCTTTACATTCTACTGAATCTGCTCTTGCCAAAGTTTCCAGTGACCTGTTCTTAGCAAAATTCAAGGGCCTTTATTCAATCCTCATCCTTCTTGACCTTTCTGCTGCTTTTGACATTGTTGATCACAACCTTCTCCTTGATACCTTGTCCTCGCTTGGTTTTAAGGACTCTGTGATGTCCTGGTTCTCTTCTTATCTCTCCCATTGCTCTTTTGGTGTCTGTTCTGGTGGATACTCCTCTACTGTTATCCCACTCTCAGTTGGTGTACCCCAAGGATCTGTCTTGGGCCCACTCCTTTTCTCTCTCTACCCAGTCCCTTGGTGCACTCATCTCTTCCCATGGCTTTCAGTACCATCTTTATGCTGATAACTCCCAGATCTACCTCTCTACACTTGAAATCTCTCCGGCAATCCAGGCCAGGATCTGTGCTGCCTTTCTGACATTGCTGCTTGGATGTCTCACTGCCAAAACTGAGCTTCTTATTTTTCCCCCTAAACCCTCCTCTCCCCTTTCTCCTTTCTCAGTCTCTGTGGATAACTCCTCCTCCTTGTCTCCTCAGCTCGCAACCTTGGGGTCGTCTTTGACTCATCTCTCTCCTTCTCCACATATTTCCAACTGATAGCTAAAACCTGTCATTTCTTCCTCAACAAATTTGCCCATTCCTTTCTGAACTCACTACTAAGACACTTATCCACTCCTTAGTCACCTTCCACATAGGTACTGGTTTGTGGTGAATTAAATCCTGAAGCCATGACAGAGTGTCTATATATTTAGGGTGAGAGGTACGGCTGGAAAATGGAGATACAAGATTTGGGAGTATTGTTTGATGCGGCTCTATCTATGCATGCTCAAATCTCTAAGGTAGTGCATATGGCCTATGGACAGTTGAAGTTGGTGCATCATCTCCACCCATTTTTAGATGCTGCTGCAATGTGGACTGTTACACAGGCTCTGGTGATCATCGTGTTGGATTACTGCAATCTCCTATATGTGGGACTGCCAAATTAGCTGGTGCAAAGGCTGCAGGTGGTCCAAAATGCAGCTGCACAGGTGTTGTTGGGCCATGGCTGGAGGGAATCGGTTGCAGATATATTGAAACAATTTCATTGGCTCCCCTCCAAAGCCATCGAGTGATCCCAGGATGCTCCCGAGGCCTCCACCTCTGGAGAGCTCCTGGTGCCTTGCTCTGGGATGGTAGCTTGCATCTCCAGTACCGATATCCAAGCATCGGTGGGCTCTATGGATCAGCGTATCCTGGTCATTGAGCGTAGTTTAGAAGCTCTACTGGCAGCTTTGGTTCCGCTCAAATCTTTACCAACGGTACCGCCGACATGGCACCATCTACGGTACCGATGCAGACCACATCTAGTTATATGCCGCTCGATGTGCTACCGCCCATGTCTGCCCTCGAATCCATCCCCATTACTGGGGGTTTGTCCAGGCAGGTCCCTCATTCTGATACCGACTTTAATCGGTATTGAGCCTAAGTGGAGCAGGGACATCATTCACGCTGATACTTTGAGTCTTCTGTCTTGCTACAACAAAGGCTTGAACACCTTGTAATGAAGACAGGTAGTTTATTTATAAAACAATCACTTATTTGACTTATTTATTATTTATTAAGTTTTTTAAAACATTACAGGAAACAAACAATGAAATCAGCACTGAAAAAAAAAAAATCAAAGGAAAAGAAAATTACAAAACATTGCGAATAGAAACTCATCAAGGAGATGCCATAACAAATCAAATCTCAAAACCTGAGTAATTCCTGGAATAGAAAATAAAACTCTGTTTCACATATCAATGAACCCCCCCCCCCCAAAAAAAAAGAAAAATTACATTAGATCTTACCATCCAGAAATATAGTCAACTGTTCTACATCTGAAAATACATATCTTTTCCCTTGGTATAAAACATGACATTTACAGGGAAACTTTAAATAGAAGGAAGCCCCTAAGGCAAGAACACGTGGCCGAATGTCCAAAAAGGACTTACGCCGCCGCTGGGTTTCTCTTGAGACATCTGGAAATATTTGTATTGTGGTCAAATTATTTGACTTATTTAGAAAGGCAAGTTACACATGAGTAGTTAGAAAAGATAACTAGAAAGCAATTATTTACAGGAGAATAATACATCACCAAACTGCATCATGGCAGCCCTTTACACATCATTACAATGATGAATCGCTCGATACCTGAAGACTTCAAAGTCTACCGGAGGATCCTTCTTCTCCGGAACGGTGCATGTCCCCTTCTGGTATATGTCTTTTCAAGAATTTATTCAAGACTTAGTGAGGGACCTTTCCATAACAGTGACATCTGAGAAAGAACCTAGAGCAGAGGAATTGGAGATTCTCCAATACCCTACAGCTTCTAAGGAGGCGGCCACACTTCCTTTTCACTGCATTCCCCATGATCTCATTCTCCAAATGTGGGAAACACCCCTTACTATTTCTCCACATACTCGATGACTCAATAGCATGTATCTGAAGAAAACTTGTGATCTGGCCACAATACCACAGCTCTTTTGGTCTCTGGTCCCTCAAGCAGTGAGAAATAAGCAGAGAGTAACACAGAACACAATCACACACAAAGTGCTACTTTTCTTTGAGCTCAGAAGGAAAACAACAGAAGGTCCATGGACACAGCACAGTTCCACCTCTGTTGAATTCAAAGCCTTCCTCCTTTGAGGCCCCTTTTATTAAAGAAAAAAAGGAAAGTAACAGTCATTTATTATAAACGTGAAATAACACAAGGTGTCGCTAGAGTTCTTTACAGAGTAAAAGCTGATTACAGTGTATTCGATGAAATTTACTTGATTGTGACAGAATTATTTATAATTGCAGAGTTGCAGAAATTACGCTGTGCCAGCAGGGACCTATAGTTGACTGTACAATGAACTATGGTTGTGCAGTTCATAGTCTATGTTTACTCTTTATGCTTGCGTTAACAATGTTCTCAAACTATTTTTAAAGACAGTTACACAGAACTCATGATCATGATATCCCACTCCACAAGAGGAAGTAGGTGAAAAGACAAACCCGTGAGTGACAGTCATTGTTAAAAAGTTCTTCTATCAGCATATTTTAGAGATCTGTATCAAGAAATTCATCTATCTTTAATTACATATTGGGGATTCTGGTATCCCCTTTACCTGTCCATTCCTACAGTATCGAGTACCAGATTGTCATAGCTTCCAAAAGATGCAGCTGCCGCACCATTCAATGATAGTAGAATTGGCAATGCGTCAAAATATTTATTTATTTATTTGGTAACATTTTTATACTGCTCCTTCCAGCGATCAGGAGCGGTTTACATTAAACATTTAACTCAATCAGAACAGTTACATATAACGGTTTATAACTATGTACATCTAACAGGATTTGTAACTATCTACGTAACATGAGGTAACCTTCAAACTATTTGCAATGTGGTATAGAAAAGACTTCAACTATTTACAAGGTGATATGGATCATATTCATTTCTCTATGATAATGAGTTTTGCACGGAATTGGGTTAAAGGGTGTGTGAGAGTGAGGGAGTAGAAGGGAACATCTGATTAGGTATTGTAGAATTCTTGGAATAAGTATGTTTTTAGGTTTTCTCAGAAGGATAGGATGTCTTTGTTGACCCTTAATGAGTCGGGAAGCTTATTCCATTGTATGGGGGCTATATATGTGAATGATCTGTTGCTTGTGGTTGTTTTGACCGAGCGTATGGTGAGTGGCACTTGCAGTGTGTTAAGGTTGTGTTTCTTCTGTTCCTGTTCGGGGCTTGTGTCTTAATGAGTTTGGATAGGTAGGATGGCGTGATTTTGTGGATAAGTTTGAATGTTGTTATTATTATTTTATATCTTATGCGCGCTTGTATGGGGAGCCAATGAAGTTCCATTAGAATAGGTGTAATGTGGTCTTTGATCCTCACCTTCATTAGTATTCGTGCTGTGACATTTAAAAGTTCTAACACATTCTTCTAACCCTCTGGGTAGAGAATCGAGAACCCTTGATGCTTTTGAGCGTTGGTGTTTTCAAGCTTCCATGCTGTCCGTCAGAATAAGCTCATACATACTCTATATGGGTATGTTCCTCATAGAGGTTACTAGAGATCTTGAGTCAATGTCCCCTCTTTTCCCTGATGATAAGAGAGTTGACTATCTCACGTTGGTCAGACATGCCCAGAACATCTCAAAGTTTGTCAGTAGAGCAATGTTTGACTGTTTTGAGTGCACCAATAGAGCCCCATCAATCTGCATTGGTGCATGCAAGATTGCTTGACTTCAGGCATCAGACCTTGAACAATGGGTTCAAGATAAATTGGGTAATATTCCTTGCACAGGTGAAAACCTTTTTTGGCAAGGCCTGGCAGGATAAAGCTTCTTAGTTAGAATCTGAGAATACCACTTTGAATAGGCTTTCTAGGACTACTGCCAACCCTGCTAAGAAGAAAACAGCCACAAAGAAAACTTTCTTTAGTAAGAAAAATAAGTTTTACCCTTCTTACACCTCTGCTTCTCAATACCAACCTCAGGGTGCTCAGAAGAGGCAACAGCTCTACTGGCAGCTTTGGCTCCTAAGGCTCAACCAGCTCCACAGGCTCAATCTGCTCCTGGGTTTTGACTTTTTCCTAGAGAAAATAGCCACTCTGCCTCTGGAAAACCCCCACACACTCCACATTGCCGAAAGACTGTCATTATGCCCAAAAATGGCATCTATTCACTTCAGAGCAGTGGACACTGACCATAGTGAGAGAGGAGTATGGATTTAATCTAAAAAATCGGCCTCACTCCACTCTAGTCTGGGAATATCCTTCTTAGCCCCCTCTGCTTTTTTGCTGCAGGAGGTGACTTCTGTTTTGTCACAAAGTGCCATAGAGGAGGTTCCAATATCTCAACAGGGAATGAGTTTCTACTCTCTGTATTTTCCCATCCCAAAGAAAACTGGAGGATATAGACCCATTCTGGACCTCAGAAACCTGAACAAGTTTCGTGTCCACGAGAAGTTCAAGATGGTCTCTCTGGGGACCCTCCTACCCTATCTCCAGAGTCAGGACTAGATCTAAAGGAAGCATACACACATATCCTCATTAATCCAGAACACAGGAAATATCTATGCTTCATGTTTCAGGGAAGACACTATCAATACAGAGTCCTTCCTTTCGGATTCGTCTCTGCCCCAAGAGTTTTCACAAAGTTCATGGCGGTTGTAGCTGCATTTCTAAGATCTCTAGGGATATTTGTCTTCCCTTACTTAGACGACTGGCTCATAAAGGCAAGCACCTCCCAGGTGGACCACCTGTCTCTCTCCCGTACCATGCAGGTACTGCAACATTTGGGATTTGGAATAAATCTTCCAAAATCCCATCTCGTTCCTATTCAAACATTAGAGTATCTCCAGGAACAAGAGGAATGTAGTCTTTACATATGGGTGACATCGATACTGACGGAGCCCGCACGGGAACGCTCCCCAAGATCCAAAAGCAAAGTCTTTGGGACAATCCCACTGCGCCTGCGTAGCTGTCTTCCTACCTTTCTTACTCTCCCTCTTCAGTTCTTTGTTTTCTCTTATTTTTTGTGGTTCGCGTCTGCCTTCCCGTCGACGCTGGTACTGACTCACTGTCGATTCTCTTCTTTCCTTCTTTCTTATTCTTTGTTTTAAAAAAAATTAATTTTCTTCAGGCGCATCAACGCTATTTTAGGTACAGGCCTTCCATTTTGTCACTGACACTATGGAAAAACCAGCTAATGGTTTTAAGAAATGTTCTAAATGTGGCAGTACCATCTCGGCCACCAACATTTATGACTGGTGTCTAAAATGCCTAGGTCCTGGTCCTAACCATCAGAATGTCCCCTCTGCAGGAAGATGATGAAGAGAGCCTACAGAATCGGGCTGCAAAGCTGAGCACCCTCTTTGCCTCCAACGCCGTCGCTCTAGCATCGACATCATCGAGGGCATCGTTTTCCTCCCATGGATCTTAGGTATCGAAGCATAAGTTTTCAATGAAGACTGACCATCCCCCCAAGGGTAGATCTCCTTCTAAGCATCGAGATGCCTTGAGCGTTGCCCTGGAGGGGGATAGACCGGCCAAACAACCCTGGCGGGAGGACCTTTCCTCCAAAGCCATTGAGGAGTCCCAGGATGCTCCCGAGGCCTCCATCTCCGGAAAGTTCCTGGTGCCATGCTCAGGGATCATGGCCCGCAATTCTGATACCAATACCCAAGCATCGGCGAGCTCCATGGGTCATCATATCCTGGCCATCGAGCAGAACGTAGCCTTACTGGCAGCCTTGGTTCCAGTAAAACCTTTACAGTTGGTTCCGCAAACGCCGGCACCGTCTTCGGTACCGATGCAAACTACATCGGGTTATATGCCACTCGCTACGCTACCATCCATCCCTGCCCTCGAGTCCCTTTATGGTACTGAGGTTCCAGCCAAACAGTTTCCACGTACTGATACCAACTTCGATCGGTATCACTTTCTGGCAGAGCAGGAACACCCCTCCTGTCGATACTTCAAGTCTTCGGAATCTGATTTGTCAGATGATAAATCGACCAATACTCGAGGCCTACAGAGTCTACCGGAGGACCCGTCTCCTTCTCCGCAATGCTGCATGTCCCCGCCAGAGGACATTTCTTTTTAAGACTTATATGCAATGTTGTGAGGCACCTTTCCATAACAGTAACATCGGAGAAAGAGCCTAGAGCTGAAGAATTTGAGATTCTCCAATACCCAACAGCTCCTAAGGAAGCGGCTACACTTCCCATTCATTGCATTCTCCATGATCTCATGCTTCATATGTGGGAGACACCCCTTACTATATTTCGACATACTTGATGGCTAGATACCATGTACCAGGTACAGGAATGTCCCAGTTTCCAAAAGACACAATTGTCGCACCATTCAATGATGGTAGAATTGGCGATGCATCGGATCAAAAGCTCTAAGACACATTCATTTAACCCTCCGGGTAGAGAATCGAGAAACCTTGATGCTTTTGGCTGCCGTTGTTTCCAGGCTTCCATGCTATCAGCCAGGATTAGTTCCTACAGGGTATGTTTCTCAAGGAGGTAACTAGAAATTTAGAATCAATGGCTCCTCTTCTCCCTGATGATAAGAGAGCAGACTACCTCACTCTAGTCAGACATGCTCAGAACATCTCAAAGTTTGTCAATAGAGTAACTTTTGATTGCTTTGAGTGCACCAGTAGAGCTACATCAATCTGCATCGGTGCATGCAGAATTGCATGGCTTCAAGTATCAGATCTTGAACAATGGGTTCAAGATAAGTTGGTAATATTCCTTTTTGGCCATGATTGTCAAGACAAAGCGTCTCAGTTAGAATCTGAGAACGCTACCTTGAATAGACTTTCTAGATCTACAGCCAACCCAGCTAAAAAGAAGGCAGCAGCAAAGAAAGCCTTCTTTAGTAAGAAGAAGAAGTTTTATCCTTCTTATACCCCTGCTTCTCAGTATAAGCATCATGTTACTCAGAAGGGGCAACAGCCTTCAAAACAACAAAAGAAATCACAGACTTCTAAAGTGCAGTCAGCTTAGCAGACTCAGGCTGCTCCTGGTTTTTGTTTCCTTACTAGAGAACATAGCTTCTCTGCCTCTGGAGAACCCCCCATCCTCTCCACTTTGCTGGCAGGCTGTGCCATTATGCCCACAGGTAGCATCTCATCACCTCAGAGCAGTGGACATTAAGGATAGTGAGAGAGGGTTACAGGCTTCATCTGCAAAGCCTGCCCCCCTCTACCTCAGTAAGAGAGTATTGTTCTCATCCCCCTCTCACTGTTCTGCTACTACAAGAGGTCACCTCTCTCCTACTGCAGGGCGCCATAGAAGAGGTTCCAACACCCCAGCAGGGAATGGGCTTCTATTTTCCATATTTTCTCATTCTAAAGAAAACAGGAGGATACAGGCCCATCCTGGACCTCAGAAACCTAAACAAGTTTCTCATAAGCGAGAAGTTCAAGATGGTCTCCCTAGGGACCCTTCTCCCCTATCTCCAGTCAGGACTGTCTCTATTCTCTAGATCTAAAGGAAGCGTACACTCATATCCTTATTCATCCAGAACCCAGAAAGTTCCTACAATTCATGTTTCAGGGAATACATTATCAATACAGGGTCCTTCCTTTCGGACTGGCCTCTGCCCCAAGAGTCTTCTCAAAGTGCATGGTGGTCGTCGCTGCATTCCTAAGAACTCTAGGGATATTTGTCTTCTCTTACTTGGACGACTGGCTTATAAGGGCAAGCACCTCTCAGGAGGCCAGCCTGTCTCTCTCACGCACCATGCAGGTGGTAGAGCATTTGGGATATATAGCGATATTAGAAAAGGTTCAGAGAAGAGCCAAGGGGATGGAAGGATACTCCTATGAAGAAAGGCTAAAAAGGTTAGGGCTCTTTAACCTGGAAAAGAGACGGCTGAGGGAAGATATGATAGAAGTCTATAAATTAATGAACGGAGTGGAATGGGTAAACGTAGATCGATTGTTTACATTATCAGAATACAGAAAGACTAGGGGACATGCAATGAAGCTACAGACTAATAAAAGAAAATATTTTTTCACTCAACGTGTAATCAAACTCTGGAATTTGTTACCAGAGGATGTAGTAAAGGCTTTTAGTGTAGCTGGGTTTAAAAAATGTTTGGACAAGTTCCTGGAGGAAAGGTCCATAAACCATTATTAAGAAGGGACCCAGGATATCAATGCTTGACTGAGTACAAGCATTGTGGAACCTGTGTCTTTTGGGGAAACTGCTAGGTACGTATGACCTAGATTGGCCACTGTTGGAAACAGGATACTGGGCTTGATGGACCTTGGTCTGACCCAGTATGGCATATCTTATGTTCTTATCTTCCAAAGTCCTAACTCATCCCCACTCAGACTCTAGAGTTCATAGGGGCACTCTTAAGCACTCATCAGTTGAGGGTATTTCTGCCCCAACTCTGTTGCACTCATCTCAATCAGCTAGCATCTCAGGCATGTCTCAAGGACTATCTCACTGCCCGAGAAATGCTGCAACCTCTGGGTCATATGGCATCCACGGTGCATGTAGTCCTCCATGCCCATCTCCACATGTGCACAGCCCAATGGCTTCCCAGTGGACTCAAGCCTCAGGTCACCTTGGGGACAGAATACTAGTATTTGCCCTTTGGCCTCATCTCTCCATTAGTGTTGTTCCCCAGAAAATCTCCTCGTAGGGTCACTTTTTCAGGTACCTCCACATCAGTGTACTCTAAGGACGGTTGCATCCAAACTGGGCTGGGGAGCCCATTTAGGACATCTCTCCACTCAGGGCCTCTGGTCACAGCAGGAGTCACTACTCCAGATAAATCTAATGGAGCTCCGAGCCATCTTCAATGCTCTCAGATTGTTTCAGGAACACCTTCCTTACCACAGAGTCCTAATCCAAACCGACAACCAAGTGGGCATGTTCTGTGTGAACAAGCAGGGCGAAACGGATTCTTGGTTCTTCTTCAGGGAGGCTCTACATATCTGGTCCTTTACCATTGCTCATCACATCCACCTTCAAGCAGTGTATCTTTCAGGCAAACAAAATGTCTTAGTGGACAAATTGAGTCTGATCCTTCTTCCCCATGAATGGTCTCTCCATATAGACACAGTCTCCTACATCTTTCACACCTGGGGGACTCCAGAGATAGACCTCTTTGCCACTCTGCAGAATGCCCAGCTCCCACGCTTCTGCAACAGGACTCTTACATTGGACATCCAGCAGGTGGATGCTTTTCGCCTCCACTGGGGACACAGCTTTCTTTATGCCTTCCCTCCCATTCCTCTTATTCCCAAAACTCTTTTCAAACTCCAGGCTGGCCACGTCAACCATGGTTCTATCTCCTCCTACGTCTGTCTCAGTATCAGCCTATAGATCTTGGATCTACTCCAGATCTACTCTCTCAGAGGAAGGAGATGCTGCTCCATCCCATTCCGCAGTCTCTCTACCTCATATCATGGCTGATGAAGACATAGCTTTCTCAGGAGGTTAAGGACATCCTTTTAGCTTCCAGAAAGCCATCCACCAGATGTTCCTATGCCTTTAAGTGGCTTAGGTTCTCTCTCTGGTGTCATCCACTTTTCCTCATCTGGTCTCAAAATGAACTCAGTAAGAGTGCACCTAAGTGTAATTGCAGTCTCTCATCATCCCTTAGATGGGCAGCGCATCTCCTCACAGCCGTTTATATCATGCTTTATGAGAGGCCTTCTAATAACCAAGCCGCCCATTAGACCACCGCTAGTGACATGGGACCTTAATGTTGTTCTGGGGCAACTTCTCAAACCGCTCTTCGAACCTTTAGCCACCACCTCACTCAAGTTTCTAACATGGAAGGTCATCTTCCTCATTGCTCTCACTTCAGCAAGATGCATTAGTGAGCATCAGACCTTGGTGGCCAACCCGCTTTACACATGGTTCCACCATGACAAGGTTGTCCTTAGGACTCATGCCAAAAGTATCCTTGCCTTTTCATCTGAATCAGTCAGTTTACCTTCCTGTATTTTTCCCTAGACCGCATTCATCTAGGGCAGAGGCAACCCTCCACACTCTTGATTTTAAATGTGCTTTAGCATTCTATCTTCAGAGGACTCGAGAACACCGAAAGGTTTCTCAATTATTAATCTCCTTTGATCCTAGTCATTTGGGGTTGCCAATATCCAGGGGTACCCTCTCCAATGGATAGCAGATTGCATCACTTTTGCCCATGATGCAGGAGGACTATCCCTTGAGGGTCATGTCACTGCCCATAATGTTCATATCATGGCCACCTCGATGGCAAATCTACGCTCTGTAGCTATTGACGAAATCTGCAAAGCAGCATCTTGGTCTTCCGTCCATACCCTTGCTGCGCATTGCTTTCTGGACAAGGACTCCCGCTAGGATGCCATGTTTGGTCAAGCTGCTCTCCAGCACCTCTTTCAGACTTAAGAGGAACTTCTATCCTCCGTCCCAGAATGTAACGATACCAGACATCCATGGAGGATTCATGACCTCTTGAAGCCTACCCTGAGGCAAACCTACCAGTTCTGAGGTCATTTTTCTCTGGCATCTGGGAGCTAGGGAGTCCCATCTGTGAAGACTACAATCTCCAGGAACAAGCAGGAATGTAGTCTTCACATATGGTATCGTCGGTACCGACGGAGCCTGCACGGGAACGCTCCCCAGCATCCAATAGGAAAGCTTTTGGGAGCATCCCACAGTGCGTGCGTGCTGCCTTCCTGCCTTTACCAACTGTCCCTCTCCAGTTCTTCATTTTCTGTGGCGCCAACAGGTCGTACATCCTGTCACCGCAGAAAATATTCCCGTTTATTCTTCTTTTTTGTGGTCGTGTCTGCCTTCCTTCGACGCTACATAGGGTACCGCCGGTTTCTTCTTTCCTTTTCTAAAAAAACAAAAAAAACAAAACAACTTTCTTCTGGAATTTCTTCCAGCTACTTTTTCCTTCAGGTGCCATGCGCCATTTTGTGTACTAGGCCCAAATTTTCCTCTAACATGGAAAAACCCGCTTCGGGTTTTAAAAAGTGTTCTAAGTGTGGCGGTACCATCTCCGTCACCGACACCCATGAGTGGTGCCTCAAATGTTTAGGTCCTGACCACTCTATGTCAGAGTGTGTTGCCTGTGGGATGATGTCGAAGAGGGGTCGGCAAAACCGAGCTGCTAAACTTAGCACCCTTTTTCCCTCCGATGCAGTGTCTGTGGCATCGATGTCTTCCATGGCTTCGTCTTCCTCCCATGGATCTCAGGTAGCTAAACATAAATCTGGCCGGTCCTCAAAGGGTAGATCTCCTTCCAAGCATCGAGATGCCTCTGGCATTGCCCTTGAAGGGACTTGTACCGGCAAAATTGCCCCGGCAGGAGGCTTTGGCTTCCAAAGCACTAACGGAGCTCCAGGATTTCTCGAGGCCCCAACCTCGGCAGAACTACTGGTGCCATGCTCTGGGGTACCGGCTGCTTCATCCGGTACCGATATCCAAGCATCAGCAGCGTCGATAGACCAGAAATTCATGGCTATTGAACGCAGTTTGGCGGCTCTTCTCACGGCCTCGATGCCCTTGAAACCGCTTCAGACAATTCAATCGGTACTGGCACCGACATCAGTACCGGTACCAACCGGTACCAACTGCTTCGACATCGGCAGGTATTCTACCGGGACCGAGTGAATAATCAGGTGGACAAAGGTGAGTCGGTTGATATTGTGTATCTGGACTTTCAGAAAGCCTTTGACAAGGTCCGTCATCAGAGACTTTTGGCAAAACTAAAGAGTCATGGGATAGGAGGCAGTGTACTATTGTGGATCAGGAACTGGTTAAAAGATAGAAAGCAGAGGGTAGGGCTAAATGGCCAATTTTCTCAATGGAGAAAGGTGAATAGTGGTGTACCCCAGGGATCTGTGCTGGGTCCGCTGCTTTTTGACATATTCATAGATGACCTGGAAAGTGGAATAACGAGTGAGGTTATCAAATTTGCAGATGACACAAAACTATTTAAAGTTGTTAAAACCCAAGAGGATTGTGGAAAATTGCAAGAGGATCTTGATAAATTGGAAGACTGGGCATCAAAATGGCAGATGAAATTTAATGTGGACAAGTGCAAGGTTATGCACCTAGGGAAGAACAACCCAAACTATGGTTACACGATGCAAGGTTCCACATTAGGAACCACCACCCAGGAAAAAGATTTAGACGTCATTGTGGATACCATGTCAAAACCCTCGGCCCAGTGTGCAGCAGCGGCCAAGAGAGCAAATAGAATGCTAGGTATGATAAGGAAAGGAATGGAAAATAAAACAAAAGATATTATAATGCCTCTATATCGTTCCATGGTGAGACCGCACCTTGAATATTGTGTGCAATTCTGGTCGCCGTATCTTAAAAAGGATATAGCGATTTTAGAAAAGGTTCAGAGAAGAGCCACCAAAATGGTAAAGGGGATGGAAGGATACTCCTATGAAGAAAGGCTAAAAAGGTTAGGGCTCTTTAACCTGGAAAAGAGACGGCTGAGGGGAGATATAATAGAAGTCTATAAATTAATGAACGGAGTGGAACGGGTAAACGTTGATCGATTGTTTACCTTATCAGAATATAGAAAGACTAGGGGACATGCAATGAAGCTACAGGGTAAACTATTTAAGACTAAAAAAAGAAAATATTTTTTCACTCAACGTGTAATCAAACTCTGGAATTTGTTACCGGAGGATGTAGTAAAGGCTGTTAGTGTAGCTGGGTTTAAAAAAGGTTTGGGCAAGTTCCTGGAGGAAAGGTCCATAAACCATTATTAAGAAGGGACCCAGGATATCAATGCTTGACCTAGTACAAGCATTGCAGAACCTGTGTCTTTTGGGGAAACTGCTAGGTACGTATGACCTAGATTGGCCACTGTTGGAAACAGAATACTGGGCTTGATGGACCTTGGTCTGACCCAGTATGGCATATCTTATGTTCTTATGACCGAGTCAAGCTTACCCATCCGGTATCGACAAGCCGGTACCGGACACCTCCGACACCGACTTCGATCGGTACCGGTATCGTGCCTTGCACGATCACCCGGATCGGAGAAACTTTGAATCCTCGGATGAGTCTGAAGACTCTGAAAGCTCTGCCGATACCAGAGTCATGATCGAGGTGATACTTCACTTATGGTGACCTTGGATCTTTCTTCTGCTTTCGATATTGTAGACCATCGCA
Organism: Ichthyophis bannanicus; assembly: GCA_033557465.1. Lineage (NCBI taxonomy): Eukaryota > Metazoa > Chordata > Amphibia > Gymnophiona > Ichthyophiidae > Ichthyophis > Ichthyophis bannanicus. The sequence continues at coordinate 71,091,728 of CM066034.1, forward strand.
TGCTTCTCGCTTGGCTGACCGACCTTGGGATCTGTGGGTCTGTCCTGGCCTGGTTCCATTCTTTTCTTTCCTTTCGCATGTTCTCAGTGAAGACTAGCTCATCTACCTCCTCCCCTCAACCTCTTCTCTGTGGCGTTCCCCAGGGTTCCGTCCTCGCTCCTCTTCTTTTTAACATTTTTCTCGCCCCTCTAGCACTTATCGCTCAACAGTCAGGGATCTCTGGATACTTCTACGCGGACGACATTCTTCTTGTTCATCACACTAATTCTCTCTCACCAGATCTCTCTCCACTTAACTTCTGTCTCGCCCGCATCGCCACATGGATAAACACTAATTTCCTCCATGTTAACCCTTCTAAATCAGCTGCTCTCTGGCTCTCCTTTAATACACCTCCACCCACCTGCTCTCCACTTTTCCTCTCCACCCCCGTTCCCGCGCAGGCTCCGTCGGTACCGACGTACCCATATGTGAAGACTTATTCCTGCTGTTCCCAGAGATCACCTGTTACAGGTAAGTAACTGTGCTTTCTCTGGGAACTCTGCTGCCATACCTTCAGAGTCAGGATTGGCTTTGTTCTCTAGACCTCAAGGATGTGTACACTCATGTTCTCATCCATCCAACTCACCGAAAGTTTCTTCGCTTTCTATTTCAAGGGAAGCACTACCAATACAGAGTTCTTCTTTTTGGCCTGGCCTCGGCACCAAGGGTGTTTACAAATGCATGGCTGTGGTAGCAGCATTTCTTCGCACCCTGGGAATATTCGTCTTCCCTTACTTACATGACTGGCTCATTCGAGCCCAGTCAGAACCAGAGCCAAGGATTTCTCTATCTCGCACAATGCGTATCCTTCAATATTTGGGACTTGTCATAAACTTCCCAAAATCCAACCTAGCTCCCACTCAGTTTCTAGAGTTTATAGGAGCTCTACTGGATACCAGACAGACAAGGGCCTATCTTCCACAGCCCCGCTGCCTTCGCATGGTGCAGTTAGCTTCCCAAGCAGTGCTAAAGCCTCACCTCACTGCTCGGGAAATGTTACATTTGCTAGGCCACATGGCATCCACCGTGCATGTGGTTCCTTATGCTCTCCTCCATATGAGGGCAGCCCAGTGGACTTTATCCACTCAATGGACTCAGGCATCAGGTTGCCTGTCAGACAAAATAACAAACACGGATCGTCTTATTTTGTCCCTCCAATGGTGGCAGTCACCCCAAAACCTTTTGGTGGGGTCCCCTTTCCAACAACCCCCACCCCAAACCACTCTGACAACAGATGCCTCACAGGTGGGTTGGGGAGCTCACCTGCAAGGTCTCTCTACCCAGGGTACCTGGACTCCACAGGAGACCTATCTACACATCAATCTCCTGAAACTCAGAGCAATCTTCCTTGCTCTTCGAGTATTCCACACCCTGCTCAGCTACAAGACAGTCCTAGTTCAAATGGACAATCAAGTAGCCATGCTCTATGTGAACAAGCAGGGCGGAACAGGCTCTTTGTCGCTCTGCAACTAAGCTTTGTGACTATGGGCCCTCACCAGAGAGCATCAGATTCATCTCCTTTTGGTGTATCTTCCAGGCATTCAAAACTCTTGAGCAGACAGACTCAGTCGAGTTCTGCTTCCGCACGAATGGTCTCTCCATGTAGACCGGGTGGCCAAAATTTTTCAAATTTGGGGAACCCTGGACACAGACCTCTTCGCAAGTCCGCTGAAAGCCAAACTTCCCCGGTTCTGTTCCAGAATTCCGGCTCAGGGTTGTCAGGCCAGGGATGCTTTCCTCCTCCATTGGGGTCAGGACTTCCTGTATGCCTTTCCACCCATTCCCCTAATTCCCAAAACCCTGTTCAAGCTTCAGAGAGACAGAGGCCATATGATTCTCATAGCTCCATATTGGCCACGGCAAGTGTGGTACCCTCTGCTTCTACATCTCTCTCAAGCTCCGTCTCTGGAGTTGGGATATGCTCCAGATCTCCTATCTCAGGAGGATGGGATGCCGTGGCATCCCAATCCCCAGTCTCTGCATCTCAGGGCCTGGTTGCTGAAAGCCTAGAACTTCATGGTCTTAACCTTTCTCAGCAGGTAAAGGATATCCTTTATGCTTCCAGAAAACCTTCCACAAGACGCTCTTATGCTTTCAAGTGGAAAAGGTTTACCATATGGTGTTCGCAGAAGGGTCTTGACCCTCTTGCGATACCTCTGGAATCATTACCTCTGGAATCATTTGTCTAATACAGGGCTTAAGACCAATTCAGTGAGAGTTCATTTGAGTGCTTTTGCAGCTTCTTTCAAGCCTCTGAATGGACAACCTATTTCCTCTCATCCTCTCATAGCGAGATTTATGAGAGGCCTTCTTTTAACTAAGCCTCCCATTAAGCCACCACCGGTGGCATGGGACTTAAATCTGGTTCTTGGGCAGCTCATTAAGCCGCCTTTTGAATCGTTAGCTACTACCTCTTTGAAATTCCTTTCCTGGAAGGTCATCTTTCTTATTGCAATCACATCAGCACGTCGCATCAGTGAACTGCAAGCATTGGTGGCTGATCCTCCTTATACAAGGTTCCATCATGATAAGGTAGTCCTTAGGACTCATCCACACTTTATGCCAAAGGTGGTGTCACCTTTTCATTTAAACCAAGCGGTTTACCTTCCTGTATTCTTCCCACGGCCTCACGCCTCAAATGCAGAAAGGAATCTTCATACTTTGGATTGTAAAAGAGCTTTGGCTTTTTACTTGCAAAGAACTCAGCAACATAGAAAGTCCTCTCAACTTTTTGTTGCTTTTGATCCTAGTCATTTGGGACTTCCAGTCTCCAAGAGAACACTGTCCAACTGGATTGCACAGTGTATTTCTTTTGCCTATGAGAGTAAAAACCTTCCTTTGGAAGGCCATGTCACAGCTCACAATGTGAGGGCCATGGCAGCCTCTATGGCTCATCTTCACTCTGTGTCTATCGACGACATCTGTCGAGCAGCTACTTGGACCTCGGTTCATACCTTCACAGCCCATTACTGCTTAGACAAGGACTCCCGCCGGGATGCCTTGTTTGGTCTGGCTGTTCTTGAACACCTGTTCCATACTTAATCAACTCCTACCCACCATCCCTGGTAGGATGTCAGAGATCCATGGGGGGAAGTGGAGCCCTTTCACAGAGGCACACGACTTCTGGGGCCTTCTCCCTGGCATCTGCAGCTAGGGAGTCCCCATATATGAAGACTACATTCCTGCTTGTTTCTGGAGATAGCATAGTTACTCACCTGTAACAGGTGATCTCCGGGAACAGCAGGAATTTAGTCTTCACAACCCACCCACCTCCCCAAGGAGTTGTATCTCTCTGTGTCTCTCTCTTTCCCTCTCTCTTTGTCTCAGCTTTAAACTCAACTGGAGAGGGACAGTTGGGAAAGGCGGGAAGGCAGCATGCAGGTGCTGTGGGATGTTCCCAAAAGCTTTCCTATTGGACGCTGGGGAGCGTTCCCGTGCAGGCTCTATCGGTACCCATATGTGAAGACTAAATTCCTGCAGTTCCCGGAGATCACCTGTTACAGGTGAGTAACTATGCTTTCCTGCTTGTTCCTGGAGATAGCGTAATTACTCACCTGTAACAGGTGATCTCCAGGAAGAGCAGGAATTTAGTCTTCACAACCCACCTTCCTTCCCTCGGAGTTATAGATTTTATTTTTCTCTCTTTTTTCTCTCAGCTACAAACTCAACTGAGGAAGGAGAGTTGGGAAGGTGGGAAGGCAGCAACGCAGGCACAGTGGGATGCTCCCAAAAGCTTTCTTATTGGACGCTGGGGAGCGTTTCCGCGCGGGCTCCATCAGTACTGTCACCCATATGTGAAGGCTATATTCCTGCTGTTCCCGAAGATCACCTGTTACAGGTGAGTAACTACGCTTTCTCCACCCCTTGAAGATGGCAGACTTGCTGAAACACTGCAATGTAGGGGTTTAACAAAAGCTGCTTTGGATTTTAGAGGTGTTCCATCTCTGCCTGCTTTCTTTGGACTCAAGTTATCTACAGGGCATGCTGCAGTGTATCAGCCACGCTGAGTTTTAAGGTCCACTCAGGTCAGTCTGTTCATAGTCCCTGTTCATCAAGAGATGTGACAGCAGAAATGGAGGGGGCAAGCATTTAAGATGGCTGCAACCATGTGGTGGAATAAACTCACCCTTGGGATGAGGCAGGAATTGGACAGATGGCGTTTCCATAAGTCCTTAAAGACCTTTTTATTCCCTAGTTAGGTTGGTGCTACGGGTGACCAGTGATGTCTGATGATTAGGTGAGGTGGAGGTGGGGGTGACAGTCTGCTTTGTTTTAATATGTTGTATTATTTTTATATTTTATACTGTAAATGCTTAGAATGTGCTACATGTTTGTAGTACAGAAATCCTTTTACATATATAAATAACTAAATCATTATGTGGCAGTTAACTTTACAAAGATTGCCTCCATAGAATTTAAGAAAATAATTTTAAAACCCCTCCATTCCCCGAAATTTAAATAGATCAAGAATTAAATGCAGTGAAATTCAAGTAGCATAATTGCTCATACACACATACACACACAATTGCTTTTTTCTGGTAATAAATGCCCTATTCTTATTAGTGAGCACCATCAAAATGTCTTCCTTAAGAAGAGTCTGGAGCAGGACTGGCCTAAGGGTTTCTGCCATCCCAGGCAGGATCCCTTGCCATGCCCCCCCCCCCCCCCCGTGCCACATCATGCCGCTGTCCTCTGCCGCCGATTCAGTCTTCTGAGGGGGTCTGGGCCGTGGTAGCAGTTTAAAAGTCACGGCTTTGTGCTGCCACTTTGATGCTTGCAGTAGGCCATGTGCTTCAGCACACATGGCCTGCCGTTCCAACAGGAAGTTGCATCAGAGGGGTGTCAGAAGTGGCAAGCCATGTTTGCTAAAGCAAATGGCCAGCTGTGGGCACCAAAGTGGCAGCACAAAGCCGCTATGCCGTCCATCAAGGTCTGCTGCCCTAGGTGGCTACCTAGCCTGCCTAGTGGACAGGCCAGCCCTGGTCTGGAGCCCTGTAATAAATAAGACATTTCCTTTCATTTCTGTTTTACTCACCATAACTTTACCCAAACTGCCTTTGGGTATGACAATGCTGTGGGAATAAACCTCCAGAGAGATCTCTTTAAGCCATGAAACCGAGGAACCCCCTCTATTTTCGTTCTTTGCTTCCACACTGAAAAAAGGAAGCTGAGTCCCTTGCCAGCATTGTCTAGCAAGAAGATATGAACAAGAACCCTGGAAATGAAAGAGAAGTCCATCAAAGGTGTGATAGTGAGGATCACCAAACACCACACATGTGCTGCTTTCCAGTGGCAGGCACTGGAAGAACTTTTCCTTGGGCTCACAGACTTCATAGGGGCCACAGACTGCCTCCTGGCAGAAAACTTCATTATTATAATCCAGACATCGACACTTTGTAGAACAGTTGTCGTTTTCCCAGAATACTTCCCCTTGTCGTAGAAATTGTCCTAAATCAAAAACACAAGAAAGTAATGTTCAATGAAGATTTTAACCTCTAAGAGTAAAAAGTGGTCCTTTGAAACAATACGTTTTAGTATATGTATGTACTCAACTGTATAAATTAAGGGGCATGTTTACTAAAGTGGGCTAACAATTAATGCAGGCCCACAGTAACTGCTACAACATTGGAAAAGCAGCCAGCACGGTAAAAATCACATGCTAACTGCTCAGTGTGCAGCAGAGTGGGGACTGAGTGGGTTAGGAGTGGATAGTCGGTATCTCCAGGAACAAGCAGGAATGAGTCTTCACATATGGGTACGTCGGTACCGACGGAGTCTGCGCGGGAATGCTCCCCAGTGTCCAATCAGAACGCTTTTGGAAGCATCCCAACACGCCTGTGTGCTGCCTTCCCACCTTTCCCAACTGCCTCTCCTCAGTTTTCATTTTTCCGTGGAGCCGACAGGACGTCCTTCTGTCACCGCAGAAAATTCTTCTTTTATTTTTATTTTTTCTTGTGGTCGCGGCTGCCTTCCCCGACACCACCGGTACCGCTGGTGTTTCTTTTCTTTTTTTCTTCAATTTATTCCTGTTAGGGAATAACTTTTTCCCTCTTAGTGCCTGACGGGGTTTTCCCGGCCTTCTAGGCCTACCCCTTTTTTCCTCATGGAAACGCCAGCCACTATTCCTAAGAAATGTTCAAACTGTGGCGGTAAAAAACTTATTTTAGACATTCATAATTGGTGTCTATCCTGCTTGGGTCCTGACCATTTTCCTCCGGAGTGTCCCTCCTGCAATAGTATTGTGGGAAGAAGTCTTCAGCGTCGAGTTCCCCTCGATATGCGGTCCCCATCCAACTTCAGGGCACCGACCACCTCTTCTTCTACACGGGATCAGGTAACCCAAAAACAGTCTTTTAAGACTAGCCAGTCCTCGAGTGGTAGATCTCATGCACAGCATAGAGATGCCTCTGGCCTTGCCCTCGAGAATACACTGGCTTTAAAACCCCGGTGGGAGTCTTCGGCCTCCAAAGCCTGTGTGGGGTTTCAGGTTGTTCCTGAGGTTCACCCCTCACAGAACATACCTGAGCCATGCTCGGTGGTGGCATCCTCTTCGAGCGGTACCGATACCCCGGCATCGGCAATGGTGTTGGATGAAACATTCCTCACCAAGGATCGTAGTCTGGCGCCCTCGGTACCTACCGGACTGTTGGATGCGCTGCAGACCGACCTTCCAGTATCGGTATTGATTCCGGTACCGGTACTAGTACCGACGTCGGTACCCTCCAGATGTGTATCGATAGACTCGCTTCCGTTGATGCCGAGTCTGGAATCGATCTCCAGTCTGGAGGACTGGGTACCGACTCGCCTCGGTACCGACACCAGACGGTACCGAAGGCACGGTTCCGATGAACCAGGTTCGGCATTGATGGTTTTTTCGATACCGTTAGAGCCCTCACCAGCTGGTCCACCGGTATCGGATACGGTACCGGAGTCGGTACCGGTATCCTTTTTACCATCATTGTCGGTACCTTCCATGCTTCTTTCATCAGGCTCGCTTCCCTCGATACTGAGTCTGGAATCGATTCCTGGCATGGACGATATGCTACCAACTGTTGCTGGTCCCAACCTTCTACGGTACCGGCAACCATCCTCTAAGGATACCATACTCCACCCTTTAGGATCTTATACTCCTATAAAATTGGATAGATCCCTGGGTGCCAATGCTAGTTCTTCAACAGATCTAGCCTGTCCAAAAGGATTTCCCTCTGGGGATTCTTCTTTTCAAGCTTTTCTCCTGGATATGGCAAAATCACTTGCCATTTCTATACCTGGACAGGATCCTACACAAGGGAATACAGAATCCCTGTATATTCCTGGGAGAGCAAAGGAGAACATCATGCTTCCTTTGCATCATCCCTTGCAGGATCTCCTTCTACGAATGTGGGAAGCTCCTTTAACGGTACCCCCACCTTCTAGGGCAACTGATCTTCTATATCAGGTGCCCCCCTATCCAGGTTTTCAAAGGACTCAACTTCCTCATCATTCCATTGTTGTAGAATCAGCAATGAGGCGGGTTAAGAGTACTAAAAAGCACTCTTCTTATCCGCCAGGTCGTGAGTCTAAGACTTTAGATGCCTTTGGACGCCAAACCTTCCAGGCATCCATGCTTTCAGCAAGAATTCTCTCATATATTTTCTATATGGGTTTATCTCTTGAAGAGGTCACAAAGAAATTAATGTTTTTGACTCCTCTTCTTCAAGAGCCCAAAAATGCAGACTATTCCTTACTGGTTAGTCATGCTCAAAATATTTCTAGGTTCCTTACTCATGCTTCCCTAGACTCCTTTGAGTCTGTTAGCAGAACTTCTGCTATAGCTATAGGGGCACGACGTAAAGCCTGGCTCCAGGTTTCAGGCTTGGACAAATGGGCACAAGAAAGACTGGGAAATACTCCTTGCACTGGAGAAAATCTCTTTAACAAGGAGTCTTTACTCCAAGTTGCTCAGTTAACCACTGACATTCCTGTTTCCAGAGGCTGTTCTACGCCTTCCTCTTTCCCAGTTGGTAGGAAATGTCCTACCAAACTTTCTTCCCCTAGGGGGAAAAGGTTTTATCCATCTTCTGCCCATCATACAGATGTTCCCAAACAGGGGAAACATCGCCCTGGTCTGAAGAATCCACAACCTCAACAGGGTCAGCAAACCCAGCAGTCACAGGGTTTCAAATAGATCATCATTACCTCTCTTGGTTGGTGGTTAGAGTGGCAGTCTGCTTCTTTTCACTTGAAGTATCTGCACAAATTGTATCCTAACCTTTTCTAGATGTCTCTTCATGAGACATCTTTTCTTTTACTCTAAGAGTCTTTATGATCATCATGCCCATACTTAACAGGTTTCTCTTCCTCTTTGGGGAAAAGAGAAGTGACAACTATCAATAAGTCAGTTTTTTCCCTGTTCTGGCAGTTTTCATCTTACTTTTCAGAGACTTCCTGCATAGTCAGTCTCCTTCAACTTTGTCTTACCTCCCTCTTACTACAACCTTCGGTTTGTAAGAGTGGCTCTTTTACACCAGTAAGCCCCTATGGTCCTCTACCTATTCCACAGGGGGATTCTCCCTTCCAGAGTTGTCTCCCCCTTTATTACCTTAGGGAAGCTCATCAGACAATAGGAAGTCCTACTATTTCTGTTCTTTCTTTTTCCCAATCTAAAAAAGGAGGGGGAAATAAATTTTCTCCGCTGCCCTGGTAGTTGCTGCAGATACAGCAATTCCTAGTGGTTAAGCCACTGGTTCTGTTCACCACACAACCAGAGTTTCCCCTCCACTAGCAATCCTTCTCGCCTCAGTGCTAAACCCCAAACAGGTTATTAACCTTGTTTGGAAACCTTATTATCACAGACTGGTTGGTTAACTTCTATTCTTTGCCTCCTAGTCCTTGGCAGAATAGTTAAGTTACCCACTGGCTTTAAACAGTCAGTTTTTTCTTCTAACCAACCTGCAGTATGCTCTCTGCAACTCTACAGAGTAGCTTTGCACTATGGGCCCTTGCTAGAGAGCATTAATATTCTGCCTAGCAGATAACCCCAGATGGTTAGGAGGGGTTCCCCCAGTCATGTTCTCATGGCTGGTAGGTGTTCCCTACCCTTACCATCTCATCTAAAATCTCTTTTGAGACATAAGACACAGGCCTTTCATCATGTGAAAACCTGAAGAATGGCCAATTCTCTGGCTTGGCCCATATCTCCTTTGGACTCTCGCCAGAGATAGTTTTCTTTCAGTGGCAGCTCAGGGACGCCTGATACCCATCTTGCCCTTATAGGCAGGTCACTATGGTATCTTATTCCACTGGCGCCCTCTATCCAATCACCATACTGCAGTTCTGGAGAGATCTGGACTTGCTGCCTGCAGACTGAAGTTATCCTCTGCATTTTTCACGTAGGCCATCCTGGTTATTCAAGAGCTCGATTTCGGAAAGGAATCTAGATTCCTTCTTGTCAAGGAAACCATTCCTCTGAATCTGTCAGTCATAACCAGGGGAAGAAGATTCTCTATGCATCTATTCAAGCAGGTATCACCCTTCTTGCTATTAGATGAATCTTTCTCTCTCCCCATATTCCTAGGGGGATCTAGTTCTATAGGCATCTCTCCATCCACATACCTGGAGACATGTGTCTATATGCCTACTGTAGGCATATAGACACATGTCTCCAGGTATGTGGATGGAGAGATGCCTATAGAACTAGATCCCCCTAGGAATATGGGGAGAGAGAAAGATTCATCTAATAGCAAGAAGGGTGATACCTGCTTGAATAGATGCAGATATATCTGTGTATCTTCTGCCCATACATATCTCTCTATACATATATACATATATACATATATGCATATATACCCTATATGTGTATATATTTAGGAATGTAATACATATATATATATATATATATATATATATATATTTTAGGTAGATATGTATCCACATACTTATCTATCTGTCTGTTTAGGTTCCGATATCCATACATTCCTATATGATCCTGACAGATGGTCACTACCCCTATCAATGCTGTGCCAGCATACTTAGGGTTCTACACATATAACCACTTCCTGTGGTAATTAACAAACGTTTTCCTTACCATAACCTTTCAGGGTTAGGTACCTCTGAAGCTCTCTATGTACCTTTTTCTTTCCTAATTGACCCCATTTAGAAAAGACATTGTGGAACTTCAGTTAATCTAAAGCTTAGCGCTTCCTAAGTCTGTCCTTACTTTCTTATCAGATACAGGGGTCTCCATACCCTTTCTCTCCTACATGGACTAATTCCATTGCCAGTCCAGATGGGTCAGACTCATTTTTCTTTTGGTCCTAGGATTGTACTGTTCTTGGACCAAAACAGCTTAAGCTTTGTCTAATAGTACCTTCTGCGTCTTCCGCTGAAGCCCTACCTCTTTATACTACCCCAGTTTCCCCTGGGGCTATTTCTCACCCTGAGGGGTTCTGACCTCCACTTGTTTTTTCTACTTTTATTACCTCTACTTCTCAGTGAGGTACTCCTTGAGGTTTTCCACTGGCTCTTCTAACAGATCCATATGAACCTCAGTAGACTTTTGCAGTGCCAACAAGGGAGGCCCATATTACAATATTTTACTACCAAATGCCCTCTATACAGGGTCTTCCTCTATAGAAGTCCTGCTCTAGTCCAGCTGTTCCACAGCACCTTTCTGTAATTCAACTCCTACCCTCCATCCCCAGGATGCCTGAGGTTCTGAGGAGTAGCATGGCTCATTCTAGATTCGCAACATGCTAGGACTCCCTCTGGGCATCTTAGCTTGGGAGTCCCCATATGTGAAGACTCAGTCCTGCTTGTTCCTGGAGATAGCACAGTTACTTACCTGTAACAGGTGATCTCTGGGAACAGCAGGAATAAGTCTTCACAACCCATCCACCTCCCCTAGGAGTTGCATTTCTCTATCTCTGTCTTTCCCTTTCTTGCTCTCTCTCTCTTTGCCTCAGCTTTAAAACTTAACTGAGGAGAGGCAGTTGGGAAAGGCGGGAAGGCAGCACGCAGGCGTGTTGGGATGCTTCCAAAAGCGTTCTGATTGGACGCTGGGGAGCGTTCCCGCACAGACTCCATCGGTACCGACGTACCCATATGTGAAGACTTATTCCTGCTGTTCCCAGAGATCCCCTGTTACAGGTAAGTAACTGTGCTCTGCCAGCATGCTGGCTGTCATGACTGCCGATAGTGCAGGAGCTGCCAGGCCCTTGAAAAAAAGCATCTATGATAACCTCAGACCCCTCTGTGATCCAATCCCCTCCCCAAAAAATACCCTTCTCCAGGTCTGATTGGCACCAGTAAGGCTCATATATTAAAATGTGATATTATTTTGATGCATGAGGTCAAAATTTGGGGGTTTGCAGTTTGTGCAAAGATCTTATTAGTGAAAAAACTTCACAAATTTCCCCTTCACAAAAAGTAAACTTTGGTATCTAGTCCACTGAGTGTAATTTTATAAGAGGCTGCCTAGGCCCACCTCCAGTCTGGCAGCATCCCTGTTGCCATGGAGGAGAGAGGTCACGTGACAGGAGAGCATCACCCTGGTGTGGCAGGAAGTGATCCTGTAACTAGGACCTGTCCTCCAGGTGATGTAAAACCCTCTCGCACCGAGGAAGTTTCTCCAGGGCCATGTGCCCATGAGGGAAGGGTTAGGACAGCCGTTATAGTTGGTGATTCGATCATTAGGCATGTAGATAGCTGGGTGGCTGGTGGACGTGAGGATCGCCTGGTAACATGCCTGCCTGGTGCGAAGGTAGCGGACCTCACGCGCCACCTAGATAAGGTCTTAGATAGTGCTGGGGAGGAGTCTGCTGTCTTGGTACATGTTGGTACCAATGACATAGGAAAATGTGGTAGGGAGGTTCTGGAGGCTAAATTTAGGCTTTTAGGTAGGAAGTTGAAATCCAGAACTTCCAGGGTAGCATTCTCCGAAATGCTTCCTGTTCCATGCGCAGGACCCAAAAGGCAGACAGAGCTCCGGAGTCTCAATGCGTGGATGAGACAATGGTGCAGAGATGAGGGGTTTGGATTTGTTAGGAACTGGGGAACATTCTGGGGAAAGGAGGGGCTCTTCCAAAGGGATGGGCTTCACCTTAACCGGGATGGAACCAGGCTGCTGGCATTAACCTTTAAAAAGGAGATAGAGCAGCTTTTAAACTAGATATTAGGGGAAAGCCGACAGTCGCCCAAGAGCAGATGGTTCGGAAGAATGTATCTTTGAAGGATACTACCAAAAGCAGAGAGGTTCCACAAAAGAGTAAAGTAGCCCAAATGCCCTCAAGTATGGAGCAGACAGAGCTTAAAGATCCCAAATTACTCATGTCTAACAGACAAATTAATATGGATAAAAATACATTCTTTAAAATGCTTGTATGCAAATGCTAGAAGTCTAAAAAATAAGATGGGAGAGTTAGAATATATAGCACTAAATGAAAGGTTAGATATGATTGGAATATCAGAGACATGGTGGAAGGACGACAACCAGTGGGACACTGTGATACCTGGGTACAAACTATATCGTAATGATAGAGCTGATCAAATTGGTGGAGGGGTTGCTCTCTATGTTAGAGAGGGCATTGAGTCAGAAAGGATTAAAGTTTTGCAGGAAACAAACTCTGCTGTAGAATCTATATGGATTGAAATTCCATGTAAAAGGGGGAAGGCAATGGCAGTGGGAGTGTACTATCGAGCGCCTGGCCAGAATGACCAAATGGATGATGAAATGCTCAAAGAAATCACGGAAGCTAACAAAAGTTACAGCACAGTAATAATAATGGGTGATTTCAACTACCCCGGTATCGACTGGGTCAGTGTCACGTCAGGACATGCTAGGGAGATAAAGTTCCTAGATGAAATAAATGACTGCTTCTTGGAGCAGCTGGTTCATGAACCGACCAGAGGGGAAGCCATATTAGACCTAATCCTTAGTGGAACACCAGATCTAGTGCAAGAGATAAGGTTGTTGGGGCCACTTGGCAATAGTGATCATAGCATGATCGCCTTTGATTTAATTAGTGGAGGAGGGATAGTAAGGAAATCCACAGTACTACCTTTTAACTTTCGAAAGGGAGACTATGATAAAATGAGGAAAACAGTCAAGAAAAAACTAAAAGGAGCAGTTGCAAAGGTTAAAGATGTACATCAGGCTTGGCTGTTGTTGAAAAATACTATCTTGGAAGCCCAGACCAGCTGTATTCCACGCTTTAAGAAAAGTGGAAAGAAGTCCAAAAAACTGCCAGCATGGTTTAAAGTTGAGGTCAGAGAGGCTGTTGTTGCCAAAAAAGCATCTTTCAGGAAATGGAAAAAAAGAGCCAAACGACGAAACCTGGAAACAGCACAAGCACTGGCAAGTCAAATGCAAGGCATTGATAAGGCAGGCAAAGGGAGAATTTGAGAAGAAGCTTGCTGCAGAAGCAAAAACGCGAAGTAAAGACCTTTTCAAGTACATTCGTAGCAAAAAACCTGTGAGAGAGTCAGTTGGTCCATTAGATGATAAAGGGATTAAAGGAGCACTAAGAGGCGACAAGGCGATAGCGGAGAGACTGAACAAATTCTTTGCTTCAGTCTTTACTGAGGAAGATGTAGGGATGTTACCCATGACTGAAGTGGTATTTAAAGGTGCAGAAGAATTGAAGGAAATATCGATACATCGAGAAGATGTATTACAACTATTAGATAAGCTGAAGAGTAGCAAATCACCTGGGCCGGATGGTATACATCCAAGGGTATTGAAAGAACTGAAATATGAGATTGCAGACCTGCTATTAGTAATCTGTGAACTATCATTAAAATCATCTCTAATACCTGAAGATTGGAGGATCGCCAATGTAACACCAATTTTTAAAAAGGGTTCCAGGGGTGATCCGGGAAAACTACAGACCGGTGAGCCTGATGTCAATACCGGGAAAAATGATAGAAACCATCATAAAGAATAAAATTACTCAGCATGTAGATAGTCATGAACTAATGAGAGACAGCCAACATGGCTTTAGACAAGGAAGATCTTGTCTTACTAATCTGTTATGTTTTTTTGAAGGAGTGAATAATCAGGTGGACAAAGGTGAGTCGGTTGATATTGTGTATCTGGACTTTCAGAAAGCCTTTGACAAGGTCCCTCATGAGAGACCTTTGGCAAAACTAAAGAGTCATGGGATAGGAGGCAGTGTACTATTGTGGATCAGGAACTGGTTAAAAGATAGAAAGCAGAGGGTAGGGCTAAATGGCCAATTTTCCCAATGGAGAAAGGTGAATAGTGGTGTATCCCAGGGATCTGTGCTGGGTCCGCTGCTTTTTGACATATTCATAAATGACCTGGAAAGTGGAATAACGAGTGAGGTTATCAAATTTGCAGATGACACAAAACTATTTAAAGTTGTTAAAACCCAAGAGGATTGTGGAAAATTGCAAGAGGATCTTGATAAATTGGAAGACTGGGCATCAAAATGGCAGATGAAATTTAATGTGGACAAGTGCAAGGTTATGCACCTAGGGAAGAACAACCCAAACTATGGTTACACGATGCAAGGTTCCACATTAGGAACCACCACCCAGGAAAAAGATTTAGGCGTCATTGTGGATACCATGTTAAAACCCTCGGCCCAGTGTGCAGCGGTGGCCAAGAGAGCAAATAGAATGCTAGGTATGATAAGGAAAGGAATGGAAAATAAAACAAAGGATATTATAATGCCTCTATATCGTTCCATGGTGAGACCGCACCTTGAATATTGTGTGCAATTCTGGTCGCCGTATCTTAAAAAGGATATAGAGTTATTAGAAAAGGTTCAGAGAAGAGCCACCAAAATGGTAAAGGGGATGGAAGGATACTCCTATGAAGAAAGGCTAAAAAGGTTAGGGCTCTTTAACCTGGAAAAGAGACGGCTGAGGGGAGATATGATAGAAGTCTATAAATTAATGAGCGGAGTGGAACGGGTAAGCGTAGATCGATTGTTTACCTTATCAGAATATAGAAAGACTAGGGGACATGCAATGAAGCTACAGGGTAAACTATTTAAGACTAATAAAAGAAAATATTTTTTCACTCAACGTGTAATCAAACTCTGGAATTTGTTACCGGAGGATGTAGTAAAGGCTGTTAGTGTAGCTGGGTTTAAAAAAGGTTTGGACAAGTTCCTGGAGGAAAGGTCCATAAGCCATTATTAAGAAGGGACCCAGGATATCAATGTTTGAACCAATACAAGCATTGTGGAACCTGTGTCCCTTGGGGAAACTGCTAGGTACATATGACCTAGATTGGCCACTGTTGGAAACAGAATACTGGGCTTGATGGACCTTGGTCTGACCCAGTATGGCATATCTTATGTTCTTATGTTCTTAGGCTGTGAAGGCACATAGGTGAATGTATTCTGCTTATTTTGTAAAGGCAACATATTCTCCTGCATGCTTTTTAAATAGCCTCCCAAAGACTATCACAAAAAATGATACTTCCCCCAGCTCCGGCCATCCTCTTCCTCCAAACACACCTCTGCATGTGGAGGGTAATTTTATAAACCATTTTTGCACATAAAACAAAAAATATGTGTAAATGGGTTCTTATAAAATTAGGCTATGCCTAAACGTATATGTGGTGCAAGTTGGCATTTACTTGTTCAGTAGGCAAGCACAGGGCGGAGTTTGGGCAGAGTATGGGTGGAATTGTGATTTATGCTTTCATATCGTCCCTTCAGTTCAGGCCAGAAAGGATTCCACAAATGGGGTTCCCCCTCCTCCAGCAGCTGATGACTGAGCATGACAGAATGCTGATGTCACCATATAAGAGCTCCCTCTTCAACTCCAGAATCCAGTATCCTCAGTCCTCAACAGCTGAGGGGGCATCCTTAGTGAAGTGAACTCCACTGGCAGGCCTTGTTTTAAGGGACAGATTGGGAAAAAGAGTAGATAAAATGGAGAACAGCAGTTTGAAGCTGTGATAGAGAAAGGAGCTTCCAAACTGCAATGACAGAAAGCTGGTAGCCTGAGGCTGGGAGTCACCCCACTGATCGGTGAGTTTCTGAGGGCTCGCAGTGCTGCAGGGCCTGTCTGTTGCTACCAGGATCCTTAGGTGGGTCTGGTGGGCCCCTGGGTTTAAACTACCTAGTGGTCCAGGTCTCTTTCCCCCCAGCTGGATTGCCTCTCGAGTCTGTAGGCTAGATTCCTGAGCTTTCCCTTACTGGCAAACTTTGCTTGCGATAAAGCCTCTGTACTGTGAAAAAAAAAAGAAAGAGCTTGGAGGCAGCCCTTTGTCCGGCAGTGGTTCTAAGCATCGATGTTATGTGAGTACTTTGGCTGCGGGCCATTTGTTCCAGTCTGCAGGGGTTGTTTCTCTGTCGGGGACAGTGTTTTGGCATCTCTTCTTTTCTCTCCGTCATAGTGAGCGGGCTCCGGGGCTTCGTGTATGCGGCCGGCTTTGTTCATCGGGTGTTGGGGGAGCTGCAGGGTTTCCAAGCAGGGAGTTTGTTGCATGTACAGTAGAGAAGGCAGATCAGTGAAGTGGAGGCTCGGCATAAAGGGGATGCAGTCGCAGGAAAGCAGTGATCAGGCAAGTGTGTCTGGTTCAGCAGTTCTATGCACAAGGTTTAAAACAGCAGCAAGTAAGGAGTACATCTCAGGCAACTTTACCATCCCTCATGGCTGAAGGATCTCTGCAAGACAATTCCCTCGAGCTAGAGGGACCGTCTGCCAAAAAGGCAAGGTGGGATCTCTGGGGGATCAGGATTCCCCACTGTCTCAGGCTTCAGACGAAGAGGAAGAAGGCACCTTGGAACTATGGGGGGCACCCTCGACCCCGGATTTGGAGGAAGGTGAGATTCTTCCAGGGAAGACCCTCATGAGTTTAGAGTGTTTTAGAGAGAGGAGCTCACAGCCCGATTGGACATTCTCTAGCAGCATTGAATATTGTGCTCCCCCTAGCTCTGGCGGAAGAGCCCTTGGAGTATCCCTTGTATCAGGGGTTCAAGGGCTACCAGGCATGCTTCCCCGTACATAGGATTATTAAAAAGATGAGTGGGAAGTGCCAGAAGCTGGGCTTAAGGATAGACAGGCTATGGGACGGCTTTATCCCATCCCGCATGAGGAGAAGGAATTGCTTAAAATGCCCAAGATGCATGCCATGACTTCTACAGTGACAAAAAAGATGACCATTCCGGTAGAAGGAAGTGTGGCACTTAAGGACTTGCAGGACCGCAGATTGGAGGCACTTTTGAAGCAAGCCTCTGATACACCAGTGCCTTAACCTTGCAGGCTTCTGGTGGGGTGTATGTAACCAGGGCATCCATTCACTTGCTGCAGGCCTTGGTCTCAGTGGATCTGGACAAGCTGATCGTCGTGCTGTTGGGGGCCAAATTGTAGTCAGCATCAGTGTATGTGGCAGATGCCTTTTATGATTTGGTTTGTGCCTCCTCTAAGACAGTGTGCTTCACTATAGTGGCTAGGTATTTGCTATGGTTGCATAATTGATCTGCGGACATTGCCTCTAAGACTCAGCTCAGCAAGTTACCCTTTAAGAGGAAGCTGTTGTTTAGGGAGGCCTTAGAGAAGTTGGTTAAGGACTTAAGTAATTCTAAGGGGGAACACTTGCCAGAGGATCGCCCCAAGAGCCTTAAGCAGAATACTCCGCAGTGCAGACAGCCCAGTGATTTTTGGCGGTTTTGGTCCAGTTGTTTCTCTCCCTTTCAGAAAGATCACTATGGGGGATGTGGTCTGCCTTTTTGGGGCTTCAGGAGGTCAGGAAGGGGTTCTTATTTGGCCCCTCAAGAAGTCCCAATGAAGCCAGAGAAACCCAGGCGGACCTGATCCCGATAGGGGGTCAATTGCAACATTTCTACTCCGCCTGGGTCAATATCATCACCGATCAGTGGGTGTTGGAGATTATTCGGGAGGGGTATGCACTGGAATTCGCCCAGCCCCTCGCCAAAGCTTTTGTGAGATCTCCAGACAGGCTCCAGCAAAGGCAAAAGTGGCGGAAGCCATGCTCCGGTGGTTCCTTCTTCTGCAGATGGTAGTTCTGGTCCCACAGGACCAATATGGCTTCAGTTGGTACTCCATCTACTTCATGGTTCCAAAGAAGGAGGGCTCCTTTCGACCCATCCTCGACCTCAAGCATGTCAATTGGGCATTGCAGGTTCCTCACTTCTGCATGGAGATCTTGTGGTCTGTCATTTTAGTGGTAAGGCAGAGCGAGTTCTTGTCCGCTTTGGATCTCACCAAGACTTACCTCCATAATTTGATTCATCCTGAGCATCAGCAGTTCCTGGGCTTTGCAGTGCCAGTGGGGCATTTTCAATTCCGTGCATTGCCCTTTGGGTTGGTCACAGCCCCACGTACCTTCACCAAGGTCATGGTTGTGGTGGTGACGGTGCTAAGGAAGGAAGGTATTCTGGTCCACCCATATCTGGATGACTGGCTGATCCGAGCGAAGTTGAAGACCGAGGCAATCTCCGCAACAGGTCACGTGGTGCAGTTTCTACAGGAGTTAGGATGGGTGGTGAACCTATGCAAGAGTTAGCTTCAGCCTCTGCAACATCTAGTTTACATGGGGGCTCTGTTTAATACCCAAGCAGGCTTAGTTTCTCTTCCATTGGACAGGATTCAGACGATTCAGAAGCAGGTATGATATTTACTGGCTATGCAAGTGCCAACGGTCTGGTTTTACGTGCAGTTTTTGGGATCCATGGCGGTGGCCCTGGATCTGGTCCCCTGGGCGTGGGTCCACAGGTGCCCTCTTCAGGCAATGCTGTTGTTTTGCTGGGCCCCGCAGACCCAGTCCTTGTCGATGAGGTTGGTCTGTCCAGAAGACACAAAGGAGAGTCTGGCCTGGTGGCTGCAGGAAGGACATCTCACAGTGGGGATGCCCTTGGAACTGCCCCACTGGATTCTGGTGATGACAGATGCTAGCCTCACAGGGTGGGGTGGGTATTGCCTGTCTCAGGTCACATAGGGCTGGTGGTCACAGGAGGAGAGCTCCTGGTCCATAAATCGGCTGGAAATGAGGGTGGTCTTCTTGGTGTTACAGGTTTTCGTCCCACTGGTAAGGGGGAGAATGGTGTGAGTGTGATTGGACAATGCAACCACAATGGCCTATATCAACCAGCAAGGGGACACAGGCAGTGCCACGCTAGCAAAGGAGATTCAGCCTCTGCTCCAGTGGGCAGAGCTAAACTTGACAGTTCTCTCTGCAGCGCATGTAGTAGGCAAAGAGAACGTGCAGGTGGATTTTCTCAGCCGGCACCGCTTGGACCAAAGAGAATGGGAACTGAATGCGGTGGTGTTCCACCAGATCACACTCCATTGGGGGGTGCCAATCATGGATTTGATGGTGATTCAGGCCAATACCAAAGTCAACAGGTTCTTCAGAAGGCGAAGAGAGCTGATGTCAAAAGGCCTCGATGCCCTGGCCCAGGTATGGCCATCAGATGGTCTGCTGTATGTCTTTCCGCCATGAACACTGATAGACTATCTGCTGCAAGACATAGAGATGCATAGGGGTCTGATGATTCTCATTGCTCCAGATTGGCCTCGCAGGACGCGGCCCTCATGAAGTTGCTGATTGCGGATCCATGGTGGCTTCCCGACAGAAAAACCTGCTGGCATAGGGGCCAATACTAATGCTGCAGGTGGATCGATTCTCGCTTACAGCTTGGCACTTGTGCGGGTGAGGCTGAGATGGAAGAGCTATTCACCCACAGTGATTGCTGAAGGCCAGGAAGAGGTCCACCACCCTAGCCTATGTGCGGGTATGGCGCATCTTTGAGGATTGGTGTGTGACTCAGATGGTTTCTCCCTATCTCCAGGAACAAGCAGGAATGTAGTCTTCACATATGGGTGACATCGGCACCGACAGAGCCCGGACGGTGATGTCAGCAACGGATGGAGCCCATGTGGGAACGCTCCCCAGCATCCAATAGGAAAGCCTTTGGGAGCACTCCACTGTGCCTGCGTGCCTGTCTTCCCGCCTTCCCAACTCCTCTCCTCAGTTCTTCATTTTCCACAGAGCAAGCAGGATGTGTCGTCCTGTCACCGCTGAAAAACGTCATCTTTTTGGTGTGGAACATCATGCTTCTGCCTTCCCATCGACACTGGTCTGTCGAATCCGATACCAGTCCCGATAATCCTTTTTTATTTTACATTTTTCTATTTCTTTTAAATTTATGGATTTTATAAGAATACTTACAAAAGCAAATACAAAGAAAAATAAAACATCAAAGGCATATTAATCAAAAATAAAAAAATCTACAAATCAAATTTAGCCCACATCATGGTGAGAATAAATAAACATAAAAACTGGGAAAGACCCCCGCAAAAAGGAAATAAGGAAAACAATTTCCAAACTTACTGCTCTAATATATTAATCCCACTATCCATATACTAAGCTCCTGAACCAACCTTACTCTCCTTACTCAGCAGAAAAGTCTCCAACTGTCCAGAATCCAGAAAAACATATTGAGTACCCTGAAACATAATTCAACATTTACAGGGATAACGCCGAAAAAAGGAAGCTCCCAGAGCCACAACCCTGTTTTTCAGAGCTAGAAAGGCCCTTCTCAGTTGTGTGTCTCTGGATACATCAGGAAAAAGCTGAACTTTAGCACCACAAAACATTTTGTCTTTATTTTTAAAGTACTTTTTAAATATTAATGTTTTATCCTGATCACTAACTAGAGTGATCACTAAAGTAGCCCTGGTGGAGATACTGTCCTGTGTGTCCTCAGGAAACTTAGTTAAGTCAAAATCAGGCTGTGATTGTAACACATCATAATCATCTGAGAACCCAATTGACAGACTCCTTCCAGCAAGGTAATAAGATTTAGCAACCACTATTGAATCACTATTAGACAAAAGCAGAATTTCCTTAAAGTATTTACTTAATAACACATATGCTGAAAGCAACCTGTGACAGGAAAATTTAACAAGCAAACTTTTTTGCTCTCATCATTTTCTCAAGGATTCTATGTAAATAGATTACTAAATACATAGTTTGAATATATCATGTCCTTAATTGTAACCCTGACTGTTTTGATTTGTTCTATGTATTAATGTTGTTCACTGTAAACCGCCCCTGATCACTGGAAGGGGCGGTATAAAAATAATACTAAATAAATAAATAACTTATGATGTATCACAGTACTGTCCTTAACAGTGGAGGTATTTACTGCCTGTAAGGCAGAGTATTGGGCCTCACAACTAAGAACTGAACTAACTAAAGAATCCATCTGTTCCTCCATGGCCCCCAGCCTACTCACAGTCTCCTGTGAGAATTGACAAAGCTGTGGGATGGTAGACACAAGAGACTTCTGTATCTGCGTTGCTACTCTCCAAACATCAGCCAAGTAAACCTGAGACTCCCCCCTTTCCCCTTCTTCAAGAACAGGAGGAGACCAAGTAACTGGCCTATAGATGGACTGTACCAACTGCGAAGTGCTCTGCTGAATTGGTGCCTCACTATAGGTGGACACGGGTGGAGTCAATATAATCGGGGGAAGAGGTGGGGTATGGTTCGGGGAGCTTAAAGAAGTTCCCGTAAGAGATGGAGCCTATGCAACAGTACCTGGTATAAATGCAGCACCAAGCCTACAGCCAGGTGTGGTGGCCCTGATGCCGGCCCTCGAACCGACATCGACGGAACCCCCGAGGGCAATACCATCATTGGAACTGACCAAGACCCCCAGTATCCAACTTACTCCAACTGACATGGTTCTCGATTCCAATACTTCCGAGCATTGGAATCAGCATCGACCTTCGACATCCATAAAGCATTGAGGTCGAACCTAAGACCGCTGATACTTTGACTTCTTACCAGACTGATTCCAGTTCTTCAGAATCTGATGAGGGATCATTCGATTCTCAAGAACTTCCATACATCCCTTTGGACCCTTTGCCGCCTCAGGAATGGCGTTGGTCCCCACCAGAAGATATGTCCTTTCAGGAATTCATACGTAACATGGCAGCAGGGCTTGCCATCACAGTAGCCTTGGAAAAGGAACCGAGGGCAGAGGAATTGGAAATGTTCTCAATATCCTCCCATGCCCAAGGAGGCAGTTATATTACTGGTGCATCGGATCCCAATTGATCTTATGCTCTGCATGTGGAAAGCCCTGCTCATAGTTCTGCCTGTCAGCAAGAGGCTCGATATCATGTACCGAGTACCAGAGTGCCTAGGCATCCAAAGACCTCAGCTCCCCCACCATTCAATGGTGGTGAATTCGGTGATGTGCTGCACAAAGAACTCTAAGAACCATTCGTTCATGCCACCTGATAGAGGCTCGAGGACACTCGATGCCTTTGGACATAGATGCTTCCAAGCATGCATGTTGGCCTCCAGAATAAACTCTTACATGCTGTACATGGGCATGTTTCTGAAGGATGTCATCAGGGATCTAGAGACTTTCACCCCATACTTCCTGAGGATAAATGGTGTGCATTTCAGACACTCATCAATTAAGACCAGAATACGGCTAAGTTTCTTACCAGGGCCTCTTTTGATGCCTTCGAATCAACAAGCAGAGTTTCAGCAGTCTGCATTGGGACTCATAGAATGGTCTGGTTGCAGGCATCAGATCTTGAGCAGTGGGTCCAGGATAAATATCCCATGTACTGGAGAAAACCTTTTTGGCAAAGATTGGAGAGAAAAAGGAGGGAAGATTGAGATGGACGCTCTCACCCTAAAATGCCTTTCCAGGAAAACAGCTGACCCATCCAAGAGGAAGGCTCTTCTCAAAAAATCTTTATATTCTAAAAAGAAGAGATACTATCCTTCTTACCCACTCTGTGCTGCCTATCTACCTAGGCATCCTCAGCAGAGACAGCAGGGCCCTCACTAGCTCAAGAAGCCTAAGGCTCCTAAGCCTCAACCAGCTACACAGGCACAACTTGCGCCTGGTTTTTGACTCCTTCCTGGACAGCATTGCCAATCTGCCCCTGGAGGGTCCCCAGTCCCTACACATAGCCGGCAGACTGTCACTATGCCTACAGGTGGCACCTGATAACTTCACAGCAGTGGATACTCCAGATTGTTCAAAGGGATTATGAGCTTCACTTTAAAACCTTACCCCCCACCAGTTTCACAGGGGATTATCCCACACAACCCCTTCAAAGCACTCTCTTAAAAGAAGAGGTGATCACTCTGTTCTCCCAGGGTGCCATAGAAAGAGTTCCTCCTCTTCAAGAAGGGATGGGCTTCTACTCTCCATATTTTCTCATTCCAAAGAAAACAGGAGGATTCAGACCCATCTTGGATCTCGGAGACCTAAACAAATTCATGGTCTGAGAGAAATTCAAAATGATTTCTCTAGGATCTCTTATACCATACCTCCAGAGATACGATTGGCTATCTTCTCTAGATCTAAAAGAGGCATAAATGCATTTACTGAAACATCCCTTGCACAGACAGTATCTGTGCTTAATGTCTCAAGTAAACCACTATCAATACTGAGTTCTCCCCTTCGGTCTAGCCTCTGCCCAAATGGTCTTCATGAAATGCATGGCAGTAGTCGCTGCCTATTTACGCACCCTGGAGATATTCGTCTTCCCTTACTTAGATGACTGGCTGATTAGGGGAGACTCCCCTCAAGAGGTAAGACTCTCCATTGCACCATCACGGTGCTCCAACATCTGGGCTTTGTTATAAACTTCCCAAAGTCTCACCTCGCTCCAACCCAACGATTGGAGTTCATTGTTGTGCTCTTAGACACTCAACAGACCTGAACTTTCCTTCTACATGATCATTGTACCCGCCTCATCAAGCTGGCAAAGAGAATGCAAAAGCAAAGCCGAGTAACAGCTCGAGAGATGCTACTCTATTAGGACACATGGCTTCCATGGTCCATGTCGTCCCCTACAATTGATTACACATGCGACAAGCACAAGGGACTCTGTCTTCTCAATGGGGTATCTCAGAGACAAATTCCACATCACTAATCAACTGATCAGATCCCTTCAGTGGTAGTGTTCTCCACAGAACCTACTCATTGGGTCAACTTTTCAGATGCCTCCACCTTGATGTACCCTGACAACGGATGCTTCCAAGCTGGGTTGAGGAGCGCATCTGAATGACCTAACCACACAAGTTCTGTGGACACAATAGGAATCTGCCCTGCAGATCAGCCTCCTAGAACTACGGGCATTGACAAATGCTCTTCGGGTTTTGCATCCCTAACTTTTGTGGCAACCTGTTCTAGTCAGGACGGACAACCAAGTTGCCATGTTCTACATGAACAAACAGAGGGGGATGGGATCCTAACCCCTCTGTGAAGAAGCGCTTTACCTGTGGTCCTTTGCCATCTCATACCACATTCACCTCAGAGCAGTGTACCTCACAGGCGAACTCAATGTCCTTGTGGACAAGCTAAGCCATATACTTCATCCACACGAATGGACCTTGCATCCGGAGATGGCTGCTTGGATCTTCTGAACATGGGGAACCCCACTCATAGATCTTTTTGCCACGCCACAAAACACACAGCTTCCACTCTTCTGCTCCAGGCTTCTGTCGCTGCACCGATAGGCCCTGGATGCCTTCCTTCTACATTGGAGACAGGGACTGCTCTATGCATTCCCACCCATCCACTTGATACTCACAATGCTTTTCAAGCTACAGGCCGACAAGGGCTCGATGATCCTCATAGCCCCCTTTTGGCCCTGTCAACCATGGTTTCCTCTGCTTCTTTGACTTGCACAGACTCAACCTCTCAGCCTGGGATTTGCACCCAAACTCCTCTCTCAAGACAATGGGATGCTTCTCCATCCCAATCTTCACTCCCTATGCCTGATAGCATGGCTGCTGAAGAGATAGTGCTCACTGACCTAAACCTGCCTGAGGCGGTCAAAGATGTCCTCCTTGCATCACGTAAAGATTCCACCAGGTGATCTTATGCCTTCAAGCAGTGTAGGTTTGCCCTCTGATGCTCCCCAAAGGACATTGACCCCTTTTCTTGCCCAGTGGAGTCCCTTCTACAATATCTCCTCCACGTATCCTTTAGGTCTTAAAACTAACAATGAGAGTTCACCTTAGTGACATTGTGGCCTCTCACAAACTACTGGATGGACAACCTATCTCCTCACACCCCTTAGTGGCACGCTTCATGTGGGTTCTCCTGCTATCCAAGCCATCTTTTAAGCCACCTCTGGTGGCCTGGGATCTCAATGTGGTTCTCACTCAATTTCTAAAGTCTCCTTTCTTTAGCCACCACTTCATTGAAGTTTCTATCTTGGAAGGTCATCTTCCTCATTGCCCTCACGTCAGCTCACCACATCAGTGAACTGCAGGCTCTGGTGGCGTATCTGCCCTATACCCGGTTCCACCATTACAAAGTGGTTCTGCATAGCCATCTGCATTTCCTTCCGAAGGTAGTCTCCTCCTTCCTTCTAAACCGGTTAGTAATCCTACCAATTTTTTTCCTGAGACCACATGCATCTTGGGCTGAAGCAGCGCTACACACCTTAGATTGCAAGCGAACTCTGGCTTACTACTTGGATGGAACTAAGAATCACAGAAGATCCTCTCAATTATTCATTTCCTTTGATCCTAATCACCTAGGCCTACCAGTGACGAAATGTACACTATTCAAATGGATAGCAGATTGCATTTCTTTTGCTTATGCACAGGCAGGACTTTCTTTGGCAGGTCATGTCACTGCTCATAATGTGCAGGCTATGGCAACCTCTGTAGCCAATCTCCATTCAGTATCCATTGAGGAGATCTGTCAGGCAGTTACTTAGTCCGCCATTCACACTTTTGCTGCACACTATTGTCTGGACAGAGACTCCTGTTGAGATGCTCTCTTTGGCCAAGCTCTACTCCAGCATCTCTTTGGGTCTTAAACTCAACTCCTACCCTCTGTACCGGACGTCTACACAAGACCAGACTATCATTGGGGGAGTATTGACTCCTGGAATCAAATCCAATGGCCCACAGCTCTTCCAAACACTTCAGCTAAAAGCTTTTGGCCTCAGGGATCACTGCTGTCCCCTCCCCCTCCCCCCCCCCCCAAGCCAGTCTGATACCTGGCAGCTAGTGAGTCTCATATGTGAAGACTGCATTCCTGCTTGTTTCTGGAGATAGTATAGTTACTCACCTATAATAGGTGATCTCCAGGAACAGCAGAAATCAGTTTTCACATCCCGCCCTCCTCCCCTAGAATTGTAGGGTTTGTTTATTTTTTCTCTTTCTCTTAGTTAAAAGCTCAACCGAGGAGAGGAATTGGGAAGGCGGGAAGGCAGACACGCAAGTGCAGTGGAGTGCTACCAAAGACTTTCCTATTGGATGCTGGGGAGCATTCCTTTGCGCCTCCATCTATGCCAACGTCACCGCGTGGCCTCTCTCGGTGCCGTCACTCATATGTGAAGACTGATTCTTGCTGTTCCCCGAAATTACCTGTTACAGGTGAGTAACTCCTGCTTTACTGCTTCCACACTGGAGATTTTGCTGTTCCAAGATGGTTTGGAGAAGGGGTTGGCTCTCAGTTCTTTGAAGGTTCAGGTGGCGGCGCTATTGTGTTTCTAGGGGTGCGTGTAAGGGAGATTGATGGCAGCTCATCCTGATCTGGTTCATTTCCTCAGAGCAGTCAAGCAGGTTTGGCTTCTGTTCCAGTCAGCGGTGCCTCCGTGGGACCTTAATCTGGTGTTGAGGGCATTGACAGAGCCCCCTTTTGAGCTGTTGGTGGGGTATCCTTGAAACATCTCACCATGAAGACCATGTTTCTGGTGGTTATGTGCTCAGCGAGGAGGATTTCTGAGTTGCAGGCCTTATCTTGTAGAGAGCCCTTTCTCATCATTTCCAAGGACAAGGTGGTCATTAGGCCCATGCCATCTTTCCTGCCTAAAGTGATTTCTACTTTTCTTATGAGTCAGGCAGTGTCCCTGCCAGCATTTGGAGTACTAGAGGACTCTGACGAGGGGCATCAGCTGCATCACTTGGATGTGCGCAGGATGCTCCATAAATATTTGAGGAGGACACAGCTTTTCAGAAGTCAGATTGATTGTTTGTGCTGTTTCGAGGACTGTGGAAAGGGGAGGTGGCCTCCAAAGCTTCTGTGTTACACTGGATCGCCGCTTATGCCAGCAAAAGAAACCAATGCCGAATGGCCTCTGGGCTCATTCTACAAGACCGCAAGCTTCCTCATGGGCAGAGCACAGTTTGATCCCTCCGGGGGATATCTGTAGGGTGGTAACGTGGGCAACGTTGTATGTTTATGCGTTACTACTGTTTGGATGTGCAGGCCTCAATTGATGCATGGGTCGGAGCTGCGGTGCTTCAAGCAGGACTTGTCAGCCCCTCCCATTTATAGTTACTGCTCTGGGACATCCCATTCATGGAATCCTTTTTGGCCTGGATTGGAGGGTTGATATGGAAGGCGAAATTATCCCTTACCTGCTAATTGTCTTTCTTTGAGTCCCTCCAGTCCATGCCAGATCCCACCCGATATGTGTTTCTGACTGTTTCGTAGTTCTCGAAGGATCTGTAGTGAGGGCGGGTCCAGTTGGTGTGTGGGGAAAGATCATCTGAAGAAGAACATCTGATGATTAGATACGATCTTCCTCCATAATGAGATGTTGTGCCAAGTAGGTCGCTGTCAGCACAGCTTACCCTCCTCCTGTATCTCATTTGTATATAGTTATATAGTTGGCACTGGGATGGTATTCCACTGTTCATGTCTACCATATTGCTGTTACCTTCTGGAAGCTATCTGGGACTATTAGGAGGTGGTTCCTTTTACATTATTCTTCTGTGGTCTGCTTTGTTAATAGGACACTGAATTCTGGAGCTGAAGAGGGAGCTCCTATATGGTGACATCAGAATTCTTTCATGCTTAGTCCTCAGCTGCTGGAGGAAGGGGAAAACCCATTCGAGGAAGACTATCTAGCCTGGACTGGAGGGACTCAAGGAAAGATAATTAGCAGGTAAGGTCTAATTTCGCCATGTATTTTATAAAATATGCATGTTTATGTTTGTTTATTGGATTTCTTGATATACCGCTCCTTCATAACACCAGGGTGGTTTACAAATTTAATTTAATTTAATTAACAGGTTATTTATATACCGCTCCTTCCATTTGATCAGGTGCGGTTTCCATATAACAACATTAAACAGGGTGATCTGTTTTTACATATAACAAGTTTAAAGTTAGGTAATTACAGTTAACAAATAGCAATTAACAAATAACAATAGTGAACTATGTACAATTAACTATATACATATTTATTTATTTTTTTTTTTTTTTTACATTTTCTTAATCACTTCGTCTTAGGTTACAGCGCTTCATTCTTTTGTTGAAATAGTGTATTACCCTGTGTCTGATTATCCTTTATCTAGCTGGGAGGTGAGAGAAGAGCTGGTCATAGAACCATAATGCTTTGTAAATAAGTGTGTTTTGAGTTTTTTTCTGAACTCCATTATATCAGGTAGTTGTCTTAATTCTATTGGGATTGTGTTCCACAGGATGGGGGCTGCATGTGAGAAGGCTTTCTTGTTTGTGGATTTATTGGCTCTAATGAATTCTTTTGGTGGTGTTAATTTATTTAATTGGTCTCTCCTTTGGAGATTATGTGTAGGTTCTATTTTGATGAGGTTATTTATGGACAGGGGTGCTGTTTTTGTTATAGCTTTGTAGGTAGTTAAGATAGTTTTGTATTCAATACGGCTTTGAATCGGGAGCCAGTGTAGATATTCTAATATTGGGGTTATGTGTTGGAAAGGTGGGGCCTTCGTAATGGTCCTTGCTGCGGCATTTTGTGCTAATTGAAGTTTTTTATGGCTTCCTTAGTTACGCCAAGTAGGATTTGATTTGCGAAATCGAAATGTGGGGTTATGATTGCTTGTATGACGCGTTGAAAATCCTGTAGGTGCATTAGTGGGCGGAGTTGCTTTAATATTTTTAGTTTAAAGTAAACTTTTTTTGATATGTTTCTTACATGGGTGTCCATGCTGAGATGTTTGTCCAGAATAACACCTAGGTAGCGTATTTCAGATTTTAGTGTGATATTATTATTTTGCAACGTAATATGAGAAGGGGGAATGAATGTTGTGCATTTAGTTACTATTAGGGCTTCTGTTTTTGAGTGATTGATGTACAGATTGTTTTCATTTAGCCAGGTGTTGATTTCAGTGAGGCAGTCGTTAATGAGTTGTATAGGGATATTTGGGATTTTGAATGGGACATACATCATTATGTCATCCGCGTACAGATGATAGAGGACATTGAATTTTTTAAATATTTTGCATATGTGTTTTAAATATATGTTAAAAAGTAACGCGGATAGTGCTGAGCCTTGTGGAAGGCCTAGTTCTTGTTTGTATGTATTTGATGTGAGATTTCCGATTTGTACCGTTTGAGATCGGTCTGTTAGATAAGAAGTAAACCATTTTAGAACAGTGGATTTTATACCTATTTGTTTAAGTTTATTAATCATTGTTGAATGGTGAACACTGTCGAAGGCTGCAGAAACATCAATGAATATGAGTAAGAATGCTTGTTTGGGTTTGTCTATTCCCCTCACAAGTGTGTCGATTAGCACGGTTAGGAGTGAATCTACTCCGTGTCTGGGGCGGAACCCGTATTGCTGGTCATCAAGTGGGGCTGAGCTATCTATGAATTCTTGTGTTTGAATTTGTACGGTTTTTTCAATTAATTTGGCCATGAACGGAATACTCGATATGGGTCTGTAAGAGTTAGGTGATGATTTGTCAAGGGTAGTGTTTTTTAGGATTGGGCGGATCTGTGCGTGTTTTAGTGTAGGGGGTAGGTATCCATTTTTTAGGGAGAGGTTTATTATTGGGAGGATAAACTGAGATAATACAGATAAAGAGTTCTTTATCCAGGTTACTGGACATGGGTCAAGTAGTGAGGTTGTAGTATTTATGTTTGTGATGATGGATTTGAGCTCTACCTTGGTTAAGGGTTGAAATACAGACCATTCATCTGAGTTAGGTATTTGAGAATTGTCTACCGGTTTAGGTAGTAGGGGATGGTGCTTTGTCTTGTTCATGTAGTAATTTGCCAGTGTCTGTGGGGTTATGTCTGTGATTTCATTGCTGGAATTGTGATTATTATTAGTCAACTTTTGGACTATTGAGAAAAGTTCTCTAGGTCTATTTATTGCGTTGTTTATGATGGAGGTGTGGTAATTTTTCTTGGCATTGTTTATAGCGTCTTTATACTTGTTAAGTAGCGTGAGGTATGATTCCTTTGTAATTGTGTTTTTATTTTTCCTCCATTTATGTTCAGCTTTTCTTAAAAATTTTTTCATTAGCTTTAGATCTTTATTGTACCAGGGGGTTTGGCTGTTTTTAGCGTGTGTGTTTTTCTTAGTTATTTGTTTTTTAACTGCAGCGTTGGTGATAGTTTTGTGCCAGTTCATTACTGCTGTATCTAGGTTTAGTGGTGGGGTTGATAAATTGGGGATTATTAGGTCAAGGAATTCTTCTTCATTGTATTTTTTAAATCTTGAGGTAGGTGCAGTAGTTGGTATTCGTTTAACTGTTGTGTTATTTATTGTGATATTGAAATTGATAAGGTAATGATCTGACCATGGGGTCATTGTGCACTTGAGGGATGTTGGGTTATAGAGTTGGTAGAGTGCTTTAGGTAGGAATACCATGTCAAGGATACTACCTTTTTCATGCGTACTGGTGTTTATTATTTGGTGAAAATCCATGTCTATTGTTGATTCTAAGAAGAGGGAGGCATGTGCAGCAGGTAATGAGGGGATATTAAAGTCTCCGAGCATTATGATTGGATTTTGCTCAGTGGAGGAACTTAAATAGTCAATTAGAGAGTCTAATTTCTCTGACTGTTTGTCTGGAGGCCTGTAAATTAGGCAAATTGTTATGTTGCCAATTTTCACAATGAGGGTGTCTATGTTGGTGTGTAGGTTCGATGTTAGTTTTTGGCTTTTAGTTCTTTTTTTGACATTATTAGTACTCCACCACCTTTTTTGTGAGTTCTATGTGTGTAGAAGATGTCATAGTTATTGTTGTTTAGTTGATTTAGGTAAACGTTGTCTGTGTCTGACAGCCATGTTTCTGTTACACATAGTATATCTGGTTTTTGGTTGTCTAGGATTTCTGTGAAAATAGGTAACTTATTTTTCATTGACCTTGCATTAATTAATATTGTTGTTAATGATTCTAAATTTTTGCATATCTTAGTGTTTGTTGATTGAGGGGGTGAGGAATATTTTATGTGAATTAATCTATGGTGGTTTATTTTGGGATGATGTACTATGTGTTGGTGCCATGATGGTGGGTTGTTTCGTGTGAAACTGTGTATGATGGGGATATTTTAACATTATTGTTATGTAAGCTTTGGGCAAAGGTTATTAGTACTGTTAATAAGATACTAATTAGTATAATTTTACATTTGTCGAGGTTAATAAGTTGCATTTTGGGTGAGGTGTTAGACTGGTGACAGTTAAAGTTAATATCAATGTGGGTGCAGTTATAGTTAAAGGTATTGGTGACTGTAAGGGGTTGCTGTCAATGAGAATGTATGTGTGGTTTAGAATACTGGCAACAGTACTATGCTGCTGAGAATGTGTTATACGGGTACAGTTTAGAGTGTTGACAACAGTACTATACTACTGACAATGTGTTATGCAGGTACAGTTTAGAATACTGACAACAGTACTATACTACTGACAATGTGTTATGCAGGTACAGTTTAGAATACTGACAACAGTACTATACTACTGACAATGTGTTATGCAGGTACAGTTTAGAAAACTGACAACAGTACTATACTACTGACAATGTGTTATGCAGGTACAGTTTAGAATACTGACAACAGTACTATACTACTGACAATGTGTTATGCAGGTACAGTTTAGAAAACTGACAACAGTACTATACTACTGACAATGTGTTATGCAGGTACAGTTTAGAAAACTGACAACAGTACTATACTACTGACAATGTGTTATGCAGGTACAGTTTAGAATACTGACAACAGTACTATACTACTGACAATGTGTTATGCAGGTACAGTTTAGAATACTGACAACAGTACTATACTACTGACAATGTGTTATGCAGGTACAGTTTAGAAAACTGACAACAGTACTATACTACTGACAATGTGTTATGCAGGTACAGTTTAGAATACTGACAACAGTACTATACTACTGACAATGTGTTATGCAGGTACAGTTTAGAATACTGACAACAGTACTATACTACTGACAATGTGTTATGCAGGTACAGTTTAGAATACTGACAACAGTACTATGTTACTAACAATGTGTTGTGCTGTTACGGTATAGCATACTGACAACGGTGCTTTGTTACTAGGAATATGCTATGCTGGGACAGTTTAAAATGCTGACAACAGTACAGGTTGTTTTCACTATGAATGCAGGAACAGGTGATATAATGAGCACAGTGATAGGTGATATTATTACAGTCTAGAAGTCATTCGCATTGCAAACTAGAAAAAGTAAACGTTTTTGTTTGTATTGGTATATACTTGCTGCGGTTTGAAGGTCTGAATTGTGAGGGATGTACGTAGGCTCGACCCTTAGGGAGCTCTGCTGTTCGTTGTTGCTGTTGCTGGTCTCGGCTTGTTTTTTCTGGATGGTATTTGTGTTGGCTTCATGCTCCTTACGGGCCTTTTCCTAAGGGCCGTGCCAAAGGGCCCTCTTGCGCGGCCCTCAGGCGCGGGCCCGCAAGGCGCGGGCGCGCTTGCCTGCGGCTGCCTTTAAGGGAAGCAGCTGGGTCCTCCCACGGCCCGGATTGGGCCGGAGTTGCTGGAGCGGGAAACGCTCACCTCCTTCGCTCTACCCCGATCGGGGAGCACCTGAAGCCAGTTGCTGTGGCCAAAAGGGCCGATTCTTGCCTGCGGCTGCCTTTAAGGGGAGCAGCTGGGTCCTCCCACGGCCCGGATTGGGCTGGAGTTGCTGGAGCGGGAAACGCTCACCTCCTTCGCTCTACCCCGATCGGGGAGCACCTGAAGCCAGTTGCTGTGGCCAAAAGGGCCGATTCTTGCCTGCGGCTGCCTTTAAGGGGAGCAGCTGGGTCCTCCCACGGCCCGGATTGGGCCGGAGTTGTATATACATTTACACTTGCTTGTGAGCAGGCATAATATCTGCATCTTGAATGCTGGTGCTATTGCTGCTGGATTTGTACTAGTATTCTCCAGGACCAAGCAGGAAGTCAGTCCTCACATATGGGTGTCATCGGCGCCGATGAAGCCCCAGCGGAGCATTTCCCCAGCTTTCTATGAAAGCCTTTGGGAATGCAGGCACGCATGCGCGGTTCCCTTCCCGCCTAAAGGTGCCATCTTATCTCAGTCTCTTTTTTTCCGTGAAGCCCACCGGACATGTGTCCAGTTTTCCCGGTTAAAAATTAGATTTTTCAGCGATTTCGCTATTTTTTCTCCCGGTTTGACGCCGGTTCCCTTCCCGCTGGGTTCGGTACACCGGTATCGAGCCCGATTCTTCTTTTTCAATTTTTGCCCTTCGTGGCTGGCGTTCGCGCCCTTTTTTCTATTTTTCCCTGGAAGGCCGGTCCTTTGACCTCGCGGGGACTCTTTTTTCCCCGATGGCTTCCAGCGGTTTTAAGAAGTGTGATCGGTGTAAGAAACTAATGTCTCTCACCGACACACACGACTGCTGCCTTCGGTGCCTCAGCCCTGACCACGATCCTAAGTCATGCGGGGCCTGTGGAAAGATGTCTTCCAAGGCACTCCGAAGTCGCCAGCAGCAAAAGGAAAGGCTTTTCTCGGACTCAGCCTCCGGCAGGGCCCGGACCTCGTCTGAGGCCTCGACATCTCGGGATTCCGATCCCGAGCGCCGTCGAAACTCCTTGGACAGGGGGTCCTCCGACCGGGAACGCAAGAGGAAGAAACGGCTCGTGAGGGCATCATCGGAGGAGGTCCCTGGCTCCTCGAGGGCCAGGTCTAAGACCCCCAACCGTCGCCCTGGGCCCGTGGAACTGGAGAAGCCTGCCAAAGTTCCTCGTGTGGAGCCGGAGTCTGCTGGACACGTAAGCCCCGTAGTCCTCGTGGACTCTCCTCCCAGGCAGCCGACGTCGGGCCCGGTGCCGCAGGGGCCCGAGTCGGTGGCTGCTGCGTCTCCCGAGCTGGGTCTCAGGATGACAGCCTTGAAGAGCAGATTGTCTGCCTTCATGGAGCAGCAGCGGGCACTGATGGCCAGCCTGTCTGGCGCATCTGCCCCGACCACTGGGACATCGACGTCGAAGTCGACCCTGGAGACCGAGCCGATACTCGAGTCCATCGTGGCTCGGAGTCGACCTCGGTCGCAGTCTCCCTCGACCTCCCATTCGGGACGGAGGGCGTCGATGCCGGTGCTTCCAGCGTCAGGGTGGGTGCTCCAGGGCCCCACGGGGTCGGACCCCGACTATTCCTCGGACGAGTCAGCTTGGGAGACGGAGGACGAGGAGTCTCCTGATACCTTCAAGACTCGGTGTGTCCCTTCGGACTCACCGCAGTCTGAGCCCCGGAGTAGGTGCCCCCCGGAGGACACCCGGTTCTCGGAGTTCGTCCGGAATATGGCCACTGCCTTGGCTATTCCGGCGGACCCTGAGGAAGAGCCTCGAGCTGAAGAGCTCGAGGCGCTACAGTATGACTTTCCTCCGAAGGAGGCCTTTACTGTCCCGGTTCCTCCGATGCTGGAACGGCTCCTCTTCCGTATGTGGGAGGCACTGGCCTCAGCGCCGGTTCTTAGCAAGGAAGTCGATTCGATCTATCGACTCCGGAAGAGCCCTGGTTTTCAGAAGGCACAGCTACCACACCATTCTGTGGTTGTGGAATCGGCCATGCATCGTCTGAAGAGCCAGAAGATGCACTCCGTGGTGCCTCCTGGCAGGGAGGTCTGAAACCTCGATGGCGTCGGTAGAAAGTGCTTCCAGGGCTCGATGCTTGCTTGCTGTGTCCAGTTCTACCAGCTGTACATGGGCATGTACTTGCGGGATCTGGCCAAGGAGTTGGCCGGTTTCTCTGCTGGTCTCTCCGGGGAACACTTGCAGAGATTTAAGTCCTTGTCCTCGGGGATTCGGGACTGCTTGAAGTTCATGTCCCGCGCTGCCTACGATGGCTTCGAGGCTTCGGCCCGAGTTGCGGCAGCCGGCATCGCGGCTCGACGTCAGGCATGGCTGCAGTCATCGGACCTTGAGCCATGGGTTCAGGACAAGTTGGTCGATGTCCCTTGCCGAGGTGAAAACCTTTTTGGCAAGCCCATGACCGAGAAGGCCGCTCAGCTCGAGACCGAGCACCTCACACGGACAAGGCTGTCGAGGAAGACCTCTGCCCCTTCTCATAAAAAGAAGGGCTCGGGTAAAAAGCTCTTTTACCTGAGGAAGGGCACTGCCTACAAACAGTACCCACAATATCAGGCTGCCCAAGCTGCCCCCCAGGGTCAGCAAGCCAAGGGCCAGGGTAATGGGCCCCGTAGGCAGAGGACCCCCAAGCCTCAGGCCCCTGCTACTACTCCGCAGGGTGGGGCTTTTGACTCCTTGACCGTAGCCTCTCCTCCACTGCTCTCCCAACCCTGCACAGGAGGTCGCCTCGCCCTCTTTGCCTACCAGTGGCCCCTTATCACCGGGGACAGTTGGGTGCTGGAGATAGTCCACAAGGGCTATGCCCTCCATTTTCACCAACTGCCTCCTCCATACTTTCCCGGGGAGCCTCCCAGGCCTCCCATGCACACAGACCTTCTCCTTCAGGAGCTTCAGGGTCTGTTGGTGGACAGGGCGATGAAGCCTGTGCCTCCCCACTTGCAAGGTCACGGATTCTACTCCAGGTATTTCCTGGTGCCCAAAAGAACCGGTGGCCTTCGACCCATTCTGGACCTCAGGAACCTCAACAAGTTCCTAGTGAAGGAAAAGTTCAAGATGCTTACTCTTGGAACCCTTCTGCCCTACCTCCAGCAGGGAGATTGGCTATGCTCTTTAGATCTAAAGGATGCGTACACTCACATCCTCATTCATCCAGACCACAGAAAGTACCTCAGGTTCATTGTGGGAGGAAAACCATTATCAATACAGAGTGCTGCCTTTCGGCCTCACCTCCGCCCCCAGAGTCTTCACAAAGTGCCTAGCAGTGGTGGCGGCCTACCTGAGAAACCAGGGCATCTTTGTCTTCCCTTATCTGGACGACTGGCTCATCAGGGGTCAGACAGGCCAGACAGGCCACCCTCCGAACTATTGCTCTTCTTCAAAGCCTTGGGTTTATAATAAACTTCGCAAAGTCCACTTTGCTCCCCTCCCAGAGCTTGGAGTTCATAGGAGCAAGACTAGACTCTCTGCTGGCAAAGGCTTTCTTGCCAGCAGACAGGGCCCAAAGGTTGATGGCCTTGGCAAATCAGTTTCTCAGCAGGTCCCTGGTCTCCGCCAGACTCTGCCTGAGGCTTCTAGGCCACATGGCTTTGACAGTACATGTGACCCCAATGCCAGGCTCCATATGCGGCCTGCACAGTTGTGCCTTCGGGCTCAGTAGTCACAGGCAGCCTCAGAGACAGGATAAGGGTGTCCAGACCATTTCTGCACTCCCTCAAATGGTGGTCCCATCTACTGCAGGGGGTGCCCTTTCAGATTCCAGGGTACACAGTAGTGCTGACCACAGATGCCTCCCTGCAAGGCTGGAGGGGCTCATTGTCGAGGCAAGTGCACCCAGGGCCTCTGGTCTCCCTGGGAAGCCGCACAGCAGATCAATCTCCTCGAGCTCGGAGCTATTCGGTTAGCTCTCAAGGCTTTTACTCCTACACTTGGCTCACCAGTCGGTGCTGATTCAGACAGACAACCAAGTTGCCATGTTTTATGTGAAGAAACAGCGCGGCACGGGCTCCCGGATCCTTTGTTGGGAAGCTCAGGACCTTTGTTCATTTGCCCTCAAGCACAACATGCTTCTCAGGGCTGTATACCTTCATGGCCAGGACAACTACCTGGCGGACAGGTTAAGCAGAATTTTGCAGCCCCACGAGTGGCAGCTGCATCCTTCAGTAGTTCAGAAGATCTTCCTGAAATGGGGTCTCCCTTTGATAAATCTCTTTGCCAGTCCAAGGAACAAGCAACTACCAAAGTTCTGCTCCAGGCAACCACCTCTGCGGATAGCAGCGGATGCTTTTCTGATATCTTGGTCTCAGGGCCTCCTCTATGCGTTTCCTCCCACGCCCTTGGTGGCCCGAACCCTGTTCAAGATCCTTCAGGACAAGGCCTCGGTCCTGCTGGTAGCTCCCAGGTGGCTGAGACAGCCTTGGTTTCCTCTTCTGCTTCAACTGGCGGTGGATCCTCCACTGCCTCTGGGGTTGCAACCCAACCTTCTCTCACAGGAGCAGGGTTCCCTTCTGCACCCCAACCTCAAAGCTCTCAATTTGATGGCCTGGAGGCTGCAAGGGTAGTTTTGGCTCCCTGGGGCCTACCTCAAGAAGTTGAGCAGGTTGTCCTAGCCTCTAGGAAACAGTCCACTAGGAAAACCTATGCTCTCAAATGTAAAAGGTTTTCTGTGTGGTGTCAGCTACGTACAGAGGACCCTTTCTCCTGTACTGTGCCAGTAGTGCTTCAGTACTTACTGCACTTATCCAATCAGGGACTTCAGTCCAATTCTGTTCGGGTCCACCTCTCAGCTCTAGCAGCTCACCACTCATTGGTAGAGGGGCATTCTCTCTCTGGTCATCCCTTGGTGTCCCGCTTTCTCAGGGGCTTGCTTTTGCTCAAGCCTCCCATCCGTCCTCCTGCCCCTGAGTGGGAGCTGAATGTGGTCTTGCAGCAACTGACTCGCCCACCTTTTGAGCCGATGGCTACTTGTCCACTGCGCTTCCTCTCCTGGAAGACACTCTTCCTGATAGCCCTTACCTCGGCTAGGCGAGTGAGTGAGCTTCAGGCCCTGGTCTGTGATAGGCCTTACACCAGGATTTATAGGAACAGGGTAGTCCTTAGGACTCATCCAAAGTTCCTCCCTAAGGTTGTCTCCTCTTTCCACCTCAACCAGGAGGTGGTTCTTCCAACATTCTTCCCTAGGCCTCATGCAAGCCAGGCTGAAGCAGTTCTGCATACCCTGGACTGTAGGAGGGCCTTATCCTTCTACCTTGACCGTACGCAAGGGCATAGAAGGGCTACTCAGCTCTTCGTATCCTTTGACCCCAATAGGTTGGGGTTGGCTGTGTCCAAGCGTACCTTGTCCATCTGGGTAGCTGACTGTATCACCTGGGCTTACAAGGCGGCTGACCTTCCTTTGCACGGTAGGGTCACGGCCCATCGTGTCAGGGCAATGGCTGCCTCAGTGGCTCATCTCCGCTCTGTGCCCTTAGTAGACATCTGCAGGGCTGCAACTTGGTCTTCAAGCCAGACTTTTGCGACCCATTCCTGCCTGGAGAGGGAGTCCCGTAGGGACAGTGCTTTTGGCCAGGCAGTACTCCGGAATCTCTTTGAGGTTTAGTCAACTCCTGCCCTCCTGCCCTCTGTTGGGCTACCGGTGGAGGTTGTGTCCTTGAAAAGCCTTTCTTTGCTGCTGAGACTAGAGGGAGTTCTCTTGTTCAGCCTGGGTTCTTCGGTAGCCCAGAGCTTGGGAGTCACCCATATGTGAGGACTGACTTCCTGCTTGGTCCTGGAGAAAGAATAGTTACTCACCTGTAACAGGTGTTCTCCAGGAGCAGCAGGAATCAGTCCTCACAACCCTCCCTCCTCCCCTTGGAG
The DNA here is from genome assembly GCA_033557465.1 of Ichthyophis bannanicus. NCBI lineage: Eukaryota > Metazoa > Chordata > Amphibia > Gymnophiona > Ichthyophiidae > Ichthyophis > Ichthyophis bannanicus. The sequence continues at coordinate 71,130,384 of CM066034.1, forward strand.
TTGCAGTTGTACATAGTTTATTTTTCATTTTTGTGTGCTGTTCTTAGCTATGTCATTTGATTGAGGTAAGATGGCACCTTTAGGCGGGAAGGGAACCGCGCATGCGTGCCTGCATTCCCAAAGGCTTTCATAGAAAGCTGGGGAAATGCTCCGCTGGGGCTTCATCGGCGCCAATGACACCCATATGTGAGGACTGATTCCTGCTGCTCCTGGAGAACACTTGTTACAGGTGAGTAACTACTCTTTTTGTAAAGTCACATAGGCGCCTATGAGTCGCTATAAAATAGCACCAAAATAGGCACCTTCCTACCCACTTAACTTGCATTTTTTTTAAAAAGAGGGGGGCAAGAAAATCCCAGGCACTAGGTGCAAATTTATAGTTGCCATGGCAACCTGGCACCTGGGATTTGTTAAGCTCTGTATTAGCATATAACTGAAAATTTAACCCCTCCCTGGGGCCAGTTATTACTCTTTTAGGAGCTAATTTTACAAGCCTGTTTTGTGTATAAAACATATTTTATGTGTAGAAAGAGGCACTTATAAAATTTCCTGAGCATATACCAACATAAAAATATGTGCTACTGATGCATAGCATGTATTTTGGGAGGCCAGATTGGGGGTTGGGCTCCGGGGAAAGCACTTTGGGAGCCGGTGGTCAGGGATCGTGGCTTTTCAATGGAGCCCCGATGCCATGGCAACCGGACGCCATGGCGCTGTGACTCCATTGAAAAGCCCTGACTGAGTTTGTCGTGCAAGCCCTGTACATGCAGACTGGACAGAATCGGGATCCTGGCCTGCACGTACAGGTCTGTTCATGATTCTGATCCCACGGGGCCAGACATGCCCCGTGGGATCAGAATTGCAACTCTCTCTGTCTGGTTCCGACCAAGCACACAGAGGGCATGGACATCCAGGATGGAATCAGGCTCAATCTGTATATGTCAAAAGGTGTATCCCCCCCTAAAAAACACACTAGCACCCCACCTATACACCCACCCACACAAAGAGGCACTCCACCTCCGCATGACAGACACACACACAGGCACCACACACACACAGGCACTTCACCTGCGCACCACAGACACAGAGGCTCCCCAGCTCAACAGCACACACACTCATTCACTGCAGCCCTGCATCCACCCACATCCCACCCACGCATGCATGTACACACACACACACACACTCACTCACTCACTCACTCACTATCCATATATTTCTGTCTAACGATGCCTCATACAGCCCCTGCTATCATAACAAAACACACTTTATCATCTCTCTTTAAACTCTTCCATCCAAAAGAACAACTCCACAGGGAGGAGGGAGGGTTGTGAGGACTTTATGCCTGTTTGTTCCCAGAGAAAGCCTAGTTACTTACCTGTAGCAGGTGTTCTCCAGGAACAACAGGAGTAAGTCCTCACAACCCTCCCTCCCTTGATTAAGCTATGTCATCATACTCAGGTAAGATTGCTCCTTCAGGTGGGAAGACAGACACGCATGTGTGGTGAGCCTCCCAAAAGCTTCCTATGGAAGCTAGGGAGTATTTCTGCGTGGGGCTCCGTTGGTGACCTCACCCATATGCAGTTATTGCACCTTGCAGGCATGCCTACTCTCTGCCCTAATCCCATCCAAGCCTGTACTTACCACGCAAAATACAGAAATCACGGAAAAGCACCGCAGTGTCTGCATTTTTCCCGTTGCTGCTACCACCAGGTGCTATTTCCATGTTAGCACTACGGTAGCAGCTAATGCTTTTTAGTAAAGATGCCCTTAAGGGCCTTAGTGCATAGCACACTATTCCAAGTGAACACTAAGGGGCATGTTTACTAAAGATTAATGTGCATTTATTAAATTAACAAACATTAAGTGCCACTGCACCCATAGAAATATAAGGGCTGTGGACATGTAATGCACATTTATTTATTTCATTTATATTTAGCTAGTTTTATATACCGCTTTTCACCGGATCAAAGCAGTTTACAGGGAACAGAACATTTTACAGTAAACATATGTCATACAAGGAACAGAGTAACAGTTAATAGTTGGAACTGTTTAACATTTTGCTAACATATACTTTAAAAGACCACTCAAAGCACACACAGGTGACAGCATTACTTTTACTAAACATGCCCCTAAGAAGTGAATTTTAAATGCCTTAGATGCCTTTTGCATTCTTAAATTGTGAACTTAAACCTGCAAAATGCCATGGGTATAAGTAGTGATTTTAGAAAAGGGTTATTTATACCATAAACAACAGAATGCAGGTATTTAAATGTAGAAAAAGAAGGTATGTTCGAGATGTACTTTGAGTGGTCCTTTAAAGTATATGTGTATTACGCATTTTAAAATAGCAATACATGTATGCCTCAGAAAATTCACCCACTAGCATTTACACCCGCTCCAAATTATGCATAACCCTGATAAATTATGTTTTCAGTCCTCTGCTTGAAGGACTGCTTGATAGTAGGCATTTTTGCATCACTTTGAAAAAGACATCCTCCACTCTCAGAATGAAGAGTGACCTTTAGAGGAAGGTTCCTTAATTATTGGCTCATCAGCATGCAGGTTTACAAAATCTGCTACATAAGTGGCAGCCTATCCATGCATATGTAGCAAAATCACTACATGTACATCCATATGCTGCCACCTGTGTGTATTACCCTCTTGTGATGTCACTCGTTTTTTATTTTTCTGTTGCCATGGTGCCTTTTCAGCATGTATCTTCAGTCACCCTTCATGTATTTTATGAAAGGCTCAGTATAAATCTTAATGGATGGACATAGACATCTATTTCCTCATCTAGACAACCTATATGTATTTGTCCTCCCTATGGTTTTACTGTTCACATTAAACTTTAATGGACAGTCCAAAAGGTATAATGACAGCATGGATGCTAATTGTGACTTTAAGAAAGGAGGCAACAACACCCTGTTCCATCTGAATGCAGCATGAACAGATAAAATGTGTCATCAGTGAGAAAACCGGCAACACCTCGATCCTAAATAAAGCAGTACAAAACTTCTTTTCTGGCATAGAACTATAAAACGAATCTGCAAATGCTGAAGTGAAAAATAGCCTAGGGATGAATCTGAAGATGTAAGGCATTTGCCCCTATAAATTGAATGATTTTTGCATGTACCAAAGCTGATTTTTTAACGTTAAGTAAATAATGCAGATTTTTGTTGTTTTTACCTTTCAAGCTGCAGCCATTAGCAGGGTCGATTTCTTTCCCATCTACTTTGAATACCCATCGACCAGGAAAATTGACATTAGTTGTATCTTCAATATTGACTATATCATGGGATCTGGACCCAGGAATGCTAAAATAATTGGTACTATTTCCACCATTAAAACCTGCCTGAAAATACAGAAATATGAGAGTTTGAAGATTATTTATTCCTCTGTAATGCTTCAAAGAAAATACATGAATGCCAAGTCAGATTATATTCCATATTGTCTTGCTAGACCAGTCCAGACAGACAAGTGGGTTATATTCCCTTACCAGCAGATTGGTGGAGACAAATAACCAATGAAAAGCCCAGATTTCAATGACATCACTCCCGTGTCTCTATTCACCTCAGCCACCAGAGGTCCCTTCAGTATTTCTTTGCCTCCAACAAATGGTGGATGGATTTTTTCCTCTCTGAAGGAAAAAAATCTGAAGATTGCGAGGAAAAGATTGATTAAATGCTCATGAACAACCACATTGAGGGTGACATTCTCATTTGAGCAGTACATGGGAGGCTCTACTAGACTTTGGTCTTTTCGGTAACCATAGAAGGAGGGAAAATTGGTTCAGCTCTGCACTCTTATCCTAGATAAGAGCCTGTTGAGCAGCCAGAAATTGGAAGGATCTGGAAGAGTACAACTGCCTCAACGCCCCCTCCCTCCTCCTCTGTCCCCCCCCTGTCGTCCCCCCCACCCACCCCCCCGTTCTCTCCTGAAGATTGCAGAAGGCTCTTAGATGGATTTGCCTGCTAGCCACCTTAAATGCAGTGCTGCAAAGCCAGAGAAACAGTTCCTTGGGAGTAGAGCTGAGCCCAACATATATCCTCTGCCTGAGGTTCTCAGTGGGTGAGTACCAAGGCTTGATCTCATCACTGTCCTTGTTGGGGGCTCCCAATTCTGTTTTCCTGGGACGCAGTTCAGGGTGGACTGCTGGTGACCATTGGTGTGGTGTGGGGGTTTCTCACCATTTTCTGTATCTTATCTTTATCTTTATTGATACATTTGATATACCATCCACATCAATACATTAGGGCGGTTACAATAAAAGCATAATGCTGCAGAAAAGAGGAAAAAACGCCATTGTATAATAGGAAAGAGGTAGAGAAAACAGTATAGGTCAAGCAAAGACAGAAAGTACAAAAGGAAAAATACTTAAGTGGTGCTAACAATCAGGAAGCTCAAATGCCTGTTGGAATAGGTGGGTTTTGAGCAATGATTTGAAATTCTGATATGATGGTTCTAGACAGAGAGAGGATGGTAAAGTGTTCCAGAGTGCAGGGCTGAGAAAGTAAAAAGTGGCATGACGGTTTTGGGCTTGTGAAGGAGATGGGAGGGTAAGACGATTCACATGAATGGAATGAAGTTGCCGGTGTGGAGTATGCAGAGAGATGAGATTAGCAAGATACAGCGGAGTCGAAGTATGAATTGCACTATGGGTCAGAATTAAGAATTTGTACTTAAATCTATAATGGAGAGGTAACCAATGGAGATAGAGTAAAAGAGGAGTGACATGATCATACCGTCCGGCATGCTAAATGAGTCGCGCTGCCGTGTTTTGCAATAGTTGTATGCGCTGATTTTGATAGAATGGTAGGTTCGCTAATGCCACATTACAGTAATCTAATCTACTTATAACTAGGGCCAGGAGTAGGGTGATAAGCGAGGCCGGAGGTAGCAGAGAACGTACTGCCCTAATTTGCCTAAATGCATAAAAGGAGCGATGAGTGAGGAAAGACACATGCTCGTGAAAAGAGAGGGAAGAATCCAATGTTACACCCAAGTAATGGAAAGAAGAAACTAAGGGGATAGCAACAGAAGCAAGCTGAGGAGCAATAGTGGGACAAGGAATACTCAAAGATACCCACATTGCAGATTTGTCAGGATTCAAGTGGAGGAAGTTGAAAGAAAGCCAGGAATAATGAATGGAGGGTGCTGAGACTTCCGTAAAGAGGAAACTAGAGCAGTAGAGGAGGGCCACTCCTCTCCCTCCCCTACCTATCTTGGGAGTTGAAAAGGCTGAAAACTCAGGGGGCAGGCAACTACTCAAGAGTGGATCCTCACCCTCTTTGAGCCAAGTTTCAGTAAGAAAACAAAGGTCAAGAGAATGTTGCTGTATGAGGTCATAAACCAACAATGATTTTGCGCGGAGAGAGTGGCAGTTTAATAATGCCAAGCTAAAGGTCAAGGTGGTGACTGCAGAAAGTAGAGAGGCCGAGGCACATTGATGAAAAGGAAAGGCCCCTGGGCTGCTACATGGCAACAGATTAGCCAAGGAGCAAGTAGTAGAAACCATTCTCCAGGAACAAGCAGGAAGTCAGTCCTCACATATGGGTGATGTCAGCGCCAATGGAGCCCTCATGTGGAGCAAATCCCCATCTTTCTAAGAAAGCCTTTGGGAATTGCATCATGCATGCGCGGTCCCCTTCCTATCCAAGGGTGCCATCTTGCTCAGTCTCCTTTTTTCCGCGGAGCCCAATGGACGTTGTCCCAGTGTCCCCGAGAAAAAAGTGTTTAAAAGTGAGAGATTACTTTTCTTTTTTTTACCGGTTCAACATCAGTTCCCCTTCCCTTCGGCTTGGTACACCGATATCGAGTCCGGTCCAATTTTTCAGTTTTTGTCCTTAGTGACTAGCGTTCGCGCTCTTTTCATTTTTAACTGACAGCCCAGTCCTTCGACCTCGCAGGGGCCCTTTTTCCCCCATGGCTACCAGCGGGTTTAAAAAGTGTGATCGGTGTACAAAATTAATGTCCCTCACCGACACACACACAACTGCTGTCTCCGGTGCCTCGGGCCTGACCACGATCTGAAGGTCTATGGCCCGTGTAGGAAAATGTCCTCTAAGGCCTTGAGGAGCCGTCAGCAGCAGCATGATAGGATTTTTCCTGGGTCCGCACCCACCCGGGCCCGGATCTCATCGGAGGCATTGACATCTCGGGAGCTATCTGAAACTGAGCAGTGTTGGGTGTCCTCTGAAAGGGGATCTCCTTTGCAGGAATACCGGAGGAAGAAGAAATCCGTGAGGGCGGTGTCGTTGGATGGTTCCGAAAGGCCTGGTTCCTCGCGGAACTAGTCACAGAGCCCCGACCATCGTTCTGGAGCCTCGGAGTCAGAGCGGCCTGCAAAACTCTGCCTTCATGGAACAGCAGTGGGTGCTGATAGCTGGTCTCACCGGTCCTTCCGCCTCGACCACCGTGACATCGATGTCCAAGTCGACCCCGTAGGCTGTGCCGATTCTCGAGAGCATGAGGACTCGAGTCAATCCTCAGCCGAGGTCTCCCTCGACCTCCCGTTCGGGACCGAGCTCGTCGACGCCGATTCCATTGGGTCGGGGTGGTCGAAACCAAAGCCCTCGAGGCTGGAGCCACTCGATTCCTCCTTGGAGGAGTCGGTGTGGGAGACGGAGGATGAGGAGTCACCAGACACCCATCGGACAAGAGATGTTCCCTCAGATTCCCTGGTGTCCAAACCTCGGAGAAGGACCCCCCCGGAGGACACTCAGTTCTTGGACTTTGTTCGGGACATGTCAAAGGCGTTGGAATTCCTGGCGGAGGCTGAGGAGTAGCCTCGAGCCAAAGAGCTTGAGATCCTCCAGTATGACTTTCCCCCTCGGGAAGCCCTTACTGTACTGGTGCCTCCGATTCTGGAACAGCTGTTGCTCCGCATGTGGGAGACACCGGCATTGATGCTGGTACTCAGCAGGCGAATTGATTCCATCTATCGAGTTTGCAAGAGCCCTGGATTCCAAAAGGCACAACTCCATGGTTGTGGAATCGTCCATGTGCCGGCTCAAGAGCCAGAAGATGCACTCCTTGGTGCCTCCTGGCAGGGAGGCCCGCAACTTGGATGCCCTCGGCAAGAAGTGCTACCAGGATTCAATGCTATCATGCCGAATCCAGACATACCAGCTATACATGGGCATGTACCTACGAGACCTGGCAAAGGAGATTGCCAGGTTCTCAGCTGGTCTCTCCGAGGGACCTTGGCAGCGCTTCAAGACCTTGTCCACTGGAATCTGTGAGTGCTCGAAGTTTATGACTCGAGCAGCCTATGACAGCTTCAAGGCGTCTGCCCGAGTAGCTGCGGACGGCATCGGTGCACGCCGCTAGGCATGGCTACAGTCATCGGACCTGGAGCAATGGGTACAAGACAAGTTGGTTGATGTCCCTTGCCAAGGTTAAAACCTCTTTGGCAAACCCATGACAGAGAAGGCTGCTGAGATCGAGTCTGAGTACCTGACCCGGACAAGGCTCTCGAAGAAGACTTCTGCCCCTTCTAAGAAGAAGGGCTTGGGTAAAAAGCCCTTTTTCCCAAGGAAAGGTACTGCTTACCGCAACTACCCCACATATCAGGCCTCCCCAGCTCCCCAACAGGGGCAGCAGGCCAAGGAACAGGGGCATGGCCTGCATAAGCAAAAAGCCCCCAAGCCCCAGGCACCAGCTCCGGCCCAGCCTGGAGGGGGTTTTTGACTCCCAAAGCATAACTCCTCTCTCCAAAGAAGTAAGACCATGCACAGGAGGTAGGCTGGCCCAGTATGCCCACAGGTGGCCAGCTATCACAACAGATACCTTGGTTCTCCAGATAGTCCAAAAGGGCTATCTGCTACATTTCACCCAGGTATCTCCTTCTTACTTTCCAGGGGAGCCTTTCAGACCCCTCTTCACAGGGACCTCCTCTTGAAGGAGTTAGCAGGTCTTCTTGAGGATCAGGCGGTAGAACCGGTGCCCCACCACATGCAGGGAAAGGGCTTCTACTCCAGGTATTTCCTGATACCAAAAAGAACAGGAGGCCTAAGACCCATCTTCGACCTGCGCAACTTAAACAAGTTCCTGGTGAGAGAAAAGTTCAAGATGCTTTCCCTTGGAATATTGCTGCCTTACCTCCACCAGGGAGACTGGCTATGCTCCTTAGATCTAAAAGATTCATATACACATATCCTAATTCATCCAGACCACAGACAATATCTCCGTTTTGTGGCGGGAAAAATCCATTTTCAGTACAAGGTACTTCCCTTTGGCCTAGCCTCTGCACCCAGAGTATTCACAAAGTGCCTGGCTGTAGTGGCTGCCTCCCTCAGAAATCAGGGGGTATTTGTCTTCCCCTTCCTAGACGACTGGCTCATCAAAGCCACTTCAGCTCTGGAAGTCCAGCAGGCCACATCTCGCACCATTCAGGTGCTGCAACATCTCGGATTTGTGATCAATCATACCAAATCTACTTTAGTTCCCACTCAAGGTCTGGAGTTTATAGGAGCAAGGCTAGACACCCTTCAAGCAAGGGCTTATCTACCAGAAGACATGGCACAAAGGCTCCTGGTCCTGGCACAGCAAGTGAGTCGACAGTCCCAGATATCAGCAAGACACTTTCTGTGACTCCTTGGGCACATGGCTTCCACAATGCATGTGACACCCAAGGCCCACCTCCACATGCGAACAGCTCAGTGGTGCCTCAGGGACCAGTGGACACAGGCCATAGGCAGACTCCCAGACAGGATCAAAGTGTCCAAACGACTGGTACAGTCATTAACATGGTGGCTTCAACCACACCACTTGGTGGCGGGGGTGGAGTTTCAGGCTCCTCTGCACACAAGGGTCCTGACTATGGATGCATCCTTGCTGGTTTGGGGAGCCCATTGCCAGGGACTGTGTACCCAGGGTGTGTGGTCTCCACAGGAGAGCACACAACAGATCAATTTCCTAGAGCTTTGAGCTATCCGTCTTGCTCTCCAGGCTTTCTGTCAGACCCTGGCTCATCAACCTGTATTAATACAGACAACCAGGTGGCAATGTTCTATGTGAACAAACAGGAGGCACGGGGTCCCGCATCCTGTGTCAGGAAACCCTGGACCTGTGCTCCTTTGCAGTCCGGCATGGAATGCATCTCAAAGCAATTTACCTACCAGGCCTGGAAAATTGCTTAGCCGACAAGCTAAGCAGAATTCTCCAGCCGCATGAATGGCAGCTGGATCCCAACATAGCCCAAGGGCTGTTTCAGACCTGGGGACAACCATCCATAGATCTGTTTGAGAGCCCACAGAATTATCAGTTGTCCCAATTTTGCTCCAGACAGCCACAACCAAACAGGGTGGCTGTGGATGCTTTTCTAATCTCATGGTCTGTGGGCCTCCTCTATGCGTTTCCTCCCACGCCTCTAGTGGCCAAGATTCTGTTCAAGATCCTCTAGGACAAGGCCTCGGTCATTCTGGTACCCCCAGGTGGCCGAGGCAACCCTGGTTTCTACTTCTGCTTCAACTGGCTGTGGAGGCCCCACTTCCTCTGGGATAACATCCCAACCTCCTGTTACAGGAGGGGGGGGGGGGCACTCTCATGCATCCCAACCTCAGATCCCTCAACCTGATGGCCTGGCTGCTGAAAGGGTAGTACTTGCACCACTCCTTCTTCCCAAAAAATGTAGAAGAAGTGTTACTAGCCTCAAGGAGGCACTCAACGAGATGAACTTATGCTTTCAAGTGGTATAGGTTTGAGGTGTGCACAATGCAGAAGGAAAACCCTTTTTCTCCAGGACCAAGCAGGAAGTCAGTCCTCACATATGGGTGACATTGGCGCCGATGGAGCCCCCGTGCGGAGCATTTCCCCAGCTTTCATAGAAAGCCTTGGGGAATGCAGCGCGCATGCGCGGTCCCCTTCCCGCCCAAGGGTGCCATCTTGCTCAGTCTTCTTTTTTCCGCGGAGCCCGACAGATGCATATTCGTTTCACTCGAGGAAGAAGTTGATTTTTCTCTGCGTTAAACTGTTTTCTTTGGTTTGACACCGGTTTCCCTTTCCCGCCTGGGCCCGATACATCGGTATCGAGCCCAGATCTCTTTTTCGGTTTTTGTCCTTAGTGACTAGCGTTCGTGCCATTTTTTCTTTTATCACTGGCAGCCCTGTCTTTTGACCTTGCAGGGGCCCTTTTTCCCCCGATGGCTGCCAGCGGGTTTAAAAAGTGTGATCGGTGCAAGAAACTTATGTCTCTCACTGACACACATGACTGCTGCCTCCGGTGCCTCGGACCCGATCATGACCCGATGATCTGTGGTCCGTGTGGGAAAATGTCCTCTAAGGCGTTACGGAGTTGGCAGCACCAAAAGGAAAGAATCTTCTCTGACTCCGCGTCCGGTCGGGCCCGGACCTCGTCAGAGGCCTCGACATCTTGGGACTCCGGCCCCGAGCAGCGTCGAGGCTCCTCTGAAAGGGGGTCTCCCTCGCGGGAGCATCGTAAGAGAAAAAACCCATGAGGGCTGCATCGGTGGACACACTTGGCTCCTCGAGGGCCAAGTCGCATCGCCCCGAGCGCCGTCCCGGGTCTTCGGAGTCGGAGAGGCCTGCAAAAGAACCTCGTGTGGAGATGGAGTCCCCAGGTCACGTGAGTACTGTAGTCCTCATGGACTCGCCTCCAGGGGAGCCGATGTCGGGCCCGGTGTCACCGGGGCTTGAGTCGGGGACTGCTGAGTCTCCTGAGCTCGGACTCAGGTTGACGGCCTTGGAGAGCAGCTTGGCTGCCTTCATGGAACAGCAGCAGGCACTGATCACCGGTCTCACCGGTGCATCTGCCCCGACCACTGGGACATCGACGTCCAAGTCGACCCCGGAGGCCACGCCGATCCTCGAGTCCATGAGAGCTCGAGTCGATACTCGGCCAAGGTCCCTCTCGGCCTCCCGTTTGGGACCGAGGTCATCGACGCCGGTACCCTCGGCGTCGGGGCGGATGGCATCGATGCCTGCCCGACCGGAGCCACTCGATTCCTCCTCCGAGGATCCGGCTGGGAGACGGAGGATGAGGAGTCGCCCGACACCTTTCGGACTCGGTGCGTTCCTTCGGATTCGCCGGAGTCCAAGCCTCGGAGAAGGTCCCCCCCCGGAGGATACCCGGTTCTCGGATTTCGTGCGGGACATGGCCAAGGCTTTGGCATTCCCTGCGGATCCTGAGGAGGAGCCTCGAGCCGAGGAGCTTGAGGCCCTATAGTATGACTCTCCTCCGAAGGAGGCCTTTACTGTTCCGGTTCCTCCGATGCTGGAACAGTTGCTCTTCCATGTGGGAGGCGCCGGCCTCGATGCCGGTTTTGAGCAAGCGGGTCAATTCCATCCATCGAGTCTGCAAGAGCCCCGGGTTCCAAAAGGCACAATTACCGCACCACTCCATGGTTGTGGAATCGGCCATGCATTGTCTGAAGAGTCAGAAGATGCATTCCTTGGTGCCTCCCGACTGGGAGGCCCGGAACCTGGATGCCCTCGGTAAGAAGTGCTTCCAGGGCTCTATGCTTGCTTGCCGTGTCCAGACCTACCAACTGTACATGGGCATGTACCTTTGAGACCTGGCAAAGGAGATTGCCGGGTACTCTGCTGGTCTCTCCGAGGAACCTTTGCAGAGGTTCAATGCTCTGTCCTCGGCTATTCGTGAGTGCTTGAAGTTTATATCTCGAGCAGCCTATGATGGATTTGAGGCTTCGGCCCGAGTAGCCGCGGCCGGCATCGGTGCATGCCGGCAGGCCTGGCTACAATCCTCGGACCTCGAGCCATGGGTGCAGGACAAGTTGGTCGATGTCCCCTGCCGAGGTGAAAACCTCTTTGGCAAGCCCATGGCTGACAAGGCTGCCGAACTCGAGACCGAGACTCTTACCCGGACAAGGCTGTCCAGAAAAACCTCTGCCCCTTCTCAGAATAAGAAGGGCTCGGGGAAAAAGACCCTTTACCCGAGGAAGTCATCTGCCTATAAACAGTACCCTCATTATCGGCCTCTGGGACGCAGTTCAGGGTGGACTGCTGGTGACCATTGGTGTGGTGTGGGGGTTTCTCACCATTTTCTGTATCTTATCTTTATCTTTATTGATACATTTGATATACCATCCACATCAATACATTAGGGCGGTTACAATAAAAGCAAAATGCTGCAGAAAAGAGGAAAAAACGCCATTGTATAATAGGAAAGAGGTAGAGAAAACAGTATAGGTCAAGCAAAGACAGAAAGTACAAAAGGAAAAATACTTAAGTGGTGCTAACAATCAGGAAGCTCAAATGCCTCCCCAACAGGGTCCGCAGGCCAAGGGGCAGGGTCATGGGCCCTGTAGACAGAAAGCCCCCAAGCCTCCTACTCCGGCTCCTGCTCAGCAGGGAGGGGGATTTTGACTGCATTGGCATAGCCTCTCCTCCTCAGGTGGCTCCCATCAGCACTGGAGGCAGGCTGGCCCTGTTCGCCCACAGGTGATCAGCCGTCACAAGGGATACCTGGGTTCTAAGTATAGTTCAGAAGGGCTATCTCCTCCACTTCCACCATGTACCCCCCTCCTATTTTCCAGGGGAGCCTCCCAGACTCCCTCTGCACAGGGACTTACTCCTACAGGAGTTAGCTGGTCTTCTAAAGGATCAGGCAGTGGAACCGGTGCCCCACCACCTGAGAGGTCACGGCTTCTATTCCAGGTACTTCCTATTACCAAAGAGAACTGGAGGCCTCAGACCCATCCTAGACTTGCGAAACCTGAACAAATTCCTGGAGAGGGAAAAGTTCAAGATGCTTACCCTTGGAATCCTGCTCCCCTACCTCCAGCAGGGAGATTGGCTATGCTCCTTAGATCTAAAGGATGCTTATACTCACATCCTTATTCATCCAGACCACAGACAATATCTCAGATTTGTAGTAGGAGGAAACCATTATTAGTACAGAGTACTGCCTTTTGGCCTTACATCCGCCCCCAGGGTATTCACCAAGTGCCTGGCGGTGGTAGCGGCCTACCTCAGGGTTCAGGGCCTCTTTGTCTTTCCATATCTGGACGATTGGCTCATCAGGGGTCAGTCCCCACAAGAGGCCAATCAAGCCACCCTTCGCACTGTCGCTCTACTTCTCTGCACCGGACATCATCGCAGCTTCTCCAGACCCCCGATCAGCACAGAGAGAGGCCAGAGCATGTTTGCCCCTCCCGCAGCTCCCTCAGCCCAATCGGGGCCTTGCAGCACTGTAGAAAAGCAGCTGCACGCTGCCGGGAGTCCCTCTCTGCACCGGACATCATCGCAGCTTCTCCAGACCCCCGATCAGCACAGAGAGGGGCCAGAGCACGTTTGCCCCTCCCACAGCTCCCACAGCCCAATCGGGGCCTTGAGCACTGTAGAAAAACAGCTGCACGTTCCAGGCGTGCCCGCGCCTGCATGCCCGCGCCTGAGGGCCTCGCCAGAGGGCCCTTTGGTGTGGCCCTTAGGCGGGGCGTGAAAGGCCATTGTCCAGGTCTATCTCCTGAACCAACTTGCTGAGACCTGCCGCTGCTCATTCCCCGTGGCTTCTTCAGGGAGCATAAATTCACTTTCCACCTTCATATACTGACACAGCAGATATCCAAAAAATGCACCGGAACTTAAAGAATGAGGCTGAAAGACAAAAAAACAAGAATATCTCATGCGACCAAAAACGCGGGATTCTACCCCCCTACAAAACTAACCATTAAACAAAAAAGAAAAAAAGGAAGAGATAATAATACATACCCTGTATGCTGGATTTAGGGAGATAACAAGCAAAAAATCTATAAAAATAGCAGCCAGAATGCAGAGCCAAGCTAAAACGATGAACGGCTCTCGGCTTACCTCACCAAACGCCAACGCATGCGCTGTTGCAAAATATAAAAGGCTGGGAGGGAACATCAAGCCAATCAAACGAGAGCCGGTTCAAAAAATCAAACCAACCAAACTGGCGCCACACACCCTAAAAACAGACAAACAGGGAAATATTTTACTTCCCTGTTCGTCTGTTTTTAGGGTGTGTGGCACCAGTTTGGTTGGTTTGATTTTTTGAACCGGCTCTCGTTTGATTGGCTTGTTGTTCCCTCCCAGCCTTTTATATTTTGCAACAGCGCATGCGTTGGCGTTTGGTGAGGTAAGCCGAGAGCCGTTCATCGTTTTAGCTTGGCTCTGCATTCTGGCTGCTATTTTTATAGATTTTTTGCTTGTTAACTCCCTAAATCCAGCATACAGGGTATGTATTATTATCTCTTCCTTTTTTTCTTTTTTGTTTAATGGTTAGTTTTGTAGGGGGGTAGAATCCCGCGTTTTTGGTCGCATGAGATATTCTTGGTTTTTTGTCTTTCAGCCTCATTCTTTAAGTTCCGGTGCATTTTTTGGATAGCTGCTCATTCCCAGCATCTCTCAACATTCTGAACAAGGTACTCTCTGTAGCTTTGATTACTCTGCTGTTTGCTCTCAAGCGCTTTCCTCAGCAATATCGCTACAAAGTAATCACCCCATTGTGCTACAAAGTATTCATTCCTTTGTGCTACTGTGTTAATCCTCCTGTATGTTAGGTTATCACACCCCTACTACCACTTGATTGCTTCCATTCACTTTGTAAAATCCCTTATTATGCTGCACTTTATTCTATGTGTTAACACTACATCATTCTCACTCATTACCTTGTTCACGAATAAGCAGAATCACCACATCCACACTATAAAATCTGAGTCAGCATTCACCAAGCCTCCATGGCCTTCCCACTACTCAATCTCACCATCATATACTTCCTAGCAAACATCATTCAAAACTCTATTGCCCTTTTAAATGGATATAGCTACATCCCTACCCTACCTCACCTGGGCAAGAAAAATCATGGTAACCCCTACCACTCTGCCACTGGATTCCCACACCACTCTCGACACTCACACCTACTGTATGTGGCCCTCAATCATCCTGATAACTCCAAAACAGCTCCTTCAAAAACACAACACCTCCTGAAATGCGCCCTCATAAATTCACGCTCTGTGCGCAAGAAATGGCCTGTCATCTCTGACCTTATATCTGTCCATGACCTAGATCTTCTCATGGTGACAGAATCATGGCTCACTGACACTGATACAGCTCTCATAAACCAACTTATCCCTCCTAATTTCTCCATCCACTCCTGCCATAGAAATAACCGGAGAGGTGGAGGAGTCTTTATCCTTGCAAAAACAGAGCTAAAATTTCAACTGCTCTCCTCCAAGAGCACCATGCACACAGACATGGTTACCATTGCCAATAAATACAACACCATAAACCTCATATACAGAGCTCCCTCCTCCCCACCAGAGGACATCTCTACCTTCATCGACTTAGCCTGCAACCCTGCCAACCCACGCAACCCCAACTGGCTGCTCGGAGACTTCAACTTATCCTCCCTGCAGTCCAACCATGCAGATGCCTTCCTGGATGCTATGCAAGCTCTCGGGTTCGAACAACTAGTGAGCGCCCCCACCCATCTCAAAGGAAACCAGCTAGACCTAATCTTTGCTCCCCATTCTGCCGCAAGTCACAAGCCCAACCTCAACATCGCTATCACCCCTATCCCTTGGTCTGACCATAAGCTAATCACGTTCCAGATTCCCTCGCATCTAGTCCAAATTCCTCCCAACGATGCTAAGACAGAACCCTCTAAGACTCCTCATTTCAGACAGCTAGATATAGAAGAGTTCACCAAACACGCTCTTCCTACTCTCAAACAAACATCACTGAACCTTGATGAAGCAATCACCAACTGGAACACCACCCTGAAAGCATTCGCCGAACTACCAGCCATGGACAAATCAGTAACCCCCAAGAGATGTAAAAGAAAAAGACATCCAGCCCCGTGGTTCACAACAGAACTTCGGACATCTCTCCTCTCTCTCAGGAAGCTTGAAAGGAAATGGAGACGTTCTCACTCCCAAGCCAACAAATCAACATATCTAGAACACTTGAAGTCCTACCGTGAAACAATATACCTCAGAATGAGTGAATACCATTCCAAGCTCCTACTCCGCTCCCTTAACAAACCAAGAGATCTTTTCAACCTAGCAAAATCCCTAATTAAGGAACCCTCTCCTACTCAACCTGATCCTATATCCCCCCCAGTCATATGCTGACTACCTCAAATCCAAGACCCTCATAACTGATAAAGCTTCAGTTTCCACACCCTGTCATTCTCCCGCCTTACAAACACCTATCACAAAGTTTACCCCACCAACCGAGAAAAGCATCCAAGACCTCATCACCATCATCAACACTTCTACAGCTCCAAATGACCCCTGCCCAGCATACTGGGTCAGAGCCCTGCAAGTTGAGCTTAGTCCAATTCTAACGAACATCATTGGTCAATCACTCAAATAAGATCACAAAACAAGATCACTCAAATAACACCATTCCCGTTCTTAACACGCCACCTCTGCTAACCCAATAACATTTCACACCTCTCTCTCATACTATGAAAATTCTTTTAGGCTTTATTCCTTTCATTTGTAAATAGCCAATGTGTTATATTCATTGTAAATAATTTCCCCGGTTATCCAAGTTTTTGTTCCTTGTTCTATGTAAAAAACAGATAACATGTACCTTATCTGATGTTTTCTTGTTCTATGTAAACCGCGCTGATTATAAATAGAGCGGTATATAAAAGATGTTAAATAAATAAATAAATAAATAATCCTTTGCAACAGGCTCATTCCCCTCACTCCTCAAACAAACCTCAATAAGACCACTTCTGAAGAATAACAGACTTGACCCACTGAAGTCTGATTCCTACCGCCCAATCTCAAGTATACCTCTGTTAGCCAAAATAATCGAGAAGGTGGTCGAAAGACAGATCCAACATCACATTGACGTAGCTGCCCCTCTTGACCCCTGTCAACACGGGTTTAGAGAATCTCATGGAATAGAAACTCTGCTCACCACCCTAACCAATACTCTGAATAGAGGAATAGACAATGTTGAAAATGGCTTTGCTCTCATCTTCCTGGATATCGCTGCCGCCTTCGACTCCGTCAATCACAATCAACTTCTCATCCGTCTCCTGGAGAAGGGTATCTGTGGCCTCGCCTGGGAATGGTGTAGGTCTTACCTAACGGATTGTTGGCAACATGTCCGGGTTGGATCCATCACATCCGCACCATTCCACCAACAACAAGGTGTGCCACAAGGCTCATCTCTATCTGCGCTGCTGTTCAATATCTACATGCAGCCGATATGTGACATCATCCGCTCCTACAATATTTCCACTCTAATTAATACAGATGATGTCCTGCTGTTTACGCCATTCAAAGTCAAACACCCAGACTTCACCAACCTTGTCAGCTGCTTCGACGCCATCACTGACTGGCTACTATCTCAAAATCTCCGCATAAACTTCAAGAAAACCGAAGTTCTGTTCATCTCAAGGAACAAAACATTCTCCCCTCCACCTTCCCTAAAAGTAAGAGATGCTGAGCTTCCAAGTAAACTCACCATACGCTACCTTGGGATCACTCTGGACCAGCATCTTAACTTTAAGGAGCACATACGAAACACTACCAGGATCATATACAATAAAATCAGAACACTAAGGCACCTTAGACCCATGCTTCCACCTAATGATTTCCGAATCATTTTTCAGGCCCTCATTCTACCACACTTCGACTATGCAAATGTAATCCTGTATGGTCTCCCCAAGAACACCATCAACACACTGCAACTTGTGATGAACGCTGCGGCTCGCGTTCTCTGTGGTCTTGCCAGAACGGACCATATCAACCCGATACTTAAGGAACTCCACTGGCTGCCAATACACTGCAGGTTAACTTACAAAATTCTTCTCATTATATTCAAGATCATCAACAATCTAGCCCCCACGTCACTCAACGACCTCATCACCCTTATTCCGAAAAACAAAACGAGGAGGACAATTACAGACAACACTTTGATCATCCCTAAAGACTCCATTAAGTGCACCCAAACAACCAGGAGAAGAGCCTTCACCTTCTATGCCCCAAAATGCTGGAATGATCTCCCACCTGAAATAAGATTGATTAAAGACCTCATTCAGTTCCGGAAAGCAATTAAACATCACATTTTCCTGCTACACTTTGCACAAGCACCCACCCCGCCACCATTCATTCATCCACCAACCCTCACAGACTCTCTATACACTTCATAAACAAAGGGGTCTCAAGTAATTGTTGCCCCACCTATAGTTTTATGACAACACCGGCCAATTTATAATCTTATGCTATATGTTAATATGTATATAGTTACCCTGTTTGTCCCATGTTTTATTTCCTGTTATAATGTAAATGCAAACTAGTCTTGACTAAATTGTGCAACATTTGTTGAATGTAAACCGCACTGATAACAAATAGCGCGGTATATAAAAGATGTTAAATAAATAAATAAATAAATAAATATCTGGACGATTGGCTCATCAGGGGTCAGTCCCCACAAGAGGCCAATCAAGCCACCCTTCTCACTGTCGCTCTGCTTCAGCACCTGGGGTTTGTCATAAACTTCGCAAAGTCCAGTTTGCATCCCTCCCAGAACATGGAGTTCATAGGAGCTCGACTAGACACATTTCAGGCAAAGGCCTTTCTACCAGTGGACAGGGCCCACAGATTGATGGCTCTAGCCAGGCTGTTCCACAGCAATTCTCTAGTCTCTGCCAGACAATTTCTGAGGCTCTTAGGCCACATGGCATCCACGGTCCATGTGACTCCAAATGCCCGTCTACACACGAGACCAGCTCAGTGGGGCCTCAGGACTCAGTGGCACCAGGCCACAGGAAGCCTCGCGAACAAAGTGAGGGTGTCCAGCCTACTACAGTCTTCTCTGCAATGGTGGCTTCATCTTCCGAATCTAGTGCAAGGGGTGCCTTTTCAGGCACCTCCACACTCTCAGGTGCTGACAACCGATGCTTCTCTTCAAGGTTGGGGTGCACATTGCCAAGGGGCATGTACTCAAGGCCTGTGAACTCCATGGGAGGCAGCACAGCAGATCAATCTCTTAGAACTGAGAGCTATCCACTTAGCCCTGAGAACGTTCTCTCATCTCCTCTCTCACCACTCCGTCTTAGTTCAGACAGACAATCAAGTGGCTATGTTCTATGTGAACAAACAAGGGGGCACCGGGTCCCGCCTTCTATGTCAGGAAGCGCAGAAACTGTGCTCCTGGGCAGTCAATCATGGTATTCTTCTCAAAGCAGTCTACCTCCCAGGTCAGGAGAATTACCTGGCGGACAGATTGAGCAGGATTCTGCAGCCGCACGAATGGCAGTTGAACCCTTTAGTGGTTCAACAGATCTTCCTGAGATAGGGTCTTCCAGCCATAGATCTCTTTGCCAGTCCTCTGAACCGTCAACTTCCCAGGTTCTGCTCCAGACAACCGCATCCTCTCAGAGTAGCAGCGGATGCGTTTCTCATTCCATGGTCTACAGGCCTCCTATATGCATTTCCTCCCACGCCTCTAGTGTCCAAGACACTGTTCAAAGCGATCCGGGACAAGGCCTCAGTGATCCTGGTGGCCCCCCGGTAGCCAAGGCAACCCTGGTTCCCAATACTGTTGCAACTAGCGGTGGACACTCCTCTTCCTCTGGGGATGCAACCTGATCTCCTGTCTCAGGATCAGGGATCTCTCTTGCACCCCAATCTACAGTCCCTCAATTTGATGGCCTGGCTGCTGAAAGGCTAGTTCTAGCGCCTTCACTACTGCCTAGGGAAGTGGAGGACGTAGTCTTGGCCTTTAGGAGGCAGTCCACCAGAAAGTCTTATGCCCTTAAGTGGCGTAGGTTTTCTGCCTGGTGTACTCAACACAATGAGAATCCCTTCTCATGCCTAGTACCAGTGGTGCTGCCGTATTTGCTTCACCTGTCCAACATAGGCCTTAAGTCCAATTCTGTTAGAGTTCATCTTAGTGCTCTTTCAGCACATCACTCACAGGTGGAGGGTCAGTCTCTCTCCAGTCATCCTTTGGTGGCCCGATTTCTCAGAGGCCTGCTTTTGCTTAAGCCTCCAGTGCATCCACCTGCCCCTGAATGGGATTTAAATGTGGTCTTGCAACGGCTTACTTGCCCACCATTTGAACCTATGGCTACTTGCCCTATGCGTTTTCTGTCTTGGAAAACGCTATTTCTGGTAGCCCTTACCTCAGCTAGGCGAGTAAGTGAGCTTCAGGCCCTAGTTTCAGAAGCACCTTATACTAGGTTCTTTAAGAACAGGGTAGTCTTACGGACTCACCCTAAGTTCCTTCCAAAGGTTGTCTCCTCCTTCCACTTCAATCAGGAGGTGGTTCTTCCGATTTTCTTTCCCAGGCCTCATGTTAGCCGGGCTGAGATGGTCCTGCATACCCTGGACTGTAGGAGGGCGTTGTCCTTCTACCTTGACCGTACGCGGGAGCACCGGAGGGCGGTTCAGCTCTTCGTTTCTTATGACCCCAATAAGTTGGGGTTGGCTGTCTCCAAGCGTACTTTGTCCATATGGGTAGCTGACTGCATCGCCTGGGCTTACAGGGCAGCCGGCCTCTCGTTGCAGGGTCGAGTTATGGCTTGAGAGGGAGTCCCGCAGGGACAGTGCTTTCGGGCAAGCGGTACTCCATAATCTCTTTGAGGTCTAGGCAACTCCTACCCTCCGGCCCTGGTGTTGGGCTACCTGTCGGGGGCGTTATCAGAAAAGATTCTGTTCTTGCATGCTGAGGCTCTAGAGGGAGCTAATTTTTCAGTTTGGGGCTTCTGGTAGCCCTAAGCTAGGGAGTCCCATATGTGAGGACTGACTTCCTGCTTGGTCCTGGAGAAAGAGTAGTTACTCACCTGTAACAGGTGTTCTCCAGGAGCAGCAGGAATCAGTCCTCACAACCCTCCCTCCCTCCTCCCCTTGGAGTTGCAGTCATATCCTTTATTTTTCCTATTTTTGCCGTTTTTTAGCTATGTCATCAGACTGAGCAAGATGGCACCCTTGGGCGGGAAGGGGACCGCGCATGCGCGCTGCATTCCCAAAGGCTTTCTATGAAAGCTGGGGAAATGCTCCGCACGGGGGCTCCATCGGCGCCGATGTCACCCATATGTGAGGACTGATTCCTGCTGCTCCTGGAGAACACCTGTTACAGGTGAGTAACTACTGTTTCCTGCCAGATTACTGTGGTACTCCAGTACCTTCTTCATCTTTCTGATTTGGGCCTTAAGTCCAACTCGGTCATTCCACCTTAGTGCCTTGGCCGCACACCATTTTCCAGTGGAAGGCAAACCTCTTTCTGCACACCCTTTGGTGTCCAGGTTCCTGAGAGGTTTACTTCTGCTTAAGCCCCTGGTTTGCCCTCCAGCGACCGAGTGGGATTTAAATGTGGTCTTAGGGCAGCTCATCCACTCACCATTAGAGCCGATGGCAACTTTGCATCTACGCTACCTTTCTTGGAAGGTAGTTTTCTTGGTGGCACTCACATCGGCTAGGCGAGTGAGTGAGCTACAGGCTCTGGTATCCGACAGAGCTTACACAAGGTTATATAGGAACAGGGTGGTGCTCTGCACTCACCCCAAGTTTCTGCCGAAAGTGGTCTCTTCGTTCTACCTCAACCAGGAGGTAGTTCTCCCTATCTTCTTTCCTAGACCGCATGCCAGTTGGGCAGAAGCAGCGCTGCATACCCTGGACTGTAAGAGGGTGTTGGCCTTCTACATTGAGCGTACGCAGGGGCATCGGAGGGCTTCTCAGTTCTTCATATTCTATGACTCCAGTAAGTTGGGGATGGCTGTCTCCAAGCGTACGTTGTCCACTTGGGTGGCAGACTGTATTGCCTGGGCATACAGGGCGGCTTATCTTCCGTTGCAGGGTCGAGTCACGGCCCACCGGGTCAGGGCTATAGCGGCATCAGTGGCTCACTTCCACTCTGTTCCACTGGCAGACATCTGCTGGGCCGCCACCTGGTGTTCGGGTCAGATTTTTGCAACAGTGCTTTCGGCCAGGCTGTACTCCGTAACCTTTTTGAGGTCTAGGCAACTCCTACCCTCCGACCCTTTGGTGTCAGGCTACCAGAGTGTTACTCTGTCAGTTAAAATTCTATTATGGCTGCTGCAGCTCTCATAGAGGGAGCCTATTTTTCAGCTATGGGTTCTCAGTAGCCTATAGCTAGAGAGTCCCATATGTGAAGACTGACTTCCTGCTTGTTCCTGGAGAAAGCGTAGTTATTCACCTGTAACAGGTGTTCTCCAGGGACAGCAGGAATCAGTCCTCACAACCCTCCCTCCTCCCCTTGGAGTTGCAGTCCTATTGTTATTATTATTTTGCTATTTTGCCGTCTTTTAGCTATGTCATTTGACTGAGCAAGATGGCACTCTTGGGCGGGAAGGGGACTGCGCATGTGTGATGCAATTCCCAAAGGCTCTCTAAGAAAGCTGGGGATTTGCTCCACATGGGGGCTCTGTCGGCGCCGACGTCACCCTTATGTGAGGACTGATTCCTTCTGTCCCTGGAGAACACCTATTACAGGTGAGTAACTACGCTATAGGAAACCAACAGAGGGGCCAGGATGCCACCCCCAGTGAACAGGAATGGCTGCCATGCACTTGAAGAGAAAGACAGCCCACCAAGTAAATGGCTGACAGTACAAGGCTGATCAAATCTTATCTAGGATAGGACTGAGTCCATGACGCAACCACTACCTTTACAGGCGTTAGAATTACCTGCTGTTTGTAGGGTTTCTCTTTATTGGTATTCAGTGGTAATATGATGGTTCTCTTATCCCACGTTGGCGTTCCATTTACAATGTTAAGGTGGACTTTAAATTTGATAGAAGAACTCCTTAAATTAGTTGCTGAATCTGCATGGACAAATCATCCGAGAAAAGTTATAGTCTTAAGGAATGGAAGTGAAACGTAAATTGCTTGTAGGCTTCTGTTGCGTCTGTTGATATTTCTTTCAATGCTTCCAAGCGATTAGTCTGTGAATCAGATGGAGATGGAGAAGATTTGATATGTAGAGCGGTAGGTAGGCTGATCTATGATGTAACGACTTCTACGCGAGGAGTTTGTAGCGTTAGTGGTGTTTTTAACTTATTGTGTGCCTGGCAGTCACACGGTCCTAATGCTTGTTCCACCCAAGTGGCTCCAATGTGCATTCCTTCCCTAGTGCCTGTAACATGCATTGCTCAAAAAAGTGCAGTTAACGCATGCTGCAGTAAACGCGCAGTTAACGCGTGCCCTAGGCCACCTCAGCCTCAGCATGCGCTGTTGTGATACTTGCCTTAACTCTCTATGTCTTCTTCCAGGAAATGTTGTTTGACCTGTGGCAGTGAGATGCCTCATTTCTGGGTTCTCTGGGTTCTGGACTCTGCTCTTTTTGCATGGCAGTTTCAGAGCCCTCCCAGGGGATGCGGTTAGGCCGGCCTTGCCTGCCTCAGGGCAGGAGGTGATGGATAGTGCTATTGGTAAGGATATCTAGCCGGCCAGAGGATCCAGCGACCATGTTGTGAACCAATTATCGTCCTCTAGGAGGTCTGTGGTGGCTGTGTCCCTGGTTTTGGGGGGGGGGGGGTCATTTCTGAGAGGAGAGCTTTATGTTTATATTTAAATACCTCCGTGGCATAAATGTTCAGGGAGAGAGCCTCTTTCAATTGAAAGCAAGTTGTGCTACGAGGGGACATGGGATGAGGGTGAAGGGAGATAGATTCAGGAGTGATATGCGGAAATATTTCTTTACGGAAAGAGTAGTGTATCCATAGAATAGTCTCCCAGTGGAGGTGGTAGAGATGAGGACAGTAACTGAATTCAAAAAAGCATGGGACCAACACAGAGGATCTCTAAAGGTAAAAAGTGGACTGTTGTAGTTGTTGATATGGAAGGACAGACTAGATAGGCCATGTGATCTTTTTCTGTCATCATGTTTCTATGTCCTCCCCAGAATTCTTTCTTTTTTGAAGCAGGCCTGGTCCTCTTTCATGGAAATTCAGACCCTGCGGCCTCTGGGTGCCCTCGGGCATAGTCTTGTGTGGGGTAGGCAGAGAGTGGAAGCCCTGTTCGATTGCTTTGAGTAAATGTCCCTGGCATGGGGCGGTCCCTGGAGATGGGGAACAGCTGGAAGCTCTCTGAGATTTTGATTATAAATCTGATTCAGATTGCTCAGTACTGGGCTCTGACGTGGATGTAGAAGTAAACATAGGAACATAGAAACATGACAGCATGAAAAGACCACATAGCCTATCTAGTCTGCCTTTCCATATCAACCACAATAGTCCTCTTTTTACCTTTAGAGATCCTCTCTATTTGTCCCATGCTTTTTGAATTCAGATACTGTCCTCGTCTCTACCACCTGCACTGTGAGACTATTCCACGCATCTACCACTCTTTCCCGTTAAGAAATATTGCCGCATTTTACTCCTGAGTTTATCCCCTTTCACCCTTATCCTATGTCCCCTCATAGCAGAGCTTGCTTTCAATTGAAAGAGACTCTCCTTCTGTGCATTTATGCCACAGAGGTATTTAAACGTCTCTATCATATCTCCTCTATCCTGACTTTCCTCTACATATTAAGATCTTTGGGCCTGATATTCATCTGGGCAGGCTATGCACCACTATGGCGCATAGCCCTGCCCGCTGACCCCTAACCCCAGATATTCAATGTGCGGTGACAGCATTGAATCTCTGGGTTTGGCACACACAGAAAACAGCCACAGAGCCTAACCTGGTAGCGTTAATATTGCACCGCTAACTGGTTAGCATCCACCTAAAACTAGGCGAGCCAAAAGCTGGCCTAGTTTTAGCCATGGATCGCTAACCAGGTAGCGGTGAAATATTGCCGCTACCCGGTTAGGAGCAGTCTCCGCCTCCGCTCCACTCCGGAACGCACCTGACACACCCCGATGCTAACCGAATACCATCGGGGCTCATAGGCGAATTAGAAGGGGATATTCAACGGCACCTACCGTGTAAGTGCCATTGAATATCCCCATTTAAGGCACTGACATGGTTTACTGAGCTTGAACCGTGTAAATGCCTTTCAAATATCAGGCCCTTTAAGTCTGTCTTCATATGTTTTATAATGAAGACCACTAACCATTTTAGTAGTCACCCTCTGCACCGACTCCAACCTGTTTATTTCCTTTTGAAGGTGTGGTCTCCAGAATTGCACTCAATACTTCAAATGAGGTCACCCCAGAGGCTTATACAAAGGCACTATCACCTCCTTTTTTCTGCTGGCCATTCCTCTCCTTATGCACCCAAGCATCATTCTGGTTTTCTCTGTTGCCTTTTCTACCTGTTTAGCTACTTTAAGATCATCAGCCACAATCATGCCCAGGTCCCATTCTTCTTTTGTGTACAGAAGTACTTCATCCCCTACCATGTACCACTCCCTTGGATTTTTGCAACCCAAATGCATGACCCTGCATTTTTTAGCATTAAATCTCAGCTGCCAAATTCTAGACCATTCTTCAAGCTTAGCTAGATCCTTCCTCATGTTATCTACTCGTTCCTGGGTGTTTATTCTATTGCAGATTTTAGTATCGTCTGCAAACAGGCAAACCTTACCCGACAGCCCTTCCGCTATATCACTAACAAAGATGTTAAACAGAATCGGACCAAGGATAGATCCCTGCAGCACACCACTGGTAATTTCTTTCTCCTCAGAGTGAGCTCCATTTACCTGTACCCTTTGCCGCCTCCCACTCAACCAATTTCTAACCCAATCAGTAACTTTAGAGTTCATCCCTAGGGTGCTCAGTTTGTTTATAAGTCGCCTGTGCAGAATGGTGTCATAGGCTTTACTGAAATCTAAAACATCACATCTAGGGTTGTCCTTTGGTCCAACATTTAAACCAGAGAGCCAGCAGGCATGCCTGCGCCTGGCAGGCCCAAGCCTGAGGGCCCTTAGGCGGGGACCAAGAGAACAAAAGAAGCTTCCCCCCTCCATACTCCAACATAATTACACTCCTATAAGGCCTTGACAACCCCAAGAACAACTAAACCACCAGAATACAACTGAAACTCCCCCACCACTGACCACACTCATGTATTTTCACCCAAGAATGTCCACAAGCAGTCAATAGAAAAGGTGCCATTGCTTGGGCCAAGCTTCCCACTGCCCACATCTCACACAACTAACACACCATATGCCCTACAGCACCACCATGCGCCCCATATAGGCAACTCTTTATGCCCTTCTAGCTCTCAAAGTACTAACCTTAACCTCTAATGCCTAACATTTCCCCCATAGTCACCTCATAATCATTCCTTGTGCACCCTACCTCTTACCCACTCTTCAATATGCACACACTCAACCAAGGAATCTCCCCCTGCCTAATACATATTCCTACCCTTCCGCAGCTAACAGACATGCACCCATCCTCCTCTTATACCACACTCAAACTTAACTGCGCACTTAATAAATGCACGTTCAATCAAGAAAAAGATCCAATTAATCAGAGACCTCACCATAACAAAGATCTAGACATCCTGGGGGTCATTCTGAGCCGCGTTTAGTGGGAACGGACGTCCAGGTCGGACATTCATCTCCGCTAAAAGCCTGGACCATATCCCCTGCCCAAAGCTCCCCACACGTACATAGGAAATGTACGGGGAGCTCTGGATGGAAGCAGGAGAGGGCGGGCCGAGGGCGGGTGGTGGGCGGGGATGCGACCCCGGACATACAGGGTCGATTCTGATGTTGGCCCTGTATGTCCGGGGTCGCCAACATGGATGGGGGACTTATTCCACCTTGGAGGAGGAATAAGTCCCCCTGGACATTGGGGGACAGAGGTGCAGGGCCAGGTCAGTGGGGTGAGGGGGTACAGGAGCTTCCCTGCAGCCCAACCCTGCCTTTGAAATGCTGCATCAGGAGTCGGGCTGCAGGGAATGATCTTCGTGGTGGTGGCGGCTGGGGATCGCTGCTCCTTAATGGAGCCACGGTGCCATGGCAATGGGACACCACAGCACTGCAGCTCCATGCAGGAGACAGGGCAGGCCTGTGTGGGGAAACTATGGGACATCTAGTGGCACAGAATCAAAGGGATGGCCTGCCCATCCAGGCATGGGCTGGCTGTCTAGACTCGATTCTGATCCCGTGGGAACATTTAGCTCCCATGGGCTCAGAATCGGGGACTAGACTGGCCCATTCATGTCCTGGACGACTGGGCGGGCAGGTCATTCCTCCTTCAGAATCGGGCCCCCTGTGTATAACCAAAACCTGGACACATGAAACAGATTTAGTACTAATGAATCATCTCACCCCCCAGGCTTACCAATTACCTCAGTACCCTCGTTCTCAACGTCTAGGGGGAAGAGTACTCACCCTCTGCAAGCTCAAATGCAACTTCAGCACCCAAGCCTCCGGCAGCACAAGCGGATCAGACACCCTCACCATTTCAAATAAACTCATCACATTATGCCTCGTATAACAGCCCCATCCTCTCCTGCCTTCGACCTAACTGGTATCCTAGAATACGATCACCAGGACAAACAAAATCACCATACTACTAGGGGACTTTAATCTACCCTCCCTCCATCAAAACCAGGCCACCACCTTCCTAGATGCTATGAAAGCCATAGACTTTGAGCAGATAGTACAAACCCCCACTCATGACAAAGGCAACATCCTTGACATGATCTTTATCAACAATCACACACCCCATCCCCACCCCCCACTCCTTACACAAATACAAATAGAATCAGTACCCTGGTCCGACCACAGCCTCATCAACTTCCATCTTCCACCCTCCACCAGACTCTCCCACACCTCATCAAAACCAAGAAAGAAAAGATTCAAACAATTCAACAGAAAAGAATTCCTCAACAACATACTTCCTTTACTCGACAACAGAACCAATGACCCCGAATCCTTTCCAGATATGTGGAACAATACCATCCAGACAGCCTCAGCAGCACCAAACAATTTACACTACAAGTCCAACAAACTCCATAAAACCCCCTGGTATATGCCAGAACTCCAGAGAATCAAAACCCGCCTACAAAAACTAGAAAGAAAATAGCGAAAAACCAGACACCCCATCAACAGCACTACTACATGAATCTGCTAGATGAATACAGGACAACAACGGACAATGCAAAAAAAACAATACCACTCCAAACTAATCAACTCATCCCTCAACTATCCAATAGAACTCTTTGATGTTGTGAAACAACTAACCAAGCTCCCCACCAAACCCACTCCAGCCAATATAATTAACCCTCAACAATAAGCAGACCACTTCAATCGCCTTCAACAACCCCAGCTACGAGATCTCTCCGAACCTCAATCATTCACCACTGCAATATCCTGCCCATCCTTCCACCCCATAAGCACCAGCCACATTGAAACCATCATCTCTTCACTTAACACTACCACTTTCCCCTTTGATCCATGCCCAGTTTCCTGGATCAAGGCAACTAAAATGGAATTCAGTCCTATCATCACAAATTCACCCAAGCATCTCTCACCCAAGGACTTATGCCCATGAGCCTCAAATCTGCCTCAATTCGCCCAATCCTCAAAAAACCCAACCTTGACCCAACGACCCAACTTCTTACAGACCCATCGCCAGCCTTTCATTCATTGCCAAAATCATAGAAAAAGTGGTATGTCAATAGCTCCAAGAACATATTGACCATTTGACCCCCAACAACATGGCTTCCGTCCCTACCATGGAGTTGAAACCCTCCTCCTCTCCTTTCTAAACTAACTCTTTCAAGGCATCCAGACTGTGCAACAATGATTTATTTTAGGTTTTTTTTTATTGTTCTTTATTGTTGCAGCCACAGCAGACCATCTATTACATATTGAACTTTTACAGTCATTTGTCTTATACATACAGTCACTTTGGCAAATTACATTGTCATATCCCAGGTGTTCCTTCTGACAGCTCGCCCCCTTAGATCAACTGTGTACATTTCAACACCTCCCGAGTTTTCTTCATGTCCCTTCAGTCCCCCCAGAGGGCTACCTCTCCCCTCCTGGGGCCCCTGGTCTAATTGTCAGCACCTATAGTATTTTAACCATGGAGCCCTTCTGGTGATTGAGATGGGCCTGTTAGTTTGCTTTTCTATTTTTCCTTTCCCCTCTACCCCTTCCCTTCCCTCCCCCTCCCATCCACTCTCCCGCCTGGCCCCTCCAGCTCCACCTGGCGCTCACCTGGGCATTTCTACTTCTAATTTCAGCCATAGCTGGGCATATTGTTTTTTCTGTAGCGACCCGCTATCTGGGGTGTCACGTGTCACCCAGGCCACCATTGTTTTCATCCTAGCCAGCCACCTCTTGTATTCAGGTGCCTCTTTTTCCACCCATCTAGTCAGTATCACTTTTCTCACTATAAACAGGGCCACTTTGCCAAATCTCCTTCCATCTGGGCTCACCCCTTTGTCTTTCATTGGTTGCTCATCTCCCAATAGTAAGGTTTTATATGTCTACTCAATCGAAAGGCTCAATATGTTCTGCATTTGCTTCAACACTCCCTCCCAATAGCGGGCCAACACAGGGCACTCCAGAAACATATGCGTTAAAGTTTCCCATTTCTCTCCACATCTGGCAGATTCTGGGATCACCCACAGTTTCATCTGTACCCCCCACTCTCTAGAGATATACTCCCTATTTTAAACTGCATCTCCTGCAGGGTGGCATCTGGGGTATCCTTTGAAATTCCACTTTAAATCCTCCTCATTCACTGGTCTCCAAGCTCGTTTCCTATTTCTCGGCCACTAGGACCATCCCCTTATCTGTCTTCCATGATCTGGTCGTCTGGTACCAATGCGACACTTTGTTTAGCTTAGCAGATGTCCCTCGGAATGTCCTATCTAATGGTGTATAGCGGGCATATCCTCCTGTTCCCTTATACCCCCCCCCCCCCATGACATAATGTTGGCATTGTAGGTAGGCAAAGAATTGGGAGTTGGGGATGTACCACTTGTGTTGCATAGCTTCAAATGTGAGGAAATGTGTTCCCCCCATTTCCATCAGTTGCCCCAACTTTTTACATCCCATCTGTTCCCATAGTTGAAAGACCCCCCCCCCCTCTAATCCTGGATCCTGGATTTCTCATCAGCTGTTGGAATGGAGATTGACCCTTCAATCTCTCTCCCCCCCCCCCCCCATTCGGCCTCTCCACCAACCCCAGGCCTTCTGTAGTGGGTGCAAATACCAAATCTTCCCCAACATTCTATATCATCGCCATGCTTTCCCTTGCAAAAGATTCATACACCTGTAAGGTGCACAGTCAGCTTTAAAAAAATCATGTGACGCATATTTTTCCCCTCTCGTGTTCCCATCGCATGAGAGAGGCCACGTTATATAACTGGAGGTCTGGGAATCTTAGTCCTCCCCATTCCCTGGCCATGGTTAACTTGACATAGCTAAGCCTTGCTCTTTTGCTCCTCCACAGAAAGGATGTGATTATTGTTTTGTGGAGCTTTACTTCTCTTTCCCTGATTCAAGGGTGGATCATCTGAAGAGGGTAAAGGACCCGCTGCAGCATCGTCATCTTTACTAGTGCTATTCGCCCATCAAAGAGAGGGGTAGCTCCCTCCATTAACTGCATAGGTTTCTGATGCTTTCCAATCTTTCCACAATGTTTATAATGGTACACCTTCCTGGGGTCCCTGTGTAAATATATGCCCAAGTTCTTCAAATAGTCCCTTGCCCACCCTAGAGGGAAATTGGCTTTTGCCTGGTATGCGCATGATCTCGTTAATATGTAGCCCTGAGAATGCCCCAAACTAGGTGATGGTGTCCATCACTTTGCCAATATCCCTACTGGCATTGCTCAGGAAAAGCAGCATGTTGTCCGCATATAAAATGATTTTGCAGGTTTCCCTGCCTATACGAATCCGATCCCATTCCTTTGATTGCCAAATTTTTTAGGCCAGGGGCTCCAGCATTAAAATGAAAAGGAGTGGTGATAATGGGCAGCCCTGTCGTGTTCCTCTGTGCAGACAAAAGGGCTCGGACAGATTGTCATTGGCAAAGGTTTGTGCACAGGGTTTGTGATAGAGCACCCAGACCCAGTTGAGGAACTCGCCCCATATTCCAAATCTATTCACCATCCAGAATATGAAGTCCCAGGACACATTATCGAATGTCTTTTTGGCGTCCAGACTCATAATGATCTCATCTCCCGGTTTGACTTAGGCTGCGTATAGTACACTAAGGGCTCTAAGAATGTTTGCGGATGCAAACCTCCCCGGTACAAAGCCCACCTGGTCTGGATGTACCAAGTGGGGCACGTAGCAGCATAGCCATTGAGCCAGAATAGTGGCCACAAATCTGACATCCTGATTAGTTAACAAAATGGGTCTATAAGAGCCTACTAGCGCAGGGTCCATTCCTGGTTTTGGCAAGTCCACCACAGTAGCATGATTTTGCCTTCCTCCCAGCAAAACTAGTTCCAGGGCTTCCGAGCACTGCGCCATAAAGGGTGCTACCATTTGCTCACCCAGAATCTTGTAGAACTCAGCTCCCATGCCGTCTAGCCCTGGGGCCCTCGTTAGTTTCCCAGCATGAACTGCCTTCAATACCTCATCCTTTGTAAAGGGGGCATTTAGGCTTTCCCTTTCAGTCTCCTCCAGCTCTGGTAGCTCCAGGCCTTGGACAAAAACCTTCCAGCTTGCCTCATCCTGCCTTCCTTTTCTGTATAGCTTGCTATAGTACTTTTGGAATTGTTGCAATATAGCTTGCTCTGTTTCATGAACCACTCCTTGGGGGTCTCAGATCCCCATAATCAAATTCTTTTTCCTAGCTGGGCTGATCAGCTTGGCCAATAGTTTCTTGCTCTTATTTCCCCAGTGGTGGAGCTGGTATTTATACATAGGAATATCTCCTTCTGCCCTCTGATTTAGCACGTCATTAAGTTCTTTGTTTATTTCTAGATATTTTGCCCTTTTTATCTCTCCTAGTCGCTAAATGTGCTGCCGGCAAAAGGAATGTAGCGCTTTAGTTAATTCTAATAATTTTGTGTCCACTTTTTACGGGCCACGTAGGTCAAGATTTCTCCTCTCATAGTGGCTTTCACTTTTTCCCACAATGTACATCTGTCTACATCACCCCTGTCATTCTCCTCCCAATACTTTCTCCATGCAGTTTGCAGGTGTTGGTGAAAGTTCTTATCCCTGTACAGGGTGGGATTCATGCGCCATGGGCAATTCCCTTGCTGTGTCGCTGTTTTATTTAGCCTAATCTTCATCCATATTGGTTCATGATCGGACAACCCAGAGTCCCCATTTTCTGCTTTCTCCAAGCCCCAGAACATTGTGTCAGCTATCAACAAGTAGTCTATTTGGGCGTAGTTGTTGTGAGGGGCCGAGTAGTGGGTAAAAACTGTCTCTCTTGGGTGTAATGTACACCACACATCTACCATCCCCAGTTCTTTCATCAAGAATCCCACCCTCTTCTGTTCTGGTTTCTTTATATTCTGTCATGGTGGTTTGCAATCCTGTATTGGATCTCTTGGCAAATTAAAATTCCCTCCTATTATGAGCTGGTATTCCTCAAAGCCCACTAATTTCAGCAGTAATGAGGAAAACGAATGCATGCTGATAGATGTTGGGGGCATACAGATTACATAGAACCACTCTTTGCCCCCTCAATTCCCCCCCTAAAATAAGGTATCTGCCTTCGGGTCTGCTACACTTTTGGTGTCACAAAAGCTACTCGTTTGTTTATGAGGGGGCCACACCTTGTTGCCTGCCATTGTACGAGGCCGCACCACTCTCCCACCCATTCCCTACATAGCGTTCGGTGTTCTGTGTCATTTAGATGTGTCTTCTGCATGAAGACGATATCTGCATGCTCCCTACAAAAGAAATTTAGGAGTTTGGTGCATTTCCCTGGCGAGTGAATGCCCCCCCCCCTATGTTTTGATTAATTTGATCTTATTATTAGCCAATACCCTCTCTGGGAGTGTTTTGACTTATGTTTTCTTTTTCATCAATATTGGCCTCCAGCGCCTCCCAGCTGAGTGCTGCAGCCCACACTTCCTGCCCGGTGATGTCATGTGAGGCTCAGAGTGGTCCTCGTCTTCTTCTCCTCTTGTCATTCTCTGTCACCCTCCTCCCTCCCCCCTTCTCTTCCCCCTTCCCCCATCTGTATACAATACCTCCCCTTAACACACGTACCCCCTCTCAGTCCATCATATTGCACTAACACTTCTCCTCCCCATCCCTCCTCCCTCACTTCTATTCATCATCCATACTCATCCTTTTCAACCACACCAACTCATTCATACCTCCTCTCCTCCCTCTCACCCTGCACTAACTTTCATATCCTCTCCCTTCTCCCCGCACTACAATACAAGGCAATTGTCCAATTTCACATTATCTGCTTTCATATGCATCCAGTACAGTTTTTTGGTGTCTCAAAAACTGCGGGGGGTCCCCCTCGCATTATTTATTTTATTTATTCATTTAGTCTTATATACCGCGCTTTTCAGTATCAGTGCGGTTTACAAATAACAAAAACTTTGCATCAGAACAAGTGATCTTAATGCTTACATCGTATCAGGAGAGATAAACTTGGGCTGAAAAATAGGAGACTATATACAAGTCAATAACAGGGTTATTGAAAACTATTTACAGTTTATATACAAGCTGATATTCATAATGCATTGGTATTAGTTTATTATTTAGAATGACTCCCCTTTTCGGTAGTCCATGCAGTGTGGCAGGTAAAGTCTATCATCTGCACTGCTTCACTGGCGAGTGTTCATCTTTGGGGTTCCTTTGCTCACTCTCCGCTTTAATTTGTAGAGTGCTTGGCCCGTCTTCTGTACAGTTGCAGCCCCCCCATTGCTATTACCACTCTTTTGTACAGTTGCAGCCTCCTCATTGCTGTTACCACTCTTCTGTACAGTTGCAGCCTCCCCATAACTGTTACCACTCTTTTGTCCATTTCACCATTAATGTCTCATTTTAACTTTTCTGCTCAACTTTATATCCATAACCGCAGGCAGGCTCTCATAGTAAACTTTACCCAAACTGCGAACAAACTTTGAACTATTAGCCATGAACTGTAAACTATGTGTTCTCCAACTTTGGTGGTACAATTCTGGCTGACCTCCTGGTCATTCCTGGTTATTGTACTACCTAGCATCCCTGTAGCCATAACCAGTGGGAATTGATTCTCTATATATCTTCTCAAGTAGGTTCCACCTTCTTGTTATTAGATGAATCTTTCCTCTCCACATTTTCCTATGTGAATACCTTTTTGTAGGCATATCTCTGTCTGCTTCTTTGCAGACTTCCATATAGAGGCCTATATATTCATACCTATAGCACACATCTTACAGATGTTTCTGTCTATCATTTGTGTGTATTTTATGCCCTTCATATCTCACTATAGATATATTCTCATATATCTATATGTTATATATATATATATATATATATATATATATATATATATGTATATCTATATATATCTATATCTATATTTATCTGTCGAGATATTTTACTATCGGTAGATATGTATTCTGCTTTATCTACCTGACTGTCGAGGCTCATATAGCTATATGATTCTGACAGATGGGCTTTACCCATACTTATGCTATCCAGCATGTTTTGGGGTCCTACACTCACAACCACTTTGGTGGTAGTTAACACCTACCATAACCTTAAGGTTAGGTACCTCTGAAGCTCTCCATGTTCCAATATCTCTCCCAGCTGACCTCAGTTAGGAGAGACATTGCGGATCTTCAGCTAATCACAGGCTCTAATGCCTCCGGCGTTTGTCCTTTCTTTTGGGATACAAGGGGTTCCCATACCCTTTCTCCCCACAAGGACTGGGCCTGTTTGTCCAAATCGGTTAGCCTTTCTCTTTTTGTTCCTAAGAGTGAGCCACTCTGCTGCCAAAAGAGTTCAGCTTTTATCATAAAGCCTTCCGCTGAAGGCCCACCGTTTTTGTACTACCCCAGTTTTTCCTACTGGGGTTACCTGTTACCTTTCAGGATTCTGACCTCCATTGCTTTTCCTACAGGTTTTCTACCTCCACTTACAGTGAGGTCCTTCTCGAGGTTCCTCTACTGGGTTCCCCAGTAGATTCCATGAACCTCCATACTTCTCTGAAGTCCTGTTAGGGGAGGTCCATATTGCAATATTTTTTCTTTGCAATATCATTGATGACAATTATCATCCACACATGGACTCCTTGTCTGCAATCCTATGCTAGGTTAACTGTTCCACAGCACCTTTTTCTCTTCAACTCCTACCCTCCATCCTCTGGATGCCTGGTGTTGTGGGGGATAGCATGTTCCAACCTATGACATGCTGGGACTCCAGGCATCTCAGCTTGGGAGTCCCCATATGTGAAGACTCATTCTTGCTTGTTCTTGGAGATAGCACAGTTACTTACCTGTAGCAGGTGATCTCTGGGAACAGCAGGAATAAGTCTTCACAACCCACCCACCTCCCCAGGAGTTGTATCTCTATCTATCTTTCCTTTCCTTTCTCTCTCTTTGTCTCAGCTTTAAAACTTAACTGAGGAGAGGCAGTTGGGAAAGGTGGGAAGGCAGCACGCAGGCGTGGTGGGATGCTTCCAAAAGCTCTTTGATTGGACGCTGGGAAGCGTTCCCGCGCAGACTCCGTTGGTACTGACGTACCCATATGTGAAGACTTATTCCTGCTGTTCCAAGAGATCACCTGTTACAGGTAAGTAACTGTGCTTTATTCTTACCCACGCGGGGTATTGCAGTGCAAAGTGGATACCTTTTCGCGCCAAAAAGGAGCAGTAAAGAGCCATAGCTTTTCTGCTGTCTGCCACTTTCACAGAATAATCATCGAAAAGTAGCATCGGGTGTCCCTTGTATTCCAAGGCCCGCTTGTTTCTGTACAGAGCCATCAGTTTATGCTTTTCTGCAAAGTTAAGTATGCATGCTATCATTGGCCGTGGCCTGCCTGCTTCATGTCACCTGGGCCCCACTCTATGCACCTGTTCGGCTGCCATGCGCTCCGCCGCCATCTGGAGGCCTAGTTGCTTGGGGAGCCATTTCTCTACTATGTCCCAGAGAACTTCCTCCTTAATACTCTCCGGCAGGCCCACCATCCTTATGTTCTTTTGCCGGCTTCTGTTCTCCAAGTCATCAACGTTTTCCAGGAGCTCTTTGTTTATACACTCTAGTGCTGGTATCCTGCTGATCAGAGCCTCGTTCCCTTGCTCATTTCACTCCATCCAATCTTCCAGCTGCTGGAGCCATACTGTTTGCGCCTGTACACTGCCTTTCAGATCATTAATGGAGCTTAGCAGGCGAATGAGTTTATCTGCTAAGGCTTCAGTTATATTTTGGGTGAGATCTCGTATTGCTACTTCATGCAGGGCCACCAGCGGGATGCCCTGTTCCGCAGCCATGTTGGTTTCCGGGGCCTTCTCCTTCAGCATACGTGGTGTTTTTGCCGGCATTCCCTCCCCCCTCAAGGGTTTGATATCTCTTTTTGGCGAAGCTGACTTTCCGATGTCACTTGCTGTGTGTTTCACTAATATATGAAAATCTCTCCAATACAACTCTCTGTTGCAGAATATATGGGAGGGTAATATTTTCAAATTTTATTCAAAAATTAATACTAATGTCTCGTAGGAACTGTCTCAGACCAAGCGGCTGCCTATATGCTGGGGAGTGAAAATTCAAATCCACCAGCGGCGCCTGTGACATCAATGACTGGTTCCAATTGTTTTTCAATTAGTAACCCCCTCTTCCCAAGTGTTCAAAAAACAGATTAGCAATCTCTAATGATGTATAAATATACACTTAGCTTTTCGGTTTTTGTGTTTCTCAAAAAAACCCTTTAACTGCACAAGTGTCTTTCTTTTCAAAAGGCCTTGACTTGGATTGCAAACAGCATGTCTCATTCTCCCAACGCCTCACATTGAACGTTACAACCGCGTTTCACTCTGTATTTGGAGGTTCTTCAGGGGATAAAACACAATCTGCCAGGCATTAACTGAAAAAGAACCATCATTAGTGAGTAAAAGGAATCTTTCTTAGTATATTACTAAATCTGCTCCAGTTAAAAACATTTTCTTCTCATAAAAACTTTAAGTCCATTGCCACTACTAAAATCATACCCAAAATTGGCTGAAAACTGCGCGCAGCTCAAATAACAACACTTCCAATCTTCTTCTCCGTTTGGTGCATTCCTCTCAATTCATGTTTCCAGAGAACACTGCGCATGTGTAGAGACTTAGTGAACTAATGGTTTTATGGCCCTCCTACCCCTCTACGTCCTTCAATTGTCATCAATTGGTAAACTGCAATGCACCCAACTCGATCTCTAAATTGAGCACCTTGGGTGTTAAAGTTTGTAATCGAAAGATCCAACTCTGTTCACGAAATAGTAAAGATTGCATTAATGATCTTCCTTGTGTAGGAGCTAAGACCTGATCGATACAGAAACACTGTAACATCTCAAACGTATGGCCCAAATCTTGGCAATGTGAAACCAATGGTGCTTGTAACACTTGACATTTCAACCGGCTTTTATGTTCAAAGAGTCGTGTTTTAAAAGCTCGGCTTAGTTCACTAAGGGGCTTGTTTACAAAGCCGCGGTAGTGGTTCGCGATCGCGATCGCAGCCGCGGCCCCATTGAAATCAATGGGGCCGCGGCTCCGATTACGATCGCAAACCTCTACCGCGGCTTTGTAAACAAGCCCCTAAGTCTCTACACATGCGCAGTGTTCTCTGGAAACATGAATTGAGAGGAATGCACCAAACGGAGAAGAAGATTGGAAGTGTTGTTATTTGAGCTGCGCGCAGTTTTCAGCCAATTTTGGGTATGATTTTAGTAGTGGCAATGGACTTAAAGTTTTTATGAGAAGAAAATGTTTTTAACTGGAGCAGATTTAGTAATATACTAAGAAAGATTCCTTTTACTCACTAATGATGGTTCTTTTTCAGCTAATGCCTGGCAGATTGTGTTTTATCCCCTGAAGAACCTCCAAATACAGAGTGAAACGCGGTTGTAACGTTCAATGTGAGGCGTTGGGAGAATGAGACCATGCTGTTTGCAATCCAAGTCAAGGCCTTTTGAAAAGAAAGACACTTGTGAAGTTAAAGGTTTTTTTTGAGAAACACAAAAACCGAAAAGCTAAGTGTATATTTATACATCATTAGAGATTGCTAATCTGTTTTTTGAACACTTGGGAAGAGGGGGTTACTAATTGAAAAACAATTGGAACCAGTCATTGATGTCACAGGCGCCGCTGGTGGATTTGAATTTTCACTCCCCAGCATATAGGCAGCCGCTTGGTCTGAGACAGTTCCTACGAGACATTAGTATTAATTTTTGAATAAAATTTGAAAATATTACCCTCCCATATATTCTGCAACAGAGAGTTGTATTGGAGAGATTTTCATATATTAGTGGTATTATATTTCTCCATAAACAAGACCGAAATCATTACTTGCTGTGTGTTTGGCATGTTTTTTCAGGGTTCTGGGCAAGTTTTTTTCCCAAGTTGACAGGGAATGGAGAGGAGCTCAGTGCACGGGTGTCTGTTCAGTCAGCCATCCTCACGTGACCCCTCGGATTTATTTTAGTTTTTCTTGATATCTCAGCTGCATTTGACTCAGTAAACCACCCCATCCTTCAATACCTCCAATCCATTGGAGTTCAGAATACAGTATTGAATTGGTTCCAATCCTTCCTGTCCAGTCGTCAGCAGCAAATCAAGATGGGAGACATCCTTTCCACCCCATTCACCCAAACTCAAGGCATCCTGCAAGGCTGCTCCCTCTGTCCTGCTTTTCAATATATATCTACAATCACTTTGCTCGATTATCAAGTCCCACAACCTACTCTACCACCTCTATGCTGATGATATCCTGACCTACACTCCCTTCAACATCAATCAACCCACCTACACAAAGCTACCGCACTGTTTCTCCAAATTATCACAATGGCTCACTAGTAATCACCTCTCCATCAACTACAAGAAAACTGAAGCCCTATTCATTGCTAAGGATAGCTCTTTCATTCCCCCTGCAACCATAATTTTAAACAACACCCATATCATGGTACAACAAGAAATAGAATACCTTGGTATCACTCTAGACCACAACCTCACCTTCCAACAACAAGTGAAGAAAACGGCAAACTCAATCTACTACAACATCTGCACCCCCCAACTTCAGATCAGTACTCCAAAGGCAAACCTCCTGATCTTTGATTACTGCAACTCTATTTATCAAGGACTCCCACAATCAACCATCCTCCCATTACGATCGTACCCTTCTGGCAGCCCCCAAACAGGAACATATTACATCCATTCTTAAGCAACTCCACTGGCTTCCACTCAACAGTCGCATCAAATACAAAACATTGATGACAATTCACAAAGCATTAATAGGCCTCTCTTCCTCCCACCTTCTCAGCCTCCTCCTCCCTTTCAATCTGGCCACAGAAGGAAGAAGGTTGGACACAAGCCACCAGAACATGCTGTATCAACACTCCAACTGCTCCAGCCCTTTAAGTGACGAACCAGTATGCAGCCCTGTAAGTGGAGGAGGTGGAAGCATCCGAGGAAAGGGAAGAACCACAGCTCGAGCACCCCAAAGTTGCAGAATCAGTCACCACTAGGAAGCAAAGGGTAGTGGTGGTTGGTGACTCTCTTCTGCGGGGTACTGAAGCATCCATCTGCTGACCAGATTTGATGTCCAGAGAGGTGTGCTGTCTGCCAAGTGCCAAAATCCAAGATGTTATGGAGAGTTTGCCGAGACTCTGCAGCAATCCAAGGGAGCAATATAGTATGGGGGTGAAGTACTTTTGTCCACTAAAGAAGAGCGGGACCTAGGCGTGGTTGTGTCTGATGATCTTAAAGTAGCTAAACAGGTAGAAAAGGCAACGGCAAAAGCTAGAAGGATGCTTGGGTGCATACGGAGAGGAAGGGCTAGCAGAAAAAAGGAGGTGATAATGCCTCTGTATAAGTCTTTGGTGCGACCTCATTTGGAGTATGGTGTGCAATTCTGGAGACCGCACCTTCAAAAGGATGTGAACAGGATGGAGTCGGTGCAGAGGGTTGCTACTAAAATGATTAATGGGCTTCATTATAAAGCATATGAGGACAGACTTAAGGATCTTAATATGTACACCTTAGAGGAAAGGCTGGATAGAGGTGATATGATTGAGATGTTTAAATACCTCCGTGGCATAAATGTTCAGGGAGAGAGCCTCTTTCAATTAAAAGCAAGTTCTGCTATGAGGGGACATGGGATGAGGGTGAAGGGAGATAGATTCAGGAGTGATATGCGGAAATATTTCTTTACGGAAAGAGTAGTGGATCCGTGGAATAGTCTCCCAGTGGAGGTGGTAGAGATGAGGACAGTAACTGAATTCAAAAAAGCATGGGACCAACACAGAGGATCTCTAAAGGTAAAAAGTGGACTGTTGTAGTTGTTATGGAAGGACAGACTAGATAGGCCTTGTGGTCTTTTTCTGTCATCATGTTTCTATGTTTCTATGTTGAGGCTTTAATGGAAGAGGCTGACATGGATTTAGTGGCAGTTACAGAGATATGGTTCATGGACAATCATGACTGGGATGTAATTATACCGGGCTATACTTTATTCAGGAAGGACAGGATAGGAAGAAGGAGAGGTGGAGTGGCATTTTATGTAACAAAATAATATTAAAGCTATGGAATTGCAGGGCTTAAAAAGAAGAGAGGAGGCATTGTGGATTAAACTAGAAAGAAGGAAAGGAAAATCATTTGCATTGGAGTTATGTACAGATGCCCCTCATAGGGAGTAGAAGTGGGCGAAGTTTTAATAGAAGACATACACAGTAATGCTATGAAAGGAGAAGTGCTACTGATACAATATGGCAGATGTGGATTGGCACATCCTTGCTGCGGTGTCATCTAGAAGTAAGGAGATTCTCTACAGGGAGAACTATTCAGACAACTGGTAAAACAACCTATACATGATGGGGCATATTGGACTTAGTGCTTGTTGTTGTTGTTGTTGTTTATATGTGGCGTTGAGTCTGTTTCGACTCATGGCGACCCTCTGGATAGTTGTTCTAAACTGTGTTCGGTCTTCAGTCAGGCGGCTCACTGTTGACAGAGTGGCACCCATAGCTGTTGTTATTGTATCGATCCATCTCATTGCTGGCCTTCCACTTTTGCGTTGACCTTCTACCTTGCCAAGCATGATGTCTTTCTCTAATGATCTCTCTCTTCGCATGATGTGTCCAAAGTATGAAAGTCAAAGTCTTGTCATCTGAGCTTCCAAAGAAAGCTAAGGTTTGATCTCCTCTAGTACTGACTGGTTTGTTCTTTGCGCAGTCCATGGAATACACAGTATTCATCACCAAAGGCATCAATTTTCTTTCCAGCTATCTTTTTCACTGTCCAACTTTTCCATCCATATGACATTATTGAAAATACCATGGCTTGATCAAGTCAAATCTTTGTATGAAGAGATATCTCTGCTCTTGAGAATCTTGCCTAGATCCTTCATAGCCATTCTGCCAAGAGCAATGCGTCGTCTGATCTTTTGACTGCTTGTTGTTTCTTTATTGATAGTTGATACAAATAGGTTAAAGTTGTCCACTATTTCAATTTCTTCTCCATCAGCGATGAACTTATTGATTTTGCCAGTTGTCAGGATTTTTGTCTTCTTTACATTAAGGTGTAGGCCCATTTTAAGACTATATTCCTTGATCTTGAGAAGAAAATGTTTCAGATCATCTTCACTTTCAGTCAGTAATGTGGTATTCTCCAGGACCAAGCAGGAAGTCAGTCCTCACATATGGGTGACGTCGGCGCCGACGGAGCCCTCGCGGAGCAATTTTCCCCAGCTTTCAAAGAAAGCCTTTGGGAATTGCAGCGCGCATGCGCGGTCTCCTTCCCGCCCAAGGGTGCCATCTTAGCCGGCCTCTATGTCTTTCCGTACCTCGACGACTGGCTCATCAGAGCATCGTCCTCTCCGGCAGTCACCAATGCCACACACCGCACGGTGACTCTTCTGCAGTACTTGGGCTTTGTCATAAACTTCGCAAAGTCCACTTTGCTCCCTTCACAGGATCTCGAGTTCATCGGCGCAAGACTGCACACTCCTCAGGCACGAGCTTTCCTGCCTCTCGACAGGGCTCAACGGCTCATGGACCTAGCCGGCCGTTTTCGCAGCCAGTCCCTGTCTCCGCCAGGCGCTTCCTGAGACTACTACTCGGCCATATGGCTTCCACCGTCCACGTGACCCCCAATGCCCGCCTGAATATGCGGCCTGCTCAATGGTGCCTTCGCAAGCAGTGGCAACAAGCCACCGGCGGACTAGCCGACTTAGTGCGCATCTCCGGGCCGCTGGCCTCTTCTCTACAGTGGTGGCTTCATCGGCCGAACCTGGTGCTCGGAATGCCTTTTCAGTCGCCTCAGCCGGCTCAAGTGCTGACGACCGATGCTTCCCTCCTAGGTTGGGGAGCACATTGCCAAGGGGCATGTACTCAAGGTCTCTGGACCGCGTGGGAGTCTGCTCAGCAGATCAACTTCCTGGAGCTCAGAGCAATCCGTCTGGCGCTCAAGGCTTTCTCCCACCTGACTTCTCACCAGTCCGTCCTTGTCCAGATGGACAATCAAGTTGCCATGTTCTACATGAACAAACAGGGGGGCACGGGCTCCTTCCTTCTCTGCCGAGAAGCTCAGAGGCTCTGCTCTTGGGCCATCAGTCATGGCATTCTTCTCAAGGCAGTTTATCTCCCAGGCCAAGAAAATTGCCTGGCGGACAAACTCAGCAGGATACTCCAGCCGCACGAGTGGCGTCTGGATCCCTTGGTAGTTCAGAAACTTTTTCTGAAGTGGGGCCTCCCCACGATGGATCTCTTTGCCAGTCCTCTCAACCGGCAACTTCCTCGCTTCTGCTCTCGTCAGCCACATCCCCTTCGAGTAGCGGCAGATGCTTTTCTACTCTCATGGTCGGAGAGCCTTCTCTATGCTTTTCCTCCCATCCCGCTAGTCTCTCGAACTCTTTTCAAGGTTCTCCGAGACAAAGCTTCCATGATCCTGGTGGCTCCTCGCTGGCCCAGGCAGCCGTGGTTTCCACTCCTGTTGCAATTAGCGGTAGAGGATCCGTTCCCTCTGGGGTTTCAACCGGATCTCCTAACACAGGATCAGGGGTCTCTGCTACACCCCAACCTCAGATCTCTCAATCTAATGGCCTGGCGGCTGAAAGGGTAGTCCTTGCTCCCCTTCTCCTGCCGGCAGAGGTGGAAGAGGTCGTCCTAGCTTCTCGGCGACCTTCTACCCGCAAATGCTACGCCCTTAAATGGCGTCGCTTTTCCGTTTGGTGTGCCCAGCAGTCTCAGGATCCCTTCTCCTGCTCGGTGTCGGTGATCTTGCAGTACTTGCTCTACCTCTCTAACATGGGACTTAAGTCCAACTCCGTCAAAGTTCACCTCATTGCTCTTTCAGCACATCATGTGCCGGTGAACGGCAGACCTCTTTCCAGCGACCCTCTCG
This sequence comes from Ichthyophis bannanicus, assembly GCA_033557465.1. Lineage (NCBI taxonomy): Eukaryota > Metazoa > Chordata > Amphibia > Gymnophiona > Ichthyophiidae > Ichthyophis > Ichthyophis bannanicus. The sequence goes on from CM066034.1 coordinate 71,173,730, forward strand.
TGGCAAGGTTTCTCCGAGGTCTCCTTCTACTTAAACCACCTCTGCGCCCGCCAGCACCTGAATGGGATCTGAATGTGGTTTTACAGCGGATCACCTGTCTGCCTTTTGAACCAATGGCTACCTGTTCTCTCTGTTTTCTGTCTTGGAAAACCTTATTCCTGATAGCCCTCACTTCCGCTAGACGCGTAAGTGAATTGCAGGCCCTCGTGTCTGATCCCCCTTACACTCGGTTCTACAAGAATAGGGTAGTCTTACGGACTCACCCAAAATTTCTTCCAAAAGTGGTCTCCCCTTTTCACATCAATCAGGAGGTGGTACTTCCGACCTTCTTTCCCAGGCCACACTCCAGCCGAGCTGAAATGGTCCTGCATACCCTGGACTGTAGAAGGGCGTTGAACTTCTACCTTGACCGTACGCGGGAGCACCGCAAAGCTGCTCAGCTCTTTGTGTCTTTTGACCCCAATAAATTGGGGCTCCCTGTCTCCAAGCGTACTCTGTCCATCTGGGTTGCTGACTGTATCGCTTGGGCTTATGGGGCAGCCGGACTCTCGTTAGAAAGTCGAGTCACGGCTCATTGTGTTCGGGCGAAGGCTACGTCAGTGGCTTACCTCCGCTCTGTTCCGCTGGCAGACATCTGCCGGGCCGCTACTTGGTCTTCGAGCCAGACTTTTGCGGTCCATTACTGTCTCGAGAGGGAGTCCCGCAGGGACAGTGCTTTCGGACAGGCAGTCCTCCGAAATCTCTTCGAGGTTTGAGCAACTCCTACCCTCCATCCCGGATGAGGGCTACCGGTGGGTAATAATTCAGTGAAGATTCCTTCCTTCTGTGCCGCTGAGCTAGAGGGAGCTCATTTTTGTGCTTAGGATCTCCGGTAGCCTTAAGCTTGGGAGTCCCATATGTGAGGACTGACTTCCTGCTTGGTCCTGGAGAAAGCGTAGTTCTCCAGGAGCAGCAGGAATCAGTCCTCACAACCCTCCCTCCTCCCCTTGGAGTTGCGATTATCTGCTTTAGTTGTTTTGCATATTTTTACGCTGTCTTTTTAGCTATGTCATCTGACTGGCTAAGATGGCACCCTTGGGCGGGAAGGAGACCGCGCATGCGCGCTGCAATTCCCAAAGGCTTTCTTTGAAAGCTGGGGAAAATTGCTCCGCGAGGGCTCCGTCGGCGCCGACGTCACCCATATGTGAGGACTGATTCCTGCTGCTCCTGGAGAACACCTGTTACAGGTGAGTAACTACGCTTTTTCAGCATAGCGAAGGTTGTTGATGAGTCTCCCACCAATCTTCACACCTCTGTTGTCTTCATACAGTCCTGCTTCTCTGATGATTTGTTCTGCATATAAATTAAAGAGGTAGGGGAAAGTATGCAGCCTTGTCGTACACCTTTGCTGATTTTAAACCATTTTGTTTCTCCTTGTTCCGTTCAAACTGTTGCTTCTTAATCAATGTAAGGATTGTACAAAAGAACAATCAGATTTAGATAATCAAAAGCCGTGCTGTAGTTGATAAAACACATATAGATATCTTTTGGAGTGGAGGGGTAGTCTAGTGGTTACTACTTCCAGGCGATAACATTGCCAAGAAAACCCAGAGGAAGTAGGGTCACTAGGAGTCAATACTGACTTGATAGCACAAAAAAAAAAGATATCTTCTTGGTATTCTTTAGTCTTTGCAAAGATCCATCTCACATCCGCGATGATGTCTCTCGTTCCTTGCCCTTTCCTGAACCCTGCTTGCACTTCAGACAGTTCTTATTCCAGGTATGGTTGTAGTCTCTGCTGAATAATCTTGAGTAGAATCTTGTTGGCATGTGGGATCAGAGCGATGGTGCAATAATTTCCACAGTCAATTGGATCACCTTTCTTTAGTATTGGTATAAACACAGATCTTTTCCCGTCAGTTGGCCATGATCTTGTCTTCCATATTGTCTTCCATATTTCCTGGCAGAGCCTTGTAAGTATAGTAACAGCTGCATCAGATTGCTGTAATACTTCAAGGCCAGGTGCCATCAAGGCCAGGTGCTTTGTTCTTTGATAAGACTCTCAATGCTGCTTTGACTTCTTCTTTTATCACCAATGGTTCAGGATCATAAGGTACATGTTGAAATGGCTGAGGGTCCATTTGATCTTTATCATATAATAACTCTGTATATTCTTTCCACCTTTTCTTGATCTTCTCAGCATCATTTAACATGGATCCTTTAGCACCTTGTAACATTCCAATTCAAGGCTGGAATTTTTTCTTTAACTCTCGTAGCTTTAGGAAAGTCAGTTTTGTTCTTCCTGTAATAGTTTCTATTTCTATTTCCTTGCATGCATCATTGTAGTACTTCTCCTTGTCTTGTTTTGCTGCACGTTGGAAATCTCTGTTGAGTTCTGTGATTGCTTCTCTTTCTGGCTTTAGCTTCTCTGCGTTTCTTGGCAATTTCAGAGTTTCTTCGGTCATCCATTTTGGCTGTTTTTGCTTTTTCACTTTTTGTAGAGATTTCTCACTTTATTCCAACACAATCTTCTTGATGTCATCCCATAACCCTTCTGGAGCTCTGTCATTTGTGTCTAAAGCAGAATTCCGGTGGTATATTCTCAAGGTCATATTTTGCTACATTTATGAGTGGCTTGCTCTTTTTCAACTTTAGCTTGAGTTTGCATACTAGTAGTTGGTGATCTGTACCACAGTCAGCTTCAGGTTTTACCTTTGTTGATGTTATAGAGTTTTTCCATCGTAGACTTTCACAGATGTAGTCAATTTGATTTTTGTACAATCCATTGGGTGAAGTCTATGTGTACAGTCGCTGTTTGTGTTGCTGGAAGAAGGTGTTTGAGATGAATAGATCATTGGTCTTGCAGAATTCTATCAGTCTTTCTCCAGCTTTATTTCTGTTGCAAAGTCCATGTTTTCCAATCACTTTGCCTTCTTCTTTGTTGCCAACTTTTGCGTTCCAGTCACCCATGCCTATCAGGATATCCTGTTTGCATGTTCTTTCACTTTCAGCTTGTACTTGTTCATAGAACTCATCTTGGGCAATGGGCTCAGGACAAATTGATCGATGTCCCATGCCATGGAGAGAACTTCTTTGGCACATCCATGACTGACAAGGCTGACAAGCTGGAGATCGAGTTCATGATGAGGATCAGGCTCTCTAAAAAGACCGCTGCCCCTCCCCAGTGGAAGGGCTTGGGTAAAAAGCCCTTCTATCCGAGAAAAGGGGCTGCTTACAGAAACTATCCACCTTTTCAGGCCTCCCTGGCTCCCCAGCAGGATCAGCAGGCTAAGGGACATGGGCATTGCCCTCATAAGCAGAAGGTTCCCAAGCCCCAGGCATCAGCCTTGGCCCAGTCAGGGGGGAGTTTTTGACTCCTTGGACATCGCCTCTCCACCCCAAGGAGGTCAGCAGCCCACAAGGGGACATCTGAGCCACTGTTCCCAAAGGTGGATAAATATCACCACTGATTCCTGGGCACTTCAGGAGGTCAGGGAGTGTTACCTCCTCCATTTGACTCAGACACCTCCCCTTTACTTTCCAGGAAAGCCCCTCAGGTCTCCCCTTCACCTGGACCTTCTACTGAAGGAGCTCATAGGTCTTCTCAAGGACAAGGTGGTGGAACCAGTACCCCACCATCTCAAGGGCAAGGGGTTCTTCTCTAGGTACTTCCTCGTGCCAAAAAGGAATGGAGATCTAAGACCCATCCTCAACCTATGCAACCTGAACAAGTTCCTTGTGAGGGAGAAGTTCAAGATGCTCTCCCTTGGAACATTGCTGCCTTACCTCCAGCTGGCTATGCTTCTTGGATCTGAAGGATACTTATAACCACATCCTCATTCACCCCACCACAGGCAGTACCTATGTTTCATGGTGGGGGGGGGGGGGGGCACTACCAATACAGGGTGCTGCCTTTTGGCTTGGCCTCTGCCCCAAGGGTCTAATCAAAATGCCTGGCAGTCGTAGCCACCTTCCTCCGCCTCCAGAGGGTCTTTGTCTTCCCCTACCTAGATGACTGGCTCATAAAAGGAAGCACGGCCTCAGAGATGCAGCAAGCAACTGCATGCACCACCTAGGTCTTGCAACACTTGGGGTTTATGATAAACTACCTTGTCCCACCTCCTCCCGACACAGTGTCTGGAGTTCATAGAGGCAAGACTGGAAACCCTCCAGGCAAAGGCCTTCCTGCTCGGAGACCGAGCCAACTGTCTCAGGGCCCGGGCCCTGGCCCTGGATGTACAGCACTGCCCCTCGGTACCCGCTCGGCTCCTCCTACACGTACTCGGACATATGGCCTCCACGGTCCACATCACCCCAGACGCCCACCTCCAGATGAGGGCCGCGCAGTGGTGTCTTCGGGACCAGTGGGCACATGCCAAAGGACACCTTGGGACAAAGTCTCAGTGACCCGCCAGTTGGTGGACTCCCCGACCTGATGGCAAACTCCCCAAAACCTCAAGGCGGGGATGCCCTTCCAAGCCCCGAACCCCTTAAGGGTCCTCACCATGGATGCCTCCTTGCTCGGCTGGGGAGCCCACTGCGAGGAACTCCGCACCCAGGGCAGCTGGTTGCAGGACGAGAGCAACCAGGAGATCAACCTCCTGGAGCTAGGGCCATATACTTAGCCCTCCGAGCCTTTTGTCACCGCCTATGGCACCAGTCAGTGTTGGTCCAGATGGACAACCAAGTGGCGATGTTCTATGTGAACAAACAGGGACGCATGGGGTCTCGTGCCCTCTGCCAAGAGGCAATGGTCCTCTGCTCCGCAGTCTGGCAGGGTATACTCCTGCGGGCCATATACCTGCCAGGCCAGAGCAACTCACTGGCTGACAGACTGAGCAGGGTTCTCCAGCTGCACGAGTGGCAGCTGGACCCCAGTGTCGCCGACCCAGCTCTTTCAGCTCTGGAGGGAACCCGAGATAGACCTGTTCACCAGTCTGGACAACTACCAGTTGCCCTGCTTCTGCTCATGGCAGGCCCACCCCTCCTGGGTGGTGGTGGACACGTTCCTCATCTCGTGGTCGAAAGGCCTCATGTACGCCTTCCCACCCACATCACTAATTGCCATGTCATTGTTCAGGACCCTCTGCGACAAAGTTTTGCTCATCCTGATAGCCCCTCTATGGCCCAGGCAACCATGGTTCCTGTCTACTCCTCGGCTATCGGTGGAAACTCCCATCCCATTGGGGAATTTTCCAGGGCTTCTGTCCCTGGAGGGTGGCTTTCTTCTGCACCGCAACTTGGGATCCCTGTCGCTGAGAGTGTGGCTGCTGAAAGAGTGACCCTAGCCCCTTTCAACCTCTCGAGTGAGGTAGAGGAGATCCTGCTGGCCTCTCGTAAGGCTTCCACTAGGAAAGCATATGCCCTCAAATGGTGCAGGTTTTCAACTTGGTGTGCAGAGCATGGAACCGATCCGTTCTCTTGCCCGGTGGGACTGGTGCTACAGTACCTTCTCCACCTCTTGCAATCCGGGCTTAAATCGAACTCCATCAGGGTGCACCTCAGTGCCCTGGCGGCGCACCATCACCCGGTGGATGGCAAACCCCTCTTAGTCCAGCCGCTGGTGACCCGCTTCCTATGGAGTCTGCTCTTATCAAAGCCCCCGGTTCACCCTCCGGTGACTGAATGGGACCTCAATGTGATATTGGGGCAGCTCACTCGCCCACCTTTTGAGTCTCTGGCTACCTGCCACCTGCGATACCTCTTGTGGAAGGTGGTGTTCCTGGTTGCGCTCACCTCTGCTCACAGGGTTAGCGAGCTTCAGGCCTTAGTGGTGGAGGTGCTATATACCAGGATCTACAAGAACAGGGTGGTGCTCTGCACCACCCTAAATTCCTCCCGAAGGTGTATTGTCCTTCCACCTCAATCAGGAGGTGGTACTTCCCACCTTCTTCCCAAGACCTCACTGCAGTAGGAGGCGGTCCTCCTCACCCTGGACTGTAAGAGGGCCTTGTCCTTCTGCATCCAGTGCACTCAGGGCCACCGCAAAGCTGCTCAGTTTTTCATCTCATACGGCAGTGACCAAACATACATTGTCTACCCGGATGGCGGACTGTATCGCCCTCGCCTATGAGCAAGTGGGGCTCCCGCAAGAAGGGCGAGTCATGGTGTACCGTGTCAGGGCCATGGCAACCTTGGTGGCAGACCTGCCCTCCATCCCGATGGTGGACATCTGCCAGGCCGTCACCTAGTCTTCAGTCCACACCTTTGCAGCCCATTACTGCCTGGAAATGGAGTCCTGGTGGGACAGTGCCTTCGGCCAGGCCATGCTCCATAATCTTTCGGGGTTTAGGCAACTCCTACCCTCTAACCTTTCTGTGTTCAGGCTACCAAAGTGCTGGTTTCCATCAGACACAAGGGTCCTACTGTAGTCTGTAGCTACGGACTTAATTGCAGCTGTTCACGGCTCCCCTTGAAGGCGACTGTGTTTTTCGCTATGTGCTTTTGGTAGCCTGTAACTGGGGAGTCCCATATATGAGGACTGATTTCCTGCTTGTTCCCAGAGAAAGCATAGTTACTCACCTGTAACAGGTGTTCTCTGAGGACAGCAAAAATCAGTCCTCACAACCCTCTCTCCTCCCCTTGGAGTTGCTCCTTTACCATCTTTTATTTTATTTTGCTGTCTTTTAACTATGTCATCTGACTGAGCAAGATGGCACCCTTGGGCGGGAAGGGGATCACACATGCATGGTAGTATCTCCCAAAGGCTTTCTTTGAAAACTGGGGGGATGCTTCTGCAAGGGCTCCGTCGGTGCCAACGTCACCCATGTGTAAAGACTGATTCCTGCTGTCCCCGGAGAACACCTGTTACAGGTGAGTAACTACGCTTTATACACACCGCTGTCCAGATGTTGACCCTTTTAACCATTTCTGTAGAAGTATTTAATATTTTACTTCCCTGGGGGCTTTCACTTACCCAGGGGCTTTCGTCACCCATCCCCATCGAATCTAGTTTAAAGCCCTCTTCAGTAGGTTAGCCAGTCTGCTGCTGAAGACACTTTGACCCTTCTTGGACAGATGGACTCCATCTCTGCTCTGCAGCCCTTGGAACATCATCCTATGGTCCAGGAAATCAAAATACTCTCGATGACTCCATCCACACAGCCATGCATTCATCTCCAGGATGCAAGCTTCTCTGCCTCGATCTTTACCCTTAACAGGGAGGACTGAAAGAACACCACCTGCACACCTATTTGTTTCACCCTCTGTTCTAGTGCCATGAAGTCACTTTGGATATGCTCAGAGGGATTCCTAGCAGTATCATTTGTGCCGACATGGATGAGCAACATCGGATAATAGTCAGTAGGCTTGATGAGTCTCGGTAAATTCTCCATAATATCGCAAATTTTGGCACTTGGCAGATAGCACACCTCTCTGGACATCAAATCTAGTCGGCAGACAGATGCCTCAGTACCCCTCAGAAGAGAGTCACCAACCACCACTACCCTTCGATTCCTTGTGGTCACTGATTCTGCAACTTTGGAGTGCTTGAGCTCTGGTTCTTCTCCTTCCTGGGATGCTTTCTCCTCCTCCACTTCCAGTGCTGAATACTGGTTCTTCATTTCAAGGGCTGGAGAAGTTGGAGTGTTGATTCTGTAGGTTCTGATGACTCGTGTTCATTTTTCTTCAATCTGTAGCCTCCCATCTTCATCTCTGTCGGAGAGCTTGGATGTTTCAAGAAGCATCTTATCAATGAACTTCTCACTGTCTCGAATGCTTCTCTGCCTCACCACCGCTTCTCTGAGCTCCTCCCCTTGTTTTCTGAGAGCTTCAGCATACAGGCATCCTGCACATGGAACCGATCCTTCAGCTGGCATTTGGATCTCTGTCTGAACAGAGGCAGAAGCTGTAACGGGGGCAACAGCTTTGGCAATACAATTTTTCCAGCCATTGTTCAGTTGGTGGAACTTTGGTACTTGCTGAAGTAAAAGAGAGAGATCTACCAAGGTCCTTACCTGTTCCTCAGTTGTCCTTTAAGAGAAAAAAGCAGTTAACCTCTTTTAAGTGTTTTCTAACAGTGCTGTTCTACGTCCCTGTGTGTAACTAATTGGGAGTTGCCCTGTAAAGCAGGAATGCTCACATGGGATGGGTGGGAGCTGGGGTGGGTAGGGAGGGATCTAACACCAACACCTGATGAGGTCATTGGCTTCAAAGATCTAGCTGTAAATGGGTAGCTGGAACAAAAGACAATGAAGTCTGATAGAGCTTTGCCCAACACCACAAAAAATTCCCCTTTTGCAGTATAAAAAAAGAATTAGCTTTTAAGAATGAAAATCAAAACCCCTTTAAGAGCTTTCAGGCAGAGAGCTTGTATTTAAAAGCCACACAGAATTACCTTGCTTGCAATGGAGTCCCTGTTAGGAATACCAGTACTCTCGCCTTCAGAAGATTGTGAGGAGGCCGGTGTGATCCACCTCTTCCAGAAGGAGGAGCTGGCAGCGTTGATTGCTAGGGTCTCATCTGATTTGAACTTGACGGATGCTTCCCAACATGGAGCAGGAGCTGAAGGTACACCCGCTCCTTCAAGGGGTGCAAAAGTCACTAGTGTTTTGCCATTTCTGAATGTGATCAAGGAAATGATCTGGTCAGAGTGGGATTTTCCTGACTCCCTGCCTAAAAGTTTAAAGGTGTGTAAAAAATCTCCGTTCTTCCGGATTTTCTGGACCATACGGTGGATTCGTGGTTGAGGAGCCAGTTTTGCCATGGCGGCGAATATTCTGCAGCTGGTGGCATGTACCAGCCTGATGTCTCAAGCCCTGCTTCAGTGGATTCAGTCTCTTCTGCTGGATTGATAGTACCCTTCTTTTGGAGTCGGCTTCTGCCTTCCCTTCTGATGCCACGTCTGACCTGATACGTTTGGCAACCACTGATGGTGCCCTGACGACGGTGTCATAGCATTGGAAATGGCTCTGGCACTGGGCAGAAGACACATCTTCCAAAGCTTCGTTGGCCCAACTGATTTTTAAGGGGACGTTTCTATTTGGAGTAGATTTGGAGAAGCTGGTAAGGGTTTTAGTGAGACAAACTCTTACTGCCTTTCAGAAGACGGGTTCAAGGAGCCTTTAAAATGAGCTGGTACCCCTTCTCATCAGCCTCCACCATCCACCGAGGGTTTCCTGGGGGCCTTGGGACTTTCATCATTGCCGATCTGGAAAACCTTTCTTTCCCTCTGCTTCTGGGCTTCAGGCTCGTTCTCAGTCCTTTCATGGAGCATGTGGGTCCAGGAACCCAGTCTCTTTCAGAGAAGGACCATCCCAGACTGTAAAATGAAGATTTTGGGGCCCATTCCCTGGTTCCTCCAGTTGGAGGCAAGCTTTACCTTTTCTTTCAGGAATGGGCTCAGGTTGCCAAAGATCACTGGGTGCCAGACACCATTCAGTTCGGCTATGTCCTGGAATGCAAAGAGCCAATTCCAGATGCTTTTGTCATTTCCCCTTGTGAGTCTGCTGTCAAAGTGCCGCTATGCAGATCACCTTGGACAAGTTATTGCGCCTAAAGGCAGTGATGCCCTTTCCTCTGGATAAGTGAGCTAGGGCAGATACTCCATCTATTTTGTGGTGCCCAAAAGGATGGTTCCTTCCAGCCCATTCTGGACCTCAAGGGAGTCAACGAGCACTGGTGCATCCTGTGTGTCCAGATGGGATCCTTGTGCTCTGTGATTAAAGCAGTGCGCCGAAGGGAGTTCTTGGTTTCTCTGCATCTGGCCGAGGTGTATTTTCATATCCGAATCCAGGCAGATCAGCCAAGTATCTGCGTGTTGCCATGCGTGGCTCTCACTATCAGTTCACCACCCCCCTTTTGGGCTTCCTCCACCCCGAAGATGTTCTCCCAGGTCATGGTGGTTGCGGCTGCAGCATCAAGGGATCTGTGTCCTCCTTTGAAAGCCTCAGCTGAGTGATTAGTCAGGGACGAGTCAGCTGTGGCCTTCCCAGTACCTGGAGTTTCTGGGAGTGAGTGAGCAGTGTTTTCCTGCCAGAGGAAATTGTCAAAGTCTGTTAGATTGCCAGGAACTGTTCTGTGTGCAGCAGGCCCCCAGAATCTGGGATTCTCTATAGCTCTTGGATTGATGGCGGTGACCATAGAGATGGTTCCTGGGCGGCTGTTTATATAGAACCACTTCAGCTATCTTTGTTGACTTGGTGGTCCCCAAGTTCTCAAGAGTTCAAGCGCAGGCTTCCGCTCCCATTGATGGTGAAGTCCAGCCTGTGGTGGTGGCAGAAGCCCTGTCATCTGAGGAAGGGCATGCCATGGGACTGTTTCTTCTGGATCCTCCTGATGATGGATGCCAGTCTCTTGGGCTAAGGAGCCCATTGCCAAGACCATATGTCCTAGGGCTGTTGGAACCGCAGGGAAGCGGTGTGATCTATCATTCGCCTTGAGGCAAAGGCCATCAGGTTGATTCTTCTGTGTTTCCAACCTCTAGTCGAAGGCCAGGCAGTTCAAGTGTTTTCAGACAATGCCACAGTAGTAGCTTATGTCAATCGGCAAAGTGGGGTAGCTCTGGAGATAGCTCTCCTGTTTGCCACAGTGGAGAAAAACCTCCAAGCCTTCTCAGCTCAACACATTGCCAGGGTGGACAATTTGGAAGCAGACTTTCTCAGCCAGCACTCTCTGAATCCTGGAGAGTGGAAGTTGAGTCAGGAGGCATTTCAGTTGATTCTGTGCTGCTGGGGTTGCCCTGAAATGGATCTGATGACAACCTGCTCTAATGCTGAAGTTGCCGCTTCTTCAGTTGCCACATGGAGATGGGGTCAGAAGGCATCGATGCCCTGACTCAGCCTTGGCCAAGTTAGCCCCAGTTTTATGTATTTCCTCCATCGCCCCTGGTGGGGCGTGTGATTCGGCGTATAGAACGCCATCCGGGCAAGATTGTTCTCATAGCACCGGACTGGCCGAGGAGAGCGTGGTTCAGAGACCTGATCCGGCTCCTGCAGGCGCTTCTTCTTCAGTTGCCTCCATCTCGGGGCCTGTTGCAGCAGGGACCAAACATTCTGGAGGACCTGGTTCCCTTCTCGCTTATGGTTTGGCTCCTGAAAGGAGACGGCTAGCATGTAAGGGTTACTCTCCTGCAGTGGTCTCCACTCTGCTCAGAGCCTGGAGGAGATCTACCAAGCTAGCATACATGCGGATCTGGTGCTTCTTTTGAGCAATGGTGCAGCACTTGGCAGTTGGCTCCTGAGGTGGTCAAGCTGCCATTTCTGTTGGCCTTTCTACAAAATGGTCTGGAGAAGGGCCTTTCCCTTAGCTCCCTGAATATTCAGGTAGCAGCTTTGGCCTGTTTTCGATGTCCGATGACTGGTACATCTCTAGCTTTGCACCTGGACATCTCGTGCATCCTCCCCTTCAGTCTGTGATCCATTTCTGGGATCCGTGTCTGGTGCTAAGGGCCCTGATGATGGTGCCATTTGTATCATTGATGCACGCTACTTTAAAGGATTTGATGCTCAAGACAGTCTTCTTGTTCATGATTTGTTCCGCAAGGCGGATTTCCGAGCTGCAGGCTCTGTCTTGCTGAGATCCTTATCTGTCTTTTGCAAGGAGGTCATTTCCATTCAGCATGTGCCTTTCTTCCTAAGTGCTTTTTCCCTTTCACGTAAACCAGGAGGTATGCCTGCCCTCATTCTCTAAGAAGTAGTGTTGGAGTAAGGATAAGGATCTTTGCGTTGTGGTTGTCCAGAGAGTGCTTCTCCGGTACTTGGAGGTTATGAATTCCTTTCGTAAGTTCGACCATCTTTTTGTGCTGTTTGCTGACCCGTGCAAAGGTGACGCGGAGGCTAAGTCGACTTTGGGGCACTGGATTAAGGAAGCCTTTGCCTTAGCATATCTGTTATGGAACTGGCTAGTTCCGAAGGGTTTGAGTGCCCATTCTACCCGAGCACAGGCATCCTCATGGGCGGAGTGTAGCTCAGTAGCCCCTGCAGACATTTATTGGGCAGCAATGTGGGCATCAGTTTCTACTTTTGTCAAGCATTACCACTTAGATGTCTATGCAAGGGCGCACATGGCCTTTGGCTCAAGGGTTTTATGAGCTGCTGTGTCGTCTTCCTGGCAATGGAGTTGTAGCTTTGGTATATCCCACTTGTCTAGACTGGTCTAGCAGGACGATATGGAAGGTGACATTATCTCTAGGAACAAGCAGGAATAAGTCATCACATATGGGTACGTCGGTACCGACGGAGCCTGCGCGGGAAAGCTCCCCAGCTTTTCAAATGAAAAGATTTTGGGGCCTCCCACTGCACATGCGCGCTGCCTTCCCGCCTTCCTGCCTTCCTGACCAGCTCTCCTCAGTTCTTCTTTTTCCGCGGAGCCAGCAGGTCGTGTTCCTGTCACCGCTGAAGAATTTGTTACTTTTGTTTGTTTCTTTAGACCGCGTACCTGCCTTCCCCATACCGATACCGGTATCGCCGGTCTTTCTTTCTATATATAAAAAAAAAAAAAAAAAGACTTTTTTATTTTTCTTCAGCACAGCTTGGTACCCGGTGTTAGGCCTTAAGGCCTACACAATTTCTCCTCATGGAGAAGCCAGTCCCTGGTTTCAAAAAATGTACCAAATGCAGTGCTGTCATTTCTGTCACAGACACCCATGAATGGTGTCTCAAATGTTTGGGACCTGAGCACTCCATACCGGACTGCCCATCCTGCACCCAGATGTCTAAACGCGGTTTGCAGAACCGGGCTAACAAGCTCCATGTGCTGTTTCCTTCAGAAGCATCACAGTCGTCCAGGTCTTCCTCTCCGGATGGATCTCAGGTAACCAAAACTTCTGTGGGCAAATCCTCTAAAAGCAAATCTCTTTCTAAAGATCGAGAGGCTCTCAGTTCTGAGTTCGAGGATTCTGCCCAGGCCAAAAAACCCCGGCGGGAGGTTCCGGCCTCCAAAGCAATCATGGGGTCACAGGTTGACATCGATGGCACGGCCTCGACAGATCACCTGTTGGACTGCTCTGGGGTACCGGCCCATACCGGTACCGACATCCAGGCAGTAGTGGCGTCTATGGGCAGTACTGTCCAGACCATGCAGCAGGCCGTACTGGCCTTCATTAAGGCTGCGACGCCCTCGGTACCGATTTCATCGGTACCGACCCCGGTTCCGGTATCTACACCGGAACCGAGACCATCGACTTCTAAACGTCGATCGGTTTCGCATACCGGATTCCGGCTTTCACCCGGTACCGATCCCATGCCCGATACGCCCGATGTCGATACCGATCGGTATGCGTACCGTACATTGGAAGCACAGAAAGAGTACTCAGATTCTTCTGATGAATTTAATTCCTCTGATGACTCTGTTGAGCTTACTCTTCCTGAGGAGCCCTCTTCTCCCAAGAGGAGGATGTCTCCTCCAGAGGATTTATCCTTCCAGGATTTCATTGTTGATGTAGCTAAAGCACTTTCTATTACTACATCTTCTGAAAGAGAACCCAGATCAAAAAAATTGGACATTTTAGGATACTCAAAAGCTCCTAAAGAGGCAGTCACTCTGCCTGTCCATGAAATCCTTCAAGAACACTTGATGGATTTGTGGGAGACTCCTTTAACACTATCTCCCCATTCCCGCAGGTTGGACACCATGTATCGGGTCCCTCCTTCGCCTGGATTCCAAAAAACTCAGCTGCCTCACCACTCCATTGTGGTGAAGTCTGCTATGAAGAAAATAAAGAGTCCTAAGAGGCATTCTTCTACCCCTCCAGGGCGAGAATGTAAGAACCTAGACTCTTTTGGAAGAAAGATGTTCCAGGCTAGTATGCTTATAGCCAGGATCAACTCTTATAGCCTTTATATGGGCATGTATCTTGGGCAACTTGCCCTAAAAATACAGAATTTTGCCCCCTTTATCCCTGATGATCAAAGGGCGGACTTCTTTTCTATGGTGACACAACTTTCAGAGGTCTCCAAGTTCTCCAACAGGGCAGCCTTTGATTCCTTCGAAGTTGCAGGCAGAGCTTCGGGAATTGCTATTGCAGCCCGACGTCTCGCTTGGCTCCAGGCTTCTAACCTAGAACCCTGGGTTGTAGAAGGCCTCAGGAATCTGCCCTGTACCGGTGAGAACTTATTTGGGGAAGACTGGCAGATTAAAGCTGCTCAAATGGATGCAGAAAATGCCACTCTAGATAGACTTTCCAAGTCTACTTCTACCCCTACCAAAAAGAAGCCTTTTAAAAGGCCTTACTATAAAAAGACCAGATTTCCCACAAATACTGGCCAGCAATCTGCTCAGCCTCGCCTTGCGGCTAAGCGTCAACAATCTAAGCAGGTAAAGTCAAAGCCTGCAGTGTCTGCTACATCCCAGCAGGCTCAACCCCCTCAGGGGTTTTGACTTCCCTCTAGAGAACTTGCCGTTTCTGGCTCTAGCACAACCAGAGCCCCTCACCATTCCTGGAAGGCTAGCTCACTTTGCTCCCAGATGGGAGCAAATAACATCAGAGCAATGGACCCTCTCTATTATCCGAGAAGGCTACAAACTTCATTTCTCCAGCCTTCCTCCCCATACCATGGTGAGGCAATTCAGTTCTCCCCCATCTCTTCTGACCCTGTTGGGTCAGGAAGTCTCTTCTCTTCTTGCCCAAGGGGCAATAGAGGAGGTTCCTCCTCCACAACAGGGGTTAGGTTTCTACTCCCCTTACTTTCTCATAACAAAGAAGACAGGGGGCTTCAGACCTATCCTAGATCTGAGAGAATTGAACAGGTTTCTATTCAAGGAGAAATTCAAAATGCTCTCTCTGGGCCTTCTCCTTCCATACCTTCAGAGTCAAGATTGGCTTTGTTCTCTAGATCTCAAGGATGCGTACACTCATATACTCATCCATCCATCCCACAGAAAGTATCTAAGATTTCTGTTCCAGGGAAAACATTTCCAGTACAGAGTACTACCCTTCGGTCTGGCCTCTGCTCCAAGAGTATTCACAAAATGCATGGCAGTCGTTGCCGCATTTCTCAGAGGCATGGGAATCTTTGTCTTCCCATATCTGGACGACTGGCTCATCCGAGCTCCATCTCAATCAGAAGCCCAGATTTCTCTGGACCGCACAAGGCGTCTTCTTCAATATCTGGGACTTGTGGTAAACATTCCCAAGTCCCAACTCATCCCTACTCAGTCCCTGGAATTCATAGGGGCCCAGTTGGACTCCACCACTGCAAGGGCCTACCTCCCTCTGGTCCGAGGCCAAAGGCTAATAAGCTTGGCCTCCCAGGCTCAGTCCAGAAGTCACTTGTCAGCCAAAGAAATGCTGCAACTTCTCGGCCACATGGCCTCCACGGTTCATGTGGTACCTTATGCTCGTCTCCATATGAGAGCAGCTCAATGGACATTGGCCACCCAGTGGTCTCAAGCATCGGGACTGCTGTCAGACCAGGTACTCACCTCAAAACGTCTGTTTTGGTCTCTCCAGTGGTGGACATCCTCCAAAAATCTGTTGTTGGGGACCCCCTTCCAACCTTCGTTGCCCCAAGCTACCCTCACAACAGATGCCTCCCAAACAGGGTGGGGAGCTCATCTTCAACATCTCTCCACTCAGGGAATCTGGTCTCCCCAAGAGACCACCCTTCATATCAATCTTCTGGAACTGCGAGCAATCTTCCTTGCCCTCACAGTCATCCATACCCTCCTTGCCAACCTGACTGTCCTAGTTCAGACAGACAATCAGGTGGCCATGTTTTATATCAACAAACAAGGAGGGACGGGCTCTCTGTCGCTTTGCAACGAAGCTCTCAGATTATGGGCCTTCGCCAGAGAGCACCAAATTCATCTTCTGGCAGTATATCTTCCAGGAGTTCAAAACTCTCGAGCAGACAGACTCAGTCGAGTTCTGCTCCCACACGAATGGTCCCTACATATGGACCAAATACGCAGAATCTTTCAGGAATGGGGGACCCCGGACATAGACCTCTTTGCAAGTCCGTGGAATGCCAAACTTCCCCGGTTCTGTTCCAGGACTCCGTGTCAGGGAGCTCAGGCCAACGATGCCTTTCTCCTGCATTGGGGTCAGGAATTCCTGTACGCTTTTCCACCCATTCCTTTGATTCCCAAGACTCTGTTCAAACTTCAGAGGGATCACGGATCCATGATCCTCATTGCTCCACGCTGGCCACGCCAAGTGTGGTTCCCTCTCCTTCTACAGCTCTCCCAGGGCTCCTCCCTGGACCTGGGAGCTGCACCAGACCTTCTGTCTCAGGAGCAGGGGACTTTGTGGCATCCAAACCCCAAGTCCCTACATCTCCGAGCTTGGTTACTGAAGGCTTAAGCCTTCAAGAGTTTAATCTTTCTCAACCAGTGAAAGATATCCTTTATGCCTCTAGGAAACCCTCTACCAGGCGTTCCTATGCTTTCAAATGGAAACGTTTTTCCATTTGGTGTGCTCAACAGGGTCTTGACCTTCTGGCACTTCCTTTGAATTCTCTACTAGACTATCTCCTGCATCTTTCCAATGCAGGCCTCAAGACGAATTCAGTACGAGTCCATTTAAGTGCTATTACAGCATCCTTAAAACCTATAAATGGACAATCTGTTTCCTCTCATCCTCTTATTGCAAGATTCATGAGAGGCCTAACCCTCACTAAGCCTCCCATCCGGCCTCCTCCGGTAGCATGGGACTTGAATTTAGTTCTGGGTCAACTTATGAAGCCACCCTTTGAACCATTGGTATCTACCTCCCTGAAATTTCTTTCTTGGAAGGTCCTTTTCCTTATTGCAGTCACTTCGGCTCGCCGCATCAGTGAACTGCAAGCTTTGGTGGCAAATCCACCTTATACCAGATTTCATCATGATAAGGTGGTCCTTAGGACGAATCCCCACTTTATGCCTAAAGTGGTCTCGCCTTTTCATCTTAATCAAGAGGTATATCTACCTGTCTTTTTTCCGGCTCCTCATGCATCCAGTGCAGAGAGGAACCTTCATACTCTTGACTGTAAAAGAGCTCTCGCCTTTTACCTCAATAGAACTCAGCCACATCGAAAGTCTTCCCAGCTTTTCGTGGCTTTTGATCCTTCTCATTTGGGACTTCCAGTCACCAAACGCACACTTTCCAACTGGATTGCTCAGTGTATTTCCTTTGCTTACCAGAGTAAGAACATTTCTCTGGAAGGCCATGTCACGGCTCACAATGTGAGAACCATGGCCACTTCTATGGCTCATCTCCACTCTGTATCCATAGATCAGATCTGTCGAGCAGCCACTTGGGCCTCGGTGCATACCTTCACAGCCCATTACTGCTTGGACAAGGACTCCCGCCGGGATGCCTTGTTTGGTCAGGCTGTCCTCAAACACCTGTTCCATACTTAAACAACTCCTGCCCACCTTCCCAGAATGGATGCCTGAGATCCATCCGAAGATGGTTACCCTTGGAGGGGGATCTCCCAGGCATCTCAGCTAGGGAGTCCCCATATGTGATGACTTATTCCTGCTTGTTCCTAGAGATAGCACAGTTACTTACCTGTAACAGGTGATCTCTGGGAACAGCAGGAATTAGTCATCACAACCCACCCACCTCCCCTAGGAGTTGTCTCTCTATTCCTCTATCTTCCTGTCCTCTCTCTCTCTATTGTCTCAGCTTTAAACTCGAACTGAGGAGAGCTGGTCAGGAAGGCGGGAAGGCAGCGCGCATGTGCAGTGGGAGGCCCCAAAAGCTTTTCATTTGAAAAGCTGGGGAGCTTTCCCGCGCAGGCTCCGTCGGTACCGACGTACCCATATGTGATGACTAATTCCTGCTGTTCCCAGAGATCACCTGTTACAGGTAAGTAACTGTGCTTTACTTACCAGTTAATTTCCTTTCCTTGAATCCTGCCCTTGGAACTTTATTGCTCTGTTCTTCTACTGTGGTATCCTTGGGTCCGCTCTGATTTTTATATTTGGCTCTACAGGTTCATCGTCTGCTGTCAGCCTTATATTTTATGCTTTCCTGTACATAGATCACTACTGTCATTCACTCATTGTTGCCCATGGTTGAGGTTGTGTGAGGCTTGGCATGATTCTTCCATATGCTTTGGTCTGAATACTGAAGGAACCAAGGTGAATAGAGGCATAGGAGTGATGTCATTGAAACCTGGGTTTTTCATTGGTCCTTTGGTCCACAATCTGCTGGTAGGGGAAAACAACCCACTTGTCTGGACTGGCCTAGCTGGACTCCAGAAAAGAACATTAACTGGTAAGTAAAATGTCACCTTAAGTCACATGTCGGATAAGACAAAGGCATGTTTACTAAAGTGTGTTAAAGGTTAATGTGTACTTTAATGCATATTAAGCAGTTACGGGCCGATGCAGAAAGACTAATGCACTCTTTGCGTGCAGATAACGCAACTTATATGCCCAAGTTCCGACACATCAAATGCAGAAAAGACATTGACACATGCGTAAGCAGCAAAGGCAAATTATGCGCACACAGTAGTGCCAAGTATATTTAAATTATATGCAAATGAGCTGTGCATATTAAAATGGCATGGTAATATTATCTGCGTCCGATGCAGAGCAATGCAGAGGATTATGTAACCAGCCAATGCGCCGGTATCTCTACTTCTGGTCTGAGTTAGCTTAAACGTCTTGCACGTGTAGGAAAAACAAATCTCTGGTGGCCCAGTGGCCCCGATCCCCCCACCCACCCACTCACTAAAAAAAATCTCTGGTGGCCCAGTGGCCCTGTTTTCCCCCCCCCCCCCCCCACTCACCCAATAAAAAAACCCTTGATGGCCTAGCGGCCCTGTCCACCCACCCACCAATTAAAAAAAACCCTGGTGGCCCAGCAGCCCCAACCCCCCCACCCACCCACCCAATAGCAGAAAGGCCTGGTGGCCCCAAACCCTCCACTGCCCTCTCGGTACCTTCAAACTAGAGCGGGAACATAGCCAACTCTTGCCCCTGCGCCTGACCCTGTGCGATGCATCCTGGGATGCACAGGGTGGGGTCAGACTACCATATAAGGCATTTTCAATATGGCAGTCTGACACCGCCCGGTGCTTCCCAGGATGCACCATGCAGGGCCAGGTGCCGCCATTTTTCAAGATGGTGGCGCAGGGGTTGGAGTGCATGGGTAACACTCCTGCTCCAGCTTGAAGGTACCGGGAGGAGGTGGGCAGTTTGGGGGGCCACTGGGTCCTTTTGTTATTGGGTGAGTGGATGGGATCGGGGCCACTGGGCCATCAGGATTTATTTTTATTGGGCAGGTGGGGAAATCAGGGCTGCCGGGCCACCAGGGGATTTTTTTATTGGGTGGGTGGGGATTGGGGCCGTTGGGGATTTGGTTTCTGTCAGGGGGTTGGTAGCGGGGACACCAGCCCTCCAGCAGTACTTTGATGGCATTCAGGTTTCCCCCGATGCCTGGATCATCTGAGGTGAAGTGTCAAACTTCCCCTCAGATGACCCAGTTTCTCTGGGACAGCATGCCAAACTTGCGCCGACTTCTGTGCACATGTGTTTGGCTTGCTCTCCCAGTTTAATGCTGACATTTTGTGCATATCTGATTTGCTTATATGCCCCTTTCTGCATGCCATCACTGAAGTCGTGTGCTATCGGCATGCTACATATAGGCGTACCTAGCTAATAGCATGCAACTTCAGTGCCGGCTTTCTCCATTGGCCCCTTAGTGCAGTACTGCGGTAACAGTTACTGCATTCAAGAATGGCCAGTGCAATAAAAATCCCATGCTAACTGCTTAGCATATTATGTGGTAGGGAAAAGGAGTGTTAGGGGTAGAGAGAGGGGTTGACTGCACATTGTTGTTAGTGCAGGAGTAATCACTGCATGCTGTCAATGTTGCAATTAGAGTAGGCGCACTTAACCATGACTGGTGTAAGGATATGAGGAATCCTAGATGAAATTCATTCCTGTTGCTCCCCTGCCCCCCCCCCCCCCCCACCTCGCTGCTGGCCTGCTCTTCTTTGGGACCTACACCAGTGGCAATTACCTTTAAACAGTGATATAGCAGTTAAGATAAACTCCAGTGCTAAGTCGCTGTTCCTGCTTCTGTCCTTGATGCAGATTTGAACTTTCATGAACTTTCTTTCCATGAAGATTCCTCAGATTTGTGCACCATTTATTTGCTTTGAATGCTGCTGCAATCTCATCTGAGACTTGAGTATTGAACATTCTCAGTCAGCATCACATCCCATCTCCAGGGCTGGTGCAAAGGTAGTAAGCACCCCAGGCAAATCAGCCTGCCCCTGCTGCCACTGCCTCTGCTCCCAACTTGCCAACCCCAACTTACATGTGGCTTCCCACTGTCCTTTCCTCTCCTCCTTAAGACTGACACTGCAATCAGGTTCAAAACATGTGCCCGAAGGGTCAGCAGATCCTGACGCTTATTTCACAATGCACGAAATCAGCATCAGGAAGTGCTAACTCACAAGCTCAGGTTTTCTACTTGGTTATGGTGCCAGCCTTAAGGAAAAGAAGTGAGGAGCCACAACATAGGCACTCACTTACTGATCCATCAAAATAAGTTTTGTCTTTGACAGGCCAGCCCAAGAATAGCTATGTCCTAGGCAAACCATCAGCCATGCTCCCTTGCCCTGCTCCACTCTGCCTATAGTCTACCATCTTCCTTTCATTTCTCAACCCCTTCCCAGGTTTCCAACATCTCCCTTTCCCTACTCCTCCTACCCAGCTCTTCAGTATCTCTCCTTCCCTACCCCTACACAAGATGTCCATGTCTCTTGTTCTGTCCTCCTTTCTCTTCTCTCTGCCATCCCCATCTCCCTGCCTCCACAAGAGGCCAAAGTATAGGCTTCAGAGAATCCCTTCAAAGTTGCTGTCAATGGTGTGCCTTCAAGCACCTGCATGTGCATGTGTTGTCAAAGTCTGCTGCATCCTACCCACATGTCAGATGGAGTGGGACATGACAGGTCTTGAGCACACATGTGTGTGAAAATCCTCGAAGGCCTGCTGCTGACATCAGCTTTAAAGGGATTCCGCACAACCAATGCCATTCTGCCGCTTCCCTCCCCCCATAAAGGCTGCCACTCTAGGAGGATACCTACTCCACAGGACCAAACCAAGTTAGAAATGCATCCTGTGTGACTCGCGAACCTGGTGCTCCCCCTTCACCTAATCACACACAGGAACTTGGTCTTTTTGAGCTTTCTGGAAGCCCACTGATAACATTGTTGCCCATTCTGTACTTGCGCTCTGTGTGGCTGCACCACTTGAACAGCCCTTGGTACAGCCCTGCTATTTCACCTAGTGGTTAGGCCTGCTCTTTGGCTGACAGGGCTTGAGAATCTCTGTCAGCCATATTGCTCTACCCAGCCAGCGGTACTTGCTCTTTGCTGCCATCCAACTTCTGGTATCCTAGGTGACTGCCAATTTCGCCTAGTGGTAGGACTGACCCTGCCCATCTTTCTTAAGGCAGGTAGGCATACTGCTTCTACAGCACTTGGCTCTCCAACTTTGAAAATCAGGGCTCTAATTATTAAGTATTGTTACCATAGACACAGAACAGGAGAAAAATTAAATCAGGCCCTTAATGCTAGTTAAATGCCTATTGGGGGAGCACTAAACTAGATAGTGCTTAAGACAGAATTTTCATGGGCTTAAAAGTATGTACACAATTACATGCAGAAAACTATTCTGAGTAATTAGAGTGGACTGTATACCTGTGCCATTACACCGCCAAGTCCGGTTAAGGGGTCTCCCCCACTTGCTGTTCCTGTGGTCCAGTTGATTTCAGCATAATTAAACATGGCAAAAGTAGATGAACCATCTGAGATCAGAAGAGCCTGAAATGTATTCACCTAACAAAAGGAATTTCACAGTCAAAGTTCCAGAATTCTATGCTCATTCATCTGTTATTTTCCCCCCTACTAGTATAACCCAGTGCCAAACATGCATCATAAACGCAGTCTTTGTTATCATAGACCAAGCCTTCATCATCTAAGGGTTGAATTTACGTTTTGATAAAAAGCAGAGCAGAAAAAGTGTTTACTTGTTCAGTTTTGAAATAGCACATCATTTGAAACTTAAAGCCTAATTATTAAGAATTGCTACCATATAGGAAAAAAGACAATAAATCAGGCCCTTATAGTGCTAGTTAAATGGCTATTGAGGGAGCCCTAAAGGGTGGTGGATGCTTGGAATGCCCTCCCGATGAAGGTGGTGGGGCAAATGCAGTGACAGAATTCAAAATGGTATGGGACAGACACAGTGGATCCTTTTATAGCAAGAAGATAAAATCAAAGCAAACTTAAATATCTTTTATACTCAATAAATAGAGGGAGGCTGATCTGCACCAAGCAGCAGGTACAACCCTAAATACAGGCATAGAGGGAGGTGACCTGCATGGAGCTACAGTTATAACCACTCTAGCCACCTTACTGGGCAGACTAGATGGACCATGCTGGTCTTTATCTGCCATCATATACTATGGACCTGATATTCGAAAGGCATTTACATGGTTTATAACCCTGTAAACTGTGTAAATGCCGCGCAGCGGGATATTCAATGATCTTCTCCCCTACATGCCCCGATGATAACCGTTTAGTATCGGGGTTTGTCGTGGGCAGCGACAGAGGCTAACCGGGTAGCGGTGATATTGCACTGCTATCCAGTTAGCTTCTATGGATTAAGGTAGGCCAGATTTCGCAGCACCTATCTTTGCCTATAGAATCTAACCAGGCAGCAGTGCAAAATTGCCATTACTCGGTTAGCATCTACGGCTTCTGGGCATGTGGGCCACCCTGGATATTCAATGCTGGGGCTGCATATGATCTCAATATTGAATATCCGGGCTTAGAGGATGGCGGTGACAGCTAGGCGCTGTACTCATACCTAGCTGTCCTAACTCAATATCGGGCCCTTTGTTACTATTTATTGGAAAATTTTATTTCTTGCCACCTGTAGGTGGGAAAAATTCCACAGGAAAATTCTCTGTAAACAACAAACTATGAATAAAACAATCACAGTGGGACTTAATAGTGTGGGTAATTTCTAAAATAAAATACAATGTCAAGGCACCTAGTGGTTTTACCTTCCAGTCCAGCTGCAATGGGGAAAATAAAGCAAGTTCAGAAAGGTTCCAAGTCAATGACATAAGATTTGAGGTTAGTAATTGGTTGAAAGCCACCAATGAACTTGTATCCAAAAGTATTAAATTTAAGAATAAAAAGTTCCAGAGTGCTTTCATTTAACAGACAGGTATCCATTGGCAGCAGTCTTATGGATAGTAAGAAACAGAATATTAACTGGGACATGCCACCCCAGGAGAGAGATCTTGGATTGCTCATATCCGATGATTTCAAGATAGCAAAACATTGTGGTAAAGTGGTGGCAGAATCATAGGGATATTAAAGTGTGTTGGGAGAGGCATAACCAGTAGTGGTTGCTATTCTGTAAGTACAGCTATTCCTTCGATAGCATTTCCTTTCACTGTAAATGTGAGCATGAGCGGAGTTTGAGTGGAGCACACAAGTATGTATGTAAATAATAAAATCTTATAATTTATGCAGGTTCTTTATACATCTAGGCATGGGCAGTTATGCCTTATTTTATAAAGTCAAATATTCATATACTCGATTTTATAAAATAGGTGTGAAGTATTGGCGTTACATAGGCATGAGTTTATAAAATTACTTTCTAAGGATATCATTTTCTCCAGGACCAAGCAGGAAGTCAGTCCTCACATATGGGTGACGTCGGCGCCGACGGAGCCCTCGTGTGGAGCATTTCCCCAGCTTTCAAAGAAAGCCTTTGGGAATGCATTGCGCATGCGCGGTCCCCTTCCTGCCCAAGGGTGCCATCTTGCTCAGTCTTTCTTTTTCTGCGGAGCCCAATGGACGTAGTTCGTGTCACCCGGGAAAAGTTGATTTTTTTCTGCGATTTTTCATGTCTCTTTATCCGGTTCGATGCTGGTTCCCCATCCCACCTGGGCTCGGTAGACCAGTATCGAGTCCGGATCTTCTTTTTCAGTTTTTCAGCGTTCGCGCTTTTTCTGTTATTTTCACTGGCAGCCCAGTCTTTTATTTTATTTATTTATTTATTTAGACAGTTTTGTATACCGCCTTATCCTTCAATCAAAGCGGTCACAACACAATTGGGGGATACATTTAACACGTGGGGATATGAGACACATACACTAATACTTACAGGGAACATGGGCAAAGGAGGGTTAAGTGGCTTTCCCAAGACCACAAGGAGCATCTGTGGGACTAGAAACCCCAGTCCTTCCGGCCCAAGGTTGCTGTCCTCTAGTGGGATTTGAACCTCCGACCTTCCGGCCTTGCAGGGGCCCTTTTTCCCCCTATGGCTGCCAGCGGGTTCAAAAAATGTGATCGGTGTAAGAAACTTATGTCTCTCACTGACACACACGACTGCTGCCTCCGATGCCTCGGGCCCGACCATGACCTGCTGGTCTGTGGCCCATGTGGCAAGATGTCGTCGAAAGCGCTTCGGAGCCGTCAGCATCAACGTGAAAGAATTTTTTCAGAGTCCGCGTCCGGCTGGGCCCAGACTTCGTCAGAGGCCTCAACATCTCGGGAGTCTGACCCCGAGCGCCATCGTGGGTCCTCTGAGAGGGGGTCTCACACCCGGGAGCACAAAAGGAAGAAGAAGCTTGTGAGGGCGGCGTTAGTGGAGGCACCTGGATCCTCGAGGGCCAGGTCGCGCAGCACTGACCGCTGTCCCGGGCTCTCGGAGTCAGAGCGGCCGGCCAAACTACCTCACCTGGATCCGGAGTCCCTGCATCAGGTAACTTCTGTTGTCCTCATGGACTCTTCTCTGGGAGAACCAACGTCGGGCCCGACGCTGTCGGGGCCCGAGTCGGGGGCTGCGGAATCTCCTGTGCTCGGTCTCAGGTTGACGGCCCTGGAGAGCAGCCTGGCTGCCTTCATGGAGCAGCAGGGGTACTGATCGCCGGTCTGACCGGTGCATCTGCCCCGACCACCGGGACCTCGACGTCTAAGTTGACCCCGGAGGCCAAGCCGATCCTCGAGTCCATTAAGTCTCGAGTCGATCCTCGGCCAAGGTCTCCCTTGACCTCCCATGCGGGGCCGAAGTCGTCAACACCGGTGCCCTCGGCGTCAGGGCGGGTGGCATCGAGGCCCACACGGTCGGAGCCGCTCGACTCCTCCTCGGAGGACAAGGAGTCTCATGACACCTTCTGGACCTGGTGTGTCCTGTTGGACACCCGGAGTCTGAGCCTCGGAGAAGGTCTCCCCCGGAGGATACCCGGTTCTCGGATTTCGTCAGGGACATGGCCAAGCCGAAGAGCTCGATACCCTCCAGTATGATTTTCCTCCGAAAGAAGCCTTTACTGTTCCAGTTCCTCTGATGCTGGAATGGCTGCTCTTCCATATGTGAGAAGCACCATCCTTGGCACCGGTTCTGAGCAAACTGGTTGATTCCATTTATTGAGTCCGTAAGAGCCCTGGATTCCAAAAGGCGCAGCTACCGCACAACTCCATGGTTGTGGAATCGGCCATGCACAGGCTGAAAAGTCAAAAGATGCACTCCTTGGTGCCTCCCGGCCGGGAGGCCCGGAACCTGGATACCCTCAGTAGAAAGTGCTTCCAGGGTTCTATGCTGTCTTGCCGTGTCCAGACTTACCAGCTGTACATAGGCATGTACTTACGGGACCTGGCAAAGGCGATTGCTGGGATCTCGGCTGGCCTCTCCGAGGAACCCTTGCAGAAGTTCAAAGCCTTGTCTTCAGGGATCCGGGAGTGCTCGAAGTTTATATCTTGGTGGCCACCTTGCTTGTTGCCACCATCCCCCCGGCTGTTCCCCGTTAAACTCCTGCCCAATCGGGGCAGTGGGAGTTCTCCTGCCCAATCGGGGCAGTGGGAGCAGAACAGCCGCGCTTAGCCAACCCGCTTAAAAGCGGCGTCCCTACTCCGAGGGAGCCGCTTGCTGCCACCATCCCCCCGGCTGTTCCCCGTTAAACTCCTGCCCAATCGGGGCAGTGGGAGTGCTCCTGCCCAATTGGGGCAGTGGGAGCAGAACAGCCGCGCCTAGCCAACCCGCTTAAAAGCGGCGTCCCTACTCCGAGGGAGCCGCTTGCTGCCACCATCCCCCCGGCTGTTCCCCGTTAAACTCCTGCCCAATCGGGGCAGTGGGAGTGCTCCTGCCCAATCGGGGCAGTGGGAGCAGAACAGCCGCGCCTAGCCAACCCGCTTAAAAGCGGCGTCCCTACAGGGCGCGCCTGCGCCTGGCGGGCCCGCACCTGAGGGCCCTTTGGCGTGGCCCTTAGGCGGTGGACACTTGGGCATATAAGAAGAAGGGCCTTATTGACTGCGCCAAAACCGTAAGAGTACCTCAACTCGGATCTAACCCCTCTCCATGCTGTGCGCCTGAGAAACCACAACGGTAGAGTCCCAAGACAGAAAACATCCACCAGCGTCCGGAGGACAACCCCAAAGAACTCCAGCATCAAAAACACAGGCCTTCGGTTCACTACCTGAGAAGAAACCTGTGCTATGAAATCACAAGCTGCTCCAGGCACACACGGCTAGAGCTCCCCTGGCTGGGTCGAGCTCGCCATCACTGAACCCCAACACCACCGCAACCACCCAGGTAAACATTTAACTGCAAGTACCTCCAATAGACCTTTTGCCTTTTTGACACACTTTTAACACCCTGACTGAATCCTTCATAGGGGCCAATTGCCATCCATAACCAGCACTATAACTGCTACCATCTGTATAGAATTATAAGGAAACTCTGTGTCACAAGCCTTGTACTCTACCAGCAAGTTGTTACACTGTAAATTATCTCACTATACTGTACTGTACTAACCAAGTTGTTACACTGTATTCTTGTATCACAATCCACTTTGTTCCACTGAATAATTATATCTCTGTGCCACACTAAGCAAGTAATTCAAGCCTTCTAAGCAGCTAGGAAATGGAGCTCCTCTACACCTTCCTTTTATTGTGCATGTGTATTCTGGTCTCCCCACACAGACTTAACCCAAACCCGCACTACTTGCTACCACTACTATACACCCCTATCTACTTTCCCCACCCCCTCCAAATACCCTTCCTGCATCAACACAATCTAATCCCCATTACCATTAATCAACCAACACACATATTACCCCAGAGTCACACTCCTACCAAGCAAAACAAACCACAAAAGCATTCCAAAACCAAAGCTAAAAGCAATCGTGGCAACAAATCCTTATTAACGCAAGATAAACCCACACGGCCTTCCCACCCAGCCCATCACACATGTAACATCATCCTTATTAATGCCAGGTCAATAAGGAACAAAACACACATCATCCACAACATTCTAACTGATGAACAACCAGACATCCTATGTATAACGGAAACTTGGCTCACTGACTCTGATCCTGCTACAGTAAACCAAATAAGTAAACCCGGCTACAAACTCCACAACTGCCCGCGCACCAACAAAAGAGGAGGTGGAGTCCTCATAGCAGCCAAAACCAGCCTGCAACTAACAATCACATCCACGATCACAAACATGGACCTTGACCTACTCAAAGTAGAAAACACGGCTTTATCCATCTGCCTAATATACAGACCTCCCTCTCCACACCACGAAGCGCTAGCCACAGCATTGGAAAACATCACTACCACCCAAAACAAAAAATTCCAAATCATCCTGGGAGATTTGAACTTAGCATCAATTCCCCCAACCCACTCGAACACCTTCTTTGAAGCCATGGACCAACTAGGCTACCACCAAATAGTAAGCAATGCCACCCATGATAGGGGAAATAACCTGGACATGATTTTCATACCCACCAATCGTCAACCAAACTTAGAACCACCTAAGATAAAGATAACCCAAGTCCCATGGTCCGATCACCACCAAATCGATCTCAAAATAAAATTGCCGTCCCTACCCAAAAATGCAAAGGAAATGAGAATACCTCACCCAATCAGGAAGTTCAACAAATTCAACAAAGAACACCTCATAAATACCATTTCATCCCACATAGATCTGGACTACACGGACCTTGATGATCTAACAAACAGAGGGAACGCAAACATACAAAATGCATCAAACCCTACATTGAAAACCTCAGGAAATGCAAGCAAGCCCAGCTCCGAACCCTGGTACACGGAAACTCTAGCAAGATCAAAGAGAGAACTCCGCAAAATAGAGAGAAAATGGTGACAAACCAAATCCATCGAGCTCAAAACCAAATACATGACCCTTCTTACAAAGTACAAAGATGACGTCAACTCTGCTAAGAGAAACCATCACACTAACCTATTAAGTAAAGCGATCAACAGACCGCGTGAGTTATTTGAACTCGTCAAATCTCTAACTAAAACATCTCAAAGCGACAACCTAAACAACTCCATCAAGGCCCAAACATTGGCAAACCACTATGCGAGCAAACTAACTGCCACAAGACCTACACCCTCCCTTGACTCAACACTACCGACACCACTAATCAACCTTGAGACCAACACAAATCAAGACCAGTTATGGAAACATTTCCACAAAATCGGAGACCAGCAAATTGCAACCATACTCACAAGCACTGTTCCCTCTAAGCTGTGCGCGTGTGCGCGCGCACACACCTCGCCGAGAGCGCGCACATGCTTTACAACAGAGCGCACAAAAATTACAGCTCTGATTCTGACAGAAAACAACACAGATATCTTAAAATTTAAAAGTTATGATTGTAATTACTAGAAATTTCCCGCTTCATTTAGTAATTGTCTATTTTCATTTAATTTGATTAAAATCAATGTGGTGTACATACTGTATTCTGACGTGCAGTCAAATTTTAAAGTATATAACTCCGAGTGTCGTTATGTGGCGCACAAAAATTTAACCTTCCTTCAAAAGCTGCACAGTGTTGATATTTTATGCGCACACAGCCTACAGAAAATTAGAGGGAACATTGCTCACAAGCATAAACAGCACCACATCCCCACTCAATCCCTGCCCAGCAACCTGGATCAAGGCTGTGAAACAGGACATAGCACCGTACATCTCGCACATAGTAAACCTATCACTGCAACAAGGAATCATGCCCTCTGAGCTAAAGAAATCCGTCATAAGACCTATTCTAAAAAACAGTACACTCAGCAGAGATGACCCAGCATCCTACCGCCCAATATCGAGCATACCATTCCTAGCAAAGATCATTGAAAAGGCGGTCCTATTACAACTCCAAGACCACCTGAACGACAATGCTCCTCTAGATGACCAGAAATACGGCTTTAGACAACATCATGGGGTCGAAACCCTATTACTAGTTCTACTTAACAACCTACTCAAGGGCCTGGAAAACAAAAAGAAAATGTATATACTCTTATTCATCTACATCTCAGTTGCCTTTGATACAGTTAACCATTGAACCCTCATAAACAGAATCAAGTCAATAGGAATATCAGGAACCCCACTAAAGTGGTTCACATCATACATCTCAAACCGAATGCAACAGGTACAATTCAACGGCGAAAAAGCGGAAGCATTCTTCCAAACGCAAGGTATACCACAAGGCTCTGCACTCTCAGCACTCCTTTTCAATGTATATATGCAACCACTATGCAAAATATTTACACAGCATAAAATCAACTACCACATTTATGCCGATGATATTATGCTGTACACACAACTTGACACTGATAACCCGGACTACAGCTCACTCGAAACATGCCTTGGCGAGATGCAAAACTGGTTACAACAAAGCAGCATGACAATCAACCACAAGAAAACTGAGGTGATGTATATCTCAAGGAAAGCAAATTTTGACCCACCTACATCAATAACCCTGTGCAACAACACTTACCAAACAAAGAAAGAAATAAAATATCTAGGAGTTACATTTGACTGCGACCTAAAAATGGAGACACACCTCCGCAAAACCAACAGGGCAGTTTTCTACAAACTGAGAGTTCTACAACCCATACGGAATATTATTGATCCCCACGACTTCAGATCCGTTGCTCAAGCACTCATCATGCCACATTTCGACTATTGTAACGCCATTCTTCAAGGACTACCTAAGAAAACCCTGAACATCCTTCAAATGACATAAAATGTAGCTGCCAGGATCATCATGAGGAAATGTCTTACTGAACACATTACACCAGTACTAATTGAGTTACACTGGCTCCCCATAACAGCCTGCACAAAATACAAAATACTGACGACCACCTACAAACTCATCCACAGCATAGCACCATCCTTCCTCGACACCCTAATCAGATTGCAACCTTCCAACAGAAACAGGAGAACTATCAACTCCAACACCCTCCACACTCCAACAGATATCAGATTAGTCAAAGTAATCACTAGTTACAGGGTTTTCTCGTACACAGCACCGACACTATGGAACCAACTCCCATCCGACCTACGAGCCAGCAATGATCTAGCTGACTTTAGAAAGAAACTCAAAACCCACCTATTTCAAAGTCATTTCAACTTGTACTAAACTCGCATGAGGGGCAACTCCCCCCCCCAGCAACCCAGAAAACCTGTTATGTATAAATGTACATATGTAAATTATTATCCCCTTAGCTAAGTAGTAGATAATTTTCTGCGTGACGTGCTAACCTTTCGAATCTTTATGTACAAAACAAAATTATTCTGTCTTGATTCGACAGCTTTTTCCATGTAATCTTACCCGCTTCTGATCGCTGGAAGAAGCGGCATACAAATGCTTGCTAAATAAAAAAATAAAAAAATAAATAAATGAATATCTCAAGTAGCCTATGATGGCTTCGAGGCTTCGGCCCGGGTAGCTGCGGCCGGCATCGGTGCACGCCGTCAGGCCTGGCTACAGTTGTCGGACCTGGAGTCATGGGTACAGGACAAGTTGGTCGATGTCCCTTGCTGAGGTGACAACCTATTCAGCAAACCCATCACTGAGAAGGCTGCAGAAATCGAGACCGAGACTCTCACCAGGACAAGGTTGTCCAGAAAGACTTCTGCCCCTTCTCATAAAAAGAAGGGCTCGGGAAAGAAGCCCTTTTTCCCGAGGAAGGGTGCTGCCTACAAAACCTACCCTCAGAATCAGGCCTCTCCAGCTCCCCAACAGGGCCAGCAGGCCAAGGGGCAGGGGCATGGGCCCCGTAGGCAGAAAACCCCCAAGCCGCCAGCTCCGGCTCCTGCACAGCAGGAAGTGGTTTTTTGACTACCACAGCATAGCCTCTCCTCCACCGGTGGCTCCACTCAGCACAGGGGGTCGGCTGACCCTGTATGCCTACAGGTGGCCAGCCATCACAGGGGATACCTGGGTACTGAGCATAGTCCAAAATGGCTATATGCTCCATTTCCACCAGCTACCCCCCTCCTACTATCCACGGGAGCCTCCAAGTCTCCCTCTACACAGGAACCTCCTCCTTCAGGAGTTGGCAAGTCTTTTAAAGGAACAGGTGGTGGAACCGGTGCCACACCACCTGGAAGGGCAAGGCTTCCAGGTACCAAAGAGAACAGGAGGCCTCAGACTTATCATAGACTTGCGAAATCTGAACAAGTTTCTGGAGAGGGAAAAGTTCAAGATGCTTACCCTTGGGATACTGCTGCCCTACCTCCAGCAGGGAGACTGGCTATGCTCCTTAGACCTAAACGATGCTTATACTCACATCCTCATTCATCCTGACCACAGACAATATCTCAGATTTGTGGTGGGAGGAAACCACTTTCAGTACAGGGTGCTTCACTTTGGCCTGACCTCTGCCCCCAGGGGTTTCACCAAATGCCTGTCAGTGGTGGCGGCTTTTCTCAGAAATCAGGGGATTTTTGTCTTCCTGTACCTGGACGACTGGCTAATCAGGGGCCAGTCACTCCAGGAGGCCCAACAGGCCACTCTTCGCACTGTCTCTCTTCTTCAGCATCTGGGCTTTGTCATAAACTACGCAAAGTCCACTTTGCTCCCCTCTCAGAACCTAGAGTTTCTCCAGGACCAAGCAGGAAGTCAGTCCTCACATATGGGTGTCATCAGCGCCGATGAAGCCCCAGCGGAGCATTTCCCCAGCTTTCTATGAAAGCCTTTGGGAATGCAGGCACGCATGCATGGTTCCCTTCCCGCCTAAAGGTGCCATCTTACCTCAGTCTCTTTTTTTCCGAGAAGCCCACCGGACGTGTGTCCTGTCATCCCGGATAAAAGTTGATTTTTTTCGGCGATTCTCGCTATTTTTACTCCCGGTTTGACGCTGGTTCCCCTCCCACCGGGTTCAGTACACCGGTATCGAGCCTGATTCTTCTTTTTCGGTTTTTGCCCTTCGTGGCTGGCGTTCGCGCCCTTTTTTGTTTTTTCCCTGGAAGGCCGGTCCTTTGACCTCGCGGGGACTCTTTTTTCCCCAATGGCTTCCAGCGGTTTCAAGAAGTGTGATCGGTGTAAGAAATTAATGTCTCTCACCGACACACATGACTGCTGCCTTCGGTGCCTTGGTCCTGACCACGACCCTAAGTCGTGTGGACCATGTGGGAAGATGTCTTCCAAGGCACTCCGAAGTCGCCAGCAGCAGAAAGAAAGGCTTTTCTCGGACTCAGCCTCTGGCCGGGCCCAGACCTCGTCTGAGGCCTCGACATCTCGGGATTCGGATCCCGAGCGCCATCGAAGCTCCTCGGACAGAGGGTCCCCCGACCGGGAATGAAAGAGGAAGAAGCGGCTCGCGAGGGCGTCGTCGGAGGAGGTCCCTGGCTCCTCGAGGGCCAGGTCTAAGACCCCCGACCGTCGCCCCGAGCCCGTGGAACAAGAGAAGCCTGCCAAAGTTCCTCGCGTGGAGCCGGAGTCTGCTGGACACGTAAGCCCCATAGTCCTCGAGGACTCTCTTCCCAGAGAGCCGCCACCGGGGCCCAAGTCGGTGGCTGCTGCGTCTCCCGAGCTGAGTCTCAGGATGACAGCCTTGGAAAGCAGACTGTCTGCCTTCATGGAGCAGCAGCAGGCACTGATGGCCAGCCTGTCTGGCGCATCTGCCCCGACCACTGGGACATCGACTTCGAAGTCGACCCCGGAGACCGAGCCGATACTAGAGTCCATCATGGCTCGAAGTCGACCTCAGTCGAGGTCTCCCTCGACCTCCCGCTCGGGACCGAGGGTGTCGACGCCGGTGCCTCCGGCGTCAGGGCGGATGCTCCAGGGCCCTGACTCCTCGTCGGATGAGTCCGCCTGGGAGACAGAGGATGAGGAGTCCCCCGATACGTTCAAGACTCGGTGTGTCCCGTCGGACTCACCGCAGTCTGAGCCCCGGAGTAGATCCCCTCTGGAGGATACTCGGTTCTCGGAGTTCGTCCGGGATATGGCCACTGCCTTGGCTATTCCGGCGGACACTGAGGAAGAGCCTCGAGCTGAAGAGCTCGAGGCCCTGCAGTATGACTCTCCTCCGAAGGAGGCCTTTACTGTCCCGGTTCCTCCGATGCTGGAACGGCTCCTCTTCCGGATGTGGGAGGCGCCGGCCTCGATGCCGGTTTTAAGCAAGCAAGTCGATTCGATCGACTTGCTTGCTTAAAACCGGTTGTGGTTGTGGAATCGGCCATGCATCGTCTGAAGAGCCAGAAGATGCACTCTGCGGTGCCCCCCGGCAGGGAGGCCCGAAACCTCGATGGCGTCGGTAGAAAGTGCTTCCAGGGCTCGATGCTTGCTTGCCGTGTCCAGTCTTACCAGCTGTACATGGGCATGTACTTGCGGGACCTGGCCAAGGAGTTGGCCGGGTTCTCTGCTGGATTCTCCGGGGAACACTTGCAGAGATTCAAGTCCTTGTCCTCGGGGATTCGGGACTGCTCGAAGTTCATGTCCCGCGCCGCCTACGATGGCTTCGAGGCTTCGGCCCGAGTTGCGGCATCCGGCATCGCGGCTCGACGCCAGGCATGGCTGCAGTCATCGGACCTCGAGCCATGGGTTCAGGACAAGTTGGTCGATGTCCCTTGTCGAGGTGAAAACCTTTTTGGCAAGCCCATGACCGAGAAGGCCGCCCAGCTCGAAACAGAGCACCTTACACGGACAAGGCTGTCTAGAAAGACCTCTGCCCCTTCTCATAAAAAGAAGGGCTTGGGTAAAAAGCCCTTTTACCCAAGGAAGGACACTGCCTACAAACAGTACCCTCAATATCAGGCTGCCCAAGCTGCACCCCAGGGTCAGCAAGTCAAGGGGCAGGATAATGGGCCCCGTAGGCAGAGGACCCCCAAGCCTCCGGCCCCTGCTCCCACTCAGCAGGGTGGGGGTTTTTGACTCCTTGAGCGTAGCCTCTCAGTCCCTACTCTCCCAACCCTGCACAGGAGGTCACCTCGCCCTCTTTGCCCACCAGTGGCCCCTCATCACCGGGGACAGTTGGGTGTTGGACATAGTCTACAGGGGCTATGCACTCCATTTTCACCAACTGCCTCCTCCATACTTTCCAGGGGAGCCTCCAAGGCCTCTCCTGCACACAGACCTTCTCCTTCAAGAGCTTCAAGGTCTTTTGGTGGACAGGGCGGTGGAGCCTGTGCCTCCCCATTTGCAAGGTCACGGTTTCTACTCCAGGTATTTCCTGGTCCCCAAAAGAACCAGTGGCCTTTGACCCGTTCTGGACCTCAGGAACCTCAACAAGTTCCTAGAGAAAGAAAAGTTCAAGATGCTTACTCTTGGAACACTTCTGCCCTACCTCCAGCAGGGAGATTGGCTATGCTCCTTAGATCTAAAGGATGCGTATACTGTGACATGGTGGGTTCCTCCAGCCCTTTAGAAAGAGCCAAAAAGGAGTTAATAGAAGCAGTGCTGGATGGTAAACAATAGCACATGGCTAGTAGTTGCCACAGAAACCAGACACAGGGGAAAGAAACACGCCCTTGCTGCCAGTTAGCTCAGGAGTCACGAGCTGAATCAGAGCACCTGCTAGGGGGAGGAGTCAGGCACTACCCTAGAGGGCAGACACATAAAGAGGCCTCAGTAGAGAGAAAAGGGTCTCGATTAGAAGCTCGATTAGAAGCTGGACTAGAGTCTCGTCTAGGGGCTGGACTAGAGCCTCGACTAGGAGCGTCACCACAAGCTCAGAGGGGAATTCAGATACAAGGCCAGCCGAGGGTTCCGGTGAGAGACCAGCAAAGAGGGCAGTTAGCAGACCAGCTAACAGACCAAGAGGAGGACCAGGGAGGAGTCCGTGTTCCAGGCCAAGGCAGAGCTACAGGCAGAGTTCCAGCCCAGAACCGTGGGAGAGAAGCCGTGGCAAGCCTAAGGGAACACTCAGTAAGGCAGAGAGAAAGCCCAGAACCAGAGCCAAGCTTAAAGGTAGAAGGAGAACCATTTACAAAGTTTTATTCCAGAGAAGAATACAGCAGAAGCAGGCCAGGCTGTCTGCAGTATTCTAGGAATTACCAGGAGAAGAAAAAGCCAGGAAGGCAGTTTCAACACTCATTTCACAAATCAGGTGTTGAATCCACAGCTGTTTCAAAAGCCCAAAGAAAGCCGTTTGCAGGCAGGCACAGAGGTAAGCCCAAAGACTGGGTTTTAAATAAGGCTGTTGATAATCAATGGGATTTTACTTATCCAGAGTGTGGGGACTGTGGTTATAATGCCTGTAATGAGAATGATTGTTTAAAGCAATATTTGATTCAAGAATATGATATAAAGCCTAAAACAGAGAGGAAGGGCGTGGCCCAAGAAACAACGTTACAAACATTCCTACCTGCCTTCCATGAGGAGTTAATGGAAACAGAGCCAGGGTTAGGAAATGTATCTGAAGAATTGATGGACTGTACGATTACAATATCGGATGAAATATTGTCCCTGCGCTGAGTTTATGCATTGCAGAGAATTGCAGAAGTGTTGAGATAAAAAGTACAGAGCTGTGGGAAACAGAACTGTTTTACTCTAATTGCTGGGAAGCAAATGTTTTGTTGCTGAAGTTAAGCTATTTCTGTTGGAAACTTTTATTTTGTCCTTTGCCAGAAGTATATGGCTTTGTTACCTTTATTTCCATGCTGAAATCCGCCCGGAGGGGAAATAAATCCTGTTTGCTTAAAACCACTTTGAGTTCACACTACTCTTCATTGGACAGTGAAAGAAACTACATTTCCCAAGAGGCTTTGCTTCAGGAAAAAGTCCAGTAGCTGTTCAGGAAGGAAAACAGGTCGCTTAAGCCCTACACGCTCTTGCTGGGGGCAATAAAGGCGCGGTTACAATACCCACATCCTCATTCATCCAGACCACAGAAAGTACTTCAGGTTCATTGTGGGAGGAAACCATTATCAGTACAGAGTACTGCCTTTTGGCCTCACCTCCACTCCCAGGGTCTTTACCAAATGCCTGGCAGTGGTAGCGGCCTACCTGAGAAATCAGGGAATCTTTGTCTTCCCCTATCTGGACGACTGGCTCATCAGGGGTCAGACGTGCCAGGAGGCCAGACAGGCCACCCTCAGAACTATTGCTCTTCTTCAAAGCCTGGGGTTTGTAATAAACTTCGCAAAGTCCACTTTGCTCCCCTCCCAGAACTTGGAGTTCATAGGAGCACGGCTGGACTCCCTGCTAGCAAAGGCTTTCTTGCCAGCAGACAGAGCCCAAAGACTGATAAACTTAGCAAACCAGTTTCTCAACAGGTCACTGGTCTCCGCCAGACTCTGCCTAAGGCTGCTTGGCCACATGGCTTCGACAGTGCATGTGACCCCCAATGCCAGGCTCCATATGAGGCCTGCACAGTGGTGCCTTCGGACTCAGTGGTCACAGGCCACAGGCAGCCTCAGAGACAGGATAAGGGTGTCCAATTTCTGAACTCCCTCAACTGGTGGCTGCACCCACCCAATCTACTAAAGGGGGTGCCTTTTCAGATTCCTGGGTACACGGTGGTGCTGACCACAGACGCCTCCCTGCAGGGCTGGGGAGCTCATTGTCTAGGCAAGTGCACCCAGGGCCTGTGGTCTCCTAGGGAAGCTGCACAGCAGATCAATCTCCTCAAACTCAGAGCTATTCGATTAGCACTCAAAGCTCTCTCTCCTACCCTGGCTCATCAATCTGTCCTGGTTCAGACAGACAACCAGGTAGCCATGTTTTATGTGAACAAACAGGGCGGGACTGGGTCCAGAATCCTTTGTCGGGAGGCTCAGGACCTTTGTTCATTTGCCCTCAAGCACAACATGCTCCTCAAGGCTGTGTACCTTCCAGGCTAGGACAACTACCTGGCCCACAGGTTAAGCAGGATTCTGCAGCCCCACGAGTGGCAGCTGCATCCTTCAGTAGTTCAGAAGATCTTCCTAAATTGGGTTCTCCCTTTGGTAGATATCTTTGCCAGCCCAATGAACAAGCAACTGCCAAAGTTCTGCTCCAGGCAACCGCATCCTCTGAGAATAGCAGCAGATGCTTTTCTGATCCC
The DNA here is from genome assembly GCA_033557465.1 of Ichthyophis bannanicus. Taxonomy (NCBI): domain Eukaryota; kingdom Metazoa; phylum Chordata; class Amphibia; order Gymnophiona; family Ichthyophiidae; genus Ichthyophis; species Ichthyophis bannanicus. The sequence goes on from CM066034.1 coordinate 71,210,902, forward strand.
ATGGTCTCAGGGCCTTCTGTATGCGTTTCCTCCCACACCCTTGGTGGCCTGAACTCTCTTCAGAATTCTTCAGGACAATGCCTCGGTCCTGCTGGTGGCTCCCAGGTGGCCAAGACAGCCTTGGTTTCCTCTTCTGCTTCAACTGGCGGTGGATCCCCCACTGCCTCTGGGGTTGCAACTCGACCTTCTCTCACAGGAGCAGGGTTCCCTTCTGCACCCCAATCTCAAAGCTCTCAATTTGATGGCTTGGAGGCTGCAAGGGTAGTCTTGGCTTCCTGGGGCCCTACCTCAGGAAGTTGAAGAGGTTGTCCTAGCCTCTAGGAAACCGTCCACTAGGAAAACCTATGCTCTCAAATGGAAAAGGTTTTCTGTGTGGTGTCAGCTACGTACAGAGGATCCTTTCTCCTGTACGGTGCCAGTAGTGCTTCAGTACTTACTGCACTTATCAAATCAGGGACTTAAGTCCAATTCTGTTCGGGTCCACCTCTCATCTCTAGCAGCTCACCACTCACTGGTGGAGGGACATTCTCTGTCAGGTCACCCCTTGGTGTCCCGCTTTCTCAGGGGCTTGCTTTTGCTCAAGTCTCCAATCCGTCCTCCTGCCCCTGAGTGGGAGCTGAATGTGGTCTTGCAGCAACTGACTCGCCCCCCTTTTGAGCCGATGGCTACTTGTCCACTACGCTTTCTCTCCTGGAAGACACTCTTCCTGATAGCCCTTACCTCGGCTAGGCGAGTGAGTGAGCTTCAGGCCCTGGTCTGTGATAGGCCTTACACCAGGATGTATAGGAACAGGGTAGTCCTTAGGACTCATCCAAAGTTCCTCCCAAAGGTTGTATCCTCTTTCCACCTCAATCAGGAGGGGTGGTTCTTCCAACATTCTTCCCTAGGCCTCATGCAAGCCAGGCTGAAGTAGTCCTGCATACCCTGGACTGTAGGAGGGTCTTATCCTTCTACCTTGACCGTACGCAGGGGCATAGAAGGGCTACTCAGCTCTTTGTATCCTTTGACACCAATAAGTTAGGGTTGGCTGTGTCCAAGCGTACCTTGTCCATCTGGGTGGCTGACTGTATCACCTGGGCTTACAAGGCGGCTGACCTTCCTTTGCAGGGTAGGGTCACGGCCCATTGTGTCAGGGCAATGGTTGCCTCAGTGGCTCATCTCCGCTCTGTGCCCTTGGTAGACATCTGCAGGGCTGCAACTTGGTCTTCAAGCCAGACTTTTGCGGCCCATTACTGTCTGGAGAGGGAGTCCCGTAGGGACAGTGCTTTTGGCCAGGCAGTACTCCGGAATCTCTTTGAGGTTTAGGCAAATCCTGCCCTTCTGCCCTCTGTTGGGCTACCGGTGGAGGTTGTGTCCTTGAAAAGCCTTTCTTTGCTGCTGAGACTAGAGGGAGTACTCTTGTTCAGCCTGGGTTCCTCGATAGCCCAGAGCTAGGGAGTCACCCATATGTGAGGACTGACTTCCTGCTTGGTTCTGGAGAAAGAGTAGTTACTCACCTGTAACAGGTGTTCTCCAGGAGCAGCAGGAATCAGTCCTCACAACCCTCCCTCCTCCCCTTGGAGTTGCAGTTGTACATAGTTAATTTTTTCATTTTTGTGTGCTGTTCTTAGCTATGTCATTTGACTGAGGTAAGATGGCACCTTTAGGCGGGAAGGGAACCGCGCATGCGTGCCTGAATTCCCAAAGGCTTTCATAGAAAGCTGGGGAAATGCTCCGTTGGGGCTTCATCGGCGCCGATGACACCCATATGTGAGGACTGATTCCTGCTGCTCCTGGAGAACACCTGTTACAGCTGAGTAACTACTCTTTATAGGGGTGAGACTAGACACCCTTCATGCAAGAGCTTACTTGCCCGAGGACAGGGCCCACAGACTGATGGAGTTGGCCAACCAGTTCCAAAGCAATTCTCATGTTTCCGCCAGGCACTACCTGCGGCTTCAGGGCCACATGGCATCCACTGTACATGTAACCCCGAATGCCCTTCTGCATATGCGGGCTGCTCAATGGTGCCTCAGATCAGTGGACACAAGCCACCGGCGACCTTCGAGACAGAGTAAAGGTGTCCAGACGACTTCTGAACTCCTTACCGTGGTGGCTACATCTGCCAAACCTTCTCAAGGGTGTACCTTTTCAGGCTCCGGCACACACCAGGGTGCTGACGACAGATGCATCCTTAAAGGGCTGGGGTGCACATTGCCAGGGCACGTGCACTCAAGGCCTGTAGTCCCCTCGGGAGGCCACACAGCAGATCAACCTTTTAGAGCTGCCAGCAATCCGCTTAGCTCTGCAAACATTCTGCCATGCTCGCTCTCAACAGTCTGTCCTAGTTCAGACGGACAATCAGATAGCAGTGTTCTACGTGAACAAACAAGGAGGCACAGGGTCCAGGCTGCTATGTCAGGAGGCACTGGACCTTTGCTCCTTTGCGGTCAGACAAGGCATGTTTCTCAAAGCAGTTTATCTACCTGGTCAGGAAAACTTCCTAGCAGACAAGCTAAGCAGGATTCTCCAGTCCCAGAAATGGCAGTTGAATCCATTGGTGGTCCAGCAGATCTTCCTCCGATGGGGACTTCCATCCATCGATCTCTTTGCAAGTCCACTAAACCATCAGCTGCCCAGGTTTTGCTCCAGACAGCTGCATCCCCTGAGGATGGCAGCAGATGCTTTTCTAATCTCTTGGTCTATGGGCCTCCTGTATGTGTTTCCTCCCACGCCCCTGGTGGCCCAAACTCTGTTCAAGATCCTCCAGGACAAGGCCTCGGTGATTGTGGTAGCCCCCAGATGGCCGAGGCAGCCGTGGTTTCCACTTCTGCAGTTGGCGGTGGAAGCTCCGTTCCCTCTGGGGGGCTGCAACACGATCTCCTGTCTCAAGAGCAGGGTTCCCTTCTGCACCCCAATCTCAGGTCCCTCAATCTGATGGCCTGACTGCTGAAAGGATAGTGCTAGCTCTCTTACTTCTACCTAAGGAGGTTGAGGAGGTGGTCTTGGCCTCTAGGAGGCAGTCCACCAGAAAGTCCTATGCCCTCAAGTGGCGTAGGTTTATGGTATGGTATGCTCAGCGCAATGAAGATCCTTTCTCTTGTCTTGTGCCAGTAGTACTGCAGTATCTACTTCACCTTTCAGACCTAGGCCTTAAGTCTAACTCTGTTTGGGTCCACCTCAGTGCTTTGTCAGCGCACCACTCAACGGTGGAGGGACAGTCTCTGTCAGTTCACCCCTTGGTGTGCAGATTTCTCAGAGGTCTGCTTCTACTCAAGCTTCCGGTTCGTCCACCGGTGACTGAGTGGGATTTGAACGTGGTCTTGCAGCAACTTACTCGTCCACCGTTTGAGCCGATGGCTACTTGCCATTTGCGTTTTCCTCTCTTGGAAAGCGCTCTTCCTGGTGGCTCTTACCTCGGCCAGACGTTTGAGTGAATTACAAGCTCTGGTTTCTGATAGACCGTACACACGGTTCTATAGGAACAGAGTGGTCCTGCGGACCCATCGCAAGTTCCTCCCAAAAGTGGTCTCCTCTTTCCACCTCATTCAGGAGGTGGTTCTTCCGATCTTTTTTCCCAGGCCGCATGCCAGCTGGGCTGAAACAGTCTTGCATACCCTGGACTGTAAAAGGGCGTTGTCCTTTTACATAGAACGTACGCGGGAGCATTGAAGGGCTACTCAGCTCTTCATCTCGTTTGACCCTAATAGGATGGGGTTACCTGTCTCCAAGCATACGTTGTCCACTTGGGTAGCAGATTGTATCGCCTGGGCGTACAGAGCAGCCGACCTCCCCTTGCAGGGTCAGGTCACGGCCCACCGTGTCAGGGCGAAGGCCGCGTCACAAGCTCATCTCCGCTCTGTTCCGTTGGCAGACATCTGCCGGGCCACAACTTGGTCTTCAAGCCAGACTTTTGCAGCCCATTACTGCCTGGAGAGAGAGTCCCGGCGGGACAGTGTTTTCGGCCAGGCAGTACTCCGTAATCTCTTTGAGGTTTAGGCAACTCCTACCCTCCGGCCCTTTGTGTTGGGCTACCGTACGGGGTGCATTCTCAGAGAAAATTCTTATCACGGATGCTGAGGCTCTTGAGAGGGAGCCATTTTTTCAGCTCTGGGTTCACGGTAGCCTAGAGCTAGGGAGTCCCATATGTGAGGACTGACTTCCTGCTTGGTCCTGGAGAAAGCGTAGTTACTCACCTGTAACAGGTATTCTCCAGGAGCAGCAGGAATCAGTCCTCATGACCTTCCCTCCTCCCCTGGAGTTGTAATCCTATCCTTCATTTTGATTTTTGCTGTCTTTTAGCTATGTCATCAGACTGAGCAAGATGGCACCCTTGGGCAGGAAGGGGAACCGCGCATGCGCGTTGCATTCCCAAAGGCTTTCTTTGAAAGCTGGGGAAATGCTCCGCACGAGGGTTCCGTCGGCGCCGACGCCACTCATATGTAAGGAATGATTCCTGCTGCTCCTGGAGAACACCTGTTACAGGTGAGTAACTACGCTTTATAAGGAGTCACAGAAAGTGATGTGCCCTCTACGTGTGCAAATCATGTGTTTTCAATGACTTATGCATGTCAATAGGTCTTTATGCACATACTTAGCCAGTTGCTATTCTATAAGAAAGAGTGTAGCATTTATGGTGTGTACTTTCACTGTGGTTGTGCACATGGGAGGATCATACAACTATAAATGTAAATTATAAAAAAAATAATATGTGCTTTCTTAGCAAATCCATGCACAAGCATTTATACCCAGCCATAGGGCTTGTGTAAGTGATTGTGCCTAAATATGATGCACATTTTTGACCACTTACACCATTTTATAAAGTCAAGCACACGCATACTTGACTTTATAAAATAGGTATGAAATACACACAGATTAGCATGGGTTAATTATACAGGGCTTTATAAAATTACCCTCTAAATGGTTACATTGGCATTTTATGAAAATACTATACTGGATGCTCTTTAGAGGGAGTCCTTTCTAAACTGTTTTTTTCCAGACTTATGCAATACAGGATTTAAGGGACACGCTTGAATCAGCCAAACTTTTTAATAGGAAAACAGTCACCCTCTTAAAGCAACAATACTGTGAGCTCACAGCAAAATATAATTTTGCATGATTTGGAGGACTACTCTTGATATATTACATATAATAAACTATTCAAATATTCTTTATTAAACCTAGAGAATGGCTGGTATGTCCTTGGGACCCCTTCCTCCATCTCATATTTTCATCATACTCCTGACCATAAATTTGATGCTACTGAACAGGCACTCAATTTGTAATCCAACTACTCATCATTAAACTAGAGATGTACACAAGGAAACATTTATGGTTTATTTTTATATTTTTGGCCTTTTTTCCCAATTTTTGGACCTCTATTTTCGTTCACTTCACATGTTCATGTTATAAAATGTTCTCAATGGGCATTAGAACTTTTTAAAGCATACAAATCAACTTTATGCACTAGAACATTTTAATGCGTGCATATCACCTTTACACACATAAATTAATAAATTAATGCATGTTGAAATGATTTTGCTGACATGAGGCAGACCCTTTGGATAAGTGATGTTTTCATGGCTGAATTAGCTTATCTAGGCTCCAGTACAAAGTTAGATTCCCTTGTTATGGCATTAACAATAAGGCTGTGGCCTTTTTTCCTCCAACTGAATTGGGCCCTGTTCTTCTTTTGGTATCTACCTGGGTTGACAACCAACCAATTTTAGGCTGGCTCGGCCGATTGTACATGTTGGAGGCCGGCGGCCGGCAGAACGGTAAAACTGGCCAATGAAGGGCCAGTTTCTGCCAATCGCTCCTATGTCTGCCCACGGGGATCCCAACCCCTGCAAGCAGAGGTGCAGAAATGGCTGTGGGATCATGGCCGGGAGAGCTGAGGACTGCCCGTGGGGGTTGGGATCTCAGCTAGCTCTCCTGGCTGTAATCAGTGACTGCAGAGCCTGTCAAAAAAAAAAAGGTTACCAAGTTTGCTGCAGAAACAGCTGAATAAATGGGGGCAGTAGGTTTAGTGCCATACAGGAGAGCATATGTATGTTGGAGGGGCCTGAGAAGGGAACTGTGGCTGAATAGGTACTGAAGATTTTAATCTCTTGTAACTCCCCCGTTGATATAGCCTGCAGATGCTAAAGCTTGCACTGTTGCCCTCTCTGAATTTTTTTTGGGGCAAGACAGGGGCCGGGCATGGGCGGAGCATGGCTAGCCACAGGTGGTGGGTTTTTCTCTTTCAAAAAGTTGGCAACTCTACCTGGGGTGGGGTGGTGTAGGGGGCCGTGGTCGCAGCTGCCTCAGCTTTTTTTCAAAGCCATGTCCATGGATAAAATATTGGTTTACCCATGGAAATGGGCTTTTATAAATCTGTCTGTCCTATATGAGGGTAATTTTATAAAAAGACACTAATGTGGGTAGGCTGAAAAGGCACCTATTCCAAGCCTATTTAATAAAGACATATAGGCACCAATGTATCCTTATAAAATACTAGCACAAATCCTGCAGAAATTGTGCCTAAAATGAAATCCATGGACTTTTAGACTTGTTTAGAAGCAGGTGTAAATGTTTGCATGTATTTTATAAAATGCACGTGTAATTGCAATTTCACATGTGCTTTATCCAAACTCCATCCCACACCACACCTACTCCTGGGTCCTGCTAACAGATGTTGTTAAGTGCCGTCGAGTCGGAGTCGACTCATGGCGACCCTCTGGATAGCTATCCTAAATTGTGTTCAGTCTTCAGTCAGGTGGCTCATTGTTGACAGACTGCTACCCGTAGCTGCTGTTATTGTATCGATCCATCTCATTGCTGGCCTTCCTCTTTTGCGTTGACCTTCTATCTTGCCAAGCATGATGTCTTTCTCTAATGATCTCTCTCTTCGCATGATGTGTCCAAAGTATGAAAGTCAAAGTCTTGTCATCTGAGCTTCCAAAGAAAGCTTAGGTTTGATCTCCTCAAGTACCGACTGGTTTGTTCTTCGGGCAGTCCATGATCTCCAGGAACAAGCAGGAATGAGTCTTCACATATGGGTACGTCGGTACCGACGGAGTCTGCGCGGGAACGCTTCCCAGCGTCCAATCAGAAAGCCTTTGGAAGCATCCCACCACGCCTGTGTGCTGCCTTTCCGCCTTCCCAACTGCCTCTCCTCAGTTTTCGTTTTTCCGTGGAGCCGGCAGGACGTCCTCCTGTCACCGCAGAAAATTCATCTTTTATTTTTTAGTTTTCTTGTGGTCGCGGCTGCCTTTCCCGACGCCACTGGTACCGCCGGTGTTTCTTTTTTCTTTTCTTGTAAAACTTTTCCTTTTTAAGGAATATTTTTTCCTTCCTAGTGTCTCACGGTTTTCAGGCCTGCTAGGCCTCTCCACTTTCCTTCATGGAACCGCCAGCCACTATCCCCAAGAAATGTACAAACTGTGGCGGTACAACCTTAATTTTGGACACTCACAATTGGTGTCTAACCTGTTTGGGTCCTGACCATTTTCCTCCGGAGTGTCCCTCCTGCAATAGTATTGTGAGAAGAAGTTTTCAATATCGAGTTTCCCTCGACACGCGGTCCCCATCCAACTTCAGGGTACCGACCATATCTTCTTCTACACAGGATCAGGTAACCCAAAAACAGTCTGTTAAGACTAGCCAGTCCTCGAGTGGCAAATCTCATGCACAGCATAGAGATGCCTCCGGCCTTGCCCTCGAGAATCCACTGGCTTCAAAACCCCGGTGGGAGTCTTCGGCCTCCAAAACCTGTGTGGGGTTTCAGGTTGTTCCTGAGGTTCGAGCGTTACCAATACCCCGGCATCGGCAATGGTGGATGAAACATTCCTCACCAAGGATCATCGTCTGGCGTCCTTGGTACCTAAGGGGCCATTGGATACGCTGCAGACCGACCTTCCAGTATCGGTATCGTCCCCGGTACCGATACTAGTACCGACGTCGGTACCCTCCAGATGTGCATCGATAGACTCGCTTCCTTCGATGCCGAGTCTGGAATCGATCTCCAGTCTGGAGGACTGGGTACCGACTCGCCTTGGTACCGACGCAAGACGGTACCGAAGGCTCGGTTCCGAGGATTCGGATCCGGCACTCTTGGTGTCTTGGATGCCGTTAGAGTTGCCACCGGCTGGCCTTCATCCACTGGTATCGGATACGGTACCGAAGCTGGTACCGTTATCCACAGTACCATTGCCATCGGTGCCTTCCATGCTTCTCTCATCAGGCTCGCATCTCTCGATACCGAGTTTGGAATCGATCCCTAGCATGGATGATGTGCTACCGACGGTTGCTGGTCCCGACTTCCAGCAGTACCGGCGACCATCCTCTAAGGATCCCAGACTGCACAATTCAGGATCTTCTATCCCTATGAACTTGGATAGATCCCTCGGTGCCAATGCTAGTTCTTCATCAGATCTAGCCTATCCAAAGGAAGTTCCCTCTGGGGATCCTTCTTTTCAGGCTTTCCTCCGGGATATGGCAAAATCACTTGCCATTTCTATTCCTGGACAGGATCCTACACAGGGGAATACAGGATCCTTCTGTATTCCTGGCAAAGCAAAGGAGAACATCATGCTTCCTTTGCATCATTCCTTACAGGATCTCCTTCTAGGAATGTGGGAAGCTCCTTTAAAGGTACCCCCACCTTCCAGAGCAACTGATCTTCTGTATCAGGTGCCCCCCTCTCCAGGGTTTCAAAGGACTCAACTTCCTCATCATTCCATTGTAGTAGAATCAGCAATGAGGCGGGTGAAGAGTACAAAAAAGCACTCTTCTTATCCACCAGGTCGTGAGTCTAAGACACTAGATGCCTTTGGACGTCAAACCTTCCAGGCATCTATACTTTCAGCAAGAATTCCCTCATATTTTTTATATGGGTCTATCTCTTGAGGAGGTCACAAAGAAATTACATCTTTTGATTCCTTTTCTTCCAGAGCCCAAGAGTGCAGACTATTCCTCACTGGTTAGTCATGCTCAGAATATCTCTAGGTTTCTTACTCGTGCTTCCCTAGACTCCTTTGAGTCTGTTAGCAGGACTTCTGCTAGAGCTATAGGGGCACGACGTAAAGCCTGGCTCCAAGCTTCAGACTTAGATACATGGGCACAAGTTAGACTGGGAAATACTACATGCACTGGAGAAAATCTCTTTAACAAGGAGTCTTTACTCGAGATTGCTCAGTTAATAACTGACTGTCCTGTTTCTAGAGGCTATCCTACGCCTTCTGCTTTCCCAGTAGGTAGGAAATGTCCTACCAAACTTTCTTCCCCTAGGGGGAGAAGGTTTTATCCATCATCTGCCCATCACACAGATGTTCCCAAACAGGGGAAACATCGTCCTGGTCTGAAGAATCCACAACCTCAACAGGGTCAACAAACCCAGCAGTCGCAGGGTTTCAAATAGATCATTGTCCCTCTTGGTTGGTGGTTAGGGTGGCAGTCTGCTTCTTTTCACTTGAAGTATCTGCACCAATTTTCATCCTAACCCTCCTAGATATCTCTTCATGAGACATCTTTTCTCTAACTCTAAGAGTCTTTATGATGCTCATGCCCATACTTAACAGATTTTCCTTTTCCTCTTGGAGGAAACAGAGGTAACAACTATCAATAGGCAGTTGTTTCCCTGTACTGGCATGTATCATCTCATCGGTCAGAGACTTCCTCCATAGTCGGTCTCTTGCAACTCTGTCTTACCTCCCTCTTCCTATAACATTGGTTTGTAAGAGGGACTCTTTAAACCGGTAAGCCCCTATGGTCCTCTACCTGTTCTACCGGGGGATTTCTCCTTTTTGGAATTGTTCCCCCCCTTGTTACCTTAAGGCAGCTCATCAGACTATAGGAAGTCCTACCATGTCTGTTCTTTCTTTTTCCCAATCCAAAAAAGAAAGAGGGAAAACAAGTTTTTCCACGCTGCCCTGGTAGTTGCTGCACATACAGCAATTCCTAGTGGTTAAGCCACTGGTTTTGTTCACTACACAACCAGGGCTTCCCCTCCACTAGCAATCCTCCTAGCCTTACTGCTAGGTCCCAAACTGGTTAGTAGCCTCGTTTGGGAAACCCTATTATCACAGTCTGGTTGGTTACCGTCTATTCTTTGTCCCCTTGTCTTTGGCAGAATAGCTGGTCGCCTACTGGCTTTCCACAACCAGTTTTTTCTTCTAACCAACCTTCAGCATGCTCTCTGCATCTCTACAGAGTAGCTTTGCACTATGGGCCCTTGCTAGAGAGCATCAGTATCTGGCCTAGCAGATAGCCTCAGATGGTTAGGAGGGGTCCCCCAGTCATGTTCCATGTCTGGCAGGTATTCCCTACCCTTACCATCTCATCTTAAATCTCTTTTGAGGCATAAGCCTCAGGCCTTTCATTCCGTGAAAACCTCAAGGAGGGCCAATTCCCTGAGTTGGCCCATATCTCCTTGAATTCTCTAGTCAGAGATAAGCTTCTTCACAGACAGCTAGAGGACGCCTAATATCCATCTTGACCTCATAGGTGGGTCACTAGGGTATCTTCTTCCAGGGGCGTCCTCTATCCATTCTCCAATTCTGGAGAGATCTGGACTTCCTGTCTGCAGACTGAAGTTATCTTCTGCAATTTTCACGTAGGTCATCCTGGTTATCCAAGAGCTCAAATTCTGTAAAGACTTCAGACTCTTCTTGTCAGGGAAACTTTTCCTCTGACTCTACCAGTCATAACCTGGAAAAGAGGATTCTCTATATATCTCTTCAAGCAGGTATCAACCTTCTTGCTGTCAAATACATCTTCCTCTTTCCCTAGAGGGGATGAGGTTCTATGGACATCTCTCCATCCATACACATGGAGACAAGTGTCTTTATACCGGAATATTCATATAGGTATTTTTTTTTTAGTGCCATCAAGTCAGTGTTGACTCCTAGCGACCCAGCTACCTCTGGGTTTTCTTGGCAATGTATCACCGGAAGTAGATTGCCAGCCTTTTCTTCCGAGGCAATGGAGGGTAAAGTGACTTGCCCAAGGTCACAAGGAGTGCAAGTGGGACTTGAACCCTTGATCTTCTGGGTTCTAGGTGGTTGCTCTAACCATTAGGCTACTCCTCCACTCCATATAGGTATATATAGCTATATATAGATTCATATATATACTTATCTATATCTATCTGTGTGTTTTTCTGCCCATACATATCTCTTTATACATATATGCATATATACCCTATGGGTGTATACATATATATATATATATATATTGTGATGGGGCCCGTATGTCGGAGCCCTTTAAACCCTAATTAGGCGGTTGCCTAGGGTTGTAGAAATTTTACCCTGCTCTTGCTATGAAAAACAGAGGCTTGTGGTCAGTGGTAAGGAAAATAAAGCATGGGTTTTATTCCCCGTCCCGCACGGACATTCTTCAAGGACAAAACTTAAACACAGCAGTGCACAAAAATGGTAACAAAAAAACTTCCTTCCTTTGTTATTCTTCACAAAGTATTTTTTCTTCCAAAAAGGTTAACACAAAGCAGTGTGGTTATTCTTACAGCATATATTACAGTCCATTGGTATGGGCTCTGAAAGGTGGCTGTTACTCTCCCAGACCATCCCTTCAGACTCACTTCCCAAACCGTCTGAGTCAGCTTCTTCCCCTGTATAGGAGTCTGGCCCAACCTCTTGTGAGAGATCACTATTGCTTCCTGCATAAGCTTCTATAAACCCAGGGTTGTAATCTCCTGGTCTGAGGAAAGCTCTCTGCTGATCCTCTTCATAAAGTGGGAGTTTAGGATATCTCTCCCTTACAGCATTATTCACTGGGCTACGCCCTTTACAACAGCCATGTGCTTTAAACCTCTCTTTAAAAGCAGAAAGTTCCCTTCTCTGTACCTTGGTGCTATGCTTAGCTCGGGGGTTGTAGTAGCTCCTTTCCCCGGCTTCCCAGTCAGGCTGTGAGTTAAGAAACTCTGTGTCAGGCTCCCAGCTGTTCTTTAGCTTACAGCTACGTCTGAGGTTCCCTCCTCTGGGTAAACTCCCTCTGAGCTGACCTGTGCTCTGTGACTGTGGATAGCGTCTTCCTGAACTGCTGCCACTTCCTGGCTCCTGGATTGCAGCTTCCTTTCCCAGCTGCCCTCTGCAACTTCCTTTGCAGGTGTCCTGGCAGTTCCCCTGGTAGCACCTCCTACCCTGCCTAAAACTCTCCCTTATATGGTTCCTAGCCCTGCACGTAACGTCAGAACTAGGGGACAGTTGCTCTTGATGAGCTTTTGGCTTTTCTTGTAGTAACGGCGTTTTCTGCTCAGCTGTTTTCCTATGCCCTGCATCCATTCCTACAGCTGAATCAGAGGTAAGCTCTTCACTTTCCTGAACTTGCATATGCTCTGTTTTATCCACTGTATCACAATATATACAGATATATTTACAGATATAATGAGATATGTTTTTTGATAGATCTGTATACATCTACTTATCTATCTCTCTGTTAGGTTCAGATATCCTTACATCTCTACCTGATCCTGACAGATGGGCACTACCCCTATCAATGCTGTGCCAACATATTTAGGGGGCTACACTACAACCACTTCCCGTGGTAATTAACAAAATTTTTTCCTTACCATAACCTTTTTAGGTTTAGGTACTCCTGAAGCTCTCCATGTCCCTTTTTTCTTTCCTAATTAACCCCATTTAGGAAAGACATTGTGGAGCTTCAGTTACTCTAAAGCTTAACGCTCCTGAGTCTGTCCTTCCTTCTTATCAGATACAAGGGTCTCCACACCCTTTCTCCCCTACATGGACCAGCATCTTTACCTAACAAAGCAAAAACAATACAATGACCACATCAACCAATCAAAGAGGGAATACCACACAAACATGATAAATACTTCCATCAACAAACCCAGAGAGCTGTTCGAAATAGTAAAGATCCTCACAAAAGAGCAAACAACAGAAGGGGAAGTACAAGTTGATCCACAGGAATTCGCCAACCACATCAAAGAAAAATTTCACTCCACAGAGCGAACAACACCTAGTGGGACCACCCTGACGGACGTACACCCCAGAACCTGGGGCACATTCTACTCACCCTCAACAGAACAGATATCCCACATCATCTCTACAATCAACACAAGCACTGCTCCTACAGACCCATGCCCAGTGTCATGGGTCAAAGCCACCAAATCAAGCTTCATCCCCACCATACATAAAGTAGTACACAACTCACTCACTCAAGGACTCATGCCAAAGCAGCTAAAACTTGCCTCAGTAAGACCAATCGCAAAGAAAACAACACTCGACAAAAAAGATCCAGCAGCATACCGACCAATCTCCAGCATACCCTTCCTCGCAAAAATCATCGAAAAGACTGTTCAACTTCAACTTCAGGAACACATCGACAAACACGAAACACTTGACGACAACCAACACGGATTTCGCCCCAACCATGGAGTCGAAACACTACTGATATACCTCTTCGACAGCATCCTGAGAATAATTGACAACACCAGGAATGGAATCATAATGATCTTCATCGACATCTCCTCTGCTTTCGACACAGTGGACCACAACACACTCCTGGAAAGACTAAAGATCACCGGTATACACAGCATCACACTGAAATGGTTCCACTCGTACCTAACGGAAAGACAACTGCAGGTCAAGGTGGGACACAACACCTCCCGACCCATAAATGTCCGACAAGGAGTACCTCAAGGATCCGCACTCTCAGCACTCCTATTTAACATATACATCCAACCAATATGCAACATCATGAAAGAGAACAACATCCAATACACAATATATGCAGACGACATCATGATATACACCCCGATATCAATCGACAACCCGGACTTCTCTAAGATAACAGACTGCCTCACCCAGATGACGAGTTGGTGTCAAAACAACAACCTCGCAATAAACTACAACAAGACCGAAGCTTTAATCATCACCCGGAACCAAAGCTTCATACACCCACCAAATATAAAGATACAAAGCACCACAATACCAATAAGGTCAGAGGTGAGATACCTCGGAGTTACTCTGGACAATCAACTCAATCTCAAGCCACACATAGACAAAACAATCCAGAAGGCCTACTACAAGATGCGAATCATCAGGAGACTGAAACCACTCCTCGCCCCAGATCACTTCCGAACCGTTTGTCAAGCCCTGATAACACCACTACTGGACTTCTGCAATCCAATATACCTCGGACTACCGAAACAAGCCCTCAAACCACTCCAACTGGCACAAAACACCGCAGCACGAATCATATCCGGAACCGCAAGACAGGAGCACATCACACCCACCTTAAAGGACTTACACTGGCTCCCAATCGGTGCACGCATCAGATACAAAACCATCATAAACCTATTTAAGATAAAACAGCACACATCAGCCAACAGCCTGCACACCCTCATACAACCAGACACCAGCACTCGTCCTAGAAGGAAACAAACACACAACCGAGTCAGCACCCCAAGTGAATACAAAAACACACGCAAAGACACAACGGACAGAGCACTCTCCATGGCTGCTCCAACAATATGGAACAAACTACCAGACGATTTGAGGGCAACCACAGACCTCAAGGACTTTAGAAAACAGTTGAAAACCATGCTGTTCATAGAACACTATGGACACATCACATAACCCCAGAGAATGTATAACAGCACATAACCCCGCCTAAACAATGTATGTATAGAAAATGTATTTAGAACCACTGTATATAGCCCACGTTGTACATAGCTCATACTAATCTAGCACACAATACAACACTCACCCAACTAAATTTCACCCTCACTGCATGTATAACACACTCACCTTACCCGATTGTTTGCTGTGATACCACCTTGATTATTAAGATAAGGCGGTTTAGAAATACTGTTAAATAAATAAAATAAATAAAAAATGGACTGCTACCAACCCCAGTCCAGTTGGGCCAGACTCATTTATTCTCTTGGTCCAAGGATTGTACTATTTTTGGACCAAACCAGCTTAAGCTTACTTCAATAGTACCTTCTGCGTCTCTGCTGAAGCTCTACCTCTTATACTTATGTGAAGACTCGGTCCTGCTTGTTCCTGGAGATAGCACAGTTACTTACCTGTAACAGGTGATCTCTGGGAACAGCAGGAATAAGTCTTCACAACCCACCCACCTCCCCTAGGAGTTGTTTTTTCTCTATCTCTATCTTTCCCTTCCCTGCTCTCTCTCTCTCTCTCTTTGTCTCAGCTTTAAAACTTAACTGAGGAGAGGCAGTTGGGAAGGCGGGAAGGCAGCACGCAGGCGTGGTGGGATGTTTCCAAAGGCTTTCTGATTGGACACTGGGAAGCGTTCCCGCGCAGACTCCGTCGGTACCGACGTACCCATATGTGAAGACTTATTCCTGCTGTTCCCAGAGATCACCTGTTACAGGTAAGTAACTGTGCTGTATACACAGTATTCTCCGCCAGCACCATAATTCAAAGGCATCAATTTTCTTCCTGTCTATCTTTTTCACTGTCCAGCTTTCACATCCATATGATGTTATTGAAAATACCATGGCTTGAACAAGTCGAATCTTTGTATGGAGAAAGACATCTCTGCTCTTGAGAATCTTATCTAGGTCTTTCATAGCCATTCTGCCAAGAGCAATGCGTTGTCTCATTTCTTGACTGCTTGTTGCTTCTTTATTGATAGTTGATCCAAGTAGGTTAAAGTTGTTCACAATTTCAATTTCTTCTCCTTCAACGATGAACCTGTTGATTATGCCAGTTGTCATTGTGTTTGTCTTCTTTTCATTAAGGTGCAGGCCCATTTTGAGACTATGTTCTTTGATTGTGAGAAGCAAATGTTTCAGATCATCTTCGCTTTCAGCCAGTAAGGTGGTATCATCAGCATAGCGAAGGTTGTTGATGAGTCTTCCACCAATCTTCACACCTCTGTTGTCTTCATAAAATCCTGCTTCTCTGATGATTTGTTCTGCATATAAATTAAACAGGTAGGGGGAAAGTATGCAGCCTTGTCTTACACTTTGGCTTATTTTAAACCATTCTGTTTCTCCTTGTTCCGTTCAAACTGTTGCTTCCTGATCAATGTACAGATTGTGCAAGAGTACGATCAGGTGTTCTGGTATACCCATGCTTCTTAATGTGGCCCAGAGTTTCTCATGGTTTACACAGTCAAAATCTTTGCTATAGTCGATAAAGCACAAATAGATATCCTTTTGGTATTCTTTAGTCTTTTCAAGGATCCATCTCACATCTGCAATGATGTCTCTCGTTCCTCGCCCTTTCCTGAACCCTGCTTGCGCTTCAGATAGTTCTTGTTCCAGGTATGGTTGTAGTCTCTTTTGAATAATCTTCAGTAGAATCTTGCTGGCATGTGGGATCAGAGCGATTGTGCAATAATTTCCACAGTCAGTTGGATCACCTTTCTTTAGTATTGGTATAAACACAGATCTTTTCCAGTCAGTTGGCCATGATGTTGTCTTCCATATTTCTTGGCAGAGCCTTGTAAGTACGGTAACAGCTGCATCAGATTGCTGTAATACCTCTATAGGAATGCTATCAATGCCTGGTGCTTTGTTCTTTGATAAGGCTTTCAATGCTGCTTCAACTTCTTCTTTCATCACCAATGGTTCCTAATCATAAGGTACAGGGTGAAACGGCTGTTGGTCCACTTGATCTTTATCATATAAAAACTCTGTATATTCCTTCCATCTTTTCTTGATCTTCTCAGCATCATTCAACATAGAACCTTGAGCATCTTGTAACATTCCAATTTAGAGGCTGGAACATTTTCTTTAACTCTCATAGCTTTAGGAAAGCCAATCTTGTTGTTCCTCTAATAGTTTCTGCTTCTATTTCCTTGCATGCGTAATTGTAGTACTTTTCCTTGTCCTGTCTTGCTGCACGTTGGAAATCTCTGAGTTCTGTGATTGTCTTTCTTTCTCCTCTGGCTTTAGCTTCTCTGCGTTTCTGGGCAATTTTCAGAGTTTCTTCCGTCATCCATTTTGGCCGTTTTTTCTTTTTCACCTTTTGTAGAGACTTCTTGCTTTCTTCCAACACAACCTTCTTGATGTCATTCCATAACTCTTCTGGAGCTCTGTCATTTGTATCTAAAGCAGAAAATCGATTTTGCAGGTAGTCTTTAAATTTCAGTGGTATATTCTCAAGGTCATATTTTCCTGCATTCATGAGTGGTTTGCTCTTTTTCAACTTTAGCATGAGTTTGCATACAAGTAGTTGATGATCTGTACCACAGTCAGCTCCAGGTTTTGTCTTTGCTGATGTTATAGAGCTTTTCCATCGTTGACTTCCACAGATGTAGTCAATTTGATTTTTATAAAATCCATTGGGTGAAGTCCATGTGTACAGTCGCCGCTTGTCTTGCTGGAAGAAGGTGTTTGAGATTAATAGATCGTTGGTCTTGCAGAATTCTATCAGTCTTTCGCCAGCTTCATTTCTGTTGCCAAGTCCATATTTTCCAATCACTTTGCCTTCTTTGTTGCCAACATTTGCATTCCAGTCACCCATGCCTATCAGGATATCCTGTTTGCATGTTCTGTCAATTTTAGCTTGTACTTGTTCATAGAACTCTTTGATTTCATTCTCTTCTGCAGCTGTTGTTGGGGCAAATACTTGAATTATAGTTGTGTTGATAGGCATTCCTCGTAGACGAATAGAGATGAAGCGTTCGCTGACTGCATTGTATTTCATTACAGTTCTTGCAAGTTTCTTCTTTATTATAAATGCAACACCATTTCTTCTTTGTCTTTCATTTCCAGCATAGTAGACCATGTGATCATCTGATGCAAAGTGCCCGATGCCAGTCCATTTCAGTTCGCTGACACCCAACAGATCAAGTTGTACACGTTCCATTTCATTCTTGACCACCTCCAACTTCCTTTGGTTCATGCTTCGTACGTTCCATATTCCAATGTGTAAGACATCTTTACAGCTTCTGACTCTCATTTCATGCGCAGCTACATCAGCAGACAGACGTCCCGAGGGCTTTGATCCAACCACATCATAAATGCTGGCTTTACTCTGAAAAGTCTTCAGCTCTTCCCCAGTAGCTTGTTGAGTGCCTTCTGACCCTGGGGGTCTCATCTTCCAGCACTACAGCACAATTTGTTTTGTTGTAACTATCCATTGAGTTTTCATGGCAAGATACAGAAGTAGATTGCCGGGCCTTTCTTCCGTGCAGTTTAAGTTTGGTGTTGTTGCCGTTGTCACAGAAATGCGATCCTCCGCCATCTACACTATCCCATTCTGCTGCTGCCCAGATGGGTGGTTTGTCTTGGTCTGGCACCTCAGCTGAGACCTGTCCATCTTGGGAGACCCTGCCAGAAGTTAAACTACCAATAGTTTAGCTCTCAGCATCACTGATGCACATAAGCCCTCACAGCACAACAAGCTGCAAACCAAGTGAGGGGCTAACAGATAAGCCCTTTTAAATATTAGGCCCTGTATGTGTAATTTTCACTATATGGGCAGTTAAACAATTACCCCTTCAGTTATTAGATTTACTTCTTAACTTTCTCAATATTAGTGACTGTAGTAGAGAATTCTAGTAGCCATATGTATAAATAAAATAAAATAGCTTTGTTGCAGCCTCCATCTACTCGCTGCTAGCTCTCCCGGGGTGGGATCGAGCCATCGGGGACACCACCGCAACGTGCTCTGCCCAATCGGGGCTGAGCTCCACATTTAAAAAGAGCCGCCAGCAGGCCGCGAGCTCTCTTTGTTGCAGCCTCCATCTACTCGCTGCTAGCTCTCCCGGGGTGGGATCGAGCCATCGGGGACACCACCGCAACGTGCTCTGCCCAATCGGGGCTGAGCTCCACATTTAAAAAGAGCCGCCAGCAGGCCGCGAGCTCTCTTTGTTGCAGCCTCCATCTACTCGCTGCTAGCTCTCCCGGGGTGGGATCGAGCCATCGGGGACACCACCGCAACGTGCTCTGCCCAATCGGGGCTGAGCTCCACATTTAAAAAGAGCCGCCAGCAGGCCGCGAGCTCTCTTTGTTGCAGCCTCCATCTACTCGCTGCTAGCTCTCCTGGGGTGGGATTGAGCCATCGGGGACACCACCGCAACGTGCTCTGCCCAATCGGGGCTGAGCTCCACATTTAAAAAGAGCCGCCAGCAGGCCGCGAGCTCTCTTTGTTGCAGCCTCCATCTACTCGCTGCTAGCTCTCCCGGGGTGGGATCGAGCCATCGGGGACACCACCGCAACGTGCTCTGCCCAATCGGGGCTGAGCTCCACATTTAAAAAGAGCCGCCAGCAGGCCACGAGCTCTCTTTGTTTCAGCCTCCATCTACTCGCTGCTAGCTCTCCCGGGGTGGGATCGAGCCATCGGGGACACTACCGCAACGTGCTCTGCCCAATCGGGGCTGAGCTCCACATTTAAAAAGAGCCGCCAGCAGGCCGCGAGCTCTCTTTGTTGCAGCCTCCATCTACTCGCTGCTAGCTCTCCCGGGGTGGGATCGAGCCATCGGGGACACCACCGCAACGTGCTCTGCCCAATCGGGGCTGAGCTCCACATTTAAAAAGAGCCGCCAGCAGGCCGCAAGCTCTCTTTATTGCAGCCTCCATCTACTCGCTGCTAGCTCTCCCGGGGTGGGATCGAGCCATCGGGGACACCACCGCAACGTGCTCTGCCCAATCGGGGCTGAGCTCCACATTTAAAAAGATCCGCCAGCAGGCCACGAGCTCTCTTTGTTTCAGCCTCCATCTACTCGCTGCTAGCTCTCCCGGGGTGGGATCGAGCCATCGGGGACACCACCGCAACGTGCTCTGCCCAATCGGGGCTGAGCTCCACATTTAAAAAGAGCCGCCAGCAGGCCGCGAGCTCTCTTTGTTGCAGCCTCCATCTACTCGCTGCTAGCTCTCCCGGGGTGGGATCGAGCCATCGGGGACACCACCGCAACATGCTCTGCCCAATCAGGGCTGAGCTCCACATTTAAAAAGAGCCGCCAGCAGGCCACGAGCTCTCTTTGTTGCAGCCTCCATCTACTCGCTGCTAGCTCTCCCGGGGTGGGATCGAGCCATCGGGGACACCACTACAACGTGCTCTGCCCAATCGGGGCTGAGCTCCACATTTAAAAAGAGCCGCCAGCAGGCCGCGAGCTCTCTTTGTTGCAGCCTCCATCTACTCGCTGCTAGCTCTCCCGGGGTGGGATCGAGCCATTGGGGACACCACCGCAACGTGCTCTGCCCAATCGGGGCTGAGCTCCACATTTAAAAAGAGCCACCAGCAGGCCGCGAGCTCTCTTTGTTGCAGCCTCCATCTACTCGCTGCTAGCTCTCCCGGGGTGGGATCGAGCCATCGGGGACACCACCGCAACGTGCTCTGTCCAATCGGGGCTGAGCTCCACATTTAAAAAGAGTCGCCAGCAGGCCGCGAGCTCTCTTTGTTGCAGCCTCCATCTACTCGCTGCTAGCTCTCCCGTGGTGGGATCGAGCCATCGGGGACACCACCGCAACGTGCTCTGCCCAATCGGGGCTGAGCTCCACATTTAAAAAGAGCCACCAGCAGGCCGCGAGCTCTCTTTGTTGCAGCCTCCATCTACTCGCTGCTAGCTCTCCCGGGGTGGGATCGAGCCATCGGGGACACCACCGCAACGTGCTCTGCCCAATCGGGGCTGAGCTCCACATTTAAAAAGAGCCGCCAGCAGGCGTGCCCGCGCCTTGCGGGCCTGCGCCTGAGGGCCGCGCAAGAGGGCTCTTTGGCACGGCCCTTAGGCAAAGGCTCGGCAAGATCCTCAACTGCCCACGAAAACTTGGAAGAAAAGCAACGCAGGAAACTAACATCCTCCCTGACACTGTCGAGATCGTGTACTGCACCGAATTGACATTCTACCAAACTGCAGCAAGTATTTATGATGACAGACATTCACTAACAGACCTGTTCTCTTCAGCTGACATTATCTGATCATATTAGAAAGTACAAGTTGCTTTTTACTTCCCAGCCTGATTATTCTTCCTTCGGTACTGTTTAATTAATTTTGAATAATTCTGTGACTCTAACCTAAATTATACATCTAGCAAAAACAAACTATCTTTTACCTAGCAATCCACAGGTATCCTCTATAGCATCTACATTCTAACTGGTATAGCTTGATCAATATTGCAAATAAGATATACAACTGAGCTACACTACTATCGTTAGTATTAATACAAATTGCCATTATAAACAATCTCTGTCTGAAATAAATACTGTTGTCAGTAGCACATACCCACATATACTGCATAACTAGTATGATTATTTACTGTTGTCAGTAAGAAATATTACTGAAATGCTATACCACTGCCAGTACTAAGAACTTATTACATTTTTGAAACTGTTCTGAATCTAACACTAACTGATAACTATTTTACCTGAACAGCCTAACGATTCACATTGCTACCAAAATAGTATACATAACTACTCAATGCTGATTTATTTGTTGCAACAATTAATACTGATACCACAATTGAACACTTTACAAGCTCTCTCTACATTATTGTTGTCAGCAGTGCCAGTAGCAAGTCATCACTCAGAACTGTTGTCAGTAGCGAGCTAGCAAGTAACAATCATACATTTTATTACTGTTGTCAGTAGCTTATTACCATCCATTAGTACTGTGTAGTAGCTATCACACAAATACTGTAGTCAGTAACTATCATCAATAAGGATTAATACTGCTTCTAGCAGCTCTCATTATAACTCTCTGCATAACACAACCTCCTAGTGACTTCCTTTTTCTCTCATTTATCCTACTCTGGTATATAGCTGCTTAGTACCACTAACTGCAACACACCTAAAATGCCACGTACAAACATTATACTAATGAATCTCTCTTATATCAGCTTAGTCTTAGCAATACTATCGACCTAACACTAAGCCTAAATAGAAAAAATTACAAAACAATTCCCATAATTCACTCACTCACTCGAGACAACTACAATATTGGACACATTTATCCAAACTCCCATCCTAGACCAAATTTCCATAGACTAATTCACATAAAAACAAACCCACATCAAACAACCAAGGGAATATGCACTAATAACTCAACATCCCTCTCATGCATCCTTATCAACGCACGGTCGATGAAAAACAAGCTGCCCATATTTAATGACTTAATATCAGACTCAAAACCATACATATTATGTGTCACGGAAACCTGGCTCTCCGACACAGATACCGTCTACATAAACCAACTTAATAATGAAAACTATGACACCTTCTATAAACATAGAACTAATAGAAAAGGTGGAGGTGTATTAATGATGACAAAAAAGGAACTAAATGCCAAAACAATCCAGTCAAACATCTCTAACAACATAGACACATTATTAATAAAGATTGGCCCCATGAAACTTTGCTTAGTATACAGACCCCCAAACCAAAATCCAGATCACCTTGACGCTTTTATTGAACTCCTCAGCTCTTCCACAGAACAACACCCTATAATTATGCTTGGAGACTTTAACCTTCCCTCACTGCCAACATTGGAATCTAAACTATTCTTTGATACAATATCAGACATGGAATATCATCAAATAATAAACACATCTACACACATCAAAGGTGGAACCCTCGATCTTGTCCTTCTCCCCAAGACATTCTTCAAGCTAATCAATCCAAATTCAGTTGAATGCACACAGATACCCTGGTCCGATCACTACATTATCAAATTAAATCTTACATATCCCTTCACTAGCTCTAGCAATCAATCTAGAAATGTCCCAACTACAAGATTCAAAAAATTCAACAACGAAGAATTTATTGACTTAACAATCCCCCACCTCTTTTCACCTGCAACTAATCTAGATGACACTGTCAAGAACTGGCATGAAACCATCAACAATGCAGCCAAAATTAATCACACATACAAAAAGACCACGTACTATCAGGCTAATACCAAACCATGGTTCAACAATACACTAAAACAAATGAAACAGAATCTTAGAAAACTAGAACACAACTGGCGAAAATCGAAATTGACAATACATAAAGAAATGTACAATAACCACCTCACTAAATATAAAGAAACCTTAGACAGCACAAAAAAAGAACATTATACTAAAATACTATCAAAATCGTATAACAGGCCAAGAGAGTTATTCACCATTGTAAGAAATCTAACCAACCCCCAAACCTCTGACAGTGAAATTACTGACATCTCGGTTCAAACCTTAGCCCACCATTACCAAAACAAAGCAAAATGCCATCAATGCCTATAGACATTATCAACTCACCACACCAACCATCAGATATATGGTCAGAGTTTCATCCTGTAACCAAAGAGACACTAAAAAATATCATCACCAGTCTCAACACCACAACTTCATATCTAGATCCATGCCCAGTAACATGGATAAAGAATACACTACCAATTTTATTACCCTACATTCTCTCAATAGTGAACCTCTCACTGACCCAAGGATACCTACCGCCATCACTCAAACACGCACAAATACGGCCAATCCTTAAGAATAGCAAACTTGATAAAACTTTGCCTACATCATATAGACCCATTTCAAGCATACCTTTCTTGGCAAAAATAATTGAAAAAGTTGTTCAATTACAGACTCAGGACTTTCTAGACTCATCTTACCCTCTCGATGAGCAACAGTATGGTTTTCGACCCCGCCATGGAGTTGAGACACTCCTCACAGTTTTAATAGATGCGCTCCTAAGAGGGATAGACGATCATAAACAGGCCTTCATTCTACTTTTTATTGATATCTCAGCTGCGTTTGATAGCGTACACCACATAATAATGCTCAATAATCTGAGGCAAATAGGCTTAAACTCCACAGTACATAATTGGTTCTCATCCTACCTAAACAATAGAACGCAAAATGTAAGAATAGGGAATCAAAACTCAACCACATATAAACAAGAGATTGGATTACCACAAGGTTCAGCGTTGTCAGCCCTACTTTTCAATATTTACATAAAACCAGTCTGCAACATTTTCAAAAATTTTGGAGTAAAGTATCATTTATACGCAGACGATATTATGATGTATATCCCATTCACGATACCCAACCTACCGCTACAACTCCTATCGGACTGCTATAATGAAATCACAACATGGCTAAAAGCACAAAACCTCCACATAAACCACACTAAAACCGAAGTTCTAATTATGACCAAGAACAAAGCCTATATCCCCCCAACACACATAAGACTTCAAAACCAAGAAATCAAAATAAAAAATGAAATAAGATATCTAGGCGTTATACTAGATACACACCTTACGATGGAAACACACATTAGCAATACCATAAAGAAAATTTATTTCAAACTCAAAACCCTCAAACAACTTCGTCCGCTAGTATTTACACAAGATTTTATCAACATAATCCAGGCAACAATAACTCCACATTTCGACTTTGCCAATCTAATTCTAATAGGCATATCAAAACAAAACATCAAACGATTGCAATTAGCGCAAAACGCAGCCGCCCGAATCATATTGAAAATTAACTCACTCCAACACATATCACCAGTACTAGCCTCCCTCCACTGGCTACCAATTCAAAGCAGAATAATCTACAAAGCAATAATAACAGCATTCAAGGCTTTAAATGATATGGCCCCAACCATGCTATGTAACTTAATACATAAAGAACCATCCAAGCCCACATACAGAAAAGGTCAATTGAACAGACTAAAGATCCCGAAAGATTATACAAGAGCCCATAAATCAACAAATAACAGAGCCTTTTCCCACATAGCCCCAATGACCTGGAATTCTCTCCCAGAGGAGCTACGAACACTAACGGAAATCATGGAACTCCGTAAAAAATTGAAAACTTATCTGTTCACCAAACACTATAACATAGATAACTCAGCACCTGCTTTAGACAAAGGATAAACAGGTATCTGTCTACATTAAGCAAAAGCCCTTAACACATACAGATAACACATACCCATAATGACCTCACAGCCTATGTCCTTTCACCTCCATGTATATATATACATATACAAAACTGTATATAGTTTAATCTGTTCTATATTATCTCACATTGTTTAGACTGTATACGCTATATATAATATGATGTTCCTTGTAAATATGTTCTGTTATAATATGACATTCCCTGTAAAACAAACTTGCTTTGTTAATTGTTGTTCACTGTGAACCGCAACTGAACTTTGGAAGATGCGGTATATAAATGTATGTATAAATAAAATAAATAAATAAATTGATATTAGAAGAAACAGGAGTCTTGGTAAGTTGTGATATGTTTATATTGATTCTTTAAAAATATATTGTAGAGCATGAGCTTATGAGAGCACAGGGGGTTAATTTAAAAAATGCTCAATGCTTCACTTAAATGCCCACAATTTAGAAAAATTTGTAGTCAAATTTAGGATCTAAGGAGTGGCATATTCAAAACAGTTTAACTGATTAGTATACTCCACCAACCAATTCCTGCGGACCAAAGAGCTGAGTCATCACCAACAAGGCTCAGAAACAGCAACCACACCCCAGCAACCCTCAGGAAGACCAGCCAATCAATCCCTGCGACCCAAAGAGCTGAGTCACCATCAACCCAAATATAAGTACAAATGCAAGCATTCAAGCACATTACCATCTGGAACCCTGCACTGATGATGTCCCCTCGAATAGTGAGGAAACGTCTGCAATCAAACCATCAAGTTCAGAGAACAATCCAACATCATGATTAGTATACATGTTAACCAGTTAAAGTGTGATCAATGGGATATTCAGTGGTACTAAACCATTTAGTGCCTCTGATTATCCTCTGTACCCAGTTTGAACGCCTCAATGCTAACTGTATAGCATCAGGGTGTTCTGGGGGTGGAGCGGGGACTAGCACTGGGGATTAGCCGGTCAACTGCAATATTGAGCCGCTAGCCGGTTAACCCTGACTGGACAGCTAATCCTCTATCTGGGCAAAATGGATATTCAGTGTTGGTGGCTGGATAAGACCCAGGCATTGAATATCCGGGTTACAATTAAATCAGTGATAACCAGTCTCTGAAAATGCCCCCCGCCCCAGCATTCAGTTGAAAAGTCATCTAAATTTGGGCCTGCAATTCATTTCCTTAGAGTTTGGCACCTGAGGTGCCCATGGGCCCCCAAGTGAATTTCCAAAAGGGAAGCTCACTGTGGATTTTCTCTTTGAAAATTTAGGGCTGGCATAGGTACAGGGATTTCAAAACACCAGCTTTGCCCACGGCCTTTTATCTTTGTGTAGGGGGTGGGGGGTATCACAGTATAGATACTTTTTCCCGACGACATAAAGAGAGCAAATAGAGGCACTTGCAGCAAAAGTCCAAGCAAAACACAAGTAGCAAGGATGTAGGAGGTCACCAATTTATTGAATTAACAGTCCCAATGTGTTTCGGCAGGATTGCCTTCTTCAGGGGGCACATATCTTCAAATAAAAAACAATTAAACATATATGACATAAAAAATGCATAATGAATAATTAAATAAATAAATAAATAAAACGATAAGAATATATAAAACAATATTAATAAATAAATAATTAAATGGACCAACATGTTTTCATAAAGACGTTAAAAGATCACATGTCGTTAAGATAAACAAGGAGACAATGTTAAAACAAACCAAACATTAAAAACCAACTAATGGGGGAGTTTTCCAAGATGGCGTTCTGAAGGGAGTGCTGCGTGGTACTGTTTTTGTTTTATGGGGAAAAGGAAAGCTAAAGGGGCAAAGAAGCCCTCCTCTACCCCTGCTACCTCGACCCCGTTACCTTCTGCGGTCGGTCCGCTTGATCCTTTTTTAGTCCCGCAGCAGCGGTCAGGTCAAGAACCGGCGATTGGTGGTCCTAGGAATCCCTCGGCTGATTTGAGTTCAGCGAGTGGCTCCGGACCCGACATCTCATCGCCGGAGCAGTGGCGGCCCCTTAAAGTGCCTTTGCTGAATGGGAGCCCGGTGCCGACGGCGAGCCCTCCCCTGGTGTCTGGAAGGGGAGAGGGGAGCGGAGGGACGCCGGTTCCTCGG
This sequence comes from Ichthyophis bannanicus, assembly GCA_033557465.1. Classification (NCBI taxonomy): domain Eukaryota; kingdom Metazoa; phylum Chordata; class Amphibia; order Gymnophiona; family Ichthyophiidae; genus Ichthyophis; species Ichthyophis bannanicus. Next base: position 71,237,809 of record CM066034.1, read on the forward strand.
AACGGCAGGTTAGCCCGGTTAGCCCCGTCGCACCCAGTGAGTCATCTACGGTGGCCTTAGGGGTATCTACTCTTTCGGAGGTTGGACGAAGGAGGATGGAGGCTGGAGCAGAGGCAGTTGCTGTTCCATTTGTTTTTCCTATTCAGAAACCTGAGGAATTTACCCTTGAAACGATTTGGTCGGCAATTGTTAAACTAGGTGAACTTTTGGTTCCTCAGATTTCGTTGGTCTCTACACAATTTCAGGATCACACAGGACTTTTGCAACAACATACATTGGAAATTTCGGCAGTGCAGAGTTCGGTTTCTGATCTGCAGCAGAAAATAACTTTGGTTGAAGATTCGGGACAGAACTTTCAAAAGGACCTTATGGCAATGCAACTGCGTTTAGAAATGCTGGAAAACCATTCTCGCTACTCCAATTTGCGGTTGGTTAATTTTCCGAAGGCCCCCTCTGTGGGGTCCAAGGAAATGATTAAGAAATATATGTTGGAAGTATTGGGGGTCCCCGTGGAGTCGCATCCCCCGATGGTTAAGATCTATTATCTTCCTGTTAGAAAGAAAATAGAAGGGGGAGAGGATATACTTGGGGTAAACGTTGCTGATTCCCTGGATGTTTCAGCTTTGTTGCAAACTTCTTTAGTGGATACTGTAACTCCTGCCACTTTAACTGTATCTTTTGCATTAGCTTCAGATAGGGACTGGTTCCTTAAAATGTTTTTTCGGAAAAGAGATACTGCCTTTCTGGGTTTGACTGTTCGGGTTTTTCCTGATTTTGCAAGAGCAACCCAGAAACGTAGATGGGAATTTTTACTTTTACGTCCTGCTGTGTTACTGTTGGGAGCTCAGTTTTTCTTAAAATTTCCTTCAAAATGTATTATCAAAATGACTTCTGCTACTTATGTTTTTTATGATCCATCCCAGTTGCTTGCCTTCATTAATTCCCACCGTCCCTCTGATATAGAATAGTTCACTGCATAGGATAGTGCCTGACTGTTTCCCTTTAGTCTTATTTTCCTCACTTTTTTTTTTGTGATTATATTTCTTAGTTGGATTCTTCCCCACCTTTTGAGGGCTGTGGATGGAACAGGTTTTGATTATTTACTTGCTATGATGATTTCCTTCTGGGTTGGATGTTTTGCTGACCTTTGTTACCTGTAACCTTATTTTCATTTCAAGTGTGTTTGCTTGGATTATTGTGAAAATTAATAAATAGAAATTAAAAAAAAAAACAACAACAACTAATGAATAATATGAAATCATAGCAATGATAAATATAAATTGAATAATGTTAATTCGTTTAGAGGTTAATGAATACTATCGCCTTAAGAACACATACTCAAAAAGGTTTTTTAGAAAAAGGGAGGTTATGCATAAAAACTTGCACAATGAAAAAACATAGGAAAAGCGATTACTTACGAGAGGCACAGTATACCATTAAGGGGTATGTTTACTAAACCGTCTTAACGTGCGCCTGGTGATAGTGTGCAGGATGCCATAAAAGGAGTGGGTGTTTCGGTCTTAACGTAGCAAAATGGGATTATCGCGTGATAACGTGCGCTGCGCACATTATCTGGCGAAACGCCGCTAAGCACGTTAACGTGCGATAATCTTAAGTAGGTGCGCAGACATGCAAACATAGAAGCAGAGGTGTAGCACAATGGTTAATACACTGACTGATGGTACAGGGGTCATGAGTTCGATCCCCCAGTGTGCCTAATGCATAAGGCTGGCTGAGGCATCACCCTGTACGTTTAAGTAGTGCTTTTTGAGGCATTTTACTTTTATTTTAATTAGTGCTGCCAGCAAACACACCCTCACGGTGGCGTAACCTAAGGTGCCGCATAAGGCACCCCATAATGCACTCCATAGGGCACATTATAAAGTGCACTGTCCACCAAGGCACCTTATAATGTCCCCTATAGGACACCTTATAAGGCGCTTGATAGGGCGCCCTATAGGGCGCCCTATAAGGTGCCTTATGGGGCGCCTTATGAGGCACCTTAAGGTTACAGTACTCTGAGGGTGTTTTTGCTGGCAGCACTAATGTACATTAAAAATAGACAATGCCTCAGACAGCCCTATCAAATAACCCCACCATGGATTTGAACCCATGACCTCTGGCTTCACAGGCAGTGAAGTAACCAGTGGGCTACAGCTGCTAACAAACTCCTGGCTGGCTGCAGGACTGCACGTCACCACACAAACTGTCTGCTGTGGTTACCAGGATAGGGTTAACCCACCCGTACCCATGATGCACTGCACATGCAAATCAGCAGTCCACAGATGGGCACAAGATGGGGTAATGCACCCCCACAGCACCTCGGCCTGGTAGGGGGAACTGACCGTGTGTGGTACTGGCACAGACCATCACATTGTGCGGGTACTGTGCCACCCTGAGGGTGAGGTGGGGCGCCCAGCACCAGGTCCACAGCACCTTTCATGGCTGAAATACGCCATGCTGCAGGTCCCCATCAGTGCTACTGTGTGTGATAGGTAGTTCCTGCAGACACACCTAGGTTACATCTCTGTCCTTCTGTATTTCTCAGTACACAAAGAGCAAGAGCAAAGGATGAGCACAAGTGCTTTATTGATCCCCAACGCGTTTCGGCAGATGCCTTCTTTGGGGGGTGGGTACTTAAATACAAAAGAAACCACATTAAAAACATAATAAACCAAACAAATTAAAATTAAGTAGGCATGTTGGTAAACAATTAAAATGTAACAATGAAAACTTGTTTGCAATAAAAACAATAATTGTTCAATGTAACTAATAATTAAAACCACATATGTACAATTATATAAAAAATGCACAGAATGCGCAGGGCTGAATTGAAGTATCAAGTAATGTAAAAATCAATGTACAGATATAGAAACAACATGTTACTCACATTCAAGCACTGTGGGTACAGGGACCCTAAACGTAAATCCTCTTATGTTGTAGACAACACCATGAGCTGGCCAACTGGCTCTTGCAAGATGAAACTGTGTTGTAGAAAGATATGTCTGTAGAGGCAATCCCGATTAGTTCATATAATGGTTGACATTAGCTACACAACTCTATGTTTTTATTTTCACTTAGCCTTTGGATTGCCTCTACAGACATATCTTTCTTTCTTGCTGTCTTTAGCGACACTAAGAGTTTTTTTAGAGAGTCTCACGACAGTAAGTTTTGTTTTTGTTTTTGTTTTTAATATGCAATATGTTAGTTTTGTTATAGTTTTTCATTTTTATGTTACATTTTAGTTTTGTTAGTTACAACACCGTTTCATCTTGCAAGAGCCAGTTGGCCAGCTCATGGTGTTGTCTACAACATAAGAGGATTTACGTTTAGGGTCCCTGTACCCCAGTGCTTGAATGTGAGTAACATGTTGTTTCTATATCTGTACATTGATTTTTACATTACTTGATACTTCAATTCAACCCTGCGTCTTCTGTGCATTTTTTATATAATTGTACATATGTGGTTTTAATTATTTATTAGTTACATTGAACAATTATTGTTTTTATTGTTTTTATTGCAAACAAGTTTTCATTGTTACATTTTAATAGTTTACCAACATGCCTACTTAATTTTAATTTGTTTGGTTTATTATGTTTTTTATTATGTTTTTAATGTGGTTTCTTTTGTATTTAAGTACCCACCCCCCGAAGAAGGCATCTGCCGAAACGCGTTGGGGATCAATAAAGCACTTGTGCTCATCCTTTGCTCTTGCTCTTTGTGTACTGTTGGATTTTTGCAAGAGCTTCTTGTTCTTTTTGTGCTCGCTTCTGTATTTCTCAGTCATGTCTAGCCCTTATGGGCTATGATGCACCCAGAATAGTGCATATCCTGTGTTGGTGCCATGGTTACATGATTTAGGTGAAGGTGGGGGGGTGTTTGGACCCATAGGCGGATTATGTACCACCACACAACCCACCCTCTGGGGCTCAGGGTGGGAAACAGGATCGCCCACCAATAGATCCACATTCTACCTCCCTGCAATGGTGGCAGTAGAGGGGACCATCAACCCCAGTCCTGCTGGGGAACAGCCACCCTACAGGGCAGGCAATGCAGAGCTGTACACATCCATAAAGCAATAGCAGACAGACAGTAGGCCTGGAAATGCTCAGCTGCCCCCCCACCACTATCTGACATTCTCCAGCAGCAAGCCTCCAGCCGCTGCACCCTGCAGGGTGTTCCAGCAAGAAACATACTAGCTGCAGACAGTTTGCTAGCTAGTCCATAGTGCATGGTCCTGGAGGAGATGCGTGTACCCAGAACTGGGATGTCAGCATACACACCAAGCAGATAAGTCAGTAATTGGGCCCCAAGAGAGAACCCATAAATATCACATGAGAGAAATACTATATAGCACTATGGGGGAACCTAGCCATGCCGTGGTCACTGCTCAGTCAGGGTGAGAGTGACCTCCCAGCAGGACATGCTGTGGCCACCCTGTCCGTGCAGGTGGTGGCCGGGCACTACAATGTCCGAGCCATTGCCCTATGCTCTGTACAGATGAATCCAGGCCAGGCCACCCTATCCAGACTATTCCCACAGTACCTTGCTCCTCATTATGCACATGGGCAGGCCAATACTGGCAACAGTGCTAGCAGTGTGGGCTGAGGAAGGTGTTAGCAGCCACCACACACTGGATAGACAGACACACACTCCCCACACCTATGCCAGCATTGTGCAACTATAGAGGTGTTTGGCAGCCCTGGCCACCACACCAGTCTTGGGCACAGTGCAGGCATGGCTATGGTACGCAATACTGTTGGGGTCACTCTGTCAGACACCAGACCTGAGGCACACTCCACAGACATCAGAAAGGTTGCTATGATGCAGCTCAATCAGCCAATTGTGCTTAACGTAGGAATTGCTATCTGCCAGTTATCGTAGCAACCTTTTGATAGCTGTGTACTGTATTCTGGAAGGGCTGGAAGGACTGGGGTTTCTAGTCCCACAGATGCTCCTTGTGGTCTTGGGCAAGCCACTTAAGCCTCCATTGCCCATGTTCCCTGTAAGTATTAGTGTATGTGTCTCATATCCCTGCATGTTAAATGTATCCCCCAATTGTGTTGTGACCGCTTTGATTGAAGGATAAGGCGGTATACAAAACTGTCTACATAAATAAATAAATAAATAAATTCCCAGGTTTAGGGTGGCATTGCTAAGGTATGCAAGTGCTAGTATTGGGAGATGCACGCAGGGCCCAACATCCTGCCTCTCTAGGAGGCTTTGGATAATGGAGCCTGTGGGTGAGGGTGTGTCTGCCCCTGTTGGCCGCTGCTCTAGGGCAGAGGTTCCCAACTCCAGTCCTGGAGGGCCACACACTGTTCGGGTTTTCATGCTGTCCCTAATGAATATACATGAGATACATCTGCATACCATGGGGGTGGTGCATAGAAATGCAGCACAGCCATATTTATTAGAGGCAGCATGGAACCTGAATGGTGTTTGGCCCTCCAGGACTGCATTTGGGAGAGTCTGCTCTAGGTAATGTGCATGTTTATGGTGTCTGTGCTCTGTAGGGTAAAATGTAGGTGTTTTGGGCATGTTTACGTCATCTGAAATAAAGGTTCTGTCTGTATTAGCATGTTTCAGTAGTGGGTAAAATAAGAGGACTGGGTTGGCAGGAACCACAGCTGGGACTTGAACTTGTGACCTTCTGCTTCTGAGCACACTGGCTGTGTGCACTGCACCACCTTGTTGCCACAGAGATGGTGCATTCCCTGGTGATACCATGACTGTTCGTCAGACAGGGCCTGTCTGTTGCAGTGCATGGCACCCACCTACACAGGGCTAGGCATGGTCTGCTCTGGGCAGCTGCCACTGCCCCCTCCCCCACAAGTACCCTTCTGCCACCCTGCTGACATGCCCTTCTGCTGGTGGTGCTGGTGGAGCGCAGTCTCAGGCCATCCAGTGTGTGGGTAGGCGGCTGCCTATGGTGCGGGTTCTGGGGTAGGGGTGCCTGCATAGCTGTCCACGCTTCTCCCCAGCACCGCCTGCCAATGTTCTGTGCCCTTGGGGATACCTGCTGGGTACTATCCCCTGTGACACTGTGGGAAGCACACTCATGCCCATGTTGGGCCCTCATCAGTTGCTGTCTGGCTGCATTACTGTTTCAGCATTCCTATGGGCTACCTAGGCATCACCCTAGTCCGCACTGTGGCCCAGCTGCACCACAGCATGTGCCACCTGCAGCCCTCTGTGTCCCCTTTTCAAGCATCTGTCCAGTTGCCCGTTCCGACATGCCTGCCCTGCTGTTGTGGAACATGTGCACGCCATAGGAAACCTGCCCAATGGAGAGGGTAAACCCTGCTCAGTGCAGTTTCACTGTGGGCTCATTCACCTTGTATGGGGACGGAGCATAGACCTTTCCAAAATTCATATCTTTTTTAGGGAGCTTTCTCGGGGGGGGGGGGGGGGTTGATGTTTCCCATTAATATCACTATTGCCCAGCTTGGTTATGGTTTTTTTCAATTTTGTTCAGATCATTTTCACTGTTTATTTGCCCTTTTGTTCCGTGCACATATATCACACTTATCACTTTTTGTAGGTTTCCCTGGTTCTGCTGTACATTGTTGACGGAAATGGTTTCTTTTCCCTTTAAATCAGCTCTAACGCCAGGGTTTCACTGGCGTTAGTTTTCAGCCTTGAATTTCACAGCGTTAGTGTGCACGGAGCCTCTCCCCTCCCACTCTCCGCCCATTGACCCTCTCTCTCCGCCCCTGGGGAGCCTTACTCCGCCCTCCGGGAGCCTTTCCCTACCTTCAGCGCTTGTTTGCACCGCTGCATGCGTTATCGCGTGCTAAGGTACCTCTGCGCCCGATAAAGCGCCATTATTGCGCGATAAGGTACCTTATCGCGCGATAACGTGTCAGAGCGCACATTAAGACGGTTTAGTAAACATACCCCTAAGTCTTTAAAAAGACTCCATGCAGTAGTCTTGCGGTCAATACTGATTGTGGTAGTAATCCCAGAGCCAGAGGGATATGGAAGTATTCATCAATTATGAGGAACAGAAAAAAAGCAGAGGCACAATGCTCATTAAAGTTTGCTAGATATCAAAAAGAATTTTATCAAAAAAGTTTTAATAATGTCGTTAAAAACAGCATATATTAATAATGGACCTTCTAAAGTTGTTCTTAATATCACAAAAGATTGTTCTTAATTTCATAAAAGAAGAGAAAGAAAAAACAAACCATCAAGGAGGTGCAAAGATGACCAGGACAGATAGGTCTCAGATATACTAAAACAGTATGTAAGTAAAGTCCAGATAGATGTCAAACATTTAAGTGGAAAACCAAAAAGGAGGCATATTTTAAAAGAATACCTGTACTTCTGGAGTGTAAGCCAATGTTCAGCATCCAGTGGCAATGAACAGTGAAGCTGTTTTTTACGCTGAACCCGCCAACATCCGGATGCATTTATAAGACATGTCAATCGCCGCTTAACATAAGAGGAAACCGGAATATATTGCTAGAAGCATTCATTGAATTAGAAAGTCAAAAGAACACATTCTTCAAAGTAGAATCTCATTCATGGGATTAAAAAATCACTGAATTAAGGGATGGCAAAAAAACAAGTGCTCTATAAAACCAATGCTGCGATAAAAGATCAATAAATATTGAAAAATAAGACAAAAGTGCACAGCAATCTAACCATAATGTTAAAAAATAGAAATATATATATAATTAAAAGAGTCCATAAAGTAAATTGAAAAAAACAAATATGCAATGATGACTAAAAAGGGCAAGGTCCATTGAAAAGACTGATTCTTGAGTGTCTTATGGGAACCGTACTAGGGCAAGGACACTAAAATTGTTCTATTGAGAATATACTTTCATACAAACAAATAGTCTGAACCGTGTATGCAAGTCAAGTATGGGTAGGTGTAAACGGTTGAATCAAAATTTAAAGGACGATCAATGAACTAAAAACCAAGAAAAAGGGGGCATATTTTGAAAAATTACCTGTAATTCTGGAATGTAAGCCGATGTTCAGCATCTGGTAACAGTGAACAGCGGAACTGTTTTGTTCTTTTACGCTGAGCCCGCCAACATCCGGGTACATTTATACGCGTTATAGACGCATGCTCTGTATCAATTACCGATTAACATAGAGGGGAAAGCCGGCGGACCGGATCATATTGCTAAGTACATTCAAAAATTAAAAGATCAAAAGGATACAATCTTCAAAGTAAAGTCTAACAATGTATTTCATTCAAAAGAATGATAAAACATTCACTAAGATAGAAAGTGGTAATAACCGAATGCTCTGTAATACCAGTGCTGTGATGAAGAAATGATAACAAATGTAAATAAAGTAAGACTGTAAATAACTGTAAACATATGACAAGCTTTGTACATAGTTATGAGTCCCAGCCATACTGTTGAACGCTGTAGGGACAAAGGGCTCACCCTGTATATAGTTACCCCAGTTACAGTTCCAAGTTATGTCTCCCGTTCAATGTAAGTACAATGCAGGTCCTCCCTCATTGTACAAGGATAAGTTAAATGTAAACCGCAATGATTTTAAAGAGCGCGGTATAGAAAAGCTTTTAAATAAATAAATAAATAAATAAATTAATTAATTAATTAAATATTTAAGGATTTTAAAAAGGGGCAAGAATATACAGCAGAACAACCATAATAGTACAAATTTAAAAACATACAATTAAAAGTATCCAGGAGGTATTCAAAAGTTAAAAACTTACAATTAAAAAAAAAACATCAGAGGAAACTGATCAGTGACCAAAGCATAGTGCAGCACTGGAGCGGACTGGAAGGGATTAACCTGGGGCAAAATGATATAGTAAAATAATTCTAAAGATGTGCAGTTTTCTTAATATAGAACCACTGGAGGGGTAAGAAATATATATATATATATGTGGTAAACCAGACTTATCTAAAACAATGAAAAGCACATAAGAATGAGTAAATAAATAAGACATAAAAAAAGCAAAAAACAGAATAACAAATTCTTACTAGTGAGCTCTTATAAAAAACCGGAAAGATCAACTTCTGAATTAAGGCCAGCCGGAGCTAGAGTCTGCAGTTCAAAAATAAATAGTTGTTCTATTCTTAAAAGAACTTGGGGGCATGTTTACTAAACGGCGCACCTGTGCGGGGCGCACCTGAGCGCCCTAAAATGATGCATTTAAGTGCTCTTAAACGCCCCGTACACGTGCGGGTCACATTAACGGGCCCCGCACATGTGCGCCGAAAACGCGCACGTTTGCGGGGCGGTAATGTGCGAAAGAGGCGTGCCAAGGCGAAATGAGGGCGGAGGAAGGCCCCCTAGGGGCGGAGAGACGGGGTCAGTGGGCGGAATGTGGGAGGGGAGAGACTCGCCGCACAGGAGCGTGCCCGAATCTGCAAAGAAATTTACCGCCAGTGAAACACTCGCGTTAGAGGTGCTGTGCAGGGAAAAGAAACCGTTTCCGTCAGCAATGTGCAGCACAATAGTGGAAGCCCAAAAACCGTGAGCAGTGTGATCTATGTGCACAGATCAAACGCCGTAATGTCACAGGGCACTAACCACACGGGCGCCGCGCACCTTAGCGCATCTGTCAATCACAGCTTCTGTTCTTCACGACGGAACGCCCACTCCTTATACGGCACCCGCTCGGTACCGCGGACCGCACAACACCGGCCTTTAGTAAACAGACCCCTTGGTCTATATCCCCTTCTCGCCAATGTGGTGTAACTGCTTTTATAACAAAGAATTGTAGATCTGAAACCTGATGCATTTTTTGGATCCAGTGGGCCACAAGCGTTTTTTCCTGAACATGGCGTGAAATGCAACTTTTGTGTTCAATATTTGTTTTTTTACAGGACACTTTGTTTTACCCACATATGATAGTCCACAGGGACATCGAACAATATAAATCACATTTGATGTGTTGCAATTTGAATAATGATGTAAATAAAAACTTCTTCCATTATGAGTAAAGGAAGTTTTGATGACCATTGTGTTAGGACAGACAGTGCATTTACCACATCGGTAATGCCCTTTAATTTTAGGGACAATGCTAGGTTTTGACAATGAGGAGGGTACAAGAAAGTGAGCTAGATTCTTATTCCTCTTAAAAGCAACAGTGAGCTATTTCAACTTGAATGCAGGTAGCGAAGACAGTAGATACCATTCTTTTTTAAGAATATTCACAATGTCACTGGACAGATCCGAAAAAGTAAGGGCGCAAACTAACCTGATGTCACTAGGTGGATCTTTCGTTTTCGTTTTCAAAAGGGTAGCTCTATCTGTGTTTCTAGCCCTATTATAGGCTTTTTTGATACAGTCCTTAGGGTATCCCCGTGAGGAAAACCTATTGTACATGGTATCTGCATGTTTTTCAAAATCTTGTTCTCTAGTACAGAGGCGCCGAACTCTCAAAAACTGACTGGTTGGAAGATTTTTCAATTACCGATTAACATACATTATGGACTCTTTTAATTATATATATATTTTTATTTTTTAACATTATGGTTAGATTGCTGTGCACTTTTGTCTTATTTTTCAGTATTTATTGATCTTTTATCACAGCATTGGTTTTATAGAGCACTTGTTTTTTTGCCATCCCTTAATTCAATGATTTTTTAATCCCATGAATGAGATTTTACTTTGAAGAATGTGTCCTTTTGACTTTATAATTCAATGAATGCGTCTAGCAATATAATCTGGTTCGCCGGCTTTCCTCTTATGTTAAGCGGCGATTGACATGTCTTATAAATGCACCCGGATGTTGGCAGGTTCAGCGTAAAAAACAGTTTCACTGTTCATTGCCACTAGACGCTGAACATTGGCTTACACTCCAGAAGTACAGGTATTCTTTTAAAATAAGCCTCCTTTTTGGTTTTCCGCTTAAATGTTTGACATCTATCCGGACTTTACTTACATACTGTTTTAGTATATCTGAGACCTATCTGTCCTGGTCACCTTTGCACCTCCTTGTTGATTTGTTTTTTCTTTCTCTTCTTTTACGAAATTAAGAACAATCTTTTGTAATATTAAGAACAACTTTAGAAGGTCCATTATTAATATATGTTGTATCTCCAGGAACAAGCAGGAATGTAGTCTTCACATATGGGTATCGTCGGTACCGACGGAGCCTGCGCGGGAACGCTCCCCAGAGTCCAATAGGAACGCTTTTGGGAGCATCCCTCAGCACATGCACGCTGCCTTCCTGCCTTTCCAACTGTCCCTCTTCAGTTCTTCGTTTTCCACGGAGCTGACAGGACCCATACCCTGTCATCGCAGAAAATTCCGTCTTTAAAATTGTTTTCTTGTGGTCGCGTTTGCCTCCGGACGACGCCTACCGGTACCGCCGGTTCTTTTCTTTTCTTTTCTCAAAAATTTTACACTTTGAACTGTTTCTCTTCAGAAACTTTTCTTTTTTGGTGCTAGGCGCCATTTTGGGCATTAGGCCTCATATTCCTGAAACATGGAAAAAACATTTTAAAAAAATGGTTTTAAAAAATGTACTAAGTGTGGCAGTACAATTTCCATCACTGACACCCATGATTGGTGTCTTAAATGTTTAGGGCCTGAACATTCTCCATCTGAATGTCTCTCCTGTATGGGGATGACTAAGAGAGGAAGACAGAAATGGGCTGCAAAGCTCGGTACTCTCTTTTCTTCAGATGCCAGATCCATTGCATTGACATCTTCAAGAGCCTCCTCTTCCTCCCATGGATCTCAGGTAACTAAACAAAAAAGCCGGTCCTCAAAGGGTAGCTCTCCTGCTAAGCATCGAGAGGCCATTGGCATTGCCCTTGAGGGAACCACACCGGCAAAACTGCCCCGGCGGGAGACTTCGGCTTCAAAAGCATCAAGGGGGCTCCAGGATGTTCTTGAGGCCTCGACCTCACAAGAACTACTGGTGCCATGCTCAGGGGTCCCGGCCGTTTGCACCGGTACCGACACCCAGGCATCGGCAGCGTCGATAGACCAGAGGTTCCTCACTATCGAACGCAGCATTGCAGCTCTTCTCACAGCTGCGGTACCGTTGACACCTATGGTTCAACGGGCACCGGTACCGACATCGATACTGATGCCGATACCTACACCGGTACCAGTACCGACGATACCGGTACCAACGGTACCGGCCCCGGTGGGAATTCTTCCCATGCCATCTTTGGCTGGAATCGACAGATCGGTTCCCGTATCAACTCGGTACCGACTTCGATCGATACCGGGACTGTGCTTTGCATGAGCATCGTGATCAGGAATACTTTGAATCCTCCGATTCCAAAGACTCTGACAATTCTGCTGGTACCAGAGAGTTTCTCCTGGAAGATCCCTCTTCTCCCCGACGCAGAATGTCACCTCCAGAGGACATGTCTTTTCAGGATTTTAATTGTGATGTGGCCAAGGGCCTTTCAATCATGGTAGCTCCTGAACAGGAACCCAGAACAAAGGAATTGGAAATTCTCCAATATCCTAAAGCTTCAAAGGAGGTAGTCACTCTGCCCATCCATGAAATTCTGCATAACTTGATGCTAAGAATGTGGGAGACACCTCTGATTACATCTCCTCATTCTAGGAGGCTTGATACTATGTATTGAGTTCCGCCATGTCCTGGATTTCAAAAGACTCAGCTGCCATACCATTCAATGATGGTGGAGTCAGCCATGCGTAGGATGAAAAGTGCAAAGAGGCATGCATCCAATCCCCCAGGTCGTGAATGCAGGACTCTGGACGCTTTTGGGCGCCAAACTTTTCAGGCTTCCATGCTTTCAGCTAGGATCAGTTCATATATACTATATATGGGCATGTTCCTCAAAGAAGTTACAGGAGACTTGGAGCTTATGAGCCCACTTCTCCCAGATGACAAGAGACAAGACTTTCTTGCTCTAGTTAAGCATGCTCAAGATGTCTCCAAGTTTGTGAATCGTGCAGCCTTTGACTGCTTTGAATGCATCAGCAGAACCTCTGCTATTGCCATTGGGGCACGACGGATTGCCTGCAGGCATCAGACTTTGAGACTTGGGTACAGGACAAGTTAGGCAACATTCCTTGCACGGGAGAGAATCTCTTTGGCAAGAACTGGCAGGAAAAGGCTAACGAGTTAGATGCTGACAATACCACTCTAGATAGATTGTCAAAATCTACAGCCACTCCAGCCAAAAAGAAGCCTTATAAAAAACCCTCTTTCAGCAAAAAGAGGAAATTTTATCCTTCCTATACCCTGCAGAGTCAAACTCAGGGTCAGTTTGCCCAAAAGGGACAAACTAGACAGCAAAAGAAGCCAAAAGGCCCGAGAGCCCAACCAGCTCCGCAGGTTCAGCCCCCTCAAGGGCTTTGACTCCTTCCTAGAGAGCTTAGCCTTCCTGCCTCTGAGGGGTCCCCAACCCCCAAATATCCCAGGCAGGTTATGCCACTTTGCCAACAGATGGCATCAGATAACAGCAGAAGATTGGACTTTGTCCATTGTAGGAGAGGGGTACAAGCTCCATTTTCACAGCATGCCCCCTCCTACAATTCTAAGGCAATTCAGTTCTCAAACCTCCGCAGACAATCTGCTAGATCACGAGGTCTCAACACTTCTTGCCCAAGGGGCAATAGAAGAGGTACCCATTCTTCAATGGGGTGCAGGGTTCTACTCTCCCTATTTTCTTATTCCAAAGAAAACAGGAGGACACAGACCCATTCTAGACCTCAGAGACTTGAACAAATTCCTGTTCCGAGAGAAGTTCAAAATGATTTATTTTGGAACTCTTCTGCCATACCTTCAAAGCCTGGATTGGCTTTGCTCTCTAGACTTAAAGGATGCATACACTCACATTCTGATCCATCCAAATCACAGGAAATTCTTACGATTCCTTTTCAAGGGAAAACATTTCCAGTACAGGGCTTTTCCCTTTGGTCTGGCTTCAGCTCCAAGGGTATTCACGAAATGCATGGCAGTAGTAGCTGCATTTCTGCGAACCCTGGGGATATTTGTCTTCCCTTATTTAGACGACTGGCTCATTCGAACCCCTACAGTTGCAGAGGCCAGCTCTGCACTGTCTCGCACAATGTGAATCCTCCAATACTTGGGGTTGGTAATAAACTTCCCAAAATCCCAACTTGTTCCTTCCCAATGCCTGGAATTCATAGGGGCCTGTCTAGATACCAGACAGGCAAAGGCTTTCCTTCCACAGGCCCGGTGTCTTCGCATAATGCAACTAGTTTCTCAAGCAGCAGGGAAATCCTCCATAACTGCTCGAGAGCTACTACAGTTGCTGGGACATATGGCATCCACAGTTCATGTAGTCCCATATGCTCGCCTCCACATGCGAGCAGCTCAGTGGACCCTATCCACACAGTGGACACAGGCCACAGGACATTTATCAGACAAAATAGTAAACTCTCAACAACTAATTGTGTCCCTCCAATGGTGGCAATCACTAGAAAATCTGAAAGTGGGGTCTCCTTTCCATCAACCCCTTTTTCAGGCCACCCTAACAGATGCATCACAGGTGGGTTGGGGAGCACACCTGAATCATCTCTCTACCCAGGGCACCTGGACTCCACAGGAGGCTGGTCTACACATAAACCTCCTGGAATTAAGAACAATCTATTTAGCTCTTCGAGTATTCCACGCCCAGCTCAGCTACAAGACAATCCTAGTCCAGATGGACAATCAAGTAGCCATGTTCTATGTGAACAAGCAGGGCGGGACAGGCTCTCTGTTGTTATGCAACAAAGCTTTACGACTGTGGGCCCTCACCAGAGAGTGTCAAATTCACCTTCTAGTGGTATATCTTCCAGGTATTGAAAACCTTTGGGCAGACACTCAGTCGAGTACTGCTGCCTCATGAGTGGTCTCTCCACCTAGACCAGGCGGCAAGGATATTTCATCTCTGGGGCACTCCAGACATAGACCTCTTTGCAAGTCCACTGAATGCCAAACTTCCCCGGTTCTGTTCCAGAATTCCGGCTCACAATTGTCAGGCAAGGGATACCTTCCTCCTTCACTGGGGTCAGGACTTCCTTTATGCCTTCCCACCCATTCCCCTCATCCCCAAAACACTCTTCAAGCTTCAGAGAGACAGGGGTCGCATGATTCTCATAGCGCCATGATGGCCACGCCAAGCGTGGTATCCCCTGCTTCTACATCTCTCTCAAGCTGCACCTCTGGAGTTAGGGCATGCTCCAGATCTCCTTTCCCAAGAGGACGGGACGCTATGGCACCCGAGTCCCCAGTCCCTTTATCTCACGGCCTGGTTGCTGAAGGCTTAGACCTCCAGGATTTCAACCTGTCCCAACAGGTAAAGGATATCCTTCAGGCTTCTAGAAAACCTTCCACAAGAAGATCTTATGCCTTCAAGTGATAACATTTTACTATATGGTGCTCCAAGAAGGGATTAAACCCCCTCGTCATACCTTTAGAATCGATATTAGAGTATCTTCTTCACTTATCGAATTCTGGTCCAAAGACCAATTCGGTAAGAGTCCATCTTAGTGCAATTGCAGTTCTTATAAGCCTCTGAATGGACAACCAATTTCCTCTCATCCACTCATATCCAGATTTATGAGAGGTCTTCTGTTAACCAAACCTCCCATTAAGCCACCACCGGTGGCATGGGATCTAAATCTAGTTATCGGGCAGCTCATGAAGCCGCCTTTTGAGCCTTTGGCCACTACAACCCTTAGGTTTTTGACCTGGAAGATCATCTTCCTAATTGCAATCACCTCTGCACGTCGCATTAGTGAACTGCAAGCTTTAGTGGCTGATCCTCCTTAATCTAGGTTTCATCATGATAAGGTTGTTCTTAGAATTCATCCACACTTTATGCCAAAGGTGGTTTCGCCTTTTCATTTGAATCAATCAATTTATCTTCCTGTATTTTTTCCGAGGCCACACGCCTCTAATGCAGAAAGAAACCTTCATACTTTGGATTGTAAAAGAGCCTTAGCCTTTTACCTACAGAGAACACAGCAACATAGAAAGTCCTCGCAACTTTTTATAGCTTTTGACTCTAGTCATTTGGAACTTCCAGTCTCCAAAAGAACTTTATCTAAATGGATTGCCCAATGCATATCCTTTGTTTATGAGAGTAAGGGTCTTCCTCTTCAAGGCCATGTCACAGCTCATAACGTGAGAATCATGGCAGCTTCCATGGCTAATCTCCACTCCGTGTCTATCGATGACATTTGTCGAGCAGCCACCTGGGCTTCGGTACACACCTTCACAGCCCACTACTGCCTGGGTAAAGCCTCCCGTCGGGATGCCTTCTTTGGCCAAGCTGTTCTTCAGAATCTCTTTCAGACCTAATTCAACTCCTACCCACCAACCCTGGTGGAATGCCAGAGATCCATGGGAGGAAGGATACCTACCTTTCTAGGGTGACACCTTCTTGGGGCTATCTCCCTGGCATCTTCAGCTAGGGAGTCCCCATATGTGAAGACTACATTCCTGCTTGTTCCTGGAGATAGCGTAGTTACTCACCTGTAACAGATGATCTCCGGGAACAGCAGGAATTTAGTCTTCATAACCCACCCACTTCCCCTAGGAGTTGTATCTCTATCTCTTTGTCTCTTTCCTCTCTCCCTCTATCCTTTCACTCAGCTACAAACTTAACTGAAGAGGGACAGTTGGAAAGGCGGGAAGGCAGCGCACATGTGCTGAGGGATGCTCCCAAAAGCGTTCCTATTGGACGCTGGGGAGCGTTCCCGCACAGGCTCCGTCGGTACCGACGATACCCATATGTGAGGACTAAATTCCTGCTGTTCCCGGAGATCACCTGTTACAGGTGAGTAACTACGCTTTTTTTAACGACATTATTAAAACTTTGTTGATAAAATTCTTTTTGATATCTAGCAAAATTTAATGAGCATTGTGCCTCTGCTTTTTCTGTTCCTCATAATTGATGACTACTTCCATATCCCTCTGGCTCTGGGATTACTACCACAATCAGGACTGACCGCAAGATACTGCATGAAGTCTTTTTAAAGACTTAATGGTATACTGTGCCTCTCGTAAGTAATCGCTTTTCCTATGTTTTTTCATTGTGCAAGTATTTATGCATAACCTCCCTTTTTCTAAAAAACCTTTTTGAGTATGTGTTCTTAAGGCGATAGTATTCATTAACCTCTATACGAATTAACATTATTCAATTTCTATTTATCATTGTTATTTATTTATTTACATTCTCTTATATACCGCTCTATTCTGCATCAGTGCGGTTTACATTGAACAAACTGAAATTACATTGAATAGGGCATTATAACTTGGAGATAACTATTTTACAGGGAACATGGGCTATGGAGGGTTAAGTGGCTTGCCCAAGACCACAAGGAGCACCTGTGGGACTAGAAACCCCAGTCCTTCCGGCCCAAAGTTGCTGTCCTCTAGTGGGATTTGAACCCCCGACCTTCCGGCCTGAAGTACCCCGACCTTCCGGCCTGAAGTTATGATTTCATATTATTCATTAGTTGGTTTTTAATGTTTGGTTTGTTTTAACATTGTCTCCTTGTTTATCTTAACGATCAATTACAGACATGTGATCTTTTAACGTCTTTATGAAGACATGTTGGTCCATTTAATTATTTATTTATTAATATTGTTTTATATATTCTTATCGTTTTATTATTTATTTAATTATTCATTATGTATTTTTTATGTCATGTATGTTTAATTGTTTTTTATTTGAAGATATGTGCCCCCTGAAGAAGGCAGTCCTGCCGAAACGCATTGGGGCTGTTAATTCAATAAATTGGTAACCTCCTACACCCTCGCTACTTGTGTTTTGCTTAGATACATTTTCCCTACAGAGATAGAAAATTGCCTTCCCCTCTTTTCTTACAGTTGCAGGAATTTATTGCCTCATGCATTGATTGTTATGTTGTTTGTGAAAGGTTTCTGTCTTTGTTTTATTGTTTGCTTCTTAAAATTGCAATAATAAATAACAATATTTTGAAAAATGCCTTCCCCATAAGCAATTTCTTAAAATTAAAAGTATTTTAGTGAAATGGCTAGCCATACACTACTGAACTTATATTTGTAATAAACAGTACTTTCGTTCTGGAGTTAATGTCAAAAGAAAAATGAACATTTTTGCATTTATCATTACTGGAGTTGTGCTGCTGCCTCCATAGAAGGTAACTTCATCCCATGTGGACACAAAAACCCAGGTAGCCGAGAAAGACTTCATATATTTAAAGTATTTCTTCACATCATTGGAGACTTTTTTCAGGATCGTTGGATCAGTACTCTCTCTGTAGTAGATTTCTCCTCTGATTCCGTTATGGACATCGGCCCAAAATGGTGCAATAAAGGCCCTGCCATCTGCCAGTGGAAAGGCCTCTGGTGTAAATTGACTCACCAAGGCATTGAATGAAATCACGCCATTGTTGTTCACCTAAGATGACAAACATTTATTATCAAAATAAAATGCAGCAAAATGATGTTTTGGTAGCTGTAACTGAAATATTTATGATTAAAGTAAGTAGAGCTGCAAATTTCATGCCAGTCATGCCCTGTGAAATCTTTTATACAGGGCCTGTTCTTTCATTAGGCAAAATAGGCAATTGCATAGATAGCTACAGTTTTGAAGTCAGCAGAACCAGTATCTCTTAGCTTTAGGCACTTCCAGCTTCAGCTGTCACACCAGCCCCAGCTCCTCACTTCCCATCCCCTCCAGGGCAGCATACATGAATTTAAAGGAGAGGGGTAAAGCTAGGGTGCATAGAACACAGAATTTGACAAAGCAGCTACATGCTTCGTAATCAAACCTTTCTCCTTTTTTATGTCTCCCTGCCCCTCCTGTCTTCAGGGAATAGGAGAAGAGGGAATGAACCTGGGATTGACAACAGAGTAAAGAAGACTTTAGGTTTTGGCTGCATACAGTTTTTATGTTTCTAATTTGTGGTCACTTGTTCTGTATTTGGTGAGTTTGTATGAGGTTGGGATCAATGGTACTGCATTTACCTGGTTTGAATCTTATTTGACTTTTCACACTTTCATAGTGAATAATGATTGTTCTTCTTCCGCTGAATGTCTGTTACTCCGTGGCGTTTGTCAAGAGTCAATTTTGGCTCCTGTTCTTTTTACTTTTTTTCTGGCCCCTTTAACTATGCTAATTCAGGAATTCAGATTTATTCTACATATGTATGCTAATGATGCACAAATTGTTATTTCACATTCTACCTCAAATACTGCTTTCAGGGCTATTCTCTCTAAGTACTTAGATAAAATTACAGACTGGATCCATGACCACAAACTCATCATAAATACAAAGAAATGTTCTGCCCTCTGGCTTTCTAAATATCATGCACTATGCAAGTTTACTCTTCGCTTGGCAGGTAACTATTGCCATAACTTCTTTAGTCATGATAAATGGGCATCGTTCCACTTTATAAACCTAAAACAACTCAAAAACATAATCAAAAACATTAATACTGCAACCTCTCCCTCTGACCCCTGCCCAGTCAGTTGGCTTAAAGCTATGAAAGATGAGTTCACCCCAACAATCTTGGAAATAGTAAACCATTCCCTGTGACAAGGACAAATGCCATCTGCTTTAAAACAAGCTATCATCCGACCAATTCTAAAATCAAACTCAGCTGACAAAGACCATTCTAACTCTTAGACCCATCTCTAGTCTGCCATTCTTAGCAAAGGTGATTGAAAAAGTAGTCCAACTCCAACTGCAAGACTTCATTGAATTAAACGCACCCCTTAACAAGCAACATGGCTTTAGGCAGCATCATAATGTAGAAACACTCATGCTAATGTTTATGGACACACTCTTACGTGGCCTAAACAACAGTAAACAAGCTTTTATTTTAATATTCCTCGACATTGCCTCGGCTTTTGACAGCATTAGCCATAGAATACTCATCTCAAGGCTACAGCAGATTGGCCCACATGGTACAGTGATACAATGGTTCAAGTCCTATTTAACCAAACGCACTCAACAGGTACGGATCGGTCAAGGTAAATCCTCAACCTTCAAACAAGATCAAGGCATTCCTCCGAGCTCTTCCCTCTCTGTCCTCTTTAATCTTTATATTCAGCCAATATGTACCATCTTTAAAAAAACACAAAGGGTCCGATTCTGTGCCACGAATAGCGGGGATGGATGTCTTGTTGGACATCCATCCCCACCATTCGTGCCTTCCCCCGCTGCGTCAACTTCCCCACCAGTTGTGCAGGGAAGTTAGATGGGGGTGAGAAAAGGGTGGTTCGGGGGTGGAGTCTGGGCAGGCGGTGGGTGGTCACCGGCCCTGGATGTACAGGGCCAATTCTAATGTTGGCCCTATACATCCAGGGATGGCGACATGTGCGGGGAAATTATTCCATATCCGAGGTGGAATAACTTCCCTGTACCTGTCTTTTGTTCAATGCCAGGACAAGGATGGGGCATGGGTGGCCGGAGGACATTCCCCGTAGCCTGACCCTGGCCTTAGGAGGCCAGATCGGGGGTTGGGCTGCAGAGAATAAGCTTTGTTTTCCGGCATCGCGGCTCTTCATTGGAGTCGCGGTGCCATAACGCCATGGTGCTGCGACTCCATTGAAGAGCCTTGACTGAGTTATCCAGGAAGGTCCTGTACATGCAGGCCGGACTGAATCGCAGTCCCGGTTTGCACGTATAGGACTGTTCGCGATTCTGATCCCACAGGGCTAGATGTGCCCTGCTGGATCAGAATCGCGATCCCCTCTGTACGTCCTGCTCAGACCAGACATACAGGGGGGATCTACGTCCGGAACGGAATAAGCCTGAAAGTCAATTATCACCTCTATGTCGATGACTTAATAATGTATCATCCCATAGACATTACAAACCCCAATTGTTCTCAGATCCAAACATGATGTTATTGATTGCTTAAAAACACACAACCTAAACATTAACATCAAAAACCAAAACAGAAGTACTATATGTATCCAGAAATCAAAGTTCCTCTTCGTCTCTCCGGGCCAGTCCAGGAACAGGGTTGTCAACCTTCTCCAACAGCTGAGGACTGAAATCTGAAGTTTTGCTGACATGCTATCCAGCTCCCCCTGCTGGCAGAACCTCAGTCTTTCAGTCCTCAGCAGCTGGAAGGGACATAAGGCTGACTGGCTCCCGGAGAAACGAAAAGAAGTTTTAGGCTGGAGGCTAGTTTTTTGTTTTTCAATTCTGCAGGAGAGAGAGGTGCTTTAAGGGGAAGAACCCTAGCAGGGCTCTTCTCCGCAGACACAGAGATCAATTGATTTCACAGTTAAAACGGCCTGTTTTGGCACGGAGCAGTGGAGGCAGAGCCTGCCTCAGTCAACAGCTCCTGTTCCCGGGTGAGGGCGGAGAGAGGTGCTTGGAGCCCCAGAGACCATCAGACCGCCTCCGGAGCCAAGTACACTCTACCGCTAGCAGCGGGAGTGAGTGACTTGGAGAAGAAAATACAGCGGTTTAGAAAAAGGCAACAGGTACGTTAGAACCGGAAGGCTCAGCTCAATCAGATCGCAGGGTGATTTCTGCGGCGCTGTGTGCCAGCGTTGCTAAGGCGCGCCTGCTGCCCGGCCCGATGAGGTTCAGTAGCTGTCGGCGGGGGCTCGCAATCCTGGTGTTGTTGTTGTTGGCGTTTCATAGCAGGGGTTAAATTTGATGCGGTTATAGTCACGGCAGCATGGAGAGCAGGCCAGAATCCAGCGATCCTTTAGGGGGCCCTCAGAGCGGCACAGAAATGGCGGCCATTTCATATAAAACCTCCGTTCTGGGGTCTAGTCAGGAAAAGCCCGCAAAGAGGAAATCTAAATAAAAAAAGCCAGTTCAGGTGGAGGAAGCTCCTTCACAGTTGTTGCCTGCAGCGCAGGGGGGCTTGGAGTCTGTTTTTTCAGCAGACTTTATTCTGGCTTTACATCAAGCTTATTGTTTAAAGTGGCAGCAAGTTCAGGGCAAGGGCCCTATCTCCATGCCCTCACAGAACCCAGACAAAGAAATCTCTTGAAGGTGTCTTGAAGGACTAGAAAAAGGGACTGTTACTTCTGGAGAGAGATCTGCAACTGTGAGTATATACTTCTGGTAATTTTCTAAAAGAAATTCTTTGTATTAAAGCTAATTAATCTGTGAACCCACTATTTTTGTTAAATCAGTCAGGGCCTAGTAGCAGCAGTTTAAGTTTAAATTTAAAACACAGGAGAACTTTCTGGTTACATTTCATACCCAGCAGAGAGCTTGTAGTTTAAATTTAATAGTCACTCAGGGCCTATTAACAGCAAAGTACTTTTAGTTTAAATTTAAAACACAGAAGAGAGCTTTCTGGTTACATTTGGAACCCAGCAGAGAGCTTGTAGTTTACATTTAATAGTCACTCAGGGCCTAGCATCAGAAAAGTACTTTTAGTTTTAATACCCAGCAGAGAGCTTGTAGTTTAAATTTCATAAGAAGTTAGAGCCTAGCAGCAGCTAAGAGCTATAATTTAAATCAAATCAGAATATAGCTTACCTCAGCAGCACAAGACAGGGTACTGTGTAGCAGCCCTCTTTTAATAAGTGTTATTTCCTTCCCTCCCCTGGGATAATCGTAGCTTTATAGGTACTTACACATCTTACAAGACAGGAGGTGCTCTCAGGTGAAGCTCATTACCCAAATCAGTCATACACTAAGGACCTGAGATTAGTTAAGCTTCAGGTGAACAAGGTATATTACATGTATTAGGTACAGTTTTATTAGTATAAATATCCATAGCAACCCTTAGTAAGTAAAGAACTTATATCTAAACACAAACTTAAAACTAAGATGCAGACAGCAGTCCAGCAGCGGGATGGGGGCTTTCCAGTCTTTTGCATTGAGTGTCACATGTATAATTTTCTCCCAGTTGGTGAGAGGTCTTACGTGTGCACTAGGTGCAAGGAGCTCTTTGCTCTCAGGGAACGAGTCCGTTCTCTAGAGGCTAAAGTAGCAGACTTGGAAAGCATAAGACAGACAGAGAGGTACATAGACGAGACCTACAGTGATATAGTCCTGAAGTCCCACCTCCAGTCTGGCAGCATCCCTGTTGCCATGGAGGAGAGAGGTCACGTGACAGGAGAGCATCACCCTGGTGTGGCAGGAAGTGATCCTGTAACTAGGATCTGTCCTCCAGGTGATGTAAAACCCTCTCGCACCGAGGACGTTTCTCCAGGGCCTTGTGCCCATGAGGGAAGGGTTAGGACAGCCGTTATAGTTGGTGATTCGATCATTAGGCATGTAGATAGCTGGGTGGCTGGTGGACGTGAGGATCGCCTGGTAACATGCCTGCCTGGTGCGAAGGTAGCGGACCTCACACGCCACCTAGATAAGGTCTTAGATAGTGCTGGGGAGGAGTCTGCTGTCTTGGTACATGTCGGTACCAATGACATAGGAAAATGTGGTAGGGAGGTTCTGGAGGCTAAATTTAGGCTTTTAGGTAGGAAGTTGAAATCCAGAACATCCAGGGTAGCATTCTCTGAAATGCTTCCTGTTCCACGTGCAGGACCCAAAAGGCAGGCAGAGCTCCGGAGTCTCAATGCGTGGATGAGACAGTGGTGCAGAGATGAGGGTTTTGGATTTGTTAGGAACTGGGGAACATTCTGGGGAAAGGAGGGGCTCTTCCGAAGGGATGGGCTTCACCTTAACCGGGATGGAACCAGGCTGCTGGCATTAACCTTTAAAAAGGAGATAGAGCAGCTTTTAAACTAGATATTAGGGGAAAGCCGACAGTCGCCCAAGAGCGGATGGTTCGGAAGAATGTATCTTTGAAGGATACTACCAAAAGCAGAGAGGTTCCACAAAAGAGTAAAGTAGCCCAAATGCCCTCAAGTATGGAGCAGACAGAGCTTAAAGATCCTAAATTACCCATGTCTAACAATAGCCAAATTAATATGAATAAAATACATTCTCTAAAATGCTTGTATGCAAATGCTAGAAGTCTAAAAAATAAGATGGGAGAGTTAGAATATATAGCACTAAATGAAAGGTTAGATATGATTGGAATATCCGAGACATGGTACAAGGAGGACAACCAGTGGGACACTGTGATACCTGGGTACAAACTATATCGTAATGATAGAGCTGATCAAATTGGTGGAGGGGTTGCTCTCTATGTTAGAGAGGACATTGAATCAGAAAGGATTAAAGTTTTGCAGGAAACAAAATCTGCTGTAGAATCTATATGGATTGAAATTCCATGTAAAAGGGGGAAGGCAATGGCAGTGGGGGTGTACTATCGAGCACCTGGCCAGAATGACCAAATGGATGATGAAATGCTCAAAAAAATCAAGGAAGCTAACAAAAGTTACAGCACAGTAATAATAATGGGTGATTTCAACTACCCCGGTATCAACTGGGTCAGTGTCACGGCAGGACATGCTAGGGAGATAAAGTTCCTAGATGAAATAAATGACTGCTTCTTGGAGCAGCTGATTCATGAACCGACCAGATCTAATGCAAGAGATAAGGTTGTTGGGGCCACTTGGCAATAGTGATCATAGCATGATAGCCTTTGATTTAATTAGTGGAGGAGGGATAGTAAGGAAATCCACAGTACTACCTTTTAACTTTCGAAAGGGAGACTATGATAAAATGAGGAAAACAGTTAAGAAAAAACTAAAAGGAGCAGTTGCAAAGGTTAAAGACGTACATCAGGCTTGGCTGTTGTTGAAAAATACTATCTTGGAAGCCCAGACCAGCTGTATTCCACGCTTTAAGAAAAGTGGAAGGAAGTCCAGAAAACTGCCAGCATGGTTTAAAGCTGAGGTCAGAGAGGCTGTTGTTGCCAAAAAAGCATCTTTCAAGAAATGGAAAAAAGAGCCAAATGATGAAACCTGGAAACAGCACAAGCACTGGCAAGTCAAATGCAGGGCATTGATAAGGCAGGCAAAGGGAGAATTTGAGAAGAAGCTTGCTGCGGAAGCAAAAACGCGAAGTAAAGACCTTTTCAAGTACATTCGTAGCAAAAAACCTGTGAGAGAGTCAGTTGGTCCATTACATGATAAAGGGGTTAAAGGAGCACTAAGAGGCGACAAGGCGATAGCGGAGAGACTGAATGAATTCTTTGCTTCAGTCTTTACTGAGGAAGATGTAGGGATGTTACCCATGACTGAAGTGGTATTTAAAGGTGCGGAAGAATTGAAGGAAATATCGATACATCGGGAAGATGTATTACAACTATTAGATAAACTGAAGAGTAGCAAATCACCTTGGCCGGATGGTATACATCCAAGGGTGTTGAAATAACTGAAATACGAGATTGCAGACCTGCTATTAGTAATCTGTGAACTATCATTAAAATCATCTCTAATACCTGAAGATTGGAGGATCGCCAATGTAACACCAATTTTTAAAAAAGGTTCCAGGGGTGATCCGGGAAACTACAGACCGGTGAGCCTGACATCAGTACCGGGAAAAATGGTAGAAACCATCATAAAGAATAAAATTACTCAGCATGTAGATAGTCATGACCTAATGGGAGACAGCCAACATGGCTTTAGACAAGGAAGATCTTGTCTTACTAATCTGTTATGTTTTTTTGAAGGAGTGAATAATCAGGTGGACAAAGGTGAGTTGGTTGATATTGTGTATCTGGACTTTCAGAAAGCCTTTGACAAGGTCCCTCATGAGAGACTTTTGGCAAAACTAAAAAGTCATAGGATAGGAGGCAGTGTACTATTGTGGATCAGGAACTGGTTAAAAGATAGAAAGCAGAGGGTAGGGCTAAATGGCCAATTTTCCCAATGGAGAAAGGATCTGTGCTGGGTCTGCTGCTTTTTGACATATTCATAAATGACCTGAAAAGTGGAATAACGAGTGAGGTTATCAAATTTACAGATGAGACAAAACTATTTAAAGTTGTTAAAACCCAAGAGGATGGTGGAAAATTGCAAGAGGATCTTGATAAATTGGAAGACTGGGCATCATAATGACAGATGAAATTTAATGTGGACAAGTGCAAGGTTATGCACCTAGGGAAGAACAACCCAAACAATGGTTACACGATGCAAGGTTCCACATTAGGAACCACCACCCAGGAAAAAGATTTAGGCGTCATCGTGGATACCATGTTAAAACCCTCGGCCCAGTGTGCAGTGGCGGCCAAGAGAGCAAATAGAATGCTAGGTATGATAAGGAAAGGAATGGAAAATAAAACAAAAGACATTATAATGCCTCTATATCGTTCCATGGTGAGACTGCACCTTGAATATTGTGTGCAGTTCTGGTCGCCGTATCTTAAAAAGGATATAGCAATTTTAGAAAAGGTTCAGAGAAGAGCCACCAAAATGGTAAAGGGGATGGAAGGATACTCCTATGAAGAAAGGCTAAAAAGGTTAGGGCTCTTTAACCTGGAAAAGAGACGGCTGAGGGGAGATATGATAGAAGTCTATAAATTAATGAACGGAGTGGAACGGATAAACGTAGATCGATTGTTTACCTTATCAGAATATAGAAAGACTATGGGACATGCAATGAAGCTACAGGGTAAACTATTTAAGACTAATAAAAGAAAATATTTTTTCACTCAACGTGTAATCAAACTCTGGAATTTGTTACCAGAGGATGTAGTAAAGGCTGTTAATGTAGCTGGGTTTAAAAAAGGTTTGGACAAGTTCCTGGAGGAAAGGTCCATAAACAATTATTAAGAAGGGACCCAGGATATCAATGCTTGAACCAATACAAGCATTGTGGAACCTGTGTCCCTTGGGGAAACTGCTAGGTACATATGACCTAGATTGGCCACTGTTGGAAACAGAATACTGGGCTTGATGGACCTTGGTCTGACCCAGTATGGCATATTTTATGTTCTTATAATCTCCCCGTTGGACCCGGGGGAAGGGCCTTACAAATCGGCCCAGGGAGCTGAGGTGCGCACCGATGGCATCGGTCAACTCATCTCAGGGCTCCAAGGATCAGAAGAAGGAGAGATCCTTTCAGAATCAGGTCTGGATCAATGGGCCACGGATCTGGAGGATGGTGAGATGGGGTCCAGCGAGGATCCTAATCTGTTTAGAGTGTTTAGGAAAGAGGAATTGGGGGCGCTTATTGCCCAAGCGCTGGCAGCCCTAAATATCGTTCTGCCAGCGGTTCAGGAAGAGCCCTTGGAGGATCCTCTACTCCAAGGCTTTAAAGCAGAGCAAAGGTGTTTTCCTGTTCACAGGGTCATAAAGCAGATGGTAGAGTCTGAATGGGAATGTCCGGAGGCTACCCTACGGGGAGCACGGGCCATCGGACGATTGTACCCGTTACTATAAGAGGAGCAAGACTTATTGAAGATGCCTAAGGTGAATGCCTTGGTGTCAGCGGTGACTAAGAAAATGACAATTCCTGTGGAGGGCAGTACGGCTCTTAAGGATTTACAGGATAGGAAATTAGAAACCCTTCTGAAACAGACTTTTGAGACTTGCACACTGTCGCTAAGAGCAGCTATCTGTGGGGCGTATGTCTCTAGGGCCTCCATTCGATGGATTCAAGACAGTACTCACTCCAAAGGAGATGAGGAGGAAGGTGCAAAGTTGGAGTCAGCGGCAGCTTACTTAGCAGATACATTCTATGATCTGGTAAGGATTTCAGCGAAGTCCATGGCATCGGTAATTGCAGCCAGAAGATTTCTCTGGCTGAGAAACTGGGCGGCTGACTCGCTGTCCAAGGCGCGGCTCAGTAAGCTTCCATACAAGGGCACGCTGCTCTTTGGGGCAGCTTTGGAGAAGATTGTAAAGGATCTCAGAGACTCCAAAGGGGGTCGCCTTCCAGAGGACCGCCCAAAGAGTCAGAAACCTAACAATTTGCACAGAGGTCCATTTCGAGAGATTCGCAGATTCAGAAGATCTCGCTTTGCCCCGTATCAAAGGGGATGCTTTGGTGCCAGAGGTCAGTCCTTTCGAGGAGCTAGAGGATTCGGCAGGGTTTATTTCGGAACCCAGCAGAACTCCGGTAAAAAGCCACAATGAAAGGAGGTTGGTCCAGACGGAAGTCCCGGTGGGAGGATGCCTACAAGGCTTCCTGTCTGTCTGGACCACCATAACGTCTGACCAATGGGTACTACAAATTATTCGCGACGGCTATGCACTCAAATTTGCTCGGCCGTTAGCAGAAGCTTTTGTGGTGTCTCCATGTGGGTCTGCTGAAAAGAAGAAGACGGTGTCCGAGACGCTTCAACGGTTGCTGCGTCTTTGGGCGGTGGTTCCGGTCCCTCGCGACCAGTTAGGATTAGGTCAATACTCGATTTATTTCGTGGTTCCCAAAAAGGAGGGGTCTTTTCGGCCTATTTTGGATCTCAAAAACGTGAACCGCTGCTTGAGAGTTCCGCACTTCCGGATGGAGACACTATGGTCAGTTATCATTTGGTACAACCGACAGAGGTGCTTAGAAACATAGAAATATGACGACAGAAAAAGACCACATGGCCTATCTAGTCTGTCCTTCCATAACAACTACAACAGTCCCCTTTTTACCTTTAGAGATCCTCTGTGTTTGTCCCATGCTTTTTTGAATTCAGTTATTGTCCTCATCTCTACCACCTCCACTGGGAGACTATTCCACGGATCCACTACTCTTTCCGTAAAGAAATATTTCCGCATATCACTCCTGAATCTATCTCCCTTCACCCTCATCCCATGTTCCCTCGTAGCAGAACTTGCTTTCAATTGAAAGAGGCTCTCTCCCTGAACATTTATGCCACGGAGGTATTTAAACATCTCAATCATATCACCTCTATCCTGCCTTTCCTCTAAGGTGTACATATTAAGATCCTTCAGTCTGTCCTCATATGCTTTATAATGAAGACCACTAACCATTTTCGTAGCCACCCTCTGCACCGACTCCATCCTGTTCACATCCTTTTGAAGGTGCGGTCTCCAGAATTGCACACTATACTCCAAATGAGGTTGCACCAAAGACTTATACAGAGGCATTATCACCTCCTTTTTTCTGCTAGCCCTTCCTCTCCGTATGCACCCAAGCATCCTTCTAGCTTTTGCGTCGCCTTTTCTACCTGTTTAGCTACTTTAAGATCATCAGACACAACCACGCCTAGGTCCCGCTCTTCTTTAGTGGACAAAAGTACTTCACCCCCATACTATATTGCTCCCTTGGATTGCTTCAGCCCAAATGCATGACCTTACATTTTTAAACATTAAATCCCAGCTGCCAAATTCTAAACCATTCTTCAAGCTTAGCTAGATCCCTCCTCATGTTATCTACCCCTTCCTGGGTGTCTACTCTATTGCAGATTTTGGTATCATCCGCAAAGAGGCAAACCTTACCTGAAAAGCCCTTCTGCTATATCACTAACAAAGATGTTAAAAAGAATCGGACCAAGGACAGATCCCTGGGGCACACCACTGATAACATCCTTCTCCTCAGAGTGAGCTCCATTTACTTGTACTCTTTGTTGCCTCCCACCCAACCAATTTCTAACCCAAGCAGTAACTTTAGGGTCCATCCCTAGGGTGCTCAGTTTGTTTATAAGTCGCCTGTGAGGAACAGTGTCAAAGGCTTTACTGAAGTCTAAATACACCACATCTAGAGCTCTCCCTCGGTCCAGCTCCCTGGTCACCCAGTCAAAGAAATCAATCAGATTTGTCTGACAAGACCTGCCTCTGGTGAATCCATGCTGCCTCGGATCCTATAATCCGCTGGACTCCAGAAACCTCACTATTTTCTCTTTCAGCAGCATTTCCAGTAATTTACTCACCACCGAAGTTAAACTAACCGGCCTGTACTTTTCAACCACATCCTTACTTCCGCTTTTGTGTAAAGGCACCACATGAGCCTCTCTCCAGTCCTTTGGAACCACTCCCGACTCCAACGAGGCATTGAAAAGGTCAGTCAGTGGAGCTGCTAGAACGTCCCCAAGTTCCCTCAGTATTCTCAGGTGTATCCCATCTGGTTCCATCTCTTTGTCTACTTTAAGTTGAGATAGTTTCTCACGAACACAATCTTTTGAAAATTGTTCAAGATGTCCTTTGCTTCTGTTCCTATTTGTGGGTGTTTTCTGAGGTCCTTCTCCTGGTTCTTCATCTGTGAACACAGAACAAAAATATTTGTTAAGCAATTCCGCTTTATCCTTATCAGCTTCTACATATTCCTCCCATGCACCCTTGAGTCTGACAATACCACTCTTGCCCTTCCTCTTCTCACTAATATATCTGAAAAATGTCTTATCCCCCCATTTTATTGCATTGGCTATTTCCTCCTCCTTTTGAATCTTTGCCTTCTTGACTACTTTGCTAGCTTCTCTAAGTTTTTCAAAATACAGATGCCTGTTTTCCTCTCTCTGTGATCTCTTGTATTTCATGAAGGCCTCCCTCTTTTTCTTCACTTTTTCAGCTACTTCTTTCGAAAACCATAGCGGTCTCCTTTTCCTTTTACCTTTATTTACCATTTTAACAAAAAGGTTGGTTGCCCTTAAAATATCCCCTTTCAGTTTTTCCCACTGTTTTTCTACATCCCTCAGCTGTTCCCATCCAACTAACGACTCCCTGAGGTAGTGGCCCATCTTCGCAAAGTTAGTCTTCCTAAAGTCTAAGATCCTCGCCTTTGAATGGATTCTAACAGCCCTAGTCCTAATACTGAACCACACCATCTGGTGATCACTGGATGCAAAATGATCTCCCACTACAACATCAGAAACACTTTCACCATTGGTAAGCACCAAGTCCAGTATGGCCCCTTCACGTGTGAGGTCTGTTACCAATTGCCTGAATAGTTCTCCCTGTAGAGAATCCAGGATCTCCTTACTTCTAGATGATACTGCAGCAGGAATGTGCCAGTCAACATCTGGCATATTGAAATCTCCTATCAGTAGCACTTCCCCTTTCCTAGCAATGCTGCACATGTCTTCAATTAACTCTCTGTCCACCTCTTCCTCTTGTGAGGGAGGTCTGTATATCACACCAATGTAAATAGATTTCTCTTTCCCTCTTTCTAGTTTAACCCACAATGCCTCCCCTCTCCCTTTTAAGCTCTGTAATTCCAAAGCTTTAATAGTAGTTTTTACATATAGTGCCACTCCTCCTCCCCTACTTCCTACCCTGTCCTTTCTGAATAAAGTATAGCCAGGTATAGTTACATCCCAATCATGGTTTTCTGTGAAACATGTTTCTGTAACTGCCACTAAATCCAAGTCAGCCACTTCCACCAAAGCTTCAACATCAGGGATCTTATTTCCCATGCTACGGGCATTTATACACACTGCTTTCCATATGTTACCCCTGTTACCCATTTCCATAAAGTTATTTAATGTATCACCTACCTGGGGGCTTTCTTCACCCATCCCCAACAAATCAGTTTAAAGCCCTCTTCAGTAGATTAGCCAGTCTACTACTGAAGATGCGTTGACCTTTCTTGGACAGATGGATGCCATCTCTGCTCTGCAACCCTTGGAACAGCATCCCATGGTCTAGGAAACCAAAACGCTCTCGATGACACCATCCACGCAGCCATGCATTCATCTCCAGGATGCGAGCCTCTCTGCCTTGGCCTTTACCCTCAACAGGGAGGATTGAATAGAACACCACCTGTGCACCTAACTGCTTCACCCTCTGTCCCAGAGCCATGAAGTCACTTTTGATACGTTCTGAGGTATACCTGGCAGTATCATTTGTTCCAACATGGATTAGCAACATTGGGTAATAGTCAGTGGGCTTGATGAGTCTCGGCAAACTCTCCGTAACATCTTGGATTTTGGCACCAGGCAGACAGCATACCTCTCTGGACATCACGTCTGGTCGGCAGATGGACGCCTCAGTATCCCTCAGAAGAGAGTCTCCAACCACCACTACGCTTCGTTTCCTTGTGGTTACTGATTCTGCAACTTTGGGGTACTTGAGCTCTGGTTCTTCCCTTTCCAGGGATGCTTTCACCTCCTCCACTTCCAGGGCTGCATAATGGTTCTTCAATTCAAGGGCTGGAGAAGTTGGATTGGTGATTTTGCAGGCCCTGGTGACTTGTGTCCAACCATCGACATTCTGTTGGCACCCATCTTCTCCTCTGCTGGAGAGCTTGGTTGCTGCAAGAAGCATCTCATCAATGTACTTCTCACTGTCTTGAATGCTCCTCAGCCTCGCCACCTCCTCTCTGAGTTCCTCCACTTGTTTCCTCAGAGCTTCAGCATGCAGGCACCCTGCACATGGAACCGGTCCTTCAAATGGCATTAGGACCTCTGTCTGGACCGAGGCAGAAGCTGTAACGGGGCAACAGCTTTAGTGATACGATTTTTCCCAGCCATTGTTCTGTTCGTGGAGCGTAGGTATCTGTTAAAGCAAAAGAGAGATCTACCAAGTACCAGCCGGTTTCCCAGCTGTTCTTTCAGAGAAAAGGCATTTAAATCTCCTTAATTATATTCAAAATGTGCTGGTCCAAAACTCTGTGCTTTGTCAAATGGGGAGGTGCCCTATAAAGCAAGACTACTCGCTAGGGGTGGGTGGGAGTTGGGGTGGGTAGGGAGGGAACTAACACCTGATTAGGTATTAGCAGTTCCCAAAGCTGAAGAGGTTACTGGAGTTCAACCACCTACTGTGCTCAAGGAAAGTCCCACTAAAGCACCAAAAAAGTAACCTTGCTTTAAAAATGTACAAAAAAACCCTTTTAAGAGCTCCCAGTCAGAGAGCTAACAACTTAATATAATAAAACAAACCCTTAAATCCTTACTGTTGGTTGATCTGGAGAGCTCCTGTAGGAAAGCCTGAACAGGGCAGAGCACTGGAGCCTTTTATGCAGGCTCTCAGCTTCTCTCAGGAAATCAGGCCCACTAACTCCTGATTAGGTGTTAGCAGTTCCCAAAGCTGAGGAGGTTACTGGAGTTCAACCACCTACTGTGCTCAAGGAAAGTCCCACTAAAGCACCAAAAAAGTAACCTTGCTTTAAAAATGTACAAAAAACCCTTTTAAGAGCTCCCAGTCAGAGAGCTAACAACTTAATATAATAAAACAAACCCTTAAATCCTTACTGTTGGTTGATCTGGAGAGCTCCTGTAGGAAAGCCTGAACAGGGCAGGGTACTGGAGCCTTTTATGCAGGCCCTCAGCTGCTCTCAGGAAATCAGGCCCACTAACTCCTGATTAGGTGTTAGTAGTTCCCAAAGCTGAGGAGGTTACTTACATCCATAGATCTGACAGAGGCCTATCTTCATATACCCGTCAGACCAGAGCATCAAAAGATTTTGCGTTTTGCGGTGCCCATGGGCCATTTTCAGTTCCAAGCCTTGCCGTTTGGTTTGGCTACGGCGCCGCGGACCTTCACGAAGGTGATGTTAGTGGTAGTAGCGGTGTTGAGGTGAGAGGGTGTTCTGGTGCACCCGTACCTCGACGATTGCCTGATTCGAGCGCCGTCCGTGGCGGAGTCGGTGGTGGCAATGGCACGAGTGGTGAGTCTTTTGGAACAGCTTGGTTGGGTAATAAACCAGGTCAAGAGTCAGTTGCAACTGGTACAGCGGCTCCTTTACTTGGGAGCGGTGTTCGACACGGAGATAGGAGCAGTTTTTCTGCCGGAGGTCAGGATACAAAAGATTTTGAGGCAAGTAGCAGCATTTTTGCGCTTGAAAGCTCCGACAGCGTGGCGTTACTTGCAGCTTCTAGGTTCCATGGCGGCGGCCTTGGATCTGGTACCCTGGGCAAGGGCGCATATGCGTCCATTGCAGCAGGCTTTGCTGACAAGATGGTTGCCTCAGGATCATCCCCTAGATCGGAAGCTGACAAGGTCACAGGAAGTAAGCAACAGTCTACAGTGGTGGTTGGATCCCGCCCATCTTCGAGCGGGAGTTCCCTTACTACAATCAGACTGGGTGCTCATCACTACAGATGCCAGCCTCATGGGCTGGGGGGCGTATTTGTCAATCGCACATGGCTCTAGGGTGTTGGCTGCCAGAGGTGACGGGTTATTCCATCAATCATTTGGAACTCAGAGCGGTGCACTTGGCTCTTCACGAATTTATCCATCTCGTGGAGGGAAAGGCGGTGCGAGTGTTCTCCGACAATGCGGTGACTGTGTACTATATCAATCGGCAAGGGGGTACAGGCAGTGCAGCCTTGTTAGAGGAGAGTCAACAGTTGATGAGCTGGGTGGAGTCTCATCTGTTAGCTGTGTCGACGGCGCATGTGGCAGGATGAGACAATGTACAGGCCGATTATCTCAGCCGGCATGTGATAGATCCGGGAGAATGGGAGTTGAATGTGGCGGTGTTTCACAAACTGACCCGATGATGTGGACAGCCAGTGATGGACCTGATGGCCACCTTCGACAATGCCAAGGCGAATTGTTTTTTCAGCAGGCGCATAGAGCGTATGTCGGAAGGGCTCGACGGCTTGGCGCAGTCGTTGCCGTCGAGGGTGCTCCTTTATGCCTTTCCTCCATGGCCAATGATAGGACGAGTCATTCGGCAGATAGAGCGTCACGACGGCTGGGTGATTCTCAATGCCCCAGACTGGCCCAGGAGAGCGTGGTATGCGGACCTGGTGCGTCTCCTAATAGACAGTCCCTAGAAACTACCCACTCGGGCGAATCTTTTGTACCAGGGTCCGCTACTCATGCTGAATGTGGATCGCTTCTCGCTTACGGCTTGGCTCTTGAAAGGGAAAAGTTAAGGCGTAGAGGTTATTCCTCGTCAGTCATAGCCACTCTGTTGAAAGCCAGGAGGCAGTCTACGTCCTTAGCTTATAGTCGCATTTGGCGTATCTTTGAACTCTGGTGCAAAGAGCGGGGCCTGCGGCTGGGCAACGCTCTAGTACCAGAGGTCTTGTTGTTTCTGCAGGAAGGGCTGGATAAGGGGTTAGCCCTCAGTACTCTCAAGGTTCAGTTGGCGGCTCTGGCGTGTTTTCGAGGTAAGATACGGGGAGTATCTCCTCTCTGGTCATCCAGATATTCTGCGATTCTTGAAAGCGGTGAAGAACATGCGTCCTCCGATTCGGGCAGTGGTTCCGGCCTGGGATCTGAATTTAATGCTCGAAGCTTTGGCGAGACCTCCCTTTGAACCAGCAAGGGGGTATCACTCAAGGAGCTATTATTGAAAACCGTTTTCTTGGTGGCTTTGTGTTCGGTGAGAAGAATTTCGGATCTCCAAGCGCTTTCGTGTAGAGAGCCGTATCTTCAGTTTTCTGAGGAGAAAGTAATGTTGCGGCCGGTTCCTTCTTTTCTCCCGAAGGTAGTTTCTCAGTTTCATGTGAATCAGACTATTTCGCTTCCAACCTTTCGGGGCCAGGGGGGAATGCCCATAGATGGAGTTCTGAATAAGTTGGATTTAGGTAAAGTGCTCAGAAGGTACCTTAGGAGGACGAAGCCTTTTCGAAGAACAGACAGGCTGTATGTGCTGTTTGGGAGGCCTCAGAAAGGAGAAGCGGCTTCCAAGGCCTCAAATGCTAGATGGGTAAAGCACGCTGTAGCAGCGGCGTATCAGGCAAGCGGAAAAACGCCTCCGGGGGGGCTCCGTGCTCATTTGACTCGTAGCCAGGCGGCGTCCTGGGCCGAGTTTGCTTTGATTCCGCCTGTGGATATATGCCGGGCGGCTACTTGGTCATCTCTTCACACGTTTGCAAAGCATTATAGATTGGATGTTCAAGCCAGGGGAGACGCAAATGTGGGGGCTTCGGCCATCATAGTGGGCCTAGTGGGTCCCTCCTGGGGTTAGGTACTGCTTTGGTACTTCCCTAATGTTCCTGGACTGGCCCGGAGAGACGAAGAGGAAGCAGAAATTAGACCTTACCTGCTAATTGTCTTTCCTTGAGATCTCTCCGGGCCAGTCCAGGTCCCACCCAAGACATTTGCAGATGGGCGGTGTTTGGCAGGGGACTCGGGTACTTCCGTGGTCCATGTTTTACCGGGCTTAGGGCATGTAAGTTACTGAGCAGGAGATTCAGAAGGTGTTATTGTTGGTCTTCCGCTGAGGGAGCCTGGGTCGATGTGGTCTATGGAGCTTCCTCGTTTGAGAACGAGGATCGTTTTACTGTGAATTTAAAAAAAAAAAGAGAACAGGAGGAGCTGTTTACTGTTTAGGTAGGCTCTGAATATTCATTTGATGGGTTAGAGTGGTTTATGATAGTTTTGTTTTTCAAGGTATAGGTTATGTTCTTAGACTGCTTGGAAAGTGATAGACTGAGGTTCTGCCAGCAGGGGGGAGCCGGATAGCATGTCAGCAAAACTTCAGATTTCAGTCCTCAGCTGCTGGAGAAGGTTGACAACCCTAATGTTCCTGGACTGGCCCGGAGAGATCTCAAGGAAAGACAATTAGCAGGTAAGGTCTAATTTCTTCTTTTAATCCCCCTACAAAATTCCACATAAATGATTTGAAGCTGGAAGTCAAAAAGGAAGTTAAATATCTTGGAATCATCCTGGATCAGTTGCTTAACATGGTCCCACATATAAAATCTATTACGAAAACCATATACTTTAAGCTACGAATGGTCCAACACCTTAGACCCCTCCTAGAGAGCCACGATTTTAGAACAGTCCCTCAAGTCTTTATAACACCACAGTATGATTATTGTAATAGTATTCTACAAGGCCTGCCCAAGAAATCTATCTATCAACTCCAGATGGCACAAAATCTAGCCGCACGCATAATCCATATGGCCCACCATTCCGACCACATCACTCCAATTCTCCATAAGCATCACTAGTTGCCCATTGCAACAAGAATAATATACAAATACATTATGATAGTTTTTAAACTACATAATAAAATAACTCCTTTCCTCACTACTCAGCTTACCTGAAAACTTAAGAACCAGAAGGAACTGTTCCCAAAACACATATGTAATACATATGCACAAAACACATATGTATACCTATGTGATGCATGGCTGCCCAACTGTAGCCCCTGGCCTGCTCGTCTTGGGCTTTTTCCAGACTGTTTGGCCACCTCTCTGGTTTTCCTCAGCCGGTCTTTCATTTGTATAATATACTCCAACAAATTACGCCTTGCATGGGGTTCTTTTTCCCAGATTTCCCTTACCACATCTAATATGCTTCTTGGCTGTCTTCCGAGGAACTCTGAGGTACCTTGCAGATGGAAAACATCAAATAGGATAGGAGAATGCCCAATTCTTCCCATCCTCCTGCACAAACTTTTTAAACATCTGTTTCAGAGTTTTATTGAATTGCTCAACATGGCCATCTATCTGCGGGTGATATACTGATGTTCACAGAATTTCGACCTTCACCAAGGTACACACTTGCTTCATCACCTTGAATACAGAGGGTGTTCCTTGATCTGTGAGGATCTCATTGGGTATTTGCACTCGGGAGAATACTTCCCAGAGGGCATTTGTGATCACAGTAGCCTTCATATTCCTTAGAGCAATGGCCTCCAGGTTTCGAGTAAAATATATGTTGCCTCGGGTGGTTTGCTGCAAGGGTCCTACCAGATCCATGGTCACTCTTTCAAATGGGATTTCAGTGATGGGTATAGGCACTAGAAGGGCAGGTCAGACACTGGGGGGCTTATGAAGTTGGCCACTTGGAGAGTAATTTTATAAACTGGCACTCAGTCAACATGTGTTTCTGTATATACTTGATTGTATAAACTAAGGTGTAAGTGCAAAAGTATGTGTGTTAACTTAAGGCATGATCACTTACACCAATCCTAGAGCTGATGTAAATGCCCACACCAGATTTGCAAAGAACACACATAAATTATGATTTTATAATTTACACAGGTACTTGTGTGTTTTACCCATGTGCATGCCCATAGTGAAAGTAAGCACCATTGTGTTAAAGTGCATACTTATAAAATCGTGACCACATTATTTATGTACTTAAATCACTAAAATGCTGTGATTTGGTGTGTTAATGGCACATAACTTTAGATGGCTCCTTTAAAAATTACCCCCCACATATCCTATTGCTGGACAGTCCTTAGACTTCTTGGCTTCTCTTCCTGTTGATGGAGATGCCACCACCCTTAGATACATTGTCACTTGACCTGTTCATGTCACATTTTCACCGGTATAGAAGCAGCTGGTATCTTCATCCCCTTTAGGCTGTCTTTGTCAGTTTACATGCAGCTTCTTTCACTGTGTGAACCCACATGGTCATACCATTTAAGGTGAAGGAGTGTCTGAAAAGGAACAGCCATTTATATTGTATGTTTATAGCCTTCAGCTTAGCTATTGTACATTTGAAGTCCCTTCGCCTCTGTAAAGTGATCGTTGAAAAGTCCAAGAAAAGGGCGATTTGATGACCCTCTCTCCCTGCATCCTTGCCACAATTTGTTCTTTCACTCTATAATAACACTGGTCAACATTGAAATCGTTACTGACTTTAAAAGGCCCTAATCTGTAGTATCTTGGTGAGCTGAACACGAATACAACATTTAAAAAAATTTATTGGCTCTCGTTTTGAAGATATTGCATGCAGTTCATTTTTGACGTTTCACTGTGTAAATTTATCCAGTAGGACATCAACAACATCCCAAATAAGCCTTGAATGATGTAATATTGTATCACATTGCATAATACCAGCATGCACACATCATCCAGAGTTGATTGCATCATTTTCTGATGCAATACTACTGCCAGACGGCTGCTGAAGCCATCTAACATCAGCAGTGTACTATACGCAGTCGTAAAGGAAAGTAATCTAGTATTCTGTTCCGATATTAAAAGCCTCATGAATGAGTTAAAAATCATTCATGACCCACAAGACTGGAAACTATTTATAGACTCTTCGAAACTGAGTCTGAAGGCTGTGCTTTTGATCAATGGAAACCGTCTTCCATCTATTCCAGTAGCGCATGCCGTCCACATGAAAGAGACATACGATAACGTAAAGCATCTACTGACTTCCATTAACTATAGCAAGTACAGCTGGCACCTCTGTGATGACTTGAAGGTAGTTGCCCTTTTAATGGGACTGAAGCAGGGATATATAAAATACATGCGTTTCTTATGCGAGTGGGATAGCCGAGCAAGGGATTGGCACTACTTGCGGAGGGAATGGAATGGCAGACAAAATGTAACAGTTGGAGAGAAGAATATCCAGCACCCAGCTCTGGTTGAGGCTCACAAAATCCTGCTACCACCCCTTCACATCAAACTAGGTTTGATGAAAAACTTTGTAAAAGCCATGGACCGCACTTCGCCAGCTTTCTGATACCTGTATGAAAAATTCCCTCGACTCAGCGAAGCAAAGATTAAAGAAGGAGTTTTTGTGGGTCCTCAGATTTGAGAGCTCTTCAAAGATGACCGGTTCAACAACTTGCTGCAGGGTAATGCGAAACAAGCATGGAATGCTTTTCGCCTAGTGTCAACAAACTTTCTCGGGAATGTTAGGGCAGAAAACTACAAGGAACTAGTAGAAGACATGCTGATACAGTATCAGAAACTTGGCTGCAATATGTCTCTAAAGATCCATTTTCTTGATTCCCATCTCGATTTCTTTCCTGACAACTGTGGTATGGTTAGTGCTGAACAGGGCGAATGTTTTCACCAGGATATCGCAACAATGGAGCAAAGATACCAGGGAAAATGGTCCACTACAATGCTGGCTGACTGCTGTTGGACACTCCACAGAGAAGCTCCCGAACAGCTGTACAAGAGACAGGCAAAAATATCTAAGAAGTAGTCTATGACTTGGATTTTTACAGGTATTAACCGAAGGCCTATTATATTTACTATCAGGGGCGGCCCAAAGGGGGTGCGGGGCCATGTGTGGAGACTTGGTGCAGGGCCTCATTTGCATAAGTGGCCTTATTTGCATAAATATTTGCATAATGTTACCATACACTAACTTTTAGTAAACATGTCTCTTAATGAGTGTATGGATAAAGAAAGACTAAAAGATTTCTACATTACTATAATCCAGTGCCAACCGCCAGGCACATTAGGAACTACTACAAACGCTGCCCATTTAGAACCCATAGCAAACCCGCCGTATCCTGACAGCATTACCAGGACTCACAAAGCACCATACCCTACCTATCAAAAGGCAACACTGCAAATATTAAACCAATACATTTCAGAGAATACTGGGGAAAGAGAACAAGTGGCAATGTCAAATAGGAATTACATAAACAGAATACCTCAGCTCAGTTACACATGCAGAACATAGACCATCACCAAACAAGGAATCACAATTTAGAAACAGGAAGGCAATAATTAAACTGGGAACCCCAAAAGCCAAACTTGGAATGTACAACAACACTGTAGAAATAAAACTATAAATTAATTTCCTCTTGTACCAAACAAAGCGCAGACGTTAATGATGCACATTTCCCAGAGCTTTCATATTCCAGTTAATAAATTCAAAATAAAGAGATATCTTTCTACCTTTTTATGCATTTTTTTTCAGTTGCAATTGCTCCAGCCACTTTCTTCTGGTTTCTTCATGTTTTCTGCTAACTCTCCATCGTCTGCTGTCCATTTGTCCTTTCTTCTCTTCTAGTTTTTTTTCCATTCTCTCTCTCTACATCTGCTTTAACATACTAATCTTTCTCCTTTTGCTCTTTCCTCATTCCTATTTCATCCACACAAATTTTACCCCTCCATCCTCAATCCCCACTTATTCTCCCAATACCCGGCCAATTGTAGATTTTTCTTCCCTCTCACACAAAATATTTTTCCCCTCTCCATTTTACTCTCCCAGCCCCATCCCATTCTAATCCTCCCCCAACATCAGCTCCCTTCTAGTTCCAGTCTCATCCAGCATCCATTCCCTTCTAGTCCCTGCATCAGCCCATTTCCAGTCCTAGCCCCCCATCAGCCCATTTCCAGTCCTAGCTCCCCCATCCATTTCCAGTCCGAGTCCCTTCATCAGCTCATTTCCAATCCTAGCCCCCCATCAGCCCATTTCTAGTCATTTCCTAGCCCCACCATCAGCCCATGTCAAATCCTAGCTCCCCTCCACTCAGCCCAATTCCAGTCCAAGCCCCCCCATGAGCCTACTTCCAGTTCTAGCCCCTCCATGAGTCCATTTAAATTCAAGCCCCCACCACAGCCCATTTCCAATCTTAGCTCCCCCAACAGCCCATTTCCAGTCCTATTCTAGCTGCTCCATCAGCCCATTTTCAGTCCTAGCTCTCTTCCCTCACAGCCCATATCCATTCCAAGCCCCCTCCCCATCAGCTATTTGCAGTTCAAGCCTCCCCTTCCACTCAGCCCATTTCCAGTCCTAGCAACCCCCCAACCCATTACCAGTCCTAGCCCCCCATCAGCCCACTTCCAATCCTAACCCCATCAGCCCATTTCCAGTCAGCCCCCATAGCCTATTGCCAGTCCTAACCCCCCCCCCCCCCATCAGCCCACAGCCCATTACCAGTCCTAACCACATCAGCCCACCTCAAGTCCTAACCCCTCCCCATCAGCCCATTTCCTGTCCTAGCCCCCCCATAGCCCATTATCAGTCCTAACCCCCCTATAGTCCATTACCAGTCCTAACCCCCCATCACCCCATTTCCAGATAGCCCCCATCAGCCCACAGCCCATTACCAGTCTTACCCCCCCATAGCCCATTACCAGTCCTAACCCCCCCAAAAGCCCACAGCCTATTACCAGTCCTAACCCCCTCAGCCCACCTCAAGTCCTAACCCCTCCCCATCAGCCCATTTCCTGTCCTAGCCCGCCCCATAGCCCATTATCAGTCCTAACCCCACCATAGCCCATTACCAGTCCTAACCCCCCATCACCCCATTTCCAGACAGCCCCCAACAGCCCACAGCCCATTACCAGTCTTAACCCCCCCCCCATAGTCCATTACCAGTCCTAACCCCATCACCCAATTTCCAGATAGCCCCCATCAGCCCACAGCCCCTTACCAGTCTTACCCCGCCATGGCCCATTACCAGTTCTAACACCCCCAAAAGCCCACAGCCTATTACCAGTCCTAACCCCCTCAGCCCACCTCAAGTCCTAACCCCTCCCCATCAGCCCATTTCCTGTCCTAGCCCCCCCCATAGCCCTTTATCTGTCATAACCCCCATCACCCCATAGCCTATTACCAGTCCTAACCCCCTCAGCCCACCTCAAGTCCTAACCCCTCCCCATCAGCCCATTTCCTGTCCTAGCCCCCCCCATAGCCCATTATCAGTCCTAACCCCACCATAGCCCATTACCAGTCCTAACCCCCCATCACCCCATTTCCAGACAGCCCCCATCAGCCCACAGCCCATTACCAGTCTTAACCCCCCCCCCCATAGTCCATTACCAGTCCTAACCCCCATCACCCAATTTCCAGATAGCCCCCATCAGCCCACAGCCCATTACCAGTCTTACCCCCCCATAGCCCATTACCAGTCCTAACCCCCCCAAAAGCCCACAGCCTATTACCAGTCCTTACCCCCTCAGCCCACCTCAAGTCCTAACCCCTCCCCATCAGCCCATTTCCTATCCTAGCCCCCCCATAGCCCATTATCAGTCCTAACCCCACCATAGCCCATTAACAGTCCTAACCCCCCATCACCCCATTTCCAGACAGCCCCCATCAGCCCATAGCCCATTACCAGTCTTAACCCCCCCCATAGCCCATTACCAGTCCTAACCCCCCAACAGGCCACAGCCCACCTCAAGTCAAGTCCTAACCCCCACCCTAGCCCATTACCAGTCCTAATCCCCCCCCCCCCCACCGGCTCATGGAAAATTTAAAAAAAAAAAAAGCTGGCTGCTGCCGCAGCTGCCGCAACATCAGCAGAATGGAGTGTCCCGCGGGGCCCCCTCTGCCCGGCTGAGCCCCTCTGCGCCGGCTTTCAGATCCGCGAAGGGAGAGGGTCTCCCTTGCGTCTCTGTTAAGCCTGCAGGGGCTGATGGGAAGTAGGGGCTGATGTGAAATTTCCCATCTGCCCCTTCGGGCTTAACAGAGACGCGAGGGAGACACTCTCCCTTCGCGTATCTGAAAGCCAGGGCAGAGGGGCTCAGCTGGGCAGAGGGGGCCCTGCGGGACACTCCATTCTGCTGCTGCTGTGGCGGCAGCGGCAGCAGCCAGTTTTTTTTTCATTTAATTTTTAAAAAAGCAGAATGTTCTTTGCGCGGGGCCCCCTGAAACGCGGGGCCCTGTGCAAAAAACATTCTTGCTCAATGGACGGGCCGGCCCTGTTTACTATTGACATGCATTTTGTGATGTAAACATTAATTCTCCAGGACCAAGCAGGAAGTCAGTCCTCACATATGGGTGACGTCGGCGCCGACGGAGCCCTCGCGGAGCAATTTTCCCCAGCTTTCAAAGAAAGCCTTTGGGAATTGCAGCGCGCATGCGCGGTCCCCTTCCCGCCCAAGGGTGCCATCTTAGCCAGTCTTCTTTTTTCCGCGGAGCCCTACAGACGTGGTCTTCTTGTCCCCGCTGAAAAAGTTGATTTTTCGTGATTTATTTCACTTTTTTCTATCGATTCGACGCTGGTCTCTTTCCTGCCCGGACTCGCGATGCCGTTGCGAGTCCTTCTCTTATTTTTCGGTTTTTTCTGATTTTTCTGTCAGTTTCGTTTTCGGTTTTTCGCTGGCAGCCCGGTCCTTTGACCTTGCAGGGGCCCTTTTTCCCCCGATGGCTGCCAGTGGTTTCAAGAGGTGTGTTCAGTGTGACAGAAATATGTCACTCACTGACACACACGATAATTGCCTCCACTGCCTTGGCCCAGATC
Organism: Ichthyophis bannanicus; assembly: GCA_033557465.1. NCBI lineage: Eukaryota > Metazoa > Chordata > Amphibia > Gymnophiona > Ichthyophiidae > Ichthyophis > Ichthyophis bannanicus. The sequence goes on from CM066034.1 coordinate 71,281,266, forward strand.
ATGAGGAACTGATCTGTGGGGCCTGCAGCAAAATGTCCTCCAAAGCGTTACGGAGTCGGCGGCATCAGCGGGAAAGAATCTTCGCAGATCCCGCCCGTACCCGGACCTCGTCGGAGGCCTCGGCGTCCAGAGGCTCCAGCTCTGAGCATCGCCGAAGTTCCTCCGACAGAGGTTCTCCCTCCGGGGATCATCGACGGAAGGCGAAACCCGCGAGGGCGGCGTCGGTGGACGCTCCTGGTTCCGCGAGGGCCAGGTGGCATAGCCCCGATAGCCGTCCCGGGTCTTTGGAGAAGGAACATCTCCCGAAGCGACCTCGTTTTGAATCGGAGATGCCTGCTCGGGTAAGTCCTGTAGTCCTCCTGGACTCGCCTCCGAGGGGTCCGACGTCAGGCCCGACGCTGTCGGGGCCCGAGTCGGGGGCTGCTGGGTCACCTGAGGTCAGACTCAGGTTGACGGCCTTGGAGAGCAGACTATCTGCCTTCATGGACCAGCAGAGGGCACTGATCGCTAGCCTCGCTGGCGCCTCTGCCCCGACCGCTGGGACGTCGACGTCTAAGTCGACCCCGGAGACAGAGCCGATCCTCGAGTCCATGCGGGCTCGAGTCGATCCTCGGTCGAGGTCACCCTCGGCCTCCCGTTCGGGACCGAGGTCGTCGACGCCGACTCCCTCGGCGTCGGGGCGGCCGACGCCTCCGCCCGCCCGAACTGACCCCTCCTATTCCTCCTCGGAGTCGGCCTGGGAGTCTGAGGTGGAAGAGTCACCTGATTCTTTTCGGACTCGGTGTGTCCCCTCGGACTCTCCTGAGTCCGAACCTCGGAAACAGTCCCCCCCGGAGGATGCCCGGTTCTCGGACTTCGTCAGGGATATGGCCAAGGCTTTGGCCTTCCCTGCGGATCCCGAGGAGGAGCCTCGAGCCGAAGAGCTCGACGCCCTTCAGTACGACTCTCCCGCCAGGGAGCACTTTACTGTACCGGTTCCTCTCATGCTGGAACGACTACTCTTCCACATGTGGGAGAGTCCGGCATCGTCGCCGGTATTAAGCAAGCGAGTCGATTCCATCTATCGAGTCCGCAAGAGCCCTGGCTTCCAAAAAGCACAGCTACCGCACCATTCCATGGTGGTGGAATCGGCCATGCATAGGCTTAAGAGCCAGAAGATGCACTCCTCGGTGCCTCCTGGCAGGGAGGCCCGCAACCTGGATGGCCTCGGTAAGAAGTGTTTCCAGGGCTCTATGCTTGCTTGTCGGGTCCAGACCTACCAGCTCTACATGGGCATGTACCTTAGAGACCTGGCTAAAGAGATAGCCGGATTCTCTGCTGGACTGTCCGAGGAACCTTTGCGGAGGTTCCTAGCCTTGTCCACTGGTATTCGGGAATGCTCCAAATTCATTTCTCGAGCAGCCTATGATGGCTTTGAAGCATCGGCTCGTGTGGCCGCAGCCGGCATCGGTGCCCGCCGACAGGCTTGGCTTCAGTCGTCTGACCTTGAACCCTGGGTGCAGGACAAGTTGGTCGATGTCCCCTGCCGAGGTGAGAACCTCTTTGGCAAGCCCATGGCTGAGAAGGCTGCACAACTCGAGACGGAGACTCTCACCAGAACTAGGCTTTCTAGGAAGACCTCTGCCCCTTCCCAGAAGAAGAAGGGCTCGGGAAAGAAGTCCTTTTACCCGAGAAAGGCGGCTGCCTATAAACACTACCCTCAATATCAGGCCTCCGCAGCTCCCCAACAGGGTCAGCAGGCCAAGGGACGGGGTAACGGGTCCCGTAGGCAGCAAGCCCCCAAGCCTGCACCACCGGCCCCTGCTCAGCAGGGTGGGGGTTTTTGACTTCCTCAGCATAGCCTCTCCCCCTCAGCTGGTTCCTCCCAGCACAGGAGGCCGGCTGGTCCACTTTGCCCACAGGTGGTCCAACATCACATCAGATGCCTGGGTGCTTCAGGTTGTGAGAGAAGGCTATCTTCTCCACTTCCACCAGGTCCCTCCCTCCTATTTTCCGGGAGAGCCTCCACGACTCCCTCTGCACAGGGACTTACTCCTTCAGGAGTTAGCAAGTCTTCTTCAGAAACAGGCTGTGGAACCGGTGCCCCACCACCTGAGAGGTCAAGGCTTTTATTCCAGGTATTTCCTAATACCAAAAAGAACAGGAGGCCTCAGACCCATCCTGGACTTGCGCAACCTCAACAAGTTCCTCGTGAGGGAGAAGTTCAAGATGCTTACCCTTGGAATCCTTCTGCCCTACCTCCAGCAGGGAGATTGGCTATGCTCCTTGGATCTAAAGGATGCCTACACGCACATCCTCATCCACCCAAGCCACCGCCAATACCTAAGGTTTGTGGTGGCAGGAAATCATTACCAGTACAGAGTACTGCCCTTTGGCCTATCCTCCGCACCACGAGTCTTCACAAAATGTCTCGCGGTGGTGGCGGCTTATCTCCGGCTTCAGGGCCTCTATGTCTTTCCTTACCTAGACGACTGGCTCATCAGAGCATCGTCCTCTCAAGAGGTCACACAAGCCACGCACCGCACTGTGACTCTCCTCCAGTACTTGGGCTTTGTCGTAAACTTCGCAAAGTCCACTTTGCTCCCCTCGCAAGATCTCGAGTTCATCGGCGCAAGATTGCACACTCTTCAGGCGCGAGCTTTCCTGCCTCTCGACAGGGCTCAACGGCTCATGGACCTAGCCGGCCGTTTTCGCAGCCAGTCCCTGGTCTCGGCCAGGCGCTTCCTGAGACTACTCGGCCACATGGCTTCCACCGTCCACGTGACCCCCAATGCCCGCTTGAATATGCAGCCTGCTCAGTGGTGCCTTCGCAAGCAGTGGCAGCAAGCCACGGGCGGCCTAGCCAACTTAGTGTGGATCTCAGGCCCGCTGGCCTCTTCTCTACAGTGGTGGCTTCATCGGCCGAACCTCGTACTCGGAATGCCTTTTCAGTCTCCTCCGCCGGCTCAGGTGCTGACGACCGATGCTTCTCTCCTGGGATGGGGAGCGCATTGCCAAGGGACATGTACTCAAGGTCTCTGGACCACGTGGGAGTCTGCGCAGCAGATCAACTTCCTGGAGCTCAGAGCGATCCGTCTGGCTCTCAAGGCTTTCTCCCACCTGACTTCTCACCGGTCCGTCCTCGTCCAGACGGACAATCAAGTTGCCATGTTCTACGTGAACAAACAGGGCGGCACGGGCTCCTTCCTTCTCTGTCGAGAAGCACAGAGACTCTGCTCTTGGGCCGTAAGCCACGGCATTCTTCTCAAGGCAGTCTATCTCCCAGGCCAAGAAAATTGCCTGGCGGACAAACTCAGCAGAATCCTCCAGCCGCACGAGTGGCGACTGGATCCCTTCGTAGTTCAGAAACTTTTTCTGAAGTGGGGCCTCCCCACGATGGATCTCTTTGCCAGTCCTCTCAACCGGCAACTTCCTCGCTTCTGCTCTCGGCAGCCGCATCCCCTTCGACTAGCGGCGGTTGCTTTTCTGCTCTCATGGTCGAAAGGCCTTCTCTATGCCTTTCCTCCCATACCGCTAGTCTCTCGAACTCTTTTCAAGGTTCTCCGAGACAAAGCTTCCATGATCCTGATAGCTCCTCGGTGGCCCAGACAGCCGTGGTTTCCACTCCTGCTGCAACTAGCGGTGGAGGATCCGTTCCCTCTGGGGTTTCAACCAGATCTCCTAACACAGGATCAGGGGTCCCTACTGCACCCCAACCTCAGATCTCTACATCTGATGGCCTGGCTGCTGAAAGGGTAGTCCTTGCTCCCCTTCTACTGCCGGCAGAGGTGGAAGAGGTCGTCCTAGCTTCCCGGTGACCTTCTACCCGCAAATGCTACGCCCTTAAATGGCGTCGCTTTTCCGCTTGGTGTGCCCAGCAGTCTCAGGATCCCTTCTCCTGCTCGGTGTCGGTGATCTTGCAGTACTTGCTCTACCTCTCTAATCTGGGACTTAAGTCCAACTCCGTTAAAGTTCACCACAGTGCTCTTTCCGCACATCATGTGCCGGTGGACGGCAGACCTCTTTCCAGCAACCCTCTCGTGGCAAGGTTTCTCCGAGGTCTCCTTCTACTTAAACCACCTCTGCGCCCGCCAGCACCTGACTGGGATCTGAATGTGGTTTTGCAGCGGATCACCTGTCCACCTTTTGAACCTATGGCTACCTGTTCTCTCCGTTTTCTTTCTTGGAAAACCTTATTCCTGATAGCCCTCACTTCCGCTAGACGCGTAAGTGAATTGCAGGCCCTCGTGTCTGATCCCCCTTACACTCGGTTCTACAAAAATAAGGTAGTCCTACGGACTCACCCTAAATTTCTTCCAAAAGTGGTCTCCCCTTTTCACATCAATCAGGAGGTGGTACTTCCGACCTTCTTTCCCAGGCCACACTCCAGCCGAGCTGAAATGGTCCTGCATACCCTGGACTGTAGAAGGGCATTGAACTTCTACCTTGACCGTACGCGGGAGCACCGTAAAGCTGCTCAGCTTTTTGTGTCTTTTGACCCCAATAAATTGGGGCTCCCGGTCTCCAAGCGTACTCTGTCCATCTGGGTTGCTGACTGTATCGCTTGGGCTTATGGGGCAGCCGGACTCTCATTAGAAAGTCGGGTCACGGCTCATTGTGTTCGGGCGAAGGCTACGTCAGTGGCTTACCTCCGCTCTGTTCCATTGGCAGACATCTGCCGGGCCGCTACTTGGTCTTCGAGCCAGACTTTTGCGGTCCATTACTGCCTCGAGAGGGAGTCCCGCAGGGACAGTGCTTTCGGACAGGCAGTCCTCCGAAATCTCTTCGAGGTTTGAGCAACTCCTACCCTCCATCCCGGATGGGGGCTACCGGTGGGTAATAATTCAGCGAAGATTCCTTCCTTCTGTACTGCTGAGCTAGAGGGAGCTCATTTTTGTGCTTAGGGTCTCCGGTAGCCTTAAGCTTGGGAGTCCCATATGTGAGGACTGACTTCCTGCTTGGTCCTGGAGAAAGCGTAGTTACTCACCTGTAACAGGTGTTCTCCAGGAGCAGCAGGAATCAGTCCTCACAACCCTCCCTCCTCCCCTTGGAGTTGCAATTATCTGCTTTAGTTTTTTTGCAAATTTTTATGCTGTCTTTTCGCTATGTCATCTGACTGGCTAAGATGGCACCCTTTGGCGGGAAGGGCACCGCGCATGCGCGCTGCAATTCCCAAAGGCTTTCTTTGAAAGCTGGGGAAAATTGCTCCGCGAGGGCTCCGTCGGCGCCGACGTCACCCATATGTGAGGACTGATTCCTGCTGCTCCTGGAGAACACCTGTTACAGGTGAGTAACTACGCTTTCTTGTAGATTACAAAAAAACTAGAGCTAACTTTGCAATTTCACTGTCATATTCGTGTTCAGCATATAAAAATCGATAAGAAATGACTATTTTTATTTCAGTAACATGACTTTTGTAAAAATTTGTTGACCAGTGTAACATATGCAAATAATTATGTTCTATGACAGATTAGATCTGGGGGTTGCTAAGGCTTGATGTGCTTGTTTAAGCTTTCCCAAGGCTTTTATAATTGGATTTTAACTCACTGTCAAAACAGCCCTGCAAATCTTTGTCACAGTCTCTCGACAATCTGCATATTCAGGCACTCCTCTAATCCATAAATTATTTCTTCCAGTTTTCACTGTCCTCAGCTCTATTAAACAGGTCTCATTTAGCCATTTTCAATCTCCAGCATGGCATTTTGCAGACGATAATTCATTGGCCTGCTTCTTAAAATTTTCAACATCCTTTACCCTCCTGCCTAATTCACGCACATCAGTCCAGATGTCCGCCATCATCTCCATTAGCTCTCCTTTAACCTCAGCAAAAATTAGTCTGGAGGTCCTGAAACCAACTTTGTACCTCATCGTGGGAGACTGGGAGCACTATCTTATGGTCAGTCAAGCAGGACCGGTGCAACAAAAAGCAGGGCATTCAAAACCAAACAATAGACTCTGACAGCCAGGAGGGTCATAAGGCTTAAGGTTTGCCTAGGGTGCTAACTCCTTGAACCACTCTGGGACTGGCCCTGAAGTCAAGTTATCGTGCAGTCTAATGCCACTGCTCATCTCTTGACGGGACCTCCCTGTGCTTTGCTTCCTCCACTGCCACCAATATATGCTAAATCTTTTAAATCTACCATTTTGTGTTTTATTGACATTGTTGGATATCTCAGGCACACCACTTCTCTACTCTCGCTGTTACATGGCTGGATGGTGGCAGATGATAAGCAAAATTACTATGGAGTGAAAGGAACCAGAAAATTAGATTGCCATATCTGCAGGTGACATCACTTGCTCCAAGGAGAGGTATTCTACTGGCAAGCAGTTTCTGTCCAGAGAGCTGTAGCAGTCCAGCTTGTGTTTCCCAATAGGAGATGTATTGGAATTCTAGGACCCAGTGTAATAATTGCAATGTTGACGTTTCATTGTTGCTGTCTGAGCTCTGGAAATTAACATTGTTTTGGTATGGAATGTTTGCTATATAGCTACCTCCATTTTCTCTGCTTAACTGTCTCTTCTGTTAATTTTATGAAGTTCCTTTGTAATTTTTATTCATTTTTAGTGGATTGTAAACCACCTTGCCTTTATAGAGAAAGGTGATATATGACATCTGAATAAACATAAACATATTTCACAAAGTGCCTGGCAAGGGAAGGAATTTGTTTTACGGTTACTGAAGTGACAAGAGAATATACATTTTTTTTAATGGTAAGGGGGAAACATCTTAGTTCAGGCCAGCCAATCACTGGATTATTTTAATTTATAAATGTTAATATAATATATTAATCAGATATTATGGCAAGATTTTTGAAAAATAAATACATATATATTTGTAGAATAAAGTTTAGGATTTAAAGGTATGATGTCTGACTATGTTGTTTTACAGGAATTCATCCTTCAGTTGACATTTATAGTCATTGCCACATGTGCCGCATTATTCAGAATATCATGTGTGTATACAATGGTAAGACGCTATCTGTTTACTATCTCAACTCACAGCTATGATGCTTTTGTAGTAAACTGTACATCGGGAAAAAGTGAATTGCTGGCTTGCATTTGGCAGCCGCAGTGATTTTGCAAACAATGATGGGTTTGTCATTATTTTAGTTGTGTCTTCTTATTTTAGTATGTGAATATAAGCTGGGTCTGTTTACAGTTGACAGCCTTAAGATAATTAAGCTGTTTTTGTTGGCAGATGTCATCTTAATTATTACAAAATTATTTTTAATGTCTGCCTAGGCTGTATTTTCCTTATAGTAAAAAGCCATTAGGCTCTGCTGGTTTTGTCGGTAGACATATATTGCATGGGATTTTTTAGCTATAGTGATCCTATTCAAACTCTGATAAGTTTGTGATTTTGTTTGAAACATCCCACAGCATCGAGATTGACAGAAATAAGACATAATTCTCACTGTATCAGGAAGTATTTCTAATTTAAAAAGCCCAGTGTGGTTCAATTTCAGCTGTAGCCATCAAATCAGAGACTATAACTATAACCGTGAATAAGCCATTTGCACATACATGGGGGACATGTGCCTTGCGAAGATGTCTAGATTGTATTCCGAACACGGGTGCACCTGCACGCATGAGAGAGATATACCAGGATCTCTGGATGTAGGTGGGGAGGGGTGGGATGTGGGCGGGGAGGGGTGCGGGCATGGCTTGTGGCGAAAACCTCCAAAGTGTATTCCGTTGAGACCCATGTACATCTGTTACATTCTCTAGGAACAAGCAGGAAGTCAGTCCTCACATATGGGTGACGTCGGCACTGACGGAGCCTGCATGGAGTATTTCCCCAGCATTCAAAGAAAGCCTTTGGGAATGCTATCAAGCATGCGTGGTCCCTTTCCCGCCCAAGGATGCCATCTTGCTTAGTCTCCGTTTTTCCACGGAGCCCAACGGACGCATGTCCTGTTTCCCCAGAAAAATTCCTAAAAAATTATCCTCTGTAGTGAGTTTTTCCCAGTTTGCGTACCGGTTCCTTTTCCCACCTTGAGCTGGCACCGTTCCCGGCGCTGCTCTCAGCTCCCCCTTGTTTTTTCCATTGAGGTTTGCCTCGACCGGCGTTCATGCCCTTTTTTGCCTGGGGGTCATCGACCCCCGGCCGGGTGTGATCCATCATGTCTCCCAGTGGTTTTAAAAAGTGTGATCATTGCAGTCAAATTATGTCTGTCACAGACACCCATGACTGCTGCTTGCACTGCCTTGGCCTGGACCACGACAATACCTCCTGCGATCTGTGCCAGGCCATGACTCCGTGAAATAACAAAAAAAGGTCGGAGTTGCAGGAAAAGATGTTCCTGCGGTCTGGCTCAGTCCCAGCTTCACCGATGCTGAGTCCAAAGCCGAGCACCTCCCGTGAGGTCGGGCATCTTCAGAGTTCCGCGACAGCAGCTCTTCCAGAAAGACACCGGACCCTGGCAAGAAAAAGAAAAAATCCTTGAAGCCAGTCGTGATTCCACCGGGGAAACCCGGTAAGTCCCGTGGTGGGACTCGGGCGACTATAGAAAGGAGTTCTCGGCCGGCAGTGACTGTGTGAGGTTCCCCGAGGCTGTAGTCCTAGTCGAGGATGCGCTCGCAAGAGAGCCAGTGCCAGGCCTGAGAACCTCAGTGCCCGTGCTGAAAGCTGCAGAGCCTTCTGGCATCGAGGCCAGAATGGCGGTCCTGGAGCAGAATATCTCTGCCATCCTGGCCATGCAGCAGGCGATGATGTCAGGTTCGTCCACATCATAAGCCCAGAAAACCGGGCCCCCAACTGCGGTGGTGCCCCCGGGCGTCGAGCTGGGCCCCAAATACCATCGGTCTCGGGTAAGCCCTCGGCACCGATCAAGATTCCGGTCCCGATCCTTGGATGTCCGGTCCTCCCCTAGTTTCCGGGAGTCTGACCCAAGACCCATCAGGGAATCTTGGTTCCCTGACGCAGGCCTCGTGCCGCAGGGGCTCCGAGCCTCGGACTCCTCGATGCCCTCGGGTTCAGCCTGGGAGACCAACATCAAAGCCTCACTCAAGACCTCTCGACACAGAGAAATGCCTTCAGAGCCATCTCCTCCAGAACCCCAGCACCATTCCCCACCCGAGGATGTGGCATTCCACGACTTCGTCCAGGACATGGCCCGAGCTCTCTCGGTCCTGACCGAGTCTGAGGAAGACCCGCGCACTGAAGAACTGAAGATCCTCCAGTACGAGTCCCCACCAAAGGAGGCTCTGTCGGTGCAACCCATCCTCAAGCGGCTGCTCCTGCAGATGTGGGAAACCCCAGCCTCTGTGCCAGTGGTCAGCCAGTGCCTCGATGCCATCTACCACGTCAAGGGGAGTTCAGGCTTCTAAAAGTCCCAACTTCCCCACAACTGCATGGTGGTGGAATCCTCAAAGCAGAAGCTCAAGAGTCAGAAGACTTACTCTTCTGTACCCCCCGGGTAGAGAAGCCAGAGCCTTCGATGCCCTTGGGAGCAAGTGCTTCCAGGGGTCGATGCTGGGATGACGGATACAAACCTATGAGCTCTACATCGGTATGTATCTGAAGAGTCTCATTCAGGAGCTCACGGGCTTCTCAGCAGGGCTCGCCGGGGAACCCCTGCAATGGTTCCAGATCTTGGTGGCGGACTGCTCTAAGTTCCTGTTCCGGGCCACCTATGATGGTTTCAAGGCTGCGGCCTGAGCAGCAGCTGCAGGCATTGGGGCTCGACGCCAAGCCTGGCTACAGACCTCGGACCTCGAACAATGGCTACTGGATGTCCCCTGCACCGGAGAGAACCTGTTTGGAAAACCAATGGCTGACAAGGCGGCCGAGATTGAGGCCGAGGTGGTGACCAGGCAGAGTCTCTCAAAGAAAAACTCTCCCCTTCCCCGTAAGAAAACCTTGGGGAAAAAGCCAACCTTCTCGAGGAAGAAGGGCCCTTTCCACCAAAGTCACCACTACCAAGCCTTCCCGAGCCAGCAGCAGCAGGGATCCCAGCCTAAGGGCCAGGGACACATACCCAGGAAGCCAAAGGCCCCAAAGCCGCAGACTTCAGCACCGGCTCAACCTGAAAGGAGCTTTTGACTCCCAGGGCAGGGTCTCCCTCCCCCTGGGAGACCCTCTCCAGCCACAGGGGGCTGCCTGGCACTCTTTGCCCACAAGTGGCCCGAGGTCACCTCAGACCAGTGGGTGCTCCGGGTGCTAAAGGAGGGTTACCGCCTCCGCTTCCAACTGCCACCACCAGAGTACTTTCCAGGACAGCCAGTGCGACCTTCACCAGGACCTCTTGCTCTGTAGAGCACATTTCCCAGCACCTCTGGGGCAGGGGCTTCTACTCAAGGTACTTCCTTGTCCCCAAAAGAACCGGGGGCCTCAGGCCCATCCTGGACCTCCGAGACCTAAACAGGTTTCTGGTGAGGGAGAAGTTCAAGATGATCTCCCTTGAAACACTGCTGCCCTACCTCCACCAGGGAGACTGGCTTTGCTCCTTGGACCTAAAGGATGCCTACACCCACATTCTGGTCCACCTATCTCATCAGCAATACCTGAGATTCATGGTAGGGGGAGGCCACTACCAATACAGGGTACTTCCCTTCAGTCTGGTCTCCTCGCCAAGAGTTTTCACAAAGTGCCTAGCAGTGGTAGCTGCCCATCTGCGCCTACATGGGATGTTCATCTTCCCCTACTTGGATGACTGGCTCATCAGAGGCAGCACAGCTGCAGAGGCCAGTCAGAGCGTTCCATCCTCCTCCTGCAGCACCTGGGTTCATCATCATCTACACCAAATCACATCTCTCTCCAGTGCAAAACCTAGAGTTCATTGGTGCTCAGCTGGATACGGTGCAGGCCAGAGCCCTCCTCCCTCAGAACAGGATTCCTCAGTCAGGGGAGATCCAACACTGCAGAATGGTGCCAGCTTGCCTCCTCTTCCACCTGCTAGGACACATGGCCTTCATGGTCCATATCACACTCCTAGCCTGCCTGCACATGTGGATAGCCCAATGGTGCCTGCGTTCTCAGTGGACCCAGGCCACGGGCCATCTCTGGGACAGGGTCAAAGTCACCTGGCAGCTGGCAAGGTCCCTGGACTGGTGGCAGGACCTGGGCCTCCTCTGGGCAGGAATGCCCTTCCAGGTGCCCCCTCCGCAGAGGACCCTGACCACAGATGCCTCTCCAGGACTGGGGAGCTCACTGTGGAGCTCACTGCACTCAGGGCTGCTGGTCCTGGGAGCTCTGCTACAGATCAACCTTCTGGAACTCCGGGTGGTATTCCTTACCCTACGAGCGTTCCACACCCTCTTGCGGAACAGACCTGTTCTGGTCCAGACAGACAATCAGCTCGCAGTGTTCTACATAAACAAGCAGGGGGGCACGAGCTCGTACTTTCTCTGCCAGGAGGCGATAGCCCTCCTCTCTTTCGCAGTGCGCAATGGCATGCTCCTGCGAGCAGTCTACCTCCCGGGCCAGGACAACTTCCTGGTGGACAGACTCAGCAGAGTCTTGTGCCCCCACAAGTGGTGTCTCGACCCCACAGTGGCAGAGATCCTCTTCCGCCTTTGGGGCTGGCCCAAGATGGACCTGTTTGTCTCGCCAGAGAGCACACAGCTGGCTCATTTCTGCTCCCGGCAGCCACACCCACAGAGGGTAGCAGCAGACGCGTTCCTGATCTCATTGTCTGAGGGACTGCTATATGCATTCCCACTGACTCCTCTGGTCTCCAAGACTCTGTTCAAAATTCAGAACGAGACGGCATCAGTGATATTGATCGCCCCCAGGTGGCCCAGACATCCCTGGTTTTCACTACTGCTCTCGCTGGCGGCAACACTCTCAGTACCCCTGGGTTGAGCCCCGGACCTCCTAACTTAGGAGGAGTGCTCCCTCCTGCACCCCAATGTGGGGTCGCTGACACTGACAGCCTGGCTGTTGAAAGGGTAGCCTTGGCCCCATTCAACCCGCCACAAGAGGTGGAGAAGATCCTGCTGGTCTCCAGAAAGCCCTCCACGAGGAGAGCCTATGCCTTTAAGTGGCTCAGGTTCGCCTTGTGGTGCACGGACAGGAAGGAGAACCCATTCTCCTGACACATCCAGCTTGTACTCCAGTACCTAGTGCATCTGTCACACAAAGGACTTAAATCTAACTATCTGTTGCACCTGAGTGCCATAGCCACTCACCATCACCCAGTAGGGGGCAAACCTTATCCAGCCAGCCCCCGGCCTCCCTGTTCATACTGGGCCTTCTACTATCCAAACCCTCTATCTTCCCTCTGGCGGAAGAATGGGACCTCAATGTGGTGCTCTCCCAGCTGACCAGACCACCCTTTGAGCCCTTTTCCACCTGCTATCTCAGATACCTATCTTGGAAAGTGGCCTTCTTGGTGGCCCTGGCTTTAGCTTGCAGAGTCAGTGAGCTTCAAGCACTGGTGGTGGACCCACCGTACACCAGGTTCTTCAAGAACAAGGTAGTGCTCCACACCCACCCTAAATTCTTCCCAAAGTTGGTATCCCCGTTTCACCTCAACTAGGAAGTGGTACTTCCCACCTTCCACCTGCGGCCTCATGCTGGCAGGGAGAAGCTCATACTCCACACATTGGACTTGTGATAAGGAAGCTTATCATAGCTCAGGAAGGAGCTATAGAAAAGGTGAAGTGATTCTGAACAAGCAACCGGTCAGTTCTGGTAGAAATAAGAAAACAGAATTTTCCCATAAAAGACTACCAGTCCCAGAATGCACCAGGTTGCCAACAGCCATTAGAGGAGCTGAAGTGGGGAAGCGTGTGTTCAATCAGGAGGGCTATGAGGTAATCCCTAAGCACTCATCTCAAAGGGCAGGGCCTGATTCAGCACAGCTGCGCTGCGTTAGGGAGGAGCACTCATCTAAGCAGAATAAAGGTAGAGTTTATTCTACAGAGAATTATCCTCATTATCCTGAGAATCAGCTTGAGCTTGATCATCAGTTTCATCTGAAGGATCATCAGAAGCAGAAGCCAAACCGGACGGACAGAGAAGGAAAGAAACCCTTTGGAAGAAGGAAGAGAAAAGCCTTTGAGAGGTCTAGAAGAGTCCAGAGCAGTACGTATACTGGGAGGCATTTCAAGGGCCAGCATACACCATTGGACTGGGGAAAGCCAGAGGAATGGTGCTGCAGAGCTAGGAAACTCCAGACGCTACCTGTGAGGGAGACGGCTGCACGTGGAAGGGACCCTAAGACCTGTGCCAGAAGGTATGTGAAGAGAGATCCAGTGTCCAGGGATCTGGATTGGAAGGTTGGACATAAGAACTGGACTACATACTGGCCAGGCTATATAGAGAGGAACTCTAACAGCAATGGAAGCTCAGGTATGAACACTGATCTATGCCCTAGCTATAACCTTGAAAGACAGCAGGGAAACAAGTATTCTCCTGAAAGTGCTCCATTGAGAGATTCATCTGTGCCAATCCATGATATTGAACCCATGCTTGTTGAAGAAGGGGGAATGATTGCAGATGAAGAATGTGTTTATATGGACTGCTCTCTGTCCAAACTCCTTTGGTGATTTTCTGTTATAAAGTACAGCAACCATCACAAAGAAATACAACTTGTTCTTTAATCTACTCAGGAAAGCTCCTGAAGCAGGATTTGACCCACGCAGTAGGAAGCAAGCCAGCTAAGGGGTTTCAGCTGGATAACTGCTAGCAATTGAGCCTTACCTAATTGCTTGTGAGCTAGGAGAGAATCACTTCTGAATCTATGTAGAAAGATATAAGAAGTTAACCTGAAAAGAACAGTTTTACCCTTCTTTGTGGATCTTGTTGGTTGTTTGATATATGCTAAGAAAACATTAGCTAATGCCTGACAAGTTTGAATGTTGTTTTCCTGATTTTGATTTTGTTTTTCCAAGTTAAACACTGGAAGCAAGTAACCTGATTTATGTGCTACCAAGCATATCTGTGTTGGGAGAAATAACCCCATAAATAAATATCTTATTGGCTTTAACACTTGAGCACAACTAAATTATTGTCAGCAGCTGTGTCTGGTGTGAATGAACTACATTGCCCACAATCCCTTGCAAATCATATAGATATATGCACTTGCCAAGACTGTGAAGATTCTCACCCAGGCAGCCGTCTGACAGACTATAAACAGGCCCTGTCCTTCTATCTACAGCAGTCCCAGGGCCATCGCAAAGAACCTCAGCTTTTCGTGTCGTACGACTCCAGCAGATTGGAACTCCCTGTGACCAAGCGTGCCCTATTCTCTTGGGTAGCGGACTGCATTGCCCTCGCTTATGAGCGGGTGGGCCTCTACCTAGAGCATCAGATTACAGCGCATCGCATGAGGGCCATGGCCACGTTGGTGGCCCACTTCCGCTCTGTGCTGGTGACAGAGATTTGCAGAGCTGCCACTTGGTCATCCATTCATGCATTTGCAGCTCACTACTGCCTAGAGGGCGAGTCACGCAGGGACAGCACCTTTGGTCAGGCAGTGCTGCGTAATATTTTTGGAGTGTAGGCAACTCCTGCCTTCCTACCCTTCTGTGTTCAGGCTACTGGAGTGATTGTGTTGCTGGACACTGTCTTGCAGAGTCTCTCAGCAGGGACTCACCTTCTGCAACTCACGGCCACCCGATGGGTCACCATTGGTACTGTCATGGTTCGGTCCTCGACAGCCTGGAGCTAGGGAGTTCCATATGTGAGGATTGACTTCCTGCTTGCTCCTGGAGAAAGCGTAGTTACTCACCTGTAACAGGCATTCTCTGGGAACAGCAGGAATCAGTTCTCACAACCCTCCCTCCTCCCCTAGGAGTTGCCATCCTTCTGTTTGTTATTTGACTGCCGTCTTAGCTGTCACCTGAATGAGCAAGATGGCACCCTTAGATGGAAAGGGGGCCACGCATGCGTGATGGCATTCCCAAAGGCTTTCTTTGAAAGCTGGGGAAATGTTCCGTGTGGGCTCTGTCGGCACCGATGTCACCCATATGTGAGAACTGATTCCTGTTGTTCCTGGAGAACACCTGTTACAGGTGAGTAACTATGCTTTATCCGTGGACATCTACGTTATACCTGCTGAGACATGGAATAAGAGCAGGACATACTGCTCCGAGCCCCACTGTATACCAACGAGATGAATGGCAGTAATACTGCGGTACTGTGCCTGCTGTCTGGGAGTGCACAGAGGAGGGACATATACAAGGTGCAGGATAAATAATTGGCAGTGCCACAGAAACAGGGGCAACTGATACATATGTCCACAGTGACTGAGGCAGAGGGAAACACAGAGCCCAGCAGGTGCATGACAAAATGTTTAATATGTGCATTACACAACAAGGTGCCACCTACACAACCAACACCAGTGCCCAATCAAGCCCACCCCACACACCCAAGTGCCCCCCAACAGCAAACTACAGACAACCCCCACCCAACGCCTCACCCCCAGCCCCTACCCCCACCCCACAAACCCCAGCAACAGGCAAGCAACCTCACAGGCCTACCTTCACCCCCCACATACCCTAACCTGCCCTGACCCCTTCCCTGCCCAGAGGTGACACCACTGGACCCAAGTGTTTGGCCATTAGGTGGTGCAGGCGATGGCACGCCCCCTGAGACTGGGCTGCTGCTGCTGCTCTCCCCACTGGTCTCTCCATGTGCCTCATGGAATGGGGGAAGACAAGCAGGGGCCCCACACCCCGGGGCCCAGGGCCCAGGATGCAGGACTGCCCCATGCTGGTGGACCCCAACACAGAAGCTGCCTGTGCAGTGGCCCATGTGGACATGGTGGATGACAGGGCAGATGGTATAGCCACACCAGCAGTGGCAGGAGGCACAGTAGCAGCAGCTGGTATTGGAGGCATGGACACAGTCTGGGTAGCCACAGAGGGCAGCACAGGTGCATCAATGGGGACAGGTGCACTCGATGGCCTGCCCAACTGGGTGACCAGCAGGTCAATGCATGCCCCAAGGTGGGTGACCAGCAGGTCAATGCATGCCCTGAGGCATTAAGGTGTTCAGTTGCTGCCATCTGCCATTCCTGGATTGCCAATTGCCATTCATGGAGGACCCAAAATGAAGCAATCCCTCCAGATAAACTCAGGCTATGATCTTATCAGAATATGTAACTCACAATTTACTACAATGAAAGAACTTTAGGTCTCAGACTCCATATAGGCACTATCTTGCAGATTATGTCAGTAATGCTACCAGTATTACTGACATAGTCTGCAAGATAGTGCCTATCTGGAGTCTGAGATCTAAAGTTCTTTCATTGTAGTAAATTGTGAGTTACATATTCTGATAAGATCATAGCCTGAGTTTATCTGGAGGGATTACTTCATTTTGTGACTCATTAGTCTACCCTCTACAGAGTGACCAAAAATTTGAGTGATTCATGGAGGACCAGCTGCTGTTCCCGCAGTGCCACAGTGTGCCTGAGGAGTTGTAGCTTTTCACATGCATGTGCCTCATGCCCCTCCTGCTGGGCGAGCAGACGCTTGGCGCAGTGCACCAGCTGTACATAGTTGCATGGGTGCCCATGGCGACCCACCAGGCTGGATCAGGGGCTCAGGGGCTCAGGTGATGGTGCGAACTGGTCTTCTGTGTCACCTGAGCTAGTGTCCTCAGGCTCCGCACCACTGGTAAGCTCTGTACTCCCATCCACAGGGGCTCAGGCTGGGAGGCACCCCCCTCTAGTGGTGCCACAGAGTGTACGGCCCTGTCCATCGACTGCGGCAGTGGAGGAGTGGCCGGCAGTGAGGCATGCATGGGGTCAGTGCTGGGTCCAGCATCTGTGGCAGCACCTGTTGAGAGAAGCAGGGATGAGCAACTCAATGCTGACCCCTGCATGCAGCAACCCACCCCCACAGACATACACATGGGCTGCAGTGTTGCACAAAGGCCCCAGGAGAGTACAATGCAGACCAGGACAGTGCCGCTACCACAGAGCCACCCAGTGAGCCAGCAGAGGTAAATGTGACAGTACAACATACCCATGTGAGCCCCACCCCAAACCAGAGGGGACATATGTGAAAGGTACAGTGGGTAGTTCAATGTGTCCCCACACCATGGGTACAGGCCTGGGGCAGGAGATATGCAGCAGGTGAATGTCAGCACAGACACATACCTTGGACCAGTGGGCGCTGTGAGGTGTCCACAACCCTGACACCCTCCAATGTGGCAGTGTCAATGGTGGCCAGGACCTGCTGTTCAAGTTTGTTGAGGCACACCCCATGACCATCTGAGCCCACAGTACGTGCTTTCCTGTATGTGTTGTGTCACACTTGCCACCACTTGCTCTTAACATCCTCAATGTACTGGTTATTGTGGTATATGGCATTCAACTTATGGCATATGGCAAGCCACCTATGCTGCCTCTCATATGCACCCACATGGGCCTCGTCAGTGCCCCTGAGGACCCCGAGGTTGGCCAGTACCTCCTCAATGAGGAGGGTCTGCTCCCCATCACTAAAATTATGCTTCCTGGAGGACACCTTGGGAGCCATGGCAGATGACCCAGCAGCTCTGGAACAGTAGGAAAGCAGCATAGGAAGAATGGCATTTTGCGGACGCGTGGCTATGCACATTTTATAGCAGATGGATATCCAATGCCATACACGCCCAGGCACATAGAATACTGTCTGTGCGTGTAGACACACATATACGTCCATGTTTCTCATCCAGCATATAAAAACACATTTGACTCCGCACGCCTTTCTTTTCCCATGAGCAACACATCTACAACTTTGTGAGGGCCGACCTGCTTCAACATATTAGCGTCTATAACCATACTGCCACTGACACAGTAGGTACAAAGGGGGAATGATGTGACTGGGATGGTATGTGTGCTGGAGCCTGTGCCTCTGATGCATGATTGTAGTGTCATTGGCCTTGTGGGAGACAGTGGCATGCAAAGACCTGAGTGCAGAGGCCAGGCACACATCACAGGGGCAGGCTGGTGTTGGCAATGGGCTGTCTGGGACAGAGAGCAACTGGCTTGCTGTGAGATGTGGCAGGGCCTGACCGTGTCACCCCATGCAATAGACTACCCCCACATCTGTGGCCCCATGACCATGCAACTGCACCGTGGGCACTGTACAGGGGGTGCACATGGATGGACCCCATAGGCACATGCCTGTAGGTGTGATGTCACCAGCACCTGAACACCGAGATGTAATGGCATGTGTGGAGCAAAAGATACTCTGGCAGTGCACAGATGGGGGTGCACCCAATCCTAATGGGCATATGCACAGGCACATATGTGACCATGCAGCAGTGCCTAGTGGACAAGCTACCCACTGGGTGCCCTGGTAGCATGTGCAAGGGGGAGGGTGCAGGGCCAGTGGTTTGGTACAGCACCTGCCCCCCTCTCACCCACAGGGGGTGTCGGGGGGAGGCATTTTGTGGCAATGACCTGTCTCATCCTCCCACAGGTTCGGGGGCTGCTGCCAGGTGTCTGAGGATGGTACATGAGAGGACCAACACCGTGTTTGCTGCTGCCCTTTTGGTGATCGCTTACCATGAGTGCTTGTGAGCTGCATGCCACTACCCATATGCCAGGGTCCCCAGGCTCTGCACCCAGTGCCTGGGCACCAGCAATGAGCTGTGCCAAACCTGGTACAGATTTGACCACGCAGCAATCCATGACCTGTGTCAGGAGCTGGGACCACACCTTGCTACGCAGGCACACAGACAAGACACAGTGCTTGTCCATGTGAAGGTGCTCACAGCTCTAGCCTTCCCAGGGATAGGCATGTTCCAGTCTGTTGTGGCAACATCAGCTGGGCTGAGCCAGGCAGAAGTGTCACGCAGCATCATCCAGTTCTTAGTTGCCTTTGTGGGATGTGCTGCACAGTATATAACCTTTCCATGCACCTCATAGCAGAAGCAGCAGACCATGCTGGTGTTCAGTGAGATCGCAGGGTTCCCGTCCATCCTGGGAGCCACTGACTGCATACATGTGGCCCTCTGCCCACTGCGCCTGCACGAGGCAGCATACAGTAACCGGAAGGCCTACCACTCACTGAACATGCATGTCATCTGCAGTGCCTGGATGGAGATCCTTGATGTTGTGGTACGCTTCCCTGGCTCATGCCAAAATGCCTACATCCTGGCCCAGTCAGGGATACATGTGGACTTTGAGGATGGTACCATCACCAGTGGCTGGCTATTTGGTGGGTGGACACAGGACAGCATCCCATGCACATGCATGCAAACCCCCAGAGGAACAGGGGCATGGTCAGCCATGTGCATATAGGCAGGCTGTGCCTACAAGGGGACCACACCATGGCTGTGAGTTGGCCATATGTGGCAGGGGGGCCACTTGCTCTCCTGCCATCATATGGTCATGGGGGGGGCTGGCCACATTCACCAAATGGACGTGTTGGGGTCTGGGGCATCACTGCAGCTGGGGATGCACAGCGGTCAGGGTTGGCTGACTCCAGGCATGGGGGGATGCCACATGGCACAGTTGCAGCACACATGCATGTTGGACCTGGTGAGGTAGCATGTAGTGTATGAGTATGCTGACACCCACATAGCTGGTCATGGCGCAACATGTTGACATTCCTGCCATTGTCATTCTCTTCAGGTGACAGGGGATACCCACTGAGGGACTGGCTCATGACCCCCGTCGTCAACCCATTGTCACACCCCCTACTGGGCAGGCGGTAGCCTAGGAGTGGGGGACGGAACTTCTTTAAATGTCCCTTGTTTGTTACCTATGTTCCCAACAGGATGCCTGCTGGGAAATGTAGTTGTGAGGTTCATAGGCACACAGGATTATTTATTTATTCTTCAGCCAAATGAACTTTCTTTCTTGCAGTTCAAAAATATCAAAACATAATGGTGGCTATTTTCTCCGGTGAAACAAAACCAAAAGAATAAAATGCTTCTGAGGTCAGCTTGTTACAGTGCCAAACAACAGTATTTCTCCATGTGAAAACAGCCAGTAATCTTCCTGTGCCAAACAACAGCTTTCAGCTTGGTTTAAACAAAAGCTTTACATTCTTCAAGCTATGCATAACATTGGCATCTTTACTGCAAACTATTTTTCTCTCACACAGACTGCTTTCCTTAGTGGCTGTATTACAGACTCTGGCTTCACTTTCAAACAGTCCTTTTTCAACTCCGGGCCATGCCTCGGAGATCAGCAACTCATTTGCATATTTTTCTCAGCACTGCCCCACGGCTGACTAAGCTTCCAGGTTTCCTATCTTCTAAAAACCTTATAGCTTTTCAGTTTTGAGCACAAACTAGAGAGCAATCCATTTCATTATCCGAGGGCAACTCCTCTAGCACAGATTCTTCCAGGTCCATGCTTTCTACCTCAGAGTCTGTTTGTAAATGGTTTAACTCTGTCTCAGAAATGGCAGGCTTTAGTTTCTCTAAAACTTTTAACACTTTCTTTAATACAGATTCCTCTCTCTGCTGAGGGCTACTAGAAGAATTAGGGAGTTTCTTATTTCTCAGAACGCTCTGAGAGGATTTCAAGGTGCTCACCTTACTCTGTGGAATTAAGCTCTCCTCAGACTTTACTGCCGAAGGCTCTGTTTCCATCTGCACTCCTGGAGACAGCTCTCTGCCATTTTCATAGCTTGGCTTCTCCCCCTGGTAAGCTCTCCCTCTCAACGGATTTCTCCTGTATCTATTACAGGTCTCAAGGGTGACTTCTATACCTCTGGAAGGCACGGCCTCTCTCACAGTTCCTGCTTTCCTGGCAGCCTCTGTTTCTCTGGCACACTCTGCCTTTCTCCAAGAAGTCTCTGCAGACGTCTCTGCTGGAGTTCCCTTGGTTCTCCGTGTTCCCTCTGAACATTCTCCTTGGGTTCCTCCTGTCCTTGTTCTCCTTCTCGTTCCTATACCGGTTCTGCTCTCTTCCTTGTAAGCTCTCCCTCTCCCCTCGCTTCCTCAAACTTATATCTGTGATTTTTCCCTTCCGTTTCCCAGCTCCACCCCCAGCTGTTCCTCGTGAGCAGGGCTGGTTACCATGGAGCTAGGGTGTGGCTCTCTATCACAAACTTTCTGCAGGGAGGTTTTTTCTGAAGCTGGAGTTTTAACCCCTAAACTCCTGGAGCTAATTCCTTTTTCAGAGGAAAATATCTGGTTTTTCCCTCTTTGCCTCTGCTCTCCCACGGCTTCTCCACCACAGACCCCCCCCCCCCCTTAAGATATTCCGGGCTGGCAGACAACTGTCGGCACAGCACGGAATTCTAAAAGGGATGTACTGCTCTGCTTGACAGCTATCCAATTCATGTGGGGTTGTAGCTAATCAAGCTGACACTACCCGCTCATGCCATGGGCGCAATACATTTATGTGGAAAATCTGCTGTCTTCCTTTCCTCGTCTCTACTACATAAGAAACTGGTCCCACTCGTTTGATGACCCTATAAGGGCCTTTCCATCTGGCTTCAAACTTTGGGCTAGATCCATCTACCATTATGACCACTTTCTCGCCTACTTCTAATTGGCAGGGTCGGGTACGCTGGTCATAATACTTTTTCTGGTGGGTCTGACTAGTAATAATATTCCCTTCCGCCACCTGGGTGGTAAGCTGCAAGCGTCCTTTCAGGTCCCTTAAAAATTTTGGAACCTCCACTTCCTCTAAGGCTGGCTCTCTCACCGTGGTGCTCAATTCCGCCACCTCTTCTATGGGCGGGAAGCCCACTCTCTCGCAAATTAACTGCGCTATTCTATCACCGGTGTTTACCCTAAAATCTGTCTGGGAGAAGTTGAGCAACAGGACCTTTATTGCCCCTCGGAAATCAGGGTCAATTACCCCTGCCCCTACATCAATGGAATTTCTTACCGCTAGACCTGAGCGCGGAGCCACTCGCCCATAACAACCAGGTGGTATCTCCAACTGGATGCCTGTTTCTACTAAGGCTCTACCTTGTTTGGGAATGATCACATCCTCTGCGCTATGCAGGTCAAACCCTGCAGCCTGTTCGGATGCCCGCTTTGGTATTCTAGCGTTCGGGGTAGTATGACAGAATTTCAAAATAAACTTGGGTTTACTATCCAAGCCCTCTTTCTGGGGTATTCTCCTCTCTGGCTTCTTCCCAAAAAAAGGGGCTGGTAGCGCTTTTGTCCTGACCATGGCCTTACAAGAGGATACGGGTGTTTTTTTCTCCCCCTTACCCCCTAGGGATAATTTTTCACTGCCTGGAGTAGGGTGCCCTTCTGACCCTTCAGTTCCTGACAGTGTTAGGATGGATTCCCCAGCTGCCTCCCCTTGTAGGCCTTTCACTAAGCCTCGCCTGAACTGAGGCCAGTCCTTCCCTAAAACTAAAGCGTGAGGGAGCTTAGGGACAATAGCGACTAAAATCTCTCGCTCTAAACCTAAGCCCTTCACCTTCACCTTGCTTAGGGGGTATGACGATGTGGCACCGTGCACACATCTTATCTTAATACTATGCTCAGATGGCCTTGGGGCCTGACCACTGTGGGCTTGTATATCAGTCCATAGTTTCCGTGAAATCATTGACTGATCAGCACCCGAGTCTAACAGGGCTTCCGTGGGAATGCCCTCCACCTCCACAGCCAGCAAGAGCCCTTCCCCATTCTCCTTGCAACGGGTGGATACCAGCGCTGTCCTGGCCTGACAATCCCTCCTGAAGTGTCCTGGTTCCCCACAAGTAAAACATTTATACTGAGCATAAACAGGTTTTTTTCTTGGGCTTAACCCCCATGATTTCTCCCAACATGGTGTTTCCTTTCCTTTCTGGATCTCCACTTTCTGGACATTTTGCAACACCCACCTTCGCCTGGCTGACCAATCTGGCCTCGAGGAAGCGCTCCGCCAGCGAGGTTGCTTCTTTGGTGTTCTTACAGTCCTGGAGAATCAGGAAAGACTTTAACTCCATAGGAACAGCTTCAACAAATTGCTCCAAAATAATACAGTCTAGGAGAGAATCAAGAGTTTTACCCTGTGGTTCTAACCACTTCCATACTAAACTTTTTATGCGCTGGCATAAGGCCCGTGGTGTCTCTCCCGGTTTTAGCTTACAAGCCCTTAAATGGCGTCTATAAACCATTGGGGTAAGACCCATTCGATCCCTTATTGCCCTTTTGACTTCCTCATGAGGCCAGATCGCTGGGCATAGCATGATAAGCAGCTAATGCTTCACCTGTGAGTGAGGCAGCTATGCGGATTGCCCATTGATCTTGTGGCCATCCACTTAGGTGGGCCACTCTTTCAAAGACTTCCATATAGTCGTCTATATTGTCCTCTTTGGTTAGAGGACCAAAGGAAAATACACCCTTCCCAGGCAACCCCAGTCCTTGAGAGGCTCCTAAGGAACCTGTCATATTCCTTAAAGCTTCAGAGGTGTTCTTTTGCTCCCCTATCCAGTCACTCATCAACTTCAAGAGCGGCTGCTGCTGGTCCTTCATCATGGTGACTGCACGTTCTTGGGACTTAGCGGCCACCTCCTGCTGCTCCCTGAACCGCTCTGCCATCCAGCTCAGCAGTTGTGCTTGCTCCATCTCTCCGGTGATGCTGAAAAGAGAGAGAAAAAAACACACCAAGTGCGGCTCTCTAACACGCACGCTTTCCCCCGGCACTCTGATTAGGAACTGCTGTACCCCACCCTGGCAGTGCAATCCAGATTAACCCCTCTTTATCCACGGGTTACCTGCTGCTAGGGTTGACTCAGGCTCAGCAAAGTAGGCACCCTCTGGAATATCAGCTCCGGTCCTTCCTTCTGCTGGTAGTCTGGTCCAGGTTCCCGTAGTTCCTTCCTCAGATCTTCCGGTATCACTTCACACAATCCGTATGTCCGGATATGGGCTTGAAGAAAATCCAAGAACGACGCCAATGTCGCGCCCCCTACTGGCCAGGCGGTAGCCTAGGAGTGGGGGACGGCACTTCTTTAAATGTCCCTTGTTTGTTACCTATGTTCCCAACAGGATGCCTGCTGGGAAATGTAGTCGTGTAGTTGTGAGGTTGAAATAAATTCAGCCGAGAGGATTTTCATAGGCACACAGGATTATTTATTTATTCTTCAGCCAAATGAACTGTCTTTCTTGCAGTTCAAAAATATCAAAACAATAACGGTGGATATTTTCTCCGGTGAAACAAAACCAAAAGAATAAAATGCTTCTGAGGTCAGCTTGTTACAGTGCCAAACAACATTATTTCTCAATGTGAAAACAGCCAGTAATCTTCCTGTGCCAAACAACAGCTTTCAGCTTGGTTTAAACAAAAGCTTTACATTCTTCAAGCTATGCATAACATTGGCATCTTTACTGCAAACTATTTTTCTCTCACACAGACTGCTTTTCTTAGTGGCTGTATTACAGACTCTGGCTTCACTTTCAAACAGTCCTTTTTCAACTCCGGGCCATGCCTCGGAGATCAGCAACTCATTTGCATATTTTTCTCAGCACTGCCCCACGGCTGACTAAGCTTCCAGGTTTCCTATCTTCTAAAAACCTTATAGCTTTTCAGTTTTGAGCACAAACTAGAGAGCAATCCATTTCATTATCTGAGGGCAATTCCTCTAGCACAGATTCTTCCAGGTCCATGCTTTCTACCTCAGAGTCTGTTTGTAAATGGTTTAACTCTGTCTCAGAAATGGCTGGCTTTAGTTTCTCTAAAACTTTTAACACTTTCTTTAATACAGATTCCTCTCTCTGCTGAGGGCTACTAGAGGAATTAGGGAGTTTCTTATTTCTCAGAACGCTCTGAGAGGATTTCAAGGTGCTCACCTTACTCTGTGGAATTAAGCTCTCCTCAGACTTTACTGCCGAAGGCTCTGTTTCCATCTGCTTTCCTGGAGACAGTTCTCTGCCATTTTCATAGCTTGGCTTCTCCCCCTGGTAAGCTCTCCCTATCAACGGATTTCTCCTGTATCTCTTACAGGTCTCAAGGGTGACTTCTATACCTCTGGAAGGCATGGCCTCTCTCACAGTTCCTGCTTTCCTGGCAGCCTCTGTTTCTCTGGCACACTCTGCCTTTCTCCAAGAAGTCTCTGCAGACGTCTCTTCTGGAGTTCCCTTGGTTCTCCGTGTTCCCTCTGAACACTCTCCTCGGGTTCCTCCTGTCCTTGTTCTCCTTCTCGTTCCTATACCGGTTCTGCTCTCTTCCTTGTAAGCTCTCCCTCTCCCCTCGCTTCCTAAAACTTATATCTGTGATTTTCTCTTCCGTTTCCCAGCTCCACCCCCAGCTGTTCCTCGTGAGCAGGGCTGGTTACCATGGAGCTAGAGTGTGGCTCTCTATCACAAACTTCCTGCAGGGAGTTTTTTTCTGAAGCTGGAGTTTTAACCCCTAAACTCCTGGAGCTAATTCCTTTTTCAGAGGAAAATACCTGGTTTTTCCCTCTTTGCCTCTGCTCTCCCACGGCTTCGCCACCACACCCATGCACAACTGAGGAGCTGAGATACAACCGATCACACCAGCTGAACCGCTCCATTATTGAGTGGATATTTGACCTGCTGAAGAGCCGCTTCTGTTGCCTTGACCAGTCTGGTGGTGAGCTGCTGTACACCTCAGCCAAGGTATGCAGGATATTCCTAACGTGCTGCATGCTGCACAACTATGCCCTGCGCCAGAAGCCGCCTGCACCTGATGCAGCAGTCAGCGAGCCCGAGGGTGAGGTGGATGACATGGTGGCCCCCCAGCCGTCTCATGGTCCTACCTACCAACATGCTGTGGTGACAAGGAGGACCCTCATGCAGATGCTCTTTGTTTGAGGTAGGCTGTCTGTGCTGGTGGAACTGGGGGGAGGGTGGTAGAGCTGGGCATCAGCAGGCAGGCCCCATGTGCACACACCTAGGTCTGCTGTCCTGTGAGTCATTCCGGCCCCTGCAGGCAGTCATCCCCCCCCCACACACATCTGCCAATGCATGTTTTGAGGTCCTGGGCGTATAGCCCCCCACCTGCACCCAGCCACCCATGTGTTCCCATGCAGGGCGCACCTCTACCCCCCCATGCAGGCACCCCAACACAGCCAGGTACGTGTTCCACCACACACCCACACCAGTGGGGTGTCCTCCAATGACCCGTAGACCCCCGGTCTACACACCCTGCCCAGCCTTGGACATCCGGCGCATGGGTACATCCATTTTGCCGCCACCGCTGCATCTCCTGTACCCCTACCCCAGTCGGCCGGCTAACCAGGGACACCCGCCTCACCACTGCGGCCACTGGTGGACAGACAGGCCCGGTTTGTGCAGGGGAGGCACCCACCCTGGAACCCGCTGTCTCTTCCTCCCATTGACAGTTTGATGGCATGGCCACTGCCTGCTGCACTGATTTGGCTGTCTAACACCTGCTGGTACTCTACATGTCTGGTACCTGCTGGGGGGGGTGTCATGTGACTGTGCATGTTCTTCCCACCTACACATTTGGGCCCTGTTTGCTGCCATGCCCCCTGTGGCTCCCTATGGGCCCCATTCCAATCCAGACATCCATGCCCCTGTGCGCATGATCGAAATGGGATGCACAGGGGCAGATGCAAGTCTGATCCTGCGGGGCACGTCTAGCCCTGCGGGTTCAGAATCACGACTAGGTCTGTACATGCAGGCCGGGATCTGATTCCAGCCAGCTTGCTCATACAGGCCTCTACTTGGCTAACTCAGTCAAGGCTCCTGAATGGGGCCATGGCACCATTGCATCCAGTTGCCATGGCTCTGCACCTCCATTTAGGGGCCGCAATCCCTGGATGCCAACCTGTTCCTGGCTTCCCTGCAGCCTGACCCCCAATCTGGCCTCCCAAGGACAGGGTCAGGCTGCACGGAAGCATCTGCTCCCCCTCCTATCTCTTTGGCTGCCCATGCCTCCTGTCCCCCATCATCTTGGGGAATATCTTTCTCCTCAGAGGTGGAATAGGTTCCCTGTACAACCTACATCCGGGGCCATAGATTGCCCACTGCCCGCCTTGCCTTTGCCCCACCCCTTTCTTGCCTCTGGCTAGCTTCCCTGTACAAACACCATATACGTACTGGGATATTAGTCGGGGTCGGCAGAGGGGGCTGAATAGCGGGGTTGGATGTCCCATTGGACATCCATCCCCACTATTCATGGCTCAGAATGACCCCCTATGTGGACATACATGCAGACACAGTATTCCATGGTTACTGGGTTTTATTAGTGGCACAGCAGCATACCAATACATAAACAGGCATGTGCTGCACCTGTAACCCCCCAGTGCTGGCTACCTGGTTCCAGCACCTCCTCGCATTGGCCCAGGTGGGGACAAGAGCACCTCTGTGAGCTGCTGAACTGCCTAAGTGAGAGCCTGGAGGTTACCCCAGATGCCCTGCAGATGCTCTGCTATGCAATCCAGGGGCCCCGCTGCTGATAGAGCCTGCTCCACAGCACCCATGGTGCCCATGCCAAGCTGTGGAATGCCCGTCTGTGCCTCCTCTGTTACTGCCACATTGCACAGTGGCATTTCAGGGTCCAGCTCACTGTGGCTGCACATGTCCCCATCCCCCAGCCCATGCTCCCCCCATCCCCTCCCTCCACCCCCTGCCCGCTCCCATTCCCAACCTCTACCCCTGCCCACTCCTGTCCATTTCCTCCACCTCCTGCCTGCTCCCATCCCCTCCCTCCACCCCCTGCCTGTTTCTGACCCTGCCATCCCCTCTTATCCCCCTCCTTGTGTTCCCCCCTCCTCCATCCACTGGGTGTTCCTGGGAGGAGTGTTCCTGATTTTCCCCTCCTCCAGGGACTCCTCTTCCTCCTCCCCCTCCTCCCCCTGCTCCTCAGGGTCACTTCCCCAGGTGATCCCTGCCTCCCCACCCATGGCCCCTGCTGTGCCCCCCTCTGTGCCTAGGGCCTCCCACTGTGGAGTGCTTTGCCCAGTCCCCATGGTTTCATCCTATCCCTCCCCCTCAGGTGAGCAGGGAATCTCCATGAGGATGAGGGTGTAGACCTCCTCATCCCCACTCTTCCCTGATGGGAGGTGCTGGATAGCACTATGGGGCTGGCTGTTGCAGTGGTGTCAATCTCCGCGGTGGCCAGGCTATTGGGGCTGGCTGTTGCTAGGGCTTGCACAGGGACATATAGCCGCTGCTGTGTCTGCTGCTCATCCCCCTCCTCCACCTCCTCTTCCACTGCTTCCTCCTCCGCCTCATCCCCCTCATTGTCTTCTTCATCCTCCTCCTCCTCTGCCGTAATGGGGGGTGAGTCCTCAACCAGGATGGCTGTGTAAGGGATACAGAGACGTGGCTGTTATTGCAGTGGGTGGGGGTGTCCAGCTGCCATGTCCCCATTGTCATAGACCCCCTCCCCATGCTCTGTCTGCTGTCGCCCCTGTGGTGCCCAGCCACACTGGCCTTATGCCATGTCACATGTCATAGCTCCATTCCTGTGCCATACCGCCACACTCACCTTGCTCCCGCTGCAGCTGCAGCTGCTGCCAGAGTCATGCCAGCATCCCCGGGCATGTGCGGCATATAGCCCAGAAGCGCACCCTGTAGGCCTCCATCTCACGCAGGATGTGGAAACATCTGTGGAGGCAGGAGGGAGGTATCTTACATATGCACATTTCTTTCTCTCCCCCCCCCCCCCCAGGTCTGTCACTGCAGCTGCCTGCCTGCCTGCCATACCACCACTGGACCCAGTCACATCATGCTGCCACACCCCAGTCTGGGGCTTGCCCTGGTCCTCCGGGCCTCCTCTGTCCTGTGTGTCTGTATTGCTGACTGACCAGGTCATGGGCTGAGGGGGCACAGGGACAGTGCTGCCTGCAACATTCCTCTGGGACCCTACTGTATTTGCTGCCTGCCCTGTGGTGCACATTGTGGGCCTTGCATGCTCGTTTCAGATCTGGCAGCTGACATGTCATGTTATACGATTGCAGATCATGCATTTGGGCTGCAGCAATCCAGGGGAGCACTATCGTGTGGTACCCCTGTACACATTTCAGGGATGGGACCTGGTTGTGATTGTGTCTGGTCAGGTGGGTCAGGCAACAGCATATGCTAGTAGACCTGAGTGCATTGGGAGAGGTATGGACAACAGAGGACAGGTGGTGATAGTGCCTCTGTATACAGTGCATTGCAAAGGTATTCATCCCCTCTGTGTTTGTCCTGTTTTGTCGCATTACAACCTGGAATCAACATGGAGCTTTGGGGGTTAGTACCATGTGCTACACACAACATGCCAACGAATTTGATGGTGCAAACTATCCTGTATTGTGACACAAACAATACTTCTGACAACATATTTCTTCACTGAAAGGGTGGTGGATGCTTGGAATGCCCTCCCGATGGAAGTGGTGAGGGCAAACACGGTGATGGAATTCAAAACGGCATGGGACAAACACAGTGGATCCCTTTACAGCAACAGGATAAAAGCAAAACAAACAGTACCATCTAACTTCTGAACTATCTAGCATCTGAACAAATAAGGGTGTCCTACATGGAGTGGTGGGTTCACCCCTAAACAGAAACAAAAACATGGGGAGGGGTGGCCTGCACAGAGCGACAGGTGCACCTACTCTTGCCATCTTGCTGGGCAGACTAGATGGACCATGCTGGTCTTTATCTGCCGTCACTTACTATGTTACTATGTTACTATGTAACATAACATGGGTGCAGGAGGGTGCATATGTATTCACTGCCCAAATTGGCTATGTTATAATTTTGCTGCACTTACAGCTGCAGGTCTCTTGGGGTATGTGTCTATTTGCTTAGCAGATCTGGCCACTGTGAATTTCATCCATTCCTTATGACAATACTGCTCCAACCCCTTCATGTTAGATGGGTTGCATTGGTGTACAATAATCCTCGGGTAATGGCACAGATTCTCAGTTCAATTGTGGTTTGGGCTTTGACTAGACCATTCCACATCATTTACATGTTTCCCTTTAGACCAGCTTTAGCAGCATTTGTTTGGTCATTGTCCTGCTGGATGGTGAACCTTCATCCCAGTCTCAAATCTCTGGCAGACTGAAACATGTTCCTCATGACTTGCCCTGTATTTCGTGCCGTCCATCATTCCTACAGTTCTGACTGTTTTTCCTGTCCCTGCCAATGAGAAACATCCCCACAGCTGCCACCACCATGTTTCACTGTGGGAATGGTGTTCTTGGGGTAATGGGACATGTTGGGTTTGCACCACATATGGCGTTTCCCATGATGGGCGGACAGTTCAATTTTCATCTCATCTTACCAGAGACCCTTCTTCCATGTGTTTGGCGGAACCACAACATGCTGTTGTGCACA
The DNA here is from genome assembly GCA_033557465.1 of Ichthyophis bannanicus. Taxonomy (NCBI): domain Eukaryota; kingdom Metazoa; phylum Chordata; class Amphibia; order Gymnophiona; family Ichthyophiidae; genus Ichthyophis; species Ichthyophis bannanicus. Next base: position 71,311,348 of record CM066034.1, read on the forward strand.
GTCCAAACGTGTTTTCTTCTAACTTTCTTTGGGCAATGACTTGTCTGGCCACTCTTCCATAATGCCCCACTCCGTGGAATGTTCGTCTTAACATAGTCCTATGGACAGATACTCCCATTTCCGCTGTGGATCTTTGCAGCTCGTTCAGTGTTCTCCTTGGAGTCTTTGTGGCATTTCTGCTTTATGCCCTCCTTACCTAGTCTGAGAGTTTTGGTAGGCGACCTTCTCTTGTCAGGTTTGTCGTGGTGCCATATTCTTTATATATTGTTTTGTGTGTGTGTTTATCTCTTTTTTTCCTTATCGTTCCTCCAGTTTTGTCCTCCACCTCTGGGTTGTGCACCTCTTCCTGCAGCTTGGAGACTGGGCATGTCAAAGTCGTGACATCACTGGATATAGCCTGCTGGTATCTCCCATCAGCCTCCAGTGTGTCCAGTCTCCATGCAGCAGGAGGACATAGTGAGCCTAGCTCCTGGGCTCACTTGGGGGGAACAGATAAGGAGCATTTAGTGTGACAAATTCTATTCTGATTTTACTTTTGATTTTTACCTTTAATTTACTTTTAATTTTACTTTTAATTCAGTTACCTTTGGTTAATTGGCAATCAGGGATTAGTTCCCTTTAGTTAGCAGCAAATTTCCTTATTTACAGTCATTTTAAATTTGAGCCTGGCTCTTTAAATTAGTAGCAGCTCTCGCCTTCCCTCCTTCTCAGTTATTTTCACTTGCTACAGGCATTTGCCGGTGCGGATCTCTCTCCCTTGACTGTACGGGAGAGAGCTCTGGGACCCGTACAGCCACACTGAAGCTGTGTGAGATGGAGCCTCTCTGTTGCTGCGGGATTTTAATTTTACTCTGTGGAACCGGCTGAGCGATCCTCGCCGCGGCTGCCAGGCGCATCAGCGCGGCTTGAGGATCGGAGGAATTCAAGGTGGTAGGAGCAGGCTGTGTGGCTTTCTGCCCTGCAGGTAAGGTCTTCAGCCTCTGTCGGTCTGCTGAGGCCTCCTTTTTGCAGCAGCTGTTCTTGGTGCCAAAATTCATTGGCGAAGGGGCGGCCATTTTCTCTCTAGGTATTTGGACCGCATGGCGAGAGTTGCATGGAGCTGCCTGTGTGAGGAAAACAACAGGCAGAATAGCTAGATTTTTGGGCCTAGTGTTTCTTTCTTTTGTTTGTAGGTTTTTTGAGGCTCGGGGGGTTCCTCAGCCTTAAGGGGGCTGTTGTCAATCCTCTTTATTTTTAAGTTTATTCTTAGTTTTATAGGACAGCAGTTTTGGCATTGCTCTCTGATACCACATGTTCTTTCCCTCCTAATCATGTCTCCGAGGAGCATCTGTTAAGTTCCAGGATTTTAGGCAAATTGCCAGTTTTTAGGTTCAAGAGCAGAGCCCTAACTTGTAGTTGGAAGGAGGGACAGCCTGGAAGTGTGCTTTTATGTATTCTATATTGAAAGTTGCCCAAAATTCACAGGGACAGGTTTAGGAAACCTTAGGATATAAAAAAATAAATAGACTGACAGTTAAACTGTCAACCAAGAAGTGCCTGTGCTACGGTCTATGGCCACCAGAGGGCAGCTGGTACACTCAATAGTGCCTTTCTATGACTGTGTGTATGCAGCCATTATCAAATTGATCATTCTCTGCAAGTCAGGGAAGAAATAACCACAGAGCCACCTCATGGGCTCTCAGGGGTTAGTGACTAAACAAGCAGCTGTAATGTTATGTTCTGCAAATCAAGATTATATGACCAAGATTTAAAGCTCTTAACTTCTGTATCGTTTGTCGGGCTCTGGTGCCCTAAAGGCCACCGGATGGCAGCGCTGCTCATGAATCACATATAGTATTCAGTGCCCCCATCCCGGGGGGGGGGGTGTTAAAATACAAAATCGTATTACTCATCAGGTTCACACAGGCAGCAACCTCTAAGACCTCCATTTGCAAGGTTGTCGGTGTATTCCACTGCTATTTCTCTGACTGCAGGAAGGCTGGGGGAGGGGGGGTGCCTGTGTGTTTCATAGCTCCACTTAGCATGCCCTTCCCAGGAAATTCTCATCTATTTCTAGAGCAGGGGTTCATTTCATTTCATTTCTCTGGTTATGGTTAATGCACAGCCTTAGGGGCTGTGTTCGAAAGCTTGGGTCCCACGGACTTTGGTGGGATTTCAAAAAGAAAAAGAAACTCTCTTTAGTGAGAGATAGCCTTGTTAATTTTTAGCTAACACTGTTGATTTATTCGGTGGCCTTTTGCGTCCTGAATCCCAAGGTCGGGACACTGTTTGCTTCCAGGGGTTCTACTTTCTATTTTGCTCTTCAGCTCCCTGGCAGACGCAGCAGGCTGGCAGGGGATGCGCAATGCGTCCTGCAATGCTGAATCCCTCAGGATAAGGGGGGAAGGAAAAATGGGTGCAGCGGGGGCTGGTAGCTTCTTGCAAAGCTATAGGAGCAGTTCGGGTAATTTTAGCTGATCTGCTTTGATTTCATTGGAGTTGGCGGAAACTTGGTTTTTGGAGTCCTATACTTTAAAAAAAAAAAGAAAAGAAAAAGGGGCATAGCTATGTTGATTTACAAGAATCTCCTTCCGCTGTCCATAGAAGGTCCTATAAAGCGTTAAAGTTGGTTTATATGGCAGGGTAATATTTTGGCTTAGCTGCTGTGATATAGCGCTATGATCCGCTGTAAACATATTCAAGTCAAAAGGAATTATGGTGATAACTCTCTTGGACAGTTGTAACAGGTGCTTGGGTGAGCGCCATGGCCAGTCCACAGATGTGGAATGCTCTGGCATAAGCATTATGTCATGAGAGGGGTTTTATAGTTGTGTGGTTTCTTAATGGAAAATATTCCTGTTTAGTTTAGCTTTGCCCAAATTATAAGATTTTACGGTAGATTTGTAATGTCTTAATTTTGGCTATATGTGGTTTAATTTTACATATGGAAAAGGCAGCTCAGCGGAGAGAGGTTGCAAAATAGAACTCTGGCCTTTGAAGCTATCTATGATCCCATTCCATTTATCAGAGGTTCTCCAGTACGGAGAGTCTCTGCTAGTGTTCAGCGAATGCCTTAATGGGGGCCAGAAGCACGCAGCCAGGCTAGTTCTCTAGCAGCAATGGCAGCAGCTCAGATTCTAGTAGACATACATTATATGCTGGGCTTACAAGATGGCTTACGCGCTGATCAGCATCAGCCAAGATGGCTGCCGGTTTAGACTGTGAATGTGGAGTCAGCCTGGATGAGGGACCTTGCGTTCTCTGGAAAATGCCCTGCATACACTGAACCCATTTCAATTCGATCAGCTACTGGCAGGACACAAGGCACTCTCGCATGCTTTTTTGCTTCAGTGGTCTAAAAGTGGAGTCTTTACCAGGTGGTATAATGGGAACTTGTCTGCAGTTTCTCGGCTTCTTCATTGCTGACTCAATTGCCACTGCGGAACGAGAAAGCTGTATTTCCTAACACCAGGTGCTAGTTGAACTTAAAATATAAAGTCCATCTTTGTGCAGTCAGATGGAATGGGGCGTTACTCTAGCAGGAAGGCCGTGGATTAGTATGCCTGTGTTTGGGAGTTCTTTCTACTTCATATTGTTGGCACGGAAATAGCGGCTCTTAACATATGCTGAAGGAATTTTTGGCTAAGAGATGTCTTTGTAAAAAAAAAAAAAGTATTCAGCTGTCCTGAATTCGCCTGTTCTTGATTGACATTTTGAGGCTAAGCAGGGGCAGGCCTGGGTACTACGTGGGTGGGTGCCCACCTTGCACTACCAGGGGGTGTGGACTCACTGTATGGAAGAGAGCCCTAGCAATCTTCTTTAGCGCAAGATAGGAAAGTAGATGGTTCACTGAAGCGATCGTTGGGGGCAATGCTCTGTCCTTACAAGCTCCCATTTGTGGAGCCTGGGGAGACGAGAGCATGTTTCAAGTGGTTGCAGTGTTTACGGTGGTCTACTCGCCTGGAACAGGAAAGGATCAGGGAGTTGAATCGACTAGAGCCTGATTTGCTTTATATGGCAAATGTGCATTATGGCTTAATTCGAGCGCTAGCTAATATTATTGGCTTCCTTGGGGTTCACCCGGAGGTCTCTCTGGTGGAGGAATGGGGCGGCTGATGGTTCGTCCAAGTCGAGGCTCAGTAAGCTCCCAATTAAGTCTTTGTCTTGTCCTTTCCCCGTGGGCTCTCTCATAGGGCAACTAGTTAGCGTATCGAGGCTTTCGGGGAAAGGTACTCTTGGTAGCGCCGGTTAGACGAGACAGCCGTACTAGGCTATCTCATTCGTCTACTCGACAGGTTTTTCCTAGAAGTTGCCAGTATCGGACGTTCTGCTGTGGCTAGGTCCGCGACGAATGTCTCAGGTGGATCGGTACCCGCCTATGGTTTGGCCTTTGAATGGGCGGGGCTGAAGAAGAAGGGTTATTCTGTGGCAGTCTTCGCCACCTTGTTGAGAGCAAGGAGGCAGGCTGCTTCTGGTACATAGGTCTGTGCTTAGCGCCTTTTTGAAGGCTGCTGTTCACGGCGGCAAGTCCGGGCGACAAAGGTGTCTGTATCCTTGGTTTGAGTTCTCTGCAGGACAGTGTCTGAAGGAACTAGCGGCCAGTTCCTTAGAGGGTCCAGCGGGCGACTGTTTCCGGCTGTAGAGGTTCTGTGGAGGGAATAGCGCTAGGTGTTCGGATCGATGTGTAGCGTTTCCTTAAGTTGGGACCCGACTGCGCTCCTCAAGGAGAGTTCGGGGGATCCCGATTGGGTCTTAGAGGCGTTAACTAAAGAACCCTTTGATTCTTTACTCCAGTAAAGGATTTGCTGTTATAGACAGTGGCTTTGATAGCTCTTTGTTCGGTGCGACGAGTTTCGGAGTTTCAGGCGTTGTCATGTAATGAGCCGTTTTCACCCTTTCTGGATAGAGGGTGGTGTTTGCGAGCAGTCCCATCGTCCTTCCAAAAGGTGGTATCTGATTTTTCTCCTGAGCCTATTGGTTTCTCTTCCAGTTCTCGGTTTTTCTGGAAGGGGAGGTTTTTATTCGTAGCTTACGCCGATAGGAAATATAAAATGCAGGGTGCGGCGTTCGTTTCTTTGTTTTTGTGTGTTGGTTGGAGGTCCCCGCAAAGGGGAAGCAGCAGCGAAGGCGGCCATTTCGCAGTGGGTTAAGGCGGTGGTTGCCTCAGCTTTCTGGTGGCGAGGTTGTATGATTCCGGGGGGCTTTCTGACTCTTGCTACCAGGGTGCAAGCAGCTTCATGGGTGAATCACTGTGTCATTCCACCAGGGGGGGATTGGTAGAGCAGCTTCCAGGTTGTCTCTTCATTTCCTCAGTAACCACTACTGCCTAAATGTTTTGGCAGTAAAGGATGCCTGTTCCGGGTTGACGGTGTGGTGAGTTGGCTGGATAGGTCCCTCCCAATGATTACTGCTCTGTTACATCCCAGAGGTGGAGGACTAAACTGGAGGAACGATAAGGAAATAGAAATTACACTTACCTGGTAATTGTCGTTCCTTGAGTGATGACAGTTTAGTCCTCGTTCCCGCCCAGGGGTGTGATTTCTTCAGAGTTTATTTTCAGGTGGAGTGGAGCATCAATCTCAAGGAGTAGACAGATCCTTTCAGTTTCTAGATCGCAGTGAGTATCCCTCTCTGTTGTTTCTTCCTTCTCTCTTATTTAAACGAGGGGATGGTATAGGAAACGTGTTTGCATAGGGGGGATGTGAATGTAAAGTTAAAAAAAAAAAAAAAGAAAAGAAAATATAAGACGGATATGCTTAAAAAGGTTCCTCAGGTTGAGGAATGGGGAGTTATTTAAAGTTATGGTATAGTTACTAATTTGTTGTTCCTTTGAGTTTGCTTTGTCAATAGTACACTGGAGGCTGATGGGAGATACCAGCAGGCTATATCCAGTGATGTCACGACTTTGACATGACCAGTCTCCAAGCTGCAGGAAGAGGTGCACAACCCAGAGGTGGAGGACTAAACTGTCGTCACTCAAGGAACGACAATTACCAGGTAAGTGTAATTTCTATTTTTTATTGCCTTCCAATGTTTCACCAAAACCAAAACATTAACACCTTGTTACATCATTGCATTATTTATTTATTTATCCAGATTTGTATTCCACTTTCTCCTTCAATCAAAGTGGTGGATTACACACATTGGGTTTACATTGAATAGGGGTGACACTGCGTACATAAAATGTTGGACAATACATACATAAAAGGTTAGAAGTAGGTTATCATTATGTTTATGTGCAGTTAGTGGGTCCTTTGTCTGATTGGCCGTAGTAATCTCTGAATAGGAAGGTCTTAAGAGATTTGCAGAAGTCCTTTAGGTCATTTAGCTCCCTCAGTTCATCCGGGAGATTGTTCCAGAGGGCCGGTGCTGAGAGGGATATGGCTCTGCTGGATGTAACTTGTTTTGTTTTATGATATTCATGTGGTGTGCGTAGTTTATTGTTGTTGCCAGATCATCTTGGTCGGTTGGTTGTGTCCTTGGTTATCAGGCTGTGGAGTACGTCTGCTGTGCATTGCTGCATGATCTTGTATATGTTTGTGGTTGTTTTGAATCTTGCCCATACATTTATTGGGAGCCAGTACAGTTGTTGAAGTACAGGTGTAATGTGTTCGTTCTTGTCTGTGCCGGTTATGATGCGGGCTGTTGTGTTTTGCACCAGTTGGAGCGGGTGGGTTGCCTGTTTAGGTAGGCCTTGATAGAGCGAGTTTCCATAACCTAGTGCTGCCTGACATACTGTTCGGAAATGGTCCTGGCTGAGGATTGGTTTGAGTCTACGGATGATCTTTAGTCGCTGGTATGCCTTTGCTGCGGTTTTGCTTATATGTGTATGGAGGCTTAGGTTCCTGTCCAGGGTGATGCCTAAGTATGTCACCTCTTCCTTTATTGGTATGATATGATCCAGGACGTTTATGACTTGTGGTTGGGTACCATCGGGATTTCTGGATATGATGAGTGCTTCCGTTTTGTTGAAATTGACTTTCAGGTTGTTGTCTGTGAGCCAGTTGTTCATGTCCTCTAGGCAGTTGGTCATGGAGGTTAAGTCTGGAGCGAGGGTGTTTATTGGGGCATACAGCATGTTGTCATCGGCAAAAATGTGGTAATGTAACAATTGACCTTTGATTCTCCAGGACCAAGCAGGAAGTCAGTCCTCACATATGGGTGACGTCGGCGCCGACGGAACCCCCGTGGGGAGCATTTCCCCAGCTTTCAAAGAAAGCCTTTGGGAATGCAGCGCGCATGCGCGGTCCTCTTCCCGCCCAAGGGTACCATGTTGCTCAGTTTTTCTTTTTCCGCAGAGCCCAACAGACGTGAGTTCGTGTCACCCGGGAAAAGTTGATTTTTTTCTGCGATTTTCGCTTTGTCTTATCCGGTTCAACGTAGGTTCCCCTTCCCGCCTGGGCTCGGTACACCGGTATCAAATCCGGAGTTTTGATTTTTGATTTTTGTCCTTCGTGACTAGCATTCGCACTCTTTTTGTGTTTTCACTGGCAGCCCGGTCTTTTGACCTTGCAGGGGCCCTTTTTCCCCCCCGATGGCTGCCAGTGGGTTCAAAAGGTGTGATTGGTGCAAGAAACATATGTCTCTCACCGACACACATGATTGCTGCCTCCGTTGCCTCGGGCCCGACCATGACCCGCTGGCCTGTGGCCCGTGTGGTAAAATGTCGTCGAAGGCGCTTCGGAGCTGTCAGCATCAAGGTGAGAGAATTTTCTCTGACTCCGTGTCCGACCGGGCCCGGACTTTGTCAGAGGCCTCGACATCTCGGGAGTCTGACCCCGAGCGCTGTCAGGGTACCTCTGAGATGGAGTCTCCCACCCGGGAGCACAGAAGGAAGAAGAAGCTCGCGAGGGCAGCGTCGGTGGAGGCTCCTAGATCCTCGAGGGCCAGGTCACATAGCCCCGACCGCCGCCCCAGGCTCTTGGAGTCAGAGAGGCTGTCCAAGTTACCTCGTGTGCAGCCAGAGTCCCCGAGTCACGTAAGTGCAGTCATCCGCGTGGACTCTCCTCCGGGGGAGCCGACGTCAGCCCGACACCGTCGGGGCCCGAGTCGGGGGCTGCTGAGTCTCCTGAGCTTGGACTCAGGTTGACGGCCTTGGAGAGCAGCTTGGCTGCCTTCATGGAACAGCAGCAGGTGCTGATCGCCGGTCTGACTGGTGCATCTGCCCCGACCACCGGGACCTCGACATCCAAGTCGACCCCGGAGACTGAGCCGATCCTCGAGTCAATGAAGTCTCGAGTCGATCCTTGGTCAAGGTCCCCCTCAACCTCCCGTGCGGGGCTGAGGTCGTCGACGCCGATACCTTCGGGGTCAGGCGGGTGGCACCGAGGCCTACATGGCCGGAGCCGCTCGATTCCTCGGAGGAGGAGTCGGCGTGGGAGACGGAGGACGAGGAGTCCCCGGACACCTTCCGGACCCGGTGCATCCCTTCGGACTCACCGGAGTCCGAGCCTCGGGGCCGGTCCCCCCCCCCCCCCCCAGAGGATACCCGGTTCTCGGAATTCGTGAGGGAGATGACCAAAGCCTTGGCCTTCCCTGCGGATGCCAAGGAGGAGCCTCGAGCCGAAGAACTCGATGCCCTCCAGTATGACTTTTCTCAGAAGGAAGTCTTTACTGTACCGCTTCCTCCGATGCTGGAATGGCTGCTCTTCCGTATGTGGGAGGCACCGACCTCGGCGCCGATTCTCAGCAAATGGGTCAATTCCATTTATCGAGTCCGTAAGAGCCCTGGGTTCCAAAAGGCGCAGCTACCGCACAACTCCATGGTTGTGGAATCATCCATGCACCACCTGAAGAGTCAGAAGATGCACTCCTCGGTGCCCCCCAGTCGGGAGGCCCGTAACCTGGATGCCCTCGGTAGAAAGTGCTTGAGGGCTCTATGCTCTCTTGCCGTGTCCAGACCTACCAGCTGAAGGCAACAAAGGGCAAGAGTCGTAGGTGGGTGTAAACAAATTTATTACCCCTACGCGTTTCGGCCGTAGCCTTCTTCAGGGGGCACACAGATGTGTATGATCGACGAGATCTGCAAATCGTAAACTGTGTTCACCGAAGCTAATATAAACCTTATAATGTTTGTATCATCTGCAAAAGCGCTGTTCCAGGAGCGAGTTTTTTCAAAATTCGAACACCGCTTTTGCAGATGATACAAACATTAGAAGGTTTATATTAGCTTCGGTGAACACAGTTTACGATTTGCAGATCTCGTCGATCATACAAATCTGTGTGCCCCCTGAAGAAGGCTACGGCCGAAACGCGTAGGGGTAATAAATTTGTTTACACCCACCTACGACTCTTGCCCTTTGTTGCCTTCCTGTGTTCCTGCAAGAGCAGCCGCTCCCCCTTGTTTTCTTCAGACCTACCAGCTGTACATGGGCATGTACCTACGAGACCTGGCAAAGGAGATTGCCGGGTTCTCAGCTGGCCTCTCCAAGGAACCTTTGCAGAGGTTCAAGGCTTTATCAACAGGGATCCGAGAGTGCTCGAAGTTTATCTCTCGAGCAGCCTATGATGGCTTCGAGGCTTCGGCCCGGGTAGCCGCGGCCAGCATCGATGCATGCCGTCAGGCCTGGCTGCAGTTATCAGACCTGGAGCCATGAGTGCAGGACAAGTTTGTCGATGTCCCCTGCCGAGGTGAAAACCATTTTGGTAAGCCCATGATGAAAAGGCTGCGGAAATCGAGACTGAGACTCACCAGGACAAGGCTGCCCAGGAAGACTTCTGCCCCTTCTCAGAAAAAGAAGGGCTCTGGAAAGAAGCCCTTTTTCCCGAGGAAGGGTGCTGCCTACAAATGCTACCCTCAATATCAGGCCTCTCCAGCTCCCCAACAGGGTCAGCAGGCCAAGGGGCAGGGATATGGGCCCCGTAGGCAGAAGACCCCCAAGCCGCCAGCTCCGGCTCCTGCACAGCAGGGAGCGGGGTTTTGACTCCCACAGCATAGCCTCTTCTCCACAGCTGGCTCCGCTCAGCACAAGAGGTAGGCTGACCCTGTACGCCTACAGGTGGCCAGCCATCACAGGGGATACCTGGGTCCTCAGCATAGTCCAGAAGGGCTACATGCTCCACTTCCACCAGCTACCCCCCCTCCTCCCTCTTTCCAGGGGAGCCTCCAAGACTCCCTCTGCACAGAAACCTCCTCCTTCAGGAGTTGTCAAGTCTTCTAAAGGAACAGGTGGTGGAACCGGTGCCTCACCACCTGGAAGGGCAAGGCTTCTACTCTGGGTACTTCCTGGTACCAAAAAGGACAGGAGGCCTCCGGCCTATCCTAGACTTGTGAAATCTAAACAAGTTTCTGGAGAGGGAAAAGTTCAAGATGCTTACCCTTGGGATACTGCTGCCCTACCTCCAGCAGGGAGACTGGCTATGCTCCTTAGACCTAAAGGATGCTTATACTCACATCCTCATTCATCCAGACCACCGACAATATCTCAGATTTGTGGTGGGAGGAAACCATTTTCAGTACAGAGTACTTCCCTTTGGCCTAACTTCTGCCCCCAGAGTTTTCACCAAATGCCTGGCGGTGGTGGCGGCCTATCTCCGGAATCAGGGAATTTTTGTCTTCCCATACCTGGACGACTGGCTCATCAGGGGCCAGTCTCTCCAGGAGGCCAGACAAGCCACTCTTCACACTGTCTCTCTTCTTCAGCATCTGGGCTTTGTCATAAACTACGCAAAGTACACTTTGCTCCCCTCACAGAACCTAGAGTTTATAGGGGCAAGATTAGACACCCTGCAGGCAAGAGCTTACTTGCCCGAGGACAGGGCCCACAGACTGATGGACTTGGCCAACCAGTTCCACAGCAATTCTCAGGTCTCTGCCAGGCACTTCCTGCGGCTCCTGGGCCACATGGCATTCACGGTACATGTGACGCCGAATGCCCGTCTGCACATGCGGACTGCTCAGTGGTGCCTCAGAGCTCAGTGGGCACAGGCCACAGGCAACCTCTGAGACAGAGTAAAGGTGTCCAAATCACTTTTGGACTCCTTGAAGTGGTGGCTACATCTCCCAAATCTTCTCAGGGGTTACCTTTTCAGGCCCCAGCACACACAAGGGTGCTGACGACTGATGCTTCCTTAAAGGGCTGGGGTGCACATTGCCAGGGCACGTGCACTCAAGGCCTCTGGTCTCCTCGGGAGGCCACACAGCAGATCAATCTTTTAGAGCTGCAGGCAATCCGCTTGGCTCTACAGACTTTTTCTCATGCCCTCTCTACCAGTCTGTCTTAGTTCAGACAGACAATCAGGTAGCAATATTCTATGTGAACAAGCAAGGGGGCACAGGGTCCAGGCTCCTATGTCAGGAGACGCAGGCCCTTTGCTCCTTTGCAGTCAAACAAGGCATGTTTCTCAAAGTAGTTTATCTACCTGGTCAGGAGAACTTCTTAGCAGACAAGCTAAGCAGGATTCTCCAGCCCCACGAATGGCAGTTGAATCCATTGGTGGTCCAGCAGATCTTTCTACGATGGGGACTTCCATCCATCGATCTCTTTGCAAGTCCACTAAACCATCAGCTGTCCAGGTTTTGCTCCAGACAGCCGCATCCCCTGAGAATGGCAGCAGATGCTTTTCTGATCTCTTGGTCTACGGGCCTCCTGTATGTGTTTCCTCCCACGCCCCTGGTGGCCCGAACTCTGTTCAAGATTCTCCGGGACAAGGCCTCTGTGATTCTGGTAGCCCCCAGATGGCTGAGGCAACCGTGGTTTCCACCTCTACTACAGTTGGCGGTGGAAACTCCTTTCCCTCTGGGGTTACAACACGATCTCCTGTCTCAAGATCAGGGTTCCCTTCTGTACCCCAATCTCAGGTCCCTCAATCTGATGGCCTGGCTGCTGAAAGGATAGTGCTAGCTCCCTTGCTTCTACCTAAGAAGGTTGAAGAGGTGGTTTTGGCCTCTAGGAGGCAGTCCACCAGAAAGTCCTGTGCCCTCAAGTGGCATAGGTTCACAATATGGTGTGCTCAGCGCAATGAAGATCCTTTCTCCTGCCTTGTGCCAGTAGTACTGCAGTATCTAGTTCACCTGTCAGACCTAAGCCGTAAGTCTAACTCTGTTCGGGTCCACCTCAGTGCTCTATCAGCGCACCACTCACTGGTGGAGGGACAGTCTCTGTCGTTTCACCCCTTGGTGTCCCGCTTCCTCAGAGGTCTGCTTCTTCTCAAGCCTCCGATTCATCCACCGGCAACTGAGTGGGATTTGAACGTGGTCTTGCAGCAACTTACTCGCCCACCGTTTGAGTCAATGGCTACTTGCCATTTGCACTTCCTTTCTTGGAAAGCGCTCTTCCTGGTGGCTCTTACCTTGGCCAGACGTGTGAGTGAACTACAAGCTCTGGTTTCTGATAGACTGTACACACGGTTCTGTAGGAACAGGGTGGTCTTACGGACCCACCCGAAGTTCCTTCCAATAGTTGTCTCCTCTTTCCACCTCAACCAAGAGGTGGTTCTTCCAACTTTCTTTCCCAGGCCGCATACCAGCCGAGATGAAACAGTCTTGCATACCCTGGACTGTAAGAGGGTGTTGTCTTTTTACATAGAACATACGTGGGAACATTGAAGGGCTACTCAGCTCTTTGTCTCCTTTGACCCTAATAAACTGGGGTTACCTGTCTCCAAGCGTACGTTGTCCACTTGGGTAGCAGATTGTACCGCCTGGGCATACAAGGCAGCTGACCTCCCCTTGCAGGGTCGAGTCACGGCCCACCGTGTCAGGGCGAAAGCCGCGTCAGTAGCCCATCTCCGCTCTGTTCCATTGGCAGACATCTGCCGGGCTGCTACTTGGTCTTCAAGCCAGACTTTTGCAGCCTACTACTGCCTCGAGAGAGAGTCCCGAAGGGACAGTGCTTTCGGACAGGCGGTACTCCAAAATCTCTTTGAGGTTTAGGCAGCTCCTACCCTCCGGCCCTTGTGTTGGGCTACCGTATGGAGGCATTCTCAGAGGATATTCTTATCACGGATGCTGAGGCTCTTGAGAAGGAGCCATTTTTTCAGCTTGGGGTTCCCGGTAGCCTAGAGCTGGGGAGTCCATTATGTGAGGACTGACTTCCTGCTTGGTCCTTGAGAAAGAGTAGTTACTCACCTGTAACAGGTGTTCTCCAGGAGCAGCAGGAATCAGTCCTCATGACCCTCCCTCCTCCCCTGGAGTTGCAGTCATATACTTCATTTTGGGATTTTTTGATGTCTTTTAGCTATGTCATCAGACTGAGCAAGATGGCACCCTTGGGCGGGAAGGGGACCGCGCATGCGCGCTGCATTCCCAAAGGCTTTCTTTGAAAGCTGGGTAAATGCTCCACACAGGGGCTCAGTTGGCGCCGACGTCACCCATATGTGAGGACTGATTCCTGCTGCTCCTGGAGAACACCTGTTAGAGGTGAGTAACTACTCTTAATGTCACAGATTGGTTGCATGTATACGTTGAATAGTACAGATGACAGGGCTGATCCCTGTGGTACTCCTTGGGTGGTAGGGAACCGTGATGAGTATCCTTGGTCTCCTTTGACCTATTGCGTTCTGTGACTTAGATATGATGTGAACCATTTCATTGTGGTGTTGCATAGCCCAATCTCTTGAAGTCAGTTTAGCATAACTGGGTGGGAGACCATGTCGAATGCTGCTGTGATATCTATGAATACTAGTAGAAATCCATTTTTTATATTATCCATACCTTTCAGTAGATTGTCAAAAAGAGATGTCAGTAGAGTTTCCACATTGTGCATTGGCTTGATTCCATGCTGCTGAGGGTCCAATGGAGCTTGTAGTTTGATGTGTTCTTGTAGCTGCCTCTGCGTCACCTTTTCAATAACCTTCGCTATGAATGGAAGGCTTGATATGGGTCGGTATGATTTTGGGTCTGTTGGGCTGAGCCTTGCATCCTTGAGGACAGGTCATATTGTGGCTTGTTTGAGTGCCTGTGGCATATGTCCTTGTAGCAGTGAGTCTTTTACCATTTTGTGGATGTGTTTGGGATAGCTGCTTCTTGGAGTTTTTAATCCATTTGACCGGGCACGGGTCTGTTGGAGATGTGGTTGTATTCAGGGTGTTCATGATGTCTTCTATTTTTTGGACTGTTGGAATGCTGAAGTTTCTCCATGCTTGGTTGTTGTTAGGCTTTTTTAGGTTAGTTGTTCCCTTGCTGCTTTTCTGTGTTTTTATGTTCTTGTTCATTATTTTATTTATTTATTTAGCTGCATTTATATCCCGCTTTTCACTGGGTCAAAGCGGTTGGGGGATACATTTAACACGAGGGGATATGACACACATACACTAATACTTACAGGGAACATGAGCAATGGAGGGTTAAGTGGCTTGCCCAAGATCACAAGGAGCACCTTGTGGGACTAGAAACCCCAGTCCTTCCGGACCAAGGTTTCTGTCCTCTAGTGGGATTTGAACCACCTACCTTCCGGCCTGTGGTACCTTGCCCCAACCACTAGGCTACGCCTCCCCTAGATAGTTTAGATAGTTTGCGTATTCTTGGGGGTCGATTTGATGGGTGTTCTGTCCAGAGTGTTCTTTGGTGAGTTTTTTCACAATGCTGAAGAGTACCATGGAGCAGTTTTTCCCCTGTGAGTGTGTGTGTTGTCCTTTCTTGGAGCGGTTGCGGCTTTGGATATGATATGGTTCCTTTTGTCTATTGTTTCATCCAAGTTATGTATATTATATATTATGTATATTGTGCAGGCTTTACTTCAACCACATTTTTATTTTTCCCCTTTCCATCCCTACCCAACTCCCCCCACCCTCCACCCTCCCATCCAATCAATATCTATTCTTTAAAATGATAACAATGCTACTATACCTTCTCTTACACATACCGGAGAATTTGTTTAAATCATCGGTATTTTTAACCAATCAACAAACGAAATATAACACAAATTGCCTCATCTAGCATGTGAAAGCCTGCACGCAGCACCCGTGAGGCCTCAGAGAACATTAATTGCATTGGTTATACCATTGTTTAACCCAACTCACCCTTCCCCTCCCCCCCCCCCCTGGTGGCGGAACAATAATACCTCACGCTACATTTACTGTGCCCTATCACCCTGTCAACCCTCGTGAGTCTTCAAGCATCACC
Source organism: Ichthyophis bannanicus (assembly GCA_033557465.1). Lineage (NCBI taxonomy): Eukaryota > Metazoa > Chordata > Amphibia > Gymnophiona > Ichthyophiidae > Ichthyophis > Ichthyophis bannanicus. The sequence continues at coordinate 71,326,391 of CM066034.1, forward strand.
CCCTCCACCTGGAATATCACAGGCCTCTGAAGCACGTCACTCACATATTTGCAGAGCGTCTCCCAAAACCCTTGCACCCCCAGAGCTGGTGTCCTAACGTGCTGTGCACCGCGGCACATTTTATACAATTGCTAGTTGACACCAAACCCGCTGTTCGGGCTCTTACCAATGAAAAGAGTGCCCGCAGTATGATTCTATATTGAATGTCCTGCAGCCTCACCTCTGTGGTGACCTGCGATACTTGTTGTAAAGCGCTAAGAAGGGTTTCTCCCGTCCAACTTGTTCCCAGCTCTGCATTTCATCTTTGCACCAATTCCTGATGATCATTCTTTTGTACTAGTGCTGCTCATTTCCTACACATCAAGGACATAGTAACATAGTAAATGACGGCAGATAAAGACCAGTATGGTCCATCTAGTCTGCCCAGCAAGGTGGCAAGAGTAGGTGCACCTGCCGCTCCGTGCAGGTCACCCCTCCCCATGTCTTTGTTTAGGGGTGAACCCACCGCTCCGTGTAGGGCACCCCTGTTTGTTGAGAATTAGATAGTTAAGTTTATTTTGATTTTATCCTGTTGCTTTAGAGGACAAGGACATTTTCTGGCGCTCTTCTATTGCAAAAAACTGGGTTGCACGATCTACAAATTCAGGCCCAACCACTGTTTTCCCCAATGTCCCTATGTAGTGCTGCACCTGAAATAATGCAAAATCTCCACCAGATGGAAGCCAATATTTCTCTCTTAAGTCTTGCAATGATTGGTATTGCCTGTTTTGTGTTACAAACTGTGACATTCTATTGAGACCTTGCCTTTCCCATATTCTAAATTCCTTGGAGAGGTCCCTGGCAGGAAAATCTTGGTTGCCCCTGATAGGCAGAAACCGAGTGGGGGTCTGCCCCATTCTACGACATAGGGCTCTCCATGCTTCCCACATAGAGCTTACCAGCGAGCACGCGTGCATCCGCACAGGCAAGTGTGTCCACTGAGCGTGCAACACATAGATACGGTTTTCCAAGAAACTGACTCTCCAGCATTAAGGGGGCACATACATGAAACAGCCAGTCCCTCACGTGACGCAAAAGACAGCTTATATTATATTGCTCTAAATCCAGGACACCCAGCCCCCCTGCCTTGCACTACCTATCATCTGAGCAAATGCGATATGGGGATCTCCAGGAACAAGCAGGAATACGTCATCACATATGGGTACGTCGGTACCGACGGAGCCCGCGCGGGAAAGCTCCCCAGCTTTTCAGATTAAAAGCTTTTGGGGCCTCCCACTGCACATGCGCGCTGCCTTCCCGCCTTCCTGACCAGCTCTCGTCAGTTTCTTTTTTTTCCGCGGAGCCAGCAGGTCGTGTTCCTGTCACCGCTGAAGAAATTGTTAATTTTATTGTTTTCTTTAGACCGCGTACCTGCCTTCCCCATTCTGAAACCGGTACTGCCGGTCTCTCTTTCTTTCTTTTAAAAAAAAAAAATATATATTTTTCTTTTCTTAAGCACAGCTTGGTACTTTGTTAGGCCTTCAGGCCTACACAAATTCTCCTCATGGAGAAGCCAGTTCCTGGTTTTAAAAAGTGTACCAAGTGCAGTGCTGTCATTCCTCTTACAGACACCCATGAATGGTGTCTTAAATGTTTAGGACCTGACCATTCCATACCGGACTGCCCATCCTGCTCCCAGATGTCGAAACGTGGATTGCAGAACCGGGCCAACAAGTTCCATGTGCTGTTTCCTTCAGAAGCATCACAGTCATCCAGGTCTTCCTCTCCGGATGGATCTCAGGTAACCAAAACTCCAGTGGGCAAATCCTCTAAAAGCAAATCTCTTTCTAAAGATCGAGAGGCTCTCAATTCTGAGTTCGAGGATTCTGCCCAGGCCAAAAAACCCCGGCGGGAGGCTCCGGCCTCCAAAGCAATCATGGGGTCACAGGTTGACATCGATGGCGCGGCCTCGACAGATCACCTGTTGTACTGCTCTGGGGTACCGGCCCATACCGGTACCGACATCCAGGCAGCAGTGGCGTCTATGGGCAATACTGTCCAAGTCATGCAGCAGGCCATTCTGGCTTTTATTAATGCTGCTACGCCCTCGGTACCGCAGCCAGCGGTACCGGGTCCGGTTCCGGTAATGGCTTCCATACCGGAACCGAGGCCATCGTCTTCCAAACGCAGATCGGTTCCGCATGCCGGATCCGGGCTTTTGCCCGGTACCGATCCCATACCCGGTACGCCCGATGTCGATACCGAACGGTATGCGTATCGTGCGTTGGAAGCACATAGAGGATACTCTGCTTCTTCAGAGGATTTTAACTCCTCTGATGATTCTGATGAGTTCTCCCTTGATCTTCCTGAGGAGCCTTCTTCTCCTAACAGGAGAATGTCTCCACCAGAGGATTTGTCCTTTCAGGACTTCATCATAGAAATGGCTAAAGGTCTTTCTATTGCTTCATCCTCTGAAAAGGAACCCAGATCAAAGAAACTGGATATTTTAGGATACTCTAAGTCTCCTAAAGAGGCAGTCACCCTGCCTATCCATGAAATCCTTCAAGAACACTTGATGGACTTATGGGAGGCTCCTCTAACATTGTCTCCTTCTTCTCGCAGGTTGGACACCATGTACCGTGTCCCCCCTTCTCCTGGTTTCCAAAAAACCCAGTTGCCTCACCATTCTATTGTGGTGAAGTCTGCAATGAAGAAGATAAAGAGTACCAAAAGGCACTCTTCTACTCCTCCAGGGCGAGAATGTAAGACTCTAGGCTCTTTTGGCAGGAAAATTTTCCAGGCTACTATGCTCATTAAGAGGCCTTATTACAAGAAGTCCAGATTTTCTACAAATACTGGCCAACAATCCTCTCAGCCTCGTTTTGCTGCTAAACGTCAGCAACCTAAACAGGCAAGGTCAAAGCCTGCGGCATCTGCTACGCCTCAGCAGGCTCCACCCCCTCAGGGGTTTTGACTTGCCCCTAGAGAACTTAACTTTTCTGGCTCTAGAACAACCAGAGCCCCTCACCATACCCGGAAGGTTAGCTCACTTTGCTCCCAGATGGGAGCAAATTACATCAGAGCAATGGACCCTCTCTATCATCAGAGAGGGTTACAAACTCCATTTTTCCGACCTTCCTCCTTATACTATGGTGAGGCAGTTCAATTCTCCCCCATCTCTCCTGGCCCTCTTGGGTCAGGAAGTCTCCTCCCTCCTTGCCCAGGGGGCAATAGAGGAGGTCCCTCTTCTTCAACAGGGGACGGGATTCTACTCCCCTTATTTTCTAATACCAAAGAAGACAGAGGGCTTCAGACCAATTCTGGATCTGAGAGAATTGAACAAATTTCTTTTCAAGGAGAAATTCAAAATGCTTTCTCTGGGCATTCTCCTTCCATACCTTCAGAGTCAGGATTGGCTTTGTTCTCTAGATCTAAAGGATGCGTATACACACATACTCATCCACCCATCCCACAGAAAATACCTTCGATTTCTGTTTCAGGGAAGACATTTCCAGTACAGAGTACTCCCCTTCGGTCTAGCCTCTGCTCCAAGAGTGTTCACCAAATGCATGGCAGTCGTAGCTGCCTTTCTAAGAGGCCTGGGAATTTTCATATTCCCATACCTGGACGACTGGCTCATCCGAGCTCCCTCTCAGTCCCAGGCCCAAATTTCCCTGGACCGCACAAGGCGTCTTCTGCAATATCTAGGACTGGTAGTAAACCTTCCCAAGTCTCAGCTAATCCCTACTCAGTCTCTCGAGTTCATAGGGGCCCAGTTAGACACCATCACTGCAAGGGCCTACCTGCCTCAGGTCAGGGCCCAACGCCTGCTGAGTTTGGCCTCCCAAGCTCAGTCCAGCAGTCATTTGACAGCCCGGGAAATGCTGCGACTTCTGGGCCACATGGCCTCCACGGTACATGTGGTGCCCTACGCTCGTCTGCATATGAGAGCAGCTCAATGGACCTTGGCCACCCAGTGGACTCAAGCATCTGGAGCGCTCTCCGACCAAATACTCACCTCAAGCCGTCTATTTTGGTCCCTCCAATGGTGGACATCCACCAAGAATCTGTTGTTGGGGGCCCCCTTCCAACCTTTGTTGCCCCAAGCAACCCTCACAACAGATGCCTCCCAGACAGGGTGGGGAGCTCATCTTCAGAACCTCTCCACTCAGGGCACTTGGTCTCCACAGGAGGCCACCCTTCATATCAACCTCCTGGAACTGCGAGCAATTTACCTTGCCCTCAAGGTCTTCTATACCCTCCTTGTCAACCTGACTGTCCTAGTTCAGACAGACAATCAGGTAGCCATGTTCTATATAAACAAACAAGGAGGGACAGGCTCTCTGTCGCTTTGCAACGAAGCTCTCAGAATATGGGCCTTCGCCAGAGAGCATCAAATTCACCTTCTTGCAGTGTATCTTCCAGGAGTTCAAAACTCTCGTGCAGACAGACTCAGTCGAGTTCTGCTTCCACACGAATGGTCCCTACATATGGACCAGATACGCAGAATCTTTCAGGAATGGGGGACCCCGGACATAGACCTCTTTGCAAGTCCGTGGAATGCCAAACTTCCCCGGTTCTGTTCCAGAACTCAGTGTCAGGGAGCTCAGGCCCACGATGCCTTCCTCCTGCATTGGGGTCAGGAATTCCTCTATGCCTTTCCACCCATTCCTCTAATATCCAAGACTCTGTTCAAGCTCCAGAGGGATCACGGGACTATGATCCTCATAGCTCCCCGCTGGCCACGCCAGGTGTGGTTCCCTCTACTTCTGCATCTCTCCCAGGGATCCTCCCTGGACCTGGGAGCTGCGCCAGACCTCCTGTCTCAGGAGGAGGGGACTTTGTGGCACCCAAACCCCAAATCCCTACATCTCAGAGCTTGGTTACTGAAGGCCTAAGTCTTCAAGACTTTAATCTTTCTCAACCTGTGACAGATATCCTTCATGCCTCTAGGAAACCTTCCACGAGGCGTTCTTATGCTTTCAAATGGAAACGTTTTTCCATTTGGTGTGCTCAGCAGGGTCTTGACCCTCTAGCACTTCCTTTGAATTCCCTCTTGGACTATCTCCTGCATCTTTCAAATGCAGGCCTTAAGACGAATTCAGTAAGGGTCCATTTGAGTGCTATTGCAGCATCCTTAAAACCTATAAATGGACAACCTGTCTCCTCTCATCCTCTTGTTTCACGTTTCATGAGAGGCCTGACTCTAACTAAACCTCCCATCTGACCTCCTCCGGTAGCATGGGATTTGAACCTAGTTCTAGGTCAGCTTATGAAGCCACCTTTTGAGCCTTTGGACTCTACCTCCTTCAAATTTCTTGCCTGGAAGGTTGTTTTCCTTATTGCAGTCACTTCGGCTCGCCGCATCAGTGAACTGCAGGCTTTAGTGGCTCATCCACCTTATACTAGGTTTCATCATGATAAGGTGGTCCTTAGGACGAATCCCCACTTTATGCCCAAAGTGGTCTCGCCTTTTCATCTTAATCAAGAGGTATATCTACCTGTCTTTTTCCCGGCTCCTCATGCATCCAGTGCAGAGAGGAACCTTCATACTCTGGATTGTAAAAGAGCTCTTGCCTTTTACCTCAACAGGACTCAACCACATCGAAAGTCTTCCCAACTTTTCGTGGCTTTTGATCCTTCTCATTTGGGACTTCCAGTCACCAAGCGTACACTTTCCAATTGGATCGCTCAGTGTATTTCTTTTGCTTACCAGAGTAAGAACATTTCTATGGAGGGCCATGTCACAGCTCACAATGTGAGGGCCATGGCCACTTCTATGGCTCATCTTCACTCTGTGTCCATAGATCAGATCTGTCGAGCAGCCACTTGGGCCTCGGTTCATACCTTCACAGCCCATTACTGCTTGGACAAGGACTCCCGCCGGGATGCCTTGTTTGGTCAGGCTGTCCTCAAACACCTGTTCCATACTTAAACAACTCCTGCCCACCTTCCCTGGATGGATGCCTGAGATCCATGCGAAGATGGTTTACCCTTGGAGGGGGATCTCCCAGGCATCTTAGCTAGGGAGTCCCCATATGTGATGACGTATTCCTGCTTGTTCCTGGAGATAGCACAGTTACTTACCTGTAACAGGTGATCTCTGGGAACAGCAGGAATTAGTCATCACAACCCACCCACCTCCCCTAGGAGTTGTATCTCTATCTATCTATCTTCCTGTCCTCTCTCTCTATTGTCTCAGCTTTAAACTCGAACTGACGAGAGCTGGTCAGGAAGGCGGGAAGGCAGCGCGCATGTGCAGTGGGAGGCCCCAAAAGCTTTTAATCTGAAAAGCTGGGGAGCTTTCCCGCGCGGGCTCCGTCGGTACCGACGTACCCATATGCGATGACTAATTCCTGCTGTTCCCAGAGATCACCTGTTACAGGTAAGTAACTGTGCTTTTCCGTCCTCGCCAGAGAAAGCTGCTAAGAGTACACTGCCAAGTCCAAAAATCCCTTTTAAATAAATGTATCGGCAGGACCTGTAACAAATATAACCATCTGGGAAAGAGCGTCATCTTATATAGCGCTATCCGCCCTAGCAGCGAAGCGGTAGGTCCCTCCACTTCTGTAGCTGCTCTTTTTCCTTCCTCATCAATGGATGTACGTTCAATTGATACAACTGCGAGACCTTAGCTGGAAGCTGCATCCCTAAATATTTGAAGTGTCCCTTGGTCTACTTTAGTGGAAACACGTCCCGCCATGTATCCTGCAAGTGCTGATCCATGGGCATAGCCTCCGATTTATCCATGTTTAACTTCAATCCCGAGCATGCACCATACTCATGGAAAAGGTCAAGTAGGGCCGGTAGAGATCTTCTAGGGTTATGCAGGTGTACCAGGATGTCATCTGCAAATGCTACGATCTTAAATTGTTGGTGCCTCACTTGTATCCCTTCAACTGCCCCTGCAGCCTGAACCTTACGGAGCAAGGGCTCTAAGAACAACAGAAAGAGCATCGGTGAGAGAGGACAACCTTGGCAGGTGCCCCTACACAGTGGGAAGTCTTCTGATATGCAGTCATTGACAGCCGCAAGGGGTCCATTATACAGCAATCTCAGAGTCTTCGCAAACTGCCCAACAAACCCAAAACGATCTAACACTTTAAACAAAACACCCCCGTCAACCAAGTCAAAAGCTTTTTCCGCATCAAAACTCACTAACAAGGAGTTTAACTGTTCCACTTCACTCACCACCATGGAAGTCAGCACCCGTCGTACATTTAACACAGGATGACAGCCCCGCACAAACCCCACTTGTCCTTCCTGAATCAGGTCTGGCATAACCCTGGCCAGACGATTAGCTAATATTTTAGCCAGCAATTTATTATCACAGTTAAGCAATGATATTGGCCTTTATGAGGCAGCCTGCAAGGGATCACGACCCGGCTTGGGCAGCACTATTATATGTGTGACATTGTTTCCATAAGAGAAAGTCAGCAACTCGATAAGCTGTGTGAACATACTCTGTAAGGGGACTTTTAACCGATCCTTTATCAATTTGTACCATTCATTGCTAAATCAATCCGGCCCTGGAGTCTTGTAGGTCTTGGACTGAGCTATTGCGTATTCCACTTCTTCCAGGGCCTGCTGCTCCTCCGTCAATGCTGGAAGTACAATCCCTTCCAAGCATGCTGCTTCACCTAGTCTGGCCCCACTTCATGATAATACTTACGGAGTGCAGCTAATATTTGACTGGCCTCGGTCACCACACTATCACCATCCCTCAATGCCAAAACCCTTCTAGATCCCCGGTGCCATTTAATCAGAGAAGACATAAGCCTCCCAGCCCTATCACTGTATCTATGAAACTTATATTGATAATATAACATGGATTTGCAGGCCCTCTGGTGCAATAAAGTGTTCAGTTCTACCTGAAGTGCTATCAACTCCCCTTTCTTTACTAGCTTGAAATGCCCCCCTACCTGCCGCCAGACCTCCCTGATGTGCTTAGTCAAACCTAGTATCTGTGAGTCTATTCTCTTGTGTCGATTGCAGTCGTAACTAATTATTTCCCCATGCAAGACTGCCTTAGCAGTTTCCCAGAATCAGGGCCGGATTTACCTATACGCCATGTACGCCATGGCGTAGGGCCCACAGCTGGCAAGGGCCCACAAAATTGGAAAAAATTAGCATGGACTGACCCGCGGGGGCCCCCTCTGCAAGCTCGGTCCGTCGGTCCCTCCCTCCCTCCGTGCAGGCTGTGAGAGGCGCGAAGGGAGAGTGTCTCCCTCGCGTCTCTGTTAAGCCCGCAGGGGCTGATGGGAAATTTCCCATCAGCCCCTGCGGGCTTAACAGAGACGCGAGGGAGACACTCTCCCTTCGCGCCTCTCACAGCCTGCACGGAGGGACCGACGGATTCAGCTTGCAGAGGGGGCCCCCGCGGGTCAGTCCATGCTGCTGCGGCAGCAGAGGGGGCCCCGCGGCGGCAGCCAGCAGTTTTTTTTTTTAAATTAAATTTTACTTTAGGCCGATGGGGGGGTTGGGGAGGACTGGTAATGGGCTATTGGGGGGGCTGGAGTTGGGACTGGAAATGGGCTGGGGGGGTTAAGGCTGGAGGTGGGCTGATGGGGTTAGGACTGGTAATGGGCTGTGGGCTGTTGGGGTGGGTAGAACTGGTAATGGGCTTTGGGGGGGATAAGACTGGTAATGGGCTGTGGGCTGATGGGGCTGTCTGGTAATGGGCTATGGGGGGGCTAGGACTGGAAAGGGGCTGGGGGGGTTAAGACTGGAGGTGGGCTGATGGGGTTAGGACTGGTAATGGGCTGTTGGCTGTGGTTAGAACTGGTACTGGGAATTGGGGAGGGTTAAGACTGGTAATGGGCTGTGGGCTGATGGGGGCTGTCTGGTAATGGGCTATGGGGGGGGGCTAGGACTGGAAATGGGCTGGGGGGTTAAGACTGGAGGTGGGCTGATGGGGTTAGGACTGGTAATGGGCTGTGGGCTGATGGGGGGGTTAGGACTGGCAATGGGCTATGGGGGGCTGACTGGAAATGGGTTGATGGGGTTAGGACTGTAAGTGGGCTGATGGGGGGTTAGGACTGGTAATGGGTTATAGGGGGGGCTTAAACTGAAAATGGGGTGATGGGGGGTTAGGACTGTAAGTGGGTTGATGGGGGGCTAGGACTGGTATTGGGTTGGGGGGTTGCTAGGACTGGAAATGGGCTGATGGGTGGCTAGGACTGGAAATGGGCTGATGCAGGGACTAGAAGGGAATGGATGCTGGGTGAGGCTGGAACTAGAAGGGAGCTGATGTTGGGGGAGGATTAGAATGGGATGGGGCTGGAAGAGTAAAATGGAGAAGGGAAAAATATTTTGTGTGGGAGGGATAAAAAATCTACAATTGGCCGGGTATTGGGAGAGTAAGTGGGGATTGAGGATGGAGGGGTAAAATTTGAGTGGATGAAATAGGAATGAGGAAAGAGCAAAAGGAGAAAGATTAGTATGTTAAAGCAGATGTAGAGAGAGAATGGAAAAAAACTAGAAGAGAGAAGAAAGGACAAATGGACAGCAGACGATGGAGAGTTAGCAGAAGACACGAAGAAACCAGAAGAAAGTGGCTGGAGCAATTGCAGCTGAAAAAAATGCACAAAAGGTAGAAAAATATCTCTTTATTTTGAATTTATTAATTGGAATATGTCAGCTCTGGTAAATGTGCATCATTAACGTCTGCGCTTTGTTTAGTACAAGAGCAAATTAATGTATAGTTTTATTTCTACAGTGTTGTACATTCCAAGTTTGGCTTTTGGGATTCCCAGTTTAATTATTGTCTTCCTGTTTCTAAATTGTGATTACTTGTTTGGTGATGGTCTATGTTCTGCATGTGTAACTGAGCTGAGGTGTTCTGTTTATATAATTCCTATTTGACATTGCCACTTGTTCTCTTTCCCCAGTAGGTCATGTATTGTTGTTCTCTGAAATGTATTGGTTTAATATTTGCAGTGTTGCCTTTTGATTGGTAGAGTATGGTGCTTTGTGAGTCCTGGTAGTGCTGTTAGGATACGGCGGGTTTGCTATGGGTTCTAAATGGGCAGTGTTTGTAGTAGTTCCTAATGTGTCTGGCAGTTGGCACTGGATTATAGTAATGTAGAAATCTTTTAGTCTTTCTTTATCCATACACTCATTAAGAGGCACGTTTACTAAAAGTTAGTATATGGTAACATTATGCAAATATTTATGCAAATGAGGCCCCTTATGCAAATGAGGCCTCGCACCCCCCTTGGGCCGCCCCTGCTGGGGGCCCACAATTTTTGTTGGCGTAGGGCCTCACTCAAGGTAAATCCGGCCCTGCCCAGAATAGTGGGGGGTTGTCTTGGTGAGGGGCATTGGTGGTGGCATAGTCATCCCACTTATCCTCCATAAATCTTTTAAAAGAGAGTTCATCTTTCAAATGTATTGGGAACCGCCATCTCCGAGCATCTGAATACTTCCCCAGCAACCTCACTTCCATCCATACCGGTGCGTGATCCGAAATCACTATGGTCCCAATCTCTGCCTTCCTAACCTGTGGTAAGATTGCTGCTGAGACCAACCAGTAGTCAATAATAGATAAAGTCCCATGGGCCCGGGAAAGGTGAGTAAAGTCTCGTTCCTGCGGGTGAAGAACCCGCCAAACATCTACTAAATCTTTGCGCTCACACAAGTTCTCAATGTCCCTTCTAGACCCCATCCCCTTTTCCCTTCTCGGGGGTGCCTCATCTTGAGCTGGATCCAGAACACTGTTAAAATCTTCTCCCATCATCAGAGAGTAATGTGGAGACTGATCCAATATCTTCTCCAGAGCCCCAAAAAAGGTGCAGTCTGGGATATTGAGCCCATATACATTACAAAACGTGCAAGAATTGTTCAACAGCTTCCTGGCTACAATCACGAGCGCCCCTGTGGGTCTACAATCTACTGCTCTAAAGTGAAGTCAAGCCCTTTACTAATTAAAATAGCCACCCCCACTCTTCACGAGCTTGCTGCTGCCCCAAAGGACTGTCCCACCCACCAACGTTGTAGCTTTGCATGCTCTTGCTCATCCATATGAGTTTCCTGAAGATACACACAGCTGCCTTCAGATCTCTCAGCTGCTTGAACACTTTATATCATTTTATTGGGGATCCCAGCCCACACACATTCCAAGATATACAGCGGATCAGCTGATCAGCCATACCCATTTGATGTTCGAATACATTTTCTCTCTAAAGACCATACATTATACTCCAGGTCCCTGCCCAGGCCCAGAGACCCGCTCTCCTTCTTAGAAACATAGAAACATAGAAATATGACAACAGAAAAAAAACACATGGCCTATCTAGTCTCTCCTTCCATATCAATAACTACAACAGTCCCTTTTTTTCCTTTAGAGATCCTCTGTGTTTGTCCCATGCTTTTTTGAATTCAGATACTGTCCTCATCTCTACCACCTCCACTGGGAGACTATTCCATGGATCCACCACTCTTTCCTTAAAGAAATATTTCCGCATATCACTCCTGAATCTATCACCCTTCACCCTCATCCCATGTCCACTCGTAGCAGAACTTACTTTCAATCAAAAGAGGCTCTCCCCCTGTTCATTTATGCCATGGAGGTATTTAAACATCTCAATCATATCACCTCTATCCCGCCTTTCCTTTAAGGTGTACATATTAAGATCCTTAAGTCTGTCCTCATATGCTTTATAATGAAGACCACTAACCATTTTAGTAGCCACCCTCTGTACTGACTCCATCCTGTTTATATCCTTTTGAAGGTGCGGTCTCCAGAATTGCACACTATACTCCAAATGAAGTCGCACCAAAGACTTATACAGAGGCACTATCACCTCCTTTTTTCTGCTAGCTATTCCTTTCCGTATGCACCCAAGCATCCTTCTAGCTTTTGCCATCACCTTTTCTACCTGTTTAGCTACTTTAAGATCATCAGACACTACCACGCCTAGGTCCCGCTCTTCTTTAGTGGACAAAAGTACTTCACCCCCTAAACTATATTGCTCCCTTGGATTGCTACAGCCCAAATGCATGACCTTACATTTTTTAACATTAAATCCCAGTTGCCAAATTCTAGACCATTCTTCAAGCTTAGCTGGATCCCTCCTCATGTTATCTACATCTTCCTGGGTCTATTGCAGATTTAGGTATCATCCACAAAGAGGCAAACCTTACCCGACAGCCCTTCCGCTATATCACTAACAAAGATGTAAAAAAGAATCAGACCAAGGACAGATCCCTGGGGCACACCACTGGTAACATCCTTCTCCTCAGAGTGAGCTCCATTTACCTGTACTCTTTGTCGCCTCCCACACAACCAATTTCTAATCCAAGCAGTAACTTTAGAGTCCATCCATAGGGTGCTCAGTTTGTTTATAAGTCGCCTGTGAGGAACAGTATCAAAGGCTTTATTGAAATCTAAATACACTATATCTAGGGCTCTCCCTCGGTCCAACTCCCTGGTCATCCAGTCAAAGAAATCAATCAGATTTGTCTGACAAGACCTGCCTCTGGTGAATCCATGCTGCCTTGGCTCCTGTAATCCGCTGGACTCCAGAAACCTCACTATTTTCTCTTTCAGCAGCGTTTCCAATAATTTACTCACCACCGAAGTTAAACTAACCGGCTTGTAGTTTTCAACTACATCCTTACTTCCATTTTTGTGTAAAGGCACCACATGAGTCTCTCTCCAGTTCTTTGGCACCACTCCTGACTCCAACGAGGCATTGAAAAGGTCAGTCAGTGGAGCTGCTAGAACGTCCCCAAGTTCCCTCAGTATTCTAGGTTGTATCCCATCCGGTCCCATTGCTTTGTCTACTTTACGTTGAGCTAGTTTCTCACAAACACAGTCTTCTGAAAATTATTCCAGATGTCTCTCACTTCTGTTCCTGTTTGTGGGTGTTTTCTGAGGTCCTGTTCCTGGTTTTTCATCTGTGAACACAGAACAGAAATATTTGTTAAGCAATTCCGCTTTATCCTCATCAGCTTCTACATATTCCTCCCCTTCACCCTTGAGACTGACAATACCACTTTTGCCCTTCCTCTTCTCACTAACATATCTGAAAAATGTCTTATCCCCCCATTTTATTGCATTGGCTATTTCCTCCTCTTTTTGAACCTTTGCTTTCCTGACTACTTTGCTAACTTCTCTAAGTTTTTCCAAATATAGATGCCTGTCTTCCTCTCTCTGTGATCTCTTGTATTTCATGAAGGCCTCCCTCTTTTTCTTCACCTTTTCAGCTACTTCTTTCGAAAGCCATAGCGTTCTCCTTTTCCTTTTACCTTTATTTACCATTTTAACACCGCTTCCACCCGTCTGGTCCACGCCAACCACCAGATCCCCACCCCTTCCCCTCCACCTTCCCACCTTCCCACCCTCCCCCTCCCCAACCCCCCTTCCTCTCTCCTATCTCACTCCCCCGCCCCAATTTGTTACCTCATCTCGGCCCTCTCCCAGGCATCGCTTTCTGGAGGGCAGTGATGCAACGGGGCTCCTCACCCTCTAGCAGTACCCCTTGTCCTTTCTACCTGTCTCCCCTCTTATATTCAGGTGCTCCATGGCATATTCAGAATTTGGGATATTGTTTTATGCTGCAACCCTGATCTATACATCTCCACAATTTGTCTCTGACCTGTTAGGAATGCTCCTTGGTCTTCATGTTGCTTGCTTAATGGTGTTGCAGATTCCGAGCCTTTTGGAACAGGTATATTGTACAAGCATCATGTGACAGATAATATGACACTGCTGACCTAATTATGTGACATCTGTGGTTAATTGGTTGGACCTGATCTTATTTAGTAGTTTCATAGACATTCACACCTTTTCAGTTTTTACTTGTTTTTTATATATACAAGGTATTTTATTGTAATTTCACTTCACCAATTTGGGCTATACTGTTAGGTCGTTTACCTAACATCCAAATGACCCTCCATCTTCATTCCAGGTTCTACATCATGCGACAAAACAGGACTCATACCAAGGGGATGAATACTTTTGCAGGCCACTGTGGGTCATCAGTGCATCCACATTTGTTTGTATGCAGTTCTGGTGCCCGCCCCTTCAAATGGATGTTCACAGGTTGGGGTCAATACAAAGGATGGCTACTAATATGGTTGATGGTCTACATTTTGGACATCTGAGGATGGACCTATGGATCTTTTAGATATACTTTGGTGGGACAGCAGGATGGCGGTGATATGATTGCAACATTTGTATACCTCCATGGCATGTATGCACAGGTTGGGAGCATGCTCTGCTACAGTGTGACATTGGATGGGAGTGGTAGGGGATAGACTCAGGTGTAGAATGCAGGGATGTTTCTTTTGCAGACACAGTGGTGGCTGAATGGGATATTCTCCCATGGAAGGTGGTGGTGTTGTGGATAGTAACTATCTTCATAGGGCATGAGGCAGACACAGGGATCTCTCAGGGGACATGGGGACTGTTGTAGTGGTTGTTATGGGAGGGCAGACTAGTTAAGCTGTATGGTCTTTTTCTGCCATCATGTTTCTATGTTTCTATTATGCTGTGTTTTGGTTGACAGTATCAGGCCATGTTGCTGCACTGTTACACATGGTTGGTGTGTTTCACTGTGTTCGTGTTTCCTTTCAGTATGTGCTTTCCCTTTTGTCCTTTCTGCCTGCATTACCACCTGGCTTTTCTCTTGGCCACTGTGTTTTTGTTAGCTTGTTTCCTGTGGGGGCCCAGATGTGTGTTTACAGACATTTGGTCGTGTGGTGGGTCCAGCTAATCCTTGTTCCCCTTTGTCCTTTTACTTTGCAGCTACTTCCTGACTCTTTGCAATGTTGTTGTCCTACCACATGCATTTCCACTGCCTCCCTCCTTTCCTGCTTTGACCTAGTTACTGCGCTAGGATGGTCTTGATGCGCTCCCAGCCCCTGAGTGCTGTAGTTAGGGCTGGCTGTCTGTGTGCCATGGGGAGCAGGGCACGCTCATTTTCAATCACCAGCCTGCAGAGCAGATGGGACTGCCTCTGAAAGGTTTACTTGGTGAGTTACCATTTTCTGAGGTGTTGTATGGGTCGTGCTGCGGATGGGGGGGGGGGGTGGAGTAATCACTTCATCCTGTTTCCTGTCGCACATGGGAGACAATGCAGGTGGGGCCGTTTTCGGACTTACATGCCCACGTCATAGTTTCCGGATCTGCACGTGCAAGTTGCACAGGTAGGGCGGGGTCAGGTTGAACGTGCGCTACATGTGTAATGGCATAGACGTCTAGTGCCGTATTCTGTGCGCGGCAGCATGTCATTGCGACTGGGCACGGAATCCTGTCTTCGGTGGGGACATGCACGTGTTGTGCGTTTACCTCTGCCCGGCACGTCCTTCTCTGAATCACCCCCCAATTCTCTTTCCCCTCCCCAAGATAATAATTTTTGTGCATGATGCCTCTGTTTATTGTGAGACTTGAGTGCTCTTATAATAGTCTTAATATTAACAGTAAAGAGTGAACGATTGCCACCGCAGCCATGTTCTCCACTTTTCCTCCCCTCTCCATCTTTTCCCTTCCTTTCTCCTTTCCCGTTCCTGGAATAGGGGTAAAAAAAATAATTTTTTTAATTTAAATTTTGGAAGAATTGTTTAAGAAATATAAATTAAAAAATATTTATTTAAATATTATTATTATTATTATTATTTTGTTTAGGTTTTTGGATTACATGTTTGATGTGACACGTTACTGATATGGTTTGTACTTGTTTATAGTTTACAGACTTCATTTCAGGTTGGTTATCTTATATCATCCTAGCATTTTGAAAGATAACACCTTCTTCCTATTTATAGGTATTTTTTGGTTTTTATCTTAATTTATGGATTTATTTATTTGATTTTTTAAATTATTTTTATGCATGTGTATGGTAATGATTTTTGGTTGCACAGTGCCCTTTATGATGGCTTTAGATCCATATCTGTTGACAATTTGTTTTGTGCCACTGTTTTATCTGTAAGAGTTTTAGGATTGCTGTCTGGTTTTACACAATTTTTTTATATGTGTTTATACATTTTGAGGCACATTCAGGTTTGTGCATCCCTGGGCCATCTGGATGTCTAGACATTTGGACGGCCAGGGGATGCACGCATTTCGGCTCCAGCGGGCTAGATGTCCTCACGGGAGCAGAATCGTATCACAATGGCTGGATGTCCGGGATGTGCCTTGATTCAGGCACACTGGAAGTCCAGCCACTTGCCTGCCTAACAAAGTCAGGCTCCCTCATGGAGCCGCAGTGCCATGGCACCTCATCGCTATGGCACCACAGCTCCATGAAGGAGCCACGATCACCAGCAGCATCGGTTGTAGGCCTGTTCCTCGCAGTCCGACCCCCGATTGGGCCTCCCACGGCAGGGGTTGGGCTGCAGGGAGCCCCCTGCACCCCTTCACCTCAAGCTTGGCTCTCTGCACCGCCATTCCCTGATGTCCAGGGGGACTTATTCCATTTCCAAGGTGGACCCCGGACGTACAGGGCCGACCTCAGAATTGACCTTGTATGTCGGGAGTTGCATCCTTGCCTATCGCCTGCCCTCGCTCCTTCCCTGGCCACCCCGTCCCGCCCACAAACAGAGCTCCCTGCACAAGTGGCCTGTACATGTGGGGAGCTCTGCATCCATAGGAGATATCCAGCTGTTTAGCAGATCTTGACATCCGGATCAGACATCCAGACCTGCTAAACGGAGATCAGAATGACCCCCTTTTTATATGTGTTTTTATATTTTTCTATCATTTTTGTCATGCTTTATGTAGTTTTATTTTTCATTGTTGATTTTACAGACCTCTGCCACAGGCGTGTTTTGCAAAACTCGGTTGAGTCGGGTCTCAGTTAAGCAACATCGAGAGTCTTAGCCTGGTCATTCTCTGTTGGTTCTTCTTTATTGCATTCTACATTGCTCATTTATGGAGAGACCTTCCATTTGTTCCCTTCTCTGGTTGTCACCCCATTGCTGTAATGTCTAGAATACTCCACTCAGTGTTGCTTGACTGAGAACTAACACTGCAGTAACTGGACTAGGTATGCTAAGTGATGGAAAAATTAGGGAAAAATATTCTGTTCTGGCTGAGCTGGAGGTCCAAAGGAGCAGCAGCAAGTTCCCAAGTCAAAAAGAAAAAAACCCAAAATAAAATGATCTTAAGTTTTGACATGGATTTTTAGATTATGCATAGAACACTTTGGAGCTATTAGGTGGAGAATGGACAGGATCTGGGCCTTACAGTTAGCATGAAGATTGTTACCACACATTAACTGTTAACGCAATAGATAAATGTATTTTTTAACTGCTTTTTGAATGAAGAGCCATGACAGTGTTATCTCCGGAAACAAGCAGGAATACAGTCTTCACATATGGGTGACATACTGTAGGTACCAACAGAGCCTGCACGGAACGCTCCCCAGCGTCCGATAGGAAAGCCTTTGGGAGCACTCCACTGTACGCCTGCTTTCCCACCTTCCCAACTCCTCTCTTCAGTTCATGTCATCCTGTCACCGCCGAAAAACTTTATCTTTTTGTATGGAACATAGTGCTTCTGCCTTCCCGTCGACGCCGGTCGCGATAATTTTTTTTTGTAATTTAGTTTTTATTAACACACCACTTAGTATAAATCTCAGAACCATGAAAACCAAACCTGAAATACACAATCTTTCCCTCCCACTGTACAGTCCATATGGCTTCTTCCAAATAAGGAGAATCCTCTCTTCCATAACTAAACTTAAATATACATTATTTTAACTTATTGATTTATTCAGTTCAACTAGCTTATCACTGCACTCTAGTTAACTACATTTTCCAAACTTTATGCTCCTGCTTTTTCATTTTATACATCGATATCCTATTAATAAAATATTACTTTTCTCCCTAGAGCGTTGTGCTGGTGTGTTTATTTTCCTGTTCTACAAAGACACCCTGCTACCTCTCAATACAAAATACAAATTACAAAATACCCTCCTCCCCACCCTACCTACCCCCAGACCTTGTCCCTACTATCCTTAGTTGCCCTGCTCTTCAAAGTTGCTGCATCTCCTATCTCTCCCATTCCTTTGTTCCCCTTTAGCTTCAGAATATTTTTTAATTTCACCTACCTCCATTCCTCATATCACTTCCATAGTTCTTGGTAGGCTCTTTTTTATGTTGTCTGTAAGCCTCCACTGCACATAGGCCCCACACTCATTCCAATTTGTTGGCCACCACTGCTAGTGTTGGAACATCTAGTTTTTTCCACCAAGTCAATAAAAACATTCTGGTAGTTACTATACATACCCAAGGAATATCTCCAGCCCCTTGTGCACACCCTCCCATACGTCATTCAATAACACTTTCTCCAGGGTCATTTGAATGTGCACCTGGGTGATCTCCTTATACAGTCCCTCCACTGCCTTCCAAAGTGCCCTCATCTTGAGGCATTTCCATAGAAGGTGCAGGAGGTCCCCTCTTTCCCCACATCCTTTGCAACAATCACTGGTGCTTGACTTATCTGTAGCCTGTGCTTTTACTGGGGTCCAATACATTCTGAGTCGCAGCTTTATACTGTTTTCTAGAAATGGTATGTCCCTTATATATTTTCCTCCACATTTCTTAATTTCTTTCTCCCGGCAGGTCTGCCTCCCACTGTTCTTGGCTCATCATACCTGTCTCTGTTACCCCCCTCAGCACTTCATATAAAGCAGACAGTAAGCCCCTCTGGTTTATTTTCTTCTCCATCAATTCCTCAAAGTTGTTAGGTCTTGTCTGTAAATCAGATCTTCGCTCTTTCTGTTGCAAATAATACCACAGCTGAGTTTATGCATAATAGTCGGTGTTCCTTAGGCCAAATGAAGCCTTCAATTCATCAAAGGATTGAACTTTGCCTTTCTGATCTATCATTTGTCCCACCCAACACAACCCTTTCTGGGCCCAAACTTTATGTCTCCCCCTCCCTGCCCAGGGTAAAGCCCGTTAGGGTAAAGGCCCTCCTTGACACCCACTTCCCAACTAGCAACTGTTTCTGATATTTTCTCCATATTTGGAATGTTGCTCTCTTGAAGGGGTTTTCAATTCCCTTACCTCCCATCCTCCGCTCTGGGTCCCACATCTGCGACTCTAAGGATTCAGTCCCTCCTTGCTCTATGTCTACCCATTGTGGGGTTTCCCCAGTGCCCTGCCATGTGAACAGAGCCTTCAACTGGGACACAGCATAATATGTTTGTAGGCAAGGCAC
The DNA here is from genome assembly GCA_033557465.1 of Ichthyophis bannanicus. NCBI lineage: Eukaryota > Metazoa > Chordata > Amphibia > Gymnophiona > Ichthyophiidae > Ichthyophis > Ichthyophis bannanicus. Next base: position 71,345,538 of record CM066034.1, read on the forward strand.
CCCCAATCCCCCCTCCTCCTATCGCCTATACATTACCTGGCATGCCACCTGTGGAATTTTCCTTTCCCATATATATTTATTTTATTTATTTATTTATTTATTTAACAGGTTTTATATACCGTTTTATCATTTCAATCAAAGCGGTTTACATTGAAACTTAAACTTGGTAATGTACATTAAATAGGGACATTGATAACTTGGATTTTTTTCTGAGACAATGGAGGGTTAAGTGACTTGCCCATTTCATTATAAGATCCTGCATACTTTTCATCAACGCCTGTGGTACTGCACAGGGAAGAGATGCAAAAAAATACAAGATCCTTGGCAATACATTAATTTTTATGACTGCAATCTGCCTACTCCATGTCAGATGGATTCCAGACCATCTGAATAGTTCTTTACTGATTTGATCTATTAGGGGTTTGTAATTCCTTTCTCTTAAATTTTCTAACGCTGTCCCAATTTGTATGCCTAGGTACCAGAATACTTTATTCACCCATTTAAAGGGGAATCTGGTCTTCAGCCTTTCTGTCAGCTGCTGTGTTAAGTTTATCCCCATGATTTCAGTTTTAGTCAGATTCAATTTATATCCTGCCACAGCACTATATCGGCCTATTGCCTTCATCAGTACTGGTAAGGTAATGAATGGTTGGCTCAGGTAAAAATAACATCGTCTGCAAACAGGGCTAGTTTATTTTCTGTTGCTCTTATCATTATCCCTTTTATATTTCTTTGCTGTCTTATATACACCGCAAGCGGTTCTATCGCTAGAACAAGCAAAAGGGGCGACAAGGGGCACCTCTGGCGTGTTCCCTCTCCAGAGCAAAACTTTCTGAGTATCCCCCATTTATTATGATCTGTGCCCTTGGGTTAGCATACAGTGCTTGAATCCCCATCAGGAATATCTCTCCTATCTCCATCCGCTCTGGTGTTGGAACATAAATTGCCATTCTACCCTTTCAAACGCTTTTTCAGCGTCGACCATAGGGAGTGCTGCTTCTTTTCCTGAATGGTTTAAATGCCATATTATATTTAATATTTTCTGTATATTAGCTCCTCCCTGTCTACCTTGTATAAAGCCTGTTTGATCTTTGTGTATCAACTTGAAGATCACTCTCTGCAACCAAGTCGCCAAGGTCTTGGCCAGCAATTTGGCATCTAGATTAATTAATGAGATTGGCCTATAAAACCCTCAGACACTATTGTCTTTAGGAGAACTGTTATTCCCGCTTCCCCTATTAATGCCAGGACACCATTCTCTTGTAAGGCCTCATTTAGCACCTGTGTTAACACTGAAGCTACCTGATCTTGCATCAGCCGGTAGAACTTAGCAATTAGCCCATTCAACCCGGTGCTTTCCCGGGTCTTGATTGTCTTAACTGCTATCCTAACCTACCCTGGTAGGCTACTGGAGTAGCCTAGACCCTTGATCTTCTGTCTAGTATCCAGAAGATCAAGGTTTTGATACCCACTGGCACTCTTTGTGACCTTGGGCAAGTCATTTTACTCTCCATTGCCTTGGAAGAAAAGGCCTGCTAATCTACTTCCAGTGATATACTGCCAAGAAAACCCATAGGCAGCTAGGTTGCCAGGAGTCAGCACTGACTTGACAGCACAAAAAAAAAAAATCTCCCCTTCACTTATTTCCTTCTCTAATCATTGCTCTTCTTCTGCTGTCAGTTTTGGTAGATGGCATTCTGCCAAGAATTGATCTCCCTGCTCCCTTCCCCCTTTACCTTTACCCTTTATTGCTTTTGTACAATTCCCTGTAGAACTCCCTAAACACCTGCTGTATCTCAAACGTTTGATACACCATTTCCCCCGTTGTGTTCCTTATCCCGGTGATATTAGCCGCTTGTTTTTTTGCTTTTAACTTGCTAGCCAAATTTGCTGTTCAAGTTTTACTCCAGCGTTCTAGTGGTGCGCTATCTAATTGATTCAAGGTTGATTCGGTGGTCACTGTACCCTGGAGAAGGCTTCTGCTGAAACACGTGTAGGGCTGACCCTTGCGACTACAAATAAAAGCTCTGTCTGTCAGTGGTGTGGCTCTGCCTGCTCCCTTTTGTTTGTGCTTCACTATTGCAGGAGAGGTGTTCTTTCTGTTTCCTACAATGCCATATGTCCACTAGGCCTAACTTTCTTTCAACTTTATGAGGCTCTGCCTATCTTTCCTTCTCCCCTCCACTTTCCCCCCGCTGTTATCCAGCATGGGATTAGCAGTCAAATTATGATCCCATCCTACTATGATCGGTACCTTCCCAAACGTTTCCAGTTCTTTTGTCATTTTCTCATAAAATTCCCCTTGTTGTTCATTTGGTCCATATACGCTGACCATCCACACTTCCTCTCCAGCCACTCTCAAGCGCATTCCCACCCATCTCCCTCCCTTATCCCAACATTCGCCTACTACCGCCTCCTTATATTGTGCACTTAGCATTATCCCTACCCCTCTTTTCCTTGGATTGGCTCATTGCCTTGTCAGAACCACTAGAGGGTAATGTTTGGTTTGTAGCATATGCTCCTGTCTGCTTGGAGCCTCTGCCCTTCCCATTCTAGCAGGCAGTGTTTATGCCACATTTGGAGCCCCTTTACATTTATCGTTGCCAGTGTAAATTGTTGTTGAGTGCTTTTTGTCCTATGCAGCCTCTCCTTCATATCATCTCCTTTCCTTTCTTCAACCCCACTTCCCCCTCCCCTCCCTCCCCCCTCATTTCCTCCCTTCTTCCTCCTCTTCCCCCTGCTCACCTCCTCTCTTGATTCATAGAGCTGTCAGGAGTAGTGCTCACCCTGCCCCCCTCCTCTTCCCCTGTCCCTCTCTTATTCCTTCCCCCTTATCCTCCCTTTTCTGCCCCTCTCATTTAGATCCCCACCCCCACCTGATCTTCCTGCTTCATATTCCATCCTGTTTACCTTATATTCCCTCCATTCAATAGTCTCCCCGTATTGGGGTTATATCAACTATTAGCAACATCAACAACATCAACATGCCCCCCTTGAACATGAGGTTAAACCCTTTCATGCATTACTATTCTACCATTTTATACCCTGCACCCTGGCTTTTCCGGAGAGTTACTTTCACTCCCCTTCACATATTAGTCTCTTCAACTTCTGGTCCCAATTAACCAGAATGGTTCTTAATCCACCGTGATTTGGCAACAGGCTCATGGTTCCCTAATATATCCAAGTCCTTTCCATTCATCACTTCACTCCCTTTGGTATTGCCGCTTGATTATTTCTCTGACCCTCTGGTGCTTTCTCCCCGTTCTGGTGCGCCTCCGTGAGCATTCTTGGCCTATTCTCCTGGCTCCACTGCTCATGCTCACATCTCGCTGACACTTCCCGCCTCCTGTTGCGCTTTTAGGGCCTCTGTAACTGTTTGAACCTGCCAGCTTTTCTCATCCTTTGAGAAGATGAGCCCAGAGAGATAAAGCCATATGTACCTAATATCTGCTGCTGGGAGGCTCTTTGTGATTGGTATCATTGCTCTCCTTCTCTACAGGTTACCCACAGATATATCCGCGAATATTGCCCTTGCCACATGAAGTTGCCTTATTCTCACATTTTTAAACCTATGAATTCATTTATTTCATAGTCTTGTATGCATATTATTATGTCCCTGGGCCGGTCTCTCCTTGCCATGCCAAATGCCCGGTGCGCCTGATCCAGCACAATTTTATCGCGTAGTTGTTCTTCCCCTCCCTTGCAGAGTGCCTCTAAGCAGACTACCTCTGCAACTCTGTTACAGTCTTTATAGTCGGGGCCTTCCGGTATCCCTCTGAGTCTTAAATTGTGTCTCCTCGATCTGTTCTCTAAGTCCTCAATTTTATATAGCAGCTGTTCTTTCCACTCTTCCTCTTGTGTGCCTCATTCTTCCCATTTTTGTCCAGAGTCTCTAGGCGGTTTTCATGGTCTCCCATCCTGCAGTTGAGCTCCACTATTTCCTCCTTCATACCTCCCATGATTTTGCCAAGCTCTATTTTCATCACCTGCACACCTCTTGTTTAATCTCATTGATCCATTCCCGCATTTCTTCTCTGTTTAAATGTTGGGGTGGATGTCCCTCCTCAGTCACCCCACTCTGCACTTTTTGGCCAATATCCACGTTATCATTCCCCTCCTCCATCTGGCTGCCACTGCCTGCCATTTTTGCATCCCTACTTGCAGCCGTCGGGCCGGTATATGCAAACTTTTAAATTGGTTGCCTTTCTTTTAGTGGTCATCTTGCTGGTTACTTTTGCCTCTTCCCGGATACTTTCCATTACCTGGTAAGATGCCTTTTAAGGGATACTTCTTCACTTTTCTCGGGGATGACTCCGGAGCTGATCGCTCATGCAGCCATTTCATTGGGTGATGTCATTTCCTGCCCTGATGATTATTTTTTATTTTATTTTTATTTTTCCCTTTCACGCGGTTTTCACCCCTAAACTAGGCCTTTAGGCCTCCGTAGCCTTATATTCATTCTGAAGAAACATTTTTGAGGTATGGAAACGCCAACTAGTGGTTTTAAAAAGTGTAGCAAGTGTGCTGGTACCATATCAGTCACTGATAAACATGACTGGTGTCTCAAATGTTTGGGACCTGAACATTAACCCAATTCTTGTCCTTTGTGCCAACAAATGACAAAGAGAGGCCTAAAGAACTGAGCCAGACAGTTTGGATCATTGTTCGCCTCAGTCTCGATGTCAGTGGCATCCACTTCTTTGAGGGCATCGTCTTCCTTTCATGGGTCTCAGGTTTCTTCAAACATAAAAGTACGTCTAAGTCTCCGGCCATTCCAAAACCATCAGCATCGGCATTGAAGACTGATTCCGAGACCAGAGAGAAGTCTGAGTATAAGCATCGCAACTCCCCTAGGGGTGTTTCCGATGCAGACCGGCCAGCTAAACAGCCCCGATGGGAGGATCTGTCTTCCAAAGCACAAGGCAGGCTTCGAGGAGCTAACCTATTGGGAGCCACCAGTTCTGGGATGGTGGACCAAAGTCCTGTTGGAGATTCCACCCAGACATCGGCCATCTCCCTGGACCAGCACATGCTGGCTCTCGAGAGGAGTTTGGCCGCACTCCTGGCAGCCTCGGTACCAACAACATCGAGAGCTCCAGTGCAGGCTTTGGCACCGAGCCTTCAGCCATGTATATCGGCCCTGATGCTGGCCCCCGAACTGGTATTGACAGAGATCCTGAGAGTGGTACCGCCATTGGAACCAACCCGGTCCCCCGGTATCCAACTGACTCAACCTGATGTAGCTCTCGGTTCCGATACTTACGAGCATCGGTATCAGAATTGACCTTTGACATCTATGAAACATTGGGGCCGAACTCAGAATTACCGATATTTTGACTTCTTGCCAGACTCAGATTCCAGTTCTTCAGAGTCTGATGAGGAATCACTCGTATCCAAAACCTCAAAGCACAGCTCAGACTCCAAGAAGAAGAAAACTTTGAGATTCCTGCCAAAATCACCACAGGATCATCAAGAGTCTCAAGCCTCGATTGTAAATGGGCCCTGGCGTTCTACCTTCAGAGGACTCAGGATCATCACAAATCTTCACAACTCTTCGTGTCATTTGACCCCACTCATTTGGGGCTACAGGTAACTAAGCGAATGCTTTCCAGATGGATAGCAGACTGCATTGCTTTCGCTTATGATAAAGCAGGTTACTTATTGGTCCTCCAGTTTAGTCCTCCACCTCTGGGTTGTGCACCTCCTCCTGCAGCTTGGAGACTGGGCATGTCACAAAACGTGACATCACTGGATATCTTCTGCTGGCCTCTCCCAACATCCTTAGTGTGTCCAGTCTCCATGCAGCAGGAGGATGGTGTGAGCCTAGGTGCTGGGCTCACTAGAGAACAGATAAGGACCTGTTAGAGTAGGGTTTACCTAATTGGATTTAATTTCAATTTAATTTATCTCTAATTTTACATTTTGTTTAATTTGAGTACTGTTTCTTGTCTCTTCCTTCCACCGATGCAGATCTCTCCCCCTTGATCAGTACGGGGGAGAGCAGTACAGGAGAACCGCTTTAGTTTTCGGCATCACGGAGCTGCCGCGTCTGCAGCTTCGCGCTCTTCTCCTCTGCTGGTGACTTACCTGTCAGTTGCCCGCTCATATTCAGCGGAGCGGAGCCTCGGGGATACATCACCTCGATTGCGGTGGTCAGGATCGCGGTACTTCGGTGACCATAAGTACCGGCATTAGAGTGACGTGTTGAGCGGGGAGCCGACTGCCGACGTGCTGAGAGAGGCCTGGCGATTTTGGCACCCTTTTTTGCCTTGCAGCCAGCCGCGGTGGCCATTTTGTCGGCGTGCTGCCTGCATGTGGGCAGGCAGCTGAATCCGCAGCATTTTGGAATCCAGGATTAGGCTTAGTTTTCTGTGTTGCTTTCCTTTTCTTTTGCAGTTAATTTCCTGATTTTTTGATTTATTGGCGTTTAAGTTTATTTTAAGGCACCCACTGAGTTAGGTGGCAGAGCCACTTCGGGGGTGCACAGTAGGAACCCTTGGTTGGGCAATCTTGGTTTTTTGAAAAAAACAAACAAAAAAAAAACCCGGAAGAACATACTATAGGGATATCTATATAAAAAAACAAACAATAAACATAAGAGACACATAAGAAGGCGGAGTCTATTGTCTGCAAAGTGCCAGCCATAACATCGTGGCCTCAGTGTGTAGTGTGCGGTACCTGTAGGGGGACTATCGCCGACTCTGGGATTTGCCGTGGCTGCACGCAAGTCTCTACCAGTGTGGAACAACAAATGGAAGTTAAGGTGGCTCAGGACGTTCAAGGGCCCTTGGCGGCATATGACACAGCGGAGCTGTGGTCCACCTCGCCAGCGGTCGGGCTCGAATCGACAGCTGGCCCGTCGAGGGCTTTGCCGACTTCGGGTCCGCAGCCCGATGATTTATGCCCTGACTTCGTCTTAATCATGCATCAGGCTTTCTGTTTACGGCGACAGGGGAAAGTGCCGGAGCCTCTGTCCTGATGGAGACACCGCAGTGGCCAAGCCCGGCCGCGGCGAGTACCAGTTCCATGAGACCACCAAAGCAGGCGAGGGCTTGGGAGCCGTCCATTTCTAAATTGGAGGGACAGGAGTCGGAGGAACACGACGTTGACCTGGAAGGTGGAGATGAGGAGTTGGAAGAAGGAGAGATTCTTGAACCGGAGGATCAGGCAAAGATTATTCGGGTGTTCTGGAAAGAGGAATTGACAGCGCTTATCACGGAGTCTCTGCAGATGCTCAAACTTGCTACGGAGTCGCCTGCGGAAGACGACAATGGGGAAGACCCCATTATTCAGGCAGTGAGGCAAACGCAGGTGGTGTTTCCCGTTCACAAGGTAGTAGACAGGATGATACAGGATGAATGGGATCAACCGGAAGCTGGGCTACGAGGAATTCACATCATGAATAGACTCTAGCCTTTAGCGGATAAGGACAAGGAGAGATTTAGGTCGCCAAGAATTGATGCAGCAGTGTCAGCGGTAACCAAGAAAATCACTATTTCAGTTGAAGGCAGCTCTGCCTTGAAGGATGCACAGGATAGAAAGTTGGATGGTTTGTTGAAGCAATCATTTGAGGCCATCGCGGTGTCATTACAGGCTTCCATTTGTGGAGCGTTGGTGGCAAGAGCCTGTCTTCGGTGGTCACAGTGTCTTCATCACTCGGCTCAGATGGAGCAGGAGGGCCTGAGTGAGCTGGATCGCATGGAGTCTGGGACGGCTTACTTGTCAGATGTACATTATGATTTGATCAGAGCTCTGGCTAATAGTATGGCGTCGCTCATGGCCGCCCACAGATCCCTGTGGTTGCGAAATTGGGCGGCAGATAGTTCTTCTAAAGCACGTCTCGGTAAGCTCCCTTTCAAAGGAAAATTGCTGTTCGGGGAGGATCTCGATAAGTTGGTTAAGGACTTAGGGAAGTCTAAAGGTGGCCGACTGCCGGAGGATAAGCCGAAGCAAGGGAAGTCCGCTTCGAACATTCAGGGTGCCTTTCGGGATTTTCAGAGGTTTCGGACTTCTCGCTTGGGCGGATTCCAAAGAGGATGTTTCGCTTCTCGAGCCCAGGAGTTTCGGGGCTTTCGCGGAGCAGGGAGAGGTTTTGCGGCGGCATCCGCAGCTTCCAATCAAAAACCTCAATGAAGTAAGAGGGGCCTCGTCAGGAAGTTTGCTGATAGGTGGGTGACTTCGGAACTTTCTTCCCGCCTGGGCCCAAATAACAACCGACCGGTGGGTGTTGGAGATAATCCGGTACGGGTATGCGCTGGAGCTCGCAAAGCCAGTTCGGGATTCCTTTGTGCAGTTGCCCTGCAAAGGGCAGCAGAAAACTCAAGCGTTCTGCTGCACGCTAGATTGTCTGTTGCACTTAGGTGCGGTCATTCCCGTGCCCAAGGAAGATTATGGCAGGGGACGATACTCCATTTATTTCATCGTACCAAAGAAGGATGGAACGCTCCGCCCGATATTAGATCTCAAAGGAGTGAACCGCTGCCTTTGGGTGCCGAATTTCAGGATGGAAATACTGCGGTCCGTAATTGTGGCGGTGCACCAAGGAGAATACCTGACATCCCTCGATCTCACGGAGGCATACTTACACATCCCGATCAGGGAGGGACACCAGAAGTTCCTGCATTTTGCTCTGCCATGGGGGCACTATCAATTCCAGGCGTTGCCCTTCGGGCTGGCAACGGCTCCGCGGATGTTCACCAAGATCATGGTGGTGGTAGCGGCAGCGTTGCGAAAGGAAGGAATTCTGGTTCATCCCTATCTCGACGATTGGTTAATTCGAGCAAAGTCCAGAGATGAGAGCATACAAGTGACAGACAAAGTGGTGAAGTTCTTGGAGAAGCTAGGCTGGGTAGTCAATGCGCGCAAGAGTGATCTGACTCCGTCCCAGAGCCTCAAGTACCTCGGTGTGCAATTCGACACTCAGAGGGGGGCTGTATTCTTGCCAGAATGGCTGATCCAAGTGTTACGACAAGTGGTTCGTCAGTTCAGGGCCATACCAGCCCCCTTGACCTGGGGTTATCTCCGGGTGTTAGGTACGATGGTGGCGACCTTGGAAGCGGTGCCTTGGGCCAGAGCTCATATGCGGCAGTTGCAGCGGTCATTGTTGCACCGTTGGTCTCATCAGTCCGATCCGCTGAGCAGACAGCTGCCATGCCCTCTCAGGGTCAGGTGGGCGTTGGAGTGGTGGCTGCTTCCGGAGTTGTTGAAGGCCGGGATGCCGCTGGAACAGCCGGATTGGCTACCATTTTTGACGGATGCAAGCCTTGCAGGTTGGGGAACACATTGCGGAGAGCTTTTCGCGCAAGGTTGGTGGTCAGCGCAGGATAGCACATGGTCAATCAACAGACTGGAACTTCGAGCAGTGGCGTTAGCGCTGCAAGCATTCGAGGTGATGGTTCGGGGTCGGGCGGTAAGAGTTCTATCAGATAACTCCGCAACGGTGGCCTACATCAATCGACAAGGGGGCACAAGAAGTATGGCCTTGGAAGAGGAAGCAGAGGCACTTTTCGCTTGGGTCGAACCTTGCCTGCAAGCGATTTCGGCGGCACACATTGCCGGGAAGGACAATGTGACGGCGGATTTTCTCAGCAGAGTACAAGTGGATGCTGGAGAATGGGAGTTGAATCCGGAGGTGTTTGCACAGGTTGTGTTCAGGTGGGGTCCCCCAATCATGGATCTCATGGCGACTTTTCACTCAGCGAAGGCCAGTCGGTTTTTCAGCAGGCGACGAGAAAGGATGTCGGAGGGGATCGACGCACTACTGCAACGTTGGCCGGTGTCGGGTCTTCTCTATGTATTCCCTCCTTTGGTGCTTATAGGGCGAGTGGTACAGCGTATCGAGGCCCATCCGGGAAGAGTGCTGCTGGTGGCTCCGGACTGGCCAAGACAGCCTTGGTATGCCTATCTCATTCGTCTTCTCGACGGAGAGCCGTGGTGCTTACCAGCGTCAGACAGCCTGTTGCTTCAAGGGCCGCTACAGATGCCTCAATTGGATCGGCTCTTGCTTACGGTCTGGCCATTGAAAGGGCGTGTTTAAGGAGGAAAGGTTATTCAGGACCTGTTATTGCGACTTTGCTTAAGGCACGTAAGTCGTCTACGTCTCTGACATATGTTCACATATGTCGCATTTTTGAGGATTGGTGTTCGAGGAGACAAGTACGTGCGGCGACCGCGTCCGTTTCAGTGGTGTTAAGCTTTCTGCAGGATGGTTTTGAAAAGGGGCTGGTGGCCAGTTCCTTGAGGGTGCAGCTGGCCGCGCTGGCTTGCTATAGAGGTAAGGTGCAGGGGAAAGTGCTCGGCACACATGGGGATGTGTTGCGTTTTCTCAAAGCAGTTTCCAAATTACGGCCCTTGCATAGAATTGTGGTTCCTCCATGGGATCTCAACTTGGTGTTAGCAGCTCTGGCTAGGGAATCCTTTGAGCCTTTACAACAGGCATCCGTGAAAGACTTGACTCTGAAGATGGTGTTTTTGGTGGCCATTTGCTCAGCAAGGCGAATTTCTGAGTTACAGGCTTTGTCTTGTCGGGAGCCATTTCTGTCTTTTTCTAGGGAAAAGGTGGTGCTTCGGCCGGTCCCTTCCTTTTTGCCCAAGGTAGTTTCGCTGTTTCATTTGAATCAGACAGTTTCTCTCCTGGTACTCGGTTCAGTAGGGAATAACGTTTCGGACTGGGGTTTACGCCGTTTGGACTTAAAGCGGGTGTTATGGCAATATTTGAAGGTTTCAGAGGTTTTTCATAAATCCGACCGCCTGTTCGTCCTGTTCGGTGGTTCCCGTAAAGGGGAGGCAGTGGCAAAGGCCTCCATTTCTCGCTGGATAAGAGAAGCGATTGCTTCGGCATATTTGTTATCAGGGCGGCAGGTGCCGGTTGGATTGTGAGCGCATTCTACCAGGGCGCAAGCGGCATCTTGGGCGGAACACAGTTTGGTTTCACCTGTGGACATTTGTAGAGCGGCTACGTGGTCCTCTCTTCACACTTTCAGTAAGCACTATCGCCTGGATGTCTTGGCAACCAGTAATGCTGTTTTTGGAGCAGCGGTGTTCCGAGCCGGCTGGAAGGGTCCCTCACAGTAAGTACCGCTCCTCCACCCATTGTCTGCTTAGATCTGCTACCCTTTGCCTGCATTGAACTGTTATCCATTGCCCGCATAGAAATGCCACCATTGTCCGCATTGAACTGCTACCTTTGCCTGCTTAGAACTGCTACCAGTGCCCGCATTGAACTGCTACCATTGCCTGCTTAGAACTGCTACCATTTCCTGCATAGAACTGCTACCATTGCCTGCATAGAACTGCTACCATTGCCCGCATAGAACTGCTACCATTGGATGCGCAGAACTGTCATCCATTGTCTGCGTAGAACTGCTACCCATTGTCTGCGTAGAACTGTTATCCATTGTTTCTTAGAACTGCTACCCATTGTCTGCGTAGAACTGTTATCCATTGTTGCTTAGAACTGCTACCCATTGTCTGCGTAGAACTGTTATCCATTATTGCTTAGAACTGCTACCCATTGTCTGCGTAGAACTGTTATCCATTGTTGCTTAGAACTGCTACCCATTGTCTGCGTAGAACTGTTATCCATTGTTGCTTAGAACTGCTACCCATTGTCTGCGTGGACCTGCTACCCATTGCCCGCATTGCTACCCATTGTCTGCATAGAACTGTTATCCATTGTTGCTTAGAACTGCTACCCATTGTCTGCGTAGAACTGTTATCCATTGCCCGCATTGCTACCCATTGTCTGCGTAGAACTGTTATCCATTGTTGCTTAGAACTGCTACCCATTGTCTGCGTAGAACTGTTATCCATTGTTGCTTAGAACTGCTACCCATTGTCTGCGTAGAACTGTTATCCATTGTTGCTTAGAACTGCTACCCATTGTCTGCGTGGACCTGCTACCCATTGCCCGCATTGCTACCTATTGTCTGCATAGAACTGTTATCCATTGTTGCTTAGAACTGCTACCCATTGTCTGTGTAGAACTGCTACCCATTGTCTGCGTAGAACTGTTATCCATTGTTGCTTAGAACTTGTGGCAAGGTCAGCTATCCTGAGAGTGGGGGAGGTCAGAAGCATAACGAATTCACCCTAGTTAAGGGTCCCCTTCTAGGAGTGCAGGGAGAGAAAGCCACAGCCAGGTTTCAAAGACAGAAAACCCCCAGCTGGAACAGGTTTCAACCAATGACTGATAAAGTAAGAAAGAGGGATTGCAAGCACGAGGACCAAAGCCCTTACTTTAACAAGTGCACTGATTATTCTAATATCAGGAGGCAGGGGGATTACCAACACCTGGGAAAGAAAGAGGTGGGGTTAGAACCCTGGCGGTATAAGCCTGGGTTAGATTATGCAGAGGGGGGGGGGGGGAGACAAGAAGGAGAGCAGCCGGGAGAGCAGCTGAGACAGAAGCAGAGAGGAGGAGTTGATTCTTGGAGAAGAGCTGAGCTACCCAGAGCTGAGAGAGCTGAATTCCCTGCAACAGGTTGACAACAGACGTGGAGACCAGGAAGTGGAGAAACTTTCAGACCACCAGAGAGGTTGTCAGCTGAGCAGTCTGACCAGGTCGGTGAGTCAGAACCCATGCAGTTGGGAGAACCAGTGTCAGAGTTGGGGGAAGAAGACTGCTTTATGGATTGCTCTCTATGCCAAGCTCTAGACAGGAGGTCTTGAGGAAAAGCTAGCCCTGAAAGAAGTAATTCTCCTTGGAAGTTAACCATATGGCAGAAGCAGTGTGGAGGTAAGTTCCTGTCTGTTTTAAAAGGGAAATTTACTGCAACGTAAGCCTGATCAGGAAGCTCTGATTCATGCTTGTTTGTCACCTGTGTTTGAACTGTGCAACGGCAAGAAAAGCCAAGTTAGCTGCTATAAGTTTTTGCTTGCTCCTCTCCTATATGAAAAACCTGCTAAGAGTTGTGATAACAGCTTGGAATGTTTGTTTTGTTCTAAGTTTGGTTTCACGTAGAAATGCAGCCTAGAGAGGTTTTTGAGGCTGGCAGAAACCAAACTGCTGTAGAAGAATTAAGCTTGAAATTTTTTTCTTTATGCTCTGATTAACAAGGACTAAAAAGGAAAGTGGCAGCCTAGTTTCTAAAGGCAATTGCTTCTGCAAGTAAGAGGACTTTAAAAAGCCATTTCTGAGTTCTTTTGGTTTGTTTGCCAGTATTTGCTGTACCTTAAGCAAATCCTACAGTTATAATCCTGTAAATGATACCTTGAACCTGCTGTGTTTTGTGTTATGGAAATAAACTTTCTGTTACAAGCCTTACCCTCTGTTACCTCAACTACAAACCTTCTACTTAAAGCACCAACATATTTTAGCAATACTACACTTCCCAGAAGCAAACACGAAGAAATAGGCTGCTAAGAGCTGATGGAAGAAGGAACCCTCAACCACCACGCCCCTCGACCACTAGAGGCAAGTGGCTTCGGGCGTTGTGCTTGTGACAAACTGCTACCCATTGTTTGCTCATTTCTTGCTGCCCACTACCATGGCCCCACATCTCATTGTCCTTCTCTTCCTCTTCCTCCCCAACTGCCTCCCCTCCTATCAACATCCTCCCTCCTCTTCCCCCTACCCTCCTCACGTCTCCCTCCACTCTGCCCCCTAGCCTAGCACCTGCTCTGGAGCCTCTCCACACCATCCCCCACATTCAACCAGCCCCCCTCTCTCTTAGGCAACCCCATCCTCGCTTCCGCCATACTAACTCCACTTTACCTCACTCTCTAATACTCATTCTCCTTCTCTCATCAGGTAACATAAACCCCAACCCTGCCCCCCCCCCCCGATTTCTCTCCCACACTAAAGAAAGTTCCTCACGTACTCTATCTAATCTCATCCACATCCCGCTTCTCCCTCCTTCCGCCCTCTCCCATTCATCCCACAATCACTCAACCATAGATATCAACTCCAACACTACCCCCAAATATAATTCCTCACGTAACCTATCTGATACCATCAATTTATCCCTCACTTCCCCTCCCTCATATCCCTCTTGGAGATCACATACATCCAGACATACTCACCCACACCCTACTCCCTCTAAATCCCGGTACTACCCTAGAAACAGACCCCTACCTACTCTGATCAGAAATCTCCCTCTAAATCTCGGTACTACCTTAGAAATAGACCCTCACGCTACTCTGACAGGAAATCCACACGTAACTTTATCCAACCTTATCCACATCCCCCTCCTCCCCCCCTCCGCTCTCCTGTTTACTTGCACCCTATGGAACGCATGCTCAGTCATTAAAAAAATGACTTTTATTCACGATCTCTTCATCTCTAATGCCCTACACCTTCTTGCCCTGACCAAGACCTGGCTCCCCCCAGATGACACTGCATCCATTGCCTCTCTCTGCTATGGGGGCTACCAATTCTCCCATACACCTCGATCTACTGGTCGCGGCGGTGGCGTTGGTCTCCTACTCTCCCCCTCCTGCCACCCCAATCACACTCCCCCCTCTCCTTTGAAGTCCACTCCATTCGCCTCCTCACACCACTTCCCCTTCGTATAGCTGTTATTTATCGCCCACCCGACAACTTCAAATCAACTTTCCTCACTGACTTTGACTCCTGGCTTCTGCCTTTATGGATCCCTCTTCCCCCACGCTTATTCTTGGTGATTTCAACATTCACATCGACAACCCCTTCGACCCCCATGCCTCAAAGTTCCTCACTCTTACCTCCTCATTCGACCTCCAACTTTGCTCCACTGCCCCCACACACCTACACGGCCACTGCCTTGACCTAATACTCTTCTCCAATTCCTCTCCTTCAAACTTCCGCAAATCTATCCTTTCCTCATCTGACCATCACCTACTAACATTTACTCTTCAGCTCCCGCCGTCCCAACCTCATCCTGTCTCCTCCGACCTATTTAGAAACCTTCATAATATTAATCCCCTGACTCTCTCCTCCACCATTTCTCCATCTCTTTCCTCCATTTTATACTCCAAGTCAGTCGACGAAGCATTATCCTCATACAATGCTACACTATCCTCAGCCCTTGACATTCTTGCCCCTCCCACCTCACGTCCTGTAAAATGATCTACTCCCCAATCCTGGCTTTCACCCACAATCCGTTACCTATGCATCTGTGCCCGTTCGGCCGAACGAGCCTGGTCCAAATCCCACTCCCCGGAAGGCTTTCTACACTTCAAATTCATGCTTGGCTCCTTCCAGTCAGCCTTAGCACCTGCCAAACAAGATTACTACATCCATCTGACTAATTCCCTTGCCTCTTATCCTCTCCGTCTCTTTAACACCCTCAATTCTCTCCTCAAGGTCCCCCCGCCCCTGATCCTGCCCTCCCTCTCTGCCCAAACCCTAGCCAACTACTTCCATGACAAAATCTTCAAAATTACCCTCCAATTCCCTACCCCCTCATCTACCTCCCCTCCCCCCATTTCTCCTCCCCCATCCATACTCCCCCTACCACCCTCCTTCCCCCCCCCCCCCCGATCTCTGAAGAGGAAACTACACTTCTTCTTTCCTCCTCCAAACCCACTACCTGTCCATCAGACCCTATCCCTACCCATCTCCTACGTTCCATCTCCCTCACCATTGTCCCCTCCATCACTCATATCGTCAACCTTTCACTCTCCACTGCAACTGTCCCCACTGACTTCAAACACGCTGTTGTCACACCACTCCTCAAGAAACCCTCACTTGATCCCACATGCCATTCTAACTATCGACCCATCTCCCTCCTTCCCTTCATATCCAAACTATTAGAACAAGCAGTCCACCGTCACTGCCTCGACTTCCTCACCTCCCAGGTCTTCCTGGACCCACTACAATCAGGCTTCCGTCCCCTACACTCCACTGAAACGGCACTCACAAAAATCACCAATGACCTGTTCCTGGCTAAATCTAAGGGCCTCTATTCTATCCTCACCCTTCTTGACCTTTCTGCTGCCTTTGACACCGTTGACCACGACCTTCTCCTCACCACCCTCTCCTCGCTTGGCTTCAAGGACTCTGCACTATCCTGGTTCTCCTCCTACCTCTCCCATCGCTCATTCAGTGTATGCTCTGGCGGCTTCTCCTCCTCCCCTACCCCGCTCCATGTAGGTATACCCCAGGGATCTGTCTTGGGCCCCCTCTTTTTCTCTCTCTATACCCAAGGCCTTGGGCACTTATCTCTTCCCATGGCTTTTAGTACCATCTCTATGCCGATGACTCCCAAATCTACCTCTCTACACCTAATATTTCTCCGGCAACGCAGTCCAAGATCTCTGCTTTTCTTTTGGGCATCGCTGCCTGGATGTCTCTTCGCCGATTGAAACTGAACATGGCCAAGACTGAATTCCTTGTCTTTCAACCCAACTCCTCCCCCCCACTTCCCCCTCTCTCAGTCCATGTGGATGGATCTACTATCCTTCTTGTTTCCTCGGCCCGCAATCTAGGGGTTATCTTTGACACCTCTCTCTCCTTCTCCGCTCATATCCAGCTTGTAGCTAAGACCTGACACTTTTTCCTCTACAACATCAGCAAGATTCGCCCCTTCCTCTCTGAACATACTACCAAAATGCTTATCCACTCCTTAATCTCCTCTCACCTCGATTACTGCAACCTACTCCTCGCTGGTCTCCCCGTGAGCCACCTCCTTCCCCTTCAGTCTATACAAAATCACGCTGCTCAACTAATCTTCTGCCAGCCTCACCATGCCCACATTACTCCTCTCCTCAAGTCACTTCACTGGCTCCTTGTCCAATTCCACATCCAATTCAAGCTTCTCCTGTTGACCCATAAATGCATTCACTCTAAGGCCCCTCAATAACTCATATCTCTTATCTCTCCCTATGTCCCCTCTCGAAATTTGCGCTCCGCTAACAAATTGCTTCTTTCAATGCCTTTCACCCGCACTGCAAACTCCTGACTGCGCTCCTTTCACCTTGCTGCGCCACACGCCTGGAACAACCTTCCTGTGTCTGTGCGCCAGGCACCCTCCCTGGCCCTCTTCAAATTCAGGTTGAAGACCCACCTCTTCACCGTTGCATTCAGATCCTGACTTCCATCCTCATCCTACCCTAACCCCCATTAACGTTTATGACCAAACTTTAGACCAAAGTGTACCACACCGTACGTTCCGCAGAACTGACTAATGCTCTGTCCTGCTCTAACTAGATTGTAAGCTCCGATGAGCATGACTCTGACAGGCAGGGACTGTCCCTTGTATGTTAGCCACCTCTTGTAGGCTAGCTGTGCAGCGCTGCGTGCGTGGCGCTCTATAAGTGCTAAATAGTAGTAGTAGTACATCCCAGAGGTGGAGGACTAAACTGGAGGACCGATAAGGAAATGGAAATTACACTTACCTGGTAATTGTTCTTCCTTGAGGGATGACAGTTTACTCCTCATTCCCACCCCGGATATTAGGCTAAGCAATGGAGGTCAGCCGGGAGAAGAGTGACATTACCGGTAGGTACCTGTTGTTTTTTCTTCAGTGGTTGTTTGCTTCTTCTGGTTTTATCTTGTCTGTCCTTCTGGCAGAGGCGAAAGGAAGGGGCACAAAATGGCAAGCTTATCTTCCAAGACAAGAAATTTCTATTGTATATAGTTATGGTTATATTTTCACTTACAATGTTATTGCTACTTATTTGTTGCTCCTTTAAGTGTGCTTTGTCAATAGTCATTGGGGATGTTGGGAGAGGCCTGCAGAGGATATCCAGTGATATCACGTTTTTGTGACATGCCCAGTCTCCAAGCTGCAGGAGGAGGTGCACAACCCAGAGGTGGAGGACTAAACTGTCGTCCCTCAAGGAAGAACAATTACCAGGTAAGTGTAATTTCCATTTTCTCCCTCACAGGACATGTCACAGCTTACAACGTTCCAGCAATGGCGACATTTGTAGCTAACCTACGCTCAGTTGCCATTGCTGGGCAGCAACCTGGTCCTCTATCCACATCTTTGCCACCCACTACTGCTTCTATTCAAGGTCGAGATTGTATCTTTTTTTGTGTCCTTAATAAATTTAAACCTGCTGTTTACCAACTATATGAACTATTTGAACCAATAGGTTTAATTGAAACCAACAAGGTCTCAGACTAAGATAAAATAGTTGTCCAAGTTTGAATCATTTTTGGACTTAATGCTTTCTTTTGCATCAATGACCTGATAGCGTTGCTTTATAAAAATTATTCCTTTTTGATCATTTCAACTATTCTTTTGTATATCATGTCATTAGGGAATGCATTAGAAGAATCAGAACGGTGCTTATCTTAAATCTTCCCAAAATCTTCCCAACGCCAAACTTCAGCACCGTCGCGTTTCACTTGTGGAGCGTTTCTTCAGGGGATAACGCCAAACTTCAGCACCGTCGCGTTTCACTTGTAGAGCGTTTCTTCGGGGGATATCAGGTATGTTCACCTAGGTTTGGATTCTATGACGCATGTTAGAAGGTGAAGTCTGGCTGAAGTTTGGCGTTGGGAAGATTTTGGGAAGATTTAAGATAAGCACCATTCTGATTCTTCTAATGCATTCCCTAATGACATGATATACAAAAGAATAGTTGAAATGATCAAAAAGGAATAATTTTTATAAAGCAACGCTATAAGGTCATTGATGCAAAAGAAAGCATTAAGTCCAAAAATGATTCAAACTTGGACACCTTGTTGCTTTCAATTAAAACTGTTGGTTCAAATAGTTCACATAGTTGGTAAACAGTAGGTTTAAATTTATTAAGGACACAAAAAAAGATACAATCTCGACGTTGAATAGTAGAGCAAAAAAATTCCTAGTTACTTTATAGTATATAGGCTCTGAAAAGTGACTGCCAAAACAATTTGTCAAGTACCCACTACTGCTTCGACAAGGACCCCCGCTGGGATGTGGCCTTCGGCCAGGCGGTCCTCCAGCATCTCTTTGGAACATAGCTACAACTCCACCCCGACCCACACTGTTATCCAGATCTCCATGGCGGGGATATCTATGTCCAGTTGAACTCAGTCCAACATCTCTGACCTGGTTTCCAACTCTCTTGTAGATCTGGGAGCTAGGGAGTCCCATATGTGAAGACTACATTCCTGCTTGTTCCTGGAGATAGCGTAGCTACTCACCTGTAACAGGTGATCTCCGGGAACAGCAGGAATTTAGTCTTCACAATCCATCCTTCTCCTCATGGAGTTTTAGGGTTATTTTTACTCTTCCTTCTCAGCTACAAACCCAACTGAGGAGACGGAGTCAGAAGAGCGGGAAGGCAGTCACGCAGGCGCAGTGGAGTACTCCCAAAGGTTTTCCGATAGGACACTGGGGAGCATTCCTCACGGGCCCCATCGGTGCTGCCTTCACCCATATGTGAAGACTAAATTCCTACTGTTCCCGAAGATCACCTGTTACAGGTGAGTAACTACGCTTTTCACTGAAGAGGAACGACAGGGTCTCAAGAGGAGAAATTCCTTCTGCCAACTCTGTTTCTTTTGAAATGTCTGGAAACATCCTAATTTTATAATTTAGGAAAACTTCATCTTGATGCTTATAAAACATATGTAAAACCATTCAAGGTCAGAATTCAATAAGGTCACCAATAATGTTGCAGGAGCAACAAGAACAGAATTAGAAATCTCCCAAATATCTGCAACATCCAAACCATCCATTTGGAAGACTTGATCCTGAGGCCATCCATTTGGGAGATAAATTCTGGAAATTGAAGGAATTGTCTCAGATGGAATTTTTAGTATCTCAGTTAAATATCTTTTTAAAATCTCATGCAGAACCATTAATGGAATCTTTGGAAAATTAGTCAAATTAAAATTAACTGTCTGGCAATATTCTCCAATGTTTCATTTTTATTTCTGAGAATCACATTATCCTTTACTAAATTCACCTGAGCAGACCATAAAATCTGAATCTTTTCAGAGAGAGGTCGAACAGTAGATTTTTTTTTTCTCCAGGATTTCTCGCTCATTCTTAGAAACACGTTTCTCCAACTCAAGGAATTTAAGTTTAATTGATTTAACTACGGTATCAAAGTTTGGCCCAACTCTGCAATTGACTCGCAAATCATTTCTAAGGTAAACACTTTAGGACAATTGAGGAGAAATAAGGGTGAAATAAAAGACTCTGTCCAACCTGGTCTATGATAAGATTCTTCTTTTTGTTGAAAAAATGAAGCCTTCACCATTGAACCCGGCAATCCTGGCGAAGAACAAGCCTGTCCAAACAAGGCCTGTCTCCCAAAGCCAATACCACACTCAGCAAATCCGCTGTGCAGCTGGCCACTTTGACTCACACCAATAGCTCTCTCTCAAACTGCGCAGCTAGCTGCCTTTTCAGAAGATGCTTTGCCAATGGCTGTACAGGAGGAGCCTGATTCTCTGGACTCATCAAGGTCTCTAGCCTGGAATGGATGGGGCTTTTGGCATCCTGTCAAATGGCTTCTCATCAGAGGTCATTCCTTGTGCCCCTGGCCGCTGCACAAAACAATCCATTAGAGCAGAAGAAACAGGTTTCTTAGGCTTTGATGAGTGAGCTCTAGTCTTCACTTTGCCCATTAACGGAACAAGGCAATAGCATGAACAAAGGTTAGAAGCTTACTTCTGCCATCTTGGATCTTTCATCTCATCTTATTTTTATAATTTATCTCCAGAAACATCATAGACTGTTTCACCATCTTCAAAAGTCTAATCCTTCGATCCTCAGTCAAAGCCTTTTCCCAACTTGGTTTTCCAATTTATCACAGTAACTCAGTCTACATTCTTCAAATCCTCCTATCAAATCATAAATGGAGGAAATCATGCTTCTCTTAAACTTCTTGTTTATTAAAATGCCCTCAAAAGACTCTCCTTCCTCAGTTTGCCTCCCTTCAGTTTTACTTTTCAGGATAAAATATGAAAAGCAATCTTGATCAACTAACATAAATTTTTCTTCTAATTTAGAGAAAGTAATCAAGCGCCTCCCTTGAAGGATTTATCTTAGGGAGGACAATTGGAAAAGCCATTGCCACAGTAAAGCTGAAACGGTAAACTTATTTGTGTAATATCTGTATGCATATACATTTACCTACAATTGGAAGCGGCATTCCTGGGGTTTTCACTTACATACATACTTTTAAATTTTCAGAAATAGGCTCATATTTTAACTTAGAAACACACACCAGTTAGTATGTGCAAATTTGTGCAGATATTTTTCCTGGGATATATTTTAAAGTAAAAATATGCATGTACTTTCATTTTTAAAATCTATGAAGTATATGCATACTTTTCACCTGTACAAGCAGCTATATGTAACATTGCCCTCTTAGGAGTAGTTTTATAAAGCTTTTTCTACATGTAATACCTGTTTTATGAAGTACATGCAGAAAAGAGCTTTTATTTATAAGACTGTGTACATGGAAAGTATGCACCCACTTTTATGCACTCTACATTTTAGACATAGCGTAAATGCACAAATTTATGCTTTCTTTGGAGCAGGTATAAATGTATGCATTGGCATTTGTTCTCCAGTGCAGATGGATCTGGGAGCCTATTTTATAAAGGTACATATGTTGCCTTTATAAAATAGGCTCACATTAGATGCCTTTCTGGCCTGCTCACATAGGCGTCCTGTGCAGATGCATGTATTATATGTGCATACTTTTCAAATTGTCAGAACAAACGTATGCATGTTCTTTAGCAACTGAAAATGATTCCAGGGAATTTATGCACATATTTACACCTGCTCTTGGCACACACACATTTCCTGGATTAATTTACATGCACATATACATATTTTATAAAGAATGTACATAAATACTACCTTCTTTCCCAATCCTATCCTGTAAAGACCTCTACTCAGTCTGGATAAACTTATGCATATATCAGGAGGGCAATTTTATATCTGCATGTAAGCCACTCTTTCATCCACATAAATGCCTTTTAAAATTGCCCTCCCTGTGTTTGGCAGCGGAGTGGCCCGTTCGGGTCATATCCCTTCCCAAAACTGGGTTCGGCGACCAGATAGTTGGGGAGAGACAAAGAAAGGCAGTTTCGGTGGGTGGGATTTGAATTTCCCACCGACAGAGTTAAAAGCAATCACCCATCATGTCCTGTGGATGCCCAGCAGGATTAGGGCAAAGGAGATAAGATACACTCAGGGTAGGAGCCAGGCAGCAGTAGCAGCACAAACAAAGACCCACTCACCCACCATAGCAACTCGGGGGGATGGAGAGCCTAGAGAAGGTAGTTGTCACAGCAGCAGGTCATGGGACATCACCAGCAAGCAAGAGGTGGGGGTAAGCATGAGTTAAGGACCTGGGCCGTAACAAGTTAACATGCCTGGGGGAATTCGAGCAAACGGAGATTCAGGTGCTCTAAAAGGGGACTTCTGGATTTGGTAACTCTGAGGGGTCCTGGCATCATAAATAGGGTGTCTGGACTCAGCTAATATATGGATTACTGAAATGCAGTTCTTGAACAATGGTAAACCTCAGACAAGAAAATTGGACTGTCTGAATTTGGGGCCAAGCAATTAGGATGAGGTGACTGAATGGAGTGGCGAGAATTGCAAGACTGCTAACAGTCTTCCCACCATGGAACAGGGGAAGTTGACACATTAGGCCTCACTGCATGGCCAAAAATGGGATGGATAAAGGAATGTGACTCCCCCTTTTAAGTCACTGGAGTCATTTTACGTTATACATGGTCTTCTGTCATGCTAATGGTTTAAAGATGTTAATGTCTTCACTGTTTTTCAATAAAGTTGTGGCCATTAGTTCCCACTCAAACGAAGGTATCTGACCATGAAATATTGGAATGGTATGGGGGGAAAATAAGGGAGAGGGCTTCGGGTATGGGAGGGGAAGGGAAGGGCAGGGGCAGAAGGGGGAAGAGGCAGCAGGAAGAGTGACACAATCCGAGACCCTGTACTCCTGATTAAATCTATTGCAGCCTGTCAGCATGGACAACATTACATTTTCTGATTTCACAGTCATGCTGCCAAAGACAATCAGAGGTTAGGAATGAAATGCCCTACAGTGCTCCAGGAAGAAAAAGGTTACAAATATTGCTCTATTTTTTTTCTTAATTAATTCTGAATCGATACCAATTAATGAATCTGATGAAAAGCAGCAAAACACAGTTTTGTTGTTCAAAATCTGACGTTGAATGAAATCTAAGAATCATCAAGCATATTAGCTGAGAACTCAAGTTCTTGTGAAGTGAAAGGAAATGTAAACTGTTTTTCTCTGGGTGGAAAGAATACTGGAAAGTGGAACATTTCTTGACATCTGAGTTTATTGGACTTACATAAAGTGTCCGATATGAAACTCCAAAGAAGATTACAGGAATAGATAACTTAATCTCTGCGGAACTCCCGTCATCCACTTTAGGGGTTTTCGTATCATTCTGCCAAAATGGATACAACACCTCCCTGGACTGAGCTGTAACCGGAAAAGAAGGTTTCAAGATAACCACCAATTATAGACTGGAGCCAGTTTAATGCACTCATTTGTGAATACAACCTGAAATTCCTACTGTACGCGTCTAATAATTATGTGTTGAAATATACTCTGTCAAGGATTAAGGGAGGTTTGTGGAAACTAAGGGCAAGATCTGTTGAGGAACAGACATAAGGCAGGAAAAGAGGACTAAGTAGCAAATGAAATACAAGGAAAAATTATAAAAGTAGGACACTTAACTGCATCCCAACTTCTAACAACAGAAACAAAATACTCAACTTTTAGCTTTGTATTACTCTGGTCACTAGACTCTTATGCAGCACTAGTGGTTTTAGGGAGGGTATGTTTTGGCCAGATTACAGTTTCTTTTTTAAAAATTAGCTGGCTGGCCAGTGTCACAGGGATCTCTTGCAATAACATACTTTGCAGGTGCAGAATTTGCATGCTTAATTTTGCTAACTTGGTCTTCCTGTTAGCATTGCCTCTTTTCTGTGCAGAGGGACGAGGACAGTTTTTAAAGGACTCTTCACAGGTAAACACTAGTTTTTCCTAGGACAAGCAGAGATGAGTCAGCCACATGTAAGTGTTATCCTCTGATAGTGCCAAGATGAAAGCTCTCCCATAAGCTCCAAGGGACTTTTGTTTTGAAAGTCCCTCTGGGCATGTGCCAGCCTCTGTCATCACAGGAGTTTTCCATGTCCTTCCTCATTCTTTTATTTCTGTCCTGCCCAATGGATGGAATTTCTCCTGCTTACCAAAGATTTCAAGATCTCTACCCAACCAAAAAAGAAAAGAAAGAGAGACCGACTTCCTTGTGACCATCATGGCCAAGCTAAAGCCGGATTTCAAAAAGTGCCCAGGCTGCTCTAAGAGGATGAACAATATGGATGCCCACAAAGTTTGCAGCTGCTGCCTGGGGTCAAACCATCTCATGGACTCCTGCCCTCACTATTGGCAAATGTTGCCCCAGGCCCAGAAGCACCAGAAGAATATGTTCAGAAATTCCTGGCTGAGTCCTCTGCCTCAGCAGCTCTGATCATAGCTACAGTATGATGTCCTTCCTGCCTGTTCTGGCCCTCTCTAGCCTCATTCCCACCTCAGTCAACCAGGGAGCTGTGGTGTGACTTGACTTTACCCTCCCTTGGATTGCTAAGGTGCTGTCCTACCATGATGTGGGCATGCGGGGGGGGGGGGGGGGAGGGAGGGGAATACTTCTGTCTGCCTCAGCTCTGGCAACAGGGAAACCTAGGGATTGTTGGCCCTGGCTACTCCTCCCCTTCACCTGAAGCAGCTCCTGAACAACAGCGTACTGAAGACTCGCTGCCCCACAAGCACCACCATGCTGAGGAAAGCACTGGTTCCCACAGCTTTAGCCAGCACGCTAGACCCATGAAGCAACCTCGCATTACCATCTGGAACTCTACACATGAGAGACAGTTACTGGAGCAGCATCACATCATCACAGAATCAGCCAGCATTCAAAGCATGAGAGACAACCCCACACCAGCAGCCATTGACTTGCAGACAGGAAGCAACTCTGGAGCCCCTCCATATCCCTCTACTGCTCCCAGAAGCACTACAGGCTGTCGTCCTCACACCACCACTTTAAAGAGGGATCAGTTGCAAAACTGCAGGATAGCACCCACCTTTTGGACCTCTCTTCCTCTGCCAACTGTAACTGCTCTCATAACTCCACAGTGATTGCTACTGGAAGTCTTCAGCAGGTTTGTGTCAGAGCACCTCCCCACACAGACACCTGTTCTGCCTCACAGCCTATAGAAATAACCACAGCCACTTCTGAGAGGGCGCACATGTCTATGCTCCACTTCTTGCAACCAATCTTCTCTCCAGGGCTGGACTATGAAGATAACAAAAGGCAATCCCACAACCCAGGAACTTCTTGGGAGTCCAGCAGCTCCATCATATCACCTGAGTTTCTGCTTCATCAGGCATCCCTTCTGATACTCCATTGCTGCCTCCACTCCTGACTTCGTCTCCTGAGGATCTCTCATACTCCAAGTTCCTCCAGAGGCTTTCCACAAGACTCTCCCTGACATCCAACAACACTCCTGACCCTTGCAATGAGGTTCTGGGCATCTGCAAATAACTTAACACACTGAGGTTGATGGTGGCAGTCACAGTGCATAAAGTCTTATTCAAATGTAGAGACAAGGTCTGGCACCCTTCCTTCTCAAGTGCCCCAATCACCAAAAGACTTGAAGTAAAACATCAGGTTTATACTGTGGCTAGATTCAACAAGCCTCAACTCCCAAACAAGGCCATTGTTGAGTCTGCCATGAAGAGGTCCTTGAGCTCATGCTCCCATGCAAATGTCCTGCCAGAGAGAGACCCCAAAGATATACTCCATGGGCAAGAAGGTTTTCCAAGGTACCATGCTGTGTTCCAAGATCACCACTCACCAGTTCCAGCACATTCCCACACATTTTTGGAAAAGGCCAAGAGTGCCTTAACCTTTTTTCCTACCAAGGCTAGGAATCTCCTTGCCCCCATCTTTCATGATATACAGGAGTGCAGCAAACACCTTATCTGGTCTGTTTTTTATGCCTTCGAGATCTCTGTTCACATTGCACGTGTCCCTTGCAGTCAGCCACATGGCATGGCTCCGAACTTCAGGGCTATGTGAAGATACCCATGAAAGGCCCCCTACTCCGATGAGAACCTCTGTAGCTATAAGATCATGGAGATGGTGCATGTCATCAAAGACCACTGACCACTCTCCAGATTTTCTCCACTGACTGCCTCAATGGGGCACTGACATCCAGGAAACATCAAGGGTCATGGAGAAAACCCTACACATCTCCGCACCACTATAATACCTGCCAAAAATGGTAGACCCAATGCCTGAGATCTCAGCCTTACCATGGGTCTATCTAGAAGAACGGAGGCAACACCAGCAAGCCAACTCCTCAGCCTCTAAGAAAACTCTGAGCTTGTGACTGCTGGATAGGGAACCGCCTCACTTATTTTGCAGAGGCCTGGGAGTGCATAACTACTGACGTGTATTCTTGACATAAGACGTGGCTACCACATTTACTTCTGCACACCTTCCCCCCCCCCCCCCCCCCCCAGCGAGCACTGGGGAATCACAATCTTCACCCTCCTCCAGGAGGTCCACTCCCTATTCCAGACAAGAATGATTAAAGCCTGTTCCTCCATCGGAGATCAACCAGGGCTCCCACTCTCACTACTTCCTTGTACCCAAGAAAACTTAAGGCTTCCACCCAATTCTGGATCCCACAGATTTAACAAGTACATCTTCAGGGAGAAGTTCAGGGTGCATTCAATCAGAACCATCCTACTCATTCAGACCAATGACTAGCTAGCATCCTTGGACCTACAGGATGCCTACTTCCACATCCTGAATCATGAATCCCAGAAGATGTACCTCCATTTCTTCATCTTGGACCAACACTACCAATACCATGTTCCTCCCTTTGGTCTCTCCTATGCCCTGAGAGTGTTCACCAAATGCTTTTCAGTCTCAATCTTCCCTTACCTTGATGATTGGCTCATCATAGGACTCTCACACCAGGATACCTTGGTAGCTAGCCACACAGCAGTCACTCTCCTCAGCAATCTCGGTTTCCTCATCAATACCAAAAAGCCACAGTTATCACCAGCACAGTCTCTGGAATTCATTGGGGCAGACATCCACATCATCATGTCCAGAGCCTTCCTCCTGACCCTGAGGGTCAAAGCAAGTATGCCCCTCATGCAACAATTGCCTTAATAGGCCAAATTCCTGCCAGGACCTGCCTACGCTTCTTGGAGCACCTGGCAGCAGCTATACATGTTGTCTTATTAACCACACTCCATATGTTCCACCTATATTGGCAACTTCTCAAATGATGGAATCAGACCATGGAGTCACTTTCGCACATTGTCCCAATCTGGCATTTGACCTGCGAAGCCATTGCCTGGTGGATGGACTTGAGCAACCTGTCAATGGGCAAGCTCTTCCAACAGCCTGTACCTCAGCTGACACTCACCATGGATGCCTCAAAAAAATGGCTGGGGTACCCACCTCCTCCACCTCTGCACCAGAGATCTATAGTCCCCTTCAGAAGAATGCCTCTACATCAACCTGCTGGAGCCCAGGACCATCAAAAATGCCCTTCAGGCATTCAGCCCCTGGATCTTCAGAAAACTTATTCTAATCCAGACAGACAACCAGGTCTATATGTTCTACATCAACAAGCAAGGAAGCATATGCTCACTACAACACTGTAGAGAGGCCCACAAATATGGACATATGCTGCCCTCTCCTTGGGATGCCTCCTGAATGCCATGCATCTTCCAGGGGATAACAAACTGATGGACAACGTCATCTAGCAGTTGAGTCCCTACGAGTAGTCACTCCATTCCCTCCATTGCCTTTTTCCCAAAGGTGGGGTACACCAACTGTGGACCTCTTTGCCTGTGAGAGCAAAGCAAAGTGCACTCTATTCTCCAGGACCAAGCAGGAAGTCAGTCCTCACATATGGGTGTCATCGGCGCCGATGAAGCCCCAGCTGAGCATTTCCCCAGCTTTCTATGAAAGCTTTTGGGAATGCAGACACGCATGCGCGGTTCCCTTCCCGCCTAAAGGTGCCATCTTACCTCAGTCTCTTTTTTTCCGTGAAGCCCACCGGATGTGTGTCCTGTTTCCCGGTTAAAATTAGATTTTTTTTCTGCGATTTTCGCAATTTTTTCTCCTGTTCGATGCCGGTTCCCCTCCCGCCGGGTTCGGTACACCGGTATCAAGCCCGATTTCTTCTTTTTCAGTTTTTGCCCTTAGTGGCTGGCGTTCGCGCCCTTTTTTCATTTTTCCCTGGAAGGCCGGTCCTTTGACCTCGCGGGGACTCTTTTTTCCCCAATGGCTTCCAGCGGTTTTAAAAAGTGTGATCGGTGTAAGAAACTTATGTCTCTCACCGACACACACGACTGCTGCCTTCGGTGCCTTGGCCCCGACCAAGACCCTAAGTCGTGCGGGCCATGTGGAAAGATGTCTTCCAAGGCACTCTGAAGTAGCCAGCAACAAAAGGAAAGGCTTTTCTCGGACTCAGCCTCCGGCCGGGCCCGGACCTCGTCTGAGGCCTCGACATCTCGGGATTCCGATCCCGAGTGCCGTCGAAGCTCCTCGGACAGGGGGTCCCCCGACCAGGAACGCAAGAGGAAGAAGCGGCTTGCGAGGGCATCGGAGGAGGAGGTCCCTGGCTCCTCGAGAGCCAGGTCTAAGACCTCCGACCATCGCCCCGGGCCCGTGGAACACGAGAAGCCTGCAAAAGTTCCTCGCGTGGAGCCGGAGTCTGCTGGACACGTAAGCCCCATAGTCCTCGAGGACTCTCCTCCCAGGGAGCCGACGTCGGGCCCGGCGCCGGTGGGGCCCGAGTCGGTGGCTGCTGCGTCTCCCGAGCTGAGTCTCAGGGTGACAGCCTTGGAGAGCAGATTGTCTGCCTTCATGGAGCAGCAGCGGGCACTGATGGCCAGCCTGTCTGGCGCATCTTCCCCGACCACCGGGACATCGACTTCGAAGTCGACCCTGGAGACCGAGCCGATACTCGAGTCCATTGTGGCTCGGAGTCGACCTCGGTCGCAGTCTCCCTCAACCTCCCGTTCGGGACCGAGGGTGTCGACGCCGGTGCCTCCGGCGTCGGGGCGGGTGCTCCAGGGCCCCGCGGGGTCGGACCCTGACTCCTCCTCGGACAAGTCAGCTTGGGAGACGGAGGACGAGGAGTCTCCTGATACCTTAAAGACTCGGTGCGTCCCTTCGGACTCACCGCAATCTGAACCCCAGAGTAGGTCCCCCCGGAGGATACTCGGTTCTTGGAGTTCGTCCGGGATATGGCCACTGCCTTGGCTATACCGGCGGACCCCATGGAGGAGCCTCGAGCTGAAGAGCTCGAGGCCCTACAGTATGACTCTCCTCCGAAGGAGGCCTTTATTGTTCCTGTTCCTCCGATGCTGGAACGGCTCCTCTTCCGTATGTGGGAGGCACCGGCCTCGGCGCTGGTTCTCAGCAAGCGAGTCGATTCGATCTATCGACTCCGGAAGAGCCCTGGTTTTCAAAAGGCACAGCTACCACACCATTCTATGGCTGTGGAATCGGCCATGCATCGTCTGAAGAGCCAGAAGATGCACTCCGCGGTGCCCCCTGGCAGGGAGGCCCGGAACCTCGATGGCGTCGGTAGAAAGTGTTTTCAGGACTCGATGCTTGCTTGCCGTGTCCAGTCTTACCAGCTGTACATGGGCATGTACTTGCGGGACCTGGCCAAGGAGTTGGCCGGGTTCTCTGCTGGTCTCTCCGGGGAGCCCTTGCAGAGATTTAAGTCCTTGTCCTCGGGGATTCGGGACTGCTCGAAGTTCATGTCCCGCGCCGTCTACAATGGCTTCGAGGCATCGGCCCGAGTTGCGGCAGCCGGCATCGCGGCTCGACGCCTGGCATGGCTGCAGTCATCGGACCTCGAGCCATGGGTTCAGGACAAGTTGGTCGATGTCCCTTGCCGAGGTGAAAACCTTTTTGGCAAGCCCATGACCGAGAAGGCCGCTCAGCTCGAATCAGAGCACCTCACACGGACAAGGCTGTCGAGGAAGACCTCTGCCCCTTCTCACAAAAAGAAGGGCTCGGGTAAAAAGCCCTTTTACCCGAGGAAGGGCACTGCCTACAAACAGTACCCCCAATATCAGGCTGCCCAAGCTGCCCCCCAGGGTCAGCAAGCCAAGGGCCAGGGTAATGGACCCCATAGGCAGAGGACCCCCAAGCCTCAGGCCCCTGCTACCACTCCGCAGGGTGGGGGTTTTTGACTCCTTGAGCGTAGCCTCTCCTCCACTGCTCTCCCAACCCTGCACAGGAGGTCGCCTCGCCCTCTTTGCCCACCAGTGGCCCCTTATCACTGGCTCAGTTGGGTGCTGGAGATAGTCCACAAGGGCTATGCCCTCCATTTTCACCAACTACCTCCACCATATTTTCCAGGGGAGCCTCCAAGGCCTCCCCTGCACAAAGACCTTCTTCTGCAAGAGCTTCGTGGTCTGTTGGTGGACAGGGCAGTGGAGCCAGTGCCTCCCCACTTGCAAGGCCTCGGATTCTACTCCAGGTATTTCCTGGTGCCCAAAAGAACCGGTGGCCTTCGACCCATTCTGGACCTCAAGAACCTCAACAAGTTCCTATTGAAGGAAAAGTTCAAGATGCTTACTCTTGGGACACTTCTGCCCTACATCCAGCAGGGAGATTGGCTATGCTCTTTAGATCTAAAGGATGCGTACACTCACATCCTCATTCATCCAGACCAAAGTACCTCAGGTTCATTGTGGGAGGAAACCATTATCAGTACAGAGTGCTGCCTTTCGGCCTCACCTCCGCCCCCAGAGTCTTCACAAAGTGCCTAGCTGTGGTGGCGGCCTTCCTGAGAAACCAGGGAATCTTTGTCTTCCCCTATCTAGACGACTGGCTCATCAGGGGTCAGACGTGCCAGGAGGCCAAACAAGCCACCCTCAGGACTATTGCTCTTCTACAAAGCCTGGGGTTTGACATAAACTTCGCAAAGTCCACTTTGCTCCCCTCCCAAGACTTGGAGTTCATCGGGGCAAGGCTGGACTCTCTGCTGGCAAAGGCTTTCTTGCAAGTAGACAGGGCACAAAGGTTGATGGCCTTGGCAAATCAGTTTCTCAGCAGGTCCCTGGTCTCCGCCAGGCTCTGCCTGCGGCTTCTAGGCCACATGGCTTCGACGGTACATGTGACCCCCAATGCCAGGCTCCATATGAGGCCTGCACAGTGGTGCCTTTGGAGTCAGTGATCACAGGCCACAGGCAGCCTCAGAGACAGGATAAGGGTATCCAAACCATTTCTGCACTCCCTCAACTGGTGGCTGCACCCACCCAATCTACTAAAAGAGGTGCCTTTTCAGTTTCCAGGGTACACAGTAGTGCTGACAACAGATGCCTCCCTGCAAGGCTGGGGAGCTCATTTCTGGGCAAGTGCACCCAGGGCCTGTGGTCTCCTTGGGAAGCTGCACAGCAGATCAATCTCCTCGAACTCAGAGCTATTCGATTAGCACTCAAAGCTTTCACTCCTACCCTGGCTCACCAGTCTGTCCTGATTCAGACAGACAACCAAGTTGCCATGTTTTATGTGAACAAACAGGGCGGAACTGGGTCCAGGATCCTTTGTCGGGAGGCTCAGGACCTTTGTTCTTTTGCCCTCAAGCACAACATGCTCCTCAAGGCTGTGTACCTTCCAGGCCAGGACAACTACCTGGCAGACAGATTAAGCAGAATACTGCAGCCCCACGAGTGGCAGCTGCATCCTTCAGTAGTTCAGAGGATCTTCCTGAAATGGGGTCTTCCTTTGATAGATCTCTTTGCCAGCCCAATGAACAAGTAGCTGCCAAAGTTCTGCTCCAGGCAACCGCATCCTCTACGGATAGCAGCGGATGCTTTTCTGATATCCTGGTCTCAGGGCCTCCTCTATGCGTTTCCTCCCACGCCCTTGGTGGCCCGAACTCTCTTCAAGATTCTTCAGGACAAGGCCTCGGTCCTGCTGGTGGCTCCCAGGTGGCCGAGACAGCCTTGGTTTCCTCTTCTGCATCAACTGGCGGTGGATCCTCCACTACCTCTGGGGTTGCAACCCGACCTTCTCTCACAGGAGCAGGGTTCCCTTCTGCACCGCAATCTCAAAGCTCTCAATTTGATGGCCTGGAGGCTGCAAGGGTAGTCTTGGCTCCCTGGGGCCTGCCTCAGGAGGTTGAGGAGGTTGTCCTAGCCTCTAGAAAACAGTCCACTAGGAAAACCTATGCTCTCAAATGGAAGAGGTTTTCTGTGTGGTGTCAGCTACGTACAGAAGATCCTTTCTCCTGTACTGTGCCAGTAGTGCTTCAGTATCTACTGCACTTGTCCAATCAGGGACTTAAGTCCAATTCTGTTCGGGTCCACCTCTCAGCTCTAGCAGCTCACCACTCTCTGGTGGAGGGTCATTCTCTGTCTGGTCACCCATTGGTGTCTCGCTTTCTTAGGGGCTTGCTTTTGCTCAAGCCTCCTAT
Source organism: Ichthyophis bannanicus (assembly GCA_033557465.1). Lineage (NCBI taxonomy): Eukaryota > Metazoa > Chordata > Amphibia > Gymnophiona > Ichthyophiidae > Ichthyophis > Ichthyophis bannanicus. The sequence continues at coordinate 71,377,946 of CM066034.1, forward strand.
CCGTCCTCCTGCCCCTGAGTGGGAGCTGAATGTGGTCTTACAGCAACTGACTCGCCCACCTTTTGAGCCCATGTCTACTTGCCCACTACGCTTCCTCTCCTGGAAGACACTCTTCCTGATAGCCCTTACCTCGGCTAGGCGAGTAAGTGAGCTTCAGGCCCTGGTCTGTGATAGGCCTTACACCAGGATTTATAGGAACAGGGTAGTCCTTAGGACTCATCCAAAGTTCCTCCCTAAGGTTGTCTCCTACTTCCACCTCAACCAGGAGGTGGTTCTTCCAAGATTCTTCCCTAGGCCTCATGCTAGCCAGGCTGAAGCAGTCCTGCATACCCTGGACTGTAGGAGGGCCTTATCCTTCTACCTTGACCATACGCAGGGGCATAGGAGGGCTACTCAGCTCTTCGTATCCTTTGACCCCAATAAGTTGGGGTTGCCTGTGTCCAAGCATACCTTGTCCATCTGGGTAGCTGACTGTATCACCTGGGCTTATAAGGCGGCTGACCTTCCTTTGCAGGGTCGGGTTACGGCCCACCGAGTCAGGGCAATGGCTGCCTCAGTGGCTCATCTCCGCTCTGTGCCCTTGGTAGACATCTGCAGGGCTGCAACTTGGTCTTCAAGCCAGACTTTTGCGGCCCATTACTGCCTGGAGAGGGAGTCCCTTAGGGCCAGTGCTTTTGGCCAAGCAGTACTCCGGAATCTCTTTGAGGTTTAGGCAACTCCTGCCCTCCTGCCCTCTGTTGGGCTACCGGTGGAGGTTGTGTCCTTGAAAAGCCTTTCTTTGCTGCTGAGACTAGAGGGAGTTCTCTTGTTCAGCCTGGGTTCCTCGGTAGCCCAGAGCTTGGGAGTCACCCATATGTGAGGACTGACTTCCTGCTTGGTCCTGGAGAAAGAGTAGTTACTCACCTGTAACAGGTGTTCTCCAGGAGCAGCAGGAATCAGTCCTCACAACCCTCCCTCCTCCCCTGGGAGTTGCAGTTGTACATAGTTTATTTTTCATTTTTGTGTGCTGTTCTTAGCTATGTCATTTGACTGAGGTAAGATGGCACCTTTAGGCGGGAAGGGAACCGCGCATGCATGCCTGCATTCCCAAAGGCTTTCATAGAAAGCTGGGGAAATGCTCCGCTGGGGCTTCATCGGCGCCGATGACACCCATATGTGAGGACTGATTCCTGCTGCTCCTGGAGAACACCTGTTACAGGTGAGTAACTACTCTTTCTGCTCCAAGTGCCCATATCCTTGCAGGCTTGCACCAGATGCTTTCATGATTGCCTAGGGCCATAGTCTCCTTTAGGCTTACCCACCCATCTCCCTAATCACCAAAACTCTACAGAAGATCATATGTAACAAGGCCAAGGTGATTCTCATTGTACTTTGCTGGCAATGATAGATATGGTTCCCCTACTTCCAGCAACTGTCCACCCTCCCTCCGATCAAGCTACTATTGTGCCTGGACCTTCTCACCCAAGATGAGGGGACCACACTCCAGCCCATCTTGTGAACCCTAGTCCTCACTGCATGGATGCTGAAAGGGTGACCCTTGCTCAACACTGCCTATCATCAGAGATCCCCAATGTCTTCCTTACTGCCAGGCAGCAGTCCACAAGGTGGTGTTGCACTTTCAAACGGGAAAGATTCCAAGCATGGTGCATCTCTGCACAGCCTGACCCATTCTCTTGTCCAATTTCCTAGCTCCTTCAATACCTTCTCAGCCTCATGGAAGCTGGTCTGAAGACGATATCCACCTCCGTGCCATCTTGGCATACCATGACTGTTTTCAGAATAAACCAGTCTTGGTGCACCCACTGGTGGCAAGGTTCAGGAAAGATGTGCACCTCAACCCCCATCTAAGATGCCCTCCTCCCTGCTTGGATCTCATCATCCTTCAACAGCTCATGCTGCCCCCTTTTGAATCCATAGGTAGCACCCACATCAAGTCCTTCATATGGAAGGCCATCTTCCTAATAGCCATTATCTCCAGGAACATTGAGTACAGACGGAGCCTGCACAGGAAGCTCCCCAGCTACCAATAGGAAAGCCTTTAGGAGCAGTCCACTGTGCCTGCACTGCTGCTTTCCTGCTTTTCCAACTCCCTCTCCTCAGTTCTTCTTTTTCCGTGGAGCCAATGGGTCACTACCCTATCACCGCAGAAAAGAACTTCTAAAACATTTCCTTAACCGCTCTGCCTAACTGCAACAGTATCGCTTGATACTACTGCCTTCATCTTTTTGTTTATTTTTCATTTCTTTTCCAAAAAAAACCCCACCTCTTTATTTTATCCTCAGGGCCTCGCCCACCATCTTAAGATGGAGAAACCCTCCAACGGTTTCAAAAAATGCACCAAGTGCTCCAGCACCATCTTGGTTACCGACAAACATGACTGGTGTCTGAAGTGTCTTGGTCCCAACCATATTCCCCAAGACTGTTCCCACTGCAAGCAGATGATGAAGAGGGGTCTAGGGAACCAGTCAAAATGTTTGGGGAACTCTTCCCTTCGGACTCGTTGTCGTTGGCCTCTACTTCATCCAGAGCATCGTCCTGCTTCCATGATTTGAAGCACTCCAAGGAGTCGAGACACTCAGAGAAGAAAACCATGTCTCCTTCTAAGCCTCCAAAAGATGTCAAAACCTAAGACTCCTCTGAGAAACTGAAGGAACTGAGAGAAAAGTCCAAGGACTCCTCAGGAAAGTCTCAGGAATCCAGAGAAAGATTCTTTTGACTCACTGAGAATTGTCCAGGACTTCCTCTGAATCTGGTCATTGGTCCAGACATCCCCAGTGGGACGACTTGTTCTCTAAAGCCTCGATGGGGATTCGGGAGGCACCCGAGGCTTCGGCCTCCGGAGAGCCCCTGATGCGTTGCCCTGGTATGGTGGCACCCAGTCCCATTCTTTCATTGAACCAGACGCAGTCTACTTCCCTGGATCAGTGTGTACTGTCCTTGGAAAGGACCTTAGTGGCTCTTCTGGAAGCTTTGGTACCATTAGCACCGATAGCCCTGGGAATGCAGCTGGGAGCATCAACTTCGATGACTCCATCCACTCCGGTGCAACAGGTGGCATCGGTCTTGCCTTTGTCATTGATGCATCGCGCACCGAGTACTGAGGTATCGGTACTGGGCCCAGTGTCGACATTGACCATGGAACTTCCCTGGTTTTCACAAAGATTAGCCCCCCAAGGACATCAAGGAACATCACCGCAGCTCATGTCACCATCAACATCGGCAATACTCTCCGGCATCAGATCCTGACACTTCCGATTCCAATCACCAATCCCTCGATTTCAATGACCTCCAAGACATCGTCTCAGAGCCCTCGCCACTGTCATTTAGTACTCACCGTAAATCCCCTCCTGAAGACATGTTCTTTCAGGAGTTTATCTGAGACATGGCGGCTGACCTTCCATCTCGACAGTTTTGGAACCGGAACCGAGAGCAGAGGAACTAGAGATCCTCCAGTACCCCACAGCCCTGAAAGAGGCCGCTATCCTCACCGGATCCTACATAATCTGATGCTCAGGATGTGGGAGACCCCTCTTACAGTTTCTCCCATAAGTCGTTGGTTGGACACCATGTACAGAGTGCCTAAATGTCCCAACTTCCAAAAACCACAACTCTCACACCATTCTACGGTAGTGAAATCGGCAATGCACCGTATAAAAAGTGTGAAAAATCATGTATCCGTTCCTCCGGGCAGGGAGTTGAGAAATCTCAATTACTTTGCCCATCATTCCTTCCAAGCATTGATGCTATCCAGTAGAATAAATTCATACATCCTTTACATGGGAATGTTCTTAAAGAGCTTAATAAAGACTGGGAGGGATTTCTTCCTTTTCTTCCAGAGGAGAAGTGTCCAGCTTTCCAGGTTGTCTTGACTCACAGCCAAAATGTCTCTAAATTCGTGAATAGAGCTGCTTTTGACGCCTTTGAGTCATCAAGCAGAGCTTCTTCTATTGCCATAGGTGCAAAGCGTCTGGCTTGGCTCCAAGCTTCTCACTTGGAAAAATGGGTCCAAGATAAGTTGGGTAACATCCCCTGCACTGGTGAAAACCTGTTTGGGAAGAACTGGCAGGAGAAGGCAGGAGAGCTAGAGACAGATGACACAACATTCAAGAGGTTCTCTAGAAAGACTTCTGATCCTTCTAAAAAGAAGGCACCTAACAAGAAGCCTTTCTACCCTAAAAAGAGGAAATTCTATCCTTCATCCTCCCAGCCAGCCTACCAGACTCCACAAAAACAACAGGGCCCAAAACAGGCTAAAAAGCCCAGACTAACCAAGCCACAGCCAGCCACTCAGCCAACTACTGCTACATATAGTTTTTGACTCTTATATAGGGAGCACAGCCATCCTTCTCCTTCATATACCAGAGCCCACCACCATCCCAGGAAGACTCCTTCACTTTGCTCAGCACTGGCATGCCATCACCACAAAGCAGCAGACTCTCAACATAATCCAGAGAGGTTACCAACTAAACTTCTGAGAGCTTCCTCCTCACCACTTCAAGGGAGAGCTTCATTCCAAACCTCCCCTGGATGCACTGCTCAAGCAAGAGATAAACATTCTCCTTTCCCAAGGAGCTGTAGAACCAGTTCCAACAAACCAACGGTTCAAAGGCATCTACTCCCCCTACTTCCATCATTCAAAGAAGTCAGGAGGCTACAGACCTATTCTTGACCTCAGAGAGCTAAACAAATTCTTCATTAAAGAGAAATTCAAAATGGTCTGTCTGGGAACCCTTCTTCCCTACCTACAGGAACAAGACTGGCTTTGTTCCCTAGACCTCAAAGAGGCCTTACACTCACATCTTGATACATCCAGACCACAGACAGTATCTTCATTTCACCTGTCAGGGCACTCATTACCAATACAGGGTCCTTCCTATTGGTCTGGCATCTGCACCAAGGGTCTTCACAAAGTGCATGGCCATCATAGCAGCTCATCTCTGGAGCAGCAAAGTCTTTGTCTTCCCTTACTTAGACGATTGGCTCATAAAGGCAGACTCTCCTGGAGAACTCTGCTCATCTCAACAAAAAACTCTTGCACTTCTGCAGTACCTTGGCTTTGTGATAAACTTCCCAAAGTCCCAACTCACTCCATCTCAAAGGTTGGAATTCATAGGAGCCATTCTGGACACAACACAGTCCAGAGTCTTTTTCCCTCTGGATTGCATGAACAGATTGGTGCAACTAGCTACCCACAGATGGCTGTGGCTCGATGCTTTCTATCCTTCCTGGGACACATGGCCTCCACTGTACATGTAGTCCCTTATGCATGACTGCACATGCAGCAGTCGCAATGGACTCTCTCAACCCAGTGGACCCAGTCCACAGGGAGCCTTTGGGATTTCATCCAGATAACACCATTCATGGCTGAATCTCTCCTGTGGTGGTGTACCCCAGCAAATCTTCTTGTAGGGTCACCTTTTCGGACACCCCTACCTCAGCATACACTGACAACAGATGCCTCCAAGCAAGGTTGGGGAGTGCATCTGGATTCCCTCTTCACACAGGGCCCGTGGACAACCCAGGAATCCATGCAGCAGATAAATCTCCTCGTGCTTTGGGCAGTCATGAATGCCCTCCAGCTCCACCTCTCAAACAGTCAAATCCTAGTCAGGGCAGACAATCAGGTGTCTATGTTTTTTATAAACAAACAGTGAGGGGGGCAGGCTCCCTCCCCCTATGTCAAGAGGCCTGCAAACTCTGGGAGTTCGCCATCCTCCACCACATGCACCTCTGTGCAGTTTACATTTCAGGAGAATCCAATCTCCTAGCAGAAAAACTGAGTCAGATCCTACAACCAAACAAATGGTCTTTAGACCCAACAGCAGCGGCAAAACTGTTCCACATCTGGGGAACACCACTGATAGATCTCTTTGCCACTCTGCAGAATGCTCAACTTCCTCAGTTCTGCTCCAGAGTTCTGTCCAAACTCAGCCTAGAGTCAGATGCTTTCATGATCCACTGGGGTCAGAGACTCCTCTATGCATTTCCCCCTATTCCCCTCATCTCAAAGACCCTCCTTAAACTACAAGCAGACAAGGGCTCTATGATTCTCATAGCCCCTCACTGGCCCCGTCAACCCTGGTTTCCCCTTCTGTTTCATCTGACGCAAACATCGCAAATCCCACTGGATTCCAGGCTGGGTCTCCTATTTCAGGACAATGGAGCACTTCTGCATCCCAATCTGCAGTCCCTTTGACTGACAGCATGGCTGCTGAGATCATAATCTTCCAGGACCTGCCACTATCTCTTGCTGTAAAGCATATTCTCCTTTCCTCTAGAAAGCTCTCCACTAGAAAGACCTATTCTTTCAAGTGGCATAGATATGCTTCATGGTGCTCTCAAAATGGTTACAATCCATTTGAAGCAACAGTACCTACACTCTTTCAGTATCTTTTACATTTATCTTCTCTAGGTCTTAAGACAAACTCAGTGCGAGTGCACCTTAGTGCTATTTCAGTTTTCCATAAGCCTGTGGAAGGCAGACCCATCTTCACAGCTCCTCTGGTAGCACATTTTATGAGGGGGTTTCTCACCAAACCACCCATTCGACCTCCACCAGTAGCATGGGATCTCAATGTGGTACTAGCTCAGCTCCTCAAACCGCCGTTTGAGCCCTTAGCAACTACACAACTTATCGTGGAAGGTTGTATTCCTCATAGCCCTGACATCGGCCAGGCGCATCAGTGAACTGCAGGCCTTAGTGGCTCATGCTTCTTATACACATTTTCATTATGACAAGATCATTCTTCAGACACACTGCCACTTTCTTCCAAAAATAGTATCACCTTTCCATCTTAATCAGTCAGTAATCCTACTGGCCATTTCTCGTGCAGAAGCCACCCTACATACACTTGACGGTAAGAGGGCTCTGGCCTTCTATCTCGAAAGGACATTAGGAAGTCCTCCTAGCTCTGTCTCCTTTGATCCTTCTCACCTGGGCATTCTAGTGACCAAATGTACACTATCCAAATGGATAGCAGAATGTATTTCTTTCACATATGACAAAGTAGGTTTCTCTTTCACGGGACACGGGACTGCTCATAATGTCCGAGCAATGGCAACCTCTGTTGCTAACCTCCGTTCAGTAGACATTGATGAGATTTGCCGAGCTACTACATGGTCCTCTATCCATATCTTCGCAGCCCATTACTGCTTGGACAAGGACTCCTGCCGGGATGCAGTCTTTGGCCAGGTGGTCCTTCAGCATCTCTTTGTAACATAAAAACAACTCCTACCCCCCCCCCCCCGCCCACTTCTTGCCAAATCTCCTTGATGGGGAAGTCTAGGTTCAAGTGACCTGCCCGACTTTCTACCCAGTCCAACTCTTCAGAAATCTGGGAGCCAGGGAATCCCATATGTGAAGACTATATTCCTGCTTATTCCTAGAGATAGCATAGCTACTCACCTGTAACAGGTGATCTCTGGGAACAGCATGAATTTAGTCTTCACAACCCGCCCTCCTCCTCTTGGAGTTGTAGGGTTCTTTTTGTTTTGTTTTTTCTGCTCTTTTTCTTCAGCTACAAACACAACTGAGGAGAGGGAGTTGGGAGAGCGGGAAGGCAGCAGCACAGGCGCAGTAGACTGCTTTTCCTATTGGTAGCTGGGGAGCTTCCTACATGGGCCCCATCGGTACCCGATGTCACCCATATGTGAAGACTACATTTCTGCTGTTCCTGGAGATCACCTGTTACAGGTGAGTAACTATGATATCTCAGCCAGATGTATGAATGAACTGCAAACCCTCATCAACTACCTGCCCTATACGATGATCCGCAATAATCTAAGGCATCGTCTGAGATTCCTCCCAAAGGTTGTGTCCCATTTCCACATCAACCAGGCCATTGTGCTCCCCTGTCCAATCACACACTAACTGATTAGTGTGGGATTTTTATCACGGCACCCTTAGTGTATGGCAAACCCGTGCTAAGGATTAGTTAGTGCAGTTCATCTGAAAATTCATATTAATTTAAGAGCTTAAAAGTTATGCTTGTAAGTGTAGGCCTGCCATTCATTTGCATTGCTTTTTGAGCCTAATTTATGAACTTTGTGCTGAAAATCAGTGTTAAGCTCCCGAGCTAGATTGTCTCAAAGTACCGGCCTGGTACAGGCCCATCCTCTCAACTTACCTTACCTCACCTCACTTGTCAGCAAGGTTTCCTGCTGCACAGCACAGCCTGGCACACCCCGCAACAAAGTAAAAAAATAAAGCTCAAGATCCTATTGCATATCCACTCCCTCATTCTGCATTGACTTTCTGTTTTTAATACAGGAAGTCCGTGCCAAAGATGAGGACAGGAATACTGCAGGGTCTTGAGCCTTGCAGTGGCTCAGAAGCACCAACATTTATTATTTTGTTTCCTCTTGCAGCTTTATGGCAGGTGCACTCTGGGCAAAACTTCTGGCAGCACTTGGCCCACCAGGGCATACCCAAATGCCCAATAGGACAATCTGGCCCTACTAAGCTCCTAACTCTTTTCTCTACCTAAAATTTACTCATTTTGCCAGCTATTTTTATGCTCCTGTGTTTAGGAATTTAATGAATTTTGAGTATAAAATTGGGAACTCAGTCCTGGTAAATTTTCAAAGAGGCTGGTTTATGAGCATAACTCTCTCAATATTAGGGCAATAAAGCCTTTGAATGTTGGCTGCTGTGCATTCCTCAATGGGCCTGTGCTTTCAGATAGCTTTGATATTACAGAGCTATACTAAATAAGCTTAGGGCCCCTTTTACTAAACTCCGCTAAGGATTTGCCATTAAAGCGCCAATCACACATGTTAATTACAAAGCCTCCACACTAGCTGTCGGGGGCATGTTCAGTATGTCCCAGGCAAATAACGTGTTCCGGTCATCTACAGTGTGTACTCCACTATGGCGGGTTTACTTAGCGAATCCTATAGAGGAGTTGTTAGGTGCACCCATGTTAGATGACACATTGCTGCCCAGCATGCGGCAATAACCTGGGCTCTTGCGCTAATGTGCTTTCCACCCCATGCTTCTTCCATTTGTACGGGGTGAAGGGTCAGTCGTTAAGTGCACCCATGTTAGATAACACATTGCTTCCCAGCATGTGGCAATAACTTGGGCTCTCGCGCTAATGTGCTTTCCACCCCATGCTTCTCCCATTCTTTGCTCCATCCCACATTGACAGATTTAATGAGCATATTAGAGTGTTGTTCTGGACCTGACTGTGTGTTGATATCGTGGACACCCTGTTGCTGCTCGTTAAAACACCCATTAACCAGCTAACGGGCTTTAGTAAAAGGGGTCCTTAATTTTTTTTCTCTTCTCTTCTATGTAATAGCATTTATGCCCACACAAAATATTTCAATAGATGATCTGCTGAAATATGTTTTAAAATATTTATGCAGTATTTCAACAGAATTTTACCTTATGTAAAAAACAGCAAAATGGTCATCTCTTGCAAGGCATAAAACCAGCAAAATTTAAAATCTTATTTCTGTCTATGTACAATGTTAAGTATATGATTGAGACATACACATTGTCATAAAATCAGGAACACTAACCTTTGCTATGTAAAAGTATGAAGACAAAAGAAACCCAAATTCCAAGCAGCGAAGAATAAATCATCCTGCAGACACAAGATATCAAAATTAGTCCTCAAGTATTCTGACCAGTTTTGGAGTGCAGAAATCTAGCAGCTATACTGGTCCTGAAGAATACCAGAGACTTATAGGTTGATACTTTCCACTGGACCAAAATAAGAATAAAAAGATGTTTTAGTACTTGAGTTTTTGAGCTCATGCTTTTCAGTTGCATTTGATGAAGGGATCTATGTGGTCTTGAAAGCTCATGTACTACCAGAGCCGGTCCAAGGGTTTCTGACATCCTAGGCTGACGCTGACCCCCCCCCCCCCCCTCTGATTAGGGACCTTGTCAAAGGCTTTCTGAAAGTCCAGATACACTATATCAACCAGCTGTGTGTCAGGTGGACTATATGTGGGATCTTTAGTGACTGTAAGGGCCTTTGATTTGCTGTAGTTGATTGTGAGTTTGTGAAATTGAAGCCAGTTTGTGACTGATTTCATGCAAAATGTTATAGAGGAGTAGTCTGGTTTGGCAGATTCGAATGGGGCATTAATCATCAGGTCATCTATGTAGAGGTGATAGCATATGTTTTGTTCTTGTATGATTTTGCAGACTGGTTGAATAGATATGTTAAATACGTAGAACGGCAGATAGTAAGGATTCCTGGGGTATTCCTTGTTGTATTTTTGAAGCCTGCATCTACAAAAGGACATTGACAAGGTAGAGGGATTCAAAGAAGGCCCATCAGAATGGTACCTGGCCTTGTAGTATGAGACATACACAGAGAGACTGAAGGAGCTAAAGATATACCCTTGAAAAAGAAGAATGAAAAGGGGAAATATTACACCAAATATCTAGCATGCTTCAGAAAGTACCAGAAGGTAGCATTTTCCATAGAAGCTTAAGTGAGGGATGATAATAAGAAATGTGAGAAATTTTTTTCCAGAGAGAATATGGACACCAGGAACAGATTTCCAGCAGAGATTATAGGAGCATGATTAGACACCAAAGGAGCATAGTGAGAGAGGAAGGGACAGTGGGAGAAGGTCACATATCAATTAAGTCCTTTGAGAGCAAAGTAGGCAGGCAGACTGCGTGAACCAAGGGGTCCTATCCTGCCAACATCTTCTGTGTTTCTATACAACACAATCCTGCACTTAGGCTGAGCAAACATACTCATATATGACAAAATGTAGCAGAAAAAACACGAGACAAAATATAAGCTAGATATATACAGTATAAATAATATCAAAAGGTTACATGTTCTGTTTTTCATTGCCTCTTTTGGATAGCACAGTTACTTACCTGTAACAGGTGATCTCTGGGAACAGCAGGAATAAGTCTTCACATATGGGTATCGTCGGTACCGACGGTGCTTCCGCGGGAACGCTCCCCAGCGTCCAAAAGGAAAGCTTTTGAGAGCATCCCACAGCGCATGCGCGCTGCCTTCCCGCCTTTCCTAACCGCCTCTCTCCAGTTTGAGTTTTAAAGCTGAGACAAAGAGAGAGAGAGGAAAGGAAAGATAGTGTGGTGATGCACATGCAGCAGAGCCCTTTAAAACTGAAAAAAAAGAGGGTTTTTTTCATAAACGGGGGATGGGCTCACCAAAACATAGCTCCCAGGTAGAAAGAGAAACTAAAGCACACACTAGCAGGGCTAGCCTGAAGCCACACCCAGCCTCTAGAACAGTTGCAGGCAGAGAGAGGTTGGGGCCAGGGAAGGAAACAAGCTACAGAACATTTAAGCTGCGTCACACAGGAAGTGAGGCAGATCCAGGAGAACAGGCAGAACAAGGAAGAGAACCAGCAGAACGAGGTGAACAAGCAGAGCAAGCAGGACGTGCTCAGGCACAGGAAGGACTGCAGAGAGAGACTGCCAGAGGGCAGGAAAGACTGCAGGCCAGAAGCCAGGAGGAGAGGCAGAGAGACCAGGGGAAGAGGCAGCATTACAAGGCTGTGAGACCTGGTGGTTCAAAGGGGACCAGCCACAACTCCCAAGGCAAGTGTCAAGGTTGTGGGCAAGAAAGGAGCTGGGGAAGAAGTCAGGACTATACGTCTGATTCTGAAGGCAGCAGCTCAAGTCCTGGGCCCTTGAACAGACAGTACAGAAAGTCTGATAAAAGGAGGGTTTCTGCCAGCCAAACAACTCATATACTTCCTAAAGTAGAGTTGTTAAGGGAGAGAAGGGCAAGAGGTTCTGACCCAGTTAAAAGGGGGAGCCAGAGTCTAAAATGGGGAAAGCTTTTTAAACTTTTAAAAGAAGTGCAGCAGAGTGTTCCAGAACGTGCCCCAAGCCCTGAGCTTTATAGTTCACCTGAGGAAATGGAAGTGGAGCTTTATCCAGACAGTCCAGTGTCTTCAGCAGAGTCAATGGAGTGTGGACTTTGTGTGAGCAATGTTTAATGCTTTTATGGAAGGCTGTATGATACAGGTTAAGAAGATAACATATGTGCTGGTGTCAATGAATGCCTAGGAGAAGGGCAGACAAGAAGATAGAAACCTCGTGTTTAAAAGCAGCCAGTTTTTCTACTGCTAAAGCCCAGTTAAGAAGGCTATTGGTTTTAAACTAAGAGGCAGCACATGGCTGGTATCCTAATCTGCAGCAGCTGAGAATGTAAATTCAAAACTGTCTTACTGAAGTTTTGTTGAGCTGTGCACTTAACAGTATTTTGCTGGTTTTGTTAAATGGAAGAAGGCAAAGTTAACAAGAGTGGAAAAAACTACTTGAAGAGTTTTTGCTAAGAAAGTTACTGGAGAAAGTATCCTATTTTTCAGTTTGATATTTTTGGTCCGCCTTACCATTGTCATTTGTCAAAAATTGATTCCACGAAGAAAACAATAAAAAGCAATTTATTTTTACAAATTGTCCTGTGTCCTCATCCACTCGTACTGCTTACAAAGCAGGCCACAACTACACAAAAAGAGTGATGACCGGCGCACCCCGCTAGGCAGCCGCCTAGACGTAGTTGTGGCCGCCACAGGTGGCGTAGTAAGTTGGATTTTTTTGCACTGGAAGCAAGTTGGCACGCCAGAGAGGCAGTCCGGACCAAAGGCGAAGGAGAGACATCCCCAGGAGCAGCCGTGTCAACCCCAGGTCTGCGGAGCAGAAGGGAAAATCTGGAGTGGCGGTGGAGCTGGATTCCAGATCAACGGAGTTGACAAAGTGAGACTCTGCACCAGAACCAGGTAACCCGTAGGCTAGAGGGTTAATCTGGATAGCACTGGTGTAGGAGGGTGGCTGTGGGGGAAATAATCACCAAGGCAGGGGAAAAGAGAAGAAGTCCGCACTTGGTGTTGGTGTCTTTTGTTCTCTCCACAGGAAAGAGGAACCATGGAGTCACGCGACATCCTGGACTGGGCGGCTGGCCAGATAGCCAAACATCAGGAGTTGTCCGCACAGAGCCTGGAGCAGGCAAAGGCGTTGTTCCAGTCGCAGCAAGCGCCACTCATTGAGGCGATGTCCAGCTGGCTTGCGGCCCAGGGAAAGAAAGAAGATGCTGCCGGGACTGTGCCAGGTGCAGGGGCAGGTTTTCAGGGCTGGGACTGGCCAGGTACTGGGACTTTCTCGGGTGGGCGCCTCACGAGAGATGACGATGTAGATGATTACATCGAGGCTTTCGAGAGAATAGCTCTCTTAGCCAGATGGCCAAAAGAGCAGTGGGCGCTAAGGTTCGCTGCTTCTCTCACGGGCGAAGCCTTAGCGGCCTACAGAGCTATGCCTGCTAGTTTAATTAAGAGTTATGATGATGTAAAGCAAGCTGTGAAAGATCGCTTAGGTTTAAATCCGGCGGTCTACCACAGGCAACTGCGCTCATGTAAGTTGAGGTCAGGTGAGACACCTCAGGCATTATATCACCGTGTGAAAAGTCTGGTATACAAGTGGCTGATGCCAGAAGTAAAGGATATAGAGTCTATTTTAGATTCGATAATCCTTGAGCAATATATGGAGTCTGTACCAAGCAGCGTGAAAACCTTCCTAGTACTCCAAAATTGCAAAAACACTCGGGAAGCCATTGCATTGACTGACCGCTTTCTGGAGGCTAATAAATTAAGCCCAGAGAAAGAGGGTGTTTTTAAAAAGGACAAACTGGAGTCTCTAGAAAGGAAGGCCAAGCTTGAGGGATTTGCAGACGAAAATGTAAAGATGTATAGAGGATACAATATGCATAGGAAGTGTTTCTCGTGTGGAGAAGCTGGTCATTTAAAGATGGACTGTAGAGCCAAAAAGGCCTTGATAACAACCCAGCACAGAGATGCAGGAGAGGGGTTCCTGTTAAGGGTGGAGGTAGAAGGGATACCAACGGAGGCATTATTGGACTCAGGCGCAGACCAATCTATGATTTCCCAGAGGCTATGGCAGCAAATAGAGGCGAAAGACAAACCCTCGCCACTGACCTCTGGGAATCATATTAGGATACGCTGTGTCCATGGCGCCGCTTCTACCTACCCCATACAGTCTGTGGTAATAGAGGGAATAGGTCTGAAAAAATAGATGGAGTTGGCCATAGTACCCAAGCTTCCACACGAGGTAGTCCTGGGCCGTGACTGGCCACAGTTCAGAAAAGGTTTAGCTGAAGAGTTGCAGGGTGAAGCCAACCAACCAGCTACCTTTTCACAGGCAGGTAATTTAGCCAGGGAGAAAACCTTACCCCAGATTGGAAAGGTTGCTGACCCCAGGCTAAGAGGAAATAGGGCCGTTGAAGATACCGCAGCCAGGGAGAAAGCCTTACCCCAGTTAGGAAAGGTTGCTGACCCCAGGCTAAAGGAAAGTAAAAAAAGTATGATCACTACCCATACAGGTGGTAAGCCCTTAGAAAAAGAAAGTAGCCCTCAGAAAGACCCTAGGTCAGGGAAATCTTTTCTGGGAGAATTGAGTGCCCCCTCAAAAACATTCCCAGGAAGGGAAGAGCCAGCTTTCTACCCGCTCCTTTGTTTGGAACTACGGGTAAACAGGGAGGGAAGAAAGAGCCCCAGAGGGAAAAATTTGACCCAAAGCCTAAGTTCATACTTAGGGTCTGTAGGACCACCCCGGAGGCTAAGGTGCCTAAACGGGCGACAGAACGGGCTGCAGGGGTTGATCTCTGCAGTGCTGTGGACACTGTCGTACCATGACAGGAGAAGGCCCTAGTAGAGACGGGCATCCAGGTGGAAATACCGCCTGGCTGTTATGGCCGAATTGCCCCTCGGTCAGGGATGGCTCTTAAAAATTTTATTGATGTGGGGGCAGGGGTCATTGATCCGGATTATCGGGGATCCATAAAAGTACTCTTATTTAATTTTGCACGGGAGGATTTTAGGGTGAGTGTGGGGGATCGCATCGCCCAATTTATTTGTGAGCGGGTCGGGTTCCCACCCATAGAGGAGGTGGATGAGTTATCCCCTACTGCCCGGGGTTCGGGTGGCTTTGGCTCTACAGGAAAGGCCGAGATGAAGGGTTTGACTGCCAGTTGTGTGGAGAGGGAAGAGGAGGACTTAGGCCCACAGCTCGTGGATGGTAAAGCAGAGTAGGTACTCAGGATGGGAGAGGATCTCTCATGGGCTCAGCGGGAGGCAATGTCCAAATTGCTGAGTGGGTTCTCGGATGTCCTTACCCCTTTACCAGGGGAGACAAACCTGGTGGCCCACGAGATAGTCACCCCGTATGGCGAAGTAGTCCGCCAACGTCCCTACAGACTCCCTGAGGCAAAGCATGCGGAGGTCATAAGGCAGGTCCAGGAAATGTTGAGGATGGGGATAATTGAGGAGTCTAAAAGCCCCTGGAACAACCCAATAGTTTTAGTGCCAAAACCTGATGGGTCATTACGTTTTTGTATTGATTTTCGTAAGGTAAATGACATCTCCAGGTTTGACACCTACCCTATGCCTCGAATAGAGGAGCTTTTGGATCGGTTAGGCCGAGCCACTTACTTAACCACATTAGACATGACCAAAGGGTATTGGCAGATTCCCCTCACCCGGGAATCTCGCCAAAAGACCGCATTTAGTTCTCCAATTGGACTATTCCAATTTCGCCGGATGCCCTTTGGTCTTCATGGAGCCGCAGCGACGTGTCAGCGGTTAATTGACATGGTCCTCCGCCCACACCAGTCTTACGCGACAGCGTATATGGATGACATTGTCATCCATAGCTCGCGGTGGGATGATCATTTGGTTCGGGTCAAGGCTGTATTGGAGGCGATGAGGCGGGCAGGCCTCACGCTCAACCCAGCTAAGTGTATGTTTGGCGCGACTGAAGTAAAATATTTGGGTCACTTAGTCGGCCATGGTATAGTAAAGCCGCTCTTGGATAAAGTAGAGAGCGTTAAGACGTTCCCGAAGCCGCAGACGAAGAAGCAACTTCAGAGCTTTTTGGGTCTAATTGGCTATTACCGCCGTTTTATCCCGCATTTCACGACTGAGAGTGCAGCTCTTACCGAGATGCTTAAAAAGAATGCCCCTACACAGTTGCAGTGGTCTGGGATCGCGGAACAGGCCTTTAAAGTATTGAAGGAAAAGTTGTGTGAGGCACCGGTTTTGCGCGGGGTGGATTTTAACCAACCTTTTATCGTCCAAACCGATGCTTCGGAAACGGGCCTTGGAGCAGTGATGTCACAGAAACACGAGGGGACGGAACATCCCGTGATGTTTTTAAGCCGTAAGCTTACCCCTCCGGAGAGAAAGTATTCGACGATCGAGCGCGAATGCCTTGCAATAAGGTGGGCTGTGAGGGCCTTGCGTTTTTATTTAACCGGATGGAGGTTTCTGTTGGTAACTGATCACGCCCCGTTACAGTGGTTAAACAAAATGAAGGACAGTAATGCACGTTTGACGCGCTGGTATATGGCCCTCTAGGAATTTGATTTTCGAATACAGCATAGGGCCGGGAAGCTCCATACCAACGTGGATGCCCTGTCTAGGATTACCAGCTGTGCGCGGGTTGTGGCGCCAGCCGGTAATAGCTTAAGGGGGGGGATATGTGGTGATGCACATGCAGCAGAGCCCTTTAAAACTGAAAAAAAAGAGTTTTTTTTCATAAACGGGGGATGGGCTCACCAAAACATAGCTCCCAGGTAGAAAGAGAAACTAAAGCACACACTAGCAGGGCTAGCCTGAAGCCACACCCAGCCTCTAGAACAGTTGCAGGCAGAGAGAGGTTGGGGCCAGGGAAGGAAACAAGCTACAGAACATTTAAGCTGCGTCACACAGGAAGTGAGGCAGATCCAGGAGAACAGGCAGAACAAGGAAGAGAACCAGCAGAACGAGGTGAACAAGCAGAGTAAGCAGGACATGCTCAGGCACAGGAAGGACTGCAGAGAGAGACTGCCAGAGGGCAGGAAAGACTGCAGGCCAGAAGCCAGGAGGAGAGGCAGAGAGTCCAGAGAGACCAGGGGAAGAGGCAGCATTACAAGGCTATGAGACCTGGTGGTTCAAAGGGGACCAGCCACAACTCCCAAGGCAAGTGTCAAGGTTGTGGGCAAGAAAGGAGCTGGGGAAGAAGTCAGGACTATACGTCTGATTCTGAAGGCAGCAGCTCAAGTCCTGGGCCCTTGAACAGACAGTACAGAAAGTCTGATAAAAGGAGGGTTTCTGCCAGCCAAACAACTCATATACTTCCTAAAGTAGAGTTGTTAAGGGAGAGAAGGGCAAGAGGTTCTGACCCAGTTAAAAGGGGGAGCCAGAGTCTAAAATGGGGAAAGCTTTTTAAACTTTTAAAAGAAGTGCAGCAGAGTATTCCAGAACGTGCCCCAAGCCCTGAGCTTTATAGTTCACCTGAGGAAATGGAAGTGGAGCTTTATCCAGACAGTCCAGTGTCTTCAGCAGAGTCAATGGAGTGTGGACTTTGTGTGAGCAATGTTTAATGCTTTTATGGAAGGCTGTATGATACAGGTTAAGAAGATAACATATGTGCTGGTGTCAATGAATGCCTAGGAGAAGGGCAGACAAGAAGATAGAAACCTCGTGTTTAAAAGCAGCCAGTTTTTCTACTGCTAAAGCCCAGTTAAGAAGGCTATTGGTTTTAAACTAAGAGGCAGCACATGGCTGGTATCCTAATCTGCAGCAGCTGAGAATGTAAATTCAAAACTGTCTTACTGAAGTTTTGTTGAGCTGTGCACTTAACAGTATTTTGCTGGTTTTGTTAAATGGAAGAAGGCAAAGTTAACAAGAGTGGAAAAAACTACTTGAAGAGTTTTTGCTAAGAAAGTTACTGGAGAAAGTATCCTATTTTTCAGTTTGATATTTTTGGTCCGCCTTACCATTGTCATTTGTCAAAAATTGATTCCACGAAGAAAACAATAAAAAGCAATTTATTTTTACAAATTGTCCTGTGTCCTCATCCACTCGTACTGCTTACAAAGCAGGCCACAACTACACAAAAAGAGTGATGACCGGCGCACCCCGCTAGGCAGCCGCCTAGACGTGTGGGCGCCGCCACAATAGATAGAGAGATACAACTCCTAGGGGAGGTGGGTGGGTTGTGAAGACTTATTCCTGCTGTTCCCAGAGATCACCTGTTACAGGTGAGTAACTGTGCTATCTCCAGGAACAAGCAGGAATGAGTCTTCACATATGGGGACTCCCCAGCTAGAGATGCCTGGGAGATCACCCAGGTTGTGAGTCCCTGGGAAGGGCTCTACCTCCACCCATGAATCTCAGGCATCCAGTCAGGGATGGAGGGTAGGAGTTGATTAGGTATGGAACAGGTGTTTGAGAACACCCTGACCAAACAAGGCATCCCGGCGGGAGTCCTTGTCCAAGCAGTAATGGGCTGTAAAGGTATGAACCGAGGCCCAGGTGGCCGCTTGACAGATTATGGTCGATGGACACAGAGTTTAGATGAGCCATAGAAGCTGCCATGGCCCTCACATTGTGAGCTGTGACATGGCCCTCCAGAGAAAGGTTCTTACTCTGGTAGGCGAAGGAAATACACTGAGCAATCCAATTTGACAGAGTTCTTTTTGAGACTGGAAGTCCTAAATGAGAGGGATCAAAAGCAACAAAAAGTTGAGAGGACTTTCTATGTTGCTGTGTCCTTTGTAAGTAGAAAGCAAGTGCTCTTTTACAATCCAGGGTATGAAGATTCCTCTCTGCACTTGATGCATGAGGTCCTGGAAAAAAGACAGGTAAATACACCTCCTGGTTCAGATGAAAAGGTGAGACCACTTTAGACATAAAGTGTGGATTAGTTCTGAGGACTACCTTGTCATGATGAAACCTTGTATAAGGAGGATTAGCCACTAAGGCTTGCAACTCACTGAGGTGACTGCAATGAGAAAAATAACCTTCCAGGAAAGGAATTTCAAGGAGGTAGTGGCTAAGGATTCGAAGGGTGGCTTCATAAGCTGGCCAAGAACCAGATTCAAGTCCCATGCCACTGGAGGTGGTCTAATGGGAGGTTTAGTCAAAAGAAGGCCTCTCATGAATCTTGCTATAAGAGGATGAGAGGAAATAGGCTGTCCATTGAGGGGTTTAAGGGATGCTGCAATAGCACTCAAATGGACTCTGATTGAATTTGTTTTAAGGCCTGCATGGGATAAATGCAGCAAATACTCTAGTAAAGAATTCAGAGGTATTGCAAGAGGGTTAAGACCCTTCTCTGCACACCAAATGGTAAACCTCTTCCATTTAAAAGCATAGGAACGTCTGGTGGAAGGCTTTCTGGAAGTATGAAGGATATCCTTCACTTGCTGAGAAAGATGCAAATCCTGAAGGTCTAGGCCTTCAGCAACCAGGCCCTGAGATGAAGAGACTGGGGATTTGGGTGCCACAACGTTCCCTCCTCCTGGGAGAGGAGGTCTGGAGCATACCCCTAGTCCAGGGAGGGAGCTTGAGAGAGATGCAGAAGTAGAGGGTACCACACTTGGCGTGGCCAACGTGGTGCTATGAGGATCATAGACCCCTGTCTCTCTGAAGCTTGAACAGTGTCTTGGGAATTAGGGGAATAGGTGGAAAGGCATAGAGGAAATCTTGCCCCCAATGAACGAGGAAGGCATCCCTGGCCTGAACTCCCTGACACGGAATCCTGGAACAGAACCGGGGAAGTTTGGCATTCCATGGACTTGCAAACAGGTCTATGTCTGGGGTTCCCCAAATTCGAAAGATTCTGGCTATCTGGTCCCCATGGAGGGACCATTCGTGTGGAAGCAGAACTCGACTGAGTCTGTCTGCCCAAGAGTTTTGAACCCCTGGAAGATACACTGCCATGAGATGGATTTGATGCTCTCTGGCGAAGGCCCACAATCTCAGAGCTTCGTTGCAAAGCGACAGAGAGCCAGTCCCCCCCTGCTTGTTCACGTAGAACATGGCTACCTGGTTGTCTGTGTGGATGAGGACTGTCTTGTAGCTGAGCAGGGTGTGGAAGACTCTGAGAGCCAGAAAGATTGCTCAGAGCTCTAAGAGGTTGATATGTAGAGATGCCTCCTGTGGAGACCAGATGCCTTGGGTGGAGAGATCTTGTAGATGAGCTCCCCAACCCTTTGGAGAGGCATCTGTTGTAAGGGTTGCTTGGGGTAACACCTGTTGAAAGGGGGACCCCAGCAACATATTTTTTTTTTTTTTTTTTTTTTTATTTTATATTTAAATTTCCAATACAACAATTGAAAAAGAATACAAAGAGAAAAAAGGGGGGAAATACGAAATACACAAGAAAATAAACCACATACCAGCAACATATTTTGAGTGGACTTCCACCAATGGAGAGAGCAAGAGAGGCGACTAGAGGTCGCTATTTTGTCTGACAGGCACCCTGATGCCTGGGTCCATTGGGTGGATAGAGTCCATTGAGCTGCTCTCATGTGAAGGCGAGCATAAGGAACCACATGCACAGTGGATGCCATGTGGCCTAACAGTTGTAACATCTCTCGAGCAGTTAAATGGGATTTTAACTGAATCTGTGAGGCTAACTGCACCAAGCGTAGGCAACGGGCCTGGGGAAGTTCAATGTATGGCTGTTCCACATTGTACAAACTTGTTCCTTGTAAACCGCGCTGATGCAGAATAGTGCGGTATAGAAAAACGTTAAATAAATAAAAATAAATAAAATAAATAAATATAGGCCCTTGCAGTTGTGGTATCCAGCAAGGCCCCTATGAACTCTAGAGATTGAGTAGGGGTGAGATGGAATTTTGGAATGTTTATTACAAGTCCCAGATACTGAAGAACACGCCTTGTGCAGGCCAGGGAAGTCTGGGCCTCTGACTGGGATGGAGCTCGGATGAGCCAGTTGTCCAGATATGGGAATATGAATATCCCTAGAGTGCGTAGAAATGCAGCTACTACTGCCATGCATTTTGTGAACACTCTTGGTGCAGAGGCCAGACCGAAAGAAAGCACTTTGTATTGGTAGTGCTTTCTTTGGTAAAGGAACTGAAGGAACCTTCTGTGTGTTGGATGGATGAGGACATGGGTGTACGCATCCTTGAGATCTAGAGAACAAAGCCAGTCCTGACTCTGGAGGTATGGAAGGAGAGTTCCGAGAGAAGTCATCTTGAATTTCTCCTTGCATAGAAACTTGTTCAATTCTCTGAGATCTAAAATGGGTCTGTAGCCCCCTGTTTTCTTTGGAATGAGAAAATAGGGGGAGTAGAACCCTGAGCCCTCTTGAAGAAGGGGTATTTCTTCTATTGCCCCTTGGGCAAGAAGGGTAGCAATCTCCTGACCCAGAAGGTCGAGGAGAGATGTTGGAGAATTGAACTGTTTCAGCATGGTGTGAGGGGGAAGGTTTAAGAAATGAAGTTTTTACCCCTCCCTTATGATGGAGAGGGTCCATTGCTCTGCTGTGATTTGTTCCCATCTGGGAGCAAAATGAGCTAACCTTCCTGGAATGGTGAGAGGCTCTGGATGTTCTAGAGCCAGAAAGGCTAAGTTCTCTAGTTGTAAGTCAAAGGCCCTGAGGAGGCTGAGGCTGTTGGGCCGTAGCAGTCCTGGCAGCCTTAGGCTTGGCCTGTTTTGGTTGTTGCTGTCTCTTTGTAGCAAAACGACCTGCAGAAGAGGCTTGACCATAAGCAGAAGAATATTTTCCTTTTTTGGGGAAAAATCCTTTTTTGAACAACCTCTTTCTAAAAGGAGCAGAAGTAGACTTGGAAAGTCTATCTAAAGCAGAGTTTTCAGCATCCATCTGGTTGGCCTTTGCTTGCCAATCTTTACCAAAAAGGTTTTCACCTGTACAAGGAAGGTTACCTAGTCCATCCTGAACCCAGGGTTCCAAATCAGAAGCTTGTAACCAAGCAACTCTGCGTGCACCTATGGCAATAGCCGAGGCTCTGCTGGCACCTTCAAAAGCGTCAAAGGCTGCACGGTTGGAAAACTTGGAAATATCCTGGGCATGTTTAAGCCAGGTGAGAAACTCTTCCCTTTTATCTTCTGAAATAAAAGGAGATAAGGTTTGCAGGTGATCTGTAACCTCCTTTAGAAACATCCCCATATAGAGACTATAGGAGTTGATTCTGTCCACAAGCATACTGGCCTGGAAAATTCTCCTGCCAAAGGCATCTAAGGTTCTGCATTCTCTTCCTGGAGGAGTAGAAGAGTGCCTTTTTGCACTCTTGATCTTTTTCATAGCAGACTCCACCACAATAGAGTGATGAGGAAGCTGAGTCTTATGAAAACCAGGACAAGGAGGAACACGATACATGGTGTCCAACCTACGAGAATGAGGGGAGGTGGTAAGAGGAGTCTCCCATATACCCAACATGTGATCATAAAGAATCTCATGTATTGGTAAAGTGGCTGTCTCTTTAGGAGCCTTAGGATATTGTAAAATATCTAATTTTATGGCTCTAGGCTCTGTCTCAGAGGCCACTGAGATGGAAAGGCCCCTGGCCACCTCCCTGATGAAGTCTTGAAAAGACAAGTCTTCTGGAGGAGACATTCTCCTTTTTGGAGAAGAGGGTTCCTGAAGAAGGATCCCCGATGCTTCGATAGAGGCCTCTGATTCATCAGAGTCTTCAGAGGAATCGAAGTATCGCCTGTCTGGATGCTCTTGCAGAGCCCGATACGCATACCGGGGGGTATCGACATCGGGAGTAATCGGTACCAATTTGGTACCGATGGGCATCACAGAACAGTGTACCGCTGCCGTCGACGTCAATGTCGATGCAATCGGTACCGGCACCGGAATCGATATCGGGTCCGGTACTGGAATCGGTACCGACAATGGAGTTGGTTTCGGTACCGAAGGCGTCGCAGCTTGTATGAATGCCGTGATGGCACGCTGCATGGTCAGAATATTCTGATCCATCGATGCCACCAATGTCTGGATGTCGGTACCAGTGGAAACATTGCAACAGGTGATCGGTCGAGGCCGAGCCATCGATGTTAACCTGTGACCCCATAGATAAAGCTTTGGAAGCCGGAGCCTCCCACCGGGGTAATTTTGCCGGTGCGGATTCCTCGAGAGCAAGCCCGGAGGCATCTCGATACTTAGAGGGAGATCTAGTCTTCGAGGACCGGCTGGATTTAAGTTTGGTTACCTGAGATCCATGGGAGGAAGAGGAAGCCCTGGAAGACGTCGATGCCACCGAAGCTGCATCAGAGGAAAACAGGGTACTGAGCTTGGCTGCTCGATTCTGTAGACCTCTTTTAGACATCATGGAACAGGACTCACAGTCCGTCATGGAATGATCAGGACCTAAACATTTGAGACACCAGTCATGGGTGTCAGTGACAGAAATAGTGCCACTTCACTTCGTGCACTTTTTAAACCCGGAGGCAGGCTTTTCCATGAGGAAAAATTTGTGTAGGCCTAAGGCCACAGAAGAAAAAGCACTGAAGTGAGAAAAATAGTAGTTGTTTGTTTGTTTGTTTTTTTAAATAACGAAAGAAAAAAACCGGCGGTACCGGTCCGGAGACGAGAAGGCAGACACGCGACTAAAGAAATAAAAGAAAATAAGAAATTCTTCAGCGGTGACAGGAAACACGACCTGCTGGCTCCGTGGAAAAGAAGAACTGGAGAGAGGTGGTTAGGAAAGGCGGGAAGGCAGCGCGCAGGTGCTGTGGGATGCTCCCAAAAGCTTTCCTTTTGGACGCTGGGGAGCGTTCCCGCGCAGGCTCCGTCGGTACCGACGATACCCATATGTGAAGACTCATTCCTGCTTGTTCCTGGAGATAAACTGTTAGGTTCATGTTAGCATTGCATCAGGGGTTGGAAACCACTTTCTCCGCCAGGCCATTCTCTCCCTGATCCAGCTGGCCTTGGGACCAGAGAAGGGGCATGTCAAGGTGGGATTGAAAGAAAAAAGAAAACTCAGAGAGGATGCTACACTGATGTTTCAAAACATAGGAAATGTAAAACAAGACTGTGCAGCACACACAGACCCACCTTCGAAATGGCTTTCTCTTCTATTTATTTTTGAGTAAACTCTAGAGCAGCGATGGCAAACCTATGGCACGCGTGCCAGCTGTGGCACGCGAAGGCCTTGCAGCTGGCACGCGGGAAGGTCCGCAATTAAAATATACGGCGCGGCGGGAGGTGAGTGTGCTTTCCTCAAAATTACATTTTAAAAAAAGCTGGCTCTCTGGCTGCTGCCGCTGTCGCCGCGGCAGAATGCAGTGTCCCGCGGGGCCCCCTCTGCGCCGGCTGAGCCCTCTGCCCGGCTTTCAGATTCGCGAAGGGAGAGTGTCTCTCCCTCGCGTCTCTGTTAAGCCCGCAGGGGGTAATGGGAAATTTCCCATCAGTCCCTTTAGACGCGAGGGGTTGATGGGAAATTTCCCATTAGCCCCTGCGGGCTTAACAGAGACGCGAGGGAGAGACACTCTCCCTTCGCGAATCTGAAAGCCGGGCAGAGGGCTCAGCCGGCGCAGAGGGGGCCCCGCGGGACACTGCATTCTGCCGCAGCGGCAGCAGCCAGAGAGCCAGCTTTTTTTTTTTGGACTGCTAATGGGCTGGGGGGGGCTGTTATGACTGCTAATGGGCTGGGGCTGGGGCGGGGGCTGGGGCGGGGGGGGGGGGGGCTGTTAGGACTGCTAATGGGTGGGGGGTGGGTGTTAGGACTGCTAATGGGCTGGGGGGGGCTGTTAGGACTGCTAATGGACGGGGGGGGGCTGTTAGGACTGCTAATGGGCTGGGGGGGGTTAGGACTGCTAATGGGCTGTGGACTGATGGGGGCTGTCTGGAAATGGGGTGATGGGGGTGTTAGAACTGCTAATGGGCTATGGGGGGTGGTTAGGACTGATAATGGGCTATGGGGGGGGCTAGGACAGGAAATGGGCTGATGGGGAGGGGTTAGGACTTGAGGTGGGCTGATGTGGTTAGGACTGGTAATGGGCTGTGGGCTGATGGGGGGGTAGGACTGGCAATGGGCTGATGGGGGGGTTAAGACTGGTAATGGGTTATAGGGGGGGGCTTAAACTGAAAATGGGGTGATGGGGGGGTTAGGACTGGAAGTGGGTTGATGGGGGGCTAGGACTGGTAATGGGTTGGGGGGTTGCTATGACTGGAAATGGGCTGAGTGGAAGGGGAGGCTTGAATTGCAAATAGCTGATGGGGAGGGAGCTTGGAATGGAAATGGCTGTGAGGGAAGAGAGCTAGGACTGAAAATGGGCTGATGGAGCAGCTAGGATAGGACTGGAAATGGGCTGTTGGGGGGAGCTAAGATTGGAAATGGGCTGTGGTGGGGGCTTGAATTGAAATGGACTCATGAGGGGCTAGAACTGAAAGTAGGCTCATGGGGGGGGGCTTGGACTGGAATTGGACTGAGTGGAGGGGAGCTATGATTTGACATGGGCTGATGATGGGGCTAGGAAATGACTAGAAGTGGGCTGATGGGGGGCTAGGATTGGAAATGAGCTGATGAAGGGACTCAGACTGAAAATGGATGGGGGAGCTAGGACTGGAAATGGGTTGATGGTGGGCTAGGACGGGAAATGGGCTGATGCAGGGACTAGAAGGGAATGGATGCTGGGTGAGACTGGAACTAGAAGGGAGCTGATGTTGGGGGAGGATTAGAATGGGATGGGGCTGGGAGAGTAAAATGGAGAGGGGAAAAATATTTTGTGTGGGAGGGATGAAAAATCTACAATTGGCCTGGTATTGGGAGAGTAAGTGGGGATTGAGGATGGAGGGGTAAAATTTGTGTGGATGAAATAGGAATGAGGAAAGAGCAAAAGGAGAAAGATTAGTATGTTAAAGCAGATGTAGAGAGAGAGAATGGAAAAAAAAACTAGAAGAGAGAAGAAAGAACAAATGGACAGCAGACGATGGACAGTTAGCAGAAAACATGAAGAAACCAGAAGAAAGTGGCTGGAGCAATTGCAACTGAAAAAAAATGCACAAAAGGTAGAAATATCTCTTTATTTTGAATTTATTAACTGGAATATGAAACCTCTGGGAAATGTGCATCATTAACGTCTGTGCTTTGTTTGGTACAAGAGGAAATTAATTTATAGTTTTATTTCTACAGTGTTGTTGTACATTCCAAGTTTGGCTTTTGGGGTTCCCAGTTTAATTATTGCCTTCCTGTTTCTAAATTGAATGAAATCATTAAAACATTATAAATTGCCAATAAATTGAAATGAAAACCAAAGGATTGTGAATCAAATTGATTCTCTGACAATACAAAGATTCCAACCTTTACAAATGATGTTACATAGTTCAGGCAACTTTATAAAGAGTTTTTAGATACTAAAATCTTGTTGTTAAGGTTTAATTGACGTGCTGGCACTTTGAGGAAATTCTCTGGTTTTGTGCGGCAGTTTGGGCACTCGGGCTCAAAAAGGTTAGCCATCACTGCTCTAGAGAATGCAGGCATCCAATGGTGGAAAATATGGACTGAAAGACTTAGTCCTTTTGCCTATAAGAGAATAAGAATACAAGAACTGTCATACTGGGTCAGACCAATGGTCCATCAAACCCAATGTCCTGTTTCCAACAGTGGCCAATCCAGGTCACAAATTCCTGACACATCGCAAAAGTAGCCAGTTCCATGTTACTTATCCCCAGGGATAAACAGTGGTTTTCTCTTGGACTACCTTAACAAATGTTTATGGACTTTTCTTCCAGGAATTTGTTCAAACCTTTTTTGAAACCCAGCTACACTACCTGCTTTTACCACATCCATTGGCAATGAGTTCCAAAATCTAACCATACATTGAGAGAAAAATATTTTCTCCTCTCTATTTTAACTATATTATCTTGTAGCTTCATGGTGTGTTCTCTAGTCCTTGTATTGTCTTGAGAAAGTAAACAATCGATTCACGTCTACCCATTCTACTGCACTCAGAACTGTATAGATTTCTATCCCTGATAAACTTCGGGCTGCAAGCACATAACATGTTTCAGAAAAGCCCTCAAGACCAGGGGTCTCAAACTCAAATTGCTTTGAGGGCCAAATGAGGACTTGTAAAGTAACCCGGGGGCCACATAAGACGCGGGGCCTCATTTGCATAAGGGGCCTCATTTGCATAAATATTTGCATAATGTTACCATACACTAACTTTTAGTAAACATGCCTCTTTAATGAGTATGGATAAAGAAAGACTAAAAGATTTAGAAACAAGAAGACAATAATTAAACTGGGAACCCCAAAAGCCAAACTTGGAATGTACAACAACACTGTAGAAATAAAACTATAAATTAATTTCCTCTTGTACTAAACAAAGCACAAACATTAATGATGCACATTTCCCAGAGCTGACATATTCAAGTTAATAAATTCAAAATAAAGAGATATTTTTCTACCTTTTGTGCATTTTTTTCAGTTGCAATTGTTCCAGCCACTTTCTTCTGGTTTCTTCATGTCTTCTGCTAACTCTCCATCGTCTGCTGTCCATTTGCCCTTTCTTCTCTCCTAGTTTTTTTTTCCATTCTCTCTCTACATCTGCTTTAACATACTAATCTTTCTCCTTTTTCTCTTTCCTCATTCCTATTTCATCCACTCAAATTTTACCCCTCCATCCTCAATCCCCACTTACTCTCCCAATACCTGGCCAATTGTAGATTTGTCTTCTCTCCCAGACAAAATATTTTTCCCCTCTCCATTTCACTTTCCCAGCTCCATCCCATTGTAATCCTCCCCCAACATCAGCTCCCTTCTAGTTCCAGCCCCACCCAGCATCCGCTCCCTTCTAGTCCCCCCATTAGTCCATTTCCAGTCCTATCCTAGCCTCACCATCAGCCCATTTCCAATCCTAGCCCCCCATCAGCCCATTTCCAATCCTAGCTCCCTCCCCTCACAGCCCATTTCCATTCCAAGCCCCCCTCCCCATCAGCCATTTGCAGTTCAAGCCCCCCTTCCACTCAGCCCATTTCCAGTCCTAGCAACCCCCCCCCAGCCCATTACCAGTCCTAGACCCCCCATAGCCCATTACCAATCCTAACCTCCCCATAGCGCACTTCCAGTTTTACCCCCCATTTTCAGTCTTACCCCCCCATAGCCCATTACCAGTCATAACCCCCCCCTGCCAATAGCCCACTTCCAGCCCTAACCCCCATTACCCCATTTCAGTCAGCCCCTCCATAGCTCATTACCAGTCCTAACTCCCCCCATCAGCCCACCTCCAGTCCTTCCTAACCCCCACCTGCCCATTTCCAGTCCTAGCCCCCACCATAGCCCATTACCAGTCATAACCCCCCTGCCAATAGCCCATCTCCAGTCATAACCCCCCCCTGCCAATAACCCATTTCCAGTCATACCCCCCCTGCCAATAGCCCATTTCCAGTCATAAACCCCCTGCCAATAGACCATCTCAAGTCATAACCCCCCCCTGCCAATAGCCCATCTCCAGTCATAACCCCCCCGCCAATAGCCCATCTCCAGTCATAACCCCCCCCCTGCCAATAGCCCATCTCCAGTCATAACCCCCCTGCCAATAGCCCATTTCCAGTCATAACCCCCCCCCCCTGCCAATAGCCCATTTCCAGTCATACCCCCCCCTACCAATAGCCCATTTCCAGTCCTACACCCCCCCCCCAGGTAAATTACCAAAAAGCCTGTCTTCTGCTGCTGCAGCAGAAAATCAGCTGTCCCGCGGCCCCTTCCCCTCTGCGCGGAGAGCCCTGAGTGTGCTTCATCTGCGGCGTGCTTTTTAAGCCGCGAAGAGAGTATTTCCCTCTCGCGCGGCTTAAACCTAGTCACTTTTCAAGCCTCGCGAGAGGGAAATACTCTCTTCGCGGCTTGAAAAGCACCCGCTGATGGAGCACTCTCGGGGATCTCCGGGCAGAGAGGAAGGGGCCGCAGGACAGCTGATTTTGCTGCTTGAGCAGCAGAAGCCAGTTGTTTTTTTTTAAAAATTGACCGTCGATTCTGCCGTTGCCACGGCGGCAACGGCAGCAGCAGCAGAAGCCGTCGCGGGCTGCACAACGTTCTCTCGCGGGCCGCGTGTTTGAGACCCCTGCTCAAGACTCACATATTCAAAGAGTAGTTCTCAGACAACAACACATAGCTAACCAACAATCAATTCCTCAGTACCTAATCCTCCCTTTTCCCCCCACCCTCACACTCTCCCAAGCTGACTCCCCCTCCACCCGTTACACCCTCCCATGACTACCTAAATGTTAACAATGTATCCCTACATATATTAAGTTAAGTTACTGTTAAATGTAATCTCCAGTAACAAGCAGGAATGTAGTCTTCACATATGGGTGACGTCGGTACTAACGGAGGCCGCACAGGAATGCTCCCCAGCATCCAATAGGAAAACTTTTGGGAGTATCCCACTGCACCTGTGTAGCTGCCTTCCCCTTTCCAGCTCTTCCTCCTCAGTTCTTTGTTTTCCGTGGAGCCGACAAGAAGCAATTCCTGTCACCGCAGAAAATTTGATTTTTCTTATTCTTCGTGGTCACGTATGCCTTCTCGTTAATGCTGGTACCGACCCTGTTGGTACTCACTTTCCTTCTTTCTTTCTTAAAAAAAAAGAACTTTTCTGAGGGGAGAACTCTTTCCCTCAGGGTGCATCGACACCATTTTAGGCTTAGGCCTTGTTTTTCCAAAATGGACAAACCAGCTAGTGGTTTTAAAAAGTGTTCCAAGTGTGGCAGTACAATTTCAGGCACAGACACCCATGACTGGTGTCTAAAATGTTTGGGACCTGATCATCAACTGTCTGACTGTCTCCTCTGTAGGAAGATGACAAAGAGAGGCCTGCAGAACAGAGCTGCGACTTTGCACTCTCTTTGTCACCGATGCAATGTCCGTAGCATCGATGTCATCGCAAGCTTCATCTTCCTCCCAGGGATCTCAGGTATCGAAACCCAGGTCTTCATCGAAGACTAGCCGGCCCTCCAAGGGTAGATCTCCTTCTAAGCATCGAGATGCCCTAGGCATTGCCCTGGAGGGGGGCACACCGGCCAAACAACCCCGGCGGAAGGTCCTTGCCTTCAAAGCATTAGTGGAGTCCCAGGATGCTCCTGAGGCCTTGACCTCCAGAGAGCTCTTGGTGCCATGCTCAGGGATCGTGGCCCGCAACTCAGGTACCGATACCTAGGCATTGGCAGGCTCCATGGATCAACGTATCCTGGCTATTGAGCAGAGCTTATCGGCCTTGGTAGAGACTTCCATACTGGAAAAGCCTCTACAGTCGATTTCCCAACCATCGGTACCGACAACGGTGCCGAAGGTACCGGCATTGACATTTTTGCTGCTTACCATGCTACCACCTATGCTGGCCATATCTGGTACCGAAGTCCCGGCACAAAAACTTTCCGATGCTGGTTTTGAGCGGTATCGAGTCCGGGCAGAGCACAAGCATTCAGCCTGTCGATACTTTGAGTCTTCGGATTCTGATCCGATGGATGATGAATCAGCCGGTACAGGGGAAATGAGAATTCTGCTGGAGGATCCATCTCCATACCCACAATGTCGCATGTCCCCTCCGGAGGACATGTCTTTTCAAGATTTTATCTGTGATGTTGCTTGGGGCCTCTCCATCACTATTACTTCGGAGAAGGAACCTAGGGCTGAGGAGCTTGAAATCTTTCAATACCCTGCAGCACCAAAAGAAGCTGCCACTCTTCCTATTCATCAAATACTTCATGACCTTATGCTTTGAATGTGGGAGATACCTTTAACCATCTCTCCACATACTCAAAGGCTCGATACGATGTACCAGGTACCGGAGTGCCCCGGCTTCCAGAAGATACAATTACCACACCATTCCATGGTGGTGAAATCGGCAATGCGTCAATTTAAAAGTGCCAAAACATATTCCCCGAACCCTCCGGGCTGGGAATTGAGAACCCTCAATGTTTTTGGTCATTGATGCTTTCAGGCCTCTATGTTATAGCCAGAATCAGTTCCTACATACTCTACATGGGTATATTTCTTAGAGAGGTGACTAGGGATTTGGAGTTGATGGCTCCTCTCTTCCTTGATGATAAGAGAACTGATTATCTGGTAAAGCATGCCCAAAATGTTTCCAAATTTGTCAACAGGGCAACCTTCGACTGTTTTGAATGCATCAGTAGGACTTCCGCTATATGCATTGGTGCATGCAGGATTGCTTGGCTCCAAGCCTCTGATCTTGAACAGTGGGTTCAAGATAAGCTTGGTAATATACCTTGTACAGGTGAAAACCTGTTTGGTAAGGACCTCAGGATAAGGCATCTCAATTAGAGTCTGAGACCACTCTAAATAGACTTTTTAGATCAACTGCCAACCCAGCTAAGAAGAAGATAACAAATAAACCCTTTTTCAATAAGAAAAAGAAGTATTATTCTTCTTACAACCTTGCACTGCACTGTCCTGTCCATGCTCCTCAAAAAGGACAACATCCAAAACAACAAAGAAAGGCTCAGACTCCCAGATCTCAGCCAGCTCAGCAGACCCAGTCTCCTCAGGGTCTTTGACTACTTTCTGGAGAACATAGCTGTCCTGCCTCTGGAGATTCCAGATTCCGTTCCCATTCCAGGCAGACTATGTCACTTCGTCCACAGGTGGCATCTTGTAACATCAAAGCACTGGAGTCTTTCCATAGTGAGGGAGGGGTACAAACTTCACTTCCAAAGTCTACCTCCCCAGTCTCCCTTAAGAGAGCTCAGTTCTCAACCCCCTCTCACCACTCTGTTACTGCAGGAGGTCACCTCCCTTCTCTCGCAAGGTGCAATAGAGGAAGTGCCACTCTCCCAGCAAGGTCTGGGCTTTTATTCTCCTTACTTCCTCATCCCGAAGAAGA
Organism: Ichthyophis bannanicus; assembly: GCA_033557465.1. NCBI lineage: Eukaryota > Metazoa > Chordata > Amphibia > Gymnophiona > Ichthyophiidae > Ichthyophis > Ichthyophis bannanicus. The sequence continues at coordinate 71,409,575 of CM066034.1, forward strand.
CAGGGGGATACAGGCCCATCCTGGACCTCAGACAACCGAACAAGTATCTACTCCGGGAGAAATTCAAGATGATCTCCCTAGGTACTTTGCTACCCTATCTCCAGAGTCAAGACTGGCTCTGTTCTCTAGATCTTAAGGATGCATACACTCATATTCTTATCCACACAGAACACAGAAGGTTTCTGCATTTCCTGTTCCAGAGGAAACATTATCAGTACAGAGTCCTGCCTTTTGGCCTCGCCTCTGCCCCAAGAGTCTTTACAAAGTGCCTGGCAGTTGTAGCTGTATTCCTAAGGACTATAGGGATATTTGTCTTCCCCTACTTAGACGACTGGCTCATTCTGGCAAGCACACCTCTAGAGGCCAATCTTTCTGTCACGTGCACCAGGCTTGTGCTTCAACACTTGGGATTTGTAATAAATTTTCCAAAGTCCCAACTCGTTCCCTCTCAAACTCTGGAGTTTATATGAGCTCTCCTAGACACTCGACAGTCAAGGGCTTTTCTGCCTCAAGCCCAAGCAGGCCTCAAAACATTTCTCACTTCTTGAGAAATGCTGTAACTTCTGGGCCATATGGCATCCACTGTACATGTAGTTCCATACGCAAGTCTACATATTTATTTATTTATTTATATTCTCTTATATACCGCGCTATTCTGCATCAGTGCGGTTTACATTGAACAAACTGAAATTACATTGAACAGGGCATTATAACTTGGAGATAACTATTTTACAGGGAACATGGGCTATGGAGGGTTAAGTGGCTTGCCCAAGACCACAAGGAGCACCTGTGGGACTAGAAACCCCAGTCCTTCCGGCCCAAGGTTGCTGTCCTCTAGTGGGATTTGAACCCCTGACCTTCTGGCCTGTAGTACCTTGCCCCAACCACTAGGCTACTCCTCCATATGCAGGCAGCTCAATGGACCCCGGCTTCCCAGTGGTCTCAAGCATCCGGTCATCTGGGAGACAAGATAACACTCTCTACACATCTCATCTCATCTCTCCAGTGGTGTCAATCTCCAGAACACCTTCTCGTAGGGTCACCTTTTCAGAAGCCTTCACACCAATGGACCCTGACGGTGGATTTATTCAAACTGGGCTGGGGAGCTCATCTGGACAACCTCTCCACACAGGGTCTTTGGTCTCATCAGGAGTCACAACTCCACATAAATCTGCTGGAACTCAAAGCCATCCACAATGCTCTCAAGGTGTTCCATGACCACCTTCGCTTCCGCACAGTTCTAGTCCAGATGAACAATCAGGTAGCCATGTTCTACTTGAACAAGCAGGGCGGAACAGGTTCTTGGACACTTTGCAGCGAAGCCCTGCACCTATGGTCCTTCGCCATACAATATCAGATTCACCTATTTGCGGTTTATCTCCCAGGCAAACGGACTCTCTTGGAGGACAAACTCAGTCGGGTCTTATTACCCCACAAATGGTCTCTCCATGCAAACAAGGTTGCTCACATCTTCCAGATCTGGAGAACCCCAGACATAGACCCGTTTGCAAGTCCTCAGAATGCCAAACTTCCCCTGTTCTGTTCCAGAATCCCTGCTCACAACAGCCAAACTGTAGATGCTTTTCACCTTTACTGGGGTCAGGGCTTCCTATACGCCTTCCCCCCCCATTCCCCTCATTTCCAACACTCTTTTCAATCTCCAGAGAGACAAGGGCTACATGATTCTTATAATTCCATGTTCGCCACGACAACCATGGTATCCTCTGCTTCTACCTTCTCTCGAGTTCAACCAGTAGATTTGGGATCTGCCCCTGATCTCCTCTCACATGAGAATGGGACACTGCTGCATCCCAATCCACAGTCCCTACACCTAATAGCATCGCTACTGAAGGCTTAGAGTTCCAGTGCATTAACCTCTCTCAGCAAGTGAAAGATATCCTTTGTTCTTCTAGGAAAACTTCCACAAGGCACTCCTACACCTTCAAGTGGTGTAGATTTTCTTCCTGGTGTTTGAAAAGGGATCTTAACCCCTTTTCAGCTCCCGTGGAGACATTACTTGAATTTCTTCTCCACCTCTCTTCCTCTGGACTTAAGACCAATTCGGTAAGGGTATACCTAAGTGCCATAGTGGCTTCCCACATACCCTTGGATGGTCAGCCCATCTCCTCTCAGCCGCTTGTAGCATGCTTCATGAGAGGGCTTCTATTAACTAAGCCTCCCATTAAACCACCACCAGTGGCATGGGACCTTAATGTGGTTTTAGGACAGCTTATGAAGCCGTCCTTTGAAACCCTAGCCACTACTTCCCTGAAGTTTCTTACCTCGAAGGTCACCTTCCTTATTGCCCTCGCTTCAGCAAGGCGCATCAGTGAACTTCAAGCTTTGGTGGCTGATCTTCCTTACACTCGTTTCCACCATGATAAGGTAGTCCTTAGGACTCATCCTCACTTTATGCCAAAAGTGGTCTCGCTTTTCATTTAAACCAGTCAGTGTACTTCCCTATTTTCTTCCCTAGACCTCATTCTTCTAGGGCGGAGGTAACCCTTCATACTCTGGATTGCAAACGTGCTTTGGCCTTTCATCTCCAGAGAACACAGGAGCACAGAAGAGCTTCCCAGCTTTTCATAACTTTTGATTCGTCACCTAGGACTACCAGTATCCAAACGCACTCTCTCCAAATGGATAGCAGATTGTATCTCTTATGCTTTCTACAGTGCAGGACTCTCTCTTGAGGGTTATGTCACTGCACATAATGTTCGAGCAATGGCTGCCTCCATGGTGAATCTTTGCTCTGTGGCGATTGATGAGCTATGTAAAGCAGCAACCTGGTCCTCTGTCCATACATTTGCTGCTCACTATTGCCTGGACAAGGACTCCCACCGGGATGCCTTGTTTGGCCAAGCTGTTCTCCAGCATCTCTTTCAGACTTAGATCAACTCCTACCCCCCATCCCGGGTTTCGATACCAGACATCCTTGGAGGATATATGACCTACTACTTAGGCCTGTGTTCCACAGCTTGCTCTGAGGTCATCTTTCTGGCATCTCCAAGCTAGAGAGTCCCATATGTGAAGACTACATTCCTGCTTGTTCCTGGAGATAGAATAGTTACTCACCTGTAACAGGTGATCTCTGGGAACAGCAGGAATTGATTCTTCACAACCCACCCTCCTCCCCTAGGAACTGCACTTTCTTCTTCTCTCCTTTTATCTCAGCTACAAACTCAACTGTGGAGGGAGAGCTGGAAAGGCGGGAAGGCAGCTATGCAGGCACAGTGGGATGCTCCCAAAAGCTTTCCTATTGGACGCTGGGGAGCGTTCCCACGTGGGCTCCGTCGGTACCAGTGTCACCCATATGTGATGACTCAATTCCTGCTGTTCTTGGAGATCACCTGTTACAGATGAACCTGTTACATACTGTTCTATTATAATGTAAACTGCTTTGACCACAGGATAAAGCAGTATAGAAAAACTGTTAAGTAAATAAATAAAATATCATATCTCCCTCAGCCATCTCTTCTCCAGGCTGAAGAGCCCTAATCTCTTTAGCCTTTCCTCATAGGAGAGTTGTTCCAACCCCTTTATCATTTTATTTATTTAACTTCTCTTATATACCGCGCTATTACATATCAGTGCGGTTTACAATAAAACAACATATTACTATGCGGGCGGACCGCATAGAATTACATTAAACAAGGGTCAAAACTTGGATTCAACAGGGAATAACATATCTACAGCATTATTTACAGCAATATATGCAGTGTGACTTGTGTATTGGTTTAGGCCCAATGTTATTCGGCATGGGCCGGCTCAGGCCAGCTGTTCTTTTCTGTTCTATGCTGGGCTGGTCTGGGTAGTTTGTGTGGTTCGATGGTTATTTGGCGTTCATTGTTAGAGACAGGGTAGTGTCTCACAGAAAGGTAATGCTTGAGGGCCCTTCGGAATTGGGATTGGTTGGGAATGGTACGCATGTCCACCGGGAGGGCATTCCAGGCTATGGGAGCGCAGATTGAGAAAGCTCTGTTAGAGGTTGTTTTTGTGCAAGTGGTCATTTCTTTAGGAACCAGCAAAGTGTTGGCCATTATTGATTGTTTGGTTCTATTTGAGTGTGTATAGTGGATCAGTTCTTTAATAGATGGGGAGGATTGGTTGTTCAGGGCTTTGAAAGTATTGATTAGCATCTTGTATAAGAGTCTTGCATGAATGGGCAGCCAGTGTAGGTTCATCAGAATAGGGGTGATGTGGTTCATTCGTGGTGCCCCGGCTAGTATTCTTGCTGCAGAGTTCATTGCCATTTGGTGTGGGTGGAGAGTTGCCTTCGGGAGCCCGTATAAGGATACTATTAGCATAGTCAAAATGAGGGAGGACCAATGCCTGATAAATTGTTCAGAAGTCGCTGGGGTCTAAAAGTGATTGGAGCTGACGGAGGGTCCGTATTTTGTGATATATTGTTTTTACCATATTCTTTATATGTGCTTTCATGTCCAGTCTCTGGTCTAGGGTGATTCCAAGGTAGCGGATTGAGGATTTGGTTGTCAATTCTGCGTTCTTGACTTTTAACGTTGTTGGGGGGATGAAGGCTTGGTTCTTTGTAACAAAGAGGACATCTGTTTTGGAGTGATTGATCCGGAGGTTTTGCATGTGTAACCAGTCCGCTATTGCGTCAAAGCATTTTGTTATTGAGGAGAATCTGGTTGTTGGATTGTAAATGGCATAAATAAAAGGATATCGTCTGCATATGCTAGACATTGGATGTTGAACGAGCGTATTAGGGAGCAGATAGGTTGCATGTAGATGTTAAACATCAGTGCAGAGAGGGATGATCCTTGGGGTACCCCTTGTGTCTGCATGAATGGTTCAGAAGTTGCGGTGCAAGTTCTTACATATTGCCATCTATTAGATAGGAATGATTTGCACCATTTTAGGGCAGAGCCTTCAATTCCTTTCTCCTTAAGACGTTCGATAAGTATTGGATGGCTTACGGAATCGAACGCAGCTGCAATATCCATGAATATGAGGATAAAGCCCTGTCGTGCATTATCGATTCCTGAGATTAGTGTATTGAAGAGGGTTACGAGGAGGGTTTCCACATCATGCGCTTCCCTAAATCCGTGTTGGGCTTGGTCTAGAGGTGCTTCCGTGTCAATGTGTTGCTGTATCTGTTGTTGTGCTACCTTCTCAATTTTTTTGGCAAGCATTGGAATACTTGATATTGGCCTGTAGGATTCTACTTTTGAGGGTCCATTTTGTTATTTTTCAGTAATGGTCTGATGGATGTGTTTTTTAATTATTGTGGAAATTCTCCCATAGAGAGTGACTGGTTGATAATTTTTCCTATGAACTGGCTTAGTTCATGTCGCATTTCTCTTATCCATTGTGCCGGGCATGGGTCGCTTGGTGCTGTGGAAGCGTTGATGGAGGCAATGGTGTCTATCATCTCCTTGTTTGATATGGTTCTGAATTTGGATAGGGTGGCTGGTGCGGTGGAAACGTGCTGGGGGACGCTGTGTATGCAGTTTGTGCTCTTGTCGGTTCGTATCATCTTTGATTGGAGGTAGTCCGAGGAGGCTTATGGGTGAAGGAGGTCAGACTGGTCAGGAGTTGGTTCTTTTGCTAGTGTCTTTACGATGTTGAATAAGTCATGTGGTTTATTCATTGATCGTTTCAGGAGGTCTGTATGGAATTGTTTCCTTCTCTCATCTATTATAGCATGATGTTTTTCTAGGTGAGCTTTATATTCATTGAGTGATTCGGGGTATCATGATTTTCGCCATCGCCTTTCCAGTTTACGTAGGTGGAGTAGTGAAGATCGGAGTTCTTTGGAGTACCAGACTGCATGTTCACGTTTCCTAGGTTTTTCGCATGTTGTCGGGCGAATAGAAGTGGTAGAGAGGCTGTTATTCCAGTTGTCAATTATTTTGTCTAGGTCATAGGTGGTGTTGTCAAGCAGTGGAATTACTCCCTCAAGTATTTCCTCTTTGACAAACGTTCTAAATCTCCTTGGAGTTATTTTTAGTGATGTTATGGCTCTATTAGCTTCCTGGTTGTGTGGCTTGCTGGGCATCTGGAATCTGAGTAGACTATGATCAGACCAGGGTACTGGGGTTATGGATAAAGCTGTGTCGGAAGTTGCCTCTGATGCCATATGAGGGGCGAATATCAGATCTAGTTTGCTTCCTTTCATGTGTGTAGGCGCATCTACTAATTGTTTGTATCCCAACTCTTCTAATGCTTCAAGGAAGGCGGTCGAGTGAGATTCATGTAGGGTAGGTAAATTGAAGTCGCTCAGGAGCCAGTTTTGGGATCTTGGTTTATTTGCGCTGCAAGCTATGTTAATTATTGCCGAAAGATCATCTGCTGAGGGTGTTGGTGCTCTCTATAATAAATTAATTGTGTATTGATCATTCTCTATTGTGATTGTGTCTAGGTGGGTTGTGCTGGTGGCGTTATTCAGACGGAATTGTAATTCAGTCCTTGCGATGATGAGAGCTCCACCTCCTCTCTTATTGGTTCTGTGGCAATTGTAGATTGAAAAACCAGGGGGCAACATTTGGTTGAGCAGGACATTATCGCATTCCGATAGCCAGGTTTCTGTGATCATCAAGATGTCTAGGTCATAGATGGGTATTAGATCAATGACCGCCGGCCATTTTGAGCGTATCGATCTGATATTGATGAGAGCACATTTAAGCAGAAGTTGGTGTTTGGTTGGTTGATGTTTTTTGCAATCTCCAGGAACAAGCAGGAATGAGTCTTCACATATGGGTACGTCAGTACCGACGGAGCCTGCACGGGAATGCTCCCCAGCATCCAATCAGAAAGCTTTTGGGAGCATCCCTCGCGCCTGCGCACTGACTTCCCGCCTTTTCCACTGCCTCTCTTCAGTTTTCGTTTTTCCGCGGAGCCGGCAGGACATCCTCCTGTCACCGCAGAAACTTTTTTCTTTAAATTCTTCATTTCTTGTTTTCTTGTGGTCGCGGCTGTTTTTCCCGCCGCCACCGGTACCGCCGGTGGTTTTTTCTTTTCTTTTTCTTAAACTCAGAGAGATTTTCCCTTTGCTTCTTTCTTAACTTTTTTGGGCCTACAAGGCCTCTTCATCATGGAGCCTTCTTCTCCTAAGAAGTGCCTTCACTGTGGAACCACAGTTTTCTTTTTAGACTCCAATACTGGTGTCTAACCTGTTTGGGTCCTGACCCTTTTTCCCCTGAACTATCAGGCTGCAATACTGAGAGAAGACCTTCCCTCTTTCGAGTTTCCCTCAATGCTGTTTTCCCTCCTGCAGTGAGGGCACCGGTTTTTTCTTCTCTACAGGATCAGGTAACCCACAAACAGTCTGTTAAGACTTGCCAATCCTTGAGTGGTAGGTCTCATGCCAAGCATGATGACGGCTCCGGCCTTGCCCTCAAGACCCCATTGGCATTAAAACCCCGGCGGGAGTCTTCGGGCTCCAAAGCATTTCAGGGGTTTCAGGTTGTTCCTGGGGCTCACCCCTCACAGAACATACCTGAGCCATGCTCGGGGGTGGTATCCGCTTCGTGCGGTACCGATACCCCGGCATCGGCACCGGTGTTGAGTATCCCACTCTTCACCAGGGATCGTCATCGGGCGTCATCAGTACCTTCGGGACCGATCGATACGACCCAGAGTGACTTTCCTGTATCGGCATCGCCGGTACCACCACCAACGTCGGTGCCCTCTAGACATGCATCGATAGACTCGCTCCCTTCGATGCAGAGTCTGGAATCGATATCTAGTCTAGATGACTGGGTACCGACGCGCCTTGGAACCGACCCTTATCGTTTCCGGATACGCAGTACCGAGGATACTCACCAAGACTCTCTGGTTACCTCGGTACCGCTTGAGCAGCCTCCGATGACGGCCTCGATGCCATTACCGGTATCGGTATCGATGTCGATTCCTGCAGTTACATCAGTACCATCGATCCTTTCTATGCCTAGTTTGGAATCGATACCTGGCATGGACGACGCAGTACTAACTGCCTCAAATAGTGACTGCCAGTATCACTATCCATCTAGTAGGGTTCTTTTTCTGCACCAGACCAGTACATCCTCTGGTGCTCAGGCTGCTTCTTCAACCTTAGCCTTCCTAGGGATGGTTCCCATTGGAGATCCTTCTTTTCAGAAATTTCTCCTTGACATGGCAACCTTTCTTGCTATTCCTATCCCTGGCTGTGATCTTAACCGTGGCTCTCCTGCACAAAAGGAAAATATAATGCTTCCTTTACATTATTCTTTGTAGGATCTTCTGAGAATATGGGAATCACCTTTAAGGGTTCCCCCACCTTCTACAGCAACTAATGTTCTGTATCAGGTGCCCCCCTCTCCAGGGTTTCAAAAGACTCAACTTCCCCATCATTCCATTGTAGTGGAATCAGCAATGAGGAAGGTAAAAAGCAAGAAGAAGCATTCTTCTTATCCGCCAGGTCGTGCATCTAGAGCACTTGATGCCTTTGGACGTCAAACCTTCCAAACATCTATGCTGGCATCAAGAATTATTTCTTATATATTTTATATGAGTCTAACACTCCAGGAGGTCACAAAGAAATTATCTCTTTTGACTCCTTTTTTGTCAGAGCCTAAGGCTGCTGACTATTCCTTGCTTCTTAGTCATAGCCGGAATATCGCTTGGTTTCTTTCTCGTGCTTCTCTAGACTCTTTTGAGTCTGTTAGCAGATCCTCTGCTATTGCCATTGGAGCACGTCGTAGAGCCTGGCTCCAAGCTTCAGACTTGAGCAGATAGGCACAACACACACTGGGTAATTCTCCTTGTACTGGAGAAAATCTCTTCAATAAGGAGGCTTTACGTCAGGTTGCTCATTGCTCCACTGACTTCCCTGGTTCTGGAGACCATTCTAAGCCTTCTTCTTCCCCAGGAGGTAGGAAATGTCCTACCAAACCTTCTTTCCCTAAGAAAAGAAGGTTTCATTCTTCTCCTGCCCATCATCCAGATGTACCCAAGCAAGGGACACCTCGTCCTAGTCTGAAGTTTCCAAACTCTAGCCAGTCTCAGCATACCCAGCAACCATAGGTTCTGAAGGTTGCAATCTACAATTAACTTCTTCTTAGCAGAAGTTTGTTCACTGTTTTTTCTTAAAGCTCTACACTGGGTTTTCCTTTTTCAGTATGCTAAGCCGTCAGGATATTCTTGTCCATGGGTTACAGAATTCTCCTCTTCTTACTATTAAGAAGGGAAGTTACAACTATCCCGTGATAGTTTCTGTCCCAACATGAACATTTTTCCTTCAGCTGACTCGCCATATGGGTAAGTCACCCTCCAATTACCTGTTTTCTCTACCCTCTCATCCAGGGTTCCCCTGACTGAGTGGTACCATACTGAAAAGCTTCTCTAGCCTTTCATTCCAGTGTAGACTTTTTGTTTCCTTGAATACATTCTCAAGATAACTCATCAGACAGGGACAGGAATATTTCCTCTCCCTTTGTCTGTTTCTCTTTGCTTTGCACAGGAAGATTCTCTCTCTGCTGTCTTTTCAGCTGCTGTGCATACAGGAGTTCCAGTGATTGATCTACTGGTACTTTTCCACAGGTTCCAGTCTATCTTCCACAATTTTTGTCTAGCCTCAGTAGTGATTCCAAGCTAGTCCTCATCTATCTTGCATAATCCTACTCACTTTAGGCTTCTCACATTATCTTCTTTCTAGCCATCTCCTTTTCCTAGGATGTGGCAACACACCTGACTTCAGTCAGTTTTATCTCATAATTCTCCTGCACAATGCTCTCTGCAATCTTCAGAGCAGCTTTCTACTATGGGGCCTTGCTACAGAGCATTGAACTTTGTCTCTGAGGGCTATTCCATATAGTAGGAAAAAGCTTATAAATCATTCCCATGACTGTGAGGGTTCTCCACACCCTCTTGTCTCCTGTTATAATACAGAATATAAGCTTTTTCTGCGTGAATATCCAAGGCTACTAGTAACGCATGATACCCCTATGTCCCTCCAGTGGGTCCTCCTGGTATCTTCTTCTATGCGTTTCTGTCCATCTGCCATGTCAGAGTTCTAAAGGACTCCCGACTTGCTCTTTACAGACTGATATTATCCTCTGTTTTTCACGCAACCATCCTGGTTATTTCACTGGATTGCATTCCTGCATCCTTTTAGCCCACGGAAATAGATTCTCTATATATCTGTCAAGTGGGTTTCACCCTCTTGTTATTGGATGAATCTTTCCCCTTCACATTCCCCATGTGAATGTTCTTATGGGGCTTAGTGGTAGACATGTATCTTCAGACTTATTTTCATGTATGCAAATATCTCTATATATGCCTCTACATACATATGTCTGTAAGCTGTGTGTGCATAATTTATGCCCTCATATATATATATATATATATATATATATATATATATATGTCGATACATATCTCTACACATATCCACATATACATATATATAGGTATATATATCCTTATATATATATATATATATATATATATATATGTATCTGTTGGGAGGCTTTTTATAGGTCGATATGTATTACATACTATCTCCCTCACTGTCTATGCTATAAAAATATTTACCTTCTTAAAGGTTACAGACAGTGGGCTTCCATTTTTCATACTGTTCCTTAGTATGTGGGGGCTGTTATGCACACAACCACTACTGTGGTGATAACAGCTTCCGCTTTGCTCTAGGTCTCCCTATCCTTGAAGCATCAGGCTTCAGTATCTTTCCTATCTCTCATCAGCTAGGAAAGAAAGTGTACATCTTCATTAGTTTTGAGTACACATCTGTTCTCCTTGGGAATATGGGCTTTTTTCAATACCCCTTCTTCCCTCCAGGACTGGGCTAGTTGTCCAAATCAGTCAGTCTTCTTCTTTTAGTCCTCAATGTTAATGACTCTGTGTCTAAAAGAGTTTTCAGCTTTTTCCCATAAAGCTTTTCGTTGAAGACCTGCCGTTCTTATCCTACCGCAGTTGACACCTGGATCACCTGCTAATTCCAGGTCTGGACCTTCATCCTCACTGCTGTGAGGTCACCTTGAGGATTCCGCTACTGCATATCCAGTAGACTCCTTCACGCTTTCTACTTCCTACATTCCAGTAGGTAAGCTTCATATTATAACTGTTCATTAAATGATTTTAATGGTACTTATCATACATACCAAGGACTCCTCTTCTGTAGTCCTTAGGTTCGCTGTTTTTCCTTACAGCTCCTCTCTTTTCAACTCCTACCCTCCATTCCTCATGGGATGCCGGAGATTCCTGTGTGGAAAATGCACTCCTAATCCAGGAACACACATTTTGTGGGATCTCCCCCGGCATCTATAGCTAGGGAGTCCCCATATGTGAAGACTCATTCCTGCTTGTTCCTGGAGATAGCACAGTTACTTACCTGTAACAGGTGATCTCTGGGAACAGCAGGAATAAGTCTTCACAACCCACCCACCTCCCCTAGGAGTTGTATATATCTATCTATCTTCCTTTCCTCTTTCTCTCCTTTGTCTCAGCTATGAAACCCAACTGAGGAGAGGCAGTGGAAAAGGCGGGAAGTCAGTGCGCAGGCGCGAGGGATGCTCCCAAAAGCTTTCTGATTGGATGCTGGGGAGCATTCCCGTGCAGGCTCTGTCGGTACCGACGTACCCATATGTGAAGACTTATTCCTGCTGTTCCCAGAGATCACCTGTTACAGGTAAGTAACTGTGCTTTGTTGTAAGGTGATGTGGAGTAAGTGTGAGTGAGGCGTGCGGATAGTGTTTGTTGAGGATTGGTAGGGGTTATCTGACCACCTCTTACCATTGCTCCGAAGTATGGGGATAGCATTGAGGCCTGATTTACAGGCATTCGACCACGTGGGGAATCCTATAATAAAATAGATACTAGCTAGTGTTAGAATTGGGTGCATTCTCTTGGTTTGTTTTGGGGTATCTTAGTTTGAACAGGAGTGGATTTTTGCTTGATAGAAAAGGAAAGGATTTTGTATGAGGGAATGGGAAGGGTTGTTGTTGTTTAACCACCTAAGATATGGAATGTACAGGACAGATGTTCAAACAACAATTTTATAAACATATTTAAACTCCTATACCGACTTGTGAAGAGTTTATTTCCTAAGCTGTGGGAAAAGAGTCTTGCTTGGAACAGCGAATTATCTAGCCTTTGTATAGATTTTTGTCTGTTATCTGATAACTTATCTGGTATATTGAGTAATATAGAATCAGTAGCTTTGAATAGTACGCTAGCTTTATATTCATTAACTAGTATTTAGTAGCTTATCTGATGGATTAATCAGTATAGAAACAATACAGTAGTCTAGTATGCTGGTCTATATATTCACTAACTGGTATTTAATGTTTCTTTTCTTTTTCTAAAAGTCCTGATGGTGTGATCTGGCATACTTGCATTTCATTGTTGTGACAAGATAGTTCAGGTGCAGGTTTCGTCTTAGCTGTTATCGATGGTGTGGGCCTCCGCCAAAGGGCCCTCAGCCGCGGGCGCGCCCGATAGCGCTTTCCTTTTTAAAGAAGAGGCGGCTGCCCCGATTGGGCAGGTCGCCTGCAGATGGCTGCTGTTCCCGCCGCTGACCGGCTCGATCCCCCGATGGGGAGAGCCTCTGCTGGTGACTGGTGGAGGTGTCCCGCAGCGCCCGATAGCGCTTTCCTTTTTAAAGAAGGGGCGGCTGCCCTGATTGGGCAGGTCGCCTGCAGATGGCCGCTGTTCCCGCCGCTGACCGGCTCGATCCCCCGATGGGGAGAGCCTCTGCTGGTGACTGGTGGAGGTGTCCCGCAGCGCCTGATAGCGCCCGATAGTTGCCCTTCTCTATATTATTTCTAATGCCACTGTATCTTTTTTGCGATGCAGAGACCAGAACTGCATGCCATATTTAAGGTGCAATTGCACAATAGAGTGATACAGAGGCATTATGATATCCTTTATTTTCTATCCCTTTCTTAATGATGGCTAACATTCTGTTTGCATTTTTGGCCTGCACCACATACCGAACAGAAGAATTCAGTGTATTGCTTCAGATCATTTTCCTGGGTGGCAACTCCTGTTATGGAACTTATCATTGTGCATCTACAGGGTGGCCCAAAAAAAGTGAGAACATCTTGTAAATTAAAAGCTTAAATAGTCTACTTATTTTCCTTTTTTAGCTATATAACTTCTTTATTTCGACAATTTCCGGTCGCCATCTTTTTTTAAAAATTTGTCAATCGTTTACATCTGTCTTTTTGAATTTTTAAATAACTTATATGCTACGAGATGTTCTCACTTTTTTTGGGCCACCCTGTATAGTTTAGGTTGTTCGTCTCTACATGCATCAGTTCTCCACATTAAATTTAATCTGCCTTTTGGATGTGCAGTCTCCCAATGTCACTAGGTCATTCTAAAGTTTCTCACAATCCACATATGATTTAACAACTCTGAATAATTTGGTGTCCTCTGCACATTTAATCACCTTGTCTGTTGTTCTCAATTCCAGATAATTTCTAAATATGTTAAAAAGCATCGGTCCCAGTATGGATCCCTGTGGTACTCCACTCTTTGCCTTCCTTTATTGAGAAAATTGACCCGTTATCCCTACTGTCTGTTTTCTATCTCTTAACCAATCCACAACAGGACATTGCCTCCTACAGGGGCGGCTCAAGGCAATCTGCTGCCTGAGACGAAGTATGAAATGGCGCCCCTCCCTCACCTTAGAGGGGGGGGGCAGGGCTTTTTCAGAAATCCAATCAGAGACTGACCAAACCAAAAAGCCAATTAGATTATATGGAGGAAATGCAAGATGTTTGCACACAGGGCCATATCGAGCTGCAATCGCACCCTGTGCGATTTGCAGCTCAGGCGCATGCCCCCCCCCCTTTTTCCCCCATACTTCCATCCAGCGCTGTCTGCTCTTTCCCTGCTGCTGCCGCCCTCTGTTTCTCCAGGACCAAGCAGGAAGTCAGTCCTCACTTATGGGTGACGTCGGCGCCGACGGAGCCCTCGCGGAGCAATTTTCCCCAGCTTTCAAAGAAAGCCTTTGGGAATTGCAGCGCGCATGCGCGGTCGTCTTCCCGCCCGAGGGTGCCATCTTAGCCAGTCTTCTTTTTTCCGCGGAGCCCTACAGACGTCCCCGTCTTGTCCCCGCGAAAAAGTTGATTTTCTTCTTTGTTTTATCCTTTTTTTCTTTCGGTTCGACGCCGATCGTTTTCCCGCCCGGACTCGCGACGCCGGTCTCGAGTCCGCTTACTTTTTTCGGTTTTTCTGACTTAGTCAGCTTTCGTTTTCGGTTTCCCTGGCAGCCCGGTCCTTTGACCTCGCAGGGGCCCTTTTTCCCCCGATGGCTGCCAGTGGGTTTAAGCGGTGTGGTCGGTGTGACCGAAATATGTCACTAACCGACACACACGACTTTTGCCTCCGCTGCCTGGGCCCGGATCATGAGGAACTGATCTGTGGGCCCTGCAGCAAACTGTCCTCAAAGGCGTTGAGGAGTCGGCGGCATCAGCGTGAGAGAATCTTCGCTGACCCCAGCCGTACCCGGACCTCGTCGGAGGCCTCCGCGTCGAAAGGCTCCAGCTCGGACCGTCGCCGGAGCTCCTCCGACCGGGGTTCTCCCTCCGGGGACCATCGTCGGAAGGAAAAACCCGCGAGGGCGGCGTCGGTGGACGCTCCTGGTTCCGCGAGGGCCAGGTCGCATAGCCCCGACAGCCGCCCCGGGTCCTTGGAGAAGGAACACATCCCGAAGCGACCTCGCCTGGAGTCGGAGATGCCTGCCCGGGTAAGTCCTGTGGTCCTTCTGGACTCGCCTCCGCGACAGCCGACGTCGGGCCCGACGCCGTCGGGGCCCGAGTCGGGGGCTGCTGGGTCACCTGAGCTCGGACTCAGGTTGACGGCCTTGGAGAGCAGACTGTCTGCCTTCATGGACCAGCAGCGGGCACTGCTCGCTGGCCTCGCTGGCGCCGCTGCCCCGACCGCCGGGACGTCGACGTCCAAGTCGACCCCGGAGACCGAGCCGATCCTCGAGTCAATGAGAACTCGAGTCGATCCTCGGTCGAGGTCACCCTCGGCCTCCCGTTCGGGACCGAGGTCGCCGACGCCGACTCCCTCGACGTCGGGACGGCTGGCGCCGCACCCTGCCCGGGCCGACCCCACCGAGTCCTCGTCGGAGTCGGTCTGGGAGTCTGAGGAGGAAGAGTCACCTGATTCTTTCCGGACTCGGTGTGTCCCATCGGACTCACCGGGGTCCGAGCCTCGGAAGCAGTCCCCCCCGGAGGATGCCCGGTTCTCGGACTTCGTTAGGGATATGGCCAAGGCTTTGGCCTTCCCTGCGGATCCCGAGGAGGAGCCTCGAGCCGAAGAGCTCGACGCCCTCCAGTATGACTCTCCCGCGAGGGAGCACTTTACTGTGCCGGTTCCTCCTATGCTGGAACGACTACTCTTCCGCATGTGGGAGAGTCCGGCCTCCTCGCCGGTCCTGAGCAAGCGGGTCGATTCTATCTATCGGGTCCGCAAGAGCCCTGGCTTTCAGAAGGCACAGCTGCCACACCATTCCATGGTAGTGGAATCGGCCATGCATCGTCTTAAGAGCCAGAAGATGCACTCCTCGGTGCCTCCTGGAAGGGAGGCCCGTAACCTGGATGGCCTTGGCAAGAAGTGCTTCCAGGGCTCTATGCTCGCGTGTCGTGTCCAGACTTACCAGCTCTACATGGGCATGTATCTCCGGGATCTGGCTAAAGAGCTAGCCGGATTCTCCGCTGGTCTCTCCGAGGAGCCCTTGCGGAGGTTCCTAGCCTTGTCCACGGGCATTCGGGAATGCTCAAAGTTCATGTCCCGAGCAGCCTATGATGGCTTTGAGGCCTCGGCTAGAGTGGCCGCAGCCGGCATCGGTGCCCGCCGACAGGCTTGGCTTCAGTCGTCGGACCTTGAGCCCTGGGTACAGGACAAGTTGGTCGATGTCCCCTGCCGAGGCGAAAACCTCTTTGGCAAGCCCATGGCGGAAAAGGCTGCACAAATTGAGACTGAGACTCTCACCAGGACCAGGCTTTCTAGGAAGACCTCCGCCCCTTCCCAGAAAAAGAAGGGCTCGGGAAAAAAGTCCTTTTACCCGAGGAAGGCGGCTGCCTACAAACAGTACCCCCATTATCAGGCCCCTGCAGCTCCCCAACAGGGCCAGCAGGCCAAGGGATGGGGTAACGGGTCCCGTAGGCAGCAAGCCCCCAAGCCTGCACCACCAGCCCTGCTCAGCAGGGTGGGGGTTTTTGACTCGCTCAGCATAGCCTCTCCCCCCCCGCTGGTTCCTCCCAGCACCGGAGGCCGGCTGGTTCACTTCGCCCACAGGTGGTCCAGCATCACCGCAGATGCCTGGGTACTTCAGGTCGTGCGAGAAGGCTACCTTCTCCACTTCCATCAGGTCCCTCCCTCCTATTTTCCGGGAGAACCTTCGCGCCCCCCTCTGCACAGGGAGTTGCTCCTTCAGGAGTTAGCAGGTCTTCTGCAGGAACAGGCGGTGGAACGGTGCCCCACCACCTGAGAGGTCAAGGCTTTTATTCAAGGTATTTTCTGATACCAAAGAGAACAGGGGGCCTCAGACCCATCCTGGACTTGCGCAACCTCAACAAGTTCCTTGTGCGGGAGAAGTTCAAAATGCTTACCCTTGGAATCCTTCTGCCCTACCTCCAGCAGGGAGATTGGCTATGCTCCTTGGATCTAAAGGATGCCTACACGCACATCCTCATCCACCCAAGCCACCGCCAATACCTAAGGTTTGTGGTGGCAGGAAATCATTACCAGTACAGAGTACTGCCCTTTGGCCTATCCTCCGCACCGCGAGTCTTCACAAAATGTCTCGCGGTCGTGGCGGCCCATCTCCGGCTTCACGGCCTCTATGTCTTTCCGTACCTCGACGACTGGCTCATCAGAGCAGCGTCCGCTCAGGAGGTCACCAACGCCACGTGCCGCACGGTGACTCTGCTGCAGCACTTGGGCTTTGTTATAAACTTCGCAAAGTCCACTTTGCTCCCCTCACAGGATCTCGAGTTCATCGGCGCAAGGCTGCACACTCCTCGGGCACGAGTGTACCTACCGCTCGACAGGGCTCAACGGCTCATGGACCTAGCCGACCGCTTTCGCAGCCAGCCCCTGGTCTCCGCCAGGCGCTTCCTGAGACTGCTCGGCCATATGGCTTCCACCGTCCATGTGACCCCCAATGCCCGCCTGAATATGCGGTCTGCTCAATGGTGTCTCCGCCAGCAGTGGCGACAAGCCACAGGCGGCCTGGCAGACCTAGTGCGCGTCTCCGAGCCGCTGCTCTCGTCTCTCCGGTGGTGGCTCCGGCAGCCGAACCTGATATTCGGAATGCCTTTCCAGTCACCTCAGCCGACCCGGGTGCTGACCACCGATGCATCCCTCCTGGGCTGGGGAGCACATTGCCAAGAGGCACGTACTCAGGGCCTCTGGACCACGTGGGAGTCTGCTCAGCAGATCAACTTCCTGGAGCTCAGGGCGATCCGCCTAGCTCTCAAGGCCTTCTCCCACCTGACTTCCCAACAGTCCGTCCTTGTCCAGACGGACAATCAAGTTGCCATGTTCTACGTGAACAAGCAGGGGGGCACGGGCTCCTTCCTCCTCTGCCGGGAGGCACAGAAGCTCTGCTCTTGGGCCGTCAGTCACGGCATTCTCCTCAAGGCAGTTTATCTCCCGGGCCAAGAAAATTGCCTTGCAGACAAACTCAGCAGGGTCCTCCAGCCGCACGAGTGGCGTCTGGATCCCTTGGTAGTTCAGAAGCTCTTCCTCAAGTGGGGTCTCCCCACGGTGGATCTCTTTGCCAGTCCTCACAACCGGCAGCTTCCTCGCTTCTGCTCTCGTCAGCCACACCCCCTTCGGGTTGCGGCGGACGCCTTTCTGATCTCGTGGTCGGGGAGCCTTCTGTACGCTTTCCCTCCCATCCCGCTGGTCTCTCGGACTCTTTTCAAGGTTCTCCGAGACAAAGCCTTCATGATCCTGGTGGCCCCTCGCTGGCCCAGGCAGCCGTGGTTTCCGCTCCTGCTGCAACTGGCGGTGGAGGATCCAATCCCTCTGGGGGTACGACCGGATCTCCTCACTCAGGATCAGGGGTCCCTCCTGCACCCCAACCTCAGGTCTCTCAACCTCATGGCCTGGCTGCTGAGAGGGTAGTCCTTGCTCCCCTTCTCCTGCCGGCGGAGGTGGAGGAGGTCGTCTTGGCTTCGCGACGGCCTTCTACCCGCAAATGCTACGCCCTTAAATGGCGTCGCTTTGCAGTCTGGTGTACCCAACAGTCTCAGGATCCCTTCTCCTGCCCGGTGTCGGTGATCTTGCAGTACTTGCTGCACCTCTCTAATCTGGGACTTAAGTCCAACTCCGTCAAAGTTCACCTCAGTGCTCTTTCAGCACATCATGTGCCAGTGGACGGCAGACCTCTCTCCAATGACCCTCTCGTAGCGAGGTTTCTCCGAGGTCTCCTTCTACTTAAACCACCTCTGCGCCCGCCAGCGCCTGACTGGGACCTGAATGTGGTTTTGCAGCGGATCACCTGTCCGCCTTTTGAACCTATGGCTACCTGTTCTCTCCGTTTTCTGTCTTGGAAAACACTGTTCTTGATAGCCCTCACTTCCGCTAGACGCGTAAGTGAATTGCAGGCCCTCGTGTCTGATCCCCCTTACACTAGGTTCTACAAGAATAGGGTAGTCCTACGGACTCACCCAAAATTTCTGCCTAAAGTGGTCTCCCCTTTTCACATCAATCAGGAGGTGGTACTTCCAACCTTCTTTCCCAGACCACACTCCAGCCGAGCTGAAACGGTCCTCCATACCCTGGACTGTAGAAGGGCATTGAACTTCTACCTTGACCGTACGCGGGAGCACCGTAAAGCTGCTCAGCTTTTTGTGTCTTTTGACCCCAATAGATTGGGGCTCCCGGTCTCCAAGCGTACTCTGTCCATCTGGGTTGCGGACTGTATCTCTTGGGCTTATGGGGCAGCCGGACTCTCCTTAGAAAGTCGAGTCACGGCTCATTGCGTTCGGGCAAAGGCCACGTCAGTGGCTTACCTCCGCTCTGTTCCGCTGGCAGACATCTGCCGGGCCGCTACTTGGTCTTCAAGCCAGACTTTTGCGGTCCATTACTGTCTCGAGAGGGAGTCCCGTAGGGACAGTGCTTTCGGACAGGCAGTCCTCCGTAATCTCTTTGAGGTCTGAGCAACTCCTACCCTCCATCCCGGATGTGGGCTACCGGTGGGTGATAATTCAGCGAAGATTCTATCCTTCTGTGCTGCTGAGCTAGAGGGAGCTCATTTTTGTGCTTAGGGTCTCCGGTAGCCTTGAGCTTGGGAGTCCCATAAGTGAGGACTGACTTCCTGCTTGGTCCTGGAGAAAGCGTAGTTACTCACCTGTAACAGGTGTTCTCCAGGAGCAGCAGGAATCAGTCCTCACTACCCTCCCTCCTCCCCTTGGAGTTGCAATCGTCTGCTTATGTTCTTTTTTGCAAATTTTTATGCTGTCTTTTTTAGCTATGTCATCTGACTGGCTAAGATGGCACCCTCGGGCGGGAAGACGACCGCGCATGCGCGCTGCAATTCCCAAAGGCTTTCTTTGAAAGCTGGGGAAAATTGCTCCGCGAGGGCTCCGTCGGCGCCGACGTCACCCATAAGTGAGGACTGATTCCTGCTGCTCCTGGAGAACACCTGTTACAGGTGAGTAACTACGCTTTTTTTCATGGCGGCGCTGACAGCAGGGAAAGAGAAGGCAGTGCTGGATGGAGGTATGGGGAGGAGGAGGGGGGCATGCGCCCGATCTGAAAGGCACCGACACTAAGCAGATCTGTCCCTCCCTCCTCTGACATCGCGTCAGAGGAGGGAGGGACCAGACCTGCTTAAAGTGCTGTGAAAAGGCTTGGGGAGCGCAGTTTGGCTGCCTGCTATTGTCCTGCCAGCGGCGGTAGGGCAACAGCAGACAGCCAAAATGCGCCCCCAAGCCTTTCCGCCCTGTGCAGCTGCACCGCTTGCACAGGTTTAGGTATGGTCCCGTTTGCACACCAAGGAATTAAACGACAGCAAGAACCAACAGCATTTTATAAAACTAAATTATAACTCATTTTTATTTTGTTGTTATAAACTGCGTTATGGTTCTTGCTGTTTCTTTTTCAACATATATTTTGCATCCACAATAGGTGCAGAGCAGGACCAGGACATTCACCCACAGAACTCAATATTTAAAAAAAATCTGATTCTGATCATCTCACTAACAACAACAACAACAACCACTATTCTCCAGTACCAGGCATATTGTGAACTAATACAAAACCCTACAACAAAGAGCAAACCTACCATACCATACCATATCAGCACAAACTTCCAAAACTCACATAAGGAGTCCATCCAAAAAAAGCGTTACTGTAAATACTACAGTGGGCCCTAGAACATCTATACACTTATTTGAAAAGCTGAACAAGTCAAATTACTACAGTACAGTATAGATCTTTATGTACAAACTCCATGTTAACAGAACACCTGACCTCAGTCACACACTCACAACATCAACCCTCACCAAGTACAGAATAAGTAACCACAATCTAAAGTAAAAATAAAAATATGAAGACAAAATTTAAATTGAAACCCCAAGAAGCCAGAGTCCACATGTAGTGCAACATCAGATAAATAAGAGATGCAGTTCCCCAATTCTGTGTAAAATATAAAAATAGCACAAAGTCCAGTCACTAAAATTAAATAAAATTATTTTTTCTACCTTTGTTGTCTGACCATTTTATTCTCTGATCATGCCGGTCCCGATCTGAGGCTTCTGCTTTCCTGTCTTCTCTTGGCTCTTTTTCTGTGGTCTATGGTCCATGATCCATCTGCCATTTCTTATCTCTTCTTTTGTTTTGTTTTCTTCACTTCCTTCCATCAGCCCATTCACAATTCCAGTAACCCTCCCCAGTATCAGCCCCCTTTCCAGTCCTTCCCTCCCAGTACCTTCCAATGTCAACCGCCTTGCCTTCCCACAACTGCCATTGGTGTCCATTCCCTTCCAGTCCCCCAACTTCCCCACTATCCAGCATCTTCTAGTCCAAATACCACTCTCAGTGCCACCCCCCCAGCTCCATTCCAGTTGCCCTACCCTCTATCCATCCCCCTTCCAGTGCCATTTGCCATCAGCTCCCTTCCAGCCTCCTCCCCATTACCCAACCATCTACCACTCCCATTCCCAAGTGTCAGCTCCCTTCCAGTACCCCTTCAGTACATCCCAGGTGTCGGCTCCTTTCCAGCCCCTCCTTCCTCCGTGTCAGCTCCCTTCCTGCCCCCTCCTTCCCCTGGCAGACCCTCTCATTATCCTCTCTCTTCCAGTCCTATTCTACCATCCTCCCGCATCAGCCCATTTGTAGCCCTAGCCTCTAGTTTTCTTCCAGGGCCAGCAGCACTCTCCTCCCCTCCACCATTAGCCCATTTCCAATCCTATCCCCCTTATCAGCCCTCTAGTCCTAGCCCCTCAATCAGCCCATTACCAGTCCTAGCTCGTTTCTAGTGCTAGCCCATCTGCCCATTACCAGTCCTAACCCCACAATCAGCCCATTTCCTGTCCTAGCCCCTCTAATCCGCCCATTTCTAAGCCTAACCCCCCCATCAGCCCATTTCCAGTCCTAGCCCCCTCCCGATCAGCCTATTTCCAGTCCTAGCCCCCCCCCCCATAGCCCATTACCAGGCCTAACCCCCCCATCAGCCCACTTCCAGTCCTAGCCCCCCATAGCCCATTACCAGTCCTAACCTCCCCATCAGCCCATTTCCAGTCCAGGCCCCCCCCCCCTCCACCCAGGGAAATTGAAAAAAAACCTGGCTGCTAAAGCCACTGCCACTGCGGCAGCAGCAGAATGAAGTGCCCTGCGGCCGCGGCCTCCCCGGCAGAGCCCTCCTATCTCCCTCAGCGCTGGCTTTTCAGAGCCACGAAAGGAGAGTTTCCCTTTCTCATGGCTCTGTTAAGCCCACCGGCACTGATGGGAAACAGAAAATGCTTGTTTCCCATCAGCGCCCATGGGCTTAACAAAGCTGCGAGTTAGGGAAACTCTCCCTTCGCGGCTCTGAAAAGCCAGTGCTAGGAGATAGGAGGGCTCTGCCAGGGAGGCTGCGGCCGCGGGGCATTTCATTCTGCTGCTGCCGCGGTGGGAGCAGCAGCAGCTCCAGCAGCAGCTCCTCTCATTTTTTTTTTTGAAGACTGAGTGAGGCGGACCTTTTGGGGGCAATTTTTGCTGCCCACAAAAAGTTGCTGCCTGAGGCCATCGCCTCACTCGGCCTCATTATAGAGCCGCCCCTGGCTTCCTATATCATGTTTTTTTAACTTCATCAGGAGTCTCTGACGTAGGATTTTGTCAAATGCTTTCTGAAAGTCCTATATCACTGGCTCATCTTTATCCACCTTTATTCACGCCTTCGAAGAAATAGAGCAGATTGGTGAAGCAAGACTTCGCTTGGCTAAATCTATGTTGACTTTGTCTCATTAAACTACATCTGTCAAAGCATCCAGTAATTTTTTTAAATAATGGCTTTGCCCAGCATTAATATTAGGGTCACTAGTGGCACGTGCTGTGTGGGATATGTCTCCAGGTTCTTGCCACTACATTTGGAATACGGATCACAACATTGCAAAATGCTGGATTATTTATTTCCATCTATCAGTTTAAAAAGTCCCAGCCCCATATTTCTCAAGCAGGCACAAATATAAATCAGGCCAACAAATGAAGAAAACAGTCAAAACCCACTCACAGTAAGTACCGTCTCTGAATAAACCTTGCAAAGCTGCAAACTGAACTAGCCCGTGTTTTCCAAACAGCTCTTTGGTTTAAATCAGCTGGCTGTGGAGACTTCTGGGGATGCACGGTTGAAGAGCAGACATGTGAGGGACGTGCTCCGGCCCCAGGCCACTGAAAGTTAGCGAATATAAACACCTACCAACCAGTTAAGACGAATCAGGGCCCCAGAGAGCCAGAAGACGCGGGTGGAAGAACGATGGGCATGCCCCATAAGGTGCTCAAAAAAAGCTGGGAAACAAAAAATCTAGTGGAAGCAAAGATGGCCACTGTAATATAGAAGCCAGGGGCCGGGGAACCCGCGCAGAGATTTCCAGGGTTGTCACTGCAGCTCCGGAGGACAGATTGAATAAATTACAGTCCACTGTAGATGGCATCAAGGAAACCTTTGAGGCACAGCACAGTGCCTCTCAGAGGTGGAAAACAGAGTGCCGGTCCAAGCAGATGCGGTGGGGCAGTTGGAGACAACTGTTGACTGCCTCATGTGGGAACATTCCCAGGTGCAAGAGCGGCTAGAGGAGTACGAGAATAGGGCCCGCTGGAATAGTTTCTGGGTGGTGGGGCTGCCCGCGAGTGTTATGGATGCTGCTTTGTACACTATCTTCCAGGAGTGGTTGCCTAAGCAGTTCGGCTTACCTGTGGAAGCAGGGAAGTAGAACTGTGAAAGAGTTCACAGGGTTGGCCCTCGGAATAAGGACAATTGGCACCCCGTGCTGGAATTGAACATTACCTGATTTGATCGGAGAAAGAGCAGCTACTAAAGGAATACTGTAGGCTGAGTACAGTGGGTTACAATAACCAGCACATACTGCTTTTCAACAACTACTCAAGCTGCGTGGCAGCAAAGCAGCGGGAGTTTATGCCAGTCTGCACCACCTTGCTAAAGTAGGGGATATGTTTTGCGCTGCTTGTCCCATATAAATTAAAAGTCATGCATGAGGGGAAGACTTTGTTCTTTAGCACAGCAGAGGAGGGGCACAAGTTTGCAGGATGGATAGCAACCACGAAGGAACCTGATAGGCACTGAGGGTGGCGAACATTGGGGAGGCTAAAGACTTGATGGACTGCGGCTGCAGCGCTGCAGACAGTGGAAACCTGGGACTGTTGCTCCAGCATCTACCTCCTGGGCATCACTCCCCCCTCATTTCCTGCTAGCAACTACCTGCTAAGGGATGGCCATGCAGCTGCGACTATGACGAAATAAAAAGTGGATTTGTACAACATGCGCTGGCCATACACTGGCATATGACTGGGCCTGGTGGATAGTATCATTTCTTGGGTGTGGAGGGGAGGGGCAGCGGCTTGGGGTAAAAGACTAGAGGGACTGTGGAAACGCCATTGAAACACTGGGATGGATTTCACAGGAGCAGTCAATATGGAAGGCCAGAATAGATAAGTCATGTTTCTATGTTTGTTTGATGCCATGAAGATGCAGTGGAGGCTGGCATGAATGTGTGGAATGATTGGCTTGAATATTGTGTGAGGTAGGGTAATGGAAGAGGAAGCTGGAAGGCTTGAGGAAAGCAGGGGTAACTTGCATGAGAGCACAGGTGTGCAGGTGGGTTGAGAGTGGATGGTGGGAGTGTGTGATTGGATGAAGGGGAAAGGGGGCATGTGAGATGGGATGGTAAGGGCAGTAATGGCTGCAGGGCTGGGCTTTAGGCTGCAAGGGACGAAATGGGGAGTTTGGTTGGGGTCACCCTGGTCAAGGAGACTGCATATGGGATGTGTACTTCCTGCAGGGGCTGGGCTGGGCTGGGCAGCTTCTGGAGTATTTGGACAGCATTGAGCTTGTATAATATGATCCAGTTTATGTGAGCTACTGGCTGAGGTACAAGGGATAACTTTAAATGGGGGGGGGCGTCCATTCCCCAGTTAAGAGAGAGTGAATTCTTACATATTTGCGCACCCTGGGGACAGATGTCATCCTTCTGCAAGAGACCCATTTGGCCACATCAAGAACATCTTAAACTCAAAAGGTGTTGGGTAGGGGAGGTGATATCAGCCCCTTATAATTCTTGGCAACGAGGGGTGGCTATATTGGTGGGGAAATGGGTAACCTTTGAGGTACATCGGGTGATGAAGGACCCAGACGGGAGGTATGTGCTGGTGTGGGAGAGCTGCAGGGACAGAAAGTGCTTTTGGGTAGTATCTATGTGCTCAACACCTACCAGCATGTTTTTTTCCTGAATCTTATAACGCATCTGGCGGATCAAACTGACTATCAGTTAATATTGGGAGGAGACTTTAATATGGTAGCAGATAGCCTTGGTTGACTTCCAACAGCTTTGGGCTGTGTTGTGAGAGGCATAACACAGGGGAATCAATCTTCTCTGCAAAGACTTTGAGTTGATTGACCGGTGGCGCACACTGCATCCCTTAGACAAGGAATTCACACATTATTTGGGACTCCATAAGGTGCATCAGCACATCAATTATTTGCTCTTGGTGGAGTGCTTATTTGGCAAGCTGGGTAGCTCAGAGGTGCATCCCCAAATGGTCTTGGATCATGTGGCGGAGCAAGTGCAGTTGTGTATGGGAGCACAAGTGGATGACAGACTATGGCGTCTTAACCCAGTCTGGACTCAGCCACGATTTTTAACAGTTCCTTAGGAAAGCTTGGATGGAATACGAGGAGGAAAATCAGGTAGAAGATGTAGAGCTGGTCATCTACTGGGAGTGGGGGGGGGGGGGGACAGAACAAGCGAGGATGCAATTTCAGGATTGTAGGAACAAAGTACAGGCCATCCGACAGCAAAGAGCTGTCGGATGGCCTGTACTTTGGATATATAAGCATAAACTACATAAATGGGGGGATAAGACAGGAAAATTGCAGGCTAATCTGATCAGACTCACTAAAGTTAAGACCACTGTCACTCGCCTTCGGAGAGAGGATGGGACGGTGGTGGTGCACAACCAAGAGCTAGCACACCAGTTCATGGCCTTCGTCTAGGCTCTATATCAAGCAGAAGATGCTGCTTAGGAGAAGAGAGCAGCGTTCTTTGAGGGCTTGCACTTCCCCCAGATTAGCGACAACCAGCGCCACATGTTAAATCGCCCGTTGGGGGAGGAGGAGATAAGGGGGGGCCATTAAAACCCTGAAGCCAGCTAAGGCACTGGGCCCAGATGGACTTAACAATGTTCAGATAGAAGCGGCCTCAGGGATCGTCAGCGGTTGTTGTGGGGCTAGATGTGACTAACACACTATGATTACTCTGTGATTCGACTTGATGTGATGCCTATATGTAAATAGTTACCCCGGTTTTACCCAAGTTTAAGCACCTGTTTATTGTAATGTGGAGCAGATTCCTGCACTGTATAAGTTTTTGTTGTCATGTAAACCGCACTGATGTTGAATAGCGCGGTATAAACAAGACTATAAATAAATAAAAATAAAATGTGGAAAAAGATTTTGACTGGGGTGGGGGAGTAGTTTGGGGTGGGCGAGTACTTTGCACAATGGATCCAAACGCTTTACCAGGGTTCCTGCGCACAGTTGTTAGTGAACGGGAGGTTAGCGGAACCTTTCGGGTTGACACACGGCAAGGTTATCCTCTGTCCCCATTGTTGTTCATCTTATCATGGGAGCCCTTGGTGATTAAGCTGAGAGGTGCAGACACTATAAGAGGGGTGCAGGTAGGTCAGCAGGAATGCAAAGTCAGCATGCTCGCCAATGACATGCTAATTAGCATGCAGCATACAGCGGAAGGTTGGGAGGCATTGGGCCACATACTGCGGCCCCATGCTCAGTTTTTGGGGCTGAAAATCAATACAGACAAGTCCAAAGCATGTGTGTTAGGGAAAGGAGGGATGGTGTGAGATGAAAGTGCAGAATATCGGGGGTCAGACAGACTCCTCAAGTACTGCAGAAGGTTTATCAGCTTAATATTCAGGATACATTTCGGCAAATTAAAAACCTATGTAGGCGATGGGCAGATCTACCTCTTTCTCTCTTTTACAGGAGATTAAAACTGTTATTAAAAAGTGTGTTAACATCACAGAATAAGATACAAGCATTCAATCAGCTGGCAATTCCTGTACTCTCATACAACTTTGGGATTGTGGACTAGCCTCTTAAAGATCTTGAAAAACTGGATGTGTGAACAAGAAAACTCCTCCATGCTCATGAAGTAATTTACAAGAATCGGTGTATACCAAGACTGTACATTCCTAGATCTGAAGGAGGGCTAGGACTATAGAGATTGATTACACTTACAGAGCTACTATCATAGGCCTCCAAGCCTACCTGACAGTCTCATTGGATCCAAATACGCAAAAGGTGTTGAATTATGAAAGCAGAAGTCCAAAATCTGTCTCAATCATCAAACTTCGACATGCATTCCGACGATTAGAAGGAATGAGTGAGAATCCACAGGCATGCATGGGAAAGGAAGTAACAGAATTTACTTCCTTTCCCATGCAGGATACTGGGCTTGATGGACCTTGGTCTGACCCAGTATGGCATATCTTATGTTCTTATATTAATTTGCAAAACAAGAGAAAAAACTCTTCAAAGAATTAGATCAGCAGGCGAGGAAAAACAAGTGTCAAATGCACAAATACAGTGGAAAATACAGAGTGTTACTCTAAGAACCTTTGTCAATCAAGAACGGACACATAAATGGATAAAAAGAGATGAACTTAAACCGAAGGATGACAGATTGATAGTTGCAGCCCAAGACAGTGGATTACGGATGAGATGATTTACTGCGAGCACTGAAAAAAACTGGCAAAACAGACATATGCCGATTCTATAAGAAAAAGCTGGAAACAGTGACTCACCTTATAGCAGGCTATGAAGTTCTGATGGCAGAAAATTTCTATACAGAAAGGCACAACAAAGTAGCTCACTTCCTACACTGGAAACATAAGAACATGATGTTATAATGGGAAATCATTTTGCATCCAGTGATCACCAGATGGTGTGGTTCAGTATTAGGACTAGGACGCTGTAAAAATCTATTCAAAAGCGAGGGTCTTAGACTTTAGGAAAACAAACTTTGCCAAGATGGGCCAATACCTCAGGGAGTCGTTAGCGAGATGGGAACAGCTGGGGGATGTAGAAAAACAGTGGGCAAAACTGAAAGGGGATATTTTAAGGGCAACCAATCTTTTTCTTAAAATGGTAAATAAAGGTAAAAGGAAAAGGAGACCGCCATGGTTTTCTAAAGAAGTCGCTGAAAAGGTGAAAAAAAAAAGAGGTAGGCCTTCATGAAATACAAGAGATCAAAGAGAGAGGAAGACAATATTTGGAAAAACAGAGAAACTAGCAAAGTAGTCAGGAAAGCCAAGATTCAAAAAGAGGCCAGTTAGTTTAACTACGGTGGTGAGTAAATTATTGGAAGCGCTGCTGAAAGAGAAAATAGTGAGGTTTCTGGAATCCAACGAATTACAGGATCCGAGGCAGCATGGATTCACTAGAGGCAGGTCTTGTCAGACAAATCTAATTGATTTCTTTGACTGGGTGACCAGGGAGTTGGACCAAGGGAGAGCCCTAGATGTGGTGTATTTAGATTTCAGTAAAGCCTTTGACATCGTTCTTCACAGGCGACTTATAAACAAACTGAGCACCCTAGGGATGGACCCTAAAGTTACTGCTTGGGTTAGAAATTGGTTGAGTGGGAGGCAACAAAGGGTATAGGTAAATGGAGCTCACTCTGAAGATAAGGAGGTTACCAGTGGTGTGCCCTAGGGATCTGTCTTTGGTCCTATTCTTTTTAACATCTTTGTTAGTGATATAGCGGAAGGACTGTCGGGTAAGGTTTGCCTCTTTGCGGATGATACCAAAATCTGCAATAGAGTAGACACTCAGGAAGGTGTAGATAACATGAGGAGAGATCTAGCTAAGCTTGAAGAATGGTCTAGGATTTGGCAGCTGGATTTAATGTTAAGAAATGCAAGGTCATGCATTTGGGCTGCAGCAATCCAAGGGAACAATATAGTATAGGGCAGCGATGGCGAACCTATGGCACGCGTGCCAGCTGTGGCACGCGAAGGCCTTGCAGCTGGCACGCGGGAAGGTCCGCATTTAAAAGGTCCCAAATTTTTTTTAAAAAAAAACCAAACAAAGCGGCTGCTTCTGCCGCGGCAGCCTCAAGAGCTCTGCCGCGGCAGCCTCAAGAGCTCTGCCGCGGGGCCCCCCCCCTGCCCGGCAGAGCCTCCCTGCATCATCTACCTTCAAGTCGCAAAACGCGGGCTTCTTTCAGAGCCGCGAGAGTTTCCTTTCTCGCGGCTCTCCCGCGAGAAAGGAAACTCTCGCGGCTCTGAAAGAAGCCCGCGTTTTGCGACTTGAAGGTAGATGATGCAGGGAGGCTCTGCCGGGCAGGGGGGGGGGCCCCGCGGCCGAGCGCTTGAGGCTGCCGCGGCAGAGCTCTTGAGGCTGCCGCGGCAGAAGCAGCCGCTTTGTTTGGGTTTTTTTTTTAATTTGGGATGATAGGGGGGAAGGGGGTTTAGGACTGGTAATGGGCTATGGTGGGGAGGCTAAGACTGGAAATGGGCTGATGGGGGGGGGGGGTAGGACTGGTAATTGGCCATGGGGGGGGCTAAGACTGGAAAGGGGCTGATGGGGGGGGGTTTAGGACTGGTAATTGGCCAGGGGGGGGGGGAAAACACTGGAAAGGGGAAGAAGGGGGGGTTCGGACTGGTAATTGGCCGGGGGGGGGGGGTAGGACTGGTAATTGGCCATGGGGGGGGGCTAAGACTGGAAAGGGGCTGATGGGGGGGGGTTAGGACTGGTAATTGGCCAGGGGGGGGGTAGGACTGGTAATTGGCCGGGGGGGGGGGGTAGGACTGGTAATTGGCCATGGGGGGGGCTAAGACTGGAAATGGGCTGATGGGGGGGGGGGGTTAGGGCTGGTAATTGGCCAGGGGGGGGGGTTAGGACTGGTAATTGGCCGGGGGGGGGGGTAGGACTGGTAATTGGCCGGGGTTAGGACTAGTAATGGGCCATGGGGGGTGCTAAGGCTGGAAGTGGGCTGGTGATGGTGATGGTGATGGTGATTGGGGGGGGGTAGGACTAGTAATGGGCTATGGGGGGGGGCTAAGACTGGAAATGGGCTGATGGGGGGGTTAGGACTGGTAATGGGCTGATGGGGGGTTAGGACTGGTAATGGGCTATGGGGGGGCTAAGACTGGAAATGGGCTGAGTGGAAGGAGGGCTTGAACTGCAAATAGCTGATGGGATTGGGGCTTGGAATGGAAATGGGTTGTGAGGGGGAGGGAGCTAGGATTTGACATGGGGTGAGGGGGGCTAGGACAGGAAATGGGCTGATGGTGGGGCTAGTAAAGGACTGGAAATTGGCTCATGGGGGGAGCTAAGATGAGAAATGGGCTGGGGGGGGGGTTTGGATTGAAATGGACTCATGAAGGGGCTAGAACTGGAAGTAGGCTCATGGGGGGCTTGGATTGGAAATGGGCTGAGTGGAGGGGAGCTAGGATTTGACATGGGCTGATGGTGGGGCTAGGGCTAGGAAAGGACTAGAAATGGGCTCCTGGGGGGCTGGGTTTGGAAATGAGCTGATGGAGGGACTCGGATGGGACTGCAAATAGATGGGGGAGCTAGGACTGGAAATGGGCTTATGGGGGGTTAGGACTGGAAGTGGGTTGATGAGGGGGGGCTAGGACTGGTATTGGGTTGGGAGGTTGCTAGGACTGGAAATGGGTTGGGGGGCTGCTAGGACTGGAAATGGGCTGATGCAGGGACTAGAAGGGAATGGATGCTGGGTGAGGCTGGAACTAGAAGGGAGCTGGTGTTGGGGGAGGATTAGAATGGGATGGGGCTGGGAGAGTAAAATGGAGAGGGGAAAAATATTTTGTGTGGGAGGGATAAAAAATCTACAATTGGCCGGGTATTGGGAGAATAAGTGGGGATTGAGGATGGAGGGGTAAATTTTGAGTAGATGAAATAGGAATGAGGAAAGAGCAAAAGGAGAAAGATTAGTATGTTAAAGCAGATGTAGAGAGAGAATGGAAAAAAAAAACCCAAGAAGACAGAAGAAAGGACAAATGGACAGCAGATGGAGAGTTAGGAGAAGACACGAAGAAACCAGAAGAAAGTGGCTGGAGCAATTGCAACTGAAAAAAAATGCACAAAAGGTAGAAAAATATCTCTTTATTTTGAATTTATTAACTGGAATATGTCAGCTCTGGGAAATGTGCATCATTAATTTTTGCGCTTTGTTTAGTACAAGAGGAAATTAATTTATAGTTTTATTTCTACAGTGTTGTTGTATATTCCAAGTTTGGCTTTTGGGGTTCCCAGTTTAATTATTGTCTTCCTGTTTTTAAATTGTGATTCCTTGTTTGGTGATGGTCTGTTCTGCATGTGTAACTGAGCTGAGGTATTCTGTTTATATAATTCCTATTTGACATTGCCACTTGTTCTTTCCCCAGTAGGTCATGTATTGTTGTTCTCTGAAATGTATTGGTTTAATATTTGCAGTGTTGCCTTTTGATAGTTAGGGTATGGTGCTTTGTGAGTCCTGGTAGTACTGTTAGGATACGGCGGGTTTGCTATGGGTTCTAAATGGGCAGCGTTTGTAGTAGTTCCTAATGTGCCTGGCGGTTGGTACTGGATTATAGTAATGTAGAAACCTTTTAGTCTTTCTTTATCCATATACTCATTAAGAGGCATGTTTACTAAAAGTTAGTGTATGGTAACATTATGCAAATATTTATGCAAATGAGGCACCTTATGCAAATGAGGCTTTAATGGACGTGCTGGCACTTTGAGGAAATTCTTTGGTTTTGTGCGGCAGTTTGGGCACTCGGGCTCAAAAAGGTTAGCCATCACTGGTATAGGGGGTGAAGTACTTTTGTCCACTAAAGAAGAGCAGGACCTAGGTGTGATTGTGTCTGATGTTCTTAAAGTAGCTAAACAGGTAGAAAAGGCAATGGCAAAAGCTAGAAGGATGCTTGAGTGCATAGGGAGAGGAATGGCCAGCAGAAGAAAGAGGTGATAGTACCTCTATATGAGTCTTTGGTGCGACATCATTTGGAGTATAGTCTGCAATTCTGGAGACCGCACCTCCAAAAGGATATAAATAGGCTGGAGTCGGTACAGAGGGTGGCTACTAAAATGGTTAGTGATCTTCATTATAAAGCATATGAGGACAGACTTAAGGATCTTAATATGTACATCTTAGAGGAAAGATGGGATAGAGGTGATATGACTGAGACATTTAAATACCTCCATGGCATAAATGCACAGGAGAAGAGCCTCTTTCGATTGAAAGCAAGCTCTGCTACGAGGGGACAAGGGATGAGGGTGAAAGGGGATAGATTCAGGAGTGATATGCGGAAATATTTCTTTACGGAAAGAGTGGCGGATCCTTGGAATAGTCTACCAGTAGAGGTTGTAGAGATGAGGACAGTATCTGAATTCAAAGAAGCAAGGGACAAACACAGAGGATCTCTAAAGGAAAAAAGGGGACTGTTGTAGTGGTTGATATGGAAGGACAGACTAGATAGGCCATGTGCAGGGGCGGCCTAAGGGGGGTGCGGGGCCATGTGCAGAGACTCAGTGCAGGCCTCATTTGCATAAGGGGGCCTCATTTGCATAAATATTTGCATAATGTTAACATGCAGTAACTTTTAGTAAATATGCCTCTTAATGAGTGTATGGATAAAGAAAGACTACCAGATTTCTACATTACTATACTCCAGTGCCAACCACCAGGCACATTAGGAAGTACTACAAACACTGCCCATTTAGAACCCACAGCAAACCTACCATATCATAACAGTACTACCAGGACTCACAAAGCACCATACCCTACCTATCAAAAGGCAATATTGCAAATATTAAACCAATTCATCTCAGAGAATTCCAATACTTCTCCTACTGGGGAAAGAGAACAAGTGGCACTGTCAAATAGAAACTACATAAACAGAATACCTCAGCTCGGTTATACATGCAGAACATAGACCATCACTAAACAAAGAACAAGGGATCACAATTTAGAAATAGGAAGACAATAATTAAACTGGGAACCACAAAAGCCAAACTTGGTACAACAACATTGCAGAAATAAAACCATAAATTAATTTCCTCTTGTACTAAACAAAATGCAGACATTAAAGACGCACATTTCCCAGAGCTGACACATTCCAGTTAATAAATTCAAAATAAAAAAGTATTTTTCTATCTTTTGTTGTTTGTGCATTTTATTTTTCAGTTGCCATTGCTCCAGTCACTTTCTTTTGGTTTCTTTGTGTCTTCTGCTAACTCTCCATTGTCTGCTATTTGCCCTTTCTTCTTTCTTCTAGTTTTTTTCCATTCTCTCTCTACATCTGCTTTGATACTGATCTTTCTCCTTTTGCTCTTTCCTCCCTCTCTTTCTTTATTCCTTTTTCATCCACTCAAATTTTACCCCTTGATTCTCAATCCACACTTATTTATTTATTTTATTTATTTATTTAACAAGCATTTGTATACCGCTCCTTCCAGTGATCAGAAGCAGGTAAGATTACATAGAGAAAGCTGCCAAATCAAGACAGTAAAATTTTTCGTTCTGTACAGATAGATTCATAGTGTAAGCACTGCACACAGAAACTTATCTACTTCTTATCTAGGGGGAGAATAATTTACATATGCACTTACTTTCCCAATAACCGGCCAATCATAGATTTTTCTTCCCTCCCACACAAAATATTTTTCCCCTCTCCATTTCACTCTCCCAGCCCCATCCCATTCTAGTCCTCCTCCAACATCAGCTCCCTTCTAGTTTCAGCACCGCCCAGCATTCACTGCCTTCTAGTCACCGCATCAGCCCATTTCCAGTCCTAGCCCCCCATCAGCCCATTTCCATTCCTAGCTCTCCCATCAGCCCTTTCCAGTCCTATCCTAGCTCCCCATTCAGTCCATTTCCAATTCAAGCCCCCCATCAGCCCATTTCCAGTCCTTTCCTAGCCCCACCATTAGCTATTTCCAGTCCAAGCCCCCCCCCCCCACTCAGACCATTTCCAGTCCTATCCTAACCCCTCCATCAGCCCCTTTCCAGTCCAAGCTCCCCCCCACTCAGCCAGTTTCCTGTCCAAGCCCCCCTCCCCATCAGCCCATTTCCAGTCCTTTCCTAGCCCCACCATCAGCCCATTTCCAGTCCAAGCCCCCCTCCATCAGCTGTTTCCAGTCCAAGCCCCCCCCCCCCCCACTCAGCCCATTTCCAGTTCTATCCTAGCTCTCCATCAGCCCATTTCCAGTACGCTCCCTCCCCCCTTCAGCCCATTTCCAGTCCAAGCCCCCTCCCCATTAGCCAATTTCCAGTCCAAGGCCCCCCCTCCCGAAGAGCCCCGTGGCTGTCTAAAAAGCTTTAGAGGGAGCCGGAGAGGCCCCGGCTCACCTCTAACAGTTGTTGAAGTGAAGAGTGCCTTTTTTCTTCACTTCGGCAGCTATACTGTAGTTTACGACGGTGCTGCACTACGATCAAAGGGGACTTCCTGTTTCCCGGCACTCAGCGCGGCAGCGTTCTAAACTACAGGACAGCTGCCAAAGTGAAGAAAAAAGACACTCTTCACTTTGGCAGCTGTTAGAGGTGAGTTGGGGCCTCTCCGGCTTCCTCTAAAGCCGCCCTGCCTGCCGGTACTGAATGTGGGGTGTTGTTGGCATGGGGACCCCTGAAGCGCGGGGCCCTGTGCAAACAACATTCTCAAACAATGAACGGGCCGGCCCTGTCCATGTGGTCTTTTTCTGTCATCATGTTTCTGTGTTTCTCTGTTTCTAACATAAGGTATGCCATACTCGGTCAGACCAAGGTCCATCAAGCCCAGTATCCTGTTTCCAACAGTGGCCAATCTAGGTCACAAGTACCTAGCAGTTTCCCCAAAACACACAGGTTTCACAATGCTTGTATTGGGGCAAGCAGTGTGGATATCCTGGATCCCCTTTAATAATGATCTATGGATCTTTCCTCCAGGAACTTGTCCAACCCTTTTTTAAACCTGGCTACACTAACAGCTTTTACTACATCCTCCAGTAACATAGAAACATAGAAATATGACGACAGAAAAAGACCACATGTCCTATCTAGTCTGTCCTTCCATATCAACAACTACAACAGTCCCCTTTTTTCCTTTAGAGATCCTCTGTGTTTGTCCCATGCTTTTTTGAATTCAGTTACTGTCTTCATCTCTACCACCTCCACTGGGAGACTATTCCACGGATCCACCACTCTTTCTGTGAAGAAATATTTCCGCAAATCACTCCTGAATCTATCCCCCTTCCCCTTCATCCTATGTCTCCTCGTAGCAGAACTTGCTTTCAATTGAAAGAGGCTCTCCCCCTGAACATTTATGCCACAGAGGTATTTAAACATCTCAATCACATCACCTCTATCCAGCCTTTCCTCTAAGGTGTACATATTAAGATCCTCAAGTCTGTCCTCATATGCTTTATAATGAAGACCACTAACCATTTTAGTAGCCACCCTCTGCACCGACTCCATCCTGTTCACATCCTTTTGAAGGTGCAGTCTCCAGAATTGCACACTATACTCCAAATGAGGTCGCCCCAAAGACTTATACAGAGGCACTATCACCTCCTTTTTTCTGCTAGCCATTCCTCTCCGTATGCACCCAAGCATCCTTCTAGCTTTTGCCGTCGCCTTTTCTACCTGTTTAGCTACTTTAAGATCATCAGACACAACCACGCCTAGGTCCGCTCTTCTTTAGTGGACAAAAGTACTTCACCCCCTATTACTGTATTGCTCCCTTGGATTGCTGCAGCCCAAATGCATGACCTTACATTTTTTAACATTAAATCCCAGCTGCCAGATTCTAGACCATTCTTCAAGCTTAGCTAGATCCCTCCTCATGTTATCTACACCTTCCTGGGTGTCTACTCTATTGCAGATTTTGGTATCATCCGCAAAGAAGCAAACATTACCCAATAGTCCTTCCACTATATCACTAACAAAGATGTTAAAAAGAATTGGACCAAGGGCAGATACCTGGGGCACACCACTGGTAACCTCCTTTTCTGCAGAGTGAGCTCCATTTACCTTACCCTTTTTCGCCTCACACTCAACCAATTTCTAACCCAAACAGTAACTTTAGGGTCCATCCCTAGGGTGCTCAGTTTGTTTATAAGTTGCCTGTGCGGAACGGTGTCAAAGGCTTTACTAAAATCTAAATACACCACATCTAGGGCTCTCCTTTGCTCCAACTCCCTGGTCCCCCAGTCAAAGAAATCAATCAGAATTCTCTGACAAGACCTGCCTCTGTTGAATTCATATTGCCTTGGATCCGATAATCTGTTGGACTCCAGAAACCTCACTATTTTCTTTTTCAGCAGCACTTCCAATAATTTATTCACCACCGAGGTTAAACTAACTGGCCTGTAGTTTTCAACCACATCCTTACTTCTGCTAGCAACATTCTTCACAGGAACAGTATATGCCTTTCATTTGCATGCAACATGTCCAGAACAAAACTATGCTCAAAGCAGAGAATTCCAAGGACACAGCACACGTCTGCATAAAGGACTGTCATACAAGCAATGTTGTGTAAAACAGTGACTTGTGACAAACTCAAAAAACTTCCCCTCGGATGATCTAGGCATCAGGGAAAGCCCCTGATGCCATCAAAATACTATTGGGGGGCTGGTGCCTCCGACAAAAAGTAAATACCTGGTGGCCCAGATGCCCCATTCCACCCACCTGCCCAACTAAAAATAACCCTGGTGGCCCATTGGACCTGATTCCCCCACCTGCCCAACTAAAAAAAGCCCCTGGTGGCCCAGTGGCTCTGATCCCCCAGCTGCCCAACTAAAAATAAACCTGATAGCTAGTTTATTGAGAGGTTGTGTTTCTTTAACCAGTGTCCCATTTCCTTGAAGCATTTTAAAATTGATGTATGAATTGGGAGGACTGTGGAGTATGGTGTATATATCATGATGTCATCAGTGTATATGTGGTAGTGAATGTAATACTTCTATATTATTGTGCATATTGGCTGTATGTATAGATTGAATAGTAATGGTGATAGAATAGATCCTTGAGTAACACCTCAGCATTTGAAAGGGGATGATTTGTGAGGGCCTACTTTAACCTGTTGTTGGCGGTCATTTAGGTATGGTTGAAACCATGTAGGCCAATTTCTTGTAGTCGGGCTATTAGCATATTATGGTTTTGTTGAAGGCTGTAAATATATCTAAGAAAATTAGGATAAGTCCTTGCTTTGGTTTTTCTATGCCTCATATTAATCTGTCCATGAGGGCAGTAAGATTTCAATGCTGTGCTGGGGTCTGAATCCATGCTGTTGGGGGTCCAAAGGTACAGTGGAGTTTACATGTTCTTGTAGTTGTCCAAGGGCTACCTTCTTGATCTTTGCGATGAACAGTTTACTGGAGTTGAGTCTATAGGAACATGGATACCTTGGGTCTAGTGAGAGACTTTTTAAGAGAGGCCTGATGGAAGTGTTCTTAAGGCTGGGAGGCATGTAGCTTTTAGACAGTGAAAGCTAGGCAATTTTGAGTAGTATTTGTGTCAGTTCAACACGGGCAGTCTTAATGAGAGTGGACATGGGTCTCTCATAAATGTGGTTGTATTAAGATTCTGGATTATGTTTTCGAGTTGCTCCACAAAAATAGGGTGAAATGTGCGCCAGGTATTGGTATTGTTTAAATCAATGTGTGTAATTGAGATGGTGTAGTGTTAGTAGTATTTGTGTTAGACATGGATAGTAGGAATTTGGCCAGAGGTTGTGGACAAATTTTGTTGTTGGGAACCTTTTGGAAGCTGTGATACTTGGAAGGTAGCAAAAGTCTGTAAAAGGTCCCACTTTGAAATAGCAAGATAAACTATTATAAATAAAAATGTTATACATAAAGGTGGTGGTGCTGTGGTACTGGCCCAAGAACTGGCTTGAAAGGAACCTTCACTACCACATCCCTAATTGTACCCTCGCCAAAAGAAATCACACATTGTAACACCCATCAGCAAGGTTTTTCAGGAGTCACCACTCTCTGGAACTCACTTCTAGAGGGCTAAGTCTAACTCAAGACTACCTCTACTTCAGGAAGCACATAAAAGCCTGGCTCTTCTCCCAAGCCTTTGATGGCTATGGTGACTGCCTCTCCATTCATTCATATTGCTTCAGGACTAGCTTGTGTATACTGTGCTACAAGGGGGCATAGGATGAGGGTGAAAGGAGATAGACTCAGGAGTAGTATGTGGAAATATTTCTTTACAGAAAGAGTTGTAGATGCATGGAATATTTATTTAGCAATGCTTACATACTGCTTTTCACCGGGTTAAAGTGGTGTATATTCAGGTATGGTATATATTTCTCTTGTCCCTGAAGGGCTCACAATCTATGTTTTGTACCTGAGGCAACAGAGGGTTAAATGGCTTGGCCAAGGCCACAAGGAGCAGCTGTGGGACTAGAAACCCCAGTCCTTCCAGCCCAAGGTTGCTATCCTCCAGGGGGATTCAACCCCCCGGCCCTCCAGCCTGAAGTAACTTGCCCCAACTCCTTTTTCTCCCAGTGGAAGTAGTAGAGATGAGGATAGTATGTGAATTCAAGAAAGCATGGGAAAAACACAAAAGATCTCTAAAGGAAAAAAGGGGACTATTGTAGTTGATATGGAAGGGCAGACTAGATAGGCCATGTGGTCTTTTTCTGCCGTCATGTTTCTATGAAACTGACCAGATCTACATATCCTATTTATCTGTATATATAGTTTATACTCAATTTAGTTACCAATTTTTCTTTGCCCTATACCTTTATCTTTGCTCATCTTGTCTGTCTATATGTTCTGGCTATATCTGTTCCCTCTTCTGCACATTGGGATGTTTCATTGTATTGTGTAAATATTGTGAGTATCCTATTGCTGTCATATAAATGTTCTACCATATGTTATCATTTGTACTGTATTGACATTGTGAGAATCCTATCTATGTTATTTGAGTGTTTATCAGGCTGTCTATTAAGGTATATCGTTTGTATTCTGCTGACACCGTATAATATTTCTGTTATCACTGACGTATTATATCGATACCTATTATTGCCTGTCTCCAAGTTCATCTAATTATGCTGACAGGTTAGTCATTTTGCTATTGTAAATTGTATGTTGTACACCGTCTTTGGTGGATCTTTTCATAAAGGCGATTAATAACTAAAGAAATAACTGTACTATGCATTTCCTCTAGATGATGTTGACATCAAAATAATTTTCTAGAAAACAAATCCCTAACCTTGTATACATTTTAATGAGGAAAATCCATATTGTTCTTGTGGGGACTACCAGACAATGGAACACATTGTCAACACATGTTCACTTACACATCTGCCTGGAGGTCTTGAAATTTTTCACACCACATCCAACTCTGCTACTAATTGTCTTGGCCAAGTAATAAACATACATTAAGAAGAATGAAGCAGATCATGTGAATAATATTTCTCCTTATCCACAAATTATTAACCTATTCACAACTATTTGGGCTCCCCGTGAGCCACTTTTGCAGCTCGAGATAGTGCAGATATTCACCTGATCAACCCAATAGTGAAGATGATAATATCTGTCAGATTATAGTTTCGCATAATTATATGCATTATTTATAAAAGTTGACAAACTGCTGATATATATGCATGGCTACAAATATATTTAAATGCACATATACACAGATATATACAGAGAAGGATGTATATATACTATATATTTATATGAGAGAAACATATATAAAATGCAATATACTAGAGACTAATTCATGCATAAACATGAAATACTATCTTAACTGCCTTGTGCAAATATATTTTATTGAGGAGATTTGATGAAAACCATGGCCATGTCAAGTTCTGAACAAATCAATTAGCCGATCAGGAAAATCTGGCTAGGGTTTGTAGCAGACACTATGGAGAATGTTTACTAAAGTGTGGAAAGGTTTTGTACTTACCACATGCAAGAAGTAAACACTAATGTGCAGTAAGAGCAAAGGCCATATGCTGTCAGGGGTATGCCCAGTATATCCTCCTACAGTAACCACACTGAAAGTTCCTTACCATGTTTTAACTTCATTTGAAATTAACACAGGTGCGCCTAATGTCTTCTTTTAAGGAGGTGGTAAGAGCACCTGTGTTAACTGCACTACTGACATGCATGATGAGTAACAGTACACTAACCACTAGGTATAATCTACACTCATAACGTGCCCAGTTAATGCGGGATTTTTACCATGCTGACTTTTAATGTGCAGTAACGGTTAACGTGAATTTTTATCATGTGTTAAAATGCATGTTAGCTGTTAGCACATTTTAGTAAATACGCCCTTATATTCTTTTCAATTCAGTCTTAAGCACAAACTCAGCAATGCATTTCCATGAAAAGAATAATGGCCAAAATAGGCCTTTCAAACCAACACATGACACTACAATTTCCAAATGCTAATGAAATTGACAAATAGCATCTTATACATCACCTGCCATTCTTTATGAAACAATAGAAAAATAATTCTGTTTCTATTTTCATATCTTCTCTGCTCAGATTCTTGAATAAAGTTCATCTTTGACTTAAATACAACAGCCCTGCCATATGTTCCTGAAACTGTTGTGCACAAATAGAACCACTAGTTGTCTTCTTGGTGAAATTCTAACCATTTCTACAAATATGTCCTTTCACCTAGCAAATTTATTTCAATGCATCTATTTTATATATACACCACAATTTTTGCTGCTTCTTTCAACTAGAATTCTCATGGAAATGAAACTGTTCTGGAGAGGAAACAACCATGAACATTAAACCCAACAAACAATAAATAGGGTACTTTTTTCAAAAGTAATTGCACGAGGAGATAAAGAGATGCCTATAATGAAAGAAAAGTTCCTCCTATTGATGTTCAAAAAAGAAACCCACAGAAAATTCTAAACTTTATTTTATTGGCAAATTCTACTAAAGGTGACTATGGACCTATGACATAACTTCTTTTGTCTTTGATTGTGAAGCAGCTACTGCATCTTGGATACAGTATTAATATAATTTTGTTTTAGTTAGGTAAATAAATTAGCATTACATCTGATACCTCATTCGAATTCAGTTAAGAGACAGAAAAAAAGTGTATTGTGGGCTAATGGCAATTTTCAAATGAGTTTTCTTCTCTCTGTATACAGTATATCACTCTGACACTCCCAAATAAAGATAAATAATGGAAATGTAATTTAATTTGTCTGTGGCCATGATTAATTCCCTCTAAAATTTCTAAAACCTCAAATAAAAATAGCAACCTTTATGAAAAAATGTTCAATCACATGATTCATTATAAAACATTGACTTCCCCAAACCCCTAAGAGAGTTAACAATTATTTAAAAATACAAAAGTAAGCAAAAATACCAACCTGTAGAAAAGTTAGTGTCTGCTTTTCTAAACTTAATCTTGATTGAGCCAGAAAATATGATAAATTAAGAGTTTATATCTCTCAGTTGTCCAACAGATAATCCTGAAATGATGTCCCGTGTCTCCTTTTCAAATCCTATATTTCTTCTACATTACTAAATGCTTACAAGCTTGGAGCTAGAATGCCATATTCCCCATTGATTAAGTTAATCTAAAGATCAGTTTGTGGGCTGTGAAATCAGAGAGAATTCATTTCCCCTGAAAATCTAAACCTTTTATTGAGTAGATTCAGATGGAAATGTCAGCTCCTTGGACCTGAATCTTTGGTCTTTCTGATCAAAATTACTTTACTCTGAAAAACACAAAAGAGTGAAACCCCCTTAACCTTTCTGGAAAAAAAGGCTTCTGTATTGAATTACAGAATTAGCATCAAACAGCAAGAGCTAAAAACACTAAACAGAGAAACTGTACCTCACATTTAAGTTGAAAAGTCATTTTTTAAATTTCATGCATTATTTGTAAACTAGATTTATCTGGAATTATTTATACTAGTAAACAAGCTAATTAAAAATTAATTAATGATTCCTTCTTTTTTTGGTCTGATGTCTTTCTCTGGTCTTAGCTGCAGGTAAGGAGCTGGTCTGACAAGATTTGTAACTTTTTACTGGAGACTCTCAGATCACTAGAAGTTCTCAGATTGCAAAAATGAATCACTTCCACAGCATACAGAGGGTTCTAAAAAGGACCAGTGCCTTAAATTTAGGGATTATTGGTTTGCTCATGGCATACTTTGGCTTAATAAAGTATTGGAACATGAATACAATAATAAGAAAAAAACCCACTTTTGTGCTGGATGTTAAAGACAAGTTCTAAAGGGGATAAGGAACAAGGAGCAATGTGAAAAAGTCGCTTCTCGGAGTGAACAACAGGAAATGGATCTTCCCATTAGAATCAATCTACTAGGTACTTCTGACACTACCTGATAGAGGATGCTGGACGCAATGAACCAGGAGCAGAAGAACATCTTTTTGGTTGGAGGGTTCAAACAAAGCAACATGTCCCCAAGCTTTCTAGTTGCTAATGTAGTGTTGGGCAAGATATTGGTGGGGCCATGACCCCTGTAGCCTTGAGATCCTTCAGTACAAGGTTTCCCATAAAGAGGCCCTCAGGGTGCCCTTTCCCCCTATCCTGGAATGGTTGCTCTTCCGTATATGGGAGACCCCGGCTTCGGTTCTCATTGTGAGCAGGCAGCTGAACTCAATGTACTAGGTCCACCGGAGCCCTGGCTTCCAGAAAGCTCAACTGCCCCAGTTGCTGAAAGGGTAGCCCTGGTCCACTTCAATCTCTCGAACGAGGTGGAGGAGGTCCTCCTGGCCTCCCACAAAGCTTTCACCCACCATGACTATGCCTTCAGTGGAGGAGATTTTCTGTGTGGTGCGCAGAGAAGCGGTTCAACCCCTTCTCTTGTTCTGTCCAGCTGGTGCTGCAGTACCTGCTTCACCTGTCCCAGGCAGGGCTTAAGTCCATCTCTGTTAGAGTACACCTTAGTGCACTTTCGCACACCACCATTTTGTCAAAGGCAAACCCCTCTCCGCTCAGCCCCTCGTGACTCGCTTTCTGAGGGGCCTGCTACTCTCAAGGTCACCCATCTGTCCCCCGGCGGTGGTGTGGGATCTTAACGTAGTTCTCTCAAAGCTTACTGTGCCACCTTTCGAGCCTCTCAGCTCGTGCCACCTCAAGTATCTCTCCTGGAAGGTGGTCTTTCTCGTGGTGCTCACCTCTGCTCGCAGGGTTAGCGAGCTCCAGGCTGTGGTGGCCCATCCACCTTATATGAGGTTCCACAAGAACAGGGTCATTCTCCACATGCACTCCAAGTTTCTGCCTAAGGTGGTGTCACCATTCCACCTCAACCAGGAGATGGTGCTCCCCACTTTCTTCCTGTGGCCTCATGCTAACAGGGCAGAGGCTGCTCTCCATGCTCTGGACTGTAAGCAGGCCCTGGCCTACTATCTGGAGCATACCCAGGCCCACTGTCACTCCTCATAGCTCTTCATCTCCTATGACCCAAATCGGCTGGGGACAGTGGTCTCTAAGCGTACCCTGTCCATTTGGATGGTGGACTGCATTGCCTTCGCTTATGAGCAGGCTGGTCTCTTGCAGGAGCATGTGTCATGGCACACAGCGTCCAGTTCATGGCGGCCTCTGTGGCGAACCTGCGCTCCATTCCTTTGGTGGAAACCTGCCAGGCTGCCACTTAATCATCAGCTCATTCGCAGCTCATTACTGCCTGGAGAGGGGGTCACGCCATAACAGCGCCTTCAGCCAGGCAGTATATTTATTTGGGGTATAAGGCAACTCCTGCCCTCTAGCCCTTCCGTGTGTTCAGGCTACCGGAGAACTGGTCCCTTGCTTGACACTCTGGGTCGCTCATGGGTTGGCTGTTCCTTGACTCCGTTGCTGTTTCTCATGGTTCATCTTTTCTGGTCACTCGTGGTTTTTGCAGGTTTTTTTGGTAGCCTGTAGCTGGAGTGTCCTATATGTGAGGACTGACTTCCTGCTTGTTTGTGGAAAAAGCATAGTTACTCACCTGTAACAGGTGTTCTCCGGGGACAGCAGGAATCAGTCTTCCCAACCTTCCCTCCTCCCCATGGACTTGCCTTTCTTTTTTGCTGTCTTGATCCATGTCATCATACTGAGGCAAGGTGGCACCAATAGGCGGAAAGGGGACCACGCATGCATCATGCATCTCCCAAAGGCTTTCTTTGAAAGCTGGGGAGAGGTTATCACATGGGTTGTGTCGGCGCCGAAGTCACCAATATGTGAGAACTGATTCCTGCTGTGCCTGGAGAATTCAAAATTTTGGAGAGTTATTTTGCCTCAGACAGACATTTCTTGACCCCTTTGTAGGCTAACTGTAGTGTTGATATGAAGACCACATAACTGAAGCCTTTTCTGAATGCATAACATGATCTGCTATTTTTACAAATGGTCTATTTAGGTTTAAGTGGAAAGCACAGTAGGGGACCCGACCAGGCATGTGAAAGCATGAACAGTTGCAGGAAGGCTTTATACGCTTCTTTTTTTTAACAATCTCATGTGTCCTTAATAGCCCTCCTGAACAAGTTTCATTATCTTCCTTGGAAAATTATTCTGCCTCCTGTTCTGCTTCCTAAACAACTGAGTCATTCTCTTGTTCACTACTTATGTATTTTTTACCATACCCGAGCCCCGGTTTTGTGATGTTTTTCGTCTTGATTAGATTGTAAGCTCTGATGAGCAGGGACTATGTCTTACATCTGTATGTACAGTACTGTGTACGCCTTGTAGAGCTATATAAATGATTAGTAGTAGCAGTCTTGCCATTTCCACGGAGGCCAGTTGTGCATGCCCCTTTTCTTTTTATGGCCAACAACATGCACAGACTCATGTAGCAGCTTCAAACTCCTCCTGCTAACCTATAAATACATTCACTCTTCTGTACCTCTCATCTCTTATCTCTCCTTACACCCCCTCTCGGCTACTTCGCTCTTCTAATAGTCTTTGTTTATCTATGCCTTTCACTCGTACTGCTAATTCTAGACTTCCCTCCTTTCACCTGGCTGCACCCTTCGCCTGGAATAATCTACCT
Source organism: Ichthyophis bannanicus (assembly GCA_033557465.1). Lineage (NCBI taxonomy): Eukaryota > Metazoa > Chordata > Amphibia > Gymnophiona > Ichthyophiidae > Ichthyophis > Ichthyophis bannanicus. The sequence continues at coordinate 71,454,248 of CM066034.1, forward strand.
GTCTCTGTGCGCCAGGCACCCTCCCTGGCCCTCTTAAAGTCCAGGTTGAAATCCCACCTCTTTACTATCGCTTTTCGTTCCTGACTCTTGTGTTGCAATCTGACTTCTTTATAAACGCTGTGCATATTTTGTCATGTTGAATTGTAAATTGTATTTTGTAATTTTATTTTGTAATTTGTCTTGACTAGATTGTGAGCTCTGATGAGCAGGGACTGTCTCTCTTACATGTCTGTACAGCGCTTTGTATGTTTGCAGTGCTATATAAGCGCTTAATAATAATAATAATACATCGTTTTTCCTTTCTCTGGTGGGACTGCTCAAGGTAGATCCCCATCAGATAAACAGAACTGGGTTGTCTACACATTCTGTACCTTGAATTTCTAATAGGCTTTTAGTTTTACTTAGCAAAACTACCCCCTAAACAATTTTCTCATGACTTATAAATACATTTATTATTCTTTCCAACACAATGGAAGTTGAAAAAGATCGAAAAATGTCTGTTTGAGACAAAATAACTCTCCAAAAATTTGAACAGAATAGGATGAAACTTGGTATGGGGGAAAATAACAGTGAACAGAAACGTGGGGTCCTTTTACTAAAGGGCACTATGATTTTGTACTTAATGCATGTTTAATGCAAAACTTAATGTGCGCTAAGTGCAAAGCCTTTGTGGTAACTGTCGGGTGCATGATCAGTATGTTCCAGACAGTTAACATGCAGATATGCACAGTAACACATGGCGCTATCAACGAAGGTGTGCTTTTGAAGTGCTATTGAGGTGGAGGTAATTGCACTCGTAGTAATTGCAAAGTTGACAGCATGTGATATATACTCCATGCTATGTGCTCACCATGCCCACTGTCAATGTCTAACCTGCCCATTCTCCAACCCAAAGTGTGAATGGCAGCACGCAAATCAGCGCACAATAACTGTCATGCATCTGTGCTAAGTTACTATGGGTCTGAGTGTGCGGTTCCTGTGCACCAAAATGCACGCTCACTGCTTAGCATACTTTAGTACAAGAGCCCCACAGAATTCAAAAAGGTTTCTAGAGAAGTAAGCACCTCCAAAAAACAGCCAAGTGTATTTCTATAGGAGAAAGTTCCATCTTCTGCAGCATAGAAATGTACATACTGTGAAATATTGCAATCAGGGAACTGCTTCTTTCAAACTATCTCTTTTCTGTTCTCCAGTTTCCCCAAATCCCAAACTGCTCCCACTCCCCCACATAAACTACCCTCTACAATTGCTCCATCCCAAAAATATCTCAACACTATGACCCTCCAAACTACCCCAGTCTCAAAACTAACCCTACAACCAGCCCACCACCCTGCAAACTGACCCCCATCCCCCAAAATCTATCTCTCCACAACTGACCCACCATTTTACAAACTGCATCCACCTACAGAAGCAACCTCCCCCGCAACTGCTCCAACATGCTGAAAACTGCATCTACTCCCAAATCTTCCTCCTGCAACTGCTCCACCACCCTGCAATGCCCTCATCCCCAAAAACTACCCCACAAACTTTCCCACTCCCAAAAACGAATCCTCCAACAACCTGTAAAATGCCACACCCCTAAAACTAACCCCCCACAACTCCCCAGCATCTTGCAAAAACTATCCCCCGCAATTGACCCACCACCCTACTAACTGCCCCACTGCCAAAAAATACCCTCCCACACAAACACAAACACATACATACACACACACATTTTCTTTGTTTTTATTTCTACTGTAAAACTTGCTAACGAGCTATACTGCTTTCTTATTGGTTGCTATGTATACTGGCAACTAATATCTGTTAGGTATGTTCCTAGCTTGCTAATACCTTAATCTAGGGTCCAAAGTTTAGAAGGGGATCTGTCAGATGTGCTTAGTAAAGGAGGTTAGGATTAATAACTGGCTTTTTTTCTGGATTTTTACATTAATGTCCAGAAGCTAGGATAGCTAACATGTCTTGGACATTTATCCGAGTTTAAAAACTCTTATTTGCAGATCTCCATCCCTCCCCTATATGTGAATGAGCCTATCCTGCCTGCTTGCAGTATAACTAGCAGTAGAGACCATAAGTAGAATCCAGCCAATGGGAAGGTTCTAGTCATTGGAAGATAGGAGGGATTTGGGGAAAGTTCCTGTATTATGCAAGTTAAATTTATGCATGTGGTATCAGATGGAAGAGACATGAAGCCCCACTCTGCAAAAAAACGCCTCAGTACATTTCTGTTGAAAAAGTTTTCCAACTAACAGCTTCAGCATATAAACACTGCTTCACAATAACATAGTGATTGTGGAACTGTACCTGTCAAACAGTCCATAAAGATAAAGATGGTTTGAGTAGGTGTTTATCTTTTATAAGTCTTTGCTTTTACATGCTTTTTCTATAAATACCGCAAGAATCTAGGTTTTAAAGGGTGGTTATAATTCCTTGCGGCAGACTTTCATGACGGCGGTTGGCGACTTTTACTAATATCCGTTTATATACGAAATGTTTTGATAGTTTTTTGATGTCATGTTTCAAATTTTTAAGATTTGAATCTTTAGCATAGCCCTTTTTTTGCAATGCTCTTATGAATATTGGGGTTACACAAATATGAATCCAGAAAATAGGGTAATAGAAATTTGATACAATAATTTATATGGGAAATATTTGGTCATAATTGATCACATGATGATGGTTAAGGATTCATTTTTTGAGATAACAGTAGCCTAGTCCAAAAGAGTGTTACAACATTCCCGCATTTTATACACGGGGTTTCTAAATACAAAGTTGTTTAAGATAGCATTTACTCTTGGCTGATTCCACATATTCGGGCAGTGTTTTAACAAGTTAGTTTGTACATTGGTAATAAGTTCCTGGGTAATTGTAGTTCATTTTATTTCAATTGGGTCGAAAAATTACCCGTCCTTATGAGGATAGTTAGGTTTTAATACCCCTTTTTGAAACATGCCGTGTCTTAATTAATTATTTATAGCCTTATCTTTGTTTTTACATGAATTATACACTGTTTTATCTAATTTATTAGTATTAGCTCATCTGTTCTTATGAGGATTACTAGTTTTTTAAAAAGTGCCATCCTTTATTGTTTTTGTTTTTATATGATTAGACAATACTTTTGAATATAGTTTTTAAATTATTTTTTTGATTTGTTAAGACAGATTTTATGATATAATTAGTTTAGGGCCATTTTAATTGTTATTATTTCATATTGCTATAACTATTTTATAAGTGTTTTAGTACACAAGATCATGATATTAATTGAGATGAAGTATCATTATATACAAATTGACCAGTTTAGTCCATGTTGTACTCACTCCTGCTTCTGTTGTTGATCATTAGTGTGATATGTAATAATTTGAGGATTTGAATGATATATTTATGTAATTGAGTCTTTGTTTATGTGTTTATAAATATAATACGCCTGAATTCCCCTGATGAAGTGAATTCGAAACACGGCCTGTGTCGGGCTTTTTGGCGCGAAGAATCAATTAATATTAAATAAAGTACTCCTTCCTTCAAAACCACGTTTTTTGGACTGGGTGCCTGTCAAACAGTCCTCCACTCTCATCTCCTTTCCCAATCACAGGCACACAGTAAAACAACACCGATATGAACACACACACATATTCATATACTAACAGTCCACATATGCAAGCACACATACACAATGCAGATAGAAACAGACATGTGTGTGCATGTACAAACACACACAGAGGTTGGAAAGAATTCCATGAGCCGTACTCTGCATGTTTTCCCTACCAAAATTCAGGCCTTTGAGCTTTGTGTGACTATTCTCTATGTTGGCTCTTATGTTAGATTATCTGATGTTCACTGATTCTCTGTTGGTTGCCCACCTGAACATTAGAAATGTTTGCTCTGTAAGTACCAGGTCAAGTATTGTCCCTTTCTTTGTGGATTCTAATAGCATTTGTCTAAATAGAGTCACTTTAAGGAAGTCCAGGATCTCTCTACTTCTTACCAGATCCACTTTCAGGAGGATGCCTTGGCCAGAGCTATTGCTTATATGAAGTAGCATTTTAGAAAAGGGCATCCAAGTGCAATCTGGGGCGTTCAGAGTGAAATATGCAAAAGAACACCGGGGACTTCTATGTTTTGACTTCATTTTAGACACATAAAAGCCCCTGATTTGGTCGCCTGCACGGGTGTCCACATAGACGTCCCTGCTACAAAAAGGTGGGGTAGGGACATCTATCACATTCAAGCTTGTATCTGGGACATTCATTGGTGTAGCAAAATGAAAACAAGAGCCCATATTCCCAGTCAGTGTTCATTGTCAATAGAGAAAATATAGAGCATATGACTGTACCACCTTCTCCACACCCTCCGTGTGGATGTGGCTCCAGTACATGCAGGGAATTTCTGAAATCGGGCAAGGACATTTAGGTTCTTGGGAACTCTCCAGACATGCCTATACCAGCCCCCGTTCTGATTTGGATGTCCTTGAACCAGGGATGTCTTTCAAACCACTTTCTAAAATGGCTTCAGCAGAGTCTCCATGCTTTGGATGTCTTTATGCCCATTTTCAGATGTCCAAAGCACGTATGACTAGTAGCGCTGCATACGACTTGTAGCACTATACAAATGCTCAGCAGTAGTAGTAGTAGTAAAATAACCCCTATAATATCTGAAGGTTATCAGAGAACTCGCTCGTTTTATTTGCCTGTATATTGTAGTAGATAGAGTTCTCTTTAGGGATTATAGACCTTGTTTCCTAGTTGCCCAGTTGCTTACATTTGAATTAAGGATGGCTCCTGTTTTTAAAGTATTGTTAGTTGATTCAGCTCTTGGGAAAAATAAACAAACTGATTTTTAAAAGCATGTCCTTTTAGCTAAAGAACTTTGCTGGTCTTGGGCTGATTATCTGTCACAGCCATGGCCTCACCCAGGTTATTGCTTCATTGGATTATATTATGGCTTCCTCTGACATTGAGACCTAAGTGAAATGATGATCGTGAAAGAGTTCTGATCTGCTCCAGAGTTAGTACAAAGGTATTAGCTGCTCTTCTCAACTTTAAGGCCCTTAGATCTCTCCCACCTCCTACCAAGATTTTGATAAATAAACTTATTAGTTATGATTAACCCAACGCCACCCCTTACAGCACAATCCTGTAAAAATGTATAATTAATACTTAAAAGTATAATGCTTAAATTTGGTCTATGTGAAAATTGCCTACCCTCCTTGAAGGTAAAAGTACACAATGAAGGTTCTTTGACATTCATGGTTGCTAGGATCTAGTGTTTTGTTTTGACTGCAACTGCTCTTTTGCTGCCCCATGGAAGCTGATGCCCTAGGGAATTGCCTAGTCTGCCTAGAGACTAAGCCAACCCTGATCAGCTCTTGTTACAGCAGTGCTCTGAGCCTACTTATCTTTTAATCAAATAAAAACAGATAATTAGATAACTACAACTTATTATTATTCCATTTTTCTTCTAGAGCACTATTAGTAACATATTAGATGTAATAATTGTTTGACTTGAGTGAACTGTTGATTGAAACTCATTGTCAGGGTTTAATAACTTTTCAACCAATGCAAAGATGAGCTGTAGAATCCAAACATTCAATGTCTTTTTCATTCTGAAAGAAACAATGTGCACTCAGAAAGTGCAAGAGAGGTTGTAATTTAGAATGTATTGCATTCCCATTCTCAATACACAGAGAACCACTCTTTTTCATTTTATTCCTTTTGGGGCATTACAGAAGTACAGCTTCAGACAGAATAAGAGCAGGCACTGAAACTGATCTCAGATGATGGGTTAGTGCTCATACTTACAGAAGAGCAGCATTTGTAGTCGGATATAATGTAGTGTGCAAGGACTAGATTCCTGTTCCTGGCTTGTAGAAGAGATGGATTCCCTTCCTGTTCTGTGTATTTCTCAAATAAGTCAAAACAATTAAGGCCATTTTAAGCTTTTCCTGCTGCTTCAATGTCCATAACCAAGCATTGTATGAGGCTGGTATACTGAGCATGCTACCAGGGTAGCATGCATTTTTGACACCACGCTACAAAATAGCACAGGGCCCTGAAGTAAAAAACCCATGCTATCTGTGCAATGCATGTCTGGGTAGAAGCGTTCAAAATGTGGCAGTACCATTTTGGCCACAGACACCCTTGACTGGGGTCTAAAATGCTTAGGACCGGATCATCAACCGTCAGAATGTCATCATTGCAGAAGATGACAGAGGCCTACAGAACCGAGCTGCAAAGCTGGGCACCCTCTTTGCCTCTGATGCAGTATCTTTAGCATCGACGTCATTGAGAGCTTCATCTCCTCCCAAGGATCTCAGGTATTGAAACCTAGGTCTTCTTCAAAGACTGGCCGGCCCTCCAAGGATAGATCTCCTTCTAAGCATCGAGATGCCTCGGGCATTGTCCTGGAGGGGGACACACCAGCCAAACAACCCTGGTGGGAGGACCTTGCCTCTAAAGCCTTAGTGGGGGTCCCAGGATGCTCCCGAGGCCTCCACCTGCAGAGAGCTCCTGGTGCCATGCTCAGGGATCGTGGCCCGCAATTCCGGTACCGATACTCAAGCATTGGCAAGCTCCATGGATCAATGTATCCTGGCTAGTGAGCGTAGCTTAGCGGCCTTACTGGCAGCCTCTGTACCGGTAAAGCCTTTACAGTCGATCCCTCAGGCATCGTTACCTACTCTGGTGCTGACCCTCAAATCCGTTTCCGGTACCGAGGTTCCGGCACTGCCAGCTTCAGCTATCAGTTTTGATTAGTACTGAGTTTGTGCAGAGCAGGAACATCCTGCCCATCGATACTTTGAGTCCTCGGACTCTGATTCGTTGGATGATGAATCAGCCGATACCCGGGACATGAGAGCTCTCCCGGAAGATCCATCTCTTTCTCCACAACGTCGCAAGTCACCTCTGAAAGACATGTCTTTCTAAGACTTTATTCGTGATGTTGATCGGGGTCTGTCCATAACAGTGACCTTGGAGAAAGAGCCTAGGATTTAAGAAATTAAAATTCTTCAATGCCCTACAGCCCCGAAGGAAGCTGCTACTCTCCCTATTCATTGCATGCTTCACGACTTTATGCATCTCTCCACATACCTGATGACTCGATACCATGTACCAGGTACACTGGTCAACAAATGTTTACAAAAGTCATGTTACTGAATTAAAAATAGTCATTTCTTATCAATTTTTATATGCTGAACACGAATATGACAGTGAAATTGCAAAGTTGGCTCTAATTGTTTTGTAATCTACAAGAATTAATGTTTACATCACAAAATGCATGTCAATAGTAAATATAATAGGCCTTCGGTTAATACCTGTAAAAAACCAAGTCATAGACTACTTCGATTTTTTCGCCTGTCTCTTGTACAGCTGTTCGGGAACTTCTCTGGGGAGTGTCCAGCAGTAGTCAGCCAGCATTGTAGTGGACCATTTTCCCTGGTATCTTTGCTCCATCGTTGCGATATCCTGGTGAAAACATTCGCCCTGTTCATCACTAACCATACCACAGTTGTCAGAAAAGAAATCGAGATGGGAATCAAGGAAATGGATCTTTAGAGACATATTGCAGCCAAGTTTCTGATACTGCATCAGCATGTCTTCTACTAGTTCCTTGTAGTTTTCTGCCCTAACATTCCCGAGAAAGTTTGTTGACACTAAGTGAAAAGCATTCCATGCTTGTTTCGCATCACCTTGCAGCAAGTTGTTGAACCGGTCATCTTTGAAGAGCTCTCGAATCTGAGGACCCACAAAAACGCCCTCTTTAATCTTTGCTTCGCTGAGTCGAGGGAATTTTTTCATGCAGGTATCGGAAAGCTGGTGAAGTGCGGCCCATGGCTTTTACGAAGTTTTTCATCAAACCTAGTTTGATGTGAAGGGGTGGTAGCAGGATTTTGTGAGCCTCAACCAGAGATGGGTGCTGGATATTCTTCTCTCCAACTGTTACATTTTGTCTGCGATTCCATTCCTTCCGCAAGTAGTGCCAATCCCTTCCTCGGCTATCCCACTCATAAGAAACACATGTATTTTATATATCCGTGCTGCAGTCCCATTAAAAGGGCAACTACTTTCAAGTCACCACAGAGGTGCCAGCTGTACTTGTTATAGTTAATGGAAGTCAGTAGATGCTTTAAGTTATCGTATGTCTCTTTCATGTGGGCGGCGTGTGCTACTGGAATAGATGGAAGACATTGTTCAAAAGCACAGCCTTCAGACTCAGTTTTGAAGAGTCTATAAATAGTCTCCAGTCTTGTGGGTCATGAGTGATTTTTAAGGCATTCATGAGGCTTTCAATATCGGAACAGAATACCAGATTACTTTCCTTTCTGAAGAAAGGCTCCAACTGCTGGTGGCGCTTTCGATATGAAGTAATGTTGACATCTTCTTCTAGAAGATTCCATTGTTGGAGTCTTGATCCTAGCAATTCTGCCTTGTTCTTGGATAAGTTCAAATCACGAACCAGGTCATTTAGTTCTTCCTTTGTTATTCTATGTGGAGTTGATAATGCATCCCAGTGAAAATCTGGGTCACTGCATGCTCACAGATCAGGAGAAGAACAGGTCGGCTCACCCTTATCCTCATCAGATGAATGAAGAGAATATTCTGATGGAGGCTCTGTAATAGGAAGTCCCTCACCATGTGGAACTGGTCTCAATGCAGACAGAATGTTTGGGTAGACTATGCTCGACTTCTTTTGCTTCGTTATTCTGCTGGAAAGAGGAGGAACCAAGCAGAAGTAACAGTCATTTGTGTGGTTACTTGGCTCTCTCCACACCATGGGGACTGCAAACAGCATTGATGGTCGTTTGCAATTCAACCACTGTGAAAGCTGTGTTGTACATGTAGCGCAGCATATATGCAGGGCCCAAGGCTTGTCTTGGTCACCAATCTTGCATCCGAAGTAAAGATATGCCTTCTTCAATTGAGAAGTGTTACTTTTCTTCTGGTTGGCAAATGTCACTTCCCCACAAAAGTAGCAGAAATTGTCAATGGTATTAACGCACTTTCACGGCATTACTGTTCTGTATTGTACCTAAATGGCTAAAATTATATGATTAATAAAAGTTACATGTAACAGTAGCTTAAACTGTCTCGCACACAGTCTGAAATATTTTAAATGCTCAACCTTTCCGACTGCGTATAGTACACTGCTGACATCAGATGGCTTCAGCAGCCGTCTGGCAGTAGTATTGCATTGCATCAGAAAATGATGCAATCAACTCTGGATGATGTGTGCATGCTGGTATTATGCAATGTGATGCAATATTACATCATTCAAGGCTTATTTGGGATGTTGTTGATGTCCTACTGGATAAATTTACAAGGTGAAACATCAAAAATGAACTACATGCAGTATCTTCAAAACGAGAGCCAATAAATTTTTTTAATGTTATATTCGTGTTCAGCTCCCAAGATACTACAGATTAGGGCCTTTTAAAGTCAGTAATGATTTCAATGTTGACCAGTGGTACCGGAGTGTCTCGGTTTTCAAAAGACACAATTACCGCACCATTCCATGGTAGTGGAATCAGCAATGCCTCAAATAAAGAGTGCTAAGACACATTCCTCGAACCCTCTAGGTAGGGAATCGAGAACCCTAGATGCCTTTGGTCAACATTGTTTTCAGGCCTCCATGTTATTGGCCAGAATCAGTTCCTACATACTGTATATGGGTATGTTCCTTAGAGAAGTCACTAGGGATTTGGAGTTAATGGCTCCTCTTCTCCATGATGTCAGCAGATTATCTCACCCTTGTAAAACATGCTCAAAATGTTTCAAAGTTTGTTAACAGGGCAACTTTTGACTGTTTTGAGTGCATCAGCAGAACTTCATCTATCTGCATCGGTGCACGCAGGATTGCTTGGCTCCAAGCATCGGATCTTGAACAATATGTTCAAGATAAGCTGGGTAATATCCCTTGCACCAGTGAAAACCATTTTGGCAAGGATTGGCAGGACAAGGCCTCTCATTTAGAATCCGAGAACACCACTCTTAATAGACTATCTAGATCTACTGCCAATCCAGCTAGGAAAAAAGCAGCAAAGAAAGCTGTTTTCAATAAGAAGATTATCCTTTTTACATCCCTGCTGTACCGTGTCAAAACCATGCTCCTCAGAAGGGGCAGCAGCCATCAAAACAGAAAAAGAAGGCTCAGACTCCTAAGTCACAGCCATCTCAACAGACCCAGCCTCCTCAGGGTCTTTGACTCCTTTCTGGAGAACATAGCCACTCTGCCTCTGGAGATTCCAAATCCCACCCACATTCCCGGCAGATTTTGTCACTTTGCCCACAGGTGGCATCTTATCACATCAGAGCAGTGGACGCTGTCCATAGTACGGGAGGGGTACAAGCTTCATCTACAAAGTCTACCCCCCCCTCCCCCCGGACTCCTCCAAGAGAGTTCCGCTCTCAGCCCCCTCTCACTGCTCTGTTGTTGCAAGAGGACACCTCCCTTCTTCTTCAGGGAGCAATAGAGGAGGTTCCACCATCCCAGCAGGGAATGGGCTTTTATTCTCCATACTTCCTCATTCCAAAGAAAACAGGAGGATACAGGCCCATTCTGGACTTCCGAGAACTGAACAAGTATCTGCTATGGGAGAAATTCAAAATGATCTCCCTAGGCACCCTTCTCCCCTTTCTCGAGTCAGGACTGGCTCTGTTCTCTAGATCTAAAGGAGGCATACACTCACATACTTATTCACTCACAGCAGAGAAAGTTCCTGCGCTTCAAGTTTCAACAGAGAAATTATCAATACAGAGTCCTGCCTTTTGGCCTCGCCTCTGCCCCAAGAGTTTTTACAAAGTGCATGGTGGTAGTAACTGCATTCCTAAGGACTCTCGGGATATTTGTCTTCCCTTACTTAGACAACTGGCTCATTCGAGCAAACACCTCTCTAGAGGTCAGTCTTTCCCTCTCGCACACCATGCAAGTGCTGCAACACTTGGGATTTGTAATAAAACTTCCAAAGTACCAACTCATTCCCTCTCAAACTCTAGAGTTCATAGGGGCTCTCTTAGACACTCAGCAATCAAAGGCATTTCTGCCTCAACTCCGCTGCGCTCAACTCAATCAGCATCTCAAGCAAGCCTCAAGAACTTTCTCACAGCTCGAGAACTGCTACAATTTCTAGGCCATATGGCATCAACAGTGCATGTTGGCCCATATGCTTGTCTACATATGCGCGCAGCTCAATGGACATTGGCTTCCCAGTGGTCTCAGGCATCCTGTTGCCTGGGAAACTAATTAATGGTCTCTACCTACCTAATCTCATCTCTCCAGTGGTGGCAATCCCCAGAAAGCCTCCTGGTAGGGTCACGTTTTCAGATGCCAGCACATCAATGTATCCTGATGACGGATGCATCCAAATTGGGCTGGGGAGCTCATCTGGACAATCTCTACACTCAGGGGGCTTTGGCCTCATCAGGAGTCACAACTTCACATAAATCTGCTGGAACTCAGAGCCATTCACAATGCTCTCAAAGTCTTCCAGGACCATCTTCGATTCCGCACAGTTCTAGTCCAGATGGACAATCAAGTAGCCATGTTCTACCTAAACAAGCAGGACGGAACAGGCTCTTGGACCCTCTGCAGCGAGGCCCTGCATCTGTGGTCTTTTGCCATACAGCATCACATTCACTTACTTGCGGTGTATCTTCCGGGCAAACAACATGTCTTGGCAGACAAACTCAGTCGAGTCCTTCAACCCCACGAGTGGTCACTCCATGAAGACAAGGTCACTGACATCTTTCAGATCTGGGGAATGCCAGAGATAGACCTATTCTCAAGTCCTCAGAATGCCAAGCTTCCTCGCTTCTGCTCCAGGACTCCTGCACCGGACAGCTAGCAAATGGATGCTTTTCACATCCACTGGGGTCTTGGCTTCCTAAATGCCTTCCCTCCTATTCCCCTCATTCCCAAGACACTTTTCAAACTCCAGAGAGACAGAGGCTACATGATACTCATAGCCCCACGCTGGCCAGGACAACTGCGGTATCCTCTCCTTCTACATCTGTCTTGGGATCAACCTGAAGATCTTGGGTCTGCTCCAGATCTTCTCTCTCAGGAGGAGGGGACACTGCTCCATCCCAATCCACAGTCCCTCCATCTCACAGCATGGCTGCTGAAGGCATAGCCTTCCAGGACATTAACCTCTCTCAACAGGTTAAGGATATCCTTTTAGCTTCCAGGAAGCCTTCCATCAGGCACTCCGGCACCTTCAAGTGGTGTAGATTCTCCCTCTGGTGTTCGCAGAGGGTGCTTAACCCCTTCTCAGCTCCAGTGGATGCGTTACTTGAGTATCTTCTCCACCTGTCTTCTTCTGGACTTAAAACCAATTCGGTAAGAGTACATCTAAGTGCAATTGCGGCCTCTCACATGCCCTTAGATGGTCAACCCATCTCTTCTCAGCCACTTGTAGCACGCTTCATGAGGGATCTTCTATTAACCAAACATCCCATTAAGCCCCCTCCAGTGGCATAGGATCTTAATGTTGTTCTAGGACAGCTTCTCAAGCCGCTTTGAATCTCTAGCCACTATCTCTCTGAAGTTTCTCACGTGGAAGGTCACCTTCCTTATTGCTCTCACTTCAGCGAAATGTATTAGTGAGCTGCAAGCTTTGGTGGCTGACCCTCCTTATACACGATTCCACCATGATAAGATAGTCCTTAGGACTCATTCTCACTTTATGCCAAAGATGGTCTCACCCTTCCATTTAAACCAGTCACTCTACCTTCCTGTCTTTTTCCCTAGACCTCATTCCTCTAGGGCAGAGGCAACCCTTCACACTCTGGATTGCAAATGTGCCTTGGCTTTTCATCGCCAGAGAACATGAGAGCACAGAAAAGCTTCCCAACTTTTCATCGCCTTTGACTCGAGTCACCTGGGCTTGCCAGTATCTAAGCGAACTCTCTCCAGGGGGATAGTGGATTGTATCTCCTTTGCTTATGAAAGTGCAGGATTCTCTCTTGAGGGTCACATCACTGCACATAATGTTCGAGCCATGGCTACCTCCATGGCAAATCTATGCTCTGTAGCTATTGATGAGATATGCAAAGCAGCAACTTGGTGTTCTGTCCACACTTTTGCCTGGACAAGGACTCCCGCCGGTATGCCTTGTTTAGCCAAGCTTTCTCCAGTATCTCTTTCAGACTTAGATCAACTCCTACCCTCCGTCCCGGGTTTCGATATCAGACATACTTGGAGGATACATGACATACTTACAGTAGTTATGCCTGTGATCCACAGCTCACCCTTAGGTCACCTCTCTGGCATCTTCAAGCTAGGGAGTCCCATATGTGAAGACTACATTCCTGCTTGTTCCTGAAGATAGCGTAGTTACTCACCTGTAATAGGTGATCTCTGGAAACAGCAGGAATTTAGTCTTCACAACACACCCTCCTCCCCTAGGAGTTGTAGGTCTTCTTCTTCTCTTTTCCTTCTCTCCTTTTATCTCAGCTACAAACTCAACTGAGGAGGGAGAGCTGGAAAGGTGGGAAGGCAGCTACGCAGGCGCAGTGGGATGCTCCCAAAGACTTTTCTATTAAACGCTGGGGAGTATTCCCGCAGGGCCTCCGTCGGTACCGACGTTACCCATATGTGAAGACTAAATTCCTGCTGTTCCCAGAGATCACCTGTTACAGGTGAGTAACTACGCTTTATGTATGGGCTCGAAAATTTTATAAAAGTCCCTATGCATGGGAAAAACACAATTTTCTCCAGGACCAAGCAGGAAGTCAGTCCTCACTTATGGGTGTCATCGACGCCGATGAAGCCCCAGCGGAGCATTTCCCCAGCTTTCCATGAAAGCCTTTGGGAATGCTGGCACGCATGCACGGTTCCCTTCCCGCCTAAAGGTGCCATCTTACCTCAGTCTCTTTTTTTCCGTGAAGCCCATTGGATGTGTGTCCTTTTTTTCCCGGAAAAGAGAAGTTTTTTTCTTGCCGTTTTTTCGCTTTTTTCCTCGGATTCGACGTCGGTTCCCCTCCCGCCGGGTTCGGTACACCGGTATCGAATCCCCTTTTTTCCTTTTTCGGTTTTCGCCCTTAGTGGCTCGGCACTCGCGCCAAATCTTTTTCCCTGGAAGGCTGGTCCTTTGACCTCGCGGGGACCCTTTTCTCCCCGATGTCTTCCAGCGGTTTCAAAAAGTGTGATCGGTGTAAAAAGATAATGTCTCTCACCGACACACACGACTGCTGCCTTCGGTGCCTTGGCCCGGATCACGATTCTAAAACGTGCAGGCCATGTGGAGAAATGTCTTCCAAGGACCTCCAAAGTCGTCAGCAACAAAGTGAAAGGCTTTTCTCAGACTCGGCCTCTGCCCGGGACCGGACCTCGTCTGAGGCCTCGACATCTCGGGATTCTGATCCCGAGAAGCGTCGGAGCTCCTCGGACAGGGGGTCCCCCGACCGGGAACGTAAGAGGAAGAAGCGGCTCGCGAGGGTGGCGTCGGAGGAGGTCCCTGAGCCCTCGAGGGCCAGGTCTAAGACCCCCGACTGTCATCCCAGGCCCGTGGACCAGGAGAAGCCAACTAAAGTTCCTCGCATGGAGCCGGAGTCTGCTGGACACGTAAGTCCTGTTGTCCTCGTGGACTCGCCTCCCCGAGTACCGCCGCCGGGGCCCGAGTCGGGGGCTGCTGCGTCGCCCGAGCTGAATCTCAGGTTGACAGCCTTGGACAGCAGAATGTCTGCCTTCATGGATCAGCAGCGGGCACTGATGGCCAGCCTGTCTGGCGCATCTGCCCCGACCACCGGGACATCGACTTCAAAGTCGACCCCGGAGACCGAGCCGATACTCGAGTCCCTTGCGGCTCGAGGTCATCCTTGGTCGAGGTCTCCCTCGACCTCCCGTTCGGGACCGAGGGTCTCGATGCCGGTGCCACCGACGTCGGGGCGGGTGCCTAGAGGCCCCGCGGGGTCAGACCTCGACTTGACATCGGACGAGTCTGCTTGGGAGACCGAAGACGAGGAGTCTCTTGACACCTTCAAGACTCGGTGTGTCCCTTCGGACTCACCCGAGTCTGAGCCCCGGAGTAGATCCCCTCCGGAGGATACTAGGTTCTTGGAGTTTGTCCGGGATATGGCCGCTGCCTTGTCTATCTCGGCTGACCCCGAGGAAGAGCCTCGAGCCGAGGAGCTCGATGCTCTGCAGTATGACTCTCCTCCGAAGGAGGCCTTTACTGTCCCGGTTCCTCCGATACTGGAACGGCTCCTCTTCCAGATGTGGGAGGCACCAGCCTCGGCGCCGGTTTTGAGCAAGCGAGTCAATTCCATCTATCGGCTCCGGAAGAGTCCTGGCTTCCAGAAAGCACAGCTACCACACCATTCCATGGTTGTGGAATCGGCCATGCATCGTCTAAAGAGTCAGAAGATGCACTCCGCGGTGCCTCCTGGTAGGGAGTCCCGAAGCCTTGATGGCGTCGGTAGAAAGTGCTTTCAGGGCTCGATGCTTGCTTGCCGTGTCCAGACTTACCAGCTGTACATGGGCATGTATTTACGAGACCTGGCCAAGGAATTGGCCGGATTCTCTGCTGGTCTCTCCGGGGAACCCTTGCAGAGTTTTAAGTTCTTGTCTTCGAGGATCCGGGAATGCTCTAAGTTCATGTCCCGCGCCGCCTACGATGGCTTCGAGGCTTCGGCCCGAGTAGCGGCAGCCGGCATCGCAGCTCAACGCCAGGCATAGCTGCAGTCATCGGACCTCGAACCATGGGTTCAGGACAAGTTGGTCGATGTCCCTTGCCGAGATGAAAACCTTTTTGGCAAGCCTGTGGCCGAGAAGGCCGCCCAGCTCGAGACAGAGCACCTCACGAGGACTAGGCTGTCAAGGAAGACCTCTGCCCCTTCTCATAAGAAGAAGGGCTCGGGTAAAAAGTCCTTTTACCCGAGGAAGGGCACTGCCTACAAACAGTACCCTCAGTATCAGGCTGCCCAAGCTGCCCCCCAGGGTCAGCAAGCCAAAGGCCAGGGTAATGGGCCCCGTAGGCAGAGGGCCCCCAAGCCTTAGGCCCCTGCTCCCACTCAGCAGGGTGGGGGTTTTTGACTCCTTGAGTATAGCCATAGCTCCCTTGCAGACCCAGCCCTGCACAGGAGGCCACCTAGCCTTGTTCGCCCACCAGTGGCCCTTGATATCCCAGGACAGTTGGGTGCTGGACATAGTCCGTCGAGGCTATGCCCTGCATTTTCACCAACTACCTCCGCCACACTTCCCAGGGGAACCTTTCCGGCCTCCCCTGCACACAGCCCTTCTCCTCCAGGAGCTAAAAGGTCTGTTGCTGGACAAGGAGGTGGAGCCTGTGCCTCCCCACTTCCAAGGTCACGGATTTTACTCCAGGTATTTCCTGGTGCCAAAAAGAACCGGTGGTCTTCGACCCATTTTGGATCTCAGAAACCTCAACAAGTTTCTAGTAAAAGAAAAGTTCAAGATGCTTACTCTTGGAACTCTTCTGCCCTACCTCCTGCAGGGAGATTGGCTATGCACTTTAGATCTAAAGGATGCTTACACTCACATCCTTATTCATCCAGACCACAGAAAGTACCTCAGGTTCATTGTGGGAGGAAACCATTATCAGTACAGCCTTTTGGACTAACCTCCGCTCCCAGGCTCTTTACCAAGTGCCTGGCAGTGGTGGCAGCCTACCTGAGAAATCAAGGCATCTTTGTGTTTCCTTACCTAGACGACTGGCTCATCAGAGGCCAGACTTCCCTAGAAGTTCAGCAGGCCACCAGCAGGACCATAGAACTGCTCCAAAAGGTGGGCTTTGTCATCAACTTTGCAAAGTCCACTTTGCTCCCCTCCCAGAACTTGGAGTTCATAGGAGCAAGGTTGGATTCTCAGCTGGCAAGAGCATTCTTACCAGTGGACCGAGCACAAAGGCTCATGGACCTCGCCAGCAAGTTTCTGCACAGGTCCCTGGTCTCCGCCAGACTCTGTCTCAGGCTTCTGGGCCACATGGCGTCGACAGTACAGGTGACCCCAAATGCCAGGCTCAATATGAGACCTGCCCAGTGGTGCCTTCGGACTCAGTGGTCACAAGCCTCAGGCAGTCTCAGAGACAGGATCAGAGTGTCCCACCGTTTCCTGGCCTCCCTCACCTGGTGGTTACACCCCCCCAATCTGCTGGTGGGGGTGCCCTTTCAGATACCACCTCATACAGTGGTACTGACCACCGATGCCTCTCTGCAGGGTTAGGGAGCACACTGCCTAGACAAGTGCACCCAGGGCCTGTGGTCTCATTGGGAGGCGTCCCAGCAGATCAATCTACTGGAACTCAGAGCTATCCGCTTGGCCCTCAAGGCCTTTACTGCTTCCCTGGCACAACAGTCTGTCTTGATCCAGACAGACAACCAGGTAGCCATGTTCTATGTAAACAAACTGGGCGGAACTGGTTCCCAGCCCCTTTGTCAGGAGGCCCAGGACCTCTGTTCCTTTGCCCTGAAACACAACATGCTCCTCAACGCAGTCTATCTTCCAGGCCAGGAGAATTCCCTGGCCGACAGATTGAGCAGGATTCTGCAACCACACGAGTGGCAGCTACATCCTTTAGTGGTTCAAAGGATTTTCTTGAGATGGGGGCTTCCCTCCATAGACCTGTTTGCCAGTCCACTGAACAACCAGCTGCCAAGGTTCTGCTCCAGGCAACCGCATCCTCAGAGTAGCAGCAGATGCTTTCCTGATTCCCTGGACTCAGGGCCTACTCTATGCGTTTCCTCCCACCCCTCTGGTGGCCCGAACACTGTTCAAGATTCTCCAAGACAGGGCCTCTGTCCTCCTGGTAGCTACCATGTGGCCAAGGCAGCCTTGGTTCCACCTCCTGCTTCAACTGGCGGTGGATCTGCCTCTGCCTCTGGGATTGCAACCCGACCTTCTCTCTCAGGATCAGGGCTCCTTGCTGCATCCCAATCTCAAAGCTCTCAATCTGATGGCATGGAGGCTGCAAGGGTAGTGTTAGCTCCCTGGGGCCTGCCTCCCAAGGTTGAGGAAGTTCTCCTAGCCTCCAGGAAACAATCCACTAGGAGGACCTATGCTCTCAAGTGGAAAAGGTTCTCTGTGTGGTGTCAGCTATGTGCTGAGGATCCTTTCTCCTGTACTGTGTCAGTAATGCTTCAGTACCTGCTGCACTTATCCAATCAGGGTCTCAAGTCCAACTCTGTTCGGGTCCACCTCTCTGCTTTGGCAGCTCACCACTCCCTAGTTGAGGGCCATTCCTTGTCTGTGCACCCTTTGGTATCTATGTTTCTCAGAGGCCTGCTCCTGCTCAAACCTCCCATACGTCCTCCTGCTCCTGAGTGGGAGCTGAATGTGGTCTTGCAGCAGCTGACTCGCCCACCTTTTGAGCCTATGGCTACTTGCCCTCTACGCTTCCTTTCCTGGAAGACTCTCTTTCTTATAGCCCTTACTTCGGCTAGAAGAGTGAGTGAGCTTCAGGCCTTGGTCTGTGATAGGCCTTACAACAGGTTCTATAAAAACAGGGTGGTCCTCAGGACTCACCCTAAGTTCCTTCCTAAAGTTGTCTCCTCTTTCCACCTCAACCAGGAGGTGGTTCTTCCTACTTTCTTCTCTAGGCCTCATGCAAGTCAGGCTGAAACAGTTCTCCATACCTTGGACTGTAGGAGGGCCTTATCCTTCTACATTGAACGTACGCAAGGTCACAGGAAAGCTTCTAAGCTCTTCCTTTCTTTTGACCCCAATAACTTGGGGAGGCCTGTGTCCAAGCATACCTTGTCCATCTGGGTGGCTGACTGTATCACCTGGGCTTACAAGGGTGACGGCCCACCGTGTGAGGGCAATGGCTGCATCAGTGGCTCACCTCCGCTCTGTCCCATTGCAAGACATCTGCAGGGCTGCTACTTGGTCTTCAAGCCAGACATTTGCAGCCCACTACTGTCTGGAGAGGGAGTCCCGTAGGGACAGTGCTTTTGGCCAAGCAGTACTCCGGAATCTCTTTGAGGTCTAGGCAACTCCTGCCCTCCTGCCCTCTGGTTGGGCTACCTGTGGAGGGTGTGTCCTTGCAAAGCCTTTACTGTGTTGCTGAGACTAGAGGGAGTTCTCTTGTTCAGCCTGGGTTCCTGGTAGCCCAGAGCTGGGGAGTCACCCATAAGTGAGGACTGACTTCCTGCTTGGTCCTGGAGAAAGAGTAGTTACTCACCTGTAATAGGTGTTCTCCAGGAGCAGCAGGAATCAGTCCTCACAACCCTCCCTCCTCCCCTTGGAGTTGCAGTTGTACATAGTTTAATTTTTACATTTTTGTGTGCTGTTCTTAGCTATCTCATTTGACTGAGGTAAGATGGCACCTTTAGGCGGGAAGGGAACCGCGCATGCGTGCCAGCATTCCCAAAGGCTTTCATGGAAAGCTGTGGAAATGCTCCGCTGGGGCTTCATCGGCGTCTATGACACCCATAAGTGAGGACTGATTCCTGCTGCTCCTGGAGAACACCTGTTACAGGTGAGTAACTACTCTTTATCTATGGAAACTGCTTTGAATATTCCCTTTAAAAGATATTATATATATATATATATATATATATATATATATAAGGATCAGAGCACAGTATTCCTACATAGACTGAAGTTAGTTGAAAGGGTGTTTATGTTTATTACAATTTTATATACCGCTTTTCTTAAAAAAGGCAAAGTGGTTTACAGTAGATAAAATTAAAAATCAAAAATTAAAATAACTCCATATAATTTGACAGGACAGGATAAAAGAAGAAAATAATTTTATGGGGTTAAGAGGTAAAGCAAAAGACAATAGAGAAGTTGAGCTATGGACAGAAATAATTCCATTCTCCTTAGAAAAGCAGGAAGTAAGTTCTCACGTATGGGTGTGTTCCCCAGCTTCTATTGGAAGCTTTTGGGAGGCTCCACAATGCCTGCACACCTCCTTTTCTACCTGCTGCCGCAGTGCCATCTTCTTCAGTCTTTAGTTTTCTGCAGAGCCCCTCCACTGGTAAACCTCTTTTTCCCTACGGGATCCTTGCCTAAAACTGATTTCCACAACCTCATATGCCCGCCGTTGCAATTTTGTGCCTTTTTCTTTTAAAATTAGTTTTCCGATCTTTCCACTTTTGTTGCCATCCCTGATTCTGGCATGTGCCCCAGTTGGGCCCACTTTCACCATCAAGCCGTTTGACTTAGCCATGACTGGTTTTCCTGATATGTCCCAAAAAACGGTGAGTGGGTTCAAAAAATGCTCTAACTGCACCAGGATCATATCTGTCACAGATAGGCACAACTGGTGCCTTCAATGCCTGGGATCCAATCATCAGTCCTCTTCTTGTGCTTTATGCCTGCAGATGACAGAAAGGCCTCAAGGGTCAGGAGAAGCAGCAATAGTCCCTTTTTGCCATTCAGAGGTCCGATTCATCCCCTTCAGCACAGACAACATCGGCCTCTATGACGTCCAAGATGGCACCAGATAGTGCATCAACATCGAGAAGCTCTCAAGCTCAGTTGCAGCTAAGCACCCATAATGCCCCAGAGCGTCAGACATCGACTGGTGCTCACCCAGGATCGGGGAGAGACTCAGTCTCGGCTCCATTGTTCTCAGGGGGTGATCATACTGAGCACCAGGTAAAGGCCCTGGTGCATCGGCATCAAAGCCCATCGAAGCATGGCATTAAGATCAATGGGAGCCAGCACAAGCATTCCCAAAGATGTCCCAAAGGGAGAACTGCTCATCCTCCAGAGCATCGGAGGGGCACCGACAGCTGAGACCAAGCTGCTGATACCCCCGCACAGATGCCAAGTACATTGGTCGAAGTTGCTCAGGCCCCGCAGCCTTCAGAATTGGCAGTCTTAGAGAAATGCCCATTGCAAGCATTTGAGGATTGCTTCACAGCACTGTTAGCAATGCAGCAGGCAGGAACCTCAACATCGGCATCATCATTGACCATCGTACAGCCGATTCTAAAGATGCATACCCCGCTGATGGGAGAGGCAATGACATTGGGACACCGAAGAACCCCAACCCTGATTCCAAACCAGCCGATTTCTCTCTCTAGTATTTCGGGGTCTGAAGCACCCTCCAAATCGAGAAGAGCATTGAGGCATCATTGTTCCCGAAGGAGCTCCCATTCCTCTCAAAGCAGGAGAGAGATCCAGAAAGAGACCCAGATGTATTTTGACTTTCTCTCAGTCTGACTCAGAGGGATGGGTAACTGATGTGGAATCGGAAGACTTGTTGGAGGGCAGATCTCCTGAGCTCCCATTGGACCCTTTTCCACAGCATGAATGGTGTAAGTCTCCTCCTGAGGACACGACCTTCCAGGATTTTGTGAGAGATATGGCCAAAGCCATACCATTCTCAATGGAGACTGAGAATGAGTCCAGGGCGGAGGAAATGGTGAACTTTCAATACTCTTCAGCCTCTACAGAAGTGGTAACAGCGCCTATACACCGCATCCTACAGAGGATAACATACACAGTAACATAGTAAATGACAGCAGATATAGACTAGCATGGTCCATCTAGTCTGCCCAATAAGATGGCTAGAGTTGTACCTGCTGCTCTCTGCAGGTTACTCCTCCTCTATGCTTTTCCCTATGGTTGTACCTGCCTCGCTGTTCATGAAGTTACATAATATACATTTGCTTCAATTCCATCCTCTTGCTTCAATTCCATCCTCTGTGTCTGTTTCACACCTTTTTGAATTCAGTCACTGTTTTTGCTCCAACCACCACCTTTGGTAAGACATTCTAGGCATTCACCACCCTTTCCTTGAAAGCATTTTTCCTGAAGTTACTTTTAAGTTTATCTCCTTGCAACATCATTTCATGTCCTGTAGTTCTACAGCTTATCCATCTTTGAATAAGATTTGTTTGTTTATTAACACCCTTTAAGTATTTAAACGTCTATACCATATCCTCCCTGTCCCTCCTTTCCTCTAGGGCAGGGGTGTCCAACCTTTTAGCTTGCAGGGCCACATGGGCAATTTTTAAAAAAGGTCGCGGGCCAGAGCAGCATTATCACAAGTAAAACACAAAATAAATTTTATTACAGCACTATTGAACTATAGTCCCTCATGAGCTAATCACTTTAGTGTGAAATCTGACATTGTTTCTGCTTGCATAAATAGTCTATGTCTCCTCCAACAGTAGAAGTTGCAACACTCAATGACGCTATCAAGTGTTCATCGCTAAGCAGAGACTTTGAGTTTGTTTTTGTGTTCTTCATTCTTGAAAACAATTGCTCACAGCAGTAGGTGCTACCAAACAGAGCAAAGAATTTCTTTGCATCCTGTGACAGATTGGGATATCTGTGTGATGAAACGTAACAATTGTAAAAACTCTCTTCAAGTTACTGTCATTTCGAATGTCAATAGGTTCCATTTGATATTTATCAGCAGCGCCTGTAGGATCAACTTCAAATGGATTACTCATCAGTTTTATCATGTCAGAATGTTTTCTGAAATCTTCGATCTGTGTCTGAAATCATCAGCTAGTTTGGCAACTATTTCAGAGTACTTATGTTGTACTGTGTCTGCAGGTCTAGTAGAAAAGACTGTGAAATGTACAAATTTCTTCTCAACCAAATGAGTCTGAATTAGCTCCAATTTCTGAACAAATGTAACAACATGTTCATACAGTTTGTGAACCAGCTGATCCTTTCCTTGAAGTCTGACATTTAATTCAGCCATGTATTTGGTCATGTCCACCAGAAACGGCAAGTCATTTAACCATATGTTATCATCCAGAAATCTTGCATCCTTCTCTTTCTTAGTCATGAAGGTCTTTATTTCATCACGTAAACTCCAGAACCTGGATAAGGTGGCTACCCTGCTCAACCACCGAACCTGGCAGAAGTATACCACATCATTGTGATCGCAGCCCACTTCTTCCAGAAACGCTTTAAACTCCCTGTGACTGAGACCACTTGAAGTTAACGGCTGATACAACTTTTTCCATCACGTGCTTCATTTCAAGGATCTTGGTGCATAACTTTTCTTGATGAATAATACAGTGGTGTGTGATGATTTTTGCCAATAAGGCCACAAAGCCATTCTGTTTCCCTGTCATGGCCGTTGCCCCATCAGTTGTTATGCCAACAAGTTTGTTCTTGGGAAGATTGAATTTCTCCATTACTTGGTTGACTCTTTCAAAAACATCCTTTCCAGTTGTCGTGCCTTTCATCAGACAAATATCCAACAGTTCCTCGACGACAGAAAACGCTCAAGTAACTCCTCTCACGAATATCGCAAGTTGGGCAGTGTCACTAATATCGGTGCTCTCATCAAGTGCCAAGCTGCAAAATTCACAATCATCAAGTCTCTTGATCAGAGATTCCTGAATATTTCTGGCCAGATCGTCAACCCTTCTAGCAACTGTCTGATGAGAAAGACTGACATTTTTCACCAGAGACTTCTTATCCAGGCAAACAACATCCAAGCAATCCTTCACAAATTCCCCATCTGTGAATGGTTTTCCTCTCTTGGCTTTGGATTCTGCTATTAAAAAGCTTCCTTTGTTGCTGCTTTGGAACTCTTATTAGCTTCTTTGAAGAAAGACTGTTTAGTCAAATATCTGCCACTGTGCCCATAGGAATAACATGAGTGTTGCAGCAGATAACATGTGCTGTTCAGTCAACATGGCCCTGTGTATTATTGCAATTTGATGCTATGAAACTATCAAATTTATTTTTTATGTCTCATGAAAATAAGTTGAAAATAAAGAGATACAAGTCTTCTATGCTCATCTAACAATAACTTCCATGAATCTGACATCTCTCTCCACAGCCTAAGGCCCTCTTCCTCACTAGAAGTGTTTTTGATATTACTCCAAAGCCTATGATACAGGAAAGATTCACAAACAGCCTTGGCAGTATTAATACAAGGTTCTCTCGCACACACTGTCCCACTACAGAACAGATACTACATGGGTAGCATACCCCACACCTAAATGCAATCACACTTTATTCTATTACCCTGCTCCAGTTGTGCACACATAGTGGTATGTTCATTAAAGGTTAATGTGTGTCACGTACCACTGCACCCAACAGAAACAAAAAGGCTGCAGAACTTAACGCACATTAAAACCTTTAATAAACATTCCCCATAATGTGAAGCTTTTTAACATTCCTTTGTTTGTTTGTTTTACCCAATGTATTGTTTTCTATATTGTTTTAGCCCTTTTTAATGTGTATTGCGCTTCATTGCTGCCTTCTATTTTGCCTAAACTTGCTTAAGCTTTTCTTTCTTACTTTGGTCTTGTCTCTGTGAAATTCCCTGTTCTGTGATTCTTTTGCTTCTACTTTCTTCCTTTACTTTTGCTTTCCTCATGTCTTATTTCATTTACAGGGGCCCCTTTTCTTCCATCTCTCCCGGGAATCTGTATCAATTCTTGTCTCTCTCCCCACCTTAAATTGCTTACCTCACTACCAAGGTTTCATGTGCCACTTCTACCCTTGCTCTGACTCACAGGAGAGCAGAAGAACTCCGCTCGACCTCTCCAACACCCCGGAAAGCGCTTCAGATCTCTAACACCCCCCTAATTTGTCATTGCCCTGCGCCAGCGCCGACAAGGAACATCATCAAGGGCTGCTGGTGTGCGAAGAGAAGGCGCTCGTGGGGGGGGGGGGAGGAGGAGGAGGAGCTACGGCGGTTGGCTATTTCTGTCTGAGACACTAAAAGTAACACTAAAATAAAATTACAGGGAGGATAATAACAAGATCAAATCATGTATGTCCGACCTAGCATCTTGGGCCGGATAGAAATGCCTGGTGGGCCGGACACCCCTGCTCTAGGGTATACACATTTAGGTCTTCAAGTCTTTTCATATGTCTTCTGGCGCAGGCCCCATATCATTTTGGTTGCCTTCCTTTGAACCATTTCAAGTCTCTTTATATCCTTTGCAAGATACAGTCTCCAAAACTGAACACAATACTCCAAGAGAGACATCACCAATGACCTGTAAAGGGGCACTAATACATCCTTCTTCCTGGTGGTTATTTCTCTCTCTATGAAGCCTAACAACCTTCTGGCTTTGGTCCCTGCTTTGTCACACTGCATTGTCTCCTTGAGATCCTCAAACACTCTCACTCCGAAGTCTGCACAACTCCTTTGGGTTTCTGCATCCTAAGTGCATATGGGAAAGACCCTTCACCGTATCCCCAGGGAGTAAAAGGCTTGACTCTATGCAGAGGGTTCAGAAAGCTCCTGGTTTTGAGAAGCCTCAGCTCCCGCACCATTCCTTGGTGGTCAGGTCCACCCTTAAGAGGATCAAAAGCTCCAAGACTCATTCCTTGGCGCCCCCCCCCCCCCCAGGAAGGGAGGCTCAGACATTGGACTCCTTCGAGAGATGCTGTTTTCAGAGTTCCATGCTTGTAGCCCATATGGCCTCTTACCAGCTCTACATGAGCATGTTCCTGAAAGACATCATGCAGGACTTCGCTGATCTGTCCCAGTTCCTTCCTCCTGAAAAATTGGAACAGTATCGTACTCTGGTGGACCATTGTGAAAACTATTTGAAATTCATGGTCTGGGTGACTTATGATGCCTTCGAGATGGTGTCAAGAACAGCTGCCATGGGTATTGGTGCTCGGAGATTCATCTGACTTCAGTCTTCAGGCCAAGCTGTTGGACATGCCATGCTGGAGAGAGAATCTCTTTGGAGAACAGGTTGAGGAGAAGGCTGGCTTCATTGAAAATCAGCATATCACTCGTACCAGACTCTCCAGGCGTACGTTTGAGTTGGCCTCCTACCATAGGAGGTACCAGGGTGGAGGCCAAAAAAAGATCTACTACCCTCACAGGCATAGGTACTGTGATGGGGCCCGTATGGTAGAGCCCTTTTAAACCCTGTTCTAGGCGGTCGCCTAGAGTTGTTGAAGTTTACTCTGCTCTTAATATAAAAACAGAGACTTGTGGTCAAGTGGTTAGGAAAAATTAAGTATGGGTTTTATTCCCCTTCCCGAACAGACATTCTTCAAGGAACAAAAATACAAACACAGCAATGAAAAAATGGTAACAGAAAACTTCTTTCCTTTGTTATCTTCACAAAGCTCTTCTTTTCAAAAGGTCAACATAAAGAAGTGTGGTCACTTTTTACAACATATAGTACAATCCATTGGCATGGTGTCTGAAGGGTGGCTGTTATCCTCCCATAACATCCCTTCAGTTTCACTCTCAAAACCGTCTGAATCAGCCTCTTCAGATGTACTAAAATCTGGCACAGCCTCCTGTGATAGTTCACTATCGCTTCCTGCAAAAGTTCCTTTAATCCCAGGATTATATCTGCCTGGCCTGAGGAAAGCTTTCTGCTTGTTCTCCTCACGGAGTGAGAGTTCTGGATACCTTTCACTTATAACATTATATTCAGGGCCACGCCCTTTGCAACAGTCATAGCTTTTAAACCTTTCTTCAAAAGTATAAGGCTCCCACCTTTTTATCTTGGTGCTAGCATTAGCTCTTGGGTTGTAGTGGACTCTCTCCCCAGCTTTCCGGTCAAGCTGTGAGTTAACAAACTCTGTATCAGCTTCCCAGCTGTTTCTTAGTTTACAGCCACGTTTGAAGTTCCCTTCACCCGGTAAACTCCCTCTGGGCTGACCTGTGCTTACTGGCTGCACATACCGTCCTCCTGAGCTGGTGGCCCCTCCTGGCTTCTCTCCAGGTCTGCTTTCTGTAGCATAGCTTTTCCCAGCACTGCTCCTTCCAACCCTTCTCTCACGAGCACTGTTTCTGCTTTCACTTCCTGGTTCCTGGATTGCAGCTTCCTTTCCCAGCACTCCCCTGCTGTTCCTGCTCCTGTCTCCGTCTCTCCTCCCCTCTCTCTGACTAAAACTCTCCCTTATATGGTTCCTTGCCCTGCACGTTACGTGAGAGTTAGAACACAGGTGCTCCTGATGAGCTTTTGGCTTTGCTTGCACTAACAGCCTTTTCTGCTCAGCTGTTTCTCTGTGCCTTGTGTCTTTTCCTACAGCTGAATCTGAGGTAAGCTCTTCACTTTCCTGAATTTCCATAGGCTCTATATTACCCACTGCATCACATATCCCCCCTCTTAAGATATTCCGGGATGGGGAACCTCTGTGCTCACAGCCCGGAATCTGCCCTGGATACGTGACCTTCCTACTGTACCTACTGTCTGCTGCTTTACCACCCTCCCAGGGTTCTTGCAAACAGGCACTCACTGCTCTACCCGTGACTGATACTCTGGAACGGTTAGTTGCTGCCGTTCTCTCGTACCACGGTTTTAGTACGTTTATGTGGTATGTCTGAACACGTCCCCGGTCGTTCTTCACGACATAGGATACCGGACCCTTGCGGTCTACTACCATGTAAGGACCTTTCCCACTGGGCCTCAAACTTTGGCCCTGGATCAGCGACCATTACCACTACTCTGTCACCCAGAGTCAGTTGCCGTGGCTTCTTACCTGTATCATAATATTTCTTCTGACTTTTTTGACTACTTTGCAAATGCTCATCTGCGGCTCGCGACGCTCTCTGTAGGCGACTCCGGAGCCCACAAAGAAACTGGGGAACCCCCATTTCCTCCCCTTCTGGCTCAACCCACTGGTCCCTTAAAATATCTAGGACCCCTCGTGGTGCCCGTCCGAACATTAGTTCATAAGGGGACGCTCCTAAAGAGGTTTGAGTCCGTTCCCTACTAGCATATAGGGCGAATGGGAGTATAGTATCCCAATCTGCCATCTGCCCATCTAACCCTCTCCTTAGCAACTGCTTAAGGGTTTGATTAAAGCGCTCCACCAGACCATTCGTCTGTGGATGGTACGCAGATGTTTTTATGTGGCGGATGCCAAAAGCATCCCATACCTGTGCTAAGTATTTTGAAACAAAATTACCCCCCCTATCTGTTAGCATTTCCCTCGAGAATCCCACCTCACAGAATAGTTTAACTAACTCTGTGGCTATAAACTTGGCTGATATATTCCTCAAAGGAATCGCCCAAGGGAACCTGGTAGCCACATCCATTATGACAAGGATGTACTGAAATCTTCTAGGGGTTTTCATTAGGGGACCTACAATGTCCATCGCCATTCGGCGAATTGGTTCTGTTATGGTAGGAGTCTGGACCATCGGAACTCCTGCGGGCTTAGCGGCACTCACCCGCTGACAAGCCGGACAGGCCTCGCAGAACCTCTTCGTTTCCCTAAACACTCCCGGCCAGTAAAAACGCTCGAGGATCTGGTTGAGTGTAGCCTGCACTCCTTTATGTCCCCCAATTGGATGGTCATGAGCTAGTCTCATAACAACCGCTTTAAAAGTAGTGGGAACCACTAACTGTTTTCTAATTGCACCATTATGAGGATTGCTGCTCTCCCTATATAAAATGCCTTCCTCTAACAGGAACCTGGGGAGCACATCCCTACCTGCTTGTGCAAACTCAAAGGCGTATTTCAATACTGGGTCTGCCTTCTGCTCTTTAGAAAAAGACGGGAACTTTTTCACCAGGTCGGCAGGTACCCAAGGTAGCCCTTGCCCGTCATTTACCCTGGCTCTCAATTGAGCTCGGTGATGCCTCTCTTGGCGCTTTTCGCCTTTACTTTTCTTTTTTTCTTTTGAAGGAGTACTAATCAACTCTTCGTGCTGGGGAAGCTCACCTAGAGTTTCATCTACAACCCTATCTTCCCCCCTTACAGGCTCTTCTTCTACTATGGGGTCTTCTTCCTCCTCTATGGGGACAGGATTATCCTCTGGTATCTCACTGGATGTCTCTAGGCCCTTCGCCTGGGACCTGGTGGAAACCAGTCCTCCCTTTATACCTGTACTTCCCTCTATACCCCTGTAGAAAGGCGACCAATCTCTCCCCAGTACTATATCATATGGTAATTTGGGGATGATGGCTACTAAGACTTCTTCCTGGGTGCCTAAACCCTTAACCTTTAATTTATAAAGGGGATAACAGGTTGACGCCCCATGTACACATTTTATCTTAGTTGTCCCTACTTGCTGACTCGGGGAAAAATCATTCTGGGCCTGTATGATCTTCCAGAACTGCCAGGAGACCATACTTTGATCGGCCCCCGAGTCCAACAAGGCCCTTGCAGGTACACCCTGCACCTCTACATCAATACGGAAGCCTGCTGGTACATAAGAACATAAGAACATAAGATATGCCATACTGGGTCAGACCAAGGTCCATCAAGCCCAGTATTCTGTTTCCAACAGTGGCCAATCTAGGTCATATGTACCTAGCAGTTTCCCCAAGGGACACAGGTTCCACAATGCTTGTATTGGTTCAAGCATTGATATCCTGGGTCCCTTCTTAATAATGGCTTATGGACCTTTCCTCCAGGAACTTGTCCAAACCTTTTTTAAACCCAGCTACACTAGCAGCCTTTACTACATCCTCCGGTAACAAATTCCAGAGTTTGATTACACGTTGAGTGAAAAAATATTTTCTTTTATTAGTCTTAAATAGTTTACCCTGTAGCTTCATTGCATGTCCCCTAGTCTTTCTATATTCTGATAAGGTAAACAATCGATCTACGTTTACCCGTTCCACTCCGCTCATTAATTTATAGACTTCTATCATATCTCCCCCTCAGCCGTCTCTTTTCCAGGTTAAAGAGCCCTAACCTTTTTAGCCTTTCTTCATAGGAGTATCCTTCCATCCCCTTTACCATTTTGGTGGCTCTTCTCTGAACCTTTTCTAATAACTCTATATCCTTTTTAAGATACGGCGACCAGAATTGCACACAATATTCAAGGTACGGTCTCACCATGGAACGATATAGAGGCATTATAATATCCTTTGTTTTATTTTCCATTCCTTTCCTTATCATACCTAGCATTCTATTTGCTCTCTTGGCCGCCGCTGCACACTGGGCCGAGGGTTTTAACATGGTATCCACAATGACGCCTAAATCTTTTTCCTGGGTGGTGGTTCCTAATGTGGAACCTTGCATCGTGTAACCATAGTTTGGGTTGTTCTTCCCTAGGTGCATAACCTTGCACTTGTCCACATTAAATTTCATCTGCCATTTTGATGCCCAGTCTTCCAATTTATCAAGATCCTCTTGCAATTTTCCACAATCCTCTTGGGTTTTAACAACTTTAAATAGTTTTGTGTCATCTGCAAATTTGATAACCTCACTCGTTATTCCACTTTCCAGGTCATTTATGAATATGTCAAAAAGCAGCGGACCCAGCACAGATCCCTGGGGTACACCACTATTCACCTTTCTCCATTGGGAAAATTGGCCATTTAGCCCTACCCTCTGCTTTCTATCTTTTAACCAGTTCCTGATCCACAATAGTACACTGCCTCCTATCCCATGACTCTTTAGTTTTGCCAAAAGTCTCTCATGAGGGACCTTGTCAAAGGCTTTCTGAAAGTCCAGATACACAATATCAACCGACTCACCTTTGTCCACCTGATTATTCACTCCTTCAAAAAAACATAACAGATTAGTAAGACAAGATCTTCCTTGTCTAAAGCCATGTTGGCTGTCTCTCATTAGTTCATGACTATCTACATGCTGAGTAATTTTATTCTTTATGATGGTTTCTATCATTTTTCCCGGTATTGACGTCAGGCTCACCGGTCTGTAGTTTCCCGGATCACCCCTGGAACCCTTTTTAAAAATTGGTGTTACATTGGCGATCCTCCAATCTTCAGGTATTAGAGATGATTTTAATGATAGTTCACAGATTACTAATAGCAGGTCTGCAATCTCATATTTCAGTTCTTTCAATACCCTTGGATGTATACCATCCGGCCCAGGTGATTTGCTACTCTTCAGCTTATCTAATAGTTGTAATACATCTTCTCGATGTATCGATATTTCCTTCAATTCTTCTGCACCTTTAAATACCACTTCAGTCATGGGTAACATCCCTACATCTTCCTCAGTAAAGACTGAAGCAAAGAATTCGTTCAGTCTCTCTGCTATCGCCTTGTCGCCTCTTAGTCATCATTTGTAATTAGTGCAGTGCGTTGGATGCAGTCTTTCTTTAGATGCCCTGGCTTACCACACTTAAAACACTTTGACACTACATCTCTATCCTCTCTTTTATACAGTGATTCATTTGTACACCTCACATTCCTACGAGGCTCTCTAGTATCCTTCACAGAATTGATCAACCCCAACTTATTTTCAGCGCCTGCCTTTTTAGCTAATTCGGCCTCAAAGAACCGTTCAGTTAGCTGCGCTGCTTCTGTGGAGGTTCTGCAATTCTGCAGTGTCAAGAAAGTTTTTACTTCTACCGGTACGGCCTCATAGAACTGCTCCAGCACAATCTGGTCTATTATCCTCTCTATAGGTTTTCCTTCCGGTTCAAGCCATTTTAAAACTAAACTGTGCACTCTATGGCACAATGCTTTTGGCGTTTCATCCGGTTGAATCTTAGTGGACCTGAGCATATGTCTGTACACCGCTGGGGTTAGGCCTAGCGTATCTCGTACTGCTCTTTTCACCTCGTCGTAATCTATTGCCAAAGCGGCAGGCATGGCTCTATAAGCCGACTGGGCCTCTCCAGTTAAAGCTGAAGCCAGTCTAACCGCCCACTGCTCTTTTGGCCATTTTGCATTGAGAGCTACCCTCTCAAAGGTTTCAACAAAATCATCAAAGTTATCTTTTTTATCCATTTGTCCAAAAGTCCACATCCCACAACTCTGTGGGCCTACCCCACAGAAGGATGTTGGTAGTGCTGCCCCTTTCCTCGGCTCCTCCAGCAAAGCTTGCAGTAAGTCTGTCAGAGGCCTTTGCTGGTCCTTCAGGGCTGTGATGGCCTGCTCTTGTGTCAGCTGAGCCAGCTCTCTCTGTTTATCAAACTGCAGGCTCATCCACCTTAAGACTTCCTGGACTTCCATCTTTCCATTCTTTTATCCTGGAAAACAGAACAGAAACAGAACCACCAAGTGCGGTACTATACAACAAAAGAGAGAAAATTTTCCTTTTCCTCTTTCTTTTACCAGCCCTCCCTTCTCACCAGGAATCCTCCCAGCCTGTGCCCAAATACCTTTTACCTGAGCCAGGTGGAGGTTCTCACTTTGAGAAGGGGCGTGACTTTGCCTGCTGGAACTGGTTCCTCCCCGGGTGTGCCAACGTCCGCTCTTGCCGCGCTGTAGCTTGCTGCGTTGCAGCTTTATATCCTCCAGAATGGATCCGCAACAACTACGCCATTTTGTGATGGGGCCCGTATGGTAGAGCCCTTTTAAACCCTGTTCTAGGCGGTCGCCTAGGGTTGTTGAAGTTTACTCTGCTCTTGATATAAAAACAGAGTCTTGTGGTCAAGTGGTAAGGAAAAATTAAGTATGGGTTTTATTCCCCTTCCCGAACAGACATTCTTCAAGGAACAAAAATACAAACACAGCAATGAAAAAATGGTAACAGAAAACTTCTTTCCTTTGTTATCTTCACAAAGCTCTTCTTTTCAAAAGGTCAACATAAAGAAGTGTGGTCACTTTTTACAACATATAGTACAATCCATTGGCATGGGGTCTGAAGGGTGGCTGTTATCCTCCCATAACATCCCTTCAGTTTCACTCTCAAAACCGTCTGAATCAGCCTCTTCAGATGTACTAAAATCTGGCACAGCCTCCTGTGATAGTTCACTATCGCTTCCTGCAAAAGTTCCTTTAATCCCAGGATTATATCTGCCTGGCCTGAGGAAAGCTTTCTGCTTGTTCTCCTCACGGAGTGAGAGTTCTGGATACCTTTCACTTATAACATTATATTCAGGGCCACGCCCTTTGCAACAGTCATAGCTTTTAAACCTTTCTTCAAAAGTATAAGGCTCCCACCTTTTTATCTTGGTGCTAGCATTAGCTCTTGGGTTGTAGTGGACTCTCTCCCCAGCTTTCCGGTCAAGCTGTGAGTTAACAAACTCTGTATCAGCTTCCCAGCTGTTTCTTAGTTTACAGCCACGTTTGAAGTTCCCTTCACCCGGTAAACTCCCTCTGGGTTGACCTGTGCTTACTGGCTGCACATACCGTCCCTCCTGAGCTGCTGTCCCCTCCTGGCTTCTCTCCAGGTCTGCTTTCTGTAGCATAGCTTTTCCCAGCACTGCTCCTTCCAACCCTTCTCTCACGAGCACTGTTTCTGCTTTCACTTCCTGGTTCCCGGATTGCAGCTTCCTTTCCCAGCACTCCTCTGCTGTTCCTGCTCCTGTCTCCGTCTCTCCTCCCCTCTCTCTGACTAAAACTCTCCCTTATATGGTTCCTTGCCCTGCACGTTACGTGAGAGTTAGAAAACAGGTGCTCCTGATGAGCTTTTGGCTTTGATTGCACTAGCAGCCTTTTCTGCTCAGCTGTTTCTCTGTGCCTTGTGTCTTTTCCTACAGCTGAATCTGAGGTAAGCTCTTCACTTTCCTGAATTTCCATAGGCTCTATATTACCCACTGCATCACAGTACTTTCCTGGGTCCCAGAATTCACAAGAGAAACAGCAGGCTCCTCAACTTCAGCAGTGCCAAGAGAAGCCTCAGAAGGCCCAACCTGTTTCACAGCCAAAACCTGTAGCAAGATTTTGACTGGTTCCTCCGGGGCATAGCCAATCTACCATTGCTGGCAGTTGGCAGCCCCCATGGGGGTGTGGCTCATTCTCTTTGCTCAACCTCGGACTCATGGGTGCTGCGGATAATCCAAAGCTGGTTACAAGTTGCATTTGTTCAAGTTGCCCCTGAGGATGTATCATCTCATCCCTCTGCATCAGGAACTGATTCAGAGAGAGATCTCTGCCCTCCTGTTTGATCTTGCCATCGAGCTCATGCTGCCAGAGCAAAAAGGTTGGAGATTTTACTCCAAGTACTTTCTGGTTTCTAAAAAATGGGGGGATTCCATCCCTTCCTAGACATCAGAGACCTGCACTCTTACCCCTTAAGAGAAAAGTTCAAGATGATTTCTCTAGGTACCCTGCTCTCATATCTTCAAAAGGGAGATTGGCTATGATCCCTAGATCTAAAGGATGCATATTCTCATATACCAATACATCCTGCTCACAGAATGTATCCCAGGTTTTACCTGGCAGGACGACATTTTCAGTACCAAGTGCTGCCTTTTAGCCTGACCTTGGCATCCCGTGTCTTCACAAAATGCCTTGAGGTAGTAGTAGCTACACCTCAGGACTCTGGGGATATTTGTTTTCTCTTATCTGGATGATTGGCTTATACAAAGTACCAATTCAGAGGGAGTTTGAGAATCAACACAGGTGACTATCGAGGTGTTGGAGCTCCTAGGGTATGTAATCAATTACCCCAAATCCCACCTTCAACCCACCATATAGCTGGAATTCATAGGACCCCTGTTTGATACAATTCAAGTGAGGGCTTTCCTTCTGCATAACCATCTCCAGAGGCTAACAGTGCGGGAAACTCAACTGTGTCAATAAGTCACCGCTCACAAGATGCTGACTGTTCTAGGCCATATGGCTTCTACAGTACATGTCATGCTTTTGGCATGCCTCCAGATGAGACAGGCTCAATGGTCTCTGTGGATGCAGTGGACCCAGGCCACCAGTCGCCTCCAGGATTGGCTGTCTGTCACCAGTTCTCTAGTCCAGTCATTCCATTGGTGGATGGTTCATCAGAACTTGCTCAAGGGTCTACCTTTCCAGAAAGCCTCACCCCAAAAGATTTTGATGACAGACACATCCACACTGGGCTGGGCAGCTCATCTGGATTGATTTCACACTCAGGGCAACTGGTGTGTCCAAGAAAGTCTTCACCAGATCAACTTCTTGGAATTGAGAGCTATAGCAAACATTCTAAAGGCTTTCTGAGACCAGCTAGCCAACCAAATTGTCCTAGTTCAAACTGACAATCAGGTCACCATGTTTTATATAAACAAGCAGGAAGGCACCGGCTCATAACTCCTATGCTGGGAGACAGTCAGGTTGTGGAAGTTTGCCATTGCTCATGGGATGGAGCTGAGGGCCACACATGTTCCAGAGGAGCAGAACACTTTGGCAGACAGACTGAGTCGGGTCCTCTAACCACACAACTCTGAACAGGGAGATGGTCGCCCATATTTTTCAGGAGTGGGGCACCCCCTCAATGGGTTTGTTAGCCACCCTGTAGGATGCCCAGGTAGTGCAGTTCTGCTCCAGAGAACATGACCAACTAGCATCTGCTTTCCTCCTACATTGGGGGGTGGGCCTTCTGTACTCTTATCCTCCAATTCCTCTCATAGCGAAGACTCTCCTGAAGCTCAGAGCGGATGGAGGTTTGATGATCCTCATCGTGCCCTATTGACCCAGGTTTCCTCTTCTGCTACAACTCTCCAGTCTGGAACCCCTCCAGCTGAGCCATGCTCCAGATCTATTATTGCAGGTTGACAGGAAAATATTGCATACCAACATCCGATCCTTGGCACTCATTGTATGGATGTTGAGAGGCTAGTCCTGTCAGAGCTCAGCTTGCCTGATGGCATTACTGAGGTATGTCTAGCTTCCAAGAGGACCTCAATGAGGAAGTTTTATGCCTGCAAATGGAGGCAATTTGCCATCTGGTGTGCCGGCCAGGCCCTGGATCCCTTCCTTTACCCCACACACAAGCTGCTTGAGTATCTTCTGCACCTCTCCGAATCTGACCTGAAGTCCAACTTGCACACAGAAGAAGCAGGCCCCGACCCTGAAGTCCAACTTGGTCAGGATCCACCTCAGTGCAATTGGAGCGTACCATCGTGGTATAAAAGGGAAGTCCATTTCAGTACAGCCTTTGGTTGTTTGCTTCATGTCTTTTGAAAGCTCCTTACAAGCCCCCTGCCATGTCATGGGACCTCAGTGCAGTTCTTGCACAGCTTATGAAGGCTCATCTTTTTTTTTAACTTTTTATTTCTCATTTTAAACAAAAATACAGGCATAACATATTATACTTGACAGGCAATCAAGCAGGCAGAAACTCAAATCTACAATCAGTAGAAATAAGAAAAATATAATACATCAATATTTATGCCAAAACGGCATTACTGCCTCTTACCCCAGCCCATTACTGGGAGGAAGAAACCAAAGGAAATCAAATCAAATCCAGATAGGCAGAAAAAAGGCAGGCATAAAGCCAGGATCGCACTCTGCATTCACACAGGGGAGAATCCTCAATGACAATAGCCCTACGTGCATTCAGAACTGCCAATAGTTGGGACAGATCAATAAAAATATAAGATATTGTTTGCAGTTTAACCATACATTTGCACTGATATTTAAGAAATGTTGTCCGCCCAACTGTTGCACACCAGGTCTGAACAGGAGAAATTGCCTCCTTCTCCTCTGTGTCATAGTGTCACTTGTGATCTGGAAATACATGTACAGTCAACCCCTTAAACAGAATATTCCTTTTATGAAAAAAAAACTTAAGAAATCAATCCCTATCTGGAGATAGAACAAAGGTAACCAACAGAGTAAATGGACTAAATATTTCAGACCCAGAGGCTTCCAACAATTTGGAGACAATAAGGGGGTTATTCTGTGCTATGAATAGCGGGTATGGATGAATAGCGGGAGAAGTGGCCTAGTGGTTCAAGTCCCACCTGGGGACAGCAATCTCAGGCCAGAGGGACTGGGATTTCTAGTCCTATAGGCACTCCTTGTGGTCTTGGGCAAGCCACTTAACCCTCCATTGCCCATGTTCCCTGTAAGTATTAGTGTATGTGTGTCATATCCCCTCGTGTTAAATGTATCTCCCAATTGACCGCTTTGACCCGGTGAAAAGCGGGATATAAATACAGCTAAATAAATAAATAAATATTCGTGCTGGCTCCTGCCCCCGACTAACTTCCCCGCCGGTTGTGCGGAAAAGTTAGACGGGGTGGGGAATGGGTGGCCCGGGGGCAGAGTCTGGGCGGGCAGTGGGCGGTCTTTGGCCCTGGACATATAATGTCGGCCCTGTACGTCCAGGGCCAGTGACATGTGCGGGGAAGTTATTCCACCTCTGAGGTGAAATAACTTCCCTGGACGTGTCTTAATTTCAATGCCGGGGTGCAGATGGGGCAGGGGGGCCAGGGGACATTCCCCACAGCCCGACCCTGGCCTTAGGAGGCCAGATTGGGGGTCAGATTGTGGGGAATAAACCCCTTTTTCAGGAGGCTGGAATTGCGGCTCTTTAATGGAGCTGCAGTGCCTTGGCAACATGACGATATGGTGCCGTGGCTCCATTGAGGAGCCTTGACTGAATTAGCCGGGAGTAGTCCTGCACATGCAGGCCGGACTGAATTGCAGTCCCAGCCTGCACATGCAGGACTGTCACAATTCTGATTCCGCGGGGCTAGATGTGCCCCGTGGGATCAGAAGCGTGATCCCCTCTGTGCGTCCAGTTCAGGAGCCGGCATGAATAGCGGGGATGAACGTCCCTTTGGGCTGTCCATCTCCACTATTCGTAGCACAGAATAACCCCCACAGAGGAGATCTACATGCGGGACGGAATCAGGCCCTAAGGGAATCAGCCAGTTGTACGCCAAGAAGTTCTCCCATGCCAGACGATCTCTGTCCGGTGGGTGCAAAATAAATCTTAGTTACTGGAGGATGAGACTCACTCGGAACACCAAATACCCCAGTTAAATATGATTTAAACAGTTTTCTGGTATTAGTAGTGGAGGATCTTGGAAAGTTGGTAAGTCTTAGATTTTGATATTGGGAAAAGTTTTCTAATGATTCAATCCTTGCCTGCATAACGAGAGCATCCTTATGAAAAGAAACTGCTGCTTCGTCCACCTATTCTATCTTCCTTTGCAAGTCCACAGTAGAACTCTATAAAGAGGAAATAATTTCCGCATGTTGTGAAAGGCACTGAGTATTTGCCTGAGATTGAACAGCTAATGGTTGTACCTAAGGAAATAAAGTTTCCCCCAGTTTAGCTATATCAGTCCAAATAGTTTCTAACATGAAAACCCTAGACCGCGCAAGAGTGAAGGCTCCAGGAGTTCCAGCCACTCGCCATCCAGCCTCTGTAGCCTGTAGTGACATCAGAGACACAACCAACTGGGCCAAAGAAACAGCTGAGTCTCCTGAGAAACACTGTGAAGATTGACTGCTGGTACGATGAACCAAAAGAGCCACCTCATGCTCTTCTCCCCTCTGCTCTGGGGCAGACCCTCCTGCAGACAGCGGTTCATCACTCTGGGAAGGAACTGGCGATGCCAAGGCCTCAGAGCTATATTACTCCAGCAGAAAGGCTCCCTTTGAGCTACTTGATTTTTACCCACTGAAATACTTGACCTGGAAAGTCTTCTTTCTGGTGGCAGTCATCTCGGCCCACAGGGTGAGTGAGCTTCAGTTGCTAGTAGTACATTTGCCTTATACCAGATTCCATCATAATAGGGTGGGGTCCT
Organism: Ichthyophis bannanicus; assembly: GCA_033557465.1. Classification (NCBI taxonomy): domain Eukaryota; kingdom Metazoa; phylum Chordata; class Amphibia; order Gymnophiona; family Ichthyophiidae; genus Ichthyophis; species Ichthyophis bannanicus. Next base: position 71,492,445 of record CM066034.1, read on the forward strand.
CCGTATTCATCCTAAATTCCTTCCGAAAGTGGTTTTGGATTTCCACTAAGTCGATTGTTCTACCAACCTTTTTTCCAAGGTCTCAAGTCCACAAGGACATTGCACATGTTGGACTGCAAGCAAGCCTTGGCCTTCTACTTAGTGCAGACAAAAGCCCATAGGAAGTCTGTCCAACTTTTTGTTTCCTTTGACCCCAGCAAGCTAGGGGCTGCTGTTTCCAATACTCTCTTTCAATCTGGTTAGTAGACTGCATCTCTTTTACTTTGCCCAGGCAGGCCCTGAGCCTTGATGGTCATGTTGCAGCTTCCAATGTCAGAGCTATAGCGGCGTCAGTGGCCAACTTACGCTTGGTCTCCATGGAAGAGATCTGCAGAGCTGCAACATGCTCTTTGGTCCACACCTTTCCATCTCACTATTGCCTGGTTGGGGATTCCTGACATGACAGCAACTTCGGCCAATCTGTACTTCAGCATCTGTTTGGGGAATAGGATACAACTCTTTCCCATCTTGGCCCTTTCTATCAGTCCAGGCTACCAAACAAAAAAGAAAATTAAAAAGGAAGAAGGAAAGCAGAGTGAAGAGAAGGAACTCTTGCCATTACTGTACATAGTTGGGTTTTCAAATTCTGTAACTGAATGTTGCCCCTTTTGGGCTTCTCAGCAGTCTCCCCGGTTTTCGGTAGGCTGTAGCTTGAGAGTCTCAGATGTGAGGACTTACTTCCTGTTTTTCCATGGAGAAAATGTAGTTACATACCAGTAGCAGGTGTTCTCTGTGGACAGCAGGAATAAGTCTTCACAACCCTCCTACTTCCCCGAGAAGTTGTCTTCTGCTGCAGCTATGTTATCAGACTGAAGAAGATGGTGCTGTGGCAGCAGATGCGAAAGGAGGCATGCAGGTGCTGTGGCGTCTCCCAAAAGCTTCCAAAAGAAGCTGGGGAGCATTCTTGCGCGGGGCTCCATCGAGGACATTACTCATACATGAGGACTTAATCCTACTGTCCACAGAGAACACTTGCTACAAGTGAGTAACTACCTTTTCCCTATGGATGAGATGAGTAGGCAGTGGATTCCTGTTACCAAAACATGAAAGAATTGCTATTCTTAAGTTTGACAAAGAATGACATCTTATTCGTGGGACATTTAAGGGATAGATTTAGACTGAAAGGACATTATCTACACATTTCTATTATTCAGTTGTATAAGGCAGTGGTCTCCAACCTGTGGTATGTGAACCTTTGGGGGTCCATAAAACCATTACAGGGGGTCTGCAGGACCCAGAAAAGGGAAAAAAAGATGAGAGCCTGGAGTGAACTGGATGAGGGGAAGGAGAGAGAAAGAGACTGAGACTAGTTGGGATTGGCTGGAGATGGAGAGAGGCTGGGTGAGATCAAAAAGGGGAATGGAGATAAAGAAGGCAAGTGGAGACAGGCTTGGAGTTGAATGGAAGAGGTCCAGGAAAAGTGGTGGAACTGAACTGGGGGATCCCTAAACGTTTTGGAGGTTAATAAGGTGTCCACACAATCAAAAAGGTTGGGAACGTCTCGTATATGAGTTGGCATAGCCTATTTATGGAATGGATCACTGTGGGGTATAAAAGATGAATTCCTTTTCCTAGAGAATTTATGGAATACAGGTTTGCCTATACGTGTGCATTCACAAATAAATGTGCGCCCAACTTTGGGCACAGGTATGTACATATGTAAGTAGCATGATCCAAGATGAATATCTCATGATAAAATGTCTGTGGCAACTGGAAACTGAGTTCAAAACTTAAACCAGCAGCATTAGAAATGTTTCATATAATTCAGTTGGCATTTGAAAGCACTACAAGTGATCCAAACTATTCAAGGACTGGGTCAGAACTAATGATGGCACATTAGGAGTCTTTACCCAGGAAAAAGATCAAGATGTCACAGTGGACAATACATTAAATTTGTTTGTTCAATATGCAGCAGCAGCCAAAAAAGTAAATAGAATATTAGGAATTATTAGAAAAGGAAAGGGGAATAAAACAGGGACTATAATAATGCCTCTGTATTGCTCCATTGTGCAATATCACCTTGAGTATTATGTGCAATGTTGGTTGCCATATCTCAAAAAATATAATAGCAGAATTGGAAAAGGAACTGGGAAGGGTGGCCAAAATGATAAAGGAGAAGGAATGACTCGCCTATGAGAAAAGTCTGAATAGGTTTGGGCTTGTCAGCTTGAATTGAGAGCCGAGGAAAAACATGTCAGAGATTTATAAAATCATGAATGGAGTGGAAAGGGTAAACACAAATCAATTATTGACACTTCCAAAAAGTACTAGGACTAGGGGACATACCATGAAGTTACTAAGTAGTACATATAATACAAATCAGAGAAAACAGTTTTTCATTCAGTGCTATATTTAAACTTTGGAATTCATTGCTGGAGGATGTGGTAAACACAGATAGTGTAGCTCAGTTTAAAAAATGTTTGAGAGAGGTTTCTGGAGGAAAAGTCTATAAATCATTATTAGGCTATAAGTGGGGAAATCCACTGCTTAATCCTTAGGAATAGGCAGCATGGAATGTAATCTGTTTACTTTCTGGGATCTTGTCAGGTACTTATGACCTGAATTGGCCACTGTTGGTAACAGGATAATGGGAGTGATGGACCTTTGCTCTGGCCTATTATGGCAATTCGTATGTTCCTTTTTAAGCTTTCTAACAAATGGAATATAGAAAAGAATCATTCATAATGAATCCACCTGTGGGCAAAATAACTTCAGAAAATAAGTAATAAGCCACCAAATTTGGCAGGCAGAAATACATAGTAAACATAGTAGCATAGTAAATGATGGCACATAAAGACCAACATTATCCATCTAGTCTGCCCGGTAAAGTGGCTAGAGTTGTGCCTATGCCTTTGTTTAGGGTTGTACCTGCTGCTCCATACATGTTAACTCCTCTTTTTTTTCTCGAAATGTAAAAGTTATTTAGGTTTGCTTTGATTCCATCTACTCGCTACATAGAGATATTCAGTGTTTGTCAAAAACCAAAAACATTGAGTCAGTATTTTTGGAGAGCACACCTAGAAAAGATCTGCACTGCTTTCAATGGGAAATTTAGAAGCTGCAGACTGCTGACTAGAGCTCCATTCCAAAAGCCTCCCCCCTCCCCTTCCAGACTTCTGGCAAGCAACAGCATAGCTAGTGAAGGATAGTAATAAGAGGTTCATTCAAAGTCACTTTCCCACAGCATCACCCCCTGACCCCCACAAACCTATACTTACAAATCTTTCACAAAGATGGGAGAAATAACTGGTGTAGCTGATACCCCAACACACACCCCAGCTGTATGCACCACCCATAATTTCCAAATATACCTCTAAAACCCTATACACAACCCCCTTCTACAAATCTATAGTGCAAAGCATTTTCAAAGCCCTGTCTATGACTGTTTTCCTATTTGTTCCTTCCTATGGAATTCCTTTCCAATAGTAGATCAAGATGCGTTACAGTCAGGTATTGTAGGTATTTCCCTGTCCCCAGAGGGCTTACAATCTACATTTGTATCCGAGGCAGTGGAGGGTTAAGTGACTTGTCCAAAGCCACAACAAGTATCAGTGGGATTTGAACGCTGATCTTTCTGATCCCAGGTTGCTATCCTAACCACTAGGCTATTCCTCCACTTACCTACGTTTTAAAAACCCCTATTTCATCATTTCTATCAATACAAGTCTACGCAATGTGGAATGCTCCTGTGCGGTTCCTTATAAAAACAATTATATGTAAATCATGAACACAGTATTGGCAACTGAAGAGAGGATAAAAGGAAGATTTTTCAAAATTTGGATTGGTATTTGTATGATGGGACAGGGGAAGACACCCACGGAGATTGAGAAAACTTTACTGCTACAATTTTCAAACATTAAGGATGATATAAATTTTAAGAAAAATAAATAGTTTAAATATTTTTATCTAATATAAAATCTATGGGAAGGGGGTGATATTCAAAGGCATTTCCATGGTTTGTAAATGTGCAAACTGTGTAAATGCTACTAAGAGGGATAGTCAGCAGCACTAGCATGGTTACTGGATTGTAAGCTCTGATGAGCAGGGACTTTTACACATGTCTGTGCAGTGCTGTGTACGTTTTGTAGCGCTATACAAATGTTCAGTAGTAGTAGTACTGCGACTGGATAACCACATGTGCAACTGCTATATCCCCAGATGCTACGTAATTAGCATCAGGACATTCTGGGGTGGAGTGGAGGCAGCACCCATTGCTAACCAGGCAGCGGCAATACTGAGCCGCTGCCTGGTTAGGCACAAGTGGGTAAAGTAAGGAATGGCAAAGACTGGCCTAACTTTACCCACAGAAGCTAACCAGGCAGTGGCTCAATATTGTCACTGCCCAGTTAGCTTCCAGGGTCTGCGGTGACCTGGATATTCAATGCCACTGGCCAGATATTGCCCTGGCATTGAATACTCGCATCCAGGGGTTAGTTTTCAGCTGCGACGGCTGGCCACATTAGAGGTGCTAGCCGCCACTGCTGAATATCCCCCCATGTGATTATGAGATAGCCTCCATGAAAAGTCAGAGGGTTGTTTACAATTTGCAATATAATTTAACATATGATGTTATACAAGAAATGTAAGGAAGAAAACTGAATTGGAAAATATTTTGAAATAAACTGGGCAATTTTTCAAATGTCTGAAAAGCTTGTATACCCTTGAGTACTTTGTATCCATGTGCTTGCAAGCAAATTTTCAATGGGAAACACATTACAGCTTTGTTGTGAAAATTCAGGGGCCTGTGCGCTTTCCAGATATAAAGATGGAACTTTAAAGCACATGCTAGGATTTAAAAATAAAGTTCCTGCACATTTCTTGCTAGCTCTGCCCCTGTACACTGCAAGTAAAATGGTATGGGTACTTCTATTTGCAGAGGGTGAGGGAAATTTTCAGATTCAGATTTTTTTTTCTGGATAACTGTCTAGTTCCTTAGCGTCCCTCCAGGCTAGTCCTGAACCTTTGGGTTCTTGCTCCTCCTCCAGCAGCTTGGAGACTGAGAAATGTCACTTTTGTGATGTCAACCGGTATAAGTACCCCGGATCCGCCTCCTGACATCAGTATTCTCAGTCTCCAAGCAGCTGGAGAACTAGTGAGCCCGGGGATGGGGCTCACATGGAGGAGCAATTAAGCAGTTGAAAATAGAGGATTGTAGGGAGCTTGTTCTTACAGTTTCACGGGGGGAATAGAATTTTAGTCAGGCGCTGTGCTGAGCTGCTTATTTCTGTCTCTCTCTTCTGCCTTCTCTCTTTATCCCCCCCCCCCTCCCTCCCCTCACCCCCGCAGCACTCTGTCTTGCCAGTTTTTCGGGGAGATTTGCCTGCTCAGCCTAAAGGAGAGAGTGTCCTGCCCTCCGGTTCCCGATCCCACTAATTTGGGTGAGGAACCGTCAGGTGAAAGTCGGGCAGAAAAAGTATCACGGCCTGCGGGTCAAACACCGAAGTCAGTTACCGGCGAGACTCTGCAGGCTGGGCTGTCTGCTGATAGCTGTTACAGCCCCGGGCGCTGAAGCCACGATATCGGCTGAGCGCCGTGCGGCTGGATCGCTTGCCTCGAGGGTCTGCGAAAGGTAAGGGACCGGGGTCATCGAGGCTCCTCTGCCTGTCAGAATCGGGGCTCTCAGACCGCGTGTGCAGGCGGCGGTAGGCCGCGCCGCGTTGCAATCGCGCGCGGGAAACCTCTGTAGTGGCAGTGAATGAGGGGTTTCTTTCAGGCCTCCTGTTTGCTGAGGGAAGCCTCATTTTTCGCTTTAACTTTTCGGGAGCAGGTATAGGCAGTGACAGAAGGTCCCAGTAGTTGTTTTAACCATAAAAAAAAAACAAAAAAAAACCCGGGACTTTAAGAAGGGGTTTAGTTTTTGCCTGGCATTGTTTCTGGGACAGGGGTGGAAGGTTACCCTAGTTTTCCTGTCCTGGCGGCATGCCATCCAAATCTCTCTGTTTGATTTGCAGATCCAAGAGAGGGGCTGTGTCCGAAGCTGGGGTCTGCAGAGCGTGCTTTAAAGAAGCAGGTTCTATGGAGCAAGGGCTGGGAGATGGTGTGCAGAGCCCAAAGGAGGGCACTTCAGATCTCTCTGAGCCGAAGGCTTCGGGGGATCCCCTTCTGGAGCCTGTAGCGGGGCCGTCGTCCCTACAGGGGGGTCAAGTCTCACAGGGGCAGCTCCCAGGGGGCTTGGAGGCGATTTTTTCGCTGCAATTTGTCTCTCTGCTTCAGCAGGCCTTAGGGGGGGCACAGTCTAACCCCAGCGCCAGCGCGGCAGACGGCAGTTTAGGAGACAAGTGGCCCGGTACTCCTCTGAGTTTGGGTGGGTCGGGGATTCCCGCAAAGAGGCTCCGGTCTGGTAAGGATCTGTCCGTTCAGTCCGTGTCTTCCGAGGCCGTGGATTTAGATGACCTAGGGCAGGATGTGGACTTAGAGGACGACTTGGAAGAAGGGGAGATTACCGAGCAGGAAGATCAGGTGCGAGTGGTTAGAATTTTTAGGAGAGATGAGTTGCTGGCGCTCATAGCTGAAACGCTTAAGGCGCTTAATATGCCTACAGTGGGGCAGCCGGAGGAAGCGGAACTGGAGGACCCTTTGTTGCAGGCTTTTCGTAAGTCACAGAGGGTTTTCCCGGTTCACAGGGTGTTTAAGGAGATGATTCAAGGTGAGTGGGATACACCGGAGGCTGGGCTTAAGGGCTCCAGGGTGATGTCTCGGCTCTATCCTTTAGCGGAGCAGAATCAGGAGTTGTTCAAGTCTCCTAAGGTGGATGCCTTGGTGTCGGCAGTTACGAAGAAAACCACTATTCCGGTAGAAGGCTGTGCTGCGCTGAAGGATGCACAGGACAGGAGGTTGGACACCTTGTTGAAACAGGTCTTTGATGTTAATGCGCTGTCCCTTCAAGCATCCGTCTGTGGAGCTTGGGTAGCACGAGCTTGCCTGCGTTGGGCTCAGGCTTTGCAGTCCGGGCAGGCGGTGGATTTGGCTGCCGAGGCGGCACGGTTGGAGATGGGGGCGGCATATCTAGCCGATATTCATTATGATCTCGTTCGCGGATTGTCCAATAGCATGGGGTCCGCAATAGCGGCCCGGAGGTATCTTTGGTTACGTAATTGGGCGGCGGATACTTCGTCCAAGGCAAGGCTTAGTAAACTTTAGAGGGAAGCTTTTGTTCGGGGAGGACCTGGAAAAACTGGTGAAGGATTTGGGGGAGTCCAAGGGTGGTAGGCTCCCTGAGGATAAGCAGAAGCAAGGTCGCGCGGGACAGTCGGCTAAGGGACAGCAGCGCGACTTTCGGTGTTTTCATCCCCCTCGGTTTGGACAGGTGCAAAGGGGGCGCTTTCCCTTTCGTGGTCATGGCTTTCGAGGCTTCAGAGGGGCAAGTAGAGGCTTTGGGGCCTCTTCGTCCTCTTCCTCCAATCTCCGGAAATCACAATGAAGCCAGAGCGGTCCAGGTGGGGCAGGGGCCGATAGGGGGTCGCCTGCGAAAGTTTTATCCTGCCTGGACCCAAATCACCTCCGATCAGTGGGTGCTGGAAGTTATCCGAGAGGGTTATGCCTTGGAGCTGCAGCGTCCAGTGGCCGACTCTTTCATACAGTCCCCCTGCAAAGCACCGGCCAAGTACGCGGCAGAAAAAGAGACCCTAGACCGTCTGCTCTCCCTCGAAGCGGTAGTTCCGGTTCCCCCAGACCAGTACGGCTGCGGTCGGTACTCCATTTATTTCGTGGTACCCAAGAAGGAGGGGACCTTTCGGCCCATTTTGGATCTCAAACGCGTAAATCGCTAAGAGTGTCTCATTTTCGGATGGAAACGTTGCGATCGGTCATAGTAGCAGTACGCAAGGGCAAGTTTCTTACGTCCCTCGATTTGTCGGAGGCTTATCTGCATATTCCCATCCGGCAGGACCATCAAAAGTTTTTAAGGTTCGCGGTTCCAATGGGACATTTTCAGTTTCAAGCGTTACCGTTCGGTTTGGCAACGGCGCCGCGAGTTTTCACCAAAGTGATGGTGGTGGTGGCCGTGGCGTTGAGAAAGGAGGGCATCCTGGTGCATCCTTATCTGGACGATTGGTTAATTCGGGCGAAGTCCAGAGAGGAGAGCGAGGCGGCCACAGTCAGGGTAGTGGCGTTCTTGGAGAGTCTCGGTTGGGTAGTCAATCGGGGAAAGGGCAGGTTAAGTCCATCTCAGAACCTGGAGTATCTGGGAACTCGGTTCGATACGAGGATTAGCCAGGTGTTTCTACCGCGGAGCCGGGCGCAGGGGTTGCGGCGTCTGCTTCGCAAGTTTCTCCAAAGACATTGCCCTACTGCCTGGCACTATCTGCAGGTGTTAGGGACGATGGCGGCGACTCTAGAGGTGGTGCCCTGGGCGAGAGCGCACATGAGACCGCTGCAAAGAGCTTTGCTCAGGCGCTGGTCCCACCAGAACGACAGTCTCTCTCACCGGTTGCCCTGTCGGCCAGAGATGCGTCTCTCCCTGCAATGGTGGCTACTGCCAGAGACCTTAGAGAACGGGATGCCGTTGGAAGTGCGGGATTGGATTCCCCTCACAACAGATGCCAGCCTTTCCGGTTGGGGAGCGCATGTCCTGGGGCGGTACGCACAGGGGGTGTGGTCCACTCAGGAGAGGACCTGGTCGATCAACAGGTTGGAATTGAGGGCGGTATTTCTAGCGCTCGAAGCCTTTTGGGGGTGCCTTCACGGAACAGCGGTGCGGGTATTCTCCGACAATGCAACAGCGGTGGCCTACATCAACCGGCAGGGGGGTACCAGCAGTATGGCGCTGGAGGCCGAGGCCGATCACTTGTTCGAGTGGGCCGAAAGGCATCTGGAGGCAGTGTCAGCGGCGCATGTCGCAGGAGTGGAAAATGTGGAATCCGATTTTCTGAGTCGAGTGGATCCGGGGGAGTGGGCCCTCCACCCACAGGTGTTCCAGATGCTGGTGCGGCGGTGGGGCCCCCCGGTCATGGACCTCATGGCGACCTTTCAAACCGCGAAGGCCAGTCGCTTCTTCAGCAGGCGGCGGGAGAGAATGTCAGAGGGCCTCGACGCCCTCATCCAACCATGGCCGGAGGACCGTCTGCTTTATGTGTTTCCGCCGTGGGTGTTAATCGGTCGGGTTCTGCAGCGCATAGAGCTTCACAGAGGCCCGGTGATTGTAATCGCCCCAGACTGGCCAAGGCGGCCGTGGTATGCGGATCTCATCAGGCTCCTGGGAGACAAGCCTTGGAAGCTGCCGGTTCGGCGGGACTTATTAGTTCAGGGACTGCTCCTGATGCCTCAGGTGGATCGATTCTCGCTTACGGCTTGGCTATTGAACGGGCAAGGTTGACGGCGAGAGGTTATTCGCCGGCGGTGGTGAATACGCTGTTGAGGGCTCGTAAGCGGTCGACTTCTTTGGCGTATGTCCGTGTTTGGCGAGTGTTCGAAGCTTGGTGTGCGGTCAACAAGGTTACAGCTTTGAGGGCTTCGGTTCCTCAGGTGCTGGCGTTTTTGCAGGAAGGGTATGATAAGGGGTTGGCAGCGGCCTCCCTGAAGGTGCAGTTGGCGGCTCTATCCTGCTACAGAGGTAAGGTAGGAGGAAGGGCGCTAGGAGGACATCCAGATGTCAAGCGGTTTTTGAGAGCGGTTGTGCTGTTGCGTCCCCCGTATCAGCGGATAGTTCCGCAGTGGGACTTGCCTTTGGTGCTGGAGGCGTTGGTGCGAGCGCCTTTTGAGCCCTTGGCGAGAGCATCCTTAAAGGATCTTACCTTGAAAGTGGTGTTTCTGGTGGCTATTTCGTCCGCCAGAAGGATTTCGGAGTTACAGGCTTTATCCTGTAGGGAGCCCTTTCTGGTTTTTAGTGAGTCCAAGGTGGTTTTGAGACCAGTACCGTCTTTTTTGCCCAAGGTGGTTTCGCCGTTTCATGTAAATCAGGTGGTGTCTCTGCCGGTGTTTGTGGAAGGCGGGGGTGCTACCGTTGATAGGCAGTTGCATAGATTGGACATTCGGAGAGCTTTGAGGAGGTATTTGAAAGCTACTGCTTCGTTTCGGCGTTCAGATAGACTGTTTGTGTTGTTTGGGGGTCCGAACAAAGGGCAAGCTGCGTCGAAAGCTTCAATTGCTCGGTGGATTAAAGAGGCGATTGCGTCCGCATATATTTTGAAAGGTAAACCTGTTCCAGAGGGTTTACAGGCTCATTCGACTAGAGCGCAGGCTACGTCGTGGGCGGAATATGGTTTGGTTCCCGCAGTGGAAATTTGTAAGGCGCCTACTTGGTCTTCCTTGCATTCTTTTGTTAGACATTACCGCCTTGATGTGCAGGCGGAGAGGGATGCCTTCTTTGGATCAACGGTGCTTCAGGCGGGGCTGGCGGGTCCCTCCCGTTGATTCTTTGCACTGCTCTGTTACATCCCCAAAGGTTCAGGACTAGCCTGGAGGGACACTAAGGAAGGTGAAATTAGACTTACCTGCTAATTGTTGTTCCTTTAGGAACTCCAGGCTAGTCCTGTATCCCTCCCAAAGGTTTAAGTGGCTTAGCGCCTGAAGCAGCGGATGTGTGACAGGTAAGCGTGTCGGGTGATGTTACCGCGCTGGGTCCATGAAAGGAGGAATTCTTCTTAGGAGAGTGGATGGGGATCCTCTTTCTTTTTTCTGTCAGGAAATGGGGATCTCAGCATATTACCTGATAAGAGAACTAAATTGGGCGAACACTTAACAGTTACATGACAGTTTAATTGCTAATGATTATACTACTTAATTGTTGCTCTGGTGAGTTTGCTTTGTCAATAGGTTACTGATGTCAGGAGGCGGATCCGGGGTACTTATACCAGGTGACATCACAAAAGTGACGTTTCTCAGTCTCCAAGCTGCTAGAGGAGGAGCAAGAACCCAAAGGTTCAGGACTAGCCTGGAGTTCCTAAAGGAACAACAATTAGCAGGGTAAGTCTAATTTCACCTTATATGGGTAAAATATTTTGAAAATTGTCCTTGTAACTTCTTTGATGCACAGTTGAGTTAAAAAATATAATTTAGTGTTACATTTTGCTTGGGGAGGGGGAGGGGTATTCTGGTATTTAGGCTTTTAGGTAGAAAGCTGAAATCCGGAACTTCCAAGGTAGAAATGCTGCCCATTTCATGTGCAGGACCCAAGAGGCAGGCAGAACTCTGGAGTCTCATGCATGGATGAGACAATAGTGTAGGGAAAAGGATTCTAAATTTGTTAGAAACTAGGCAACAATCTAGGGAAGGGAGGTGGTTATTCCGAAAGGATGAACTCCACCTTAACCAGAGTGGAACCAGGCTGCTGGCATTTACCTTTAAAAAGGAGATAGAGTAGCTTTTAAACTAGATAATGAGGGAAAGACGACAGTCACCTAAGAGTGCTGTAGGGGCAATGAGAAAAGCTACACAGGTCACTGCTTAGAGGAACACTTTTGGAAGTCAGCTATACAAAATACAGTTAGCTTTATTTGATATACCGCCTATTATAAATAATATCTAGATGGTTAACAATTGAAAAGTTAAAATAAAACAAAGGATTAAAAAGGTATGATAAAGACAAGACAACCGGGAAGGAAGGGGGGAGGCCTAGGTTACAAAATTAGCAGCATATTCATAAACACAAGCCACAAGAGGAAAAGGGGAGAGGTAATGCATAGCACAGGACAAATGTGAATAAGCTCATTTGCTGAGTCGCGACCATGGGCACGCCAGATAAAGGAAGTGATATCAACAATTATGGGAAGTTTGCAGATGGAAAAGCTTGAGTGAAAAAGTAGCTTTTAAGAAGAGATTTGAAAGAGGTGAATGGAAGTTGACATTGAAGGTCAAGAGGGAGATCGAGCAGGAAGCCGGAGCAGAGGGGCAGCGGCGGGAACAGCAGCCATCTTCGGCGTCTTGCCCAATCGGGGCAGGCGTCTGCATATAAGGAGAAGTGCCATCGGGCGTGCCCGCGCCTGGCGGGCCCACGCCTGAGGGCCTCGCCAGAGGGCCCTTTGGCGTGGCCCTTAGGCAGGGCCTCCAACTCAACCAACACCCTCTCAAGATCGGAAGCCTGAAGGACACAGACCCCCAGTCACATCGAACTACCTCGCCCTGCCAAACCACAACAGGACCTGAACATCACCTATCTATGGCTAGAGCACTGTTTCAAGACACTGGTCAGGTATTTAGCATAGAATTGTAACTAAATGCTAAATAGCTAGGACGTAAGTAATATTTCCAGCCTATATATCAAGCTCTGCTAAGCTGCCACTCACTAATAAACCTAGTAAGAACAACACTCTTTCTCCAGGACAAAGCAGGAAGTCATTCCTTACATATGGGTGACGTCGGCGCCGACGGAGCCCTCGTGCGGAGCATTTCCCCAGCTTTCAAAGAAAGCCTTTGGGAATTGCAGCGCGCATGCGCGGTCCCCTTCCCACCCAAGGGTGCCATCTTGCTCAGTCTTCTTTTTTCCGCGGAGCCCGACGGACGTGGTTCGTTTTTCCCCGAGGAAAAAGTTGATTTTCCCTATTTTTCTCTTTTTTCTCCGGTTCGACGCCGGATCCTTTTCTCGCTCGGACCGATACGTCGGTATCGAGTCCTTTTCTCTCTTTTTTCGTTTTTTGTCCTTTGTGACTGGCGTTCGCGCCTTTTTTCTTTTTTCCCTGGCAGCCCGGTCTTTTGACCTAGCAGGGGTCCTTTTTCCCCCGATGGCTACCAGCGGGTTTAAGAAGTGTGATCGGTGTAAGAAACTTATGTCTCTTACCGACACACACGACTGCTGCCTCCGTTGCCTCGGACCCGATCATGACCCGATGATCTGTGGTCCATGTGGCAAAATGTCCTCGAAGGCCTTGAGGAGTCGGCAGCACCAGAAGGATCGAATTTTTTCTGACTCCGCGTCCGGCCAGGCCCGGACCTCGTCAGAGGCCTCGACGTCTCGGGACTCCGGACCCGAGCAGCATCGGGGTTCCTCTGAGCGGGGGTCTCCTTCGCGGGAAAATCGCAGGAAGAAGAAACCCGCGAGGGCGGCGTCTGTGGACGCTCCTGGTTCCTTGAGGGCCAGGTCGCATAGCCCCGATAGCCGTCCCGGGTCTTCGGAGTCGGAGAGGCCTGCCAAGCATCCTCGTGTCGAGATGGAGTCTCCTGGACACGTAAGTGCTGTTGTCCTCGTGGACTCTCCTCCGAGGGAGCCGACGTCGGGCCCGATGCTGTCGGGGCCCGAGTCGGGGGCTGCTGGGTCTCCTGAGCTCGGACTCAGGTTGACGGCCTTGGAGAGCAGCTTTGCTGCCTTCATGGAACAGCAGCGGGCATTGATTGCCGGTCTCACCGGTGCATCTGCCCCGACCACCGGGACCTCGACGTCCATGTTGACCCCGGAGGCCGAGCCAATCCTCGAGTCCATGCGGGCTCAAGTACCCTCGGCGTCGGGGCGGAGGGCATCGGTGCCCGCCCGACCGGAGCCACTCAATTCCTCCTCCGAGGAGTCGGGCTGGGAGACGGAGGACGAAGAGTCACCCGACACCCATCGGACTCGGTGTGTCCCATAGGACTCGCCCAAGTCCGAGCCTCGGAGACGATCCCCACCGGAGGATACCCGGTTCTCGGACTTCGTGCTGGATATGGCCAAGGCCCTCCAGTATGACTCTCCCCCGAAGGAGGCCTTTACTGTCCCGGTTCCTCCGATGCTGGAGCGGCTGCTCTTCCGCATGTGGGAGACCCCGGCCTCGACGCCGGTGTTAAGCAAGTGGGTCGATTCCATCTATCGAGTCCGCAAGAGCCCCGGGTTCCAAAAGGCACAGTTACCGCACCACTCCATGGTTGTGGAATCGGCCATGCATCGACTGAAAAGTCAGAAGATGCACTCCTCAGTGCCTCCCGGCCAGGAGGCCCGGAACCTGGATGCCCTCGGTAAGAAGTGCTTCCAGGGCTCTATGCTTGCTTGCCGTGTCCAGATTTACCAGCTCTACATGGGCATGTACCTCCGAGACCTGGCAAAGGAGATTGCCGGGTTCTCTGCTGGTCTCTCCGAGGAACCTTTGCAGAGGTTCCAGGCCTTGTCCACCGGTATTCGAGAGTGCTCGAAGTTTATCTCTCGAGCAGCATACGATGGCTTCGAGGCTTCGGCCCGAGTAGCCGGGGCCGGCATCGGTGCCCGCCGACAGGCTTGGCTACAGTCATCTGACCTCGAGCCATGGGTCCAGGACAAGTTGGTCGATGTCCCCTGCCGAGGTGAAAACCTCTTTGGCAAGCCCATGGCTGAAAAGGCTGCAGAACTCGAGACCGAGACTCTGACCAGGACTAGGCTTTCCAGGAAAACCTCTGCCCCTTCTCAGAAGAAGGAGGGCTCAGGAAAAAAGACCTTTTACCCGAGGAAGTCATCTGCCTATAAACAATACCCTCATTATCAGGCCTCTGCAGCTCCCCAACAGGGTCAGCAGGCCAAGGGGCAGGGTCAAGGGCCCCGTAGGCAGAAGGCCCCCAAGCCACCAACACTGGCCCCTGCTCAGCAGGGTGGGGTTTTTTGACTCAAACAGCATAGCCTCTTCTCCTCAGCTGGCTTCTCTCAGCACGGGAGGCCGGCTGACCCACTTTGCCCACAGGTGGTCAGCCATCACATCAGATAGCCCTTTTGGACTATATGAAGAACCCAGGTATCTTCTCCATTTTCACCAGGTACCTCCCTCCTATTTTCCAGGGGAGCCTCCAAGACCCCCTCTGCACAGGGACCTACTCCTTCAGGAGTTAGTAGGTCTGCTAAAGGATCAGGCTGTGGAACTGGTGCCCCACCACCTGAGAGGTCAAGGTTTTTATTCAAGATACTTTCTGGTACCAAAAAGAACAGGAGGCCTCAGACCCATCCTAGACTTGCGAAACCTCAACAAGTTCCTGGAGAGGGAAAAGTTCAAGATGCTTACCCTTGGAATCCTGCTGCCCTACCTCCAGCAGGGAGACTGGCTATGCTCCTTGCATCTAAAGGATGTGTATACTCACATCCTTATTCATCCAGACCACAGACAATATCTCAGGTTTGTTGTGGGAGGAAACCACTATCAGTACAGAGTACTACCCTTTGACCTGTCCTCCACTCCCAGGGTGTTCACCAAGTGCCTGGCAGTGGTGGCGGCCTACCTGAGACTTCAGGGTCTTTTTGTGTTTCCGTACCTGGACGACTGGCTCATAAGGGGCCAATCTTCCCAGGAGGCCAACCAGGCCACCCTTCGCACTGTGGCTCTGCTTCAGCACTTGGGGTTTGTCATAAACTTTGCAAAGTCCACTTTGCTCCCGTCCCAGAACTTAGAGTTCATAGGGGCCAGGCTAGACACTCTTCAAGCAAAGGCTTTTCT
This sequence comes from Ichthyophis bannanicus, assembly GCA_033557465.1. NCBI lineage: Eukaryota > Metazoa > Chordata > Amphibia > Gymnophiona > Ichthyophiidae > Ichthyophis > Ichthyophis bannanicus. Next base: position 71,507,777 of record CM066034.1, read on the forward strand.
GCCTCTGGACAGGGCCCACAGGCTAATGGATCTGGCCAGCCAGTTTCGCAGCAATTCCCTGGTCTCTGCCAGGCAATTCCTGAGACTACTCGGCCATATGGCTTCCACGGTTCATGTAACCCCCAATGCCCGCCTGCACATGCGGCCTGCTCAGTGGAGCCTTCGCATTCAGTGGCATCAAGCCACGGGGAGCCTAGCGGACTCAGTAAAGATATCCGACCTCCTGGTCTGCTCTCTCCAATGGTGACTTCATCTTCCGAATCTGGTTTTTCAATCCCCTCCGCATACTCAAGTGCTGACAACAGATGCTCCTCTTCTCGGTTGGGGAGCACATTGCCAAGGGACATGTACTCAGGGTCTCTGGAGCTCTTGGGAGGCTACTCAACAGATAAACTTCCTGGAGCTACGGGCGATACGCCTAGCTCTGAGAGCCTTCTCCCACCTCGCCTCTCACCAGTCTGTACTGGTCCAGACGGACAATCAGGTTGCCATGTTCTATGTAAACAAACAAGGAACAGGCTCCTTCCTTCTTTGTCAGGAGGCACAACGCCTGTGCTCTTGGGCTGTCCATCACGGAATCCTTCTTAAGGCTGTCTACCTCCCAGGTCAGGAAAATTGCCTGGCGGACAGACTGAGCAGGATCCTCCAACCACATGAATGGAGATTGAACCCATTAGTGGTTCAGCAGGTCTTTCTCAAGTGGGGACTCCCCACCATGGATCTTTTCGCCAGTCCTCTGAACCGGCAACTCCCGAGATTTTGCTCCAGACAGCCGCATCCTCTCAGAGTAGCACCGGATGCGTTTCTGATCTCGTGGTCCACAGGCCTACTGTATGCGTTTCCTCCCACACCATTAGTGTCCAGAACGCTCTTCAAAGTCCTCAAGGACGGGGCTTCTTGATTCTCATAGCCCCCAGGTGGCCGAGGCAACCGTGCTTCCCGCTTCTGCTACAGCTGGCGGTGGACACACCTATTCCTCTGGGGTTTCAACACGATCTCCTGTCTCAGGATCAGGGGACTCTCTTGCACCCCAACCTCCAGTCCCTTCATCTGATAGCCTGGCTGCTGAAAGGGTAGTCCTAGCTCCCCTTCTACTGCCTCGAGAGGTGGAAGATGTAGTCTTGGCCTCTCGGCGTCAATCCACCAGGAAATCCTACGCTCTTAAGTGGCGTAGATTCTCCGCATGGTGTGCTCAGCATAGCGAGAATCCCTTCTCGTGCTTGGTAGCGGTAGTATTGCAATATTTGCTCTACCTCTCCAATCTGGGCCTTAAGTCTAACTCTGTCAGAGTTCACCTTAGTGCTCTCTCAGCACACCACTCGCCGGTGGACGGCAGGCCTCTTTCCAACCACCCTTTGGTGGCTCGTTTCCTCAGAGGCCTCCTTCTACTTAAGCCTCCTTTGCGTCCACCGGCCCCTGTGTGGGATCTGAATGTGGTCTTGCAGCGGCTTACTTGTCCGCCTTTTGAACCTATGGCTACCTGCCCTCTCCGTTTTCTCTCCTGGAAAACTTTATTTCTGGTAGCTCTCAGCTCTGCTAGGCGAGTGAGTGAACTGCAGGCACTAGTGTCTGATCCTCCTTACACTAGGTTCTACAGGAATAGGGTAGTCTTACGGACTCACCCTAAGTTTCTTCCTAAAGTTGTCTCACCTTTTCACCTCAATCAGGAGGTGGTTCTTCCGACCTTCTTTCCCAGGCCGCATGCCAACCGGGCTGAGATGGTCTTGCATACCCTGGACTGTAGGAGGGCGTTATCCTTCTACCTTGACCGTACGCGGAGCATCAGAAGGCTGTTCAGCTTTTCGTTTCTTTTGACCCCAATAAGTTGGGGCTCCCTGTCTCCAAGCGTACGTTGTCCATATGGGTCGCTGACTGTATCGCCTGGGCTTATGGGGCAGCCGGCCTCTCGTTGGAGGGTCGAGTCACGGCTCATCGTGTCAGGGCGAAGGCTGCGTCAGTGGCTCATCTCCGCTCTGTTTCATTGGCAGACATCTGCCGGGCCGCTACTTGGTCTTCAAGCCAGACATTTGCGGCCCATTACTGCCTTGAGAGGGAGTCCCGCAGGGACAGTGCTTTCGGACAGGCAGTACTCCATAATCTCTTTGAGGTTTAGGCAACTCCTACCCTCCGGCCCTGGTGTTGGGCTACCGGTCGGGGGCATTCTCAGAGAAGATTCCTTCCTTCTGTGCTGACGAGCTTGAGGGAGCTCATTTTTCCGCTTGGGGTCTCCGGTAGCCTTAAGCTGGGGAGTCCCATATGTGAGGACTGACTTCCTGCTTGGTCCTGGAGAAAGAGTAGTTACTCACCTGTAACAGGTGTTCTCCAGGAGCAGCAGGAATCAGTCCTCACAACCCTCCCTTCTCCCCTTGGAGTTGCAGTCATATGATTTATTTTTGCTAATTGTTTGCTGTCTTTTAGCTATGTCATCAGACTGAGCAAGATGGCACCCTTGGGCGGGAAGGGGACCGCGCATGCGCACTGCAATTCCCAATGGCTTTCTTTGAAAGCTGGGGAAATGCTCCGCACGAGGGCTCCGTCGGCGCCGACGTCACCCATATGTGAGGACTGATTCCTGCTGCTCCTGGAGAACACCTGTTACAGGTGAGTAACTACTCTATGCCTGGTTAGGTATTTAGCATATAATTGTACCTAAATGCTTACATGACTAGGACATGAGTAATATTTCCAGCATATAGCAAACCCTGTTAACCCTTTGAAGGCCTACTTTAAATTTTTAATACACATTCTGCAGCCGGGTTAATTTTTGCATATTTCAGGAAATTGTACCCGTCTTATTCGATATGTTCTAATAGTGACTTTCCTTCTGCTATGGTCATGTAGTATATTCCATTTGATAGGAATATTTAGTCAGAATTTTGGACCCCGAGAGTTTTGGGCTCGGCATGGAAAGGGTTAAGCTACCACTCACTGATAGACCTAGTAAGAAGAACACTCTGTACCTGAAGAAGTATATCAAGATCAACTAGAATTGTCAAATGTACTGACTTCAATGCTAGAATTCATACCAAATATATCGATCTTCCCTCAATCACGACTGTTATCTGTATTCAGCCTAACTATACAGTATAATTCTGTCCCAGAAAAGCAGTACGCCAAGACTTGTGATAAGGAAGCTTATCATAGCTCAGGAAGGAGCTATAGAAAAGGTGAAGTGACTCTGAACAAGCAACCTGTCAGTTCTGGTAGAAATAAGAAAACAGAATTTTCCCATAAAAGACTACCAGTCCCAGAATGCACCAGGTTTCCAACAGCCATTAGAGGAGCTGAAGTGGGGAAACGTGTGTTCAATCAGGAGGGCTATGAGGTAATCCCTAAGCACTCATCTCAAAGGGCAGGGCCTGATTCAGCACAGCTGCGCTGTGTTAGGGAGGAGCACTCATCTAGGCAGAATAAGAGTAGAGTTTATTCTACAGATGACCATCTTCATGATCACCTTGGATATCCAGAGAAGGATCATCAGTTTCATCTGAAGGATCATCAGAAGCAGAAGCCAAACCGGACGGACAGAGAGGGAAAGAGACCCTCTGGAAGAAAGAGGAGAAAAGCCTTTGAGAGGTATAGAAGAGTCCAAAGCAGTACGTATACTGGGAGGTATTCCAAGGGCCAGCATACACCATTGGACTGGGGGAGACCAGAGGAATGGTGCTGCAGAGCTAGGAATCTCCAGACGCTACCTGTGAAGGAGACGGCTGCACGTGGAAGGGACCCTAAGACCCGTGCCAGAAGGTATGTGAAGAGAGATCCAGTGTCCAGGGATCTGGATTGGAAGGCTGGACATAAGAACTGGACTACATACTGGCCAGGCTATATAGAGAGAAACTCTAACAGCAATGGAAGCTCAGGTATGAACACTGATCTATGCCCTAGCTATAACCTTGAAAGACAGCAGGGAAACAAGTATTCTCCTGAAAGTGCTCCATTGAGAGATTCATCTGTGCCAATCCATGATATTGAACCCATGCTTGTTGAACAAGGGGGAATAATAGCAGATGAAGATCCTATTTATATGGACTGCTCTCTATCTAAACTCCGTTGGTAACTTTCTGTTATAAAGTACAGCAGCCATCACAAAGAAATATAAACTTGTTCTTTAATCTACTCAGAAAAGCTCCTGAAGCAGGATTTGACCCACACAGTGGAAGGCAAGCCAGCTAAGGGGTTTCAGCTGGTAACTGCTAGCAATCGAGCCTCACCTAATTGCTTGTGAGCTAGGAGAGAATCACTTCTGAATCTGTGTGGGAAGTAATCAGAAGTTAACCTGAAAAGAACAGTTTGTTTCTTGCTTTGTGGCTTTTCATTTGTTGTTTTCCTGATTTTGACTTTGTTTTTCCAAGTTAACACTGAAAGCAAGTTATCTGATTTATGTGCTACCAAGCATATCTGTGTTGGGAGAAATAACCCCATAAATAAATATCTTATTGGCTTTACCCAAGAGCACAACTAAATTATTGTCAGCAGCTGTGTCTGGTGTGAATGAACTACATTGCCCACAATACCTTGCAAATCATATAGATATATGCACTTGACAAGACTGTGAAGATTCTCACCCAGGCAGCCGTTTGACAGACTTAACCTCCACATTCCACCTCAGACACCGCCCGCTGAGTCACCATGGCACTATCCACCTCAACCACACATGCCTAGACCCTGGCCAGTTGCTACATGATAATTGCTCTAGTACATGGCACCCAAGCCCTCACTTCCTATCATAACCCCATTCCAATACTACACGGCTCATGGAGGAGAGACTATGAACGCCCTCACCAACAAACAGTTCAACTGGGGCACATGCCTTACCCCCACCTCATCTATATTGCCCTCCAGGAGTCCAAACCCCACCAACAAGAACAATGCACTCTCCCCTGGGACCTTAAGTGTGCCCTAATAAACGCACGTTCTATACGACAAAAATGGCTGGCAGTAGTTGACATGTTGATCTCCCTCGATCTTGACATCTTGTGCATCACTGAGACCTGGTTGGCAGCCTCAGACACCGTCCTCCTTCACCAATTTGTCCCACCCAATTTCTCTGTCCATTCATGTCACAGGACTGATAGAAGAGGAGGAGGAGCAATTATCTTAACCAAGATCGATCTACACTTTCAGCTGATTGCCTCCAGCAGCACCCCATCCCTTGATTCCATCACCATAGCAAATAAACATAGCACCATTAACCTGCTCTATCGGGCACCGTCCCCATCCCCAGATGACCTAGCCACAATAATCGACCTTGCTTGCAACCCCATAAATCCATGCACAGCAAACTGGATGTTAGGGGATTTCAACCTCCCTGCCCTCCAGGACACTCACACCAAGGCCTTCCTCGATGCCCTAGAAGTGCTAGGATACACTCAACTGATTAACTCCCCAACTCACGTCAAGGGAAACACGCTTGACATGATATTCGCACCACCAGCATCTCTCAGCTCCACCCACAACCTCAACCTCACCATAAGTCCAGTACCATAGTCCGATCACAGCCTGATTAGCTTCTCGATGCCAGTACGTTCTGATCCCACCACCACCCAGCCTTCAGACAAACCTAATACTTCAGCACCTAAACGTTTCCGTCCATTTAACAAAGATGAGATCCTGGAAAAAGCACACCCTCTTCTTGACTCGCCCGAACAGAGCCTTGACGAAATGATTGCCGCTTGGAACTTGCATCTAGATGCCAGAATAGACCCACCCACTATCACCAAAGTACCCCACAGGAGGACAAAAGCACCCTGGTACTCACCTGAGCTAAGAAAATCTCTCCTACAGCTTAGACGGTTGGAAAGACGTTGGCGGCGCTCGAGATCAACTGAGAATCATGAAGCTTATACCACTCACCTAGCCGAACACCGATCAGCAGTCTCATCCAGAATGAAGCAATACTACGCTAAAAGACTACACCGCTAAACCACATGAACTTTTCAGCCTTGTCAGATCATTAGCTAGGGAACCTTCCCCCGACCAACCTAACCATCCGGACCCCCAAGAATATGCAGAATACCTCCGAGCCAAAGCGAGTCAAGCCAGCATACCCCCTAACACCTGCGCTCCAGATGCCGCACCCGAGCTGATCCCATCTACTGCCTTAACTGATGTCCAACAAACGATCACCTCCTTCACAACTCCAACCGATAGAGAACTCCAGGACATAATCAAAAGCATAAACACCACCACAGCACCGAATAACCCATGCCCAGCACACTGGATAAAAACACTACGGGCCGACCTTAGCCCATTCCTTACCAAACTTATAAAAGTATTCTTCCTTACTGGATCATTCCCTAACAGCCTGAAACAAACATCAATCAGACCACTGCTCAAAAATAACAAACTGGACCCTGCTAAGATGGACTCCTACAGGCCTATCTCGAGCATCCCGTTCCTAGCCAAAATCATGGAAAAAATAGTGCAACGCCAACTGGACCACCATATTGAGAACAATGCACCCCTGGACCCCTGCCAGCATGGGTTCCGTGAGTCACACGGTGTGGAAACTCTTCTGACCACATTACTCAGTACCCTTACCATAGGTATTGACAATATCAAACAAGCCTTTGCTCTCATATTCTTAGACATTGCAGCTGCCTTTGACTCTGTCAGTCATGATCTACTTCTTTCCCGCCTCGCCGAGAAGGGAGTATGCGACACCGCGCTGTCGTGGTGTACCTCATATCTGAGTGACAGATGGCAAAATGTCCGCTCTGGCCCTTCCAGATCAGCACCTTTCCCGCAAGCGAAGGGCGTTCCACAAGGATCATCACTTTCAGCCCTCCTTTTCAATGTCTACATGCAACCCATCTGCACTCTCATCAGATCCTTTAACATCAATTGCCTAATATACGCTGATGACGTCCTGATGTACACACCGATATCAACTGAACATCCAGACCTCTCCAACCTGTCTGCATGCTTCGATACAGCCACGGACTGGCTACACACTCAAAAGCTTAAAATAAATTTCAAAAAGACAGAAGTCATCTTCATTTGCAGAAACCAAGCATTCACCCCTCCCACATCACTGAAGGTACGCGATGCAGAACTCCTCACCAAGCCTACAATATGATACCTCGGTATCATGCTTGATCAACATCTCAACATGAACGCCCAGATATCCAACATGGTAAAGGCAGTATACCATAAAATTTGAACACTGCGCCACATGAGACACTTGCTAGACCTGAAAGACTTCAGAACAGTCTTTCAAACACTAGTAATGCCTCATTTTGACAACACTAATTCCATACTGCATGGACTTCCAAAGAGCACCTTGCATACTTTGCAGCTAGCAATGAACGCTGCAGCCAGAACTCTTCATGGAGTTCTAGAAGGGACCATATTACCCCAATACTAACACATCTGCACTGGTTCCCTGTCCATTGTAGGATTTCCTTCAAGATCCTAACAATGACCTTCAAGGCCATCAATAAATACACGGCCACCTCCCTCTCTGACCTTGTCCAGACCACGCCTCCCAACAGGATAAGGAGATCCGCTGCTACTAATACCCTCATTCTCCCCAAAGCAATCACTAAATGTTCCAAGACTACGAGGAACCGCGCATTTGCTCTCTACGCACCTTCCTGCTGGAATGCTCTTCCACCCAACATCCGAGCCATCAACAACCTTCCCCAGTTTAGGAAAGCGCTGAAACATCACCTGTTCCTCCAGTACTTTTCCAACTGTGGTGAGGAAACCACTGCTGAACCTAGAAATACACAGGAAAATGAGTCCTGTCACTTTAAGGCAGAATGTATCAAGGGTTTCCCTAGTAACCAACCTAAGCCCCGCCCACAGCAGCACGTCAGGAAGAAGCTTGACCCTAGTCACATGTGCTGGGAGCAAGGTGTGGCTCAGGAGGAAGGAAAGTTTAAAAAGCTGATATGCAGTAACACAGAGAGAAGAATGAGAAGTGGTAAGAAGGTGCCACTCTTGAGACGGAGAAGCAGCAAGGGAAGAGAAGGACAAGGAGAAAGACAAGGAGCATGGAGAGCAAGTGAGAGAGTGCTTGCAGAGCATGAAAGGCAGAGTGTAAGAAACACTGGAAGCCGAAGAGAGAAGCTTGATGAGAGATTGCCAAGCCCAGCTGAGGGAGCAAGGAACGAGAGGCTGGTGCAAGCAAACGAAGGTGCTGCAGCTGAGAGACAGCATGACTGGCTTGCAGAGCAGAGAGAGTTTCTAAATACCTCAGAATCAAGGCAAGTGTGTCCTTCTCAATTTCTAGACAGGAAATACCCACGAGAATTAGCTCTAGAAGGGAAAGCTAATTCTAGTTATAGACAAAGTCCCAGGATAAAGGGAGACAGTTTATCCAAGCACCAAGTAGCTCTCTTAACAGAAGAGCTACTGCAAAAGCAGGCTCTACTTAAGAAGTTAAATGAATTAATAGAGAAAGAAAATAGCCAGCTCTCTGTTCAGATACCTTTTGATGTAAGTGAGAGAGATAGTGTAGAGGAAATGGACATAACAAGTGTGGAGAACAGTACCATGGATTTACAATGTGCTATATGTCAGGTCTCTGATGTGGAAGAGTCCTAGAGAGCAATTGTATGTATGCCGTGCTTAGGAAGCAGTCTAATGCTGAAGACGTCACAACTGAAAGAAACAGCTGAGTTCAACTGATAAGGTTGAGAGCTGGATGTAACTGTTCAAGGGACATTTAAAAAGTTTATTTTGCTGCCAGAAGTTTGTTCCTGCAAAGGAGAAAACATTTAAAAGCTTAAAAGTTTTGGAAAGTGACAATTGTTGAGTTACAAGCAAAAGCTGTGCCTGTTTCTTTGAAGTTTGGAATAGAAAGCAAGTTGTTCCTGATTTCTTTTTGAAGCTGTACTGTGGATTAAAAACCTCCTTTATATAATTTACCCCTCGCGTCCTGTGTATGAAGGAACCCCTGAATACATTGAATAAATTTCTCTGTCTTACGCCTGAACCCTCGAGTCACAACTCCTTGCTTTAATATAGGACTACAATTCCCAGCAGCCCTCCTGGCAGCCATTTTGAGGGAATCTTATTTTAAAGCCAAAAGGCGACCTCACCTGCTACCAGTTACCTACCTGGCCAGGCGGGGGCGACACAACCCAAATGACATCTCGCAGCCACTACCCCCACATGGCCAACCAAAACCGCCTTAATCCCCCGCCTACAACACCACTCTAATCACCACTTCCTCTGATACCCGACCCAGCCTACATAACGATTTGCCAGCCAAAATTTCCTTGCTGTATGTTCTGTACATATTGATGAGATGCATGCAGAATCTCGACTACCTACTTGTAAATAGTTTTTACCTGTTAACCCTGTTCAAGCACCCTGTTTATTGTAAGTTCATTGTTCAAGCACCCTGTTTATTGTAAGTGCATTGTAGTCCTCTACACTGCACAAATATGTTCCCTGTGAACCGCGCTGAAGGTGAATAGTGCGGTATAGAAAAAACAATAAATAAAAAATAAATAAAATAAATAAATAAAATATAAAATATAGTAGGAGCAGCAACCCTATAAGAAGAGGAGCGGGCAGGAGAAGATCCGGCAGAAATTAGAGATAACTAGAAGATGCTATGTGGTTGAACGAAGGATGCATGGAGGCATATAGGGAATCAAGAACTTATAGAGAAAAGGGGGATTACCAGAGTGAAGAGCATAAAAAGTGAGAATAATGTTTATATTTGATATGGTAGTTGATGAGAAGTCAGTGTTCGGTGATGAAAAAAGGAACAACACTGTCAGACTTCCTGGCGCTGAGAAGAAGTTTGATAGCAACTCCATCCTACAAGGACTACCTAAGACCACCCTCACTCCCTACAGATGGCCCAAAACACAGATGCACGTCTCATTGCTGGAGCAACCAGGCATTCCCACATCTCGCCCATATTGAAATTCCTAAGATCATTGTCCTCACACACAGAGCTCTTTTCAACACTACGGCAGGACAGCTACAACTAATCAAACTTCAACTAATCAAGCGCCCCAACAACAGCAGATTCCGGCACCAAAACACAGCAAATCTCCTCCCTCTTCCTGCACAGAGCTCCAAGAAACCTCAACGCACCTGCACAAGAGCCTTCCAATTCTACGCCCCTACCAACTGGAACAAACTACCCCCCACCTTACATCCCTCCAATCCCACACCCTCTTCAAAAAACACCTCAAGATCTTTCTTTTCGAAGAACACTTCAACGCATCCACTGCCACAAATCCCCCACAAGAGCACACCCTGCTCCTCATCACCACTTCCACCACTCATGCCCCTAACCCCCTGCACCACCCCTCACCATTACCCCCCATCCCCCCCACTCTCCTTCACAGAGCTCTTCCCCCAAGTAGGCAAACTCAACGCCTCACCACATAGGCTCCAGGCCATCTGTAAATAGTTATTTTTTGTACTTTAGTTCTTAAGTTCATCATAACACTGTATTATTTATACCAAAGTTACCTGTACATAGTTCGAACTGTTCCACGTAAACGTTCCTTCTTGTTCAATGTAAAATCGGTTAAATAAATAAAGATAGCAGTATTTTGGATTAACTGTAAACGCTGTATTTGGTATTGAGGGAGTCCAAGAAGAAGTGAGTTACCATAATCAAGGCTGGTAATGACCAGTGAAAGTATGAGTAGTCAAAAGGACTTGATAATGAAAAATTTTCTAATACAGCGAATCTGGCAAAGAATGAGGTAACATTTTTGGACAGTACGAGAGAGATATTGTGAGAACAAAAGATAGTAGTCAAAGGTTACACCAAGGATTTTGACAGAATCCTGGAGCAGGATAGAGATGCCATGTATTGATGAGAGTACAGAAAGAGAAGGAGAACTGTCATTGAAAAAGAGCATAGCTGCAGTTTTTGTGGTAGTAAGTTTAAGGTCATTAGAAGCTAACCCATCAGTGATTCTATTTTTGGGATATAGTGGAGAGCAATGCAGGAGAACGGGTGGGGAAATGAAAGAAGAGCTGAACATCATCGGCATATATGAAAGAGTTTGAATCAAAAGGTCCATAGGGGCAAGAAAAATATTAAAGAGGATAGGACCCAGTACTGAACCCTGAGGGACACCACGGTGAATGATATGAGGGGCAGAAAGTAAGGAAGACCAGGAAGCTCTGAAAGTGTGATCTTGTAAATAAGAACAGAACCAGTCCAGAGCAGAATCAGAGATACTGAAAGAATTAAGCTGTGATAGAAGAAGAGTGGTTAACCAAGTCAAAAGTGGCAGTAAGATCAAGGGATACGAGAAGGACTTTGTAATTAGAATCGAGGGAAGGGTGGACAAAGTCAGTAATGGCCAAAAGGGAATGTTTAGTGGACAAATTTGGGCAAAAACCATTTTGAGCTGGATGAAGCACATTCGTTTTAGAAATGTAATCCTGAAGTTGCTGAGCTACCAATCTCTCCACCACTTTAGAGAGAAAGGATAGTAAAGAGATGGGTCTGTAGTTAAGGGAGTTAAGTGAAATAGAAATGCCAAGCTTAAGAATAGGAAGAATAGTTGTCTGTTTCCAGAAGAAAGGGAATGTACTCGATAAAAAGGAAACCGATATGATGGAATACAACTGAGGCAGAAAAGAGTCACTGACTAACTTGAAAAGATGGGATGGCATTGGATCAGTTTTATTTATTTAGCAACTTTTTTTATTCCGCTGTATCTACTAGTCACAGCAGTTTAAATGGAACAAAAGAACAAGTAACATACATCGAACATGCAAATGCAATGTGTGCCTTCGAGTCAGTCCTGACTCCTGGCGACCCAGAAGCTCCTGGGTTTTCTTGGCAGTGTCACCGGAAGTAGATTGCCAGGCCTTTCTTCCGAGGCAATGGAGGGTTAAGTGACTTGCCCAAGGCCACAAGGAGTGCTAGTGATAGGGAACAATAAATAACAACTGAGTGTAACATAACTATTTACATAGACCTGAATTGGTGCTGCGTGAAATACTGTACATATGAGGATGTGATGGGAGGGTGGCTAAGAGTCTGTGCTGAAGTGTTCTAAAAAGAGGGAGGTTTTTGGCTTGCACCAGAATTTGCCTAGGTCTGTGAGGACGCGTATTTCTGGGGGTTGGGAATTCCAAATGAGTGATGCATAGTAGGAGAAGGCTCTGTTAGTAGTGGTATTATTGGAGTGGATGAAAGAAACTGGAATCGAGAGGAGATTGTGGCCGGAGGGCTATGATAATCTCTTGTTGAGAGATTGCTGAAGAAGGGGGCGGAGGATGTCTGTGAGAGGTGGTGAATGGTTATGAATATGGTTAACGTGACTTTATATTTGATCCTCATGTGGATGGGCAGCCAGTGTAGTTGTTTCAGAGTTGGGGTGATGTGCTCTCGTGGGCTCATGCCTGTGATTATTTTGGCTGCAGAGTTTTGTGAAAGCTGTAAGGATAGTAAGGTAGTTTTAGAGAGACCCTGGTATATTATGTTTGCATAGTCCAGGATGGGGGTGATGAGTGATTGGCCAATGTATCTGAAGTCATTAGAGTCCAGCAGTGGGCGCAGGTGTCATAATGTTCTCATCTTAAAGTAGGCAGCTTTAGTAATCTGGTTAATGTGGTGGTGGAAACTGAGGTGGTGATCCAGGGTGATACCAAAATATTTTACATGTTGTTTGATGTGTAGGTTAAATTGGCCAGACTGATAGACTTTGGAGGAATGAAGGATGTGTGTTTGGATATGAGGAGTACTTCTATTTTGCTGGGGTTGATGTACATGTAGTATTTGTTGAGCCATTGGATGGTATCTTCTAGACATCTGCTGATCTTGGAGTAGTTCGGGTTGGTGGTGGAAAATGGGGTGTAGATCAGTATGTCATCTGTGTACAGATGATAGTGGATCTTATGATGTTTTATGAGTTTGCATAGGGGCTGGATGAAAATGTTGAACAGAAGTGATGATAATGCGGAACGTTGAGGTAATCCCTGTAGTAGTTGGAAAGGTTTGGAGGTTTCAATTCCAATTCTTACTTGTTGGAATCGGTTGGAGAGGTAAGATTAAAACTACTGTACTTTTGATACCGATTGAGTGGAGGTGAGAGCATAGCTGGGTATGGGAGACCAAATCGAAAGCTGCAGAGACATCAAGAAAAATGAGGATAAATCCTTGGGTAATTTTCTATGTACCTTTGATTAAGTTATCCAGGAGGAAAGTCAGAAGGGTTTTGGTGCTGTGAAATGGCCTGAATCCATGCTGGTACTCGTCGAGGGGGGCATGTGTGTCTATGAATTCTTGCAACTGAAGCTGCACTGCCTTTTCTATGATTTTGGCTAGGGAGGGAATGCTTGATATAGGTCTATAGGAGGCTGGGGCTGAGATGTCAGCTTTTTAGTAGGGGTCTGATGGAGGCTCGCTGGAGAGGAATTGGCATGTGGCAGAGTGAGAGGGATGCATGGACCAGGTGAAGAATGGTTGGGGCAAGGTCCAAGGTCATGTCTGGTCATCTTGATCCAAGAGAAGGGGCAGGGGTCAAGTGATGAGGTGGTGCAGTTAATGTTTGTTATAAAGTCAATAATCTTCCTGGTGCATAAGCACCTGAAGGTTGACCAGGTTTTTTTGTTTGGGGTGTTGGCATCTCAGAGACCTGGTGGAAGGAGAATAACCAATGGGACACTTATACCAGGGTACAAATTATATTGCTATGATAGGGTTGATCAAATTGGTGGAGGGCTTTATGTTTATGTCAAAGAGGGTATTGAGTCAAACAGAATAAAACTTTTGCAGGAAACAAAATACACTGTAGAATCTCTATGAATAGAAATTCCATGGAAGAAGGGGAAGGGAATGACAATGGAGACATACTACCATCTGCCTGACCAGAATGAACAGACAGATGGAGAAATGCTAACAGAAATTAGCATCCCCACTGGACCCCTGTCCAGTAAGTTGGTTAAAAATGGCTAGACAGGAGTTTGCACCAACAATATGCGTAATGATATGCTTCTCCTTCGACCAAGGATATATGCCAGCCAGACTGAAGATGGCCTCCATACGTCCATTATTGAAAAGCTCTAAACTAGACCCCGCTGAAGCCAACATACAGGCCTATTTCAAGCCTGCCCTTCCTTGCTAAAACAGTCAAAAAAGTTGTCCAACTACAATTACAGGACCACATTGATCTAAATGCACATCTGGACCCACACCAACACGGCTTCTGCTCTGGCCACGGAATAGAGACTCTGCTAACCTGTGAACAAGTGCAAAGTTATGCACCTAGGGAAGAACAACCCAAACTATGGTTACACGATGCAAGGTTCCACATTAGGAACCACCACCCAGGAAAAAGATTTAGGCATCATTGTGGATAACATGTTAAAACCCTCCGCCCAGTGTGCAGCGGTGGCCAAGAGAGCAAATAGAATGCTAGGTATCATAAGGAAAGGAATGGAAAATAAAACAAAGGATATTATAATGCCTCTGTATCGTTCCATGGTGCGACCGCACCTTTAATATTGTGTGCAATTCTGGTCGCCGTATCTTAAAAGGATATAGCATTATTAGAAAAGGTTCAGAGAAGAGCCACCAAAATGGTAAAGCGGATGGAAGAATACCCCTATGAAGAAAGGCTAAAAAGGTTAGGGCTCTTTAACCTGGAAAAAAGACGGCTGAGGGGAGATATGATAGAAGTCTATAAATTAATGAACGGAGTGGAACGGGTAAACGTAGATCGATTGTTTACGTTATCAGAATATAGCAAGACTAGGGGACATGCAATGAAGCTACAGGGTAAACTATTTAAGACTAATAAGAGAAAATATTTTTTCACTCAACGTGTAATTAAACTCTGGAATTTGTTACCGGAGGATGTAGTAAAGGCTATTAGTGTAGCTGGGTTTAAAAAAGGCTTGGACAAGTTTCTGGAGGAAAGGTCCATAAACCATTATTAAAAAGGGACCCAGGATATCAATGCTTGACTCAATACAAGCATTGTGGAACCTGTGTCTTTTGGGGAAACTGCTAGGTACGTATGACCTAGATTGGCCACTGTTGGAAACAGGATACTGGGCTTGATGGACCTTGGTCTGACCCAGTATGGCATATCTTATGTTCTTATGTAACCTCTCTCATCGACCCTCTTATGAAGGGCATAGACAGACCTAAGCCGGGATTCGTCATCATATTTCTGAATATCACCGCGGCTTTTGACACAATACCCCATGAAGTTCTAATTCAACGGCTACAGTCCATCATGTCAACAACTTAACCCTAAGCTGGCTTCGATCCTACCTGTCAGGCCATCAACAAATTGTGTGACTAAACTTCATCAGCTCAGACCCTTATCCACAAAAACAAGGAGTATCCCAGGGCTCACCACTATCTGTCCTATTGTTTAATATCTATATACAGCCAATCTGTGAAATCATAGGATCACATGATGTATTCTATCATCTATATGCAGATGACATCATGTTTTATGTACTCTTCTCCACCGAAACCCCAGACTACAAACCAATAGTGAAATGCTTCAATGCACTCTGGCTCTCCGAGCACTCCCTCACAATTAATTACAACAAAACTGAGGTACTTTTCTTAACAAAGGATCAGACTTTCTCTCCTCCAAAATCACTAAAAGTCAACAACACAGATCTTGTAGTCAAACCCAAGGTCCGCTATCTCAGCATAATTATTGATCAACACCTCACTCTGCAGGCGCACATAAACAACATAACAAGAACTATATACAACAAAATAAGGATGTTCCAGAGACTGAGACTATTTCTTGATACTAATGACTTTAGGACTGTCTTCCAGTCTATAATACTACCTCACCTGGATTTCTGCAATGCAATCCTCACCGGGGCCCCCAGAAATGCCCATATCACCCTCATCCTGAAGGAGCTAATCTGGTTACTATTACTAAGCAGGATAAAATATAAAACCCACAAGACAACATTTAAAATATACCATGGGTTATCCTCTCTCTACCTCCAATCCATCTTAAAGAAACCCCCTAATAATTGGCAAAGAAGAAGCACTGCTGAGTACCTACTTGCCCTCCCACCAGAACTTGCAAAATTTGGCCACTCAGCATAGGGACATGCACTGTCCTTATACGCTCCTGGACTATGGAACAACCTACCCGTAAATATTAGAATTACCACAGACGTCATGGACTTCAGAAAACTACTAAAAACACTTCTGTTCAAAGACCACTTCGAAGAAGTCACCTAAGCATCTTCACACCCATCCATACATCATTGCACACTCATGACCTAGTTATTTTGTTGGTATTTTGCCTCCTTCCACCCCTGTCCTTCCTCACTATACAGCACCTTGCCTCTCCCATCGCCCTATCCTTCCTAATTATACTTAAGTTATAAAGTTGAAATGTTTTGTTATAAAGTCATAATGTTATAATACTCTGTTACAATATTTTGTTGGCATCGGTCATTATCAACCTGTTCTCCGTAATGTTAAGTTGAGTTGTATATAAACCGCATTGATCGTTGGAAATGCGGTATATAAGCCTTTCAAATAAATAAATTAGGAAAGCTAATAATGTTTATTAAACAACACAGTAATAATGGGTGGTTTCAATTACCTCGATCGACTGGGTCAATGTCGTATCAGGATATGCCAGGGAGATAAAGTTTCCAGATGAAATAAATGATTGCTTCATGAAGCGGTTGGTTCAGGAATTGACACGAGGGGACACTATTTTAGACCTAGTCCTTATTGGAACGCAGGATCTGGTGCAAGAGGTAATGGTGTTGAAGCCTCTTGGCAATAGTGATCACATTTGATTTAACAAATGGAGAAAGAATAGCAAGGAAATCCACTGCATTAGCATTTAAGTTTCAAATGAGAGACTATGATAAAACGAGGAAAATTATTAAGAAAAAACTAAAAGGAGCAACTGCAAACATTTAAAGTTTACATCACGCCTGGGCGTTGTTTAAAAATACTATCTTGGAAGCCCACACTAGATGTATTCCACACTTTAAGAAAGGTGGAAGGAAGACCAAACGACTTCTGGCATGTTTTAAAGTTGAGGTTAGAGAGAGGCTGTTATAGCCAAGAATGCATCTTTTAGAAAATGGAAAAAGGAACCAAATGATGAAGAACAGGAAACAAACACTGGCAAGTTAGATGCAAGGCATTGATAAGGTAGGCAAAGAGAAATTTGAAAAGAAGCTTAAGGGCTCATTCCGTTCCGACATAGATCCCCTCTGTATGTCCGGTCTGAACTGGATGTACAGAGGGGATCGTGATTCTGATCCCATGGGGCACGTCTAGCCCCGAGGGATCAAAATTGTGATCAGTCATGTACGTGCAGACCGGGACTATGGTTCAGTCCAGACTGCACGTATATGACCTGTCTGACTAACTGAGTCAGGGCTTGTAAATGGAGCCGCAGTGCCATGGTGTCTGGTTGCCATGGCACCACATCTCCATTTAAAAGCCATGATGCCAGTCACCAGATAAATGTTTATTCCCCGCAGCGCGACACCCAATCTGGCCTCCTAAGGCCAGGGTCAGGCTGTGGGGAATGTCCTTCGGCCCCCCCCCCCCCCATCCATACCCCGGCAGTACCAAAAAAAAGTGTCTAGGGAAGTTTATTCCACCTCGGAGATGGAATAACTTCCCTGCATATGTCATCAGCCCTGGACGTACAGGGCCGACATTAGAATCAGCCCTGTATGTCCAGGGCCAGCGACTGCCCAGACTCCGCCCATGAGCCACCCCGCCCCTTCCCTTCCCCCATTTAACTTCCCCACACAACCGGCGGGGAAGTTAGACGCGGCTGGAGAAAGCACGAATAGCGGGAATGGACATCCCGTTGGGACGTGCATCCCCGCTATTCATGGCACAGAATTGGGCCCTTACTGTGGAAGCAAAAACTCATAACATAATCTTTTTAAAGTATGTTCGTAGCCATATGAGACAGTCAGTTGGACATTAAATGATAGAAGAGAAAAAGGGGTGCTAAGGAAGAACAAGTTATAGCAGAGAGACTGAACAAATTCTTTGCTTCAGGTTTACTGAAGAAGATGTAGGGAAGTTACCTTTGCCAGAAATGGTATTTAAAGGTGATGTATCAGAGGAATTGAAATACATTTTGATAAACCAGGAAAATGTTATACAGCAATTTGATGATCTAAAGAATAGCCAATTACCTGGACCAGATGGTATACATCCTAGGGTGCCAAAAGAACTCAAAACTAAAACTGCAGACCAACTATTAGAAATTTATAAACTATCATTGAAATTATCTATAGTACCTGAAGATTGGAGAGTGGCCAGTATATTATCCAGAAAACTATAGACCGGTGAGCCTGTTGTCATTGCCAGACAAAATGGTAGAAACCATTATAAAGAACAAAATTACTGAACGTGTAGATAGTCATGATTTAATATTTTTTTGAAGGTGTGAATAAACAGGGTAGATAAAGTTGAAATGGTTAATATAATGTATCTGAATTTTCAGAAACATGATGGCAGGAAAAGACCTATCTAGTCTGCCCTTCTTTTCCTTTAGACATCTTCTGTGTTTGTCCCATGCTTTTTTGATTTCAGATACTGTCCTCGTCTCTACTACCTCCACTAGTCCATGCATCTACCACTCTTTCCGTAAAGAAATATTTCTGCATATTACCCCTGAGTCTATCCCCTTTCACCCTCATCCTATGTCCCCAACTAGCAGAGCTTACTTTCAATTGAAAGAGGCTCTCCTCTTGATATTTATGCTATGGAGGTATTTAAATATCTCTTATCATATCTCCTCTATCCCGCTTTTCCTCTAACATACGAGGTGTGACAAAAAAGAAACGAGACTGTCCCATAAATGTTTTATTACAAAATCTACAGAGAAATTACACATTGTCCCCTTCAAAGTAATACCCCCCCCCCCCCCCGAGTTAATGCACTTCTACATTTGCTTCTGCCACGTACGGAAGCACTCGGTAAAGTCCTCCTCCTTGAGGTCCCTCAGCTCCCTCATCACAGTGGCCTTGATCTCTTCTACAGAGATGAAATGAGTTCCTTTGAGCACAGTCTTCAGCCTGGGGAAGAGCCAGAAGTCGCACGGTGCAAGATCTGGGGAATAAGGAGGGTGGTCGAGAGCTGTGATCTGTTTGTTGGCCAAGAACTGTCTCACACTGAGCACGGTGTATGCGGGCACCGACTCCCTGTTCAGGCTGAGCTCCTCAGCTATCATCCGCAGCGTCAATCTGCGATCATTCCGCACCAGGTGGT
This sequence comes from Ichthyophis bannanicus, assembly GCA_033557465.1. NCBI lineage: Eukaryota > Metazoa > Chordata > Amphibia > Gymnophiona > Ichthyophiidae > Ichthyophis > Ichthyophis bannanicus. The sequence continues at coordinate 71,526,969 of CM066034.1, forward strand.
TCACTCTGTCAATGTTCTCAGCCGTATTTGTCATGGAAGACTGTCCTAACTTGGGGTCATCCTCCGCCTCCTTGCGGCCAGTCTTGAAGCTTTTGTGCCACTCGAAGACTCGCAGCCTTGACATTGCATCTTCTCCATAAGCCTTTTGGAAAAGTTGGAGACACTTGGTTGGGCCCTTCTCCAACTAAACCAGAAATTTCAAGTTGATTCTTTGCTCCATATTTCTGCCACCTCCAGTTGTGTGACAAAGCGATGGAGCAGTGTGCTACAAAAATACCTGAAAAAGAAAAACGGAGTGAGAGAGATGAAAAATATTATAGCAGAATGGTGGCAAGATGTTGCACAACACAGTGACATAAGCGATTAGCCAATTGGCATTGAGTCATGGGCGTGGCTGCCACAGTCTCATTTCTTTTTTGTCACACCTTGTATACATATTAAGATCTTTATGTTTGTCCTCATATGCTTTATAACTAAGACCACTAACCATTTTAGTAGCCACCCTCTGCACCAACTCCATCCTATTTATGTCCTTTTGAAGGTGTGGTCTCCAGAATTGCACACAATTTTCCAAATGAGGTCGCACCAGAGACTTATAGAGGCACCTCCTTTTATCTGCTGGCCTTATGCACCCAAGCATCCTTCTGGTTTTTGCCATCATCTTTTCTACCTGTCTAGCCACCTTAAGCATCAGAAACAATCATGCCGGGTCCTGCTCTTCTTTCATGGATAGAAGTACTTTGACTCCTACACTGAACTGCTACCTTGTATTTTCGCAGCCCAAATGCATGACCCTGCATTTTTTAGCATTAAATCACAGCTGCCAAATTCTTGACCATTCTTCAAGCTTAGCTAGATCCCTCCTCATGTTATCTACTCTTTCTTTGATGTTTACTCTATTGCAGATTTTGGTATCATCCGCAAAGAAGCAAACCATACCCGCAATATCATTAACAAAGATGTTAAAAAGAATCAGACCATGTGGCACACCACTGATAACCTCCTTCTCCTCGTTCGAAGTGAGCTCTATTTACCTGTATCCTTTGTTGCCTCCCACTCAACCAATTTCTAACCCAATCAGTCACTTTAGGGTCCATCCCTAGGGTGCTCAATTTGTTTATAAGTCTCCTGTGCAGAATGGTGTCAAAGGCTTTACTGAAATCTAAGTAGACCACATCTAGGGCTCTCCCTTGGTCCAACTCCCTGGTCACCTAGCAAAAAAATGGTGTAGTTACTTATCTGTAACAGGTGTTCTCCGGGGGCAGCAGGAATCAGTCCTCACGTATGGGTGATGTTGGCGCCAATGGAGCCCGGGTGGATCCAATACCCAGCTTTCAAAGAAAGCCTTCGGGACCTACACCGCGCATGCGCAGTCACCTTCCCGCCCAAAGATGCCATCTTACCTCAGTATGATGACATAGCTCAAAAGCAGAAAAAAGAAAAAAGGTGAATAGTGGTGTACCCCAGGGATCTGTGCTGGGTCCGCTGCTTTTTGACATATTCATAAATGACCTGGAAAAGGGAATAACGAGTGAGGTTATCAAATTTGCAGATGACACAAAACTATTTAAAGTTGTTAAAACCCAAGAGGATTGTGGAAAATTGCAAGAGGATCTTGATAAATTGGAAGACTGGGCATCAAAATAGCAGATCAAATTTAATGTGGACAAGTGAAAAGTTATGCACCTAGGAAAGAACAACCCAAACTATGGTTACAAGATGCAAAGTTCCATATTGGGAACCACCACCCAGGAAAACGATTTTGGCATCATCGTGGATAGCATGTTAAAACCCTCCACCCAGTGTGCAGCGGCAGCCAAGAGAGCAAATAGAATGCTAGGTATCATAAGGAAAGAAATGGAAAATAAAACAAAGGATATTATAATGCCTCTGTATCGTTCCATGGTACGACCGCACCTTTAATATTGTGTGCAATTCTGGTCAGCGTATCTTAAAAAGGATACAGCGATTTTAGAAAAGGTACAGAGAAGAGCCACCAAAATGGTAAAGGGGATGGAAGGATACTCCTATGAAGAGGCTAAAAAGGTTAGGGCTCTTCAACCTGGAAAAGAGATGGCTGACGGGAGATATGATAGAGGTCTATAAATTAACGAATGGAGTGAAACGGGTAAATGCAGATCGATTGTTTTCGTCTTCAGAATATAGAAAGACTAGGGGACATGCAATGAAGCTACAGGGTAAACAATTTAAGACTAATAAGAGAAAATATTTTTTCACTCAATGTGTAATCAAACTCTGGAATTTGTTACCAGAGGATTAGTAAAAGCTGTTAGTGTAGTTGGGTTTAAAAAAGGTTTGGACAAGTTCCTGGAGGAAAGGTCCATAAACCATTATTAAAAGGGACCCAGGATATTACTGCTTGACCCAATACAAGCATTGAGGAACCTGTGTCTTTTGGAGAGACTGCTAGGTACTTATGACCTAGGTTGGTCACTGTTGGAAACAGGATACTGGGTTTGATGGACCTTGGTCAGACCCAGTATGGCATATCTTATGTTCTTACTGTGGCAGTCCATGTGGGACATAGTGTGGTTGCACGTGCCACACTGCTTAAATCTGCTGGTCAAAGACATAGCATGAAAAACGAGCCCCACAAGGTTAAACTCCGAAGTCTCGACCAGCTAAGCCGTGAGCAAAAAACCTGTGGGCAAAAAAATAAAAGTATTCCAGCGAAAAGCATGATGCCGAGATATTGGACTCGGGTGGCACAAGTTGATTGATACTAAAGAAAGAAGAAATTTACCAAGAAAATGGTGGGAAAATCCATTTTAACTGGGGTGCACAGACAGCGCCTCTGCAGGGCTCCATGCAAAAAAGAAGACTGAGGTAAGATGGCACCTTTGGGCAGGAAGGTGACCTGCATGCGCGGTGTAGGTCCCAAAGGCTTTCTTTGAAAGCTGGCGATTGGATCCGTGCGAGCTCCTTTGGCACCGACTTCACCCATATATGAGGACTGACTTCCTGTTTGTTCCTGGAGAACAAGCAGATTTGTCTGACAAGACCTGCCTCTGGTAAACCCATGCTGCCTCAGATTCTGCAACCACTGGACTCCAGAAACCTCACTAGCCTCCCTTTTAGCAGCATTTCCAATAATTTACTCACCACAGAGTTTAGACTAACCGGCCTGTAGTTTTCAACCTCATCCTTACTTCGGCTTTTGTGTAAAGGGACCACATGTGCCTTTTTCCAGCTTCTGGGACCACTCTCGACTCTAAAGAAGCATTGAAAAGGTCAATCAGTGAAACCGCTAGAACATCCCCAATTTCCTTCAATATTCTCAGATGTATCCCATCTGGTCCTATCTCTTTGTCTACTATTATTAGCTAGTTCCTTATGAACGCAGTCTTCTGAAAATTGTTCAAGATCTCCATCACTTCTGTTCGTATTTGTGGGTGTTTTCTGAGGTCCTGCTCCTGGCCCTTCATCTGTGAACACAGAACAGAAATATTTGTTAAGCAATTCCACTTTATCCTCATCTTCTAAATTTTCCTCCACTTCTCCCTTGAGTCTGACAGTACCACTTTTGCACTTCCTTCTCTCACCAATATATCTGAAAAATGTCTTATCTCCCCCCCCCCCCCCATTTTATTGCACTGGCTATTTCTTCTTCTTTTTGTATCTTTGCTTTCCTGACTACTTTGCTAGCTTCTCTAAATTTTTCCAAATATAGATGTTTGTTTTCCTCTCTTTGTGATCTCTTCTATTTTATGAAGGCCACCCTCTTTTTATTCACCTTTTCAGCTACTTCTTTTAAGAACCATAGCGGCCTCCTTTTCCTTTTACATTTATTTACCTGTCTAACAAAAAGGTTTGCTGCCCTTAAAATATCCCCTTTCAATTTTGTCCATTGCTTTTCTACATCCCCCAGCTGTTCCCATCTCGCTAATGACTCCTTGAGGTACTGTCCCATCTTGGCAAACTTAATTTTCCTAAAGCCTAAGACCCTTGCTTTTGAATGGATTTTATCAGCCCTAGTTCTAATACTGAACCACACCATCTGGTGATCACTGGATATGACAGGATCTCCCACTATGACATCAAAAACACTTTCACCATTGATAAGCACCAAGTCCAGTATGGCCCTTTCCCATGTGGGTTCTGTTACCAGTTGCTGGAATAGTTCTCCCTGTAGAGAATTTAGGATCTCTTTACTTCTAGATGACACTGCAGCAGGGATGTGCCAATCAACATACAGCATATTGAAATCACCTATCAATAGTACTTCTCCTTTCATGGCAATACTGCGTATGTCTTCTATTAAATCTCTGTCCTCCTTCTCCCTGTGAGCTCCTGATCTGTATATCACACCAATGCAAATGGTATGGACAAGGTTCCTCATGAGAGACTCTTGAAGAAATTAAGTCATGGGATAGGAGGTAATGTTCTATTGTGGACTGAGAACTGGTTAAAACATAGAAAACTGAGAGTAGTGCTAAGTGGCAAATTTTCTCAATGGAGAAAGGTGAATAATGCAGTACTCCTGCAGCTTTTTAATATAGTCATAAATTACTACTACTACTACTAAAACTACTGAGCATTTGTATAGTGCTACAAGATGTACGCAGCGCTGCACACACATGTAAAAGACAGTCCATGCTCATCAGAGCTTACAAACTAGTCACTGAAAATGGAAACAATAAATGAGGTGATCAAATTTGCAGATGACAAAAAATTATCCAAGGTTGTTAAATCACAAGAGGATTGTGAAAAATTGCAAGAGGACCTTGAGAAACTGGGAGACTGTGCTTGAACAAATGCAAAGTTATGCAGTTACATAGTAACATAGTATATGACGGCAGATAAAGATCAGTATAGTCCATCAGTCTGCCTAGCAAGGCAGCAAGAGTAGGTGCACCTGCCACTCCATGCAGGTCACCTCTTCCCATGCCTTTGTTTAGGGGTGTACCCAATGCTCCATGTAGGTCACCCCTATTGGATGAAATATAAGAGCTAGTTATCTTTATTTTTATTTCATCCTGTTGCTATAAAGGGATCCACTATCTGTCCCATGCCATTTTGAATTCTGTCACTGTATTTGCCCCCACCACTTCCATCGGGAGTGCATTCCAAGCATCCACCATCCTTTCAGTGAAAAGGTATTTCCTGACATTGCCTTTCAGTTTACCCCCTTGCAGCTTCATGTTATACCCTCTAGTTTTACAGCTTCCCCGATTTTGGAAGACGTTTGTTTGTTTATTAATACTTTTTAATTATTTAAAGGTCTGAATCATATCTCCCCTGTCCCTCCTCTCCTCCAGAGTATACATATTTAGGTCTTCAAGTTTCTTCTCATACATCTTCTGACGCAGGCTCCAAATCATTTTGGTCGCCTTCCTCTGAACTGTTTCCAGTCTTTTTATAACAGGACCGTACCTAGCCTTGTGCAAGCGGTGCAGCCGAAATGCGCCCCCCAAGCCTTTTCGCAGCACTTTATGCAGGTCTGGTCCCTCCCTCCTCCGACACAATGTCAGAGCAGGAAGGGACAGATCTGCTTAAAGTGCCGGCGCCTTTCAGATTGGGTGCATGCTCCCCCTCCTCCTCCCCATACCTCCGTTCAGCGCTGCCTGCTCTTTCTCTGCTGCCGATGCCACCTTGAAAAAAACAGAGGGCGGCAGCAGCAGGGAAAGAGCAGGCAGCGCTGGACGGAAGTATGGGGGGAAAGGGGGGCATGCGCCCGAAGTGCAAGTCGCACAGGGCACGATTGCAGCACGTTATGGCCCTGTGTGCAAACATCTTGCATTTCCTTCATATAATCTAATCGACTTTTTGGTTTGGTTAAGTCTCTGATTGGATTTCTAAAAGTCCCAGCCCCTGTAAGGTGTGTGGGGGGGGGGGGGGGCACTATCTCATTCTTCGCCTCAGGCAGCAGACTGCCTTAAGCTGCCCCTGGGTTCCACAGTGCTTATCCAGGGGTAAGCAGTGCATTTCCCAGGTCCCCTTTAATAATGGTTTATGGACCTTTCCTCCAGGAACTTGTCCAAAGGTTTTTTTTAAACTCAGCTACAATAACAGCTTTTACTACATCCTCCGGTAACGAATTCCAGAGTTTGATTACGCATTGAGTGAAAAAATATTTTCTTTTACTACTCTTAAATGGGTTACATTGTAGCTTCATTTTGTGTCCCATAGTCTTTCTATATTTTAGTGGAGTAAACAACCTATCTATGTTTAACCATTCCACGCCATTCATTAATTTATAGACCTCTATCATATCTCCTCTCAGCCGTCTTTTTTCCAGGTTGAAGAGCCTTAACCTATTAAGCTTTTCTTCAGATGGGTATCCTTTCATTCCCTTTACCATTTTGGTGGCTGTTCTCTGTACCTTTTGTAATTCTGCTAATCTTTTTTAAGATATGGCGACCAGAGCTGCACACAATATTCAAGGTGCAGTCAAACCATGGAATAATACAGAGGCATTATAATATCCTTGGTTTTATTCTCCATTCCTTTCCTCATGATTCCTAGCATTCTATTTGCTTTTTAGGCGTTGCTGCACAACTGGGTGGAAGGTTTCAACATATTATCCACAAGGACGCCTAAATCTTTTGCCTGGGTGGTGCCTCATGGAAGACCCATTGTTTCCACCTGTGGGTCTCTGTTTGAACCACTCTCTGTATATGTTGATTCTTTCTTATGCCCTTTATTGAATTCTATCCCTTTGTATATTAAAGATACGTCTCATTTTTTGAGCATTCTTGCTGAGTCTAGAGTATTGCACTCATGCTAATGTTGTACTAGCTACGTTAGATGGGACGTCCTTGTACACCAGTATTCTCAAGATGAGGTGTATGTAGTGGTGGAGTAATCACTGACAAATTGAGGTGATTTGTTTGGGGCAGTTGTTGAGTTTTTGATGAACTTAACACCATACTGGCACTGAGGCATAATTTTTCTGTTTTGCCCCTTCGATTGTGAATTTGTTCATGAGTGTCTATGAGGCCAGGTGATTGAGGTTTTTCTCCCTTTCTTCAGCATTTAAAGATCTGGCGACAGCATATAGATGACATCCTTTTGCTGTGGGAGGGCTCAGCTGAGCTCCTGTTAGTTCCATGAATGGTTGAATCAAAGAGACCCCAATATCCAGTTTTCATTATGCTATGATAGTCAGATGATATCATTCTGTTTCCATTAGGCAGGGTGAATGGTATATCTCTGTCTGAGGGAGGAGTGGCCTAGTGGTTGGGGCAAGTAACCTTGGGCCAGGGGTTTGAATCCTGCTAGAGGACAGCAACCTTGAGCTAGGAGGACTAGGGTTTCTAGTCCCACAGGTATGCCTTGGGGAAGCCACCTAACTTTCCATTGCCTCAGGTACAAAGACATAGATTGTGAGCCCTTTGGGGACAAGGGAAAAATACATAGAAACATGATGACAGAAAAAGACCACATGGCCTATCTAGTCTGTCCTTCCATATCAACCACAACAGTCCCCCTTTTTTTTCCCTTTAGAGATCCTCTGTTTGTCCCATGCTTCTTTGAATTCCAATACTGTTCTCATCTCTACCACCTCCACTGGGAGACTATGCCACAGATCCACCATTCTTTCCATAAAGAAATATTTTCACATATCACTCTTGAATCTATCCCCTTTCACCCTCATCCCATGCCCCCTTGTAGCAGAGCTTGCTTTCAATCGAAAGAGGCTCTCCTGTGCATTTATGCCATGGAGGTATTTAAACATCTCAATCATATCACCTCTATCCCACCATTCCTCTAAGGTGTACATATTAAGATCCTTAAGTCTGTCCTTATATGCTTTATAATGAAGACCACTAACCATTTTAGTAGCCACCCTCTGTACCAACTCCAGCCTGTTTATATCCTTTTGAAGGTGCAGTTTCCAGAACTGCATACAGTACCTGAATGTATACTGCTTTGACTGGTAGAAAAGCGTATATAAGCCTAGTTAAATAAATAAATATAGGAAGGCTACTGACTGCAATACTCTGTTGCATTTTTCCAATTTACATCCCTTGCAGTTACAGAGGGGGGAGGGGGCATTTTCAAATAGCCCACACTGAGAAAAAGTTTTACCCATATACTTTAAACCATTTCTCAATAGGAATGCATGTTTGCATTTTTACTTTCAAATTTGGACTTGTGCATCAACCTTTATAACTTTTTTGCTGGCATTTTAATGGAAAAATAACATGCAGATTTGAAAATGTAGTCATGTATTGTCCTCACCTAACTTAGTCAAGTCCCTAGGAGCATTCACTAGTAATGCAACTGAAAGTACACACAGGGATTATTTTAGAACCATCACCACCTGTAAATAGCAGCTTCCATATTGAGCTGTTAGACCAGTCCAGACAAGTGGGTTGTGTTCCCCTACCAGTAGATTGGTGGAGACAAAGACTAATGAAAAGCCCAGGTTTCAATAACATCACTCACATGCCTCTATCCAGCTCAACCACCGGAGATCCCTTCAGTATTTCTTTGGTTCTAGCAGATGGTGGATGGATTTTGTCCTTTCTGAAGATGGAGAGGATAAGCGATTGATTAAACACTTGTTAATGACCACATCAAGCCCTAAAAGGGTGACACTCTCACTTGAGCGGACGTGGGATGCTCCACTAGACTGTGGTCTTTTTGGTAGCCATAGGAGAAGGGAAAATTGGTTGAGCTCCATGCCCTCATCATGGAGCTGAACCAATTGGAAGGATTTGTAAGTATCTGGAAGAGTACAGCAGTCTCACACAACCTCAGCACCCCCTCCCTCCTCCTCCTTCCCCCATGCTCTCTCCACAAGATTGCAGAAGGCTCTCAGAGGGATCTGACTACAAGTCATTTTTCACACAGTGCTGCAGAAATATAAACCCAACCAATGAAATAGTTTTAGGGGAGTAGAGCTGAGCCCGGCAGGGAGCCTATGCCCAGGGCTCTCAGAGAGTGAGCACCATGGCTTGACCTTGTCATTGTCCTTGTCCTTGTTAGGGGCTCCTGGTTCCGTCTCTGAGGGACATAATTTGGGGTGGATTGCTAGTGACTCTTGGCACTAGATGGGAGTTTCCTGCCATTTTCTGCACGCATTAACATTCTTGCCTATTGTGCGCCTGTGGATCGCACATTCCGCCCAAGTGGCTCCAACATGTGTCCCTTCCCCATCGCCTTTAAGGCATGTTCTGGAAAAGTACAGTTAACACGCATTTGTGGGCTGATGCAGCCTTAATGCATTTTCTGCTGATACCCTAATGCTCTATATCTTCTTCTAGGAAACACTGTATCATTTGTGGCAAGGGAGGAGCCTAATCCTTGGATTCTAGATGTTGCCTTTTCTGTATGGCAATTTCTAAGTTGCCCCTGGAGGGCATGTTTTCCTCCTCTCAGCCAGGGGACATAGTCTGTCTTTTCCTGCCTCAAGGCAGCAGGTGGAGGACGGCGCTAAGGGTAAGGAGGCTCCAGTGACCATGTTGTGAATTGCTCTTCATCCTCTAGGGGGTATGGGGCAGCTATGTCCCTTGATGTCAGGAAGCCTTTCCCAACAGGAGGGCTTCCAAAGCCCAGATTGTCGTCCCCAGAATTCTTTTCCTTTTTGCAACAGATTTGGTCCTTCTGGCATGGAAATTCAGACCCTGTGGCCTCTGGGTGCCCCTGGATGCAGACTCATACCAAGCAGACTGGAAACAGAAGCCCAGCTCTATTGCCTCTGGCTAAGCATCTCGGATGCAGGACATTCCCTGAAGATGAGGAACATTTGGAAGCTGTCCGAGATGTTGACCATGCCTTGGAGCTAGATGAATCAGTATTAGGGTCTGACTTGGAGGAGGACCTCCTATCACTTTCAGAAGACCATGAGGAGGTAGCATGATCCACCTGTTCCAGAAGGAGGAGCTGGTGATGTTGATTTCCAGGGTCTCATTCACCTTGAACTTGGCAGAGGCTTCTGGCATGGAGCAAGAGCCAAAATTACACCCACTTCTTCAAGGGGTACGGAAATCCACTATTGTTTTCAAGTTCCTGGGAGTGATCAAAAATATGATTTGGTCCAAGTGGGACTCGCCCAACTCCCTACTTAAAGGGTTAAGGGTCTATAAGAAACTCTATGACCTCCCAGAGGAGTGGTTTAACATTCCCAAGGGGGATGTAAAGGTCATGGCTGTTACCAGACAGACCACCATCCCTGTGGAAGGTGGAATGACCTTACAAGATGTCCTGGGTGGCAAAGTTGATTTCTTGCTGAAGAACCAGTTTACTGTGTCAGTGGCTATTCAACAGCTGGGGAGTATGCACAAGCTTGACTTCTCGAGCCCTGCTCCAATGGATTCAGTCTCTTCCACTGGATGATACTACTTCTCTCTTGGAGTTGTCTATGGCCTTCCTTTCTGATGCCATGTTTGACCTGGTATGCCTGGCGGGCAGGGATGGCGTCCTGACTACCTTGTCATGGTGTTGGATTTGACTCCGTCACTGGGCAGCAGACACATCCTCCAAAGCCCGGAAAGCTTCCCAAAGTCATGGGAAGCTTCTGTTTGGAACACATTTTGAGAAACTGGTAAAAGACCTAGGCAAGACAAAATCTTATTGGCTCCCAGAAGACAGGTCCAGGGAGCCTGTGAAGTAGACGGGTACTCCTTTTTCATCAGCCTCCACCTGACTGCCATGGACGCGCTGGCCATATTCCCAGAGGGGTCTCAGGACTATCTTTACTACTGACTTGGAAAGCCTTTTTTCCCCTCTGCTTCAGTGCCTCTGGCTCATTCACAGTCCTTTCATGGACCATGTGAACCCAAGGACCTGGTCTCCTCCACAGGAGGACCATGCAATGAAAGTTTGTGGGCCAATTCCCTGGTACCTCCGGTAGGTGGCAGGCTTTGCCTTTTCTTTCAGGAATGGGCCCAGTTACCAAGGATCACTGGGTCATAGATATCATTCAATTCGGCTATGTCGTTTATTGTTTATCAGGATTGGATAGACTGCCCTTGGCAGAGCAGTTTAAAATATAAAACATAGTACAGAGAACAAAACACAAAAAGAAAGGAGCTCCATAATAAGTCGGAACAGAAAAGGCTGATAGGAAAGTACAGAGAGAAAGAAGACAGTAACAAATCCAGGCATAACAGGAGGACCGCTTGATTAGTGTGCATGTCTCAGGTGGCATCTACTCCAAAAGCCTGAGTGAACAGGTGAGTTTTGAGGAGCTTCTTAAACTTAGGGAGTGAAAGCTCTAAATGAAGCTGGGGGGGGGGGGAGGAGACAGTTCTAGTGTGAAGGGGCAATGTAAGAAAAGGCAGAGCAACACATAGATTCATATTTAGTTTGAGCAGGGGATGGGAGGACTAGGCGGTTATCTTGGAGGGAGCATAGACAGCATTGGGGCACATAGGGGATAACCAAGGAAGAGAGATAAGGAGGGACATGGCTATGAAAGGCCTTATGGGTGAGGGTGAGGATAAACTAGATCCTTTGAGGGAAAGGTAACCAGTGATGATGTATGAGCAGGGGTGACGTGATCAAACTTGCAGGCATTAGTGAGAGCATGGATGGCAGTGTTCTGGAGACACTTCAGCTGCTATTGAGGAAGTCCAGTGAAGATGGTGTTACAGTAGTTGAGATGGGTAACTTCATGCTCTCCACCTGTTCTTTGACCAGACTGTTCTTACTACCCTTCTCCTCCACACAGTGAAGTACAGAGAGCTGAGAACGCAGAACAAGTAAGATGGGAAATGTGGGTAGAAAAGGAGAGCTCAGTGTCAAGGTGTACCCTGAGGTAGTTGAAGGAAGGTAACAAAGTAATGGTGGTGGTGCCAAAGGAGGGAGCAAGAGAAGAGGCATACTTGGATCCTATAATCCAGGTAGCAGTTGTCTTAGAAGGATTGAGTTTAAGAGTGTTATTGTGTAGCCAAGCAGAGACAGTCAAGGGCGGAGTTAATGACAGAGAGGTCAGATGAGACACTATTGAGACGAGCAAGGAGAAGAATATTGTCTGCATACATATAGAACATGATGCCTAAGGATTAGACAAGGGTAGTGAGGAGGTAGAGGAAAATGTTGAACAGAAAGGGAGATAGTGAGGACTCTTGGGGAACACAACACAAGGGAGGGAAAGTGTAGCAGAGGAAGAGCTGTGAAAGAAGACTTGATAGGAACGAGTGTGAAGGAAAGAGGAAAAACACAAGTGAAAAGAGCCCTGAAGATCAACCTCATGAAGGTGAGGAGGAGGCTGTGGTCAACGAGGTCAAAAGCGGCTGCAAGGTCGAGGGAAATAGCAAGTGCAATAAAATCTTGGTCAATGATGATGTGGATGCCATTAAAGATAGAGGTGAGAATGGTTTCACTGCTGTGAAAGGCACGGAATCCTGACTGATGGGGATGCAAAGCCAGGGTGTGTTCCAGGTGATTGGAAAGTTGGGGGAGAATGATACGTTCTGCCAATTTAGCCAGAAAAGGAAGATCAAAGATGGGACGACAGTGGGAAGGATTACTGGGATCTAGTTTGGGTCCAAAACACCAGAGAAAGTGCCATTGAGCATAGCACAGATGAAAGGGATAAAGCCTAAGGAAGAGTCAGCTAGCTAGCCAAGGGGAATGGGGTTAAGGGGGCATGAAGATGAATCTCAGATAGAGAAAAGCCTGGAAACCTCTGAGGTGTTGACAGGAGAGAAACTTTGCCAAACATAGGATGAGGTGGCAGTAGGTGAAACGGGATACAGGTGGAAGAAAGGGATCAGGGGATGGTAGCCCAGAATGGGCAGAAGTGATTTTGGCAATAAAGGCATCAGCCAAGATATCTGGGGCTGGACTGTCCCCATAGGGCAGGGAGGGGGGAAGGGGAGTGCAAAGATGAAAGATGGGTAGCCATTCTAAAAAGTGTTTTTGAGTTGTGAGAGGAAACTGTGACTAAGTAGGAGTAGTAGCCTTGTTTGGTAGCCAAGACTTGCGATTCTTAGTGGCGATGCTGGGTCCTGGAATGCAAGGAGCAGATTCCAGATGCCTTCATCTTCTCTTCCTGTGGGTCTGCCATCAAGGTGCCGTGGTGCAGACCACCTTGGACAAGTTGCTTCACCTGAAGGTGGTAGTGCTGTACCCTTGGAGGAATGGGACAAGGGCAGATACTCCATCTACTTTGTAGTGTCAAAGAGGGATGGACGGTTCCTTCCAGTCCATCCTGGACCTCAAAGGGGTTAACAAGCATTTGCACGTCCTGCGCTTTCAGATGGAAACCTTCTGCTCCGTGATTCAAGCAGTGCATCAAGGAGACTTCTTGGCTTTTCTGGATCTGGCCGAGGCATATTTTCATATCCTGATCCAGGCAGATCAGCAGATGTTTCTGTGTTTTGGCATGCTTGGCGCTCATTATCAGTTTGCCAGTCTTCCTTTTGGGATCTCCACCATCCCAAGGACATTCTCCAAGGTCATGGCGGTGGTGGCTGCAGTGCTATGGGATCTATGTCCATCCCTATCTGGACGACTGGCTCATCTGGGCCCATTCTCTGTCAGAAGCGTTTTGAATGACATCCTGAGTGGTGTCCTTCTTGGAGAGCCTTAGCTGGATGATCAATCAGGAAAAGAGCCAGCTTTTGCCTTCCCAGTCCTTGGAGTTTCTGGTAGCATGTTTCAACACTCAAGTGGGCAGAGTGTTCCTGCCAGAGGAAAGTCAAAAGACTGTTGAATTGCCTGTCAATATTCTGTGCGCAACAGATGCCCAGAGTATGGGATTATCTTATGCTCCTCAGATTGAAGGCAGCGGCCATAAAGATGGTCCCGTGGGTGGGTACTCACATGTGGCTGCTCCAACTGTCCTTGTTGACTCAGTGGTCTCTGAGTTTTCAGGAGTTTGAGCGCAGGCTCCTACTCCCATTGATGGTGAAGTCCAGACTGTGGTGGTGGTGGCAGCCTTGTCATTTGAGGAAGGGCATTCCACTGGACGAATTCTCCTGGATCCTGCTGATGCTGACAAGATATGCCAGTCTCTCGGGCTGGGCAGCCCACTGTCGAGACTGTACAGCCCAGGGCTGTTGGAACTGCAGGGAAGCGGTGTGGTCCATCAACCGTCTTGAGGCGAGGGCCATCAGATTGGCTCTTCTGCATTTCTGGTCCCTGGTCAAGGGCCGAGTATTTTCAGACAATGTCACCACGGTGGCTTACATCAATGGTCAGGGCAGCACAAGACATGCCGGAGTGGCCCTGGAGATGGAGCTCCTGTTTGCCGGAGCAGAGAAACCCTTCTAGCCTTGTCGGCTCAATACATTGTCAGAGTGGACAGTACGGAAGCAGACTTCCTCAGATGGCACTCCCTGAATCCCGGCGAGTGGGAGTTGAATCAAGAAGCCTTTCAGTTGATTGAGCACCACTGGGGTCACCCTGAAATGGATCTGATAATGACCTGCTCCAAGGCCAAAGTGTGCTGCTTCTTCAGTCGTCGCATGGAAATGGGGTCCAAGGGCATTGATGCCCTGACCTAGCCTTGATCCAGTCAGTGGCTGCTGTATGTATTTCCTCTGTGGCCCTTGGTGAAGCGTGTGATCGGCGTATAGAGTGCTACCTGGGCAGGATTATCCTGGTGGTGCCAGACAGGCTGCTGAGAGTGTGATTCAGATGCGGCTCCTTCAAGCGCCTCCCCTTCAGTTGCCTCAGTCTCAGGGGCTGTTGCGGCAGGGGCTGATAGTCCTGGAGGATTTGGCTCACTTCTCGCTTATGACATGGCTCTTGAAAGGAAACTGCTAGCACGTAAGGGCTACTCTCTAGCTGTAATGTCTACTATACTTGGTGCCCAGAGGTCTACCAAGCTAGCATACATACAAATATGGTGCTTCTTTGAGTGCTGGTCTGGCATGTGGCACTTGGCTCTGGAGGTGGCCAAGATGCTGTCCTTGTTGGCTTTGCTGCAGGATGGCCTAGAGAAAGCTCTCTGAAGATTCAGGTGGCAGCACTGGCTTGTTTCCATGGTCTGGTGGCAGGCAAGTCTTTGGCCTTGCAGCAGGACATCTCCCATTTTCTCCAAGAGGTTTGATGTCTGCGTCCACCCCTTTGGTCCATGATCCCTTCCTGGGATGTCTCTGGTGCTCAGGGAAATGATGACAGTCTCTTTTGAGCCGTTGAAGCGCACTACCTTGAAGGATTTGATGCTCAAGACTGTCTTCTTGGTCGCGATTTTCTCTGCAAGGCTGATCTCAGACCTCATGCTCTGTCTTGCCCAGATCCTTATTTGCAAATGCAATGCAATGTGTGCCTTCGAGTCAGTCCTGACTCCTGGCGACCCAGAAGCTCCTGGGCTTTCTTGGCAGTGTCACCGGAAGTAGATTGCTAGGCCTTTCTTCCGAGGCAGTGGAGAGTTAAGTGACTTGCCCAAGGCCACAAGGAGTGCTAGTGGGAATTGAACCCTGGTTGCTTGGTTACCAAGCCAGTGTTTTAACCACTAGGCTACTCCTCCACTCAGATCCTTATTTATTCTTACATATTTATTTTATATACCACTTTATCTAGATAATCAAGGAGGTTTACAGGGAACATTTACAATTACTGCGCAAGGCAGCTTACATAGAAAAGTTAACAGTTACAAGTAACAAATAACTTAATGTTTGTAAACTATTTACACAGGACATAACCAGTACTGTACTTGGAATGTTACACTAGAACCATGTGAAACATGGTGTTAACACAACAGTGTTAGGTTTTGGGATAAGGTTCAGTGAAAATGTTGACCTTGAATGTTTATTTGGTCTATGGGAAGTTGCTCACATTGGTAGTAGTCAGCAAAGAGGAATGTTTTGAGATGTTTTATGAATTGTGTTAAGTCTTTAATTTCTCTTAGAGCTTTAGGCAGATTGTTCCATAGGGCTGGGGCATAGAATGAGAATGCCCTGTTTGTTGTGGATTGATTTACTTTTCTGACACTCTGCGGAGTGGTTAGTATGTTTTTCAAGTTGTCTCTTCTTATTCTTATGTGTTGCTGCATGTTTATCAGTTCGCAGAGGTAAGTTGGAGCTATGTTGCTTATTATTTTGAAGATGGTCATTAGTGCTTTGAATTTAATCCTCTGAATTACCGGGAGCCAGTGGAGGTGAAACAGGATGGATGTTATATGTTCAGATCTTGCAGCTTTCATTATTGTACGTGCTATTTGTAAGGGCTTTAGAGTTTTCTTGGGCAGTCCTTGTAGTATGCTGATGCTGTAGTCAAAATGTGGTAAAAGTATAACCATAGAATATAACCGTGAACTATATCCCACACGATAACTACCAACACCATAAGAGATATATCAGAAAAGAGAGAAAAAAAGATTTTTTTGTCTGAAATACTGCCGTGAAAACCTACGTCCTCCTGAAGCAGAATGTTCCTTTTAATCAGAATTTGAAATAGGAAAAAACAACCCTAATTTATACCCCAAAAAAGGTACCAAAAACCCACAGGGTAATATAAAAGGTGAAAGATGAAACCATAAAAAACTGCTAGATCACTCCCCACAAGGGTTTCGTAAGAGGACCCATATTCCAATTCATCAGGCAGAATAGCCACTGAATATAATGAATAGGACACTTAACTGAAGAAGCAGTCCTCCGTCTCAGTCAAATCTTCTCAAGCGGGGGGAATGTCCTTGCTAGCATAACCAATGTCCCGCAACTTTCGTTATTTGTTGTTGTTGACCCAACGTTGTGTTTCGGGCGTGTAAAATTCCTAGCCCTTTCTCAAAACTCCGTTGCTGGTATAAAAAGCAGAGAACGCTCTCATGCATTTAAAGCTCTCACCTGAACAACTGATGAATCCATCAATCAATGGGGAAAAACTACTGAAAATTAAAGGGACAAGCCCTCATAAAATGCTCCACCAATCCAATGAGGAGTTGAGACCCATAGGTGAAAAAGAACTCAAGAGGAAAATCCAATATTGTTCACGATAAAGGAGCCGAGCCTCCCGATCACCACCATGAGGTCGCTCAGGAACAGAATCCAGAATTCGCCACCGCAAATCAGTAAAAACGTGCTGAATGTCCATACAATGTTGAACAATTGGGGTAGATAATACTCTCGTAGTAATCCTGGAACGATGTTCCTGTAGACGTTTCTTCATAGGCCGAATGGTCTTACCAATGTAAATCTTATCACAAGGTGCATTCTCCCACCCAAAATGTATCCCTGTTTTTTCTCCGTTCTTTTATTCACTCTTCCGTTTTTTATGTATTCATGATCATTTATAATACCATTTTTAGTTTGTAACATTTGCGCTCATACACTTGGGTTCATTTGGCTGTCATCCTGCGCCTTTTTGGGCTTGTGCGCATGCGTTGGCGTCTGGTTCAAATACTGCGGTTTCAATGCCGACAATGTTGATTGCCCCCCTGATTTTGGAAGCAGTGGCGGTTTATGTGTATGTAAGTTTTTTCCTTTACAGGTCTGTACTTTCCAACAGTCACGGGCGCTTTTTAATCTTGATTCAGGACATTTTATGACATCCTTTGGGCTCACATTTTTAGTTTTAAAATTTGGCGAAGTACCGATGCGGCAGCTTTTCAGAGTGATAATGCGACGCCTGCTTGTGTGGGCATTCTCCGGTAGGGTGAATCAATGATTTACGGGTTTTACTATTCCATTAAAGACATTAGTTACTGTTTCATACGGTTCCTTTTAATAGTCTAAAGACTCGTGCATGTGTTTTTGAGCGATGTTTTGGGCCATATAGTCATTTTTTAGGTAGGGCTGGATGCCGGTGGGTTGTTCACGTTATTGGGACACTGCGGTGTCTGCAATAGTGCGTGATATGGCATTTTAAATTAATTTTTTCATAGATGATTTGTATGATATGGTTATCATTCAATGGCCTTTTTTGATTTTTTATGGCTCACCACCGGAGATCGGCCATCGCTCTATGAAAGGATAAGGAAACTCAGCGTGTGGTTTAATTTGGCCACCAAAGATACATTTAATTAGTAAAGCATTGGTTTCTTTATTTTAATGATAGCCGGGGCTTTTTTTTGACTCTACACACATATCCTTCCTGTTTTAGTTCACCCTTCCTCCTGGGTTCAGTCGTTGGAATGTTTTTTGTGATGCCTGGTTTGTGTAATCAAGCAATGCTTAGCTTTTAGTTGACATCCGGGCGGTTTTCTTTTATCTATTTCTGTTTCATTTACACCTTCACGGGTGTTGCCCCTCCATAACACGACAGTCTGGTATGTTTTTATATCATGGTTGTTTTTTGAGTTTTAAAATAAACATGTTAATGAATGATAGAATTTATTTTATTTTTATTATCAGTTTTCTAATATTATTCTTTTTTTATTTGTTTTACAGTTATGAAAGTTTGTTTCACTTTCAGTGAGACAATTCGTTTTTATTGACGTTTTCTTATCCAGCTCCTAAGGTAACAGTACCTTCACTCCTGCTCCTAGATCTGTTTTTGGTGTCTTTTAGCTCATGATCCTCATCTCTTTTGTACTTCTTCATATTGTTTACTGTGCAATCTTTTGCATTTTATTGTTTTATTATCATTGTAGTCAAGGTGTTTGCAATATGTTATTTATTTATTGGTTTTATTCACATTTTACATATCAGTTTTTAGTTAACATCTGCATGTTGTTGTTTTTTCATTGATTCTTTTCTTATATCTTTTTTTATATATGCTGAGTTTTGTTTTAAAGGGAGTTTTGTTTTAACAACGTTCAACATGCATATGATTTAACCATTCTTGTTTTTATATGTTTATATACATATTATAACAAGTTATGTCTATGGATTATGTATATTATATTTGTATCCTTTTTATACATTTATTTGTTTTTTTCGCATTCTTACAGTCTTTTTATTTATGAGTTTCTCTGTATTTGTGTTTTAATTATTTAACTATTTATTATGTGTTTTTAGCATAAGGTGAGGTCACCCCCGAAGAAGAGTTTTTCGAATCACGGCCTGTGTTGGGTCTGGTCTCCCTTAACAAGGTTGGATTAATAAAGTATTGGCAAGAATTTATACCTGCCTACGTTTTTGTACTGTTGGCAATCTTATCACAAGGACACAACAAGAGGTAGATCACAAAGGAGGACTGACAAGTAGTATAAAACTTGCTATAAAATAACCGATGGTTAGTCAGGTGTATCCAAGTAGGGCCCTCCAATGTCGTTACACCTTGGACGTTCAAGCTCTATACACTAATATTAACCAGACCACTGCATTGGAGATGGCTGCATCCATTCCGGTGATATTACCAGCTTGTTTGCCAAAAGCTTTTTTCTTGGAATTGTTGTCTCTGGTGCTTACAAGAAATTTCTTTAAATTTGAAGATGTTTATTACCAACAAACATATGGAATTGCGATGGGAGCCACGGTGGCTCCCTCCATTGCTACTTTTTATATGCACCAGTTTGAGGCACAGTATATTTATCCTTCAGCGTGGTATCGCCATATCCAGCTGTGGTCGAGCTTTTTAGATGATATATTCTTTTTTTGGACATATACTGAAGACCAACTGTTGGTTTTTTTTGACTGGCTTAATTCTATCTCTGAAGATTTAAAATTTACTCCAAAATATGATTACTGGTCTATGGAATTTTTGGATTTGAACTTGTTTAAAGATCGTACAACAGTGAAGTTGACTTTATTTCGGAAGCCAGTACAACGAAACACTTTGCTGCATTTTAACAGTTATCATCCTGGCTCCTTACGTAGAGGATTACCTGTTGGACAGTTTATTCGTTTACAGCGGCTATGTTCTACTGTGGAAGAATTTCAAAGACAAGCTTGGGATCTGAAACTCCGGCTCCGTCATAGAGGCTATCCAGTTTCGATTATTGAAAAGGCTTATCGTAGAGCACGTTATACTCACCCTGAGTGGTGGCAACAGGAATATGCTGAGTTGGAGACCGCACGATCTGCGACTGGCTCGCCATTTGTGGGAGTTTTACCTTACATGCCCCAATCCGCTGATGTGGTAGCCATTCTTAGAAAACATTGGTCATTGTTGTCTCTACATACCTGTTTTGAGGTGCCCTTAATGTTGGCTTTTAAGCGGGGTAGAAATTTGGCTGATTGGCTTATCCATACTATGAATAGTCCCCCTCCCCCGCAGCTTAAAGGGCATTATGGCTGTCAGAATTGTGATTTTTGTGTAACGACATTGGAGGGCCCTACTTGGATACACCCAACTAACCATCGGTTATTTTATAGCAAGTTTTATACTACTTGTCAGTCCTCCTTTGTGATCTACCTCTTGTTGTGTCCTTGTGATAAGATTTACATTGGTAAGACCATTCGGCCTATGAAGAAACGTCTACAGGAACATCGTTCCAGGATTACTACGAGAGTATTATCTGCCCCAATTGTTCAACATTGTATGGACTTTCAGCACGTTTTTACCGATTTGCGGTGGCGAATCCTGGATTCTGTTCCTGAGCGACCTCGTGGTGGTGAATGGGAGGCTCGGCTCCTTTATCGTGAACAATATTGGATTTTCCTCTTGAGTTCTTTTTCACCTGTCTCAACTCCTCTTTGGATTGGTGGAGCATTTTATGAGGGCTTGTCCCTTTAATTTTCAGTAGTTTTTCCCCATTGGTTGATGGATTCGTCAGTTGTTCAGGTGAGAGCTTTAAATGCATGAGAGCGTTCTCTGCTTTTTATACCAGCAACGGAGGTTTGAGAAAGGGCTAGGAATTTTACACGCCCGAAACACAACGTTGGGTCAACAACAACAAATAATGAAAGTTGCGGGACATTGGTTATGCTAGCAAGGACATTCCCCCTGCTTGAGAAGATTTGACTGAGACGGAGGACTGCTTCTTCAGTTAAGTGTCCTATTCATTATATTCTGTGGCTATTCTGCCCGATGAATTGGAATATGGGTCCTCTTACGAAACCCTTGTGGGGAGTGATCTAGCAGTTTTTTATGGTTTCATCTTTCACCTTTTATATTACCCTGTGGGGTTTTGGTACCTTTTTGGGGGTATAAATTAGGGTTGTTTTTCCCTATTTCAAATTCTGATTAAAAGGAACATTCTGCTTCAGGAGGACGTAAGTTTTCACGGCAGTAGTTCCGACAAAAAATTATTTTTTCTCTTTTCTGCTATATCTCTTATGGTGTTGGTAGTCAAAATGTGGGCATATCAGTGCCTGTGCTACTGAGCGGAAGTCGGTATGAGTGAGGAGGGGTCTCAGATGTTATATTATTTTAGTCTTGTTATATATTGCGCGAGTTGTCATTTGAATGTGTTTGGTCATGTCAAGGTAGATCCCTAGTATTTTATTTCTGTTTTTACTTTGAGTGGGGCATTGTTTACATGTAATAAACGAGGCGGGTCAAATGTTTTGTTCTGAGTGATAAGTACTTCTGTTTTCTTTAGGTTGACTGTGAGGTTAACTGAATTGAGCCATTCCGAGACATCATTGAAGCAGCTGATTTTCACATAGTTGGGGTTTGTACAGAGTTGAATGTTGTGAATAACATTATGTCATCCGCATATTATATACAATTTAATGTTCACTGTAATTTCAATTGTTTGAATAAGTTTCAGTGTAATGTTCAAGTTTTGTTCTATGTAAACCGCTTTGATTTTTCTGAAAGGTGGTATATAAAACCGTTCAATAAATAAATATATCCTGTAATCCACATCAAGTGGCTTTATGATACTGCAGATGGGTTGTAAAAATATATTGAATAGAAGAGTGGATAATGCAGATTCCTGAGGGACACCTTGTGTTTAGCTGTCCTTTTCAGTTGAGGCCATTTCCATCAGCCTGTGCCTTCCTTCTTGCCTAAAGTGCCGTCTCCTTTTCATGTGAACCAGGTGGTTTGCTTGCCCTCCTTCTCTAAGGAGTAGTATCAGGGGAAGGATAAGGATGCTGCTCTGGTACTTGAAGGTTACAAATTCTTTTCATAAGTCTGTCTGCTGGCCCTCGCAAGGGTGAAGCAGCGGCCAAGTCAACCTTGGGGTGCTGGATTAAGAGACTATTGTTTCCTCATATTTATGAAACCAGCTGGTTCCAGAGGGGATATGCACACATTATACCAAGCATAAGCATCTTCACAGGCAGAATAGACCTTGGTGGCCACTGCAGACATTTGTTGGGCAGCAACATGGACATCTCTTTCCACTTTTGTCAAGCATTACCACTTGGTTGTCTATGCGTGGGCAGACATGGACTTTGGTTCAAGAGTTTTGCGAGCTACTGTGTCTTCTTCCCATCAAATGGTGTTGTAGCCTTGATACATCTCACTTGCCTGGAGTGGTCTAGCAGGACTCAAGGAAAGGACATTATCTGATGAGTAAAATGTCACCATTTGGATCTGTAAGAAATTAATTATTTTTAAGCCCAACTATAAACTTGAAGTTCTGTATACAATTCCTTAATGCTAAACTAATATTGAAATAATTATTTTTATTTTATATCTTTTATCATTCACACTAGGATGTCACAAGGTCTCAGACTTTTGTTAAGGCTTGAATCAGCCAGACTTGCTGGGTTGAAAATAGCCTTTCTTTTGCATCAACGACCTTAATTACTTATGCATCCATAGGAGTATTTTCTTGTTTTCTTCTTTTTATCTTTTTTTTGGTTATTGATTCCTTTCTAACCGTTTTTCTATAGATAAAATTCTTTCTTTCAAAAACAGTTTCTTAGTCCAGAGGAAAGAAGCCCCCATGGTAGAACACTGCCTTCAATTAAATCATGTTTTTCAGGATCTTCGTTGTTTTGTTATTGAACAAGTCCTTAGTGGATTTAGGGGTCGCACAAGAGAACAACAACTTGTATATCAAGAACAACGTTGGATATTCCGTTTGTCGACAGTCTGTCCCAAGGGCTTAAATGCCCAAATAGAATGGCATCTATGTAACTAAACTACTGGTAAGGGTCCCTTTAAACAACAGCCCTTTAAACTGACTTCCTCTATAAAAAACAGAGGATACGGGCTAGTCCACATGCGCGGCGTTTTTTGGTGTCAGTAAAAGGATTGAAGCGTGAGCTGGAAGAAACAAGGTATTTGACTGGGTTAGTTCTTAATATATTAATACATTTCTAGTGGAGTTCTGAAAGAAACATTGCTAGTTTAAGTATCCAATCTCTTTCACAGTCTGTGCAGGTAGAAGAACGAGGTTTGACATCTGTATCGCAGTTCCCCTGAAGAAACGAAAAGTGAAACGTGCAAGTGCTTTTGCTAGACGTTGGGAAATCTTTCTTCTATGGCGATATGACATGAAATGCAGATTCTACCAATGTTCACAGATAAGCCTGTTTTTCTGAAAAGCTGTTTCATTTGAGAGTAATTTAAGGATTGTTTCACACTACTATTGAAGTTGGTCGAAGATTGTAAATGGACTAAGAAACTGTTTTTGAAAGAAAGAATTTTATCTATAGAAAAACGGTTAGAAAGGAATCAATAACCAAAAAAAAGATAAAGAAGAAAACAAGAAAATACTCCTATGGATGCATAAGTAATTAAGGTCGTTGATGCAAAAGAAAGGCTATTTTCAACCCAGCAAGTCTGGCTGATTCAAGCCTTAACAAAAGTCTGAGACCTTGTGGCATCCTAGTGTGAATGATAAAAGATATAAAATAAAAATAATTATTTCAATATTAGTTTAGCATTAAGGAATTGTATACAGAACTCCAAGTTTATAGTTGGGCTTAAAAATAATTAAT
Organism: Ichthyophis bannanicus; assembly: GCA_033557465.1. Classification (NCBI taxonomy): domain Eukaryota; kingdom Metazoa; phylum Chordata; class Amphibia; order Gymnophiona; family Ichthyophiidae; genus Ichthyophis; species Ichthyophis bannanicus. The sequence continues at coordinate 71,550,554 of CM066034.1, forward strand.
TTCTTATAGTGTTATATGAGCTCAAGGAAGTGACTACTTACATAGGTTGTTGACCATTTGGATCTGCACATGACCTGCACATGCAGTGATTTTAGAAAGCTGCTGCTTCAACAGGGAGAACTGCACCACGTCTAGATTTCAAGGAGGTATGATTGGGGTAGACCTAAATTTGTACTATTGCTCAATTTACAAGGAGAATATATAAATAAAAACATTTCTAGACATCAGTATTTATCGCTTTCCCATGACATAAATAAGTGCCAGATTGAAGAGGCAAGGATAAAGGCTGAGAGTAGCCCTCCCCACCCCAATCCCATCCCATCCCATCCCATCCCATCCCCAGCTCTTACTAGGGGTCCCTGGCAGCCTAGAGGGAGCAGAAGCGATCCCCAGTAATTCTTGTTCATGCTGGCCCAGGGTTACAAAATGGCACCCCTGCTACCTAGCAGTAGTAACACAAGATTACCATTAGTGTCACTGGTGCCATTTTGGAACCTGGGGCTAGCAAGAGCAAAGTGACTGTAGATTTTTCCTGCTACCAGGGGCCCAAATAAGAGCAACAGATGGAATAGTGGAGGGAATCAGAGATGCATGCACATTAGGAGCAGCCATTAAAAAAAAGATTAAATTAGAATTACCTGCTAATTGTAGTTCCTAGAGGAACTCCAGTTTAGTCCCAGATACTCTAGGGTTGTGTTCCTCTTCCAGCAGCTTGGAGACTGAGAAATGTCATTCTTTTGATGACACTGGTATAAGGACATAGGCACCGCCTCCTCACTCCAGTAACCTATTGACAAAGTAGACTCACCAGAGCAACAATTAAGTATTAACACACTTATTAACAAACAATAAACTTGCCTAACACTATAAACTGTAACTGCAAACCTCTGTATGAGGTCTTAGTGGAACTACAGAGATCCTCGCTCCTTCCTCCCGACGAGACTCAACCTATATATAATCCCTTCTTACCCTCCCTGTGTAGCTCAGAAGCCCCACAACTAAGACTTTCTCTTACCTGTGATATCGATTGCTTCAGGCTCCAAACCCAAAATACGGGGATGGAATCCAGGACTAGACTGGAGTTCCTCTAGGAACTACAATTAGCAAGTAAGTCTAATTTAATCTTCCTCATCATCCCTCCAGTCTAGTCCCAGAAACTCTAGGGATGTAACAGAGCAGTGAAAGAATTCAACGGGCAGGACCTGCTAGACCAGCCTGAAGCACCGCTGCCCCAAAACAGGTATCCTTACTCGCCTGCACATCCAGGCGGTAATGCTTGACAAATGAATTTAAAGACGACCAGGTCGCTGCTCTACAAATCTCCACTGCAGGCACAAATTTGCACTCCACCCAAGACGTCACTTGCGCTCTAGTCGAATGCGCTCCCAAGCCTTCTGGCACCCACTTACCTTTCAACATGTATGCAGATGCTATTGCCCCTTTAATCCATCTAGCAATAGATGCCTTTGACGCTGCTTCTCCCTTTCGAGGCCCGCCAAATAAAACAATCTATCTGATTTTCAGAACTCTGCAGTCCACCGGATATGCCTTTTCAATGCTCTACGAACATCCAATAGATGCAGCTGTTCGGGAGGAGAATTCTCTGAAATCCTCTTGAACACCGGTAAAGAAACTACTTGATTCACATGAAAAGGAGAGACTACCTTCGGCAAAAGAGACAGTACCAGCCTCAGTACTACCTTTGAATCATAAAAGGACAGGAAGGGCTCCTTACAAGACAAAGCCTGTAATTCCGAAATTCTCCTTGCCGATGCAATCGCCACTAGGAAAACTACCTTCCGTGTAAGATCTTTTAATGATGCCTTATCCAAAGGCTCAAACGGCAGACCTCCTAACACTCCCAACAGCAATTGCAGATCCCATTGAGGAACTACTTGTCTGCAAGGTGGTCTCAGAAGCAGCACCGCTCTCAAAAATCTCTTAATATCTGGATAAGCGCCCAGCGCTTGCCCCTTGATTTTCCCTCTATAACAGGAAAGCGCTGCTAATTGTACCCTTAAGGAAGAGGCCGCTAACCCCTTCTGAAAACCATCCTGCATGAAAGCCAAAATCTGTGGCACTGACGCCTGCAAGGCCTCCCAACTCCCGTCTACACACCAAGCTTCAAAGATACGCCACACTCGAATATATGCCAAAGAAGTAGATCTCCTACGAGCCCCTAACACGGTAGCCACCACCGCTTCCGAGTATCCTTTAGCTCTCAACCGTGCCCTTTCAAGGGCCATGCCGTAAGCCAGAATCGATCCACCTGCGGCATGAACAACGGACCTTGCAACAAGAGATCCTTCCTCACTGGTAGACGCCAAGGCTTTCCTACCACCAGTCTCTGAAGATCTGCATACCTAGGCCTTCTTGGCCAATCCGGCACGATCAGTATCACCAAACCTCTGTGACTCTCGATGCGTTGCACTACGCGGCCTATTAACACCCACGGAGGGAAGACATACAAGAGACTCTCTACTGGCCAATCCTGTATGAGAGCATCTAGACCCTCCGACATTCTCTCTCTCCTTCTGCTGAAGAATCGGCTGGCCTTTGCCGAATTGAAAGTCGCCATGAGATCCATTATCGGCAACCCCCAGCGCCTCACCACCATCTCGTACACCTCTAGATGAAGCGTCCATTCTCCTGGATCTACCTTCACTCGACTCAAATAATAGGCTTCCACATTGTCCACCCCTGCCACATGCACTGCCGACAGAGCCGGAAGGTTTCGTTCTACCCATTCGAACTGTTCTGCTTCGGCTTCCAGAGGTGCACTGTTGGTTCCTCCCTGCCTGTTGATATAGGCCACTGTGGTCGTGTTGTGGGAAAACACTCCGATCGCTCTTCCATGTAGATATGGCTGAAACCTCAGCAACACCAGTGCTACCGCTCGCAGTTCCAACCTGTTGATCTACCACACTTTCTCCTGTTCGGTCCACTGTCCCTGTGCGAACCTTCCTTGAAAGTGAGCCCCCCAGCCTGTCAGACTTGCATCGGTAGTTAGCAGCCGCCAGCATGGCATTTCCAAGGGCATGCCCTTTTCCAGGGACTCCGGAATCAACCAACACTGCAACGCTGCCCGCGTAGCCTCTGGACAGAGTATCCTCCGTGACAACGGCTCATTCTGGTGAGACCAGCTTCTGAGAAACACTCTCTGCAACAGTCCCATATGGGCCCTCGCCAGGGCACCAACTCAAGCGTCGCCGCCATTGTACCAAGGAGCTGCAGATAATGCCAAGCTGTCGACCGCAGCCTGCTGAGAAACCGCCGGATCAACATCTTTAACTTGGTTGCTCGATGCGGAGGCAGGAAGACCCTGCCCGCCGCCGTATCGAAACACACCCCGAGGTATTCCAGATTCTGAGATGGAACCAAACTGCTCTTGGCCATATTGACCACCCAACCTAAACTCTGCAGGCGCTTGACTACTCTGGACGTGGCCACATCACTTTCTGTCCTCGACTTCGCTCGAATCAACCAGTCGTCCAAATATGGATGAACTAGAACACCTTCCTTTCTCAGCGCCGCTGCTACTGCCACCATAATGTTGGTAAACGTCCGTGGAGCCGTAGCCAGCCCGAACGGCAACACTCAAAATTGAAAATGCCCCATTGGCACTGCAAACCTGAGAAACCTTTAATGTTCCTGGCGAATGGGAATGTGAAGGTACGCTTCTGACAAATCTAGGGATGTAAGAAACTCGCCTTCTCCGACCGCTACAATGACCGACCTGAGCGTCTCCAAATGAAAATGAGACACCCAGAGGCACCGATTCACTCCTTTTAAATCCAGAATCGGCTGATAAGCCCCTTCCTTCTTTGGAACCACGAAATAAATGGAGTATCGACCTAAACCGCATTGGTCTGAAGGAACTGGCACTACCGCCTTGAGAGCCAGCAGCCTGTCCAACGTCTGCTGATCGCCCCCCATTTGTGAAGCGCCCTGCAAGGGGACTGCACGAACGCATCGGTCACCGGCCATAGAAACTCCAAAGCATATCCTTCTCAAATCACTTCCAACACCCACTGATCTGACGTGATTTGGACCCAGGCAGCGTAAAAGTCCTGCAAACGACCTCCCACAGGTAGCTCTACCTGGGTCCCCCTGACTTCACTGCGGCTTTTTGAAATTCGACGAGGAGGCAGCAAAACCCCTGCTTGCCCCTCAAAAGCCCTGCTTTCTATAGGGAAAATGTCCCCTCTGACTGAGTGAATCTTGAAGAACGAAAACGACAAAAATCCTTTTGGAGCATCCTATTCATTGGCGGAAATCTGGCCTGCTTGTCCTCCGGCAGCCTTCCGCCTTTGGAGTCTCCTAAATCTTTTACTACTTTGTCCAAATCTTCTCCAAAAAGTAGCTTTCCCTTAAATGGAAGCTTACTCAACCTGGCTTTAGATGATGCATCCGCTGCCCAATTACACAGCCAAAGGTATCTCCGCGCTGCTACCACCGAAGCCATACTGTTTGACAGCCCTCGAATGAGGTCATAATGAATATCAGCGAGATAAGCCGCTCCCAACTCCATGCGAGCCGCCTCACCTGCCGACTCTTCCATCTGCTCTCCCTGGACTCGCTGCGACCAGCGGAGACAGGCGCGTGCAACCCACGCCCCACAAATGGAGGCCTGCATGGACAGAGCATTCACCTCAAACACCTGCTTTAACAAGGCATCCAGCTTCCTGTCCTGGGTATCCTTGAGTCGCACTCCCTTCAACCGGAATGGTCGTCTTCTTGGTTACCGCCGATACCGCTGCATCCACTCTTGGTGACTTAAAGAGTTCCTTATCATGGTCCACCAGCGGATAAAGGAGACATAACTCTCAATCCTTTTAGGGTTGCCTCCGGCATGTCCCACTCACCTTGAATCATTTCCTTTATCACTCGGTGCATGGGAAATGCTCTCAGAGTCTTCCTAAATGCTAGAGTTTCTCCTTCTTCCAATTCCTTGTCCATCTCCAGATCTCGCTCACCATCCTCAGTGTGCAGATCCTCCAAAGACACTGACTGCTCCTGCTTCTCTCTTTCGTTTCTAGCCTTTTTGGGCAAATCCCCAGAAGGCCCCACCGAAAGAGGAGTCCCTGGTCTTTTCTGCTCGAGATCTAGGCCCAGGGAACCCAGAGAAGCCTCTGTGTGAGAGCCCCCTAACGCCTTTTGAATAAGCGCCACAAAGTCTGGGGAAAAAATGGAAGACAAACTACCAGATAAGGAAGCCTGAGCTAGCGGTATATCTGGAACAGTAGAAGGCCCCGCAATGGGCTCCCTAGGATCCAACTCGGAGGTGGATGGCCCCTGCATCTCTTCCTCCTGATCCTCCTTTTCTGCATCCAACTGCTGCGCCGTAGCCGCTTGACTACAGGACTTACAAACCCGTGTCCGCTACTGAAGACTTCTTTACCCCACAGAGTAAACATATGGTCTTTGAAGGCATCCTGACCATGAGGCTACCTGCCCAAGAGCCCCTGAAGCCCCCTAGGCCAGATCAGGGCCCCTCTAAGGAGGTACCAATCATCCCCACTTGACAAGCCCTGAGGCCCCTGAGACACTTTTTTTTTTTTTTTTCAAACTACTCTGTATACGTGCAGGAGTTCCCCGGAGCTGAACCACGGTCAAAACAAACCAAAACGAAGCTTCACTGCCAAAATAATCAGCAAAGTATCCCCGGAGAAGCCACCGGCTCTTCCCGCGCAAAACGCACGTGGCTCGAGCCTGCTGTCTGACTCCGGCAGCGAAACAACAATCAAACCCCTCAATGCCGCTGCTGCCCGGCATCTTACCTTGCTGTCCAGCACAAAGGAATGGCTGTGGCTTTCTGTCGACTCACCGAGGATGACTGCCTGACACCCCCAGGGCCTGCTCTTCCCCGATCACACTTAGCCGGTACTTAAACACACTGCCGCGATGTGACCACGGCTTCCCCCTGAGACAGCACCCGAGCGCTAGCAGGCAAAACTTCTGCGATGCGCTCGGGATGCCTCAACTCCTGGTTGCTTGTCCTTAAAGATATCCGACTGCAACCGGAGCTTGTTCCCCTCGCTTTCACCCGTAAGCCGGAGTGGGAGGGAAGATCTCTAGCAGGCACCAAATTTAAAGGTACAGTCAAAAGCTGTACTACCATTTAAAATTACCAGCTCTGCTGAAATTAAACTCAAATTAAATTAAAGTAAACAAAACTAAATGTCCTTAATTGTTCCTCTAGTGAGCCAGGACCTCCCGGCTCATGTCCTCCAGCTGCTTGGAGACTGAGATAACTGAAGTGAGGAGGCAGTGCCTATGTCCTTATACCTGTGTAAAAGAATGACGTTCCTCAGTCTCCAAGCTGCTGGAAGAGGAACACAACCCTAGAGTATCCGGGACTAGACTGGAGGGACGATGAGGAAGCTGCTCCCAACACATTTGGAGTAAAGCTGCACACTCCTCCCTCCCATTTGCAGCTTTTTAAAATGGCTGCTCTTGCTGGATGAGATCAAGCATACATGTGCATGCCTGCATATCCTCAGACATCATTTACAAAAGGCTCTGCATTTGCCAGTCTTTGTTAAATACAGTGAACTCCACGTCCCGATCTGGATGTCTTTTAATTACTCTCTCTGTGTCCTATCTAAAACTGGCCTCATAGCATAAAAAACTGCACGTACTTTAAGTTTGTAGAAGGGCAATTTTCAGATGGCCAATCAATGCAGCTAAAACATGTTTTATTGAGGTAAATGACTTTGAAAACTGTTGGCTTTGTACTGTAAATATATAAAACTGAGTAATTCCTTTCACTGATAGCTAGTATTATTTGTTTTTTTTTAACCTGTTGAAATGTTCCTTACCCCAAATATACTGTAGAACCTTTGTAACATGGGATTGCTTGCAAACCCACTCAAGGATTGGACCTCAATTTTTTGTTATTATGTATTACATTACGGATTCCATAGTATGCAAACTCACTTATAATGTGGTCAAATATCTTGGACCTCACTGTCAGCATTATATGGGACCCAAGTAATATGAATGGCTTGGGTATCTCCCTTACTTTTATAAATACAGATATTTTGAATGTCATTTTTCTTCAATTACTATCAGGATACCAAGCATTGCATATACTTCTTACCTAAATAAAGGTGTTCAGAAGTTCATTATTAATGCACTGTATTGGATACTGGTAGTGATAAATAAATTGTAAACTATCTGCACTGCCATCCAGCCTGCAGGCAGTCTTTATACCAGTTTTCACAATGAAAGCACATACACTCTCACTTTGAAAACTCCTTCAAAAAAAAGAATACCTCCAGAGATTCTTACTTAAATTTTTCTGAGTACTTTTTCTACATATGCTGTTTTCTCCCCCAACCTAATCCCACCCTGGCAACACTTCTGCTATGGCATGGGTGAAAGCATACACATTATGGAGTCCTGGTATATCCCCTAGCCAGTCTTGATTTTCAGGATATCCAAAAATAATATGCATGAAACAGATTTGCATGTGATGAAGGCAGTGCATGCGAATCTCTCTCATGCATATTCATAGTGGGCATCCTGAAAACCAGCCTGGCCAGGGGATTGGCCAGGACCCACTTGAAAAACATTGTCCTAGGTCAGTGCTTCTCAACCTTTCTTCTCTTGCAGGCCCAAAGGACAGGCACTTTCTAACTTGCCCATTTCCACAGGTAAAATTGATTTTTATCCTGCAAAATGACAAGGGGCTGATAGCAGAAAATTTTTTTGTTTCATTCTGAGTTTTCTTTGTTTTGTTTTTTTCCATTTGTGGTATGTTTTATTATAACATATGCTATAACTAGATTAGCAGAATAAAAACTTTCATGAAATAAATAAGAGCACGCACCATTTAGTGCATACTAAATTAGATAACATGTAGTATTACAAAAACAATAGAAAAATGCACATCCTTAGACATGACTATGAAGATTGCCCTGTAAAGTTTTGTTTTAGCCTTCTTTCAGTAAGCTTACAAAGTGAAAGACTTGGCATCTCCTAGTACAGTTCAAAGATGAACAGATTGAGGCAATAGCAGTTTTCTCAAGGATTTTGTAAAACTTTATCCTTAATCAGAGAAATGGCCAGGCTTTTAAAAAACGTATGTCTTTTTTTGTGGTCATTATGTTTTCTGTATTAATATAGTCAAGGATGAAGTATTGCTTACTAAAACCGATGACAGTGTGCCTGTACGGATCACACTTTCTCTGAATCTAAAGTTTGGCCTGCAGCTTAAGTTTGGATGTTAAGTATTCTGGTGGTATTAAATACTAATTTGCATATGTAGCAGGACCAGGTGGGCCACCAGGACCCCACCAACATTTTGCTCTACATAGCATCAGCAATGAGAAGCTTGGGAGCAGAAGTACAATAGTTTGTTGTTTGCCTCCCCCCCAAACTATAAAAAATTTCCATTGTCCCTGTGCCATGTACAATTGTATAACAAACTTGCTAATCCCCGGAAGATCAAACAAATCCTAAACCAGTATTCAAACTACTCTAAGCCTTTCATTTGCCTTTGTCCCACAAACCACAATTTCAGAAGTTTAACACTGGAGGTTAGTTCCAACATGAAATGCATTCTTTAAACTTGAGAAAGAAAGATGACCGAGCACAAAAGAAATAGGAAACTAGAGATGCTCTGGTCCAGTTTTCATAATAATCCTTCGACAATTGATGTCTGCCCTGAATTAGCTATTAAAAACTGAGCTGAAATTATTCATGCGATTTTCATGAGTATAACCTGAGATGTTAGACTTTTTTGGGGGGCCTTTCTTCCACTCTTTATGTAATCTTGATTTAAAAGAACAAAAAATTCCTTATATAAAAATCAATCATAAATGAAATAAAAAAATCTGTAAAAAGTCTGTTTTTGTATGCAAGTCTGATAACGTCATTTCATTTTGGGTTCCACATAAATTTGATCCCCATCCCGAATGTTGTAGGAATGAAGCACTCGTCCACTGAATTTCATCTCCTCAGGACCAAAGGGAGCCTCATGGTCTAAATAATATACATGCATGTTGTTTGTGGATAACTGTACAACAGTTTTTAGCTGTTTCTTGAATTCTGCCACAGTCTGGTCCAGGCGAATCCTCATTTTTTCAACTTTTTCTTCAAAGTGTACTTCAACAATTGCACTGCTCTGGGGTCGGAGGTCCACCTCAGCCAAAGGCTCCAGCTTTCCATATTTTGTTACCAGCTTGTGATATCTATGAGATAAAATGGCATTTATTTTATTTATTTAACATTTCTTGTATACTGCCTTTCATGATATCAAGGCAGTTTACACTGAACTGAAATTACATTGAACAGGGCATTATAACTTGGAGATAACTATTTTACAGGGAACATGGGCAATTGAGGGTTAAGTGGCTTGCCCAAGACCACAAGAAGCACCTGTGGGACTAGAAACCCCAGTCCTTCTGGCCCAAGGTTGCTGTCCTCTAGTGGGATTTGAACCCCCGATCTTCTGGCCTGAGGTAACTTGCCCCAACCTCTAGGCCACTCCTCTCTCATTAACTCAAATGTTTGCATATACTAAGTTTGAGTTCCTTGTGTAAACAGTCATGTCACCGATATTAAACAACTTTATAGCTTGATTTAAGAATCACAGGAAAAGTGCATAAAACTCCATGAATCAGCTTGCTTGCATAAAGTTATAAGATCCAGTAACTGCAAGATGAAAAACATAATATAAAAAGATAACAAAAGCATGTCCAGAATGTGTTATTTTTTAAAAAGGTTAAATTTAAGCACTGGGTAAAAGTTTCATAGCATACATCATTGCATGCAGAATTTTTTTCTGCGCATGTATTTCCCTATCCTGAAGATGAAGAATACTGAAACTATACTTTTTTGCCCAGGCATTTAAACTTATACAGGTAAATTGCTTACCAGCCTGTTTGCACAGTATATACCCCTCTTGCACAGGCGTAGTTTAGGAAGGGCAAGGGGGTGCATTGACCCCACAAACGAGTTACCCCACTGATAGATTCGCCATTTATCCGCCTGTAGGGATCAGATTTCCCACAGGCAGACAGAAGGGGACTTTGCCGCGATCACGGCCAACTCCTTTGCTTTTACCGAAAGAGATTGGATCCCCACAGGCAGACAAGCTTTATGGCCATCATTGCAGCAACTTGTTTTAAGAGGGGCCAATTCCTGCATGGAGAAGAGAAGGGGATTGCGGCAAAGTCCCCTTCTATCTGCCCACGGGAGAAAGGATCCTCCGCTGGTAGAGGAGAAGGGGCAGCCCAGAGACAAGCAGTCTACCCGTGGGGATCCAATCCCCATGGGCAGAAGAGGGAGGCCTGGTGGTCTTTAGCACAATAGGTTGTGTGTGTGTGAGGAGGGAGTTCCAGTGAGGTAGAGAAGGGACAATACAAAGGGGAAGGGGGCCTATTAAAAAAAAAAAAAGAGGATGAAAGGATTTTAGGGCAGGGTAGGGGAATACTGGGGGTGGGGTTGGGGGCAACAGGGGAGGGGAGCCATCAGGAGAGAGGGGGAGGGAAGAGTGCAAGGTGTTGCCAAAAGGTGCATGCCCCTCCCCCAGAACACACAAAAGCACCCCGTCCCCACCCCCACAGGCATTCCAACTCCGCACAAGCAGCACACACACACACACACACACACACACATATATATATATATATATATACAGGCACCCTCCCTCTGCATGACAGACACGCACACACAGAGGCACCTCACCTCTGCACCATATACACAGATGCCCTGTGCCCCATCGATGCAAAGGCACATACCACATCTCCTCCCACACACAGACACGCACACCACAATTGCACCACACACATGTACAGACACTTAATATCTGAAGATATCACTGTTGCTATCTGTATTTCTATCTAAAGATGCCATGCGATATACTAATTCTGGGTCTCATAAGGCATGAGAACATGAGACCAGCGTGACAGACAATAGGGAGTGGGCATGAGGAGTTCACAAGCACTGGCTCTCAAAATTTTGGCCTGGCTCCTAAATCCATACAAAATTTTGAGTCCTGCAATACAGGCACAACACATTTGGATTTTTGGCGCCAGCTATAGGCTGAACAGTTGCACAAATAAAGTCCGGTCACCATGTGCATCTCACTGCTAGCTGCTGTTTTTATGTTTGCTGAGCAGTAATATGAGACACAATTCTCTTTGATCCCACATGCAGGCAACACTGCCTCTCCCCATGGTCTGCCTGCTCCCTCAGTCCCAGTGATTCTTGTTCGAGATGGGCTGAGGGGAGAGCCAACACTGCACCTAATCATCAACATGGCCACCTCTGAGTAAATGGCATGGAGATCAATGGAGGGGGATAACTATGGGGAGAGGCTGCGCCACCTGCATGTGAGATCAGATAGATCTGTGTGTCTCATGCTACTGCTCAGCAAAGGTGAGGTAAAGTGTTGCCTGGCAGAGCCTGGCTTATTGGGCTCTCCATTTAATTTTATTTACGTATTTCTACTTCAAGTTTATTATAATTTATTCTGTACTTGGTGAGGGTCTAACTGTGTGACTGAGACCAAGTGTTCTGCTAGCATGGAGCTTCTATGTAGAATCTTTATTAATCAGGCTTGTTCAGTTTTCCAAATAGGTGAAAGAATGCTCTAAGGTGCTGTTCTTTTCTTGGTAGGCACCTTATTGCGTAAATTTCAGAAGAATCCAAGTTATCAGTGTCATTGTTTAATGTACATTACCAAGTTTAAGTTACAATGTAAACTGCTTTGACTAAATCATAAAGTGGTATTAAAAAAACCCTGTTAAATAAATATGGTATGGTAGATTTGCAATATAGATCTTTAGTAATTTTTGTAGGGTTTTGTGTTAGTTCACATTCTGCCTGGTACTGGAGAGGCTGTTAATGAGGTGACTTTTTTCTCCTTGGATGTTGAGCTCTATGATGAAATGTCCTAACTTTGCTCTGCACCTACTCTTGGAGGAGGGGTTTCGTTGGACGCAAAATAGATGTTCAAAAAGAAAAAGAAAACCATAGCACAGTTTCTAACACCAAAATAAAATTAATTATAATTTACTTTGTTGTTCAAAACTGCGTTGTGGTAATCTTTTTTTCCTTCCTGTCCCTTGGTGTAAGGGCACCTTACATCTCCTTTGTTTTTTACAGAACATATATTTAC